>OW028743.1:25467905-26825405 GCA_932294355.1 Aporophyla lueneburgensis
GATATTAAAATTTCTCACTTTTAAACATGATCACACAAGCGTAACGTATATAAAATTACACACGATGTTGAACGCCATATTTTCGGTAAAGATTATTTGAAGAACATTTTTCGTTCTCCATCTGAATTACATACAAAACCTGCCTATATTCTTAGATACTCAAGGCGAAGAGAAAAATATTTTTACGAAATAAGTTACTAGACAAGGACTGTCGTGCGGTAAAATTTCGATACGTCTTTCGCTTGCGTATATTTTTTTCATTATTGGATAACTGATGAGACACATTCTGGGAATAAATATTTTGATAAGAGAGAGTTTTTTAGGTAAAATTATTGAGCTGAAAGTAATGATTCAGGTTTTTGTAACCAAATAAACATGTGGTAGATTCTCAGGGTAGGCTATTGTATGATTCAGAATATGTACAATCGTTACTTATTTCAATTGGAAAACAAAATTTTAAACAAGCAGAGACACGTCCCAAACTAACTCTGTTTTAAATAAATGAGAGACGACACTGGCCGTCTAAAATGTAGGCAACTTAGTTGTTTTTTCTTTCAGACAAAGAAAATTAGGGACCGATCAACTTTCAAACAAAGCCAACATCGAATTCGAGAGTACCCAGGGTCGCCAGCAGGCAAATTCTTATCTAAATAATCTGATATTTTATATCTGTAAATAGCAAAAAAAAAGAAAATAGTGTGTATTCGCTAGAGGATAAACATGTAACAAGCAAAAGTCTATGTATGTAAATTATGATTGTACAGACATTTATGATTTTATAGACAAAAAAAAAAACGTTACAGTTGGTATCCATGCACAGTTACGAAACAAGTTTCTGAATTTGGATTTATTTGAATACGCTTTTTATACCTACAATTGCTATTCAGTAGAAAATGTCTCTCTGATTTCCTTGACACGTGTCTCCCAAAAGTCGAAACAATAATACCCACTAGTGTTATCTACCTAGGCAACAAAACACAAGGTTATCACTGCATCTTAGCCTTACCAAACCCTTCCATTTCCTGGCATTTCCTACCCACTATCTCAGCATTTTTCACTCCCTGATCTGTCAACCCTATAGGTGCCGTAACTTTCCTCTTTCGCGTGGGTGGGTATTTGCCTTTCTTTTACCAGAGCTTATCAGGATTCTACGGTATTTATGATCTGTAACGGGGCGAGGAGGGTTACCTAAGCATTAGCGGTAAGCCTTCGACTTTATCTTTCCTATATTTTTATAACACATCCATCTTTTTTTTTATATAACATGTGATGTTTTCAAGTTATTGTTTTGAATATGTATTGGGATTATGGAGTTTTATTTTGGCGATCTATCAAAGGTGATGTTATTAGTTTTGCTTGGATCTAGCTGAATTATTTTATTCAGTTCAGAGTGTGGTCTTCACTTAAAATTTCTAAGAAATTCGAGTGGTTCGCTAGAGTAAATTGGTGGTCATTTTATTTTAAACCGAGAGAGTTAGGTCTCAATCTTTTGTTCAATTCGACAATATTTAAGGTCAAACAATCTGTCAAATTTCCTTAATCTCTATAGCATTAGGTTCAAAGTTGATTGGGAGAATTTGACAGTTTCGGGTATCTTGATGTGCTGGCGTAACAAACAGATGGATAAAATATTTAAAAAAACCTTTTTATTAATTTGTCCATCTATTTGGTGCGGATAATCTCAGAAACAGCTGGACCGATTGTAACGGGAATTTCACTGGCAAATAGCTGTTGTTATAGGACGAAACTGTAAGATCCCTTTTGACTCGGTACCACGTTCCCGTGGGCAAATTTCCGACATCTACGCGGTATAAGCCGCACAGCAGCTAGTTGAACTATAAAATATGAAATGTATGGCAGATAGGTATATTATTTTTACTTAGAAAAAAAAACGCTGCCGCATGTCTGCGTAGACGTGTTAAAATCAGAATGACGCTTCTATTTTCCAAGTTATGATATTTTTATTACCTTTGCCTTTTACGAGATTTAATTTATTTTTTAGGATGTAGAAAGAAGAGCGAATGATTGAGGCCCTAGGGACTGACGCAGCAATTGTAGATAAACTCACGGATTTACGATCCGGCCTGACCTTCTCATAAATTAGGTACATCATACCGATTTATATTATATAATGCCAACGTGTTTGTTAACAAATACCGACCTATATTCAACTATAGACAGAGTAATAATTAATTTTGTCATGCGTAAACAGTAGTAAACCGTAGTGTAATTCTTAACAGTTTTTAAGATATGAATCAAATTGTTCAGGTTAATTTATGAAATATTAATCATAGAGCTTTAAAATTAATTGATACTGCAACACTAGTAAATTAAAGAAATAATTATTAACTCCTAGCTATTATGAAATGATGAAATCCAATGAACGAATATTTTTGTGTCTAATTAGTTGATGTGTAAAAAAGTAGTCATTTTAATCAACTTGAGGCTCCCGCAGACCAGCGCGATGTGACTCTTGTAAAAAACAACTTCTATGAAAACTTCATGGGTTTTTTTTCTGCCAGGATCGCGTCGCACCGTTACGCGGCACCGCTGTGTCGCGCCTGTATGCGAGTGTTTTTGTCATTGACCATTACTGATAGGTAAATAGGCTATCGAGAGCATAAAGTAAGATTTTTGTTGTAGTACTAAATTAAGTAAAATCTTTATTTTATACACAATTTATACATAACAATAAAAAATAATAGCCTTCAGGAGATTCATCATCATCATCATTTCAGCCGAAAGACGTCCACTGCTGGACATAGGCCTCCCCCAAGTACCGCCACCTCGACCTGTTCTGTGCCTCCCGCATCCGACGCATTCCTGCTGCCTTCACCAGGTCATCGGTCCATCTTGTGGGAGGCCTTCCAACGCTACGTCTTCCAGTACGCGGTCGCCACTCCAGAACCTTCCGACCCCATCGGCCATCTATTCTGCGAGCAATGTGCCCTGCCCACTGCCACTTAAGTTTGGCAATTCTTCGGGCTATGTCAGTAACCTTGGTTTTCCTACGGATCTCATCATTTCTGATTCGATCACGTAGGGAAACTCCAAGCATAGCCCTCTCCATTGCTCCTCACGAGATTAGTACTTGAAATTGGGTATACCTTTATCAGTTGATAAGTTCTGATACGACTTTACAGACTACCTTACCTATTAATACAACAGCATGAGCCATTTTTATAAAGCTGGAAATTTTAGAAAGAATAAGGCAACCCTACTGGACATTAACGCGCGTAATGACACGATGAAGTAAGCACAATATGCTTCTAGATCACGTAGAATTTTTAGGTTAGGTTACTTTTCACGGAAGTCGCATTAGATCCCATGGTCCCCGACGTAGGTGTGGGACGGAACGCCGGGGTGGTTTTAGTCCGTATGAGTCTGACAGATAGCTCCGCCCACCCTAAGTAGGATATCGGGATATATAGGAGATCGATGAGGATTGCCACCGCGAGATCAAAAAAAAAAAAACGAGGGGTTGCACTCCGGGAGTGCCGGCAGAAGTGAAAACTTTAATATTAATTTTATAATAACCTCGACTGTCTACGGTCTATAGTCTTACTGAATGTCAAGCATAACCATAGGTAATAAATTAATTTTATAGGTATATAACCTATTTCATTTTAAAAATGTATGATCATATCGAGAATATTTGTCTTTAATATTATTTGTGTTAGTGACGATATGAATTTGGTTTAGATTTATAAGAAATATTTTTTGTGGTTTTATGGGGAGTGTCAAGTATGGCATTAGTAAGTTTCCCATACAAAACTTGGTTTCGTGTGCAAACTGTAGAGGTTGTATGCCTCACGATTGTACAGGCTGGTTATAATTATGACAATTTGAACTGTCATAATTATATAAAAATAATAGGGAACATTCTCAGCTGTCACCATCCATGGATGCGCGTGGCACGCTATAACATAAACACACATGAACATTCGCGCAAGCGTCCTGCGCCGCCTAAACGAAACAGCAGGCGCAGGCATACATTTTCGCCGCGCCGTAGAAAGAGAGGGGGATACTTCCTCTCCTACTCTCTGTCCATCTTACGAATTTTCGATCAGGGTCATGTGTCCTGACGCGAGTTTAACATTTTTTACCCATTACAAAAGTGCACAACGCCGCTAAAGAAGTTTTCACTTAAAAAAAAAAACTATTATAAAATAAATTCAAATTAATGGTTTGCACGTTCAGGTATTTTACGCCCTGAATGAGAGCAGTGAGAAGACATTGATAAAAATCTACACTGATATAAAGAAACACTCGTCAAAAAAACATAATTAATCATTACTACACGAGAAAGCACAAGTACAACCGATATCACACATTACCTTAAAACAGTCGTACTGTTTCTAATTTACATAACACACTGGATTTCCTTTGAAAGGTGCGTCTTTTGTCAAAGAGAAAACAAAGGCAAGCGAATACACCTCGGTTGTAACAAAAAGGTCGAATTGTACAGAGTTACGAGTAACGAGATACGAAGTCAAATGTGTGGGGCGTGGAGCGTAGAAGAAAGAAATGATGTCACGGTAAATTGGTGTTGATATAAATGTTGTCGGATTTAAAGTATTCGTGTCCTTGTACAAAAGCATAGTGTGCAAAGATATAGTTCTTTTTGCGTGGCAGTTTTTTGTAGACTTCGGTTACTATAATGACCAAATGCTAATCTCTGAGCATGTCAACAAATACTTATTCATGCCAACACTCATATATGGTTTTGTTGAAGATGCTTTTAGGCAGATGATTTGTAATATAGTCGACAGTTAAACATTGTACACAATGTAAATGCACATATTGAGTGGGTACAGAACTATCTAAGAGTCAAAATAGATTACGCCTAACCAACGATGATTTACTGAACGTTGGATTTTCAATAAAAGAAACATCTTCGACCTTTACCTTTTTATATTTGCACGTGTTTGTCAACTTTCATAAGAACGTAACTCATCGCGCACTGAATATTTAACTCTTGATATTGAACCGAACATTGAGAATCCAACAACAGCGCGTCGAAAAAACACACTGTTCGATTTGAAGTCTCGGCTCTAAGCTGTGTGTTGAAGTTCCAGTGTGCAAAAAAATCCCGCTGCCATTTTATAACGTCCGTGTAAACATGGGTTTATTTGTACAAAAATAACATAAATCTTTCTTTTTTTAAATTGTCCACTTTAGAAATGTCAATTTTTTTAGCTAACAAGGAGACTACAAGAGTTTGGGATTCTTAAATCGAACGAAGGTTCCGCGTGTAGTTAGTACTCAGTGAGTGTATTCAAATATTCAAATAGTAGAGCGCACTACTTCATCATTGCCGAGAAAAAAGATCCTGAAGTTAGAAGAAAAAAAACTTTAAAAAAATATTTAAATTTAAAAACTCGTTACAAACAATTCCTTTCAATCATTCATCATTAGCAATATACAAATCAGGATGACATTTATCATAAAAACAAGAAAAACACTTATGTCGACATTTTGCACACCAAATAACAACTTTTTTCAAACTTAAGGTTTGAGTATATCAATACACTCATTGAGTACTAACTTCACGCGGAACCTCCGTTCAATTTAAGAACCCTTCCTCTTGCCGTATCCTGGTAAGTACATTTTGTACATATAGGAGCGACATGTCGCGTCTCCTCAACTTCGGAACTCGGCCCGAGAGAATTATCGCGAGGTAGCCTCACCCCACGGCAACTGTCGCTTTGTGTAAGGGTTGTTTTGTTTCTATAAATGTGATATGTGTAATTATAATGTTTGTCATTTTTGAACAAGGAAAGCGAACGTGACGTAGGTTGTATAACTGTTCATAATTTATGAGAAGCAAGATTTTGTCCACCGTTGATATGCGGAATCTGGTTAGTTGGAAAGATTGGGAGTCCATTCCTTCCGAAGTTGAATGGTATAGAAGCTGATAGTGCTATATTAACTACTAGCTTTTGTCAGCGGTTTCGCCCGCATTGAGGTCGGAAGTTGCCCCAAGGCAACATACTACCACGATAAAAAGTATGTGCTTGAGTGATAAAAATCCAAACATCAATACTTTTACATTTATATAATCATCATCATCAGTTCAGCCAAATGACGTCCACTGCTAAGTCCAGCAGTGAACGTCTCTCGGCTATAATGATGCCTCCCCCAAAAAATGGAGGGTTTTGCCATAATCGCGACAATTGGCAGGCCGGTTGGCGATCGCAGTATAGTTGTACAATGCATACAGAACGCTGCTGCCCATTCTCTAGTAAGTCACTTAGTCGCTTCTTATGACACCCACGGGATGAAATAGGATGGTGCTATTCATAACGACCGACATCTACACGGATCAAGAACCTGTCATCAACTAATCAGACAGTTGTCATGATATTTCATAACGGATCAGCGGCTGAAAGTTACACGAAATTATTTACTAAACCAATCATCATCATCATCACCATTTCAGCTGAAAGACGTCCACTGCTGGACATAGGCTGCCCCCGAGCTCCGCCACTTCGACCGGTTTTGTGCTTCCCGCATCCAGCGAATTCCTGCGGCCTTCACAAGGTCATCGGTCCACCTTGTGGGAGGCCTTTCCACTAAAGCAAAAGTTGCTTTCTTACTAAAGCAAATCTGAATAGAATTAGAAGTCACAGTTAACTTCTCACTTTTATGTGCAGTGTGTAATAGCCGATCAGTTACATGTATCAAATTACTGTAAATATTGTTAGCGTTTGTTTCACTCAGACGTCAAACTATCGCGGCAGTATTTTTTCTAGTACTGAGTTTTCCATACACTGCTTAGTGCCGACAGTTGTTAATCGATCGATGTGCTTTGAACGGTGTTTGTTCGACACTTTTGGAATTTAAATAAGCGTAGGTACTAGTACACCATTGTGAACAGTCAGTCGAGCCTTATCAGATATCAACTGGTTGGTCACAATCGCAAGTAAAGCACTATTTACTTTATTTCTCGCATTCACTCTTCTTTCCACATCTTTATCAATCGCAACCGGCGTGTGTGTATGACCAATTATATGAACCTAAACGAGGCAAAAAGAGTGTGTAGAGATCGTAGCAGGTGGCGTTCCGTAGTTTCTGCCTACCCCCATGGGAAAAAGGCGTGAGTTTATGTATGTATGTTTTCGAATTTCAGTGCTCAGTTTAACACACAGAGTTTAAAATCCATTTCGCGATAAAATCTTGCCACGATATATTTATGTACAGATGCCAGCACATCGAGCTACTACAATCTGACAAATTTCTTTAATAGATTTTCAACTTTAACGCAAAAATATTAGGTTCAAGGTTGATTGGGAGGATTTGACAGTTTCGGGTTCTTTGATGTGCATACAAATGTCGTCTTATAATAGAAGCCTGATACTTATTACAAATTATTAATAAAGCGAATACATATCTACTCTACAACAAACAAGCCTAAGTCGATTTACTTTATTACGGCTTATATTCTAACACCGTGTTAAAATAATATGTTTTCCTTCTATAACAAGATAAGCGCGGGCTGTGAAATATTGGGCACTATAGTAGGTACTTGTATGATTTGTGTTTACTTTCTCAGTGGTTGCGTGTGGGTTCTTCGGCTTTAGTCATTTTCTTTGCGTGAATGTGTGTACCTGTGACTAGCTAGGAATTCGTTGTAACATTTATATAATTATACCTGCATCCTTTAGGAAACCATTACACTGTGATACATTGATATGTATCATGGTGTACTGCTGATACTAGAGTGGATACTTCGGTTTTGGTTTAAGAAATGCTCATGCCGAAATATTTAACTGTCAGTTTGGAAAAGAAGCTGATGGTAAGATTGATACAAGATGTATTAGAACAAACGAATGATTGACTACTGAATCGATTTCAGTAACTTTTAAAATCGAAAAATATATATACTATTATGCCATACCTACCGCCGATGTAGCCACAGAAAATTCAGTCTTATTATAAGGCAATTTTAAATGCATTTAAGAAATGCTCGGACAAAATGAGTTTCTTAGTAACACCAGAAAGCTTTAAGAAAAAGTAAGTTTTAGTCATTATATTATGCTTACGCAAGACCTAATACAATCGTCTGGAGGACACGGTGGAGCATACGGTGGAGGTGTGCCCTGCCTGGGCGGAGCACCGCCGCCGTGTCCTCGTGGAGGCGATCGGCGGCGGCGACCTCTCGCGTCCGGCCCTGGTGCGAGCCATGGTACGGAGCGAGAGGGAATGGGAAGCCGTCACCTCCTTCTGCGAAGCAGTAATGCTCGCGAAGGAGGAGGCGGGGCGCGTGAGGGAGTGGCAGTCTCTGCGCCCTCACGTCCCTAGCCGCCGCAGGAGGAGACGCCCCGGGCGTCGGGAGTCGATTGCGGACTCCCGGCCACCGTAGGCGCGAGCTTGCGGGTGGCGAGCAATGGGTAGCTCGCCGCCCGATAAGGACCAAGCTCGGGTCGACGGCGCGCAGTGTTCCACGCGCGCCTCAAAGAGATGTCAGCAGCAGTGTAGGGGTCTACTAGGACCGATGCCTGCCGGGGTCGTGTGATTGTTCGAAAGAGATACCGTGACCCTGGCACATGGGCAACTGATGGAACACGGGTGAGTTTTAGTCAGTAAAAGTCTGACACGCCCTCCCGCTCCGCCCAGAGCGGGAGAAGTCATATGATGATTTCCCATCCTGGAAAAAAAAAAAAAAGATCTAATACACCCCGTATTAGGTCTTGCGTTGATTGTATTTTATACGTCGTTAATAATATTCTTTTGAAGGGCTGTGTAAAGAACCCAGAGTAATGTAACAAGTCGTGTTTAAGTAAAAAATAATACGTAATTTTCTGCAATGGTACTATAAAATGGCTGCATTTTTCAGAGTTGTAGCATACTGATATCATTCTATTATTTACTTAGTACTTGAAACCAGTTCCGTCTTTTATAATAAAAAGGAAAGAAATATCAGTATGCCACGGTATTTTAAAGCAAGTGAGTTTGCTCTCGATTTTCTTGTGGTTGCTTGAATAAATTGCACTATAGAAAATATTTATCGTAAGGTTCGTCGGTATACAGTACTGTTTTTACGTCAAAAAAAAAAAAACAGAAGAATATTGCCAACCGTCTGCGTGGGCATATTAAAATCAGAATGACGCTACTATTTCCAGAGCTCAGCAGAGTGGCGCCATAAAATTGCTGCATTTTCAGAATTATTGCAAACCGATATTATTGTACTACTTACTTAATACTTCATACTAGCTCCTTCTTTTCGAACCAAAAGAAAAAGAAAAATCAATATCATTTATTTAAAGTAGGCTGATTTTGAACGTCAAAAATTAGTCAGTCCCCTTTCACCACTTCCCAGTGTTTTAGATGTGAAGAAGAAGTGACGCAACAAACTCCCCAGCAGTACAGCTATCTGTTAAGTTAAAAGAGCTTCAAGAGACATCAAGCTGTTGCGGTAGTCAAAGAAACCATCCGTACAATATCAATAAGTATATCAACCAGCCGTAGTCGGCAACTTTGCTAAAATACCATCAGATCAAACTCAACGGTGGTACTCAACAAAATGACTGCGATTAACTGAAAAGCTATTTTGCCAAGTTTAAATGGCGTGCCTTGAAGTTCGTCGATTGTATTTGAGAACGAATTGAGGTCTAGCATTGTACCTGCTTTCCGTTGGAACTTTTCATTTAATATTAGTTTCGCCGTTTATAAGATAATGTGTTCTTTGTTCGAATTCTAGTGGTTCGGGAGTAATTAGTTTTGAATTGGATTCTGTGTGTCGGTTTGTGTTTGGATGAGGTCTGTTGGGATCTGAAGTCTGATTGTTTGGGTCGATTTGAGAACTAGTATTTTTAAAACGAAAAGTATAAACACATAAACTAGAATTCTCTTAGCCTTATCGTTCTATTTATTAACTTGAATTTGGAGGTCGTACAGAATTAAGGTTGAGCAGATAAAAATGCTCGGTTTTTTTTTAATTTCATAAGAAAAACACATTTCATTAAATTTGACTGAAAGAAGATAATGCTAATAAATGTTTGTGGGCTTAACTATGTTTACTAGATTCCAATAATGGCCGTTTCTTTAAACATTATTCGATTCTTTACCACAAGATTTTTGTTTGTACGATTCCATTCACAAATATCTACGACCAATTTTGAACTCTATTTGTTCTCTAGATATAGTATAATTTCCTTCGTCTTTAGAGGTAGAGTAGTTAACGTTGAGTTAGTGGGAAATAAGGCTGCATAAGTGTTTGTTTATTCAGGAGATCTTGTGGGAACTAAAAAGGATTGAATCAATTTTTCACAGGAACTGTCCTATTTCAATCAACTGCTATAAATAGTTTTACTTTCCGTATCAACGTTTATGCATCATTGATTGGATCTAAGTTTATGGAAGATTTTATCGTTTTTATTCTGTGTCTATAGTTATGTGCTATTTATGTTTTTTCTTTACCTTTTGAGAGCTGTGGTGGCCCAGTGGATATGGCCCCGACTTCGGTTGGGGCGGTCATGGGTTCGAAACCAAGCAGGCACATATCTTCACCATTGCTCTCGAAAACGGTGACGGCATCGTGACGCAACTAGCATATACTCCGATCCTTTATTGCCCCTTTGGTCTCGTGGTCACAAGCAAGGTCCTGGGTTCGATTCCCAGGTCGGGCAAAGTGTTATCGGGTTTTTTCATTAGGAATTTCTTAGTAAAAGCCCGGAGTTTGGAAGTTGGTGGTGTGATACCCCCCTGCCTCAGAGGGCACGTTAAGCCATTAGTCCTGCGCCTGATCTCTCTCCGGTCGTGTCGGATTACCGTCCAATTGGACTATGAGAGTGAGGGAAGAGCGAGTGCCCCTGTGTGTGCGCAGAAACCTTGTGCTCAATAATATCTCCCGCGCCGATGGCTAATCTCCGTTGGGATTGGCCGCCATGGCTGAAATAAGGTCTGGAGGACTACATATACAAAAACCAAAAAACCGGTCAAGTGCGAGTCGGACTCGCGCAACGAGTGTTCCGTACAAACCTGTAGGTATTTTCGGTTTATGCATAAGGTTCTTGTTTATGAAAATAAATGTTTTTTTTTTAATTTTTATAATTCAGTTGACTGAATGAAAGGTAAGGAAACCGCTATTTGGTTTACGATTTATGACGTTTTTAAAAAAAAAACTACTTACTCGATCTCGTTCAAACCAATTTTAGGCGGTAGTTTATATGGTAATGTACATCATATATTTTTTTTAGTTTTATTATTCTCTTATTTTAGAAGTTACGGGGGGGTGGGGGGTCACACATTTTACCACTTTGGAAGTGTCTCTCGCGTAAACTATTCAGTTTAGAAAAAAATGGTATTAAAATCTCAATACCATTTTTGAAGACCTATTCATAGATACCCCACACGTATGGGTTTGATGAAAAAAAAAAAATTGAGTTTCAGTTCTATGTATGGGGAACCCCAAAATTTATTGCTTTTTGTCTATTTTAGTATGAAAATCTTAATGCGGTTCATAGAATACATCAATTTACCATGTTTCAACAGCATAGCTCTTACAGTTTCGGAAAAAAGTGGCTGTGACATACGGACGGACGGACGGACAGACAGACAGACAGACAGACATGACGAATCTATAAGGGTTCCGTTTTTTGCCATTTGGCAACGGAACCCTAAAAATGTAAGACATGTGACTTGCGGCCCACTCCCTCTTTTCTAGAGAGAAGGCATGTATCCCAGCCGTGGGATCATTATAGGCTGATTATGCCTTACTGTTTGTATCAAAACGACACATTAGGCTCAGGACTTTCCACGCTTCAGTCATTGTCTCATTAGAAAGAGGAAATAGATTGTTAACATCGTCGTTGTTGTCATCGTTTGTTGTTGTTGTTTTGTTGTTGTTTGTTTGTCATCAATGTTGTTGTCAACGTTTGTTGTTGTTGTTGTTTTGTTGTTTGTCATCATTGTTGTTGTTGTCATTTTGTTTTACATCAGCTAGACTGTCTGGGTACTCAATCTTTCGAAGCATAGTCTGACGTACATGGATACAAAGCCCAGACCGCTTAAAGCCTGGAAAACCCTCACTGAAACAGCCTATGTTTACTAATTTTGTCTATATTTGCGACGGAGATGGTTTTCTGTGTCGCCACAAAAAAGCATTAAAAAAACTTCAGCTTACTTTATTTCAATAAAGTTTTGTTTACTTGACACTAAACCAAGATCCCATAGTTGAGTGTCACTTCCACCAAGCCAACAATCTCCGAATTATCTCCGTCTTACGAAGCTCAGACGGTACTTTGCAATTTTCAACGGTTAAAAACTGTCGCTACTGTTTTATTCCTTTTTAAAACTGAATTTATAATGCAAAGTGTGAAGTTAAGAGCTAAGAGTGCAGGGTGTAATGTCTGGCTATAGAATGCAGGTTGAAACCCAGCGGCGAATGGATTTGTCTACTGTTTGACGGAGCTTACAGTTTCACTTGGGGTGAAATTGTTTTAAATTTTAAACCCATCGTGTCTTTGTCTTTTCTGCTTTAAGGCTTTTAAACTGGCTTGGTATAGTATAAGGTAAAGTTATAGCAGTATGGTACAAAGCAATTTTGTAACCCTGGAACAGTGAAATACCAAAAGACATTCTAAGATCTTTGCGTATAAAAGTGTATTCTCTACACGAATCACGACAAAATTAAGCCACTTGATATTACAGCGGCTTCCCGCCGATAATTCCGCCAAAAAGTGAGAAAACACACACATTCACATTACACCAACATTCAAAGTAACGTTCTAATAATACAGCCGAAACTCCGACTCAAATAACATTACTAGAAGGTATCCGCCGTGAATACAGTAGCGTACAGCCGGCGATATGTTGAAATTCGCTCAGAAAGCTAAGAACGAGTCGGTTGAATTTATATGACGATGCCTATAAACTGAGAATGGTGTAGGCGACAGTCTGATATCTGAGCCACGAGCCTCGAGCCACTCCCCTTACGTAACGTTAGTCTCGTAAAAATGGGATAGAGGTGAAAGGAGTTATGCGTGGAAGGAAAAAGTTTTGTTGTTGTCCTTTGTGTTAGAAAGCAGAGGCCTTCCTTGAGGACTTTAGGAAGTTCATTTTGCATCTTCCTGCTGATTTCGTTTTATGGTAATTTGGCATTGTTTGTGCTGGTTTCGAGTAAGGTGGGTCTTGTTTGACCATTGTTTATAGTTATAGTGACGGCCTTGGATTTTTAAATTATGTGATTTTAGTGTAATTTGATAGTAGTAATTTAAACTCTATGTTAAGTAACAGTAAGTTCATATTTTAGGGCCAGGGTTTTTAATATAGAGCCTTTTTGTGGAAACGAAACTAATATTAATAATTCTCAAAACAAACCAAAAACAAAGATAAAATAACTAATAAAATATTAACCTCAAAACTAATTAAATTAATCAACATATTTCAAAGGTAGGCGGCCAACTTTCCCTATAAAATAAAAACAGGCAAGTTCGTTACCAACATTACGGCAAGATAGAGCAAAATATTTACGTTGGGCATCCAGCGTCTTATAATTAGTTCAGTGTTTACGTTGCCGTTGCCTACAGGTTGTGAAGACGCCCAGTAAACTGTGTACTTTAGACCAGACACAGAGTAGGTAGCAAATGGAGCAATTAAATAACTTAGAAATGTTAATTTATTTAGGATACCATTTTGAAGAACATAGAATAAAATACTAAGTGTTTCTTTTACGTTTAATTATGTAAATAAATGTAGATGATCGTTACAACCAACTCGGGATTTTTTTCCAACTAGATAGAAAATTATCGACATCGTCAAATAATTGGAAATCCTGTATCTAAAATACAGGGAAATTATAATCTTGCGTGTTGCTGTTATAAGCATACTGTGCTACGCGCTTACCTACGGCGTAGCACACAATGTGCTACGACGGCGCAGTCTCTACATTCTTGAATTCAGTTTGAAGTAAGTTTGAAAAAAAAAACTTTTTACAAAAAAAAACAACCGACTTCCTTAAAAAAAACACTACAAAGTCAAAAATAACTTTAATTTCGAAAGTCGGTGTCTTAGGCTCTGTATTTAAGGTTTTTGCCACCGACTTCCGAAATTAAAGTTATTTTTGACTTTGTAGTGTTTTTTTTAAGGAAGTCGGTTGTTTTTTTTTGTAAAAAGTTTTTATTTTTTGACTTTTTAGTTGTGGTAGATACTCCGCACTAATGTAATCGCGTTGTTCGTTCATTTGTCGCGCAAATACGTAATGAAAATTTAAGACTTATATGGTTCTCAGATGGACCCCATTGTCCAAATAGAACCAAATTAAAATGAAACAATTCGGAAAGCACCAGCTTTCAAATAAAAAAAGAATCATCAAAATCGGGTCACCCAGTCAAAAGTTATGAGGTAACAAACATATGGTATTCGTTCATTTGTCGCGCAAATACTTAATAGAAATTTAAGACTTATATGGTTTTCACATGGACCCCATTGTCCGAATGGAACCAAATTAAAATGAGACCATTCGGAAAGCACCAGCTTTCAAATAAAAAAAGAATCATCAAAATCGGTTCACCCAGTCACAAGTTATGAGGTAACAAACATAAAAAAAAAAAATAAAAAAAAAAAAATACAGACGAATTGATAACCTCCTCCTTTTTTTGAAGTCGGTTAAAAAATACATTAAAAGAAATGAATAAACATACCCGATCGATATCTTCACCACTGTCCCATTGCCCAAACTCTTTGTATTATGAAAAACCGGTAATTGCAAGTGCCATAATTTTGAGAAACATGCGTATGAACACTCCATTTTTTTATTACTCTTTCAGACAAACCCTGTTGTTTTATTAGGGCTGCATTATACCATAGCCGTTTAAAGAGGTCCTTTGTTTGAATACCTTAATTTAAATAATAAATTTCGTGTGTTGAACAGGTAATGTTCGGTGTTCTTCAGCGTGATCAGGTTAGGTTTTTTTATGGCTAATTATTTTGGGGAGTTGGATGCAGGATTATGAGGATATAAACAAATGAAGTGTGCGAAATAAAGCAAAATCATATCTGGAAAATTCAACACTTTTAATCATAATAACAGCGCCTTTTTCACATGGATAAATTGTTATTTTTTCTGAATCGTAATTTTGGCGAACTGTTAGTCGACAACATTAATAGTTATTGTAAAATAACTTTTACTAGCGGCTTCGTCCACGTGGAGGTCGGAAATCGGTCTCACGGGAACGTACTACCGGGTTCAAAAGTATCATATGTGGTAAACTAGATTATAAGCTACCTGGGCATCAAATGACATTTAAAATCGCTTAGCCATTTTGACGTGATGAGTACCAAACAAACAACCTTTCACATCTTATTCTATACTATAATATTATAAAGTGGAAGAGTTTGTTTGTTTGTTTGATTGAACGCGCTAATCTCAGGAACTACTGGTCCGAATTGAATAACATCACGCTACAACCAAGAGGAGCGGAGCAGTAATGAAAAATGTTGCAAAAACGGGGAAAATCGCACGGTTAGGCGATTCGACGCGACGGGAAGGGTCGGGGGAGCAAGAAAAACGCGGACGAAGTCGCGGCCAGAAGCTAGTTTATAATATTAGTAGAATTAGTTAACTCTAAACATAAAATAAAGACTATTCTCAACTAGATTATAGTCATAATTGGTTTTCTATCATTTCAATCATTTATATTCTATAGATATAAATACCAAAGTAGCAGAGTTGAAAACAATTCTCTTAACGAAAGTGCAATTTACAGCAACACATTAAATATTCAATTTGAAGCGAAAATTATACTGTTAGAATATTTGTTTTCAAACACTGTTCTTAAACATTAAAGTGTAATTAGTGCAACTAGTATTCATTCACGAAGGTTAAGTGGATCTCAAAGGCACCTTCCTTTGAGACCAATTCATTGAGATTAATTTCGAATAAAACAGGTTTCTCTACAACAACAAGTGAGGAATAATTGTAACGACTGATGAAAGTAGAATACATACAAGAAATTTATACAAGAATTATTTTCAAAGGCATTTCTTCTTTTCTCTAAAAAAGGCCTTATATTGTAAAAGTTAAAAACAAGATCACTTTTCAAGTAGTCTAACGCAGTTCATGCCGTAAAATCTCAGATTGAACTAAAAACCGCACACAAAAAATAATTATCGGTGTTTTATTTTTTGTGCCTATTTCATCATCACTCATCATTCTCCTGCTTATTTAAGGTCGGGTTTTCATTCACACAATCCATCCATCGTGTTTTTGTTCTCCCTCTACTCTCTTATAACCATCGACATTCATAGTCAAAACTTTTCATTCTACGCTCGACGCCCGCCTTGGAAGGTCGTTACGCTGCCGCTCCGCTGCGCGTATCCCCTCCACCGCCCGCCGCTCGTTCGCCCGTCAGTTGTGCTCCGTGCGCCACGCTGCGTAGTCGCCCCGACTACTCTCCGCTATTTTGCGATTTAAATTTATTTAAATCGCAAAATTCGGACTTCCTGTTTCTTTATCAGATTCAGTCTAAACCGTACTGTCTTGTTCGCAAGACAGTGGTATTTCTGATTCGTCAGAAAATCGTCAAAAACGTGTGTTGTGTTGTGGCCCCTTCAGGGCAAATCCACAGTTTCGTGGTCACTCGGTGGATACCTTAACGGTGCCAACGAAGCCGAGTGGGTGCAGACCCAACGCACCCGTCTATCCCCTTCAGGGCTAGACGAAAGTTGGACGGGTCCCGGATCGCTGGCCTTGGGGGCTTCCCTCGTCAGCCCCGGTGACAGTCTTCCCTCCACAGCCGCGTACTAGTGCGGCGGGTATATCTATACCCCCCGCACTAGACTGGTCGGGTACCTTCAGTACCCATCGCATGACCGGTTAGGAACCCGTTCGCACAATAAGATTGGCGACGGGGGACTCTCTTAGGGCTCACCAGGTTCACCTCCCTATCTATACCCAACAGGGAGTGTAACACTCACCCCCGGCAACCCACCGGGGATTAGGCTACGTAGGAGTAGGGTTTTGGTCAGGATCACTCTCATGAGTGATTAGGTCCCCCCCTCCCCTCCGCCATGGATAAACCCATGGATCCTACGGAGAGACTAGCTAGAATCGAGGCGCTCCTGGCTGAACTTGCGGGTCAGCTTAGCATTGAGCACTCGGAGGTCGGGGCCGTAGTCTCTGTTTTTCTTTTATTGATAAAGAAAAACAAAGATTTCGCTGCCGAATTCTCCGAGTTGTACAGAGCTGAGCAACTCGTAATTCCGCCCAGCCCGGGCATCGCTGACTTCAGCGACGCCCTCGAGGCCCCAGCCTCCACCGATGTACCGTGTCAAATGGACACGGAGGATGTACCCTCAACTCCTCCCGATACTGCCGCGCTCACTCCCCAGACGGACTCGCACTCCTCTTCGTCCTCGGACGCAGAGACGTACGAGCTCGTCTCCCATACTAAGGGCAAAGGGAGCAAGCGCAAGAAAAACAAGGCGAGCAGCTCAGCCCCAGCCGCTAAAATCATAGCGGCTGAGGACTCCGCTCCTCCGTCTCGCGCCCCTACCCCGCAGGCGACCTCCGCCACCGCGAACCCCCCCCACCCCGCTACGCAGGCGACCCCCGCCACCGCGACCGCGTCCATCCCCTCCACGCCGCCGGCGACCGCCGCCAACGCGTCCCCCTCCCGCCCCTCGCCTTCAACCTCCGCGAAGGTTGCCGCGCCCCGCGCTAAAACTAGCGCCCAGCCCGTACCCTCTGGCTCAAACACCGGCAGGAAACTCCCTCCACCGCCCCCTGTATTTATACAGGACAAGGCCAAGTGGACGGAGGTGTCCAAATGGTGTGTTGACCAAAGGGTCAACTAGCGCCCGTGCCACCCAGCACGGGATTAAGGTATCAGTCCCCACGTCAGGCGATTATCGCGATCTGACCAGGCTCCTCTCTGCCAGGAACGTGTCCTTCCACACGTATTCCTTGCCCGAGGAGCGACTGACCAGGGTGGTGATTCGCAGGATCCCCTGCGAAATCGCCACCAGCGATATTAAGGCGGACCTCGAACGACAGAACGTGCCTGTCACAGAGGTCCATCGAATGCACCGGTCCAGGCAAGGTACCGCCTTTGATATGGTCTTGGTGGTGTGCCCTCCCACAGAGGGTCACCACCCCATATTCAATGTAAGGTCCGTCTGTAACCTGTCAGGCCTTAAAATCGAGAAGCCCCGTAAGTCAGGCATCATTGGCCAATGCCACAGATGCCAACTGTACGGGCACTCAGCGTATAACTGCTACGCTACTCCCAGGTGCGTCAAGTGCCTGGGAGACCACGGTACAGCAGATTGTACCCGGCCTAAAGACCGCACTCTTTGCACCGAGCCACCTAGTTGCGTGCTCTGCAAAGAGCCCGGTCATCCGGCAAACTACCGGGGCTGCCCGAAAGCCCCCAAGTCATCTTCCCCTAAATTGGCAAAGCGTTTCGACGCTCGTCAGACTAGGGAATCCCCCTCGGCCAAACTCCCCGTGAGACTGGCCCCTCAGCGTCCCTCCCAATGGCCTCTAATGAGTTCCCAGAAGGAGTTCCCCCCACTGGCCTCCAGGCCTAAGCCCGCTCCCATCCCTCCATTAGTGGACCCGCGTACCCGTGCCCCTGCGCCCCTTACGCCCCCCGGTTTTCCCGCGACCGCTCCTCCCGCCCGCGCCGCGGCCCCCCCCACTGCCCCTATGGCAGGACCAGTACCCGTACAGAGGAAAGGTCAGGCTCCCCTTGATGCGTTTAACGTCATCACTGGGACCTTTAATACCTATAGCACGTTCCTCTCCCCGCGTGCCCAACAGATGGCCCAGGAACTAATTGCCGCCGGCGGCAACTTGTTCCGAATCCAGTCAATTTATGCTGCGTATCCCGAGATCACGCAAGCAATCCATGTCATGAACTCCCAACGCCCCCATTATGGATAGTCGCGGAATATTAACTAGACAAAAACCCCGTTCCCTAAAGCTAGGTTTCTTTAATGCCAACGGCATTCACGGCCAACGTGATGAGATCGCCACGTTCCTCCGCGACCATCACGTAGACATTTTACTCATTCAAGAGTCGTTCCTAAAACCTCATCATCGTGACCCGAAAATTGCAAACTATCGTTTAGTTCGCAACGACAGGTCACGTTGTCACAGAGGCGGCACCCTCATATACTATAGGAAGTCCCTGTACTGCATACCTATGGATACTCCCCAACTCTCCCGATTAGAAGTTTCGGCCTGTCGGTTAGCACTGACAGGTCACCAGCCGATCACTATTGTGTCGGTTTACCTTCCTCCCACACATGAGTCAGAGGACCCTCAACTCCTCGCTAACGACCTTTCCGAACTCTTCGGCATGAGTGACTCCGTTATCATAGCGGGCGATCTCAACGCCAAACATCCCGCCTGGAATAGCACCAGGACCTCGACTAGAGGTAGACAACTTTTCAACCTCTGTTCTACCATGAACTTTGACGTCATCGCCCCGATGACTCCCACTCACTTTCCTTTCGACCCCGATCAGTTACCCGACGTTCTTGACATAGCACTCCTTAAGAATATCAACCTGAGGTTGGATTCTATAGAGACTATTCACGAACTCGACTCTGATCATCGACCAGTAGTCATGAACCTGGTCCCCCGATTAGGTATACGCGACCCCTCTCAACCCCCCGCCACTAAAGTGATCACTGACTGGAAGAAAGTAAGCGAACGCTTACAATCTAACACGTCACATCACTTAGACTCTATCCCGGATCAGTTTGACTCTGTCGCTGACACAACGGCCGCGATCGACTCTCTCACGGAGCACGTACAATCGATCGTGAACGAAAGTTCACGGGAGGTTCCAGATACGGGTGACCGTAAATGGAAACTCCCCGACGATGTACGTGATCTGCTGACAGAGAAGAACGCGGCCGTTCGTGCCTACAGCAACTTTCCCTGTGACGCTAACAAAGCTCACATGCGTTACTTACAGCGTGCTGTAAGGACACGTGTGACTGAGCTGCGTGACGCTAACTGGGACAAGATGGTGGGCGAACTAGAGCCAACTCATCTCGCTTTCTGGGAACTTCAGAGGAAACTGAAATCCTCTGAGTTTTCCACTATGCCCCCCCTGACCCGCCCCGATGCGACCATTGCATTCGAGGATATCGACAGGGCTGAATGCCTAGCCGATAGCCTCGAAGCCCAATGCACACCCAGTTCGCAGCCAGTAGACCAAGCGTTTGTCGATAAGGTAAACGCGGAAGTCGAACGCAAAGCCTCACTCCCGCCCGTTGAAGACCCTGATGATCCCCTGCCCCCTGTCACACCTGACGAGGTGCACGAGATCATCAAGGGTCTGAAATCTCGTAAAGCCCCCGGATCAGACGGCATCACCAACAGAGTGATCAAGCTGTTCCCCGCGCACCTGATTATGCTCATGTGTACCATCTTCAATGGTGCCTTGAGTAATAACATTTTCCCCCAAGCGTGGAAGGAAGCCACCGTTATTGGCATCCCTAAGCCCGGTAAGCCCAAAACCGAGCCCACGAGCTATCGCCCCATCAGTTTGCTCAAAGTTCTCGGCAAAATCTATGAGAGACTTATTTATAAGCGACTCAGGGATTATGCCGAAACCAAGGGCCTCATTCCCAACGAGCAGTTTGGTTTTCGAACCCAACACTCGTGTGTCCATCAGGTACACCGTATCGTCGAACATATCAATGCTGGTTTTCAGCGTGGTATGCTCACGGGCGCTGTATACTTCGATATAGCGAAAGCGTTCGACAAAGTCTGGCACAACGGCTTATTATATAAGCTGTACCAACTCGGAGTGCCAGACCGTCTCGTGCTCATCTTACGAGACTTTCTTGCGAACCGTACCTTTCGCTATCGCATCGAAGGGGCACTTTCTTCCCCTCACCCGATTCGTGCAGGAGTCCCTCAAGGCTCTGTACTAGCCCCCCTCATTTTCACGCTGTTCACTAGCGATATCCCCAGAAGCAAGAAGGCAAGGTTAGCTCTGTTCGCAGACGACACTGCCATCTTTTTCTCGGGATTTAGTGACACAGCGCTGGTTCGCTACCTCCAAACCGCAGTCGACGAGCTCGGCGAATGGTTCAGGAAGTGGCGAATCGAAGTCAACCCCGATAAAAGTCAGGCGGTCTTTTACACCCGACCTCGACGTAATCACCCCCCTCCCCGACCCATCTCAATGTTCGGCAAGCAGATCCCTTGGGCGAAGCAAGCCAAATATCTAGGTGTCATCCTCGACGAACACCTCACCTTTTCTGAGCACATAAAGCAGGCTCGCTCGCGGGCCGCTTTCGCTCTGGGTAGGCTCCATTGCGTCCTGAACAAGCGGAGTAAATTGTCTCTTCTGTGTAAGAAGCGGCTTTACACCGCTTGTATCAGGCCGATTATGACATACGCAAGCCCAGTCTGGGCACATGCCAAGCCCCGATTCATCCATAGGATGCAGACTCTCCAGAACCGTTTTCTCCGTCAAGCCACAGGCTCGCCTTGGTTTGTTCGGAATATCAATCTTCATTTAGATATGAAACTCCCGACTATCCATCAATTCATAAAACGCGCTTCGAAGCGTTTCTTCGATAGGGCCGTAGCCCACCGCAACCCTCTGGTTGTGGCGGCAGCTACTTACACCCCCTCCCGTATTAGCAAAGTCCGCCGCTCGCGGCACATTCTTACCGATCCTGATGATCCCACTACTCTCCTCCAGGAGAGTCGAAAAGAGACCAGTACAGCTAGACCAGCACACAGACACAAACCGTACCGACCTCGCCGCCGAGGTCCGTCGTCGCGACCCCGACTTAACAGTCCCTCCCGACCCTTGCAAGAGCCAGCCCGCGATGCTGCGCCGTTAGCTTTAAATTAGCCCCTAGATAATTTAACTCAGATCCAGCCAGTCCCTTGCTGCCCCCCCTATCAGCGATTGCCTAAGCCGAGGTTCGTACCCCCCTCGGGGTAACCCTTAGAGCTTTCGCTTTAGTTTTTAAGTATAATAAGCCCCGGCTGGAGGCCTAAAAAGGTAACTTTTTAGAACTCGCCGGGCCCCAATCCGTTTAAGTAGTCACAATCTTTCAGGATTAACTACGAGATGCCCCACAAAAAAAAAAAAAAAAAAAAAGTCAAAACTTTTCTCACATTTTTCTTCATTCCTCCGTATCACGTGTCCATACCATGACAATCGAATTCTACACAACTTTTAAGTTATCGGTACCATTTTCGGGCTTTTGTGATGTTTTACAACTAGTTTAGTTAAGTTAGTAATTTTTATCTAATTAACGAACCAAAATATTTGTTAAGACGAATCAAAAGAGCCTAAATTCGACTGGGTAGCGTCGTTTTACTACAGAAGATCCTATGGCCATCTTCCTGCTCCATTATCAGAACAGCTCCATGTCGTAAAAATATTGCATTATCTTCCAGTTTTCACATGCTTATAAAATTTCAACTGAATCAGAAATCTGAAAGTGGGTCAAAAATATGCAACATTTTATTACAGACACCGGAACAGGTGAAACTAAAAAAACTTTTTTACAATTAAAAAAAAAACAACCAACTTCTTTAAAAACAAAACAAATCTACAAAGTGAAAAATAACTTTAATTCCGAAAGTCGGTGGCCAAAACCTTAAATACAAATCCTAAGACATTTTTTAGTTTATTCATAGTTTGTTTAGTTTTTATTTTTAAATTTTTAGTTATGGTATTTACCCCGCACTAATTCCAAACAAACAATGCATATTTATGCGATAGCAGAAATCGCAGTTGATTTGCTGTCATTTTTAAAGAGTTCCGGTATCTGTCTCAGGAACTCATTATCAGATCTATATGAAATTTATATGGGACCATTTCAGAATAAACCCCTTTCGAACAAAAAAAAAGAATTTTGCAAATCCGTTTATATAAGGTGTATCTATTCATACACGAAATATTTCAAGAGGTACACCTGTAGGTGGTAAAGAAGCTACAGCAACGAAAAAAAAATACTAAATTTATTATTTATAAATTATTTGACGCACATAAGAAATACTGGCTCCTTCTTTTTTTTACGGCCCGAGACACCGCGGCCATGCTCGTGCCGTCCGGTCGCCGCTCTTGCAGCGTCAGGCGGGCCATTCATAGAATTTGGAGTAAAGGTTTTATGCAAAACGTCTCCAGCTGTTTTAAAATTATAATAATTACGAAAATTCAAAAATTCTTGGATAAAAAATTTCTTTTTGCTTCTATAGCTTATTTACCACCTACAGGTGTACCTCTTAAAATATTTCGTGTATGAATAGATACACCTTATATATGACGCAGTTATGGCCGAAAATACATAAAAAAATATAAACATCCGAATTGATATCCTCCTCCTTTTTGAAGTCTGTTAATAAAGCTTGTAATAACTGCCAACAACTGCATAAGCATGCTTTATAAGTGTGTCTTTGAACTCAAACTCAAAGCATTTATTTCAAATAAACCAATTACAGGCACTTTTGAATTGTCAAGTGGTGGTGAGTCAGACCAATGAAGCTAGTTAGTTGCCCATTCCAGTACCTATGGCGAATAGCGGGCAAGAAACTCCATAAACACGACTGGAACCAAAACGTTGCCGTCGGGCATGAGACGATAACTCCTAATTTGTTAAAATCCATCCAGCTGTTAGGATGGTTCGAGGATATAAAGAATCTCACATACAAAGACATACATACGCGTGAAAAATAAAACCCTTTCTTTACTGTCACTTTCGCGCAGTCGTTAATAATTTTATACTGTTGTAATATCTACCACACAGATGCGCTTACGGCTGAGCAATAATAACCGCACGAGTCAATCGATTAGATTAAGCTACACTTACCGATGGGTGACCATTTTTGCAAATTAAGATCTCTCGTGTCTCGGCAAGGAGGTTAAGCGGTTCGTCTCGGCTGTCATTCGTAGACCGTTGGAAGTTGTTACGGGTCGTCAGAATCCCGAAAGTCTGACAACCAGTTTTACTAATGGGTATCTTATAACCCAGTAACTGAGTAGGCAGTCGCTTCATGTAAAATACTGGTATTTAGCTGCAACTGGTTAGGCTAGAGCCGACCTCACATATTTGAGAAAAGGCTAGTCAGATGATGATTGTGTTATGTTATAAATAATAAAAAAATAAATAACTGATGTCTCACAAATTGAGTAAAATCCTAATTATAAGTGCATCTTAGTCTTTATTGCTACAAAAATATTCTCCTTACATAAATAACCAATGCCAACTTGTAACAATACTATGTAACGATACAGTTTTATTCCGCTACGCGAGGACCACGTACATAAACCAGTGATATTGATGCACCTCATGTACGAACCTCTTGGGATCTGTATGCTCAGTATTTGTGAACCGTTTGCCGTAAAATAGAACTGTAGTTAGAAATATGTTCAGTCATTCTGTGTTTGATATTTGCATGGTTTCGATGGTGGAAGAGATAGTGTTTGAATTTGGAATGCAAAGCATATGTTTTGGAGTTTTTATGTAAGACGGTTATTTAAGCTTAATAGATACAACTTGTATTGAACACATGAGCTGTAAGCTATTATCATCGTGATCTACTTAGCTTTTTCCAAATTTTTAAGGGTTGGCCTCCAGTATAACCGGTAGCAACTAAATACTAATATTTTACATGCAGCAACTGCCTGTTTGACTTTCACAACCCTGGGTAACATGAAATTACTTTCATAACTGTTTTCAGTAACATGATTTAGGTACTATCAAGGTGAGTGTAAATCAAGTTCTTCAAACTTAATAGGCATATGTGTCCCTGGTGAGCATGTAGCGAAAGGTCTTCTTCTCAGCTGGTCTAGGTTGTGGTGAAGGACGTGCGTTTTGGGGGACTGTCTCATGTAATTTTGTGGTTCAGAAAGTGCTAATGTTTAGCCTGATTTGAATAACATCAGCTATTTAGCCTTTTCTGAACTATGTCGGGTACGGCTTCCAATCTAACCGGATGCAGCTGTGTACCAATATTTTACGTGGAATGACTGCTAATCTGACTCCTAATTTCCTAATCCCTCCTAATTTGTCCTAATTTCTGGCTTCTGACGACCTGTAACGACCGTCAAAGACCTATGAATGACATCCAGGAGGAGCGTGCATTCCAACGTGCTAAACCAGAAAAGTAAAAAAATACAGGAAGTAAACCTGTCCTTCTGAAAAATACGAGAGAAGGTTCACCGTTTCCTCTTATTTTTCACCGGGGTTAAAACAAGTTGTGCTGAAATGTACGGCTAGTACCACAGACTAAACGATAACGTCTCCCGAGGCATTGTGGGCGCATACGTTATCTTAATGCGGAGTCTTAATTCGTATGAAAACGTCGGGAAATAGCGTTAGAAGTTTCTTAAAGTGGCGTGTTTGTGTCAGGAGAATTTTCGATATGGCTGTTGGTTGCAAGGGTAGAATGTTGTTAGCAAATTCTGCTAAGATAAATTCGCCCTTCCAATTGTTTACTGTGTTGTTTTCAAAATATAAAGTCATTTATTTAATTAGGCTTCGTTACGGATCGTCAGAACTCTGAAATTCTGGCAACTAGTCATAATAAAGGGTATCATCGTATTACCCGGTAACTCGGTTGTGGAAGTAAGATAGGCGGAGTCTTAATGTTAAATACTGGTATTAAGCTACATTTGGTTAGATTGGAAGTTGACCCTGACATAGTCGAGAAAAGGCTAGGCAGATGAAGCTATTCAAATTAGGCTAAGACACAGCATTTTCTGAACATCAAAATAAGATAGTCCGCCAAAACACTCGTTCACCACTACCTAGTCTGCCTGAGAAGAAGAAATTGCGCAACATACATACATACTCACCAGGGACACATCTGTCTATTAAGTTCTTAGAAATTGACCTTCTTTCATGGTTTATTCAAAATACCATCACGGCCAAGCCCAAAGAAAATACCCGTCGATCTATTTTTCTCTTTTGGTGAAGTGCATTTGAAGTGATAGTCCTTCTACAAAGATTTAAATTTTGACAGCGCACTGCTCCTAAATTTTCACGGTGAGATTTCACAACATAAATTGGTTGGTCTTTACCACGCATAACACATTTAATTGTTCAATATCTGGATGACCGAGCTTTGCTCGGTATTTTTTGGTAAATTTTGTTTAAATCAAAGTTTATATTCAATTTGATTATCGATAAAGTTGGTCATTGTAAAACACGAATAAAACGACATTTTATAAAAATGAATCCTAGCTAGGTCGATTTATCGCCCCCGAAACCCCCTGTATACTAAATTTCATGGAAATCGTTGGAGCCGTTTCCGAGATACAAGAATTGCTCGTTTAAAGGTATAAGATAAGATTCTCTCGCGTAGCCACAATTTTGTAAAAAGAAACGAAGCATACTTTTTTTTTAAGTTTTAATTCTAGAACATTAGCAGGTCGTAAGACCAGAACTTCAGAGACATGTGATATCTATCAACTCGCTAGGCCCGCGTGGTATACTACGCCCCACCGCCGCTTTCAGGAAGGAGCTCTGTGTCCCAGCAGTGGGAAGATAAGCTGATTATATTTCACCATTGCGAAGACAAATGGTGCTAGTTTATTCTCAAACCATCGTATATATGAGTTTTACGTTATCCTTT
This sequence comes from Aporophyla lueneburgensis, assembly GCA_932294355.1. Lineage (NCBI taxonomy): Eukaryota > Metazoa > Arthropoda > Insecta > Lepidoptera > Noctuidae > Aporophyla > Aporophyla lueneburgensis. Next base: position 25,494,475 of record OW028743.1, read on the forward strand.
TGAAGACTTTAGGATCAGTGAACTATTAAATTAAGCAACTATTTAGCCATCAAAATCTTCTACCAAAATCTGAATACATAATCTAGCGGTAACAAGCAAAGGTATATAATTGTCATGTAAATGTTCCACACTTGTAACTTAATTAGTAAAGTTAAATTAATAATGTCTTCAACATGTTTACTGATAAACTCAAGACCTCATTAATGAGACTACCTTTGTAAGAGATTTTGTAGGCAGGAATTGGGAATGTATTAATTTGGACTAATTAACAATTTGTTTGTAAAGGCTTGAAGCAAACGTTTTGTATAAACCCGGTAGTTCGTTTTTATTATATAACAATATTAACTAGCTGAGATCGCGTCTTCGCTCGCGTAGGTTTTGGTACGTGCTACCGGGATAAAAATAGAATATTAGGTTATTCCTTAGGGGCCATCCATATATTACGTCACACGAATTTCATGATTTTTGACCCCCTCCCCCGTCCTTGTCACAGCTGGTCACATTTGTGAGACCCCCCCACCCTAGTGTGACGTCACATATTTTACACCTCGAAATAATATTATTGAATTAAAACAACAGTTCCGGAATTTGTTTTATTTCAACTTAAATGATTTTCGAAACGAAATATAAACAATATCACCGCTAGGCACGGTGCATTTAGCATTTTTCAAAGGGCAATTGGGCGGTAGGCGCGTCACACTAGTAGGCCGAGTGGCCGACAACACAATTTGAACCTTATATTTCTATGGATAGAGTTGCAAATGTTTTTTGAGTTTTTCGTTAATAGTTAGTCTTTTACTTAACACTTAGATTAAAATAGATTTTGAAATGTGACGTCACGAAATTTAGGACCCCTCCCACCCCCTTGTCACACAATGTCACACTTCGTCGACCCCTTCCTTCCCCCTTTACGTGTGACGTAATTTATCGATGGCCCCTTATAAAACTCAGCTTTTAGTCAGTGTAAGTCGTGTCAAAATTGATCCAGACGTTTTGGAGATTAGCCGAGATATGTACTGAGTTACCTTCTTTATAAACAGACTATTTCGTGAAAAACCACTTTGACATACCTAATTGCATATTTTTTATAGTTAAAATTTCATTATAATTATCGATATTAATTTTTGATTATATTAATTTTTCATTATAATTATAGATTTGTCTCGTGTGGTGCCGGACGTAAAGAATAGCATCACCCCATTTCCTCTCGTGGGTGTCGTAAGAGGCGACTAAGGGACTAACTAGAGAATGGGCAGCAGCTTTCTCTATGCATTTTATCAAAACCATACTGCGATCGCCAACCCACCTGCCAAGCGTGGCGATTATGGCAACCCCCCCCCCAATTAATAACAAGTACAAATAAAAAACGGCCCCTAGTGCCCGGCGGCCCACCTACCCTTGACTATGGTAGCAGTCAAGGCCACGGTGAGGCAAGGGGTGCTAACAATCCCCGGAAGAGATCCGGCTACCACAATCACCGAAAACTGGACCTGGCAACCTACAACACGCGCACACTCCAGACCGACGAGAAGATCGCTGAACTTGAGGAAGAATTGAGCAGGTTACGATGGGGCATAGTAGGGTTATCTGAAGTCCGAAGACAGGGGGAGGACTTCATAATCCTAAATTCCGGAAACCTGCTCTATTTCCGGGAGGGCGACCAGCAGTCCCAAGGTGGTGTCGGGTTTATCGTCCATAAGTCCCTTGTGAGCAACGTTGTGAAGATCGAGAGTGTGTCGACCAGGGTGGCGTTCCTTTTACTCAGAATATCCGCAAGGTATTCGCTGAAGGTCATACAGGTGTACGCCCCGACCTCGACACACCCCGACGATGAGGTGGAGACCATGTATGAGGATATTTCCAGAGCCATGCATGGTACCAAATCTCACTTCACTGTTGTCATGGGGGACTTCAATGCGAAACTGGGCAAGCAAAGCGATGATGAGCTGCGAGTGGGGCAATTAGGAGTTGGACGTCGGATTCACTGGGGTCACCTACTGGCTAGTTTTATGGAGAAGGAAGGCCTCTTTATGATGAATTCCTTCTTCAGAAAACGCGAACACAGGAAGTGGACCTGGCAGAGTCCTGACGGTGCAACTAAAAATGAGATTGACTTCATTATGTCGACGAAGAAGCAACTATTCAATGATGTCTCTGTGATCAACATGGTGAAAACCGGGAGTGATCACCACATGGTAAGAGGCACATTGAATATCAATATCAAGCTGGAAAGATGTCGGCTGATGAAGTCAACGCTCCGTCCAGCACTGATCCAACTTCAGATCCCCGAGAGCTTTCAGCTCAAACTCCAGAATCGTTTTGAGTGCCTAGGGAGCTCCGTGGACGATTATCACGATGGGTTCGTGGAAACTGTCCATACGGTCGGGTCTCAGTTCTTCAAGACCCGCCGTACTAATAGCAAAAAGAAACTCTCAGATCCAACATTACAGCTCATAGAACAGAGACGCGAAATGATCCTGCAGTCTTCAGAAGCTGCACTCGAGTACCGGCAGCTAAATAGCCGGATCTTTAAGTCCTTGAAACGTGACATTCGCCTCTTTAATACGGAACGTATTAGAGACGCGATAGAGCGGAATAAGGGCTCCAAAGTATTTGCAAGAGATCTGTCTATTGAGCAGAGTCAGATTGCCAAACTGAAGACCGACGACGGCAGCGTCGTGTCCGCCAAACCTGAGCTGTTAAGAGAGATCTAGAAGTTTTATGGACAGTTATACACGTCCACCAGAAACCCCGTTATGAATCTGGCTAAAGACCCGAGAGCTAGATTGACTCGACACTACACTGAAGATACGTCACTGAAGGGACGTCAGCTTGTACGAGATTAGGATGACTCTGAAGCAGCTTAAAAATAACAAGGCGCCGGGTGATGACGGAATTACGGCCGAGCTCCGGAATTACGGGTTTTCCGCCGGCCTTCACGGCGGAAAACCCGTTCTAAAGGCCCTTCAGAAGCTATTTGATTCCGTCATACTCGAGGGCAAAACGTCACAGGCATGGAACAGAGGTGTGGTGGTACTTTTCTTTAAGAAGGGTGACAATACCCTACTTAAGAATTATAGGCCCATCTCACTTCTGAGCCATGTCTACAAGCTGTTTTCAAGGGTCATCACAAACCGTCTCGCACGCAGGTTTGATGACTTCCAGCCTCCCGAACAAGTCGGATTCCGTAAAAGCTTTAGCACCGTGGACCACATACATACGCTGCGGCAGGTTATACAGAAGACCGAAGAGTATAACCTGCCTCTCTGCTTAGCGTTTGTGGACCTCGAAAAAGCCTTCGATTCGATCGAAACGTGGGCTGTACTGCAGTCTCTCCAACGGTGCCAGATTGACTATCGGTACATCGAAGTGCTGAAGTGTTTGTATGAAAACGCCACTATGTCAGTCCGGCTCCAGGACAGAGCCTCGAAACCTATCCTCCTGCAGCGAGGGGTGAGACAGGGAGACGTCATCTCTCCGAAACTGTTCACCGCTGCACTGGAGGATGTCTTCGAGGTTCTGGACTGGAAAGGGGCTGGCATCAACATCAATGGCGAGTACATCACTCACCTTCGATTTGCCGACGATATAGTAGTCATGGCTGAGACTATGGAGGACCTCAGTACAATGCTCGATGACCTCAGTAGAGTTTCCGAAAGAGTGGGTCTTAGAAGGAACATAGACAAGACAAAGGTCATGTCCAATGCTCATGTGATACCCACTCCAATGAAGATCGGAAGCGCTACACTCAAAGTTGTGGACGAATATGTGTACCTAGGACAGACTGTCCAGTTAGGTAGGTCCAACTTCGAGAAAGAGGTCAATCGTCGAATCCGACTCGGCTGGGCAGCGTTCGGGAAGCTACGCGGTATATTCTCGTCCCAATTACCAGTGTCTCAAGACAAAAGTCTTTGACCAGTGTGTGTTGCCAGTGATGACATATGGTACTGAGACGTGGTCGCTCACAGTGGGCCTCATAAGGAGGCTCAAAGTCACCCAAAGAGCAATGGAGAGGGCTATGCTTGGAGTTTCCCTACGTGATCGAATCAGAAATGATGAGATCCGTAGGAAAACCAAGGTTACCGACATAGCCCGAAGAATTGCCAAACTTAAGTGGCAGTGGGCAGGGCACATTGCTCGCAGAACAGATGGCCGATGGGGTCGGAAGGTTCTGGAGTGGCGACCGCGTACTGGAAGACGTAGCGTTGGAAGGCCTCCCACAAGATGGACCGATGACCTGGTGAAGGCCGCAGGAATGCGTCGGATGCGAGAGGCACAGAACAGGTCGAGGTGGCGGTGCTTGGGGGAGGCCTATGTCCAGCAGTGGACGTCTTTCGGCTGAAATGATGATGATGATTTTTTGAAGTTTCAATGTATTTCAGTTTGTTCTGATATTGCATGTCAATTTATTATTTGATTTTATATAGTTTCTTTGCCCTTCTACTATTATATACGTTGACCATATCCTTTTTATCTTCTCTCCTATCGCAGGTATTGATTCCTTTTGAAATAAGTATCACCTTTGAACTTACTTTTCTGGTATTTTGGTCTTGTCAGTTTATTAAATAATATCTGGTTGACCGAGCTTTGCTCGGTATTTTTTGGTGAATTGTGTTTAAAATTAGTACATTATGGTACAAGTGTGTAATGTTGGTGATTACCGCTGAGGCGCCATTGAGACCCGAGCCGTCAGGTGAGGGTCTTAAGAGAGCCGAGGACGGTAATCATCAATACACACGTGTATCATACGACGTTTTTCAACACACTTGCGAGGAAAAAACAAATAACAGCAACAAATGCGATACAAACAAAATATGAAAATTAGGGGAAAATTGGGAAATGGCGCGCAATTTTTTTTTTTTGCACGCGCCAAATGTAAGTTGATTGATTACAGCCATACAGCCTACTTCAAAATGATAATTTTTGTGATAAAATGCAAATATTTTATAAGAAATTATTGTGAATTATAAATAATTCGATAATAATAAATGTTTTTTCGTCTTAATTAGGGACACATTTATTTATTTCAAAAATGTAAATAGATTTTCGGTGCCATAAAACCTCTTTGTTGTTACAAAAAAAAAAAAAAACTGTATTACCCGGTTAAATTGAAAATGCTCTGTTTACTCGCATATAATTTGCAGTTAGGTACTAACTTAACTTTGTAGGGATCATTCTATTATGCACTAGTGTGTAATATTATTATGCACGTGTATGTTATAGTTCGGTTTATGGCCCTAAGAACGATATAATAAGGCTCACTTTACGAGCAAGTGTGTTGAAAAATACATTTATGTTCAAGTTGATTATCGATAAAGTTGGTCATTGAAAACACGAATACACGACACGACATTTTATAAAAATGAATTCTAGGTTGGAGCCGTTTCCAAGATTCGGATTATGTATATATATATACATATATACAAGAATTGCTCGTTTAAAGGTATAAGCTACATAAATCCTACTTCCTACTTTAAAAAATGTTACAATAATATATTATATTATTATAAATGTTTATTACTGAATCACGCAAATGGATGTATTTGAATGGATTTGGATGAAATTTTCACAATTATAATTTATAACTTTGACTGGCCTGTTATTTTAGTGGTTAGTGACCCTGACTGCTAAGACTGAGGTCGCGGGTTCGATCCCCACCCAGGACAAGTCTTTGTGTGATGAGCACAATCATTTGTTCTGTGTCTGGGTGTAATTTATCTATAATATGTATGTATTTAGAAATATAAACGTATGTTTATCAGTTGTCTGGTTGCCATAGTACAGGCTCTGCCTAGTTTGGGATCAGATAACGTTGTGTTGATTATCCTAAGACATTTATTTATTTATATATTTATTTAGAACTTGGATTAACTTGTGCTAGCTTTTATCCCAGTAGTATTGTCCCTTGGAATAATTTTCGAGCTCGAAGCGGACAAAGCCACTCCCAAAAGCTAGTGGTTAAATATAAATAAAATAAAAACAAAAGCAACTCATCATACGTAATCAGTAGGTATAATAAGTTTTGGAAACCTAATAAAAGAAAACAATAACAAAGTCCTAAGTAACGATATCAATACAATGAAACGAGATGGGCTGATGATATGAATACTTCGTAACAAGTAAGAGTTTCATCTGCATACCGAAATTTATTCAAAGGTTGTCGCGGTCACCTTAAATATAAACCTAAAAGGTCTACTCTAGTAAAGTTGCCAATTGCAAGTCCAAAACAATATACAAGGACTGTTTTCTTAGTAATAACTGTTACTGTTCATAAAGTACTTTTCTATTTGCTAACGCTCGATTATTGCACAAAAAGTAAAGTTCTCGTTGATATTATAACCATAATGCTTACTTATACAAATGCTTACACCAAATATAAAAATTGAGTGGTTAATTCGAAACAGGGAGGGCGTTGAATTTATTCGTCTGTTAATAACATAAAGATGCTGTTCCACAAAGCTCGTAGGTATGTATTGCACTTTTCTATAAAACAGCATATTTTATTTTATTTCTATACTAAGGGGTCTAGAATCATGTGGTGAATTTGTGCCTCTGCTACTTACTATATAAGGTGTATCTATTCATACACGAAATATTTTAAGGGGTACACCTGTAGGTGGTAAAGAAGCTATAGAAGCAAAAAGAATTTTTTTATCTAAGCGTTTTTGAATTTTAGTAATTATTATAATTTTAAAACTACTTGAGACGTTTTGCATAAAACCTTTACTCCAAATTCTATGAATGGCCCACCTGACACTGCGAAGGCGACGACCGGACGGCACAAGCATGGCCGCGGTGTCTCGGACCGTAAAAAATAAGGAGCCAGTATTTCTTATGTGCGTCAAATAATTTATAAATATTAAATAAAAAAAAAACTCTTAGAAAAAAATTTTTTTCGTTGCTATAGCTTCTTTACCACCTACAGGTGTACCTCTTAAAATATTTCGTGTATGAATAGATACACCTTATATACTTACGTATCAGCTAAAATAATCACGTGGTGAACTTACTCGCTCGTTTTCATTATGAATAAATCATCGTCTATTTTACTAAATAAATAAATAGCATACACATCAGCCACGCCCGAGAATGAGTTCAAACCATCAACTAGTGTAATTTTAAGATCCAAATTCAGAATCCCAACCGAAAACTCACAACCACAATGTATGAAAGTAAGCAAGCAAGATTGTATTTCACCTAACTTTAATAGAAGCTAGATCTCTAGACACACGATAGTACCTACCGAAGACATTTGTGATAGATTAGGCAACAATAAGAGCAATCAGGCTGTCTGACCCGCAGAAAGCGATTAGAGTGACTGATATGTACCAAACTACCAACATTACATTGAATTAAATGGTCGTAGTGTCTAGCCAATTTCTTTGTTGTAGTCGGTATTCGTTTTGAGACACGGAAAAATACTTTTCCTTATGAACGAAATTTTCCTTATTCATCTGATTAACGAAGATTTACAGGATTTTGTTGCAGTACCTATAACAATTTTAAAAAGAAATCTAATTAGCAACATTTACTTTCGAAAGAGAAGCTTTGATAACTCATGGGTATCGGCCTCGACTTTAAGAGTTGTAAATCATCAGCTCGATCCCAGGCAGGCACAATACCTGGTGTATTTAATTTAATCACCACAGCTCTTTAAACTATGTGGGAAAACATCGTAGCATAACTAAAAATTCGTAGACATGTAACATCCACCAGCGCAAGGTTCACATGGTGGATTATGGCTCCCTCTCTCTCACAGTGAGGAGGTCTGTGACTCAGAATTAGGAACCATATAGGCCGATTGCGACTTACCGATGACGTATACGAACAATACGTATCTAGAATCAAAACGATTATGCCGTCTAATCATTTCTAAACTGTTTTAAGTATCTACGTCATACCCGCCCAAAACAAAACCGGTCAAAGTGGTGGTTCATGAGGGAGATCTATCTGGCCTATGTCTTTCGGCTTAAATGATGATGACGTCATACTTGCAGTGATTTTTTTAGACGAGTTAAAGTTAAAACTCTCAATATAAAAGCATTTTCTGAAACATAATAATCACTGACATGTAGGTCTCGAAAAAAGCTTAAACGACATGAAAAAGAACATCTCATCCATTTTAACAATCACATTTACTTCTAAATAATACAATTACATTAGGTTATCTGTAATAAAATTATGTTCAGGCAAAAAAATAAATTCAACGCGACACAGTGTGAAGTTGTACACATAAATCTAATTAAAAATTCTATGAGTGACGCTCGTGACGTAATTACAATGTTCATTGCACGTACAGACACACATTGAGCTACTACAATCTGTCAAATTACTTTGATAGATTTTCAACTTTATCTCTAAAGCATAAGGTTCAAGGTTGATTGGGAGAATTTGACAGTTTCGAGTACCTTGATGTGCTGGCGTCTGTACCTAACTAGCTAGTTATGGTGTCATAAACTTTTTTTATGTATATCTTTACCGTTTTTTATGCACTTACTCGGCTTTTTCCAAGGAGGGGCTTGTGGCTAAGTAATTACAGTAGAACGGGTCATTTGACCAGGTAAAGCTACGCTTGTCGCTGGTCCCTGGATAACCGCTTCATGTAATATACTAGTAGTCGGCAGCATCCGGAAAGTCCGGAAGCCGACCCTAACATAGTTGGCGAAAAGACTAGGAAAAAAATATTGAAAAAATTGTTTGTGCAACAAAACGCACTCTATGAAAATAAATATAAAATAGATACACAAAATGCACACGTACAAAGTGGCCACGAGCCGTAATTAATTAAAAAAAGGTAGTTATTTTTGTAATTGATGTAAATAAACAAATCAATGATGGCGATCACTGCAGTGAATAATTAATAAATGTTTGTTAGTCACTTACACAAACACGACAAAACGGATTCGGACGAAATGTTGCACATAGATAGATTATAACTTGGATTAACACATAAGTTACTTTTATCTCGGTAATACGTTCCCGTGAGATTATTTTTGACCTTCACATGGAGGAAGTCACTGACAAAAGCTGGTTTTCACCATTTTAGCACACTATTATAGAGAAAAAAAAAGTAACGACATGCAACCATGTATTATGCAATGTTTGATGTTTACATTTATCGAATCTGTTATAGCATAAATTCATTTCAGTTGCCACATAAACAGTCTATTATTTTAATCCTCACACTTATCAATCAAATTTCAAAATTAATTTCGGAGGTCAAGGTCATACCTATTACTCTCCGTGATAAGTGCCCATCAATATTAATAACTCCTCAGAAGCGTATAATTAATAACTGTGCTTACTGAAATACTGATTTCATTTCACATTATATTAGTAACAAAAGTTATCGAGTCCTGTAGGCACTGACTTGTTGACATTGACTGAAATCTTACAAAGAAACCTTTATTCAATCTGCCTGGAAAGATTAGCAACAGGCAAGATATCATGAAAAACCACGGGCATAGTTATCAAAATGAGAAAACTCAAATTCTGAATTCGTCGTTCATTAGTTCATTTGGTACGTTTTTTGAATGGTATAAATTCATCAAGCTAAAGAAACAAAGAATTGTACTGCGTAAAAACTTTAGCAACAACGTGGTAGGCACGCAATGCAACAACTTTTTTCGACTCCACCGCAATTACGTATGTATGAGGACATCTAGGGACCGATGGTTCTCTCTAACTTCACCATAAATCCTAAGGATCAGGGATCGACGACAAGTTTTAATTTAAAACGACTTACCGCTCGATTGCTGACGGCGGCAGGATTAAAAGTTGTTCACCGGGATGTATCGCCTTCAGCTACCTGAATATCGAGATCAAAGGAAGAAAAGCAAATAGAAAGTCGCCAAGTCAAACTTGGTCTCAATTCACGAGTTTATTTTTAATTTCTGTCATCAACTGTCGCGTGGTAAGGATTCAATGTTTATTTGTAAAGCTGAGGTACGAATGAAATCTTTCACGTTTTATTTTCAGGTAAAATAAACTCATTTGTCAGACTAAATATTCGTAGACGTAATTTCGTTATGAGAATACAACAAGATGTTGTGTTCGGTAGGTATTCATATGTAAAAAGAAAGTGAAATAAACGTAAATAGAATAATAGAAAATTTTGCGATATGATGGGCAAATAAATGGAATGATGTAAAAAGTCTTTAATAATAAAAATAAATAAAACAGTCATCTATGACTTTTATTAGCAGCCTATAATGTACATAGTATTGGGAGACAGGTCTGCTCTCTGCGAGAGGGTATGGACTATAAACTACCATGCGGGCACAATGCGGGTTAGTAAATGTCACATGTCATAAAGTACTGGCTTCTTCATTATGTTTTCTTTCACCGTTTTGAGAGCAGTGGTGATAAAATAATTTGCACAAAGTAAATCTCCTCGCGCCTATCAGGGTTTGAAATTACGACCTACCTACTCGGAAGTTGCGGCCGATTTCACTGGGTAACCATTGCTCTCAATCTTAGACTTATTGTTTTTATATTTCAGAGCCGTGCTTTGCAATTACGAGGCAAGTGTGGCCGGTTTTAACAATCATTGTTATTCGATTAATTAAATTAAGATTGTTTTATACGTAAATAAAGTAGTTGTATTCAATAGAATCGAATTTAAATTGCATCTAGTCTCTCCGTCTTACACAGCGAGGCCATTGCCACTAACCGTGATTTCATTACAACTTAGAAAATAATACGTTAAAGAGATAAAAGACAAAAGACGGGCAAAGGAAACGAGATTAAGACAGAAATAATCAAATACTCTGGCGAGATTGAATACCCTGCCGCGAGTGAATACCCTGGCAAGACTGAATTCCATTGCAAATTGTGTCGTACCGAAATACTGCCAAAAGAATTTTATTCGGAATTCTAAAGGTTTCTTATCCGTCATGTTGAAATATTGAACCGTATCAATAGTTTTGCTGCAAGTTTTAATCTGAGGAACGGCGGTGATCGCCCTCTAAGTCCTTTTAAATTAAACCTACCTCGGACACGTCGCATTGGATTTCGTGGAAAACAATTCGGGGTATGTCTGGCTCTGATGTTTTTGCAAGGAATGTCAATGAAGATTCACTGATATTGTTGACAAAGTAATTTAATTATGAATTGGGAATTTGTTTTTGGTTGTTATTTAGGATTTATGTGAAGTTTTCAGTTGGACTGGGTTTCAGAACTGTTAATTTGGGACTGATTAGTCATTGTTGGAAGATTTGAGTTTAAAAGGCTTATAGGATTTGAGTTTAATAGTGGCTATTGTGTGCTATATTGCGTTTATACCATGTCAAATTGTACTAGCTAGCAATAATTTTCCTACTTCTTGTCAAAAAATAATTCAGAAAAAAAAACAACAACTATTAAAACAAATTTGTCGATTTCATCGTTCTTACTTTATTTTAAAAGTTGACATAAACAGCGTAATATTAAGGCAACCGAATTACAGTTATGTTTTAATTTATGAAAATTCGTAAAATAATTCTATATTCCACGAAAAATCACAAAAACAACTGATCGACTACGGGCACAACATTCACCCACTTAAATAAAAGAAAAGAAAATTGGTGTTTCTTTTATTCGATTCTTTTTCGATAGTGATAATAATAACATGTGACTAAAGTTTTTACAAAACAAATAAAAATTCAAAATAAAACTACATTTAAAAATATATCAAGCCACCATAATTACATTACTATTTTGCCGTTCCATAAGCTACTCCAATAATGGTCCCCAAAGGAGTCATGCGGCAAAAAATATTAAAATTACGAAACACATGTGCAGAGATGTTATACGTATATTTATAAATATTAAACAGCAAAATATTTTGAGAGAATGGCGTACGTACACATGACAGAGTAGCCCCGCTGCGCTTCGTGTCTACACACTTGTTTGTACTAAAATAACTCAGCGCCACAGTCTACATATGTACGAAATAACCAACTTAACCCACTGCTATTTTTCGTGAAAACATTGTTCATGTTTCCTTACTCTATGTAAAATAATATGGGTGTGGTTATCTGTAATGTACGAGGACCAAGCAGTCCTGCCTCCGGTATTACATTTACATAATGTACTTAGCGCGAAGAGCCGCATACAAAGGCTCTCCACAGAAAGTGATGAGATGAGTGCGCGTCAAAGAAAAATGAATTCTTCCACATACGATTTTAAATGCACATTTCTTTGTTATAAAAATATTTTACTTGTATTAAATTATAACACGGTATTTTGCTCGTGAGAGCGTAAGTAGAGTTTTTGTTTGTGGTTCTAAACTTATACTGTTTTCTAAGTGTCTAATAGAATAGAAACTACGTAATATGTTTGCGGGGTGACTGTCCACTCTATAAATATGACTAAACGTTTGACTAAACTTATCTTTAAAGTTTGCATTCTTGATTTGTGTTCAAATCAAATCAAATCAAAATATTTTTATATCACATAAGCCTTTATTTCACAAGGGCACTTATGAAACGATAGAAACTGCACGGTCCCAAATTGTTGTATCCTATGGAGAAGAGCCGGCAAGAACTCCACGGTTCAACTCAGCCTATCGCAGTCCACTGCTGGACATAGGCCTCTCCCATGTTGCGCCACAACACCCTGTCCTCCGCCTTCCGCATCCAGTCTACCCCAGCCACTTTCCTAAGGTCGTCGGTCCATCTAGCTGGGGGGCGTCCCACACTACGCTTGCCGATACGCGGTCTCCACTCCAGGACTCGTCTGCTCCACCGGCCATCGGTCCTTCGACAGATATGGCCAGCCCACTGCCACTTAAGCTTGCTTACTCTGCGAGCTATGTCGGTAACACGGTTACTCTTTCAAAAATATGTAATTGTCTTTTACAATGTTTTCAAATTGCAGTGTTAAAAGGTATGCGAGAACAGTGTAGGACTGTCAACAAGTACTACTAAAACCATCAACCAACCAGGTACTTAACAAAATAGAAAATTGACTACAGTCTACAAGACCTACAACATTCTCACATTCACAAAATATAAAAGAATTTACTTAAATGATAGTATTACATAAATAAAACATAATAATCTATTTAAACCAAATCGCTCATTTGTTGAATATAAAATAATGGAACATAGAGTAAACACACATGTACTTAAATACATACATAACATATATCGACGCATACATAGGTAAATGCCATAAAATTACCTACCTAATGAAAGTACGTAGTTTGTGCAGATAATTTATTCCTATTAATCGTTACTGCCTTGGTACTCAAACTACTTTGCGGTTTGTGGAAAGGATTTAGCGACCAATCTCAATTCTAATATCAGAAATTATTTTTTTAAGACGACCTTCTAGTGTTTTGTGCCACCAATTCAGTCAAACAGAAAATAACTTTAACATCCACATTATCAGAATAACTGGTTAAAAACGACATCTTTGTCGTCTACATACTCAAGTACTAATATCAAAAGCATTTTTCCGGTAGAGTTCAATTAATCCTAGATTTCTTAAATAAGGTATTAAATCTTCATTTGTCCGCACTGCCGGGCGCTTGCCTTTCGGTACACAGTGCTCCAACAACCTCCGACTGAGAACCAAATTGAATAACGCTTGAGGAAGCGTTGGTATCATCTTTATGGGTGCCGGCTGCGTTTACACAGTAGACGACTTAAAAATGCATTTGTAACTATATTATTTTCTCGGCGGTTTGCAGAATCGTTTGTGGGGTCTCAAAACGGGATATTATTCCTATTCGGAACTCGAAATTCTATAAATATTCTAATATTATGTATGCAAAAGTAACTTCGTCTGTCTGTGCTAAATCACTGAACCGATTTCGATGAAATTTAGTACGAGGTAAGTTTGAATCCCAAGAAAGGACATAGGCTACTTTTTATCCCGTGACTTTGTCTGCGTCTACGATAACCGCCATTTACGCGGACGTAGTCGCAGGATAGTAAAAAATATTTTTTTGTTATTTTTTTTTCTTGGCCTACAGTATGTCGCCCCCATACCGAAGTATGATTCAAATAAAATAGATCAAGGACTCCGTACCTAGTGGCAATTAATGCAAAGTACTAAACTATAAGAATCATTATTTTATGTCCCATTCGTTTTTATTTCTATACCCAACACGTGGAATCATTATTTTAAATTTCATTTTCCGGGTAGGAACGATGTAGGATTATGTAGGTAAATGTCGTTTTTAATCTCTTATCTCATTGATAAGAAAACATATTGCTTATCAAGGTGATAATTATTTGTAGAGACGTGATGACCCACGATAAGTCTATTTTCAGACAAACATTAAACATGATGACGCAGTAGTTTTCAGTTAATTGTGTATAAACTGCTATGTCATCTATGCTCATTATAGTCTAGAAAGTACATAGCTACTTTACCTATCATCATTTTATAGGAAAAGTTATAAATTTTCAACTTCGGTTAATTTACTTTCTCTTTGTGTGTTGTCTATTAAAAACCACTTCAACAAGATCTGTTTAAAGTAGCTAGCAATAATTTACTCACGTGTTTGATAACGATACCGAAAATTAATAAAAGTAAAAATAAAATAAAATATTTCATGATTCCAACTTTATTCAATTAAACTTAATACGACACTGACCAAAACATAACAGTCATTTGGTTGCCTGTATGTATATACTTAATGCATTCGGGTCACCAAACGACTATAGTGATTTGGTTTAGGGAAATTCGTAAAAAATATCTATTTTCCACGAATAAATACATACCTATATTTTATTTTTGATGATGTTTTTTTCCTTTTCGTTTGTTCCATTAGTTTACGACATCGGTACCCAACACGTCGGTATATTATTCCCAGAAAATGTAAACTGACCCTGTATATGAAATATTTATATTATTATTTATATTATTTTTATTAGGAAAAATTTACACTTAAATGCTAAAAACAGTGATTTTCACACTGTTAACACTAGAAATAAGGACAAACTACGTGTTCCCTTTCACCGGCTTCATAAGGTACATAACTCATTTGTTGGGCTTGGTATAACATTTTACAACAAGCTACCACCTTCTTTACTAGAATTACCTTTTAATGCGTTTAAAGCTCAAGTAAAATCCAACCTTTGTCTAAAGGCATACTATTCCATCAACGACTATTTAAATGACAAAACTAGTTGGTCGCTGTGATTAACTCAAGACAATGTTTGTGTTCTTTCTCCAGTACTAGCGTACCTAGTGATAGGTCATATAGCTGTAATATAATTGTTATTAAATTATTTTTTTTTTACTGTGTTGGTCATTTCTTTTTTGGGTATTTATTGGTTTTGACATGTTCTATGCTTTCACATATTATAATGATTAGTATTGCATAAAATGATTAGCTAGCGACCTCGACAAGTTGTCATTCAATTCTTGCCTGAGCAACCGGCAGCAAGTTCGTCATGCTCCCTTAGATGTCAATGCTTGCGGTAGTGTCAGGGGTCGGGTTACCCCCTTCCCTCAAATAAGGTGAGGGGGTAATGGCTGATCTTTGCGTTATGCTCGTGAACGGGTGCTGCTTGTGGTGACTGGTCGTCTTGCTGACCTTGATGTTGGTATTGTTGTTAATTACCTACCTGTTTACTAGTTTTTACGCCGATGGTCCTAGTTTATCATTTTGTGGCCTCGACTTGTAACTCGGGTCGTAACAGCTATGTGAACGTGATTCAGCATTGCATATGTAAGCTGTCACGCCCTTTATGCCAGGAGGCTTTTATTTTTGTACTTTTATTTACTTTATAAAAATGTTTTTTGCTTTTGCTTGAGTATAGATTTCATTTTATTTCTTGGAATATTGGGTTGGCTAGCTGACATATGGCAAATCATTTAATTTAATGTTTTGTGTCTCTTAATGTTACCTCCTTACAACTGTATAGAATCAAGTTCTTCTAACTTAACAGACAGCTGTGCTGCTGGGGAGTTTGTTCCGCCACTTCTTCTTCCAGCTAAAGCACTAGGAAGTGTCGAAGGGCGGGCGTTTTGGGGGGACTGTCGTGTGTAACTTTGACGTTCAAAAAGTGCTGACTCTCAGCCTACTTTGAATAAATTACTTTTGATTTTGTTTTTTTTTTTATTTTGATTTACAACGTTCGCTTCGGTGTAAATGAAACTATTATGAAAGACTGGCACCGGATTGGACTGGCTTAAGTTTCATTGTACAGTTGAGCTTGTTTTAGACTGACGGTAAATCTTCAACGATTTTACGGTTACTGTGAAGCTAGATCGTACTTGTATCATAATAAAGCAGACGAATTTACATATTACAGTCTTTATTGTTAGAAATTTCAAATTTGGTCCCCCTGGTTTCGGATTTTAGTGGTTATTTCGTTTATTTTCCACGTCTTGGTTTTAAGTGCACGGAATATCAGTTTATTCTTTATTTTTGAAGTAATGTTATTTAGAGACTTAATTTTTCAGTCAATCTAAACTGTCGCACTTCTTTCGCAGTGCTAATAAAATTTCGTTCAATAGATTTCCAAACTATTAGACCTTTTCTAAACATCTGAAATGCACACTTTCTGCAGTTAAAATGCTTAGAGAAGCCAACCTTAATCCTAATTTGAACAAAATTAAGAGAATCGATAATTTCACTATCCTAGAGTAATTAGCTTTTTGTGGTTTAAGAACACCACAACAAACACAACACTATATCCTACTTCCTATTAATAATATTAGTATGGATTATTAGTATGGATGTATGGATGTGTGGATGTTTGTTACTCTTTCACGCAAAAACGACTGAAGGGATTTGAATGAAATTTGGAAAACAGTTAGTTTATAACCTGGATTAACACATACGGTACTTTTTATCCCGGTAGTATGTTCTCGCGGGATATTTTCCGAATACTATAAAACATGTTTTAAACATACATACACTAACGCATTCTTTCCATAGAGGTAGGCAGAAACTACGGAAAACTCCTTTCTACGGTCCTTAAATCATTAACATTATATTAGGCGAAAGACATCCACTGCTGAACAAACGCCGCTCTCAAGCTCCGCTACTTAGGTCAGTTCTATGCTTTGTACAATCAGTGGGTTATTAAGGCCTTCATAAGCCCATCGGTCCACCTTGTGAGAGGCCTGCCAACTCTACGCCTTCCGATATGCGGTCGCCACGCCGGAACCTTTCGGTCCCATCACTTATCTGTTCTGCGAGCAATGTGCCCTGCCCACTGTCAGTTAAGTTTGGCATTCTTCTGGCTATTTCATTTCATTTATTAATTTGGTCGGATAACAAAGATCTATTGTGTTAGTAACAATAGTCTTAACATATGCTAATATTTAACTACTAACACAGATAGTGTACAGGTGACGAGTGACCTCACCAGCGGGCTGTCATGTCTCCGGGCTATAGCGCGATAAATGCTGTTGATTTGGTTACCTTGGTTCTCCTGCGGATGTCGTCATTCCTGAATCGATCACGTGGTGAAACTCCAAGCATAGCCTTCTCCAACGCCCAAAGGGCTGACTTTTAACCTCCTTACACACATATTCCTTATTATTATTTAAACACTCAAAACATTATATTATTCATACACGTATAACAGTAGGTAGATACTATTGATTTCGAATATGCAGTTAATTCTATCTGAGCTCAAAGGCGCCACTCGCCGTGTGTATCGATGCAATTTAAATGTACTGGTAGTCTCGAAATAATTGCATTGCAAGCCGGCGATATTGAACTATACGCTGTGTGAGATGACAATTATCAAGGACACATACATACATACATACAATCACGCCTTTTTCCCTTGGGCATAGGCAGAAACCATGGAACGCCACCTGCTACCATCTCTACACACTCCTTTTGCCTCGTTTCATCATCATCATCATCTCAGCCGCAAGACATCCATTGCTGGGCATGGGCCTCCCCATTTGGGGGGCTTTGCCATAATCGCCACGCTTGGCAAGCGGGTTGACGATCGCAGTATGGTGGTAAAATGCATAGAGAACGCTGCTGCCCATTCTCTAGTAAATCCCTTAGTCCCTTTTGCCTCGTTTAGGTTCATACAATTGGTCATACACACACGCCGGTTGCGAATTATCAAAGAATACGTAACAAATTTCATTAAAATAAGAGAAAAGGCGTGTGTATGTCAAAAATAGGACAGGTTCGTGAGTAAATGTTAGCAGATGCACGGGTCGATCTTAAGTTAAGCTACGCTTGCCACGGTTGCTTCGTGGATGGGTGGCCGTCCATTACTTATTGAGACACCAGCGTGCCTCGGAAAGTACGTTAGGCCATTGACTCCGGGCTGTCATTAGTAAATCTTTGACAGCCGTTACGGGTAGTGTGACAACCAGTCTTATCAAGTGTGGTGTTATCCAGTAACAGGATGGTGGAGGTTAGATAGACAGTGGCTTCATGTAAAATACTGGTATTCAGCTACATCCGGTTAGATTGGAAACCAACCCCAAAAAATGTGGAGCGACATTTTGAAATTGGAACGTATCTATTTTTACTTATAAATAATCATTATTTTTATAATAGTTCATAACTGGCTAGTCTCTCATACAAAAAAACTTTTTTCGCAATACTTTCAGAGTGGCCTGGTATATCTGGTTACATTTCTAAAAAACCATGTGTAACAAAATGGATGCAAACAGAGTCCTATTGTTCCAAGGATTGGAGGAATATATTCAATGGTACCCAACAATTTATATTTTATTATAATATGTTGAGGTATGCCATGTAACAGCATCATTTGTGTGCCATTTAAATCAAATGTTACTATTTTTATGAGGTATAAGTAAATGCAACTAATTCATTGCAGTTTCTACAACGTTTATTCCCCCAATCATAAACAATAATAGCATCTTCCAGGTTGCTAATTGTGGAAATGTTTATCATATTCAAATTTAACGGTAGAAATACGTTAACCGATATAGTTGCTACATTTTTTATGAACACATCGTAAATGACATTATTAATAGCGCTGGTTCCATTAGTAATTGTTCCAATAGTACGTGCCTGAATTCGGACCCATCAGAGAGAATACACTTATCAATAAATATATCTAATTTTTGAAACATACAAGTTTCTATTTAATAGTAATTAATTTTGCAGATTGCTCAATATAATTGCTCGACCCCAGTTATAGGTATTCCCAAATCAAATCGAAATTATGGTTACCCTACTCGAACATTGTACGAGATGAAATAATTTTTGAGATTACTCTCGTTGGAAACTTTTCTGAGGGTAAAACGACGTGTCATTCTAATGAGAGTAATATGCCCTATAAATGGATGTTCACACCGAACTCCTAGCAATTATAGGTAATGAGATATCAGCGTTCAAAGTAGCGTTACGATTGCGCGGCCACGACTTTTTTGTTTTGGACTGATATCTTCTGTTTAACTAAACTTTAGTATTATTTATTGCTTTCGTTAGATTCGACAAATTAAGACCTTCCTTCTTGTAACAGTTTTACGGCATAAAATCTTAAGATTAAAGAAATAATCAACAACAAAGAAACGAAAAGTGCACGA
Source organism: Aporophyla lueneburgensis (assembly GCA_932294355.1). Classification (NCBI taxonomy): domain Eukaryota; kingdom Metazoa; phylum Arthropoda; class Insecta; order Lepidoptera; family Noctuidae; genus Aporophyla; species Aporophyla lueneburgensis. Next base: position 25,513,954 of record OW028743.1, read on the forward strand.
TTGCGCGGCCATAACTTCCAAGGTGAATATTTCGTAAAATATTAATCTAGAGCATGTAATTCTTTTTTCGACAATTTTTGACAAATTCAATCTTCAATTGACAAAAAGAATTAGATCTCTAGCCCAAGTAGTTGCTGAGATCTCCATGGGCGCGCAATTCTACACGTTACGTTCGCGCGGCCAACTTAAAACCCTTATAACTTCTTTATTTCTACTTTGACAAATTTTTGGTTTGTGCCATTCGATTTTGACAAATTTCGACAAAAGTTTTGGCCAAAAAATAATCTATTTGGATAATCTGGCGGAGCAATCGTAACGCACACTAGTTTAAACACATTTGTTGAGCTAAAAAATAAAAAAATTAAATTAAAAATTTAAAAAACCCCCGACACAAAAACCTAATTTCCCTTTAAAAAGTAAAAAATAATAAAAAATAACTCAATCTTAAAGTACCGAAGAATGTATTAATAATTCAAAAAAAAAAAACGTCGCGTTGGGGGACCGCTCCGCGAGTGCAGACGTCGCGCGCGTCGTTGACTGCTTAGTTAGGTAATAAGACTATTGGTAATTAAATTGTTAGGTTTGAAGCGGTCCCCCAACGCGACGTTTTTTTTTTGAATTATTAATACATTCTTAGGTACTTTAAGATTGAGTTATTTTTTATTATTTTTTACTTTTTAAAGGGAAATTAGGTTTTTGTGTCGGGGGTTTTTTAAATTTTTAATTTAATTTTTTATTTAGTACTTTTTATAGGTATATACTTAATATAATGTAGAATCAAACGAAGCTAAGAACACTCTCGATTAATTCATAAATATTCTCTTTCAGTGCGCTTTCATTTGAGACCCCACTCGAGTATATTTGCTGACATTCGGTTACTCTTCCCCATTTTCCCCCCCACAACTTTTAAACGGCTCAACCGATTTTCATCAAACATGTCTAAGAACACTCGCAGATAAGTCACCTTTAATACATATTTTTTTTGATTGAAATCGCATCATCCGTTCGGGAGCTATGATGCCACAGACAGACAGACAGACAGACAGACACGTCAAACTTATAACACCCCTCTTTTTGCGTCGGGGGTTAAAAAGAAACTCACAGTCGAAACCTAAATAGTAATGTTTAGTCTAGTTTAATGTTTATCTCCCCTATGGATCCAACTGATTTCATTTTTAGGGTTCCGTTGCCAAATGGCAAAAAACGGAACCCTTATAGATTCGTCATGTCTGTCTGTCTGTCTGTCTGTCCGTCCGTCCGTATGTCACAGCCACTTTTTTCCGAAACTATAAAAGCTAGGCTGTTGAAACTTGGTAAGTAGATGTATTCTGTGAACCGCATTAAGATTTTCACACTAAAATAGAAAAAAAAAACAATACATTTTGGGGTTCCCCATACACAAAACTGAAACTCAAAAATTTTTTTTTCATCAAATCCATACGTGTGGGGTATCTATGAATAGGTCTTTAAAAATGGTATTGAGGTTTCTAACATATTTTTTTTTCTAAACTGAATAGTTTGTGCGAGAGACACTTCCAAAGTGGTAAAATGTGACAAAAAAAAATATATGATGTACATTACCATGTAAACTATCACCGAAAATTGGTTTGAACGAGGTCGAGTAAGTAGTTTTTTTTAAAACGTCATAAATCGTAAACCGCAATTTACCTTTCATTCAATCAACTGAAATATAAAAATTAAAAAAAAAACATTTATTTTCATAAACATAAACCTTAAGCATAAACCGAGAATACCTACAGGTTTGTTCGGAACCCTTGGTGCGCGAGTCCGACTCGCACTTGGCCGGTTTTGATCTTATAAATTTGTCAATACGGCCTATTGTCGCCCGTAAGTATCAATAATATAATACTCGAATAAAATTCGAATTAACATCTTCACTATAAATATGATCACATTGCAATATAATTTGTCATTTTCATTTTCAGTAAGATATGCAATAGTAAACTCGAGAACTCGAGATATGAATCGATTCCTCGCTCGAAATCCGGTCAAGTGTTAACGTATATTACACGTCCCTGTAATTGGCTCGCGGTAATGAAGTTGTAGCTACGTAGTCTGGGAATCGACTAACTGCATCGAGTAATTGCATCGGTTATATGTAAATGATTTTAAATAAGTTTAAGTTTGTAGGTTTTGCTTAGGATTCATATTTGGTACCTGCAAGACAAGGTTGTGTTTATTGATTGTTTTGATAAAATGTTCTAAGTAAGATTTTTTAAATATTGCCGCCATAAAGGATCAAAATATACTGAACCTCTCGATTTTTTATAACAGGTACGTAAGATAATATCTTCGTAAATAATAGTTATTAAAGTTTCAACGATACTATAATTATAGTCAATATTATAATAGCCTATTTGTTTGCATTTAAAATAAGTACAATATTTTACTCGTTCACTCGATAACCGTAAATCGTATCCAGAACTAAATTATGTTTAAAATGCTTTAAACTCCATTCGAAGCTTAAATACCACCCATAAATCCGCAACAAACCGTTACAATCTCATTAAATCGACTAAATATCAATGCACTCGATTCCGAAAACTCGATTAATCGACTATTTGGTCAGCACTAAAAATTATAGGCGGAATTAACTTCACTCGAGCAGGTGTTCTTGTCATTTCTCTACTTTAATTTAATATAGGGTCTCTTTCAACTTGGTTACTTTGCATAAGTTCAGGATATGCAATATGTAGACTGCGCAGTTAATTAATTTTATTGTTAATTGTTTTGATACTTCGTGTAGTAAGATAATTTGCGGGAAGTGGTTTTTCAAGTCAGCGTTTCTTATGAATGTTTAGTGTACACAAGATAATTATGTAGTTTAATAGTAATAACTTTAGCCTGAAAAGGGCACGACAGCACTAAAGATTATAAGTACAATATCTGAATGAATGCTTGAAGGGATTTTCACCGCAATTCCAAATAAATAAATAAGTACACATCACAAAACTGAGAAAAGATGAGAACTACATATATCTTTACATAGTGATAAACAAGGTTGCTTCCGCATCTGTACGCTTACATAGTTTAAACTACGCAACTAATTTTAATGCGGTTTTCATCAATAGAAAGAGTGTTACAAGAGAAAGGTGTTTACGTAAAACACGCGGGCGAAGCCGCTGGAAAAACTTAAGTAAGGAATAAAGTTAATGTATAAACAAATGGCATTTTAATGAATACCCGCATGTCTTACCAATATAAAGTATGGGTTACTGATGGTATTATGAACCTGATGAGAAAGGAAAACATAAATGCAGTAGTAAATCCATGAAATTTCTGTTTCTATTTATTTTATGTAATACAATAGTTACCCACGTAGTCCAAATTTAAATTCCCTTATGGCGAGCTACTTTACAGTTTTCGACTTTTCTAATATTCCAGACTAATTTTCTATCACCCCCCCCCCCCCCTCCTAAACCTTCTTTAGATTTTTTAATTAACTATGAAAAGTTTCCACTCCAGCGGGACCAGAAATGAGGTCCCATTTGATTATTTCCCAACCAGAAAAAATGGGAGGGGCTCCAGAGTCACATATACTTAATCACACATACTTAATCCCAGGTACCAGGTAGTGCGTCGATGTATGCAACCTTCTATATATTTATTTATATTTTATAATATTATTAAACCTTTACATTCGATCACCAGTCATCAATTTATCACACTGCATTTCTACTCTAGTCAACGGCAACCTCGCTCCAAATCAAATCAGAACTCCACATCAATTCCCAAGTCGGATATTCAGTCTGGCTTCAAGCATGATATTCCAAAGGTCTCGGTCATCCCGCATGTGAGATTAACCACGAATACACTACGATAACAGCACAAACAGCGGTGATAAATCCGTTCTTAGTTCCGTCCCGCTCAGCTCCGCTTGCTCACGGTACCTACAAGCTGTTAATTTCCGCTAGCTTGTATCGGCTGAGCGTGGCGTCGGCGGTATTATTATGCCTTCCCAGCAGTTTGCGACCTGTTACATAACATTTATTAGGTTTCGGTTAGGTTAGAGAGAGCGGGTTATGAAATACTGAATTTATATATTTTTAATAAATTATATCGGATGCTTCTTCAAATTGCTACCGCATTTTAAATGGACAACGATGCGATCCGGCTCGAAGGACCAAAATCATAATATTTTTTTCCTATCCATAGGCAGAATGATATCAGGGCCTCGTGGCTAAATAATAACAGCCTCACGGATTGATCTATGCTTAAGCTTGCCGAGATTACTACGTGGATGATGATGTGATTTCAAGACCCATACGTGCCTCGGAACGCACGCTAAGACGTTTGTCCCAGCTGTTATTCCCGGATCTTTGGCAGTCGTTACGGGTTGTTGGAAGCTCAAAACTCTGACATTCCGACCAAGAGGTATCTGTTACTGGGTTGGCTGGGTTACTGGGTTGTGGGTGTCAGATAGGCAGTCACTTCATGTAAAATACTAGTATCCAGCAACATTCGGTTACATTGGAAGCCAACCACAATAGAGAAGAGAACCACAAACGAGGCTACGCAAATTATGAGGCAGGTTCTCATTTAAACCCATGATCTCAATAAAAGAGGTGTTTTTCTGCCAGAAAATGAAGATGTTTTTACATTAAATTTTATTCTTCTACCTTACTTCCTCATTCCTTACCACGTTCATAGACCTCGTGCGCTGTAAGTAGTGATGCTACTGCATCAATTATTTAAGGTATCAGTACTAAATGCACTGGCCTCACTCAAAGTAACGTGCCTCAGTAACCGACTGACTTAACGATCTACACTAAATAAATAAATATTTTGCAGTTTTAACCCCAAGAGAGGTGTAGTTAAAATGTTCTTAGTTTTACTAAAAATGTCATAGTTTATGCCCCCCCTACAACTTATCATATGTGTATGAAATGAAAAAATTAGGTAGGCCTTCGTACACACAAAAATGATTTTTTAGTGTAATGATTTTTTTCAGCTCTTGCTTTTCAACTCTCGGTATATAGACAAGCATTGAGAGACCACTCATCCTAGTGCATGAATTGTGGGCCCTGTTATTTTTATAAGTTTAATAGTATAATTATAATATGATTATGCATTGTTGAAACATTGGCCACTTTTCGGTGAGAGGGAGTGGGCCATAATCCACGACACGGGCCCAGTGCAGGTAAGTAGATATCTAATGTTCAGAATTTCTGGTACTGGTGATGAAATAATTTACGAAAAGTAAACCGCTATCTGGGTTCGAACTTATAACTCGTAACCCACGGCCGTTGTCAGTGGGCCATTGATCGGTAATAATAGGTAAGAACAATCAAAATTAATAAGAATATCCAATGCATGTCTAATTAAAATATGTAGCTTTATAGCGAGTTTTCAAATCAGATGTTTAACATTTTCGATGTTCATAAATCGCTACTCGCTCTTCTCAAGCCTTAATCACGAGCCTTATCTAACGTTCATAGGCCGCACTGGTTGGATATTGAGGAAATGACACAGATGTTTCGGATCACATGTAATTCTAGGTATGTACTCGGATCTTATGGTGCATCCAGTTGCTGACGTTATTATTGAAGACTAGTGGTTCCGATGTTCGAAGTCTATTGTATGAAGTTTATTATTGACCATAGACCAGTGATGTTTTATGTGTTTGCACTATTGTGAAAAGTTTTGGGATTTTATTTAATTAGGCTAGAAAGTGCAGTCCGTTCACATTTATTATATGTACTTCTGATTTTCCGTTACTGTCAAAATCAAACTGATCTTTGTCTTCGTTATAATAAGGTTGCGGCAGCGACTGAAAAAGTCGCTGCCACTAACAAGTCTGTCGATATCATAGTGATCTTTATTCATGTTACAATAAGGTTGCTGTTGTATTGCTGTTAAAGGTAAAATAGATGTGATCGGACTGCAGATATGTAATGATGGCGGTGTAAAAGTAATGAATAAAATTAAATTTTGTACTAAACCGAGTCTTATTGAATCTGGACCCATTCAATTCGTTATTATCAAAGCGGTTCTAAAGTCACATCTTTACCTACATACCTAATTGTAAATTAAAGTCTCCGTTCATGTCTCTCTGTGTGATTACGTTGTTCCTCTTGACTGCGCAACGGCTTTTGAACGTCTATTTTCACATTTATTTAGAGATGTGCTTTATAAAACAAAAACTACCAAAAAAAAAAAAACGAATTACAAATCAATTCATTTCCATAAACCTAAATCTGGGAGGTTTATGGAATATTAATAAATACATTTCATTTGGTAAATAAATGTCTATCTTATGTCAAATTGTAAAAACCGTACGAAGTAGGGGCTGGTCGCTAAATGGATTCAAAATGAAGTTTCTTAGAACTAACAAAACATAATAGTATTTAGAGTATTTGGTTTTCTTTGCGTTATTTGAACACATGTACATGTACTTTAAAGCACCCGTAGGTGCCTTTTGAGTAACATATCCCGAAAGGGTTCATACCAGACAGTCCTGACACGTGTATCAGCATTCATTCTTAAGATTGTAGGTAGCATAAAGGCGTAAGTAAATATTGCTAATAAAATAGAGTACCCGGGCTTCTATTCAAAATATAGGCTTTTTTAAAGAAACCTTATCATAATATCACATTTGTGAATTCCGTGAAGGTAGAGGTAATGTACCTACGCCCACATTATACCATTGTGTTTAAGTCCCACGTAATAGAAGGATTGGAGGTATGAGGGGGTCAAGTTCTCTCAACCTTCGTTAAAAAGGGAGGCTCCTCCGTCGTGCTGGTGGGCCCGACGATTGATATCAGGACGTTGCATGTAAGCTTTCTTTTGTAGGTGGGAAATCATCAAATGACTTCTCCCGCTCTTGGCCGGAGCGGGAGTGCGTGTTAGAATTTTACTGACTAAAACCCACCCGTGTTCCTTCAGTTACCCATATGCCAAAGCCACGGTATCTCTTTCGAACAAATCTTATGACCTTGGCAGATGTATGCCAGTTGCGCGGTAAACTTTGCTTGCGCGACGCAGGATTTTGCATGACGTCTGATGCATAATTCGCAGGTGGTGGTGTAGACACCGATATAAAGGCCCGCTCATTACCATTAATTTGGCACAAATCCAGAATCTGCACCCTAATTGCGTTACACTAACACACTTTCAAATCACAATCCAAGGGCTCTGTAGGACTGCCAGGGTCGCGATATTGTTCGAAAGAGACACCGTGACCCTGGCACATGGGCAACTGAAAGAACCCGGGTGGGTTTTAGTCAGTAAAAGTCTGACACTCACGTTCTGCCCAGAGCGGGAGAGGTCATTCGATGATTTCCCATCCAAAAAAAAGGCCTATGTGGACATAGTAAGCTCCGTTACTCAGATATACATTTTGAATAGTGTAACTAAATATTTATAACAGAAATTTTAAAACGATATAAAAATATGTACTTGTGCATATCAGCGTTATTCTTACCTAAACACACACGTTTAAGTCTGATAGTCTCACCACGTTATGTCAGATGTCAGAACTTATGCTTCTACCCCTGTTTAATAATCACGAAATATGACGTGAAACTCGCAAATAACAAGATCATTTTGTGAATTTAATTGTGAAAGGAATTTACAGAATGAAGGACGAATGAATGTTGAAGCTAATAACAATTTTAAACTTGGTTTTATTTTATTATTATATATTTTATTTATGCTTTAGTAAGATATGTCTTAGACGCGGTTGGCGTGGCCTGGGCAAAGCAATTTAGGTAGATGTACAACAAAGAAAAACAGGGTACAATTAATGAGTAAATAGAATAGTAACCCGACATTATTAAGTTTGTTCACCATATTTCTGTAATTGTTCGAAGGTAGGCCATTCACAATCGGCGTAAAACTATTATTAATTATTTGCAATGCAACAATTCTCTCGGTTATCGTACTAATTTAAACCTAGATTTAAGTTAGAATGATAACCAAGAGTTTTATCAAATTCACAGCAACCATTAAAATGTATTCTTTTAAAGACCAGCGGGATAATTGCATGACACACTATCGCAACCGCTTTCATATTATTGTTTCAAAGTTCAGTTCATTGCGATGTTTACGTTGCTGGGCTGACAGATTATTCCAGTATTATAATTCACTAGCTTCTGCCCGCGACTTCGTCCGCGTCAAATTTTTGCTCCCCTGACCCCCCGTCGCATCGATTTGCCTGCTAGTTTTCGTCCACTTTTCGTTGTTGCTCGCTCCTTTTGAGTTATAGTGAGTCAACCTTACAAGATAGACATATGCTCTCCCGGGCTTTTTTTAGAACTTTTTAAAAGGAACAATTCCGTCATACATAATTTTTGCGTTACTTTAACCGTTTACGCAGCGCACGCAACGGAAACTCTCAAAAGGAATAAATTTTCCCCGTTTTTGCAACATTTTTCATTACTGCTCCGCTTCTCTTAGTTGTAGCGTGATGTTATATAACCTATAACCTTTCTCGATGAATAGGCTACTCAACACAAAAATAATTTTTCAATTCGGACCAGTAGTTCCTGAGATTAGCGCGTTCAATCAAACAAACAAACAAACTCTTCAGCTTTATAATATTAGTATAGATTGGATTAGCAGTATCCTTCTAAATGATTCGGAATGTCATATAGCATGTATATAGTGGCAAAAATTTAAAAGAGTATGCTGAGATGGTTTGGTCATGTTGAGAAGATGAATGTAGGGCGGCTAACGAAAGGAATTTATGATGAAAATGTGAGTCTGGGACACGCCCTACGAGGACACGTAGTGACATTATTGGTGATATTCTTCAGAAAGATCAGGTGCGTAAAAACTCGCAACTAGCGTGCGTGTAAGATCAGATGTATAATCGGAAACGAGGTAATAGAAGTATGTAATGTAAGGATTATAGAAGGTGACGTTCTGTAGTTTCTACCTACCTACCCCCATGGGAATAAGGTTTAAGTTTATGTGTGCATGTATGTTAATTTGGTCTTGAATGTTCATAAAAGTTTACTCTATCGCATTACATTTTTATGATTCCAATTACTGTCCTAATATAAATGTTACCGCAATAGGGGTTAAAAAGTCAAACTTCTCCAGTATTTCAATACGTCACTGTGTTGCTGGCTTATAATTTTCTTGTGATGTCGCCTATAAAACTCATTCTCACTCTTTCGTTCCCTAAAACGATAAACAAGGTTCATAGTCTCAATCAAAAACATCTAATCTGAAACTTATCGAGGAATCAAACAAAAAAAACCGTTGAGAAGCGATAAAAAAGAACACAAATTGTCAATCCAGAGCAATCACGATTCATCTTGAATATCTCGATTCGATATCGAATAGACTCGATTCATCCGCCGTTTAAATCAATCGATACTCGATTCCAGCCATTAATATCGTTTCCTACCATTTTTCCGCCTGTTCCAATATTTACCTAGTTCCATTAGTGTTCCCGTTTTAGATTTGACGTTTTCTTTGTGTGGTATTAGTTATTCTACGAGTTTTTTGTTTATTATACGATTTTATCATGAGGCCCTTTGTATACGGTACGGTTTCATTACAGTACGGCGTATTAATCGCTCCGTAGAAAAAACGTGTTCATGTACTAGTTTACATAGTGATCTACATAGCACTGAAGAACCGTGCCTACACACGGCGTATAAACCGCGCTGTAGAAAAAAAGTGTCTATCAACAGGGTGTTCTACGTGAGCTCGACAAATGAATGTGCGAATAACACTTGTGCGACAAAACTGTACTGCGTAGTTTTTGTTTCCCGTTGGCCTTATGGGTCTGTGGTCTACCTATAAGAGTAATGTATATTGTTATGATACTTAAATATTTTTATCTGTTCTATAATATTTTTGTTCCGATCTCTCATGTGAGCGTTTCTCTCAAAAAATTATCTTGCCTACTATTGATCATTCATTATTGTTATTTTTTTGCCACTCACTTTACAGTTTTCGGTACCTATTCTAATTATTACAGCCAGCAAGGTATAATAATTTGAATAGGTACCTAACTACAGTATTCCAAAAGCATTTTACCCTTGCATAGCATCATAAATCATGTAGGTTTTTTGTTTATTCTGTCTTTTTCATTAAGTAAAATACAATGATATATATTATGTAAATGTAAATGATTACCGAGAAAATAACTAGTAATCATATTTTTTACAGAAGTCATAAAACAATTACACAATTAACTTCGTAATTAGAAATATACGGCTTCATACGTATGTTTAACAATGAAATATGAGAGTAGCATCGAATTCCGAGAAGAAAATAATTAAACGTTTTGTGAACCTCGAGTATTTTGCTGTCTCAAATTATTTGTTGGGTCAATGAACTGTGTGGTTTTCAACGCAATATAATTGATTGTACATTTTTGTAATTTTCGTTAGAAGTGGTGAAAATTGAGGGAGTCATTCGCCATAGTGTGGCTAGCGTTGTTGGCTGGCGAATAAATAAACGATGAACATCATAAAATGAAGACTTTATAAATTGAAAGCATGGGTATTATTTTATTTAAGAATTTTAACTTTCTGGCCTTTTAAAAAGTTGGTACTTGAGCATGTTTACCTTGATCAGAGGAGTAATCAGAAAAAGCTGGTCAATAACATTTTTGCAAAAGGAAAATGGACATTATTTGAGGTTCGGTTACACACATGGCTTATTATAACTTTGACTACCTACTCTTTTTATACAACAGATATAAAAGTAAGTTATAAATAACTTCTAGACAAAACAGAAACAAGAAAATCATAACGGTAGCCAAATCAAATATTTCTATCGTGCCACTAAATCCGCTTCCAAAGTCGACGTCCGTCTTCTTTTCAACTTTTATTTCCTACCTGACGCTTTCTGCGGGGACAAGACTATTGGGGGACTGTGCATGTTGTAAACTTTAGTAGCAATAGAGGGTTGAGTCATTTTAGTTTTACGATGATGTAAACGACAAATATGGCGGCGACAAACGTCGGTGACTGACGATCGAACGTTCCAAATTCAATTGTGAGGTGAAAAACAAATGCATAAACAGTTTGCTGGAAACATTTAGCATTTTGTTGCAAAAGTTGTTTACGTAAACGTAATTCTAGAGAATACAACAAAAGATTCGTTTTTCCACAATAATTTCTGTAAATTGAATTAGTGTAAGTGTTCTCATGGTGATGGTATCTAACTGAAGAAACTTCGACCTTTGTCAGACTGATTGTCTTAGTTTAAAGGTCCAAACCACATTGCTGTACCGATTGCTGAAGTATCACTACATAGTATAAAACAAAGTCGCTTCCCTCTGTCTGTCCCTACGGATTTTAATGCGGTTTTTTAATAGATAAGTGATTCAACAGGAAGGTTTATACGCGGGCGAAGCTGATGGCAAAATCTAGTTTAAAATAAATTAATATTGCGTATTTTTAATACCAGTCCTTTTCTCTTCAGAGTAAGTCTACCTTCAGGTATTACAACACCCGTTGTTAAGCGAATCTGCGTTTTTTTTTTTTTTTTTTTCAGGATGGGAAATCATCAAATGACTTCTCCCGCTCTGGGCGGAGCGGGAGGGCGTGTCAGACTTTTACTGACTAAAACCCACCCGTGTTCCATCAGTTGCCCATGTGCCAGGGTCACGGTATCTCTTTCGAACAATCACGCGACCCCGGCAGAAGCGAATCTGCGTGATTCTCTTAATGACGTGTTTGTTATTTTCTGCATAAAAAGCCGATTTATCACCCTATAACTTGCGCCAATCTCTACGAAACATTGCGATCAAGAAGTTTAAAATCCCTTTGTGGAAACATCAATCTTGCTTTACATCCAGTTTACACCCATTTTGTATTTATCTTATTTGGTGCGACAAACAATTTGTGAGGCCGGAGGCAATTTGAATTGGGACCTTAAAGCCTGTAGTCGTAGTATACACAGAACCATTACAAAATTGCTAAAAACGAAGTAGTCACTGTATCAAATGCCAATAAATGTAAGTTTACTAAGTCGAGACATCTTTATGCACTACCAACAGCTTTTTGTTCTAAGTACAGACGCCACCAGGTCAAGCTACCCGAAACTGTCAATTTTTCCCAATGAACCTTGAACCTAACGCTCTAGAAATAAAGTCGAAAATCTATCAAAGAAATCTGACAGATTGTAGTAGCTTGATGTGTTGGCGTCTGTACCTATCAGATTGTTTACAGGGTAAGATGCCTATAGTTTATCAGTCAATCAGCTTATTGCAGTCCATTTCTGGACATGGTCTCTTCTGGGCTACGCTGGTACACCCTGTACTCAGACATCCAATCTTATCTGGCTGAGAGACGTTCCACACTACGCTTGCTAATAAGTGGCAAATGAGTTTGAATGTTTCGTAGTTTTAAATGATCTAGATACTATAGTAAGTCCAACTTTAATATTGCTTCCAATAATTTCAGTGCACAGGCGATTAATTAGCCCAAATAACTGCGTATAATACATTATACATGGATTGGTTAAGCTGGGATGAAATGCAAATAGTGTTGATGTTTGCCGTTTATTTTGCTATAATTGGTCGGCAAAGGTCAGAATGATATTCGTAGAGTGTTTGTCTGTTTATTTTGAAGGTGGGTTAGTTCTGTAGGGAATATTGCTTAATTTAATGCGCTGTGCAGGTTAATCTCTAAGATTCAATGATTTGCTTATTAGAAACTAGCTTCTGTCCGCGACCCATCGCTTTGCATTACCGGCGCTATTACTTCTCTTTTACTTTGCGTTCTTTTTTTTTATTCGTCACCTAGGTATTGTATCGTGATGCCTATAACCTTCCTCAAAAATTGAGTTATCAAATGCAGAATATATTTTTTCAAATCCGACTGTTCCAGGATTTCCAGAGATTTCCAGAGTTCCAGAGTTCCAGAGATTACTCTACATACAAACGTAGATAAATAAACCAAATCCATACAACTAAGAATCATCAATCAACACTATCTATGTGAAGTTCTAATAAGAATTAATAATCTGTATTTAAATATACATAAACTTACGCCGTTCACCGTCCTACAGAAACCGACAACATCTTGACAACTTTTTAGATAGCCTAAACAAAGTTTATGACAAATTATCGGAGTATAATAGTGTTGCCCTCATAGGTGACGTTAACATAGACATTAAAACAGATACTCTGGACACGCGTTGTAATGACTATCTTGTGGCTAATGCGATACACGGACTAGTACCAACACATACCTTATCAACAAGACTAAACAATTGCCTGGATCATATTATGCTGAAGTCTACTCTACCTGCCACATCGTTAGTCATTGAAACATATATTACGGATCACACGCCAGTAATGCTCTCATTAGAACACGTAGGTCCAAAACATAAACCTAACAATGTGGTTACTAGAATAGACTACTTAGCGATCAGAAATGAGTTAAAAATATGAATTTTACCGAAATTCTACAATCACAAGATACAAATGAAAGTACTAATATGTTCATATCCCTTTTGATGTCTGTTATAGATAAATTCACCCAACTTATCAAAGTCCCTAGAAGAAAAATAAACATTAAGCCCTGGATTACTCCAGGGCTCCTACGATGTATTGCACATCGAAATAGACTACACAAAAAATTCTCTAAGACCCCTGATAATCTAATCCTAAAGCTAACTTATACCCGGTATCGTAATTATTGTAATCGTCTTCTACGAAGGCTAAAGAGTGAGTATGAAAAAAAACCAAATTGAGATAGCAGGACGTAATCCTAAAGCCCTATGGAATGCTATCAAAGATATAACCCATACTAGAAAAACAAAAACTTCGCCTTCAGAATTGCTAAATATTAAAAATGACCCACATTCAGCTGTTAACGAAGTATGCTCATTTTTTACAAATGTTGGTCGTAACTTAGCAAATAAAATAATCGATGCTAATCAACATAGACAGCCAGAGCCATCTCAGGACAAATCATCCCCTGTTAATTCCTTGGTTCTCATGGAGACAGACGACACAGAGGTAGAATCAGTAATACTGCAGCTGCGTAGTAACTGTGCAACGGGTTGGGATAAAATCTCTTCGAATCTGCTAAAGCAGTGTAGAAATACCCTGATAGCCCCCATTACACACATATTTAATCTATCTATAAGCATCGGCATTTTTCCTCAAGCACTTAAAAAGCTCTGGTATATAAGGGAGGGGACAGAGACTGTGTCAATAATTATAGGCTAATATCGGTGTTGTTCGCACTATCCAAGATACTGGAAAAAATCCTAAACTCCAGACTAAACAGATTTTTAGAGAGTCGCAACATTATTGCGGATAACCAGTATGGCTTTCGAAGTGGCATTTCCACTGAGGATGCCGTACTGGATCTGACGCAATTTATTTCAAGACAAGTGGATAGTAAAAGAAAATGTCTTGGCATTTTCTTGGACATGGCGAAAGCCTTTGACACGGTCTCTGTCCCCATTCTGCTTACTAAACTTGAGTCCATAGGTATAAGGGGAAAACCTCTTCAGATGTTTAAGGACTACTTGACTAATAGGACACAACAAGTACAAATTGGTTCCTATCTTAGTAACGAACAAGTTGTCGATTTTGGAGTACCACAAGGTAGTGTTTTAGGTCCAACGCTTTTCAAAATTTATATTAATGATCTTTGTAAGATGTCAACATCAGCTGCAAAAATATATACGTACGCACAATTTCTATTTTTTTTTTATGTTTAAGCTCACCAACCAACACTTGCAATTTTTTATGGTACTCTGTCTGTATAGTTGTGACACATAAACGTCCTCAGATGGGAAAAATGATAATAGCTGAACGCTATCCCCTGAGATACAGGTTCTCGCCTAGTTCAGGGGGTAGGGTCAATACTTTGTGCATCTTATTATAACCATAACAAATAAAAGAATTGTAATAATTTTCATGTACCTTCTTAACTGTAATTTGTAATGGTGAGAAATAAACAATTTTTATTTTATTTACGCCTTCTTTCTATGGCAGATACTTCAAGTTAAGTTAAGTTCGTCTAAGAAGAAGAAAAAAACACACAATTATTGCTTCGTTCACGTCCACACACCTAGTATACACGCACTCCGGTTTCAATCACTACACATATGACTTTTTAAAGACCATGACCAGTAAGGTAAGTACATTTATGTCCTTCTGGGACGTCCCCTCCGGTTGTTTCCACTTTTTCTACCGTGTTAACCTTTATTTCTTTAAGGAGATAGTAAATCACTTATTACCCATAATTACCGCTGCCAGTTTGGGTCGTAGGATTCGGGACCAGGACCGCGGTCCCGGATTCCACCTATAAATACAATAATTATTTTGCAGTAGTATTTTGGGACCACAAGAAAAATGAAATCAAATTACACTTAACAAAAATACGAGAGCAAAAATGATAATAATTCATTTTCTCATACATTTTGTGTGTCAGCTACAAAACGCGTTATGCCTTTGAAGTACCAGGTTGTTATAACAACTTAGTAGGAGCTTACCAAACATAGGAGTGTCAGCTAGAATTTACTTTATGCCTTCGAAGTACCAGGTGGTCCTAACTCGGTAGGAGCTCACCTAGCATGGGTGGGTGTGTATCAGATAGAAAACGCTTTATGTCTTCGAAGTACCACGATGTCATAACCTGGTAGAAGCCTAATTAACACATCATTTATTAACTCTAAGGCGGTACAAAGTTCGCTGGGTCAGCTAGTATATTATGAAAGCGTTTTTTTTAATGTCAGTTGATTTTGTTTAATTCGCAAAAATAGTAATGATATTCAATAATTGTAATGATTATGACCGCTGCTGACATGTCTAATTACCATAGTGAAGTTTTTTAAAAGTTTATTGTTAAGTTTCGCTGGGTAATTAGTAAGTGCAGCATGTAAGCAAGCATGCAGCATGCAAGCAAGCTCACAGCATGCAGGCGAGCATGCAACAT
The DNA here is from genome assembly GCA_932294355.1 of Aporophyla lueneburgensis. Classification (NCBI taxonomy): domain Eukaryota; kingdom Metazoa; phylum Arthropoda; class Insecta; order Lepidoptera; family Noctuidae; genus Aporophyla; species Aporophyla lueneburgensis. Next base: position 25,529,841 of record OW028743.1, read on the forward strand.
GCAGCATGCATGCTTTCTGTCACGGCTCCGGCGCTGCGAGGCTCCGGCGGTCCCACGCGAGTTCATCGTCGCAGATGGTTTCACGCTCACCACCGCAGTTTCTGCTTGCTAGCCGGCTTTGCCGGCCAGCCTCAGCCGCGGCGGCGCGCGTCAGAATCACCTACTCCTCAGCTCGCGGGCCGCCTCGCCCCTTTCGTGCCCACGCGGGTTTAAATTACACTCTAGGGGTAGGGCAGAGAAGACTACGTGGAGTCGGTTCTGCAGCGGTTCGTTTCTGTCAATAACTTTTGTAGTACAACATATATTGACTTTTTGAGACACTATTTTAATTTTAATTTAAGGTTAAAATGCAATTTTATAGAAATGACAATATGCCTAACAAAATTATTCAAAATGAAATTCTGCCATATTCATAGTATGCCAAGTAATTGTACTGTACCAAATAATCGTTGCTCTAAATAAATGTTATGCTAAACGAAATTATGCGAAATTTTAAGTCTGCCAAAGGTAATTATGCGAAATAAAATTCTGCCATCTTAAAACTATGCCAGCGTAAAGTCGGACATATAAACATTCGGCCAAACAATAATTATGCTAAACATTTTTTATGCCTTACAAATATTCGTTTAAAGAAATTTATGCCAAGTGTGTTAAGTCAAATAAAATTCGGAGCATCAAGTTTCTGCCAGATAGAGGGAACCCGATTTAAACACTCAAATTTGTTTTTTTTTTTAAGTATTTTGTATTCTTTTTAGGTTTAGTTTGTTACATTTTAGTCTTACCAAGGGGTATCGTATTACCCAGTACCTGGGTTGTGGAGGTCAGATAGGCAGCCGCTCCATGTAAAATACTGGTACCTACTCAGCTCCATCCGGTTAGACTGGAAGCCGACCCCAACATAGTTGGAAAAAGACTAGGCAAATGATGGTGATTCTTTTTTAGGTTTAATTCTTATAGAAGGCTGCCATTTTTTGAATAAATTAAATATTGTATCGTTTAAGAAAACAAAAATTATATGATTTCTAAATTTTTTGGTTGACCGTACTTTCTCAAGACATAAGTTTATTTTACTTGAGGTCCCAAAATACTAATAAAAATAATGATTTTATTAATAGATAGAACCCAGGACCGCGGTTCCGGTCCCGAAAGTCCCACGACCCCTAGTTTAAGCGTATGCAGTTTCCTGTGAGAACGTGCCTGGTGATATTTATCAACCACTCGCGGGGACTGACAGTGAAGTCTGCGGGTGTTGACCTCAGGACAAGCTGCTTCTCACACGTAGAACTGTACGTAGCTAGCTCCCGCGTCACCAGTCCTGATGTTCGACGCCAGGCCAAGGCCCTGGCCATAAGATTTAATGAGTACGTGGAAGCGTGATGGTGGGCCTTGGGCAAGAGTGGAGCGAACTGTCCGCCGTGGGCGGAGCTGATTAATACAAATATTCAATCACTCACCTGGTTGAGGAAAACTGGTTCTGGAGTCTACCTGGATTTATGTATGTAAATGAGTGTATATTGTACTGTGTAGTGGAGCTGTAAGTATTCCAGGATTCCAGGCCGCTTCAGTACGCTGGAGATTATCACAGCATGCGGTTCCCAATGAATCACTATCACCTCAAACTATTTCAATCAAATTCCAAAACTAAACCCGTTCTATATCGTCAAAAGGGGTTGTTTACACACAAAACAATTGGATCACAACAAATTGTCCACAAAACTATAGATTTAACAAGACTAATAATAACAATGTACGCAACGCAAATTACAACGATTATTCATTTTTCAAAGACATTAGACAAGTGTCAAAATCAAAATGACAAGTGACAGTTGTCACTCCGTTACACGTCATGATGCGTAGGCGCACAGAGTAAACAAGTCAAACGGTCGTACGGTCGGTTGGTCGGTCCGTTTGTTGTCACGGGACGAAACACCTGACTCTCTATATATTTTGGCTGTTGTGAACAAAACTACAAACGTAAACGTATATAGGAAAGTTTTATAAAATGTGGCTGTATTGTATTCTGGTGTCTTATGATTTCCACACGGACAAAGTCGCGAGCAGAAGCTTGAGATTAATAAAATAAAACAACACATTAAATAACACAAAAAGGTTAAAATGTCTAGAATTAAAATAAATAATTTGTAACCACATAATTTTGCGGGACAGTCGCCAAATGCGGTGACTTAATTTTTATCAAACATGCTATGGGTTAATTTAGATTACTTTTCACATTTGGTCTGATAATGGATGTGTTGAGAATTAAATCGATATTAAGATTAATTTAGTCAAAAACTAAAATCATAACAAATAACGGCCTGATTAAGTACCTTGTAATGATGATTATTGATATAAAAGTGTGGAAGTTCCTACCAACGTCTGTGATCCCTTCCATTTTTAACCCGTCTGGCTTCAAAGCAAGAGAGAACAGCATCTTCTAGGCAAGCTCTTTCCATCTTAAATCTCATCCATCACTTCCCATCAGGCTTAACCGAGGTCAAGAGGAAGCCAAATCAGCTACCTATTAAAAATAATATAAAATGACTTCGTGCAAGCATTCAGTTTTTGAGAAAAGAGTGTTACCCCACATAACATTGTAAATCGTAAATAACTTTTAACGATGAAAGACATCACAAAACATAATTTTATCAATGAATTGGTCACACTGCCTCGTGGGTCTAGTGGTCGGAAGTGCGCTGAGCATGAGGTCCTAGATTCGATTCCCATGTTTGGCATAGTGTAGTCTATAATTTATCAGTAACCGCCCGGAGTCTAGATTTGTGCCCGGCTGATGGCAAAAGGCTTGCCCCTTGTTACATGGGACTTAAACATAACTGGCGGAATGTGGCTGTATTATAGGAACAACTCTGTCAACCTTTCGGAGAAACAGGCGTGATGAAATATTATAATGCAGTTTGTCCAAAAGGCTTAAACCGCAGTCATGAATATAATTACAGATACACTTTTAGTACTCACAGTAACCATTTACCTACGCATACAAAGCGACATTTTCTATTCTGAGTGTTTTAAAATGTGTGATCAAAATTATAGGACACCTCAAATTGTGCTATAATCCTAAATACTTATGAACGTCCCACATATTTTGCCAAATACTCCATATTATTATTCAATGCCCACAAAACGCTGACAAAGTATAATATGATAGAACATCATAACTTTATTTCGCAGTAGCACGCGACAAATCAAATAACTTGTAACATGAGTGAAATGTAAGCTAACTAAGTCTAGCTTTATACGAGGGCGGCACTGAAAATTTCGGGAATCAAGGAAGTGACACAACATTAAGTTATTTAAAAAACTTTTTAACAAAAAAATAAACCGCCGAAAAACTGAAAAGCATAAAATAATAAACCTTAAAATTATGAGTCGGCGCTTTGAGTGTTCCTTGTTCATTGATTTTTCAGCGCCGACTCAAAATTTTAAGGTTTATTATTTTATGCTTTTCAGTTTTTCGGCGGTTTAATTTTTTGTTAAAAAGTTTTTATTTTATGATTTTTTGTGGCTTTAATGTACTAATAATATTTGGCAAGGTATACCCTATCCAACAATAAAAGAATTATCAAAATCGGACTACTCTGTACAAAGTTATGCGTGTTTATACGTTACAATCAGTGAGTGAACAATCAATCATCCCCTGTTTTCCAACCCTTAGGGTTCGATTTTGTTTTCCAAATTTATATGGGACCACCTTGGGAGTATACCCTTTCCAATAGAAGAAGAATTGTCACAATCGGACCACTATGTAAAAAGTTGTGAGTGTCAGTGAGTGAACAATCAATCATCCCCTTTTTCCAACCCTTAGGGTTCGATTTTGTTTTCCAAATTTATATGAGACCACCTTGGGAGTAAACCCTTTCGAATACATGAAGAATTGTCACAATCGGACCACTATGTAACAAGTTATGCGTGTTTATACGTTACAATCAGTGAGTGAACAATCAATCATCCCCTGTTTTCCAACCCTTAGGGTTCGATTTTGTTTTCCAAATTTATATGGGACCATTTTGGGAGTATACCCTTTTCAATAGAAGAAGAATTGTCACAATCGGACTTCTATGTAAAAAGTTATGCGTGATCATACATAAAAAAAAAAAAAAAATATATACGCGTCGAATTGAGAACCTCCTCCGTTTTTTTTCGTCGGTTGAAAAATGTATTCATTGCTTTTTGAAGTATTCTCCGCGAAATTTAACACATTTTTCCATACAATGGAACCAATAATTGAAGCAACCATTCCATTCGGAAGTTGGGGTCTCCAAAATGGCCGTTTTGTAGGCGTCCACAGCTTCTTCAGGTGAAGAAAATCTCTGACCACGCAATTTATTCTTTATTTTAGGGAAAGTATAAAAATGATTAGGGCTTAGGTCTGGGCTGTACGGCGGATGGTCTAATAATTCTATGTTTTCTTGGTCTAAAAACTCTTTTGTTTTGTGCGCGGTGTGAGAACTCGCATTGTCGTGATGGAGGATAATGCGGCGGTTGCGGTTCTCTTTACGGAGTTCAGAAACGACCTGTGGCAAACAAATGCTGGCATACCATTCGACATTAACCGTTCTTTGTTCCTCAAGAGGAATAGTCACAACATGGCCGGTTTTGGAGGCAAACGTGGCCACCATTTTTTTTTTGCAACACTCCGTGAACGAACACTTTTTGTTGGCTTTAACTCATTTTCGAATACCCAAACTCGTGACTGGTTTTTTGTTTCGGGTTTGTACGCATATATCCAGGATTCGTCACCTAATACGATGTTGTGTACAGCATTTGAGGACCCTGCGTGGAACCTTTCGAGAGTTCTGACGCACCAAGTAACGCGAGCCGCTTTTTGCTCTTCACAGAGCGAATGCGGTATCCATCGGGAAAACAACTTTTTTGCACCTAATTGTTCATGCAAGATTATTTGCATTTGACTCATGCCAATGTCTAAAGTTGCCTGAATTTCGCGGTATGTCACATGTCGATCTTCCTCAATCAGCTTACGCACAGCATCAACGTTTTCCTGGGTGACTGCAGTTTTTGGACGACCTTGACGGGGATTATCACTGAGCTTGACACGTCCACGTTGAAATTCAGCAAACCAGCGATAAATTGTGGTTTTGATGGGGCTTCATCACCAAATGCAGAAATCATCCGGTCAACACACTGTTTTTGTGTTAAACTACTTCGAAAGTCACAATAAATCATCGCTCTTGAATTTTCTCGAGTCAATTCCATTTTCTCAACGACTAAACAAGTTTGACAAAACCTTGTGACGAGACCGAGAATCTTTTTTTAAATAAATAATTGGTATTCGATTTTTAAAACCAAGGACTTTTCAATTAAATTTATTTAGATTTTAGATTTATTAGATTTTAATATGACAGGAACAGTGGAAATATTCCATTCCCGATACTTTTAGTGCAGCCTATGTAGCCTTGTTGTAACTTATAGCGGTAGCTAAAGGCAGGACCACATTATTCAAGAGCCTTATTCGTAATTGAACGTCAAAGCGTGTATTCATGCCTTTATGGGAAGGTCAGGATTTGAATCACGTTTGTTGAGTTATTTTATGAAAGACTAGGCCGTTTCCGCCCGCGACTTCGTCCGTGTCAAATTTTTGCTCCTCTGACGCTTCCCGTCGTATCGAATTGCCTGCCTGTTTTCATCCATTTTTCTTTGCTGCTCCGCTAGTTTAGATTGCAGCGTGATGTTTTGTAATCTGTAGTCTTTCTCAATAAATTGGCTACCATTACAAAAATAATTTTTCAGTTCGGACCAGTAGTTTCTGAGATTACTGCGTTCAACCAAACAAAAAACAAACTCTTCAGCTTTATAATATTATTGTAGTATAGATGATGATTCATAAAATATATACGTAAAGGTTTGTTAGTAGATAAACAAGTTGAGAGATGCATCAATAGACCACACATGAATAGAGAATAATGTGGTACATTATGTTCAGTGACCTACGTTGGGCGTGGTACGTTGTAACAAACTCTGCTTATCTATTTGCTCGATCTTGATTAACGACTATAAGTCGAACAAAAATCAACTGACCGTCGATTGTATCATCGCTTTCCATCAGCAATATAAGTGGAAAAAAGCAAACCTATCCAATACATGGTGTCAGGGAGGCAACTTGACTCCCGGCCACCGTAGGTGCGAGCTTGCGGGTGGCGAGCAGTGGGTAGCTCGCCGCCCGGTAAGGACCAAGCTCGGGTCGACGGCGCGTAGTGTTCCACGCGCGCCTCAAAGAGACGTCAGCAGCAGTGTAGGGGTCTACTAGGATCGATGCCTGCCGGGGTCGCGTGATTGTTCGAAAGAGATACCGTGACCCTGGCACATGGGCAACTGATGGAACACGGGTGGGTTTTAGTCAGTAAAAGTCTGACACGCCCTCCCGCTCCGCCCAGAGCGGGAGAAGTCATTTGATGATTACCCATCCTGAAAAAAAAAAAAAAAAAAGGGAGGCAACTTGTTACAATGGGTTCAGTAAATGATTTTGGCCCCCCTGCGTTGAAATATTCTATCACTTGGAAAAAAAGTGAGGAATTAGATAGATCGCATTTTTGTAGGAAAGAGCACAATTATTTTTTTGATTAACCGACGAAATCCACCCTGTTTAATATTAAACTTAAAGACAAAAAGGTTCTAATTTGTTCCAAATTCGTATATCTAAAAAAAGATAAATAATCAAAATCAAAAGACATTTATTCGAATTAGTCTGAGGATCAGCACTTTTCGAACGTCAACATTACATAAGACAGTCCCCCAAAAAGCCCGCTGTTCACCACTTCCTGTTGCTTTAGCTGGGAAGAAGAATTTGCGCAACAAACTCGCCAGCAGCACAGCTGTCTGTTTAGTTAGATAAACTTAACTTCAATTATTTGCCACATGTCAGCTAGCCAACCCAAAATACCAACTAATAAAATAGTAAATAGTCGATAGCTAGTGGCTGTGGCAATAAGGTTTTCACTCGGTATGATTTTGGGCTTATAATGATATCTAGTTTTGAAAATACGAATTGTGGAAAGTGACAATCAATCTGCTTAGCTTTGCTCAACTGTATTGGGGTTGGCTTCCAGTCTAACCAAATGCAGCTGAGTATAAGTACTTTCCATGGAGCGATTGGCTATCTGACATCAAAAACCCATAGCTGGATAATACAATACCCCTTGGTCAGACTGGCTGACAGACTTTCGGGCTCCTGACTAACCGTAACGACTATTAAAAATGTACCAACAGTCGGGAGCAAGATCTGTGTGTTAGGAGTCTCGATATGTTATAGATGGTTAACCATATAATATGAACAGATCGCGGTGTGGAAAGTGGCAGTGATACTTTTAACGTTCTTAGTCTTTTGTAAATATCTTGAATACCACGAATTCTTAGAATTCCTACAAGAAACCATACTCCGCAACGTAGCTTAACTGAATAATTGTATCGATCTAAATTCAAGGGCATACTGAAATTACATACAGATTAGAGCTATGAAATTATACCTTATACGTTACTGTTGTGAACCAGCTACAGTAATTTGTTTCACCTTGACTTTGTTTCGTGGCGCGTGATCTTCTGATAGCGATGGGTAAGAATACCCTTTTGGTAAGGCATGCTACTCACTTGTGAGTTGGAATGATTCGATACAGCCGACTGACAAAATCAAATATAATGTTGTCATATGTTCGGGTACCGATGTAGCCCAAAGAATAGCCAAACTTAAGTGGTAGTGGTTAGGGCATATCTGTTCTGCCGATGCGGAATTGTTAGAAGGCCTCCTCACGAAGTAGATTTTTGACCTTATGAAAGCCACAGGAATTCGGTGAATGCGAGAAACACAGATCGGTGGAAGTGACGATGCTTCGGGAGACTTTTGTCCAGCATGGCAGAAGACTTCCTTCCACTGAAATGATGATGATGTTCGGGGAAAAAGCTGCCCGGCTGAGGTTGAACTGTGCTGAGATGACCCGAATATGATTAAGCGAGGGTAGACATCGAATAAAGTTTGCTTATCGGCTTGAGCAGGTTATACCCGAAATAAATACTACATCATTATATTCAGTTTTCAATACTGAATATGATGATGTAGTATTTATTTACGGTCGAGTTTGTTTAACTATTGCTGTCGAATTGAACCGAACCGATGACCCGATGTGCCGACCCGAACATGTGTGTAGCACTCCTTACAGTTAGTTGTTGCTACCGGCTTCTTTCACCTTAATGGCGTCAATTTTGATGGTTTATGGGGAAACGGAAAACTATCTCGTGTTTGCGGGTAAAAAAAGAAAGTAGGTTAAACAGTAGTATGTTTTTAAGTGGTGGATTTGGGGTGACGTCACTAGAGAATAGTAACTATAGTTCAAAATGGTAACTCTAGATTTCGTGTGCGAAGTTTATAGTCGAGATTTGGTGTTCGATATTTCACCTTCTTTTTAAAATAATGTGCTTAAATTTATCCAAAATGAAAAGTACATCGATCTACTTACAGTTTTTGGTGTTATATTTTGTAAATAAAACCACATTTATAAGGATATTGAAGCAAGAAATCTTCGATTAACAAAATTAACACAATTGATCAGCACACACTAATTACGCGCACTACAGATTCACTCATTGTTATTTTGTAAACGACTTCTCAAGAAGCATAGTGTTTTGATTCTGAGAACATCAGTCTCAATATCTGAAATGAAATATATAATGAGATTTGTTGACACTAGACCAAAGATTACTTTCATTACGATCCAGCCCGTCTTTTGCTACCCTCTACCAGCGATACCCTAAGCCGACGTCCGTACCCCACACGGTGCCCTTAGCGAGTACTCGCTCTAAATTAAAGTTTGAATCCCTGGCTGGAGGCCTTAATTTATTATGGTAGTTACAAGCAAGTCTGGTTAAACAGCCAACAACCCCGTAGATTGACCTGCAAGAACTCATTCCACAGTAAAACAAAAATAGATTTAATCTCAAAAAAGGCTCAAATTCCGAGATTTAGAGCTACGTCTCGATTGAAATTGCATTCCCTAGCCGTTACTGTAACCTAAACCTGCTCAGTTGTTTTGTTTGGAGAAAAAGGACTGTCGTGCAGCGTGCAACAGAGGCTACAAAATTATAAACAAGTTTACAAGAACAGGGACAAATACTTCGGCAGCGGCGACCTCTCGCGTCCGGCCCTGGTGCGAGCCATGGTACGGGGCGAGAGGGCATGGGAAGCAGTCACCTCCTTCTGCGAAGCAGTAATGCTCGCAAAGGAGGAGGCGGGGCGCGTGAGGGAGTGGCAGTCTCTGCGCCCTCACGTCCCTAGCCGCCGCAGGAGGAGACGCCCGGGGCGTCGGGAGTCGATTGCGGAATCCCGGCCACAGTAGGCGCGAGCTTGCGGGTGGCGAGCAATGGGTAGCTCGCCGCCCGGTAAGGACCGAGCTCGGGTCGACGGCGCGTAGTGTTCCACGCACGCCTCAAAGAGATGTCAGCAGTGCTGAAGGGGTCTGCTAGGACCGATGCCTGCCGGGGTCGCGTGATTGTTCGAAAGAGATACCGTGACCCTGGCACATGGGCAACTGAAGGAACACGGCTGGGTTTTAGTCAGTAAAAGTCTGACACGCCCTCCCGCTCCGCCCAGAGCGGGAGAAGTCATTTGATGATCTCCCATCCAAAAAAAAAGGGACAAATACTAGAGTGCCCTTCTATTATATGAGACCACATCGTACACTTTTTTTAAAAAAATGAGGAAGGTGTAATTAATTTCGCAAGGCTAAAACAATAAAAATAATTTGAAATACATTACGCAAAGCGCAAAACAGGAAGACCACAGGAAATGTAAAAAAGTAAGGGTAGTTATATACAAAATAATACAAATTAATAATAACAAAAATACATCAAACGAAAGTAATAAAATATAAAGATTTTAATACATACTAGAGTAGTCGTTTAGTTTTACTAAACTAAACCTAATTTTTATTTACATAGCAAATACAAATTACAAAAACAGTGCAACTCATTCCGGTATTTTGATGATTTTACACAAAGCTCCAGTTGAATATTAGTAATAATATTGGCCACTGGCAATGCGTACCTTTTCAATCTGTTTAGAATCTCAAGAAACTGAAGAACAAATACAACAAACTTATTTTAATATGATCTCAATATCCACCATATCATACGTGACCGACAATGCTCGGAAGGGAATACCCCACAGGTGTACAGCTAGCGTTGAGTGCTGATCGAATGGTTGTACACTCAAATCCGATTCCGTTTGACTATTGCATCCAATTCCCTAGAGCTGAGCTGAGCTTGTGGGGCTAAGACTCCGTCGGACGATCGATTTTTGGTCCGTCGGACGGCTGGCCGATAGAAATTAATGATGAGTGTTGGGTAGATTTAGTTGACTCGATTAGGAGTTCTGCTAAAATCGGACCCTTGAAACTCTAATTGATTAAAACAAGGTATTGAAAACGAAACGAAGTCATCAATGTCTTTCGATAGGATTTTTATTTCTGCTTCTTGATTTTCTATTTCATAATTTGATTATAATTATACCCCATTGTGAGCAGTGGTGGCCCACTGGTACCGGGGGACCTCAAAACGGTGAAAAAAAGCATCGTGGGGAAACCAGTATGTCCAAGAACCGAAAATTTGAAGACAAGTGCCATTTCCAACCCGCACTGGGCCCGCGTCATGGATTATGGATTACTTGACTGGCCTGTTAGTCTAGTAGTTAGTGATCCTGACTGCTAAGACTGAGGTCGTGGGTTCGATTCCCACCCAGGACAAATCTTTGTGTGATGAGCACAATCATTTGTTCTGTGTCTGGGTGTAATTTATCTATAATACCTATGTACGTATTTAGAAATATTTAAGTATGTTTATCAATTCTGGTTGCCACAGTACAGGCTCTGCCTAGTTTGGGTCAGATAACGGTATGTTGGTTGTCCTAAGATATTATGACTCAACTCCCTCTCACAGAGAGGAGGCCTGTGTCCCAACAGTGGGAAAATTAAAGCCTGTTTATATACCCCATAAAAAAAACATTAAAAACTCCACGGTTCGTCTTTGAAAATGGGCGTTCACGGTTATTATAATACTTTTGCCTATCCCATTAGCGAAACAAGATCAAACATCCAATTTGTTAAGCCCATGAGAGATTTATAATTTCAGACATATTCCGCAGTATAAATAAAATTAATTAACTGTAGATTTGCAAGCTTGGGTTCGGATCAAACAAGGTTCTCTTGCAAAGTCAATAAAAATTCGCGGGCAATACCCTGTTTGAAACAGTGTTAGCGGTTTGCGAGAGATTTTAATTAATTCTGAATATTTACGGGTAATTTGTAATGTTTTGATCGTATTTTCGGAATGAAAGAAAAAAAGAGCAGCGGCTTTTATTCTGTGTAAAGTTAAATTATGAAAATGTTTAGATGTTTGATTTGAAGAGGATGCTTGGATCTGCGGCTGCCAGTCTGGTATGGGCACTATGATGAATAGCAATGATATAACTTTACTAACCAAGCATTTATAATTTCTGGTGTTTTTATATGTACTAGACAAGATATTTATATGTATTATGCGGGAGGGGAAAACTTTCGTTCGATCCTAGAAAATAAACATCCATTACTTACCAAACCACACAAAAAAAATCTTGCAACAAAGCGAGTATTTACATGATTACTCATTAATTAAACTCATTTTCGTTGTGTATTAAAAAAATGGTAAATTAAACTGAAACAAGCTTTGAAATTTTCAGATAATTATGCACTTTATATCTAAAAATTTAAAAGCTTCTAAAACACAAACATACTTTTTAATAAAATAAACATTAGGACCTACCACAAACACGCAACGGCATATGTAACACGGCACTTTCATGAAAACCGTGGAAAATCCAACACAGTTATTATAAAACGAAGTTTCTAATTCCGTCTGTCTAATGGATCAAGATAATTGAAGAAAAAAAAACATTAAAGTTCTCCAATTCCTCAAAACAACTTGCTACAATTTTTCATATTTCCAGTGGAAAGTTATATACAAAACCGATTTACATTATGTATCCCTCTTCAGAACCAAAAAAAATTTAGCTATGTACATTTATTCTGTAATAAGTTGAACGTTACATTTTTCATACGATTTGTAAAGTTTATAGCTCTATGCTTGATCAGCAGATAAGATGTGAAGTTTTACTAATCCCAATGCTGACTAAATATGCCTTGGCATTACTGTCTAACTTAGTCAAGTCTTTATAACTCAGCCACTAAGTTAGTCCTAGTAAACTAACAGCGTACAAACCTCAAGAAACACTTTCTTCAACAAACCAACTCTAACTCAAGACAGAACTTAATAACATTTCCCTATCCAATAACACGAAAATTATACTCAAACGGAGCGTAATTCGAGCCAAACTGTAGGTATTCAGGCGGAATATCTACGTTTCAGCAAGACGGAGCGTCACAAGGCTTATTAAACGAAGATCTGTAAGACGACAATGAAGCGAGTTACAGTTTCAACCAATTTGGTAGACGTGCTTCGCTGCTTGTAGCTTTCAATTGTTTTCGAAACAAATAATACAGGTGTGACTTTGTATAAGCTGGGAAACTGTATGAGCTGACGATTCTTGTTTTGTTGTATCATAAAGAGCTATTATGCTCCATGTAGTGGTTAGCTTAACGCCATTACCAACAACCAGTATAGCGGACAGAGTGATGAGTGGCGAACTCAGTTGCTCGAGTTTCGCATAGAAGTGGCGAAAAATGGGCTATGTAAGGTTGATTTTGACAATCTGTAGCATTTTCCTACTGCTATAGGATTATAGGCGGGAGTTTATAGTTTTAGTTTATTGTGGGATATACCCAAAACGAATGTTATCATTAGAGATCGGATATTCAGATGCATATCCACCTAAAGATGACATGTTGTCTAGTATGGAATGCGCGTTTATACCGTGTGTTGTGTGTTGTTTTAACTAACACATACCACCCGACACACATATGTATTTGCATCTGGGGTTAAACATTAATTTTAAATGAATATGATGATCCAAAAAACCCGGCTTTAATAAAAATACGAAGCTGCTTCCGTGCTTTCACAGCTAAATAGTGAAATTAGGTATTGATAGCCACATTTTCCGCAATTTTCCGGCCGACCGCAAATATTATTCGATCACATCCGACTCCGATCACATACACATCCGTAGTTCGTCAATTAAAATCACAATTGTATACCAAAATAAAATATACAGTTAAAAAGCTGAAATAAATGAGATTTTTTTTTAAAATTAATTTTGAGGGTAGATGTTAGTTATGTTCGTTCTGGGTACTACAGTACCCCTTGGCGCTCTACAGGATAAGCATTCGAATACCCGCTCATTATTATCACACACCAAGCCAGTGAATCTAAGAGTGAAATATTTACAGATTTATAAAACTAAATACCACTAAAGTTATGACCTACATCCTATATCTTTTTGCTCTGGTTTTTATTTACCATTCTCCTTTAACAACGTGGTAGCGCTGCTGACAGTCCAAGGAATTTCTTTACGTACATTTAAGTAATGCTACTCACGTAGAGAACAATTTAATGTCCTTTTTAAGCTGATAGTATCGTGATAATAAAAACAAAGTAGACAAATTTTCTGATACAATTGCATGTTCCCTTAGAGTGTATCCTCTTGTAGTGTGTATTAGAAAGTTATTGGGTCCGTATTAAGGGATCATGAGTCCATAATGTTTCATTTCTACTAGCCCAGTAATTGCTCTGAAAAAAGCCAGCGCTTTCATTTAATTTTATCATCCATAAACCTATGGACTACCAGAGGCATTTGATTATAAACTACATACATATACAAGATGCAGTTTTGGATCTGCAAAACATTTTAGGAGGTAATTATGTTAGTGATTCTCGACCCGAATTAACAATAAAATGGGCAGGATTTTTTTTAAATTTTATTCTTATTTACGGAAATCGGTAGGTGTGAACTCCCTTTCTTAAAACGCGGCCAGTCTGTACGTGTCCTTAAACTGCACTTTCACACACACAAACAAACGCAACCGACATTTCTTTCATAGATTTTTTGCAGAGGGTTATTAAGAGAGTTATTCTGAAAAACAATAAAATTGAAAAATCTAAAATAAAAAGTATGATTGATTATTGACTTGGTATCATATTGTTACATGATTATTTACGAGTCTCATAACAACCTCTTGAAATGTTTTGCAGGTTCAAAACTGCATCTTCTATTTACGAAGAAAATAAGAAAATTATTCTAACCAAAACAGACACACCAGTAAAAACCAAAACATCACCTTCAATCAATTTTTATACTATAAATAAACTTCAATATTGCCTTCATTGCCATAAAATAAATTAGTGGCATAATAGCTTTTAATTTCTTTTTTATTGCCTGTAATAATATCGCGACCCTATACTTAGCGGGCTGTCTAGGGTTCAGTAGAAACATTAAGTTCGGTAAACTGATGTGCCCGTATAAAAGCAAATCTATTAAATTAATTTCTATTGGATTTTATTTTTATATTGCCTAATTTGTGCTTTTATCATTTCTAACGTGACGACTATATCATGGACGTGAACATCACGTGCATATAATTTATGGTAATACGCACGTATCTTACTAACAATATAATTAATGTGAAAGTTAAATAAATAAATAATAAATAAAATAAATATCTCAGGACAACCAACACACAGTTATCTGATCCCAAACTAGGCAGAGCCTGTACTATGGTAACCAGACAACTGATAAATATACTTATATATTTCTAAATACATACATATTATAGATAAATTACACCCAGACACAGAACAAATGATTATGCTCATCACACAAACATTTGTCCTGGGTGGGAATCGAACCCACGACCTCAGCCTTAGCAGTCAGGGTCACTAACTACTAGACTAACAGGCTAGTCAATCTCTAAAAAAAATCTCTACGCATAATTATTACAATTTACTTCAAACTGAATTAATAATAGGCCTGGTAACCATACCAGTCCTATTATTAATTCAGTTTGAAGTAAATTAATACAGTAAGTACGTACAGTCACCGCACTAAGCATCTCAATTTTTTAGTATGTCCACATTAAATCACGTTCCAATTAATTGATCGCTTGTAATAAAATCTTGCATAAGACAAAACGTAACCTAAATTCGACCGAACACGTTTGAAAGTCAAATTCTAGACATCTTTTTTTTAAATATTAATGTTTGTGTTGTTGTCATTTTTGCTCTGTTATAGATGGTTGTGCTATAAAGTATCGACTAGTCTACCAAATATAACGACAGCGTAAATATTGTAAACTTTTATAATTTCCATGTTCGTGGACGATCACGCCAGAGTCCGGGCATCATAAGAGAGATAAATAAGTGTATGAAAATTATTTGGAAATGTTAATGTTAAAAATTATTCTAGAAATATACTATTGTAGGTTTATTTCCAGTTTTGCATCTCAGAGTTTAGACTATATTGGGGAGTTCAGTCCTACTTCTTACTATCCTAATAATATTATAAGTGTTAAATTTTCTAAGTTTGGTTGTTTGTTACTCAATCACGCAAAAACGTCCGAACGGAGTTGTATGAAATTTGGGACACTTATGGTTAATAACCTAGATATAGGATATTTTTTATCCATGCTTGCATCATTACGTTTTCGTGGGATAATTTTCGACCTCCACGCGAGCGAAGCTGCTGGCAAAAGCTAGTATGATATGTATAACTTATCTTATCTGGTTTTACCACCATACCAGTTACTAGCTAACTAGTTAGTTATCCAAATCTGTTAAGTCGCTTTTACGTGATTGTATCACAAACATACCAACTTTCACATTAATTATATTGTTAGTAAGATACGTGCGTATTACCATAAATTATATGCACGTGATGTTCACGTCCATGATATAGTCGTCACGTTAGAAATGATAAAAGCACAAATTAGGCAATATAAAAATAAAATCCAATAGAAATTAATTTAATAGATTTGCTTTTATACGGGCACATCAGTTTACCGAACTTAATGTTTCTACTGAACCCTAGACAGCCCGCTAAGTATAGGGTCGCGATATTATTACAGGCAATAAAAAAGAAATTAAAAGCTATTATGTCACTAATTTATTTTATGGCAATGAAGGCAATATTGAAGTTTATTTATAGTATAAAATTGATTGAAGGTGATGTTTTGGGTTTTATTGGTGTGTCTGTTTTGGTTAAAAGTATTTTCTTACTGTCTTCGTAAATAAAAGATGCAGTTTTGAACCTGCAAAACATTTCAGGAGGTTATTATGAGACTCGTAAATAATCATGTAACAATATGATACCAAGTCAATAATCAATACCTAATACTTTTTATTTTAGATTTCTCAATTTTATTGTTTTTCAGAATAACTCTCTTAATAACCCTCTGCAAAAAATCTATGAAAGAAATGTCGGTTGCGTTTGTTTGTGTGTGTGAAAGTGCAGTTTAAGGACACGTACAGACTGGCCGCGTTTTAAAAAAGGGAGTTCACACCTACCGATTTCCGTAAATAAGAATAAAATTTAAAAAAAATCCTGCCCATTTTATTGTTAATTCGGGTCGAGAATCACTAACATAATTACCTCCTAAAATGTTTTTCAGATCCAAAACTGCATCTTGTATATGTATGTAGTTTATAATCAAATGCTTCTGGTAGTCCATAGGTTTATGGATGATTAAAATTAAATGAAAGCGCTGGCTTTTGTCAGAGAAATTACTGGGCTAGTAGAAATGGAACATTATGGACTCATGATCCCTTAATACGGGCCCAACAACTTTCTAATACACACTACAAGAGGATACACTCTAAGGAAACATGCAAATGTATCAGAAAATTTGTCTACTTCGTTTTTATCAGCCGTTAATGTCCCTCCCTATTATCTTTCCACGTCTCTCTATCCAGAGCTGCCAACCTGCTTACCTAGTACGTTGCTACAAATGAACACTTTCCAATTTATTTTATTTTATCACGATACTATCAGCTTAAAAAGGACATTAAATTGTTCTCTACGTGAGTAGCATTACCTAAATGTACGTAAAGAAATTCCTTGGACTGTCAGCAGCGCTACCACGTTGTTAAAGGAGAATGGTAAATTAATACCAGAGCAAAAAGATATAGGATGTAGGTCATAATTTTAATGGTATTTAGTTTTATAAATCTATAAATATTTCACTATCAGATTCACTGACTTAGTATGTGATAATAATGAGCGGATATTCGAATGCTTATTTACCTAATTTCACTATTTAGCTGTGAAAGCACGGAAGCAGCTTCGTATTTTTATTAAAGCCGGGTTTTTTGGATCATCATATTCATTTAAAATTAATGTTTAACCCCAGATGCAAATACATATGTGTGTAGGGTGGTATGTGTTCGTTAAAACAACACACAACACAAGGTATAAACGCGCATTCCATACTAGACAACATTTCATCTTTAGGTGGATATGCATCTGAATATCCGATCTAATGATGATAACATTCATTTTGGGTATATCCCACAATAAACTAAAACTATAAACTCCCGCCTATAATCCTATAGCAGTAGGAAAATGCTACTGCTATGCTTTAAAAAACAAATGAATATTCTGTTGGTACAGAATATTCATTTGTTTTTTAAAATGTATCGACACCGATTAAAAACAAAATCTTTTTTTATACTTACACGGATAAATTATAATTACGGAATAGCGGATTGCTTTTAATGACCTACGAAAATCTTTAACATTGATGGGTTAAGTAGGGATTAAACTCTCCTCAAAAAAAATCTCTACGCATAATTATTACAACAGAATTACAAATTCTATTAAACTAATATTTGTAGCTTGAAAAAGGTTTTTACCATTTTTTTTGGATTTATTTTTTTATTATTATTAAATTTTTAAACTATTTGGTAATAGATATATGATTTCTTTCTTAGAATTTATCATGTAATTTATTCATGGTTACAGTTTGCTTAGCTGTTTTACTCTAATTATGAAACAAACACTTTTAATCTTCACGATTATACAATAATTGTTATAAAGAAATTTGTTTGTAAGTTTGAATGTAAGAGTATAGTAGAATGTTGAATGTAGGCGATTGCCTACATTTAACATTCTACTTCTAATTTTTCAAACCCGACTGATATTTCTAGAGATTTCTAGAAATATCAGACGGATTTGAAAAATTCTTGTTTGCAGGTTATGTAGGTAGATTACAAGTTATTTCACACCACACTATGATTCTTAGGAGCTGGGCAAAAAGGAAAAAAATCGCGAAGAACATTAAGTGAAAACAAAGTAAGCGGACGCAGTTCTCGTTTGAAATACAGACGATATCTAAAAAAATAAAAACATTTTATATCAATGATCTTGAAGAAAAACGTCAAGTAAAGGATACCATGATATTCTGTAATTACTAAAAGGTAGCAAACCTACATAAGGAAATGCAATTATGTAGATCGTTCCACTGTGCGGAAAACAACAAACACGTTTACTCATCGCAAACTATGGTCGGGCGAAAGATATCCCTTTAGTTAATTTACACCCCTCCTTAAGGGGCTCGTTAGCACTTTCAGGGAAAAAGTGAGATACGTTTCATGCCCCCACGTAATCACATTAGCACGGTATGAGACAGAAATATATGCTTTAACATTTATTTTCGAAGCTTATTCGAGTCTCCCGGATATCTTTGAGGGATAAAAGAATCGTTTTCTTTTGGTTAAAAGATGGGGTAAATATGTGGATTCCCATGAATTTAAGTGATGAAATTATGTAGGTTTTGGAGTTTTTTGATGTGTTACATATTTATGGGAATGTGGGATTCACATGATATGATTATGTCGTCAAGTTAGAGTTCAATGTTACTTTTATGAGTTATTTGAATAAAAACTGGACTTCTCGTTTTATCTGAGATGCATGTTTGGGTCTGAACATTCCTTTCCATAGTATTTGATGAATAGCAAAGCCGAGCCGACGCAATTACTATACATATACGTTTCTTGCCGACCAACAAACTCCGTTCGCCAAATCGCCTTTTTGAATAGTGCCGAGCAGATTATTCCCGAACAAATATCTATGCTCATTCGATTTTGCCGCTCGGTGTCTTTTCATGGCAACCCGAACATGTGTGCATCACCCCTTACATTTATGACCTACAGGATCGGAGTCCTATTTTAATGACAAAAAGTTATGGTACATTATTTTGAACAGTCACGTGAAAGTTTCCACTGAAAATTTATTTGTATAAAGAAAGAGTTATTACAAAAAATTGGCATGAACAACTAATTAAAAGAAAACATATTATTACCCTATATTTTGATTTCCAGATAATCCACATAACAAACGCTCCACGCAATTACTTATACGCCTATGAGGATTCGTAGCTGCGTAGACGCGTAGCAAATGTGCTACGCCTCGTAGACGTTAACTAAATAATTGTTCGTACCATTATGTAGCTTTGAATTACTACCGAGATGTATCCAAGAAAAGGTTATTTAGTATTCTACATTTCAAATATCCTTTGTCATGTCAGTTTAGTACGTAATACGTATAAATTGCTCGCTGGAGACAGTCCAATATTCTGTATTCAGAGTAAGTAAACAATATTATTATTTAACACGGTTTAAGTCTCTGATCTGAACGTAAATTATTATTGGCAAGCTGTTTTCTCTGTTCAACCAGAAATAAGTTAGGCATTAAAAATATACAGTGAATTTGTTCGCTAACAACTGAGGTAATAAATATGGAAAGTAGGAGTCGTAAAATTATAGCTAGCTTCGAAATTCAGGGCAGGTCCTTTTCGGAAAATGTTAACTTACAATCGTTTGAGAAACTGAAAAGTATCGACTCCAGGTATTTAATTGTGTAACAAATTGCATTTTGTTTCTTCGACAATACAGTCTGTTGTACCTATTAACAAATATACCGAATCCTATAAAGTAAAATCCGCAAATCCCCTATTCCCAAATTAAGTTTTCTAACCCACGACTGGTTACATGAAATTAATCCTTTATACGCTAGCAAATAGTTCAAAATCAAATAAGTTTTACACAGACACGTAACACTTTTGTAATCTATTGTTCTGTTTTGAATGAAGAGAGCGATTCATTTTTAGAATTGGGTTTTATTTGAGCAGCTTTCAATATACAACATTAATTTTTGTTTTGTGTAAAGAATCTATGAAAAAAATTTCAAAACTGTATCATTAATAATCACAAAGTTATAAGCTTGATAAGTTACCTGGTTGTCCACGCAAAAACATATGCAGATCACCACAAACAGCTAGTGTACGTACCATCTCCGTGTAATGGACGTTTGAATACGAGAAAGACATGATAATTTTAAAATCGAAACAAAACAGCGCGGCCCGCGACTTGGAAGCGTAATTAAATATTTTTGGTACAAAATATAACATGGTGTAAAAATTATTGGAATCGATTAAGTAACTGATTCTGAACAAACTATATTCAGGTTTCGCATATACTAAAAATAATCTTGTATATGTAGTGTATGTACCTACTCGATAGGAACAATACGATGTTTTTTTATCTACTTTCAATAATGATTTTATTTAATAATGAAATTGGTAGTGAAGCTTCCACATAGCTACGTTATGCCTATGCAACTCGTGATGGACACGCGCATTGTAGTTATACGGACATTGCTGTCTATTTCACAACAGTATAGACCTTACTTCATAGAATCATTCTATCCGACTGACCGAGATTTTCACACTATGTGAGTATAAATACATTATGTTCCAAGGTATACCTGTATTTAACCAAAAAAACAAATCTAAATAAATTGAAAAGTAACTCATTTCCCAAAACGCGAATATTTTCAGGGCAACAATACGCATTCTAATGTAAGTCATAAATTTGTTGAAAATATCTGTAATATATTCAAAATTTTGACAAATTTTCGACACTGATTATCACCGAGATGTTAATTACGACTTGAATTTGAACAATTTTATTTAAAACGAAAACTTTCTCGTATTCAAAACCGTTCAAAATCTAGACGTAGTCTCACCTCGGCGACAACAAAATGTCAAAATTTGTCTAAAATGTATGGAAACTCGAGGTATTTACTGAGATAGAAATCAGACTGTAAACGTTCTTAAAATTACGGAAATTTTCTCTCAGATATTTTTCCAGTGACTCATAACCAAATTTACAAAGATAGACTAACTATCCATTTGTATCCCTCCTGTAATCCAAACATATCCCGTCTCTATCCCAACACGTCATCGGCGTCGTTTAGAATCTACCTACGTAAGCATTCACTAGCGTTTCGAGGTCAATGTTAAAATGAAAGGTTACAAAACAAGTTTAGGTGAAATTGCTTTAGACGGAAATCGATACTAGGTAACTTGACGAGTAAGACTAAAGTTCTGTAACTTTCTTAAAAAGTATAGTGAACTTATTGTAGTGACTTTCATGTCATGCATAATTTCTGCATAAGAATTCAAATAATTTCATTTGATACAAAGTAAACTTATATTATTAAAATAGTACAATACCAAACCAAATCTACTATACATACCTACCTACATAACATTTTAAATATGAAAGATTGTATGATTTGAAGTTTTGATGTATGTTACTCAATCACGCAAAAATGGCTACATGATTTTGTATGAAATTTGGCACACCGATAGTTCATAACCTGAATTAACACACGAGATATTTTTATCCTGTTCGTAAGTTCCGGTGGCCTAATTTTCGACTTTCAAACGAGCGAAGCTGCTGGCAAAAGCAAATCAAACGCCTTTTTATATTGTTAAAAAAATCTTAAAACATTCCAAAGTACCAATGTCATCAAAAAATTAACTACTTTCATTCAACTTTTTTCTAGTGCCGGTATAGACATAATTCTGCAAGATTTTTTTGGTTTAATTACCTACCCGCACATAGCTGGCAGTTTTGCGAACACAAGATCACTTTGCTTCATTAATCATTGTTCTCTAAGCACTTAACATCACTAATCAGCTGCAACCTACTTAACATCAAACAATAAACACGTGTGTGAGTGAATATACACATCCTTGAATCACTTTTCTCGGTGCGAAAGAGAAGGACAGGGCATGTCAGAGAGTTACCCTTCCTCGAAAGCATTGAATTAAGAATGTGTATTTTTTCAGTGTTCTTGTAAATATAAGTAAGCGTACTCTCTCAGCTTGGTTGGAACACTTTATGTAGTAAAATGATTCCTCCCTATTTACATAATATAGAGGGTTCTTGATAAATATGTTTCCAACTATCGATCACAGGAACGTGTTTATATTTTAGAGATGTTGAATAATCAACAGTGCTGTACCATTGTAAGTAAAGTGTTAATACACGTCTGAGCCATGGGCTCACGAGGTCAGCACTTTGTGCGTTTAGTTTTATCATTACTGTTCTCAAAACGGCGAAGGAAAACATTGTGAGGAAACGGGCATGTTCTAGAACCAAAAATATCGAAATCAAAAGTCATTTATTCAAACTAGGCTGAGAGTCAGCACTTTTTGAACGTCAAAGTTACAAAAGACAGTCTCCCCAAAACGCCCACCCTTCGACACTTCCTAGTGCTGTAGCTGGGAAGAAGAAGTGGCGGAACAAACTCCTCAGCAGCACAGCTGTCTGTTAAGTTAGAAGAACTTGATTCTATACAATATTGTGTAAGTAATTACTATTATAAAACAAAACATGCATTATTCGCCATATGTCAGCTAGCACACGCCAATATACCAACAAAAAAATTGAAAACTAAAGTCAAGCTGAAATAATAAAATAAAAACGTAAACAAAACTTAAAAACTAAATAAAGCCTCCAGGCATAAAGGGCGTGCCCGCTTACATGTTCAACGATGCAAAATGATCCATATACATACATTGATGCATATAGCTAAGTTGAAGTTACAATAGTTAAACTAGCACCTCCGGAGTAGAATAAAATAACAGTTAATACAAATAACAATAACAAAAACCATGGTCAGCAAGACGACCAGTCACCACAAGCAGCACCCGTTCACGAGCATAACGCAAAGGTCAGCCATTACCCCCCTCGCCATATTTGAGGGAAGGTGGTAACCCGACCCCCGACGCTACCGCAAGCAGTGACATCTAAGGGAGCATGACGAACTTGCTGCCGGTTGGTCAGGCTGAATATTATGAACAGCTGACGAGGTCGCTAGCTAACTACATGTTGCAATACAACTCATTTAAATCGAAGACTTGTGATATCCATCAACCCGCACCGAGCCCGCTTGGTGGATTAGGGATGATACACTCGCTCTCGTCTCTCGCTTTTTAAGGTATTTTTTTATTGATATCAGGCACCCCACGCTTTTTTTTTCATTATTTTCTACTTTTTAGTTTGGTTTTCTATAGAAGCGAGTTTTTTAGTTTTTTAAAACTATTATTTATTTTCTATTTTACAGGATGTTTCGAATTTTGAGTTTGTGACGTATGTCAGCGTAGTTTTCGAAGACAGTTTTTTTTGCTGTCCTGGTAACCCTGGCAAGGGTAATGGCATAAATTTATGAAATGATTGCATTGTCATCGGTTTTTGACAGGTGTGCAAAGTTTGAATGAAATCTGATCGTTTAAAGTGGGTCAAAATCGCGATATAAGTAGTCGGTTACAAACAAACATACAAGTGAGGCTAATATAAAGCGTGTATCGAAGACTTTTGATATCATGGTGGATTAGGGATGATACACTGTCTCTCACAGAGTGGAGGCCTGCGTCCCAGCAGTGGGTACATTATAGGCTGATTGTGATGACACGTTTGAAGTTGAGGAGAAGGGAATCCTTCATAAGGTAGCCCAAAGTCAAGTAATACAATGGTTTTTTGAAAATAAATAGTTTATCCACCTCATAAATTTCGGTAAAGAAATCCAGGCCTGTTGGTCTAGTGGTTAGTGACCCTGACTGCTATGCCGGAGGTCGTGGGTTTGATTCCCACCCAGGACAAATGTTTGTGTGTTGAGCACGATTATTTGTTCTGTGTCTGGGTGTAATTTATCTGAAATATATACGTATGTTTATCAGTTGTCTTGTACCCATAACACATGCTCTGCTTAGCTTGGGACTAGATGGCGTTGCGTGATAGTTGTGGATTATTATTATTATTATTAGTACTAACCTCTTTCATAGCCGTCATTTTCGCCAACACCATTAAAAATAAAAATCAAAAACGTCACCAACACCCTTAACTACCTTTCCTCATCTTTTCAACTCCACAATTGAAAAGTGTAGGCGTTCCACGAACAAAAAATTATAATAAGTACCCAAAGTACTTGGAAATTTCACATGTGCTCAAGAAAAAGTTAAATTATGTAGCAACAATACAGATACATCATTTTACAAAGAAAATCGCGCGAGAATGGTCCTTTACGAATTCCAATATGTCTGACTTCGAACGCAGGTGTCAACTCAAAACGGGGAAAATGTACCTGTACATTTTATGTATGGTACCTACGTATACATTTTATACAGAGTACATGTATACGAAAAATGCGGTTGTGTGTTTTAGAATGATGAGAATTTGTTACTGACATTCTTATCCTGAAAGGGTAGGCATGTTGACAGATACAAGTTTGGAATGATTTGTGATTCAGTTTTATTTTTAGGATGTTTTGAATGGCGTACTTTTACGTGGGATGTTGAAGGATTTTTATTTTCAGGGTGGGAAAAATAAACTATTGCGTTCTAGAGGCTGATATCTGACCTACGCGAAGCATTAATAGATTTTATCATTGGACGTTTGTATAGGAGTTTGTTGTATCGGTAATTAAATAAATTGCTACAGTACAGACAAGGAAAGAACAATAGGTTCTTAATCAATTCTAAGAAACTTTTTTTCCCTCCATTTTGGGTTACAAGGAAAAAGAACTAGTGATAAATTGTTATGATCCAATACTAACAATAAATAGAGATTATGCTTATACATATAGGTAGCAAAAAAGCTCTATATAAAATAGTACGTGAATATTTAAAATTATTAATACAAAAACGCTACCATACCAAATCTACTGACGTCACTTGTCGAAACATAGCTCCCAGATGTCCAGTTACGTGTTTATACATTTTTAATAAATAAAAAATCCGCGTAACCCGAAAAAAAATATGAAACGAGAAATAATATTAACAAAGTCACTATTATTCCGACTATCTAGCCCGTAGAACGATAACAAGCTTGTAAGTAGCAAATCAGAGGAGCTCCATCGAGTCTTTGAAACGTCCCGATCTAACTAGCTCGCCTTCAGGCATCTAGATCCGTTTTTTCTTCCACGTACTGTCCTTACAGCGCATACTTTATTTCTATTTGCCTGTACTGCGAGGTAAACGGGGAGGGGTGAGGGTTGCGGGGCTAGGCACGCGCGGTAGCGTCGCCCCAGCCAGTAGAGGCTGCGACGACCGAGGGAGCGCCTGTTCGCGTCGCACCCCGAAAAACAGAACTGGTGACCCCATATAGTGTCTGTGACGTGATACAGTGTCAGCACATGCGTGGAAATGACCATATCGATGATTGTGAACAAATGTTTGTGACTTGTGATTAAGTGCTTGCGTGCGACTAAGTAAGTGAGTTGGGTGCGAGTTCGTGTAGTTGCATTGCATAGGTACCGCCGGTAAGTAGTGGTGTTTTCTGCAATAAAATTAGCATAGTAACTGGATTGGTACGATTGAGCCACATGCTCAGTCCGTATTATCGATTTGTCTTTAATTAATCATTTTTATTCGGAACAGCAAACGTGAGTAATGAATTAATGTCCTTTTTATAGGACGACGTTCACGTCATGTGCGGGCGAATTGTTCGGGTTAAATTCGAAGGGTTCTGATTGAACCGTGTTGTTAATTTCAACATATATGGAGCGGTCGCAGTGGCGATGGTGCGTTATGAATAGTAATTTGCGATCAAACAGTTCAATGTTGTATGAAACCAAAGGTTGA
The DNA here is from genome assembly GCA_932294355.1 of Aporophyla lueneburgensis. Lineage (NCBI taxonomy): Eukaryota > Metazoa > Arthropoda > Insecta > Lepidoptera > Noctuidae > Aporophyla > Aporophyla lueneburgensis. The sequence goes on from OW028743.1 coordinate 25,555,766, forward strand.
TCAAAAATTAATGTTGTATTAAAATATTTATTGGTGATCGATTGATTCTGATTAAAAATTTGGACTGTATATTTTATAGTGTTCATCCTATACTTACACTTTAATTCATGATTCCTAATACCTATTTATCATCCTTTTTATTTGTTTCTATGTTTACACTATTCATGCTTTACTTATCTTTATTTGTTTATATGTCTACACTCAGCAAATCGATCTAAATACGATTTATATATTAAAAATAGCTGAAATAAAATTTTAACTCAAATTTTCATGTTGTGACAAGCCAAATTGTCAACTGTCAGTTACTGTTCTGCTTAGTCTATGAATGGCTACTTTTTGGTTTATATAATTTTAAATTATTTTTATCAATATGTCTAGCTATTTGATTTTATTAATTATTACGATTGTTTACTAAATTACTTAACTTAAAATTATATTTATAAAATTCTTTACGCACTCATGTGGCCAGCTACACGCACTCATGTGGCCAGCTACACGCACTCATGGATATGTCCTGGCCGACTACACTTGTCAGATGAGATGATGGCTAAACTAATATTTTGAAAATGTTTGGAAAGGGAAGACGGCTTTGGTATAAAAACGGGCGTCTGAACCGCTGATGACACACTCAAGAGGACACACTCTAGAGGACCACATACTGGAGGCCGTACACTCTGGAAGACTGTGGACTCTCGGTAACTACTCTCAAGCACCCGCACTCTGGGAAACTACTCTGAAGCACCCGCACTCTGGGGAAACTACTCTGAAGCCCGTCTACTCTGAACTCTGAAGCCGGTCTACTCTGAAGCCCTCTTGAAGCGTTCTACTGAAGCCGGTCTACTCTGAAGCCCTCTTGAAGCGTTCTACTGAAGCCGGTCTACTCTGAAGCCCTCTTGAAGCGTTCTACTGAAGCCGGTCTACTCTGAAGCCCTCTTGAAGCGTTCTACTCTGACAGTTTACTCTTTTTCATTTAATAAATTGTATCAGATCTGCCTTATCCATTTCTTTCACTAAGCAGATACGTAACAGTTTGGCGCCCATATAGACACGAACCCACTCTTTTTTCTAAATTCTAAAAAAACTAACACTAGCATTTCCTTTTGGAGTCCTCATTTGACATAACTAACTTATTTTTTTTCTTTCAGCTCTCCTGACTCCAACCTACTCAACTGACTCCTATAACCTACTCAACATACTTCCTACTGAACATCATCTAATACTACATCCCCACAGACATACCTTTACCCAATGGTAATTGGCATCCATTCTTCGCTTGGCGTGTTTTTAAAACCCTTGTGGTCACTACCAAGTTAGGGGACTGAGACACTTCACGACAGAAACAGGAGAATATCCTGTGGACGTTTTTACAAACCTACACATCTACATAACTCCTATTACAAATACTTCACTATCTTACTATACATTTATATAATATATTTATACATATACCATCTGGGAATCATACGAAAATACGTAGGCTCTCATAATATTTTTGTAATCGGTTGCTAGGTAAAAACCCAAAATTTATATCGTCTTATTATTTGTCATCGGTTGCTAGGTAACAAACCAGGCCATAGAGTTTTATGGGCATGGAGTACTAGTCCTTTTGTACTGTGGCAAAACTAGGTACTAAAGTTTACTTTCATATGTACTAACCTTTGTTTAGTTCCAAATTTTACCACCAAAAATAAGTTTTCCTTAGTGTACGTGAGTCCGAGTGCGAGTCCTGAACACTCTCTTCGAGTCCCTTCTGAGTGTACGTTTTTTTTTTTTTGAGTCCTTTACATTATACTCATAACTCATCCCTTTCTTTTATCCTTCCTCTATAATAGAGTTCTTTTCGATTAATTAAAACTCTATTTATTTTTTTAATGCATTCATCGGTTCTTAAACCACCATTTTTAAAAAAAATCTTTCTTTATATCTTTTCTTTTTCTACAAGTTAGTTTGTCTAACTTGTTTCTTTCTATCGACTCCTAAAAGTTGATTGGAGCGGATAACAACTCCATAAAAATAAGCCCATGTTAACTAATGACTCTAAAAGTCAATCTATCGACTCTAAAAGTCAACCTATCGACTCCTAAAAGTTGATTGGAGCGGATAACAACTCCATAAAAATAAGCCCATGTTAACTAATGACTCTAAAAGTCTAAATATCAACTAAAAGTTGATTAGGAGCGGATGACAACTCCGTTAAAAATAAGCCTTTGTTAAAATCTTTCTATTTCATCTCATTTGTGGTTTTAGACGCGAGCGGATTACAACTCCTAAAATAAGCCTTAAAGTTATTGATTTATCAGGTTGAGTAGTGATCATTGAATGTGAATCCTACCTGACCTAACTTCGTAAGATGTCGGTGTGTTTGAATGAGTTTTGAAAGTTTTGTGAATGCTGTAATACTTTAACTAGCAAAATTTTTGTTCTAGGCCAAAAATTTTCTCGGGGTCGTTGGGGAAATATAGTGTTCATCCTATACTTACACTTTAATTCATGATTCCTAATACCTATTTATCATCCTTTTTATTTGTTTCTATGTTTACACTATTCATGCTTTACTTATCTTTATTTGTTTATATGTCTACACTCAGCAAATCGATCTAAATACGATTTATATATTAAAAATAGCTGAAATAAAATTTTAACTCAAATTTTCATGTTGTGACAAGCCAAATTGTCAACTGTCAGTTACTGTTCTGCTTAGTCTATGAATGGCTACTTTTTGGTTTATATAATTTTAAATTATTTTTATCAATATGTCTAGCTATTTGATTTTATTAATTATTACGATTGTTTACTAAATTACTTAACTTAAAATTATATTTATAAAATTCTTTACGCACTCATGTGGCCAGCTACACGCACTCATGTGGCCAGCTACACGCACTCATGGATATGTCCTGGCCGACTACACTTGTCAGATGAGATGATGGCTAAACTAATATTTTGAAAATGTTTGGAAAGGGAAGACGGCTTTGGTATAAAAACGGGCGTCTGAACCGCTGATGACACACTCAAGAGGACACACTCTAGAGGACCACATACTGGAGGCCGTACACTCTGGAAGACTGTGGACTCTCGGTAACTACTCTCAAGCACCCGCACTCTGGGAAACTACTCTGAAGCACCCGCACTCTGGGGAAACTACTCTGAAGCCCGTCTACTCTGAACTCTGAAGCCGGTCTACTCTGAAGCCCTCTTGAAGCGTTCTACTGAAGCCGGTCTACTCTGAAGCCCTCTTGAAGCGTTCTACTGAAGCCGGTCTACTCTGAAGCCCTCTTGAAGCGTTCTACTGAAGCCGGTCTACTCTGAAGCCCTCTTGAAGCGTTCTACTCTGACAGTTTACTCTTTTTCATTTAATAAATTGTATCAGATCTGCCTTATCCATTTCTTTCACTAAGCAGATACGTAACAATTTAAATACTATTTTTGTTAACAATCATATTATTAAAAATTCATTTGACTAATCCAGTATTCCTTAAATTAACGGCATGCCTCTAAATAATAAATTAATTGTAAACTTTATTAATTACCATTATAAAAAGTCATTTATATAACTATTTCATTAATTAAATATTTAATAACCATATTTTTAGGGTATTAATTGCCGTATTAAACTAAATTACAGTGCTTTAGTATCCTGACCTTCGTGAATAAATAATGTAGATAACCCTTTAAAATATTAATAATGTGCTTCACCGAGAACTGGCCACGGCAATAGTTATGAACGAAATAATATACAAAATCATTTAATATACATTAAGTTTCTTCTCAGCAACTGTGCGGAGCTCTACAGATAATTTTGTGAGGCAGCAATACCTTTTTTATAATTTACGTACGTATACGTACTACTTAATATGACTGCCAAGTCTTCAAAGAGTTTTCAGCATAATTCCTCTGAATAAACAATGGTTCTACGAAGACCCTGTCTTCCTCAATGGCGGTTTTGATCTCTTGGAAAAACGTGCAACAAATAAGTGGAAATATGTATCTAACATAGTATAATGCACATGTCTAGTGATGTATTCATACTTTCAATCCATTCTAGTACTTTCTACCTGAAAATAGACCTCAAAAGGTGCCGCAAATATGTATCTATCTCATAGAAACAACGAAAAAACTGAATACACACTTTTTCAGATTGAATTCTGCTTGATGAACTCTGACCTTTGCATACAAAATGCAATGTTTCGCTTCAAATAAATCATGAATATGACTGGAAACTTGATAACTGAGAGCTTTTAGTAATACTAATTCAATCTACAGTCCTAATAAAGGTTCTACTGCGATATGGGAGTGGCAAGTTTGTCCCGTTTCATGGGAAATGCCGTCATCCGGGAAAATGTGGACGCAGCATTGTTCTTCTTTGATTTACAGTTGCAATTTGCGAATGCAGCTATACTGGGTGGGTAATTAAATCAATTTGCATCTGTATAATTATAGATTTGAAACATGCAACATTTCGAATACATATTTTTCGTCTCATTCAGGTCAGCAATCTACCTAAGAACTAAAAATTATTTTGGAAAACAAATATTGTGTTCTGTGCCTAATTCAACTTTTTTTTCGATTTTGGCACAGTTTGCCGCACCGGGTCAAAGTATTTAATAAAAATGTTATTTCAATGGCCATTTCCCCAATTTCCGTTTGAAAAGGTTACACAAAATCGATAGAGACCCCGCCATCGAATGAAGTCTCTAATTATGCAAAACTCGTTTCGGTAATATTGCTAATGACGTCATAGAAATTGCGCAATGGACCAAAGAAAGGAATTTTCATGTTTCGTATTTTTATAACAAAACGGTTGGTTCATTACAAGAAAGCCTTGCCACGGAATTCCCATAACCTGTTTTATTGTTGATCTTTAACCTTTCATCGTTGGGTAGGCAGAACTAAGGGCCGACGGAAGGGGCCTCTTGTAATTCCTTCTAATTTAAGTTCTGTTCATGCAATTAAGCACGGTTAGCACAGTTCATGTAAAGTGCCTAAATTTGGAGATGTTTTAAGCTGTATCCTATGGGGTTCATATTCCATTGAATCAAACAAAATTGCGTTTAAGAGCAAATCTGAGTTGGTAAACTACTAAAGCTCCTATTATTTTCCATTTAATGTAGTTTGCTTTGATGAATAGAAACATGCTTTTCACAATTCAAGATTGGGATTTATTAAGCTGCTACGCTATTTTCGAAGAACGAACAATGAAATCAATGCTTCGATTGAAAATAATTCAACGAATTACAATATAGAATGAGAAAACTCGGCCTCAACATTTTTTGGTAAATGAACATAAAATAAAATAATGAACAATCATAGTTTAAGCTGCTTTTTACTAATGAACTATTTACTAAAGTCGGATCTCACTAAGAGGCTTACTGCCGCATGGGTACCCCGCATTTCATGCATGCTAGAGTCCAGTTAACGGGTTGTAAGAATCCCAAATTTTAATCACTTTTGCTAGTTGTAATTAAGTCTGCAAATGGTCATGCTTTCAGTAAGTTATGTCCTTGTGGAAGGACATAAATTACTGGGTGTGTAGGGAGCTAGGGATTTACTTTGGCATATTTATAACGGAGATTTCATTCCTCTGTGGATTGTTTTGCAGTCCATATTCGGTTGAATGGTGATTTAAGTACTTTCCGGAGTATTTTATGTACGTTGTTTGTTTATTAATGAAGCTATTCCATTATTTAACTATTTATGTACAGACCTATAAAAATAGTCAAGAAGGAAAGAGTAAAAAATATGGGCACAAAGGCGATGCTTATTTCTAAAGAAATGATTGCCAGCATACCTGATATAGGAAAGTTGATGAAAAGATGCAGAGAGCGTGTGTAAGAATAAAGAAAAAATAACATATAAGATAATACGTTTACTGTTAAAATACAAAACCAAAGACACCGACTTCCGAAATTTAAATTATTTTTCCTTCGGTATTTTTTGTTGGAGACGGATTTTATTTTAAATAAAGTTTGAAATAAATATACAGTAGTATAACATAAAGAGCTGTAGATAACGATTGTCACGCAGAATTGAGTGACAGAGACGTCGCTCTACCAATACGATATTTTTCCCTAAAACTCGATGTCTAGTCTTACGGTCGGATGATTTACATCAGCCATCGGTTATTCTTCTCAACTACCATTTTATTAATAAACTAAAGCAACTAAGGCTTCCGCGCTATCCCTTCATTAATAATTCCGCAAAATCGATCCCGGATCAGACATATTACATTTCACTGCTCAACTTATCTTTTCCCACAAAAAGCGCACGATTAAACCAATGAATAACAACATATTGCTACTAGCTTTTAGTTTTTTTTAATATTCGCCTTGTATTCATCACTTCGAATTTTGAACGTTGCCAGGGCCTTGTACGGAACCTGTGTGCCGATACATTTATTTTTCATATACATGTGCTCGGCACATATCGGCATCAAGCTCGAGTCGTAGTATGTAGGAAGCTTCAATACCATACATCAATTATTATTTGCCTTTAGATTGGGAACTTAACGAGGAAGGAAACGTTGACGTTAAATGTTAAACGATATCTATTTCAATAAGCAGGGTTCTATAAATGTCGCAGCCATCTGGTTAAATTAGCCAAGTAATTGGACGCCTAGACTGCTCATTAATTGGCGGCATTCAATTGGATGCCTAGGCCGATAGTTATTTGAACCAGAAAAAAGTCAGCTATTTCAAGATAACTGACCAAAACTCAACCAAGTGATTAAAATTTAATTCAGTTTTTCACTGCAGCGCTAGTAGTCACTGAAACAAATATGGTGTCAATAGCACAAACCGTGAATGTTATTTTGCGTTCTTGTGTGTAATTTTAAGTGAACATAATGTGTGATATTGTTAAAAACAATATGAATACATGCAGGTGCCAAATAATACTACGTGTTTTGCAAGTTTTCGTGAAATATTTGAGTCTAAACTAACTGAGTAACAACATTAAGGTTGGTTTACTTATTTATCAATATACATTTTAACAAAATGGCCACTCGACATTCAGCTATGTGGTCAAACGTTGCACTCAATGACTTGACTAGTTGTCTTTCAGCCATTTGATTGGATGCTCCGGCATTTTAACCATATGGCTGCGACTTAAACACTCATAACATTTTTTTTTTAACTTGTCTAAACTCGGTGTTTCCTATCTGACTACTAAATTCCGAAACAAAATCAATGGTCAGCCGTTTGTTTTTAACGCTCAGACATTCTCTCGATCAGATTCCGTTAGTAATACGCAGGTTAGCGTTTGAAATGGTGGCATGGTAGCGTTTAAAAACATAATATCGATGATCAGCTCGATTTGCTAGAACTAGACGGGCAACGAGCAAACTTTTATATGTAAATTCATGTCCTTTGGGAACAGGATATGAAAATAGTACTCATTGCCAAAGGCCATAGCGGCGAAGTTACTCGCACTTCCCTCATTTTCACATTTATTTTCAGACTTACATTCTGCCTGGACCTGAATCTAAATTTCTTTTTAGGTTTGAGAGCGTTCTAGCTAACGACGTTCGCAAGGCAGTTATATTGCTTTGAGGAGATAAATTGTTATTGGTTTAGATAAAACATTGTCAAAGATATACGCTGTATTTTCACTAGATATTTTGTTTCATTTAATTAATTTGTAGAATACTTAACACCTGACGGCTTAAACAAATTGACGTTCAATCAGCGATAACGATAATGAAAAGTTAAAAGTGTGTGGTACTGACATAAGCTAACGAAAAATGTATTTCAATCCCGTTGAAAGACCTTTCAAAATACAAAACGCTGTCAAAGCGATTTCCATTTGTGGTTTTGCCGATAATGTTTCTCATGAGTATTGGTTAAAACTCTTTAATTAAGGTGGAAGCGTAGTGAGCATACGACATTCAAATTTTCTAACGTTTTTAGGTTTCAACAGGGTTTTTGCAATTTAATGCCATTGAATGATTATTTCATAAAATATTATAATATTTCATAAAATAGTCATCCAATAGGATTTAAATGAACTTAGAGGGTTTTATTGATGATATCAATGATTACAATCAGTAAAGGCATATTGTTACACTTTTGAATTAAATTTTAATCAACATACAACCTGATACTGATCAGTAAATTGCAAAAACGGAAGAAAAATTGAATTCCGTGAGCTACCTTAGCACATTAATAACCTGCTTTACATAGTACCAAATAAAGTTACAAAGGTACTCCTTCTTTGAATTACATAGAACTTTTACATGTTTTTGCGTTGCGTTTGCATACGTTTTTACTCATCAGGTAGATGTCTCTTCGACGTCATTTTTACTTTCCAATACTTTGCAGATAACATTTGAAAAAAGAACGAATACAATGCAACAAGAACCCAGACATACTTTAATTCATCGTCGGCAAGTTACTGTTAATCCTTTTTGATTGAAACCAGTTGATTCTCATCAGAACCAGTCGACGAACAAGAATCAATCAGTTCCAAATTTGAATATTTGAATAATTTACAGGTTCCTGGTTGGTTCGAGAGTATTGATTCTATGTAAAAATAACAAGTCACATTGGTTATTTCATTCAGTATGAATCAGTTCATTTAGGTGATTGTGTATTTTTTTTTGTTTCATCTGTTGTTTACCATTTTGTTATTGTTGATTAAAATGATGTACGTCCTCGTGTTTATTTGTTATCAATTATAATTTTAGTTTGAAATTGTGTTGTTTGTGTTGCTTGTTAAACGAAATTGAAAATTGTTTGCAGTATTTTTGCTGCTTCGCAAGGTCTCATTTCATTAGAGAAATACCTACGTATAGTTTGTTTGTAAAATATTTACTACAAAATTAAACGTGAAGGCGCTTAACTTCGTATAGTGGAAACAGTAATGTTTCTTTCTAATATAAGGTGCATGTCAATGTGTGTATAATGCAATTTGGAACAACGGAAAATTGAGGTTGATTTAGCCTTTATACACAATCACACTTTCTAGTATTTAAACGATTTTAATTTATAAATCTGTTTTTATAAGACCACTGTTTGAGCGTGGGGTACTCTGAATTACTGTTACTCATCTTATTACGAATAAATAAAATTAATTTAGGGATTTGTAAAATGAAACACGTGACATTTATACTAATTAGGGTTTAGTCAAACCTGTAAATTAATGCGAAATTAGGAAGATAAGTAAGTAGGATTAATTATTATTTCAAGTAATCCTCTTAGCCGTGTTGGTACCTTGTAACGTCGTAGAAGAGAGCATTCTTTGCCTCTCGTTCTATGAATAAATGGACAGAATAAATGTCAACGTTTATGGGACTCCCAAAAAGGAACTATAATGACCTACTTGGAGAAATTCTTCAGAATGGTAAACTGGTACTCGCAATCGCTTTGCGTATATGACTAGAAGGAAAATTCTCGTAATAAAAAAACGTTCAAACTCTAGTCGCAATCTCATCTCGGTGGCAATTAAGTGTCAAAAACTTGACAACAATGTATGGAAACTCGAGATATTTTTGACAGATTGAGACTAAAATCAGACTGTGAACTTTCTTGAAATCATGAAAATTGCGCCCTCAGATGTATGAACATAAAAGAAGCAAATGAATTAAGTTAGGACTGTAGCAGCTGAAGGGGTCTGCCAGGATCGATGCCTGACAGGGTCGCGAGATTGTTCAAACGAGATACCGTGGCCCTGGAATATGAGTAACTGAAGGAACATGGGTGCGTTTTAGTCAGTAAAAGCATGACATGCCCTTCCGCTCCACCCAGAGCGGGATAAATCATTTGATGATTCCCATCCAAAAAAAACGGGATCGTAGCAGGTAACGTTCTGCAGACAGTTTATTTCTACACCCATGGGAATAAGGCGTGAGTTCATGAACAGGTCTAAGATTGTGTTACAGTTTTAAGTGCATAGTCATGCTAGTTAAAAATTTTTTTTCATCAACCCTATACGTGTGGGGTATCTATGAATAGGTCTTCAAAAATGGTATTGAGGTTTCTAATATCATTTTTTTTCTAAACTGAATAGTTTGCGCGAGAGACACTTCCAAAGTGGTAAAATGTGTGTCCTTCCCCCCGTAACTTTTAAAATAAGAGAATGATAAAACTAAAAAAAATATGTGATATGCATAACCATATAAACTTCCGCCGAAAATTGGTTTGAACGAGATCCAGTAAGTACTTTTTTTTTAATACGTCATAAATCGTAAACCGCAATTTACTTTTAATTCAATCAACTCAAATATAAAAATTACAAAAAATTACATTTAATGTCATAAACATAAATCTTATGCATAAACTGAGGATACCTACAGGTTTGTACGGAACTCTCGGTGCGCGAGTCCGACTCGCACTTGTTTTTTAATAAGTTTCGTAGCTTCTGCTCGTGACTTCGTCCACGTTTTATTTTGGTGGGATGAATTCAATAGTTTAATTTCCCACCCGTCCGCTAAATACGCTCATTGCCATAGAATTGTGGATACCAGTCAGTCTTACCTAGTACAAATTACTCACAAAACAAATAATTATCTACGTGTTCATTCCATAAGATATGTCTTTGTTTTTACTTCCCTCCTCTTACTAGAGGAGGGGAGACAGTTGCAAGCTACATTCCAGTACTGAAATGAATTGAACTTGACTGTCAGTCAACTTGACTGCTGATTGGCAACTTGACATGTTCATGTGGAGCTTGTTTTCGCACACGACATGCAGGTGCTGCCATCTATTGCTAGTACTAGCTGCAACTATGTATTTTGTAGCTAGATTTTTTTTTCATCATTCGGACACTTTTTGAATTGGTTTATAGTAAAAGGTGGCAAACATTCACACGGAAACATAGTCTAGTCTTTAAAATATGAAAACGAACTGAATAAACTTACCTTTGTACTCAATTGTTTTAATATGCCTTATCACTCTGCTTTTTATTGTGTGTACATAAATAATAAAATAAATAAAAATAAATTATTCCAATCCGAATTACAAAAATTCTAATGTTTAGTTAGCCACACATTATTTTATGTGAACACCGCATTTTATTAATATTCGAAAATTTAAAATTGAAATTCGAATTCGAAACCATCTATGATCACGACCTCATAAAAATCTTCAACGGTCAGCAAATCAAAAGAACTGCATTAACATTGCACTAACTCCGCCGAGATAATAAAAACACTACAATAAAATTATACGTCACCGATAAAATAACATTATGCCGTACACACACCGGACTTTATTGGAGAGCGTTGTTTGTGGACGACGGCCCGTAATAACACGAGTGCATGGCGGGCGAACTCGTGCAATGATAATATTTGTAATAAGCCACTTGCTTTGCCACCTAGCGAGGCTCTGTGGCTATATTGGCTATGTTGATATTGGAAGTCAAACAGATAAGGGAAGTTATATAATACAGATGGAAGTAGGTAGTTGCTGCCTTTTTAGGACGCACTTAGATACTGTATAGTGGTGACTTTATTGGAGAATGTTGTCCGTGGAACACGAGTGTATGGCTGGTACCTAGCGGGCTATATGGGACATCAAATATATGAGCGAAGTAATCTTATTCAGATGATACTCTGTTATGAGTGACCACCTTTTTAGAACGCGTTTAGACGAGTCAATCCACTTCTTAAAAAATATAATAGTAGTGCGTAAGAAGTGGACTTTATTGAAGGGAATTCACGGGTGCACGTAAGCGAACCCGTGCAATGATAAAATTTTTATAATACGCCACTTACTTTGCCACCTAGCGGGCTATTTGACTATAATGGTGATGTTGGTATGGCAAGTCAAATAGATGAAGCAAGTAACATTATACAGGGGTTGGAGTAGTCACTTTTTTAGAACACGTTTAAATGGTGGAGTTATTAGAGAGCGTTGTTTGTGGACTATAGTCCGTAACTTATATGACTATCAATAATATTTGTAATGAGTCACTCGTTTTGCTACCTAGCTCTGTAGTCTATGTCGGTATGGAAAGTAAAATGGATTAGGGAAATAATACATCACTTACAAGCAAAACCCTAAACAATCATATTTAGGTCTTAGAGATGATTGTCAAGGGCGGCCTTTTTTAGCAATATATTTACGTGTTGTGTACCGTTGGACTAGAAAGTGTTTATATATAGTCATTTTATTAAAGTCTCACGTCAATTAATATAGTGTCCAATACTCAAATGGAAGCTATCTTCCTGTTGCCTGCATTGTTGGGTCCAAGTGAGACTTGAACAGCTTTCAACAGACGTAATGGCGATGATAGTGCGCTAGGGATTTCTTATTAATAACAAAAATAATAATATAGATAGAAACTGAAAAGATAGATAAAGTAATTGTGAAGATTCAAAAGCGATGCTGTTCAGTTGCCCGAATTTTCATCAAGTTGTGTTATTTTGTACAAAATGTTGAAATAAATTAATGATTTTCAGATCAATCGTGTAGACTCTCGGTAGAGTACCTATTGAATAATTTAATTAACACTTTTTTCCAAGAAACCTTTTTTACCGTGACGACGGTTGTTTCAGATAATTTTGTAAAACAATATTATGTAAAACTTTTTACAGATAAAATGTTCATTATACAAAAAAGAACATTTCGCAAATTATCAAAAGAACGTAAAATGAATTTACAGCGAGACAATTTGAATTAATACAGAAATGCAAATTATATTCTCATAATGGACGCGATAACGACCCATCCGTTTATTTTTTGGAATGTTGTTACTTTTTAAAGCGACGTTAATTTGTGTCGCAATTTTTAAACTTTTGCAATTAATCGGTATGTATATCAGTTTTAAAGCTCATATCTCAAATGTTAACTTGAAGTATATATTTTGTAAACAATAAATAATTTGGTAGCATTAAAAATCACATAAAAACTTATTGATTCTACTCTGCTAGTTAGAATTGCCATGATAGCCCTGAATTAAAAACAATTTGTCAAAAAAAAGAAAATAAAAAAGAGTATATATTCTATTCTATTAATTAATTATATTGTGTCAGTTGTTGGAACAATTTAGTTTTATACTAATGTCATTGTGGTAATTTTTTGTGAGGTGGGAAGTCATCAAATGACGTCTCTCGTTCTGGGTGGATGGGCGTATTACACTAAAACACACCCGTGTTCCTTAAGTTGCCCATGTGCCAGGGCCACGGTATCTCTTTCTAACAAATCTCGCGACCCTGGCAGGCATCGGTCCTAGCAGACCACTTCAGTACTGCTGACATTTCTTTGAGGCACGCGTGGAACACTACGCGCCGTCGACTCGGGCCTGGTCCTTATAGGGCGGCTAGCTACCCATTGCTCGCCGCCCGCAAGCTTGTGCCTACGGTGGCCGAGAGTTCGCTATCGACTCCTGACGCCCGGGGCGTCTCCTGCGGTGGTTAGGGGCATGAGGGCGCTGAGACTGCCACTCCTCCTCCTTCAAGGGCATTACTGCTTCGCAGAAGGAGGTTGTGGTACTAACTTTCAGTTTTACTATAACATAATTCCTGTAACCCCCAAAGGGCAAGGTAGAAGCAGAGGCACTGGCACTTGTACACACATTTCGCCAGTTACGTTTTAGTTCCATAATTATTATTTGCGCATACAAACATTTTTAATTAAGGTATAATTTTCAACAGAGCAATTAAAGAGCTTCATATTTCTATGTTTCATGAAACATAATGTTGTATTTAAATATATTTTTTTTACTTTTAAATTATCTTTGCCTAAAATGACGGGAACATTCTATATTAGTATTTGCAATTAAAAAAATGCGAGCTATTCGCATTTGTTTAAGATTCCTGGCAAAACACATTATGACTAAACAATACTGGAAATTGATAACAGTTTATTCATTCATAGCTGTGTATTTTTGTACAAATCAACTTACAGAAATAAAATTATATATAATTCAAAAATTCTGCGATCCCTCTTTTTTTTGTGAATGGGAAATCATCAAATTATGTCTCCCACTCTTGGGTGGAGCGGGAGGGCGTGTCAGACTTTTACTGACTAAAACCCACCCGTGTTACTGCAGTTGCCCATGTGCCAGGGTCACGGTGTCTCTTTCGAACAATCTCGCGACCCTGGCAGACTCTGCGATTCCTCAACCTTTAATAAACGGAAACTAGAATAAATATCGGCAAGTAAGGCTTAGTTAAAGAAAACACTGATCTATCAAAATTTTGCATTAGGTACCTAACAAAAATACGACTGCAAATACGTAGCTAACTTAGTACCGAAAAAAACATCTAACCACAAAATAATATTAGGTAAGTCTAAATAAAATCCAACGACCAGCATTCCTTACATAACTATTTCATTTAGATTCAAAACATATAACAATAAACAAACGATAACAATCTAGGTTAACTATTTTGTTCGTATACGTACAACCATTTAATTTGGTAGACCTTTACTAACCGCAGCTGAAACCTTCACACGATAAAGGCCCGACTACATGCAGCGACTTATATGCGCAGTTTGTTCAAAAGTTTGGGCAAATACGTGGTCCACTTTTTATGGCATCTCTGCAGATCATCCTAGAAGGCTATCGGCTTCTTAACCGGTCTATCGTGTGGACGCTTTAATAAATTTAGGGCATACATGCACAGTTTGTGCAACAGCTTGGACAAAAATGTAGTCCATTTTTTATGGCATCTTTGCAGATCATACTAGGAGGTTGTCGACTTCTTAACTGGTTTATAGTGTGGATGCCTTAACAAATTAAGGCGTATACAAACTTATAAAATATGTGACTACATACTATTTGTATCCTTTGTTGGACATGGACTTCGGCTTTAAGGCATCGCTGGAGGATCGTGGCGTATCGGATTGGAGCGTTTTGTAGCGATGCGTGAACAATCTGTGTATTTGTACAAGGACAATTATATTTGATTTCACAAGGTAACAAACCGTTTGTGCATTTTAAATTCAGTTACGACGTTTTATGTACGTGCATGAACGTGTTTGAGTGCATTTGCGGTTGTGCAAAATATTTTCTCTATAATATTTGGCCGTCATAACGCCATAACGTAACATGTTTGCTTGTGCTAATCCGAATAAGATCTAGTAACATTTTGCGTGTAGCCGGGCCTGAACATAATCTAGCCTTTAGCCAATTAGCCCAGTAATTATCGTCTTTCTTTACACGAAACTTGATTAATTCTCTTTCACGAAAATCTTTCCAAATGATGGCATCGAAATACATAATTGTTGGTAGAGTTTAAACGATAATCTTCCCCGAATTCTTGAAAGAAAGGGAATTCCATCCTGAAAATACAATACCGGTTATAAAGTGTGTACGTAATTTCGTTGGCCAAATTCGTTGAATAAAGTTTCAATTTTCTTTTTTTCCTCTTCCACTGTTATGTTTACTTGAAGAAAAAGCCGCATTTTTGTCGAGTGTGATGGTATTTGTCTCAGTGTTTTTCTCAAAATGTGTTGAATTCGAAGTAAATCTTAAATTATATGAAGTTCAGAAGGTAAGTGCGTAATCTATGAACATTTTAAAAGTAATGAAATACCTACTTCCTTATTATATATATATATATAAAAATCTTGTGTCACGATTTATGTTAAGGGTAAACTCCGCAACTACTAAACTGATTGTTATATAACTTTGTAATTATTTGTAATTTGGTGAAACTTAAAAGATATTTGCAAATAAAAGGTTTTTTTATATAGGACACAATGTGTGTATTTATTGGTTAGTTCTATGAATTCTAAATAGATGGTGGTATAAGTTAATTCATCATATCGTTTGTCATCTAGGTTGCGTTGACATCCACTAGATGGCGTGGGTTTCAATTAGATAACCTTCTTTACATAGTGTAAATCAAAGTCGATTCCCGCATTTGTACGCTTAAATCTTTTAAACTACGCAACGAATTTTTTTAGCGGTTTCCTTAAATAGAGTGATTCAAGAGGAAGATTTATATTTATAGTTCGCGGACGAAACCGCTGAAAAAAGCTAGTTTATATATGTCACAGGTTTTTCATAAAATTAGGTTTAGCGGAAGATGACACATTTTAAAATCAATTTCATCATAAACCTGTAACAATCCAGATTTTTTATCAAAAACCTGAACTAGTTTGGTTTTATGATCAATATGATATACATTTCCGTTAACAGGGACTTAGGGACTTCCCCTGCTTTTGTTTCGCCTGCGCTCACGCGCGTCCCGTCCTTCCTGATGATGGATTGTTTTATTTATTTCATTTAAATAGATTTATTTGTCATAAAACCAAGCAAACCCGTGATTTTGACAAGAACTTTATCATCAAAAACCTGCGACATATATACATACATATACAAGATTATTTTTTGTATATGCGAAACCTGAATATAGTTTGTTCAGAATCAGTAACTGAATCGATTCCAATAATTTTTACACCATGTTATATTTTGTACCAAAAATATTTAATTACGCTTCAAAGTAGGACACCGAACGACAATACGTATATTTTAAAATTATCATGTCTTTTTCGTACTCAAACGTCCATTACACGGAGATGGTACGTACACTAGCTGTTTGTGGTGATCTGCATAAGTTTTTGCGTGGACAACCAAGTAACTTATGAAGCTTATAACTTTGTGATTATTAATGATACAGTTTTGATTTTTTTTTTCATAGATTCTTTACATAAAAATACTAGACCCGTGTTTCGGGTTTCGCATAAACAAAAATTAATGTTGTATATAGGTTTTCCTGAAATCCCCAAAAAATATTAAATGTGACCAATAGCCAACCAAGATAGCCCAGTATATTATGCAATAACAGTTTTGTTTTAGTATTTTTTTTTTTACCTATAAAGCATCTATTCTAACAAGTAGTTTATTATAATCAAGGTTATTATTATGCTGTAGGTGCGTATATGCTTTGAACCAAATTTGAGTCATTAACGACCTACCAACGACGGCAATTACCGTAATCAGGTTTTATCTGGTTCTCCCTTTTGCAAGACGATTATTTTCACTGAAAGGAGTAGATATGTAAAGATACGATAACAGCATCTTAAACAAGAATCAAAATAATCATTTTCTTAATCTCACCCCAAGAAAACAATAGCATTATCTAACCAAACTTATAAATACATACCTACACAAACAATCAAACCTCTAAGATTACACGTACATATCTCCAAATGGAATCTTGAAACGAATCGTGTACCAGGAATTCAGAAACTAGTTGGAGATTGTACACACAATATGTTTGTGGTATTCAAAGCGAGCTTGCGACCTATGGCCCCGTGCCAATTGTCCAAATTATTAGCAGGAGGTGCTCTTTGTATCTGTTGTGCAGTATTGTGTACTGATATGACGTCAGAAGGTATATTGTGCTGTGGTATTATTAAAAAAGAGTGCTTGAAAAGGCATGCCAAATTTCTTGAGTTTCTAAAAAAAATTGAGTGGATTGTACTGATGAAATAACCAGTTTCTATCAGCAACTTCGCCAGCGTAGACGTGGTATATAATTGCACGGGAAAGTACTTCCGGGATAAAAAGTATACTAGTATCCCATGTGTTAATCCGAGTTATAAACTACTAGCTTCTGCCCGCGACTTCGTCCTCGACAAATATTTGCTCCCCTGACCCTTTCCGTCGCATCGCAGCCTACCAGTTTTCGTCCATTTTTTTGTTGCTGCTCCGCTCTTTTTGATTGTAGCGTGATGTTATATAGCTATAGCTTTCCTCAATAAATAGGCGACCCGACTCAAAAATAATTTTTCAATTCGAACCAGTAGTTCCTGAGATCAGCGCGTTCCACCCCCATTTTAGGGAAGTGGGGGGTTAAAAGAGACAAAAAGTAGCCTATGTCACTTTCCATCCCTTCAACTATCTCCACTTAAAAAATCACGTCAATTCATCGCTCCGTTTTGCCATGAAAGACGGACAAACAGACACACACACTTTCCCATTTACAAAATTAGTAAGTATCTATGGATCTTAGTTATGAAACCTTACTGTCACAGTCATCACGTGCAACTCCCGACTGCTGTGTGCTCGTGATCTGTTTTGCTTTTTTTATTCGAATTAACTAACTTATCTTGCTTAGATGCACGAATTGTGATAAATAAACCTGTGAAGTAGATTTTGGGGAAAGCATAACTTACCTACTGGGAGTCTCTTACGCATGGATTTAAAGGATAAAACATACATACATACATAAACTCATACTTTTTTCTCATGGAGGTAGGCAGAAACTAAGGAATGCCATTAAAATACGATCTGTACATACTCCTTTTTCCTCGTTTAGGTTCATACATCTGGTTAAAGGATAATATGGCAAAATAGTACACAAACTGGAACTCATGCAGGTCATACATAATTCAAACAAGTAGCACTCTATTTGCGTAAAATAATCTGAATGATTTTGAAGGATATTATCAATTGCTTCTTATGTTCAAAAAATGTGTCTGCTAGGCAACGTAAATATCGCAATGAATGTTGTTGATTTTCAAAATTATAGCATTTGCTAGTGCATATTACGCAATTACCCAGCTGATCGTTGTGGGGAAGCTAATCTTCTATCAGATGCGGCAAGCAAACCAGGTTGTTACTTACCCTCTTCATCACATAAATCCTTATTACTATCATTGGGAAACTTTACGACTATACATCTCTGCCCACCCTCAGGGCTCACAAGCGTGACGTTTATGTTACAAAAGATAACAAATAGGGTTCATACCCAAGTTATAAAAGTGAGGGGAATGACCCAGTTAACGAAGCCCATAGGCGATGGGCCTGCAAATTACCCTTACAAGGCAGTATCGAAATAACTGCAGAAATAAAGGACCTTCAAAGTTACTTATAAAGATCGTATTGCAGGGTATTACGTGGGGATGATGATACTTCTGCAGTGTTGACTTCCGCTAATAATCTTTCCTTGTATAGCGATGTTAATCCCGGCTTTTCCAGGGTGCCCATTATAACGACCCCAACCCTATTTTCGAAGATTTTAGTAGAATATAAGTAGCAGAGATTTTAAGAATTAACTTCGTTAATTTGATGTACAGTTAATTGTTATTGGTAGAGATGGTTGTGGAAAGATTACACAGGCCCACAAAATAAAAAAAGTACCCTGCGCGAAAGACCAGACCACCTGAACGTTATGTTTTCGGGGTCGCTGAGTCCGAATATGGTGCCAAAATAGCGAAGTTGGTTCACGTTTTTTCAAAAATCAGCAATAATGCTGAAAATTTACGTTTTTCGTATAATATGGTTTATTTTGTTAAAAAAAAAACGCAAAATTCCAATGTGCAATGAAATAAATTATACAAAAAATGTCTCGCTGAATCAATAGTCTTTTTACTTAAAGTTAGAATCACCAATTGATTTCATATTTTCTCATCATAGAGGAAAAAATGGTGAAAATATCGGATATTTGTCATTACACAGTATACGATCGTTGAAAATGCAAAAGTTCCAGTGTTGTGGAAAAAACCATTCAGAATATATGTTTCTAGATCTGCTGAATTCATATTACACGCTTTATATTAGCTTCACTTGTATGTTTGTTTGTTACCGACTCCTTATAGCTCAATTTTGACCCACTTGAAACGACCAGATTTCATTTAAACTCTTAGACTTATCGAGGACCGATGACAATACTAAAATTTCATAAATTTGTGCCATTATCCTCGCCAGGGTTACCAGGACAGCAAAAAACTACTACGCTGACATACGTCTCAAAATTCGAAACACCCTAAAAATAGAAAATAAATAATTGTTTAAAAAAACTAAAAAACACGCTTCCATAGAAAACCAAAATAAAAAGTAGAAAATAATGGAAAAAAAGCGTGGGGTGCCTGATATCAATAAAAAATACCTTAAAAAGCACCATAAACCATATTATACGAAAAACTTAAATTTTCAGCATTTTTGTTGATTTCTGAAAAAAACGCGATTTTCTGGCTGGGAATTCATCAAACGACGTCTCCCGCTCTGGGTAGAGCGAAAGGGCGTGTCAGACTTTTACTGGTTTAAACCCACCCTTGTTCCTTCAGTTGCCCATATGCCAGGGCCACGGTATCTCTTTCGAACAAATGGTCTATATCACATTGATCTGATACATGCTGATATAAATGAATCCTACTATAATACAGATAATTTTAAAAGGTTGTACGTTTGGATGTATATCACGCAAATTCTGGTGAACGAATTTGGATGAAATTTGGCACACAGATATATTATAAACTAAATTTATACATAGGATACTTTTTATCTTGGTACTGCGTTCCAGTGAGATATTTTCCGACCGCAAGTGGCCAAAGCCGCGGGCAAACGATATTAATGATATAAACCTTAATTGAAAGTAAAATTATCAAAAGATTTGACGTCAAATTGTAAATGTAGAGTGATGTGGTAGAAGAAAGTACCTACCCAAAAAAGTATAAGTAAGTTCAATAGAAAAACAAATACTTTTATGTTGCCCAAGATCTCTTATTTGATCAAATCCACCGTCAGAATAATCGTAATGATACTAGAAGCATTGGAAAGTACTCGTATTTCTTCCTTTTTTTCTTTTAATGTAATTCGTATGGCTTGAGGGGTTTCTCAATTACAATACTTGGCTTATTTTTCCGTGCAATGACGAAGACGAGCTTCGATATAATAATCAGAAAAGTTTCTTTTTTTTCTGATAATAATGTTACGATCCAGTGACGAGTTCGGTTTGGATAATGTTTACGCCTGAAGCATACTTCAATAATTTAGGGAGCCACAGTATTGTATCTAGTTAAAAAGTTTATAAATAATTGCTATTGAGAAATTTTTATATAATACGACTCGCTACCCACAGATTTTAGAATATAATGTAAAACTGAAGATATTTTTCAATTTTTGCCTTTAAAATTCTAGGTTGGAGGCGACTCGGGCATAACATGCAAAATATCTAATAAACTTAATAAATGATTCAGGATTTTTTTTCTTCTGAAGGAATTAGTGAGCGCTAATTAATTATAATTTCCTGTGATTAATATTCTTTTTACGTAACATTACTTCCCTCTGATTATTTTTTCATCTATAAATATATTTTTTTATATAAATTAGGTAAAAATTCTTTGAAATAAAATATAGATATGGATAGTTTAGGCATGATAAGTTAGTGTGTGTGATTTTAATGTAACTTTGTTACCAAAACTTTTAGAAATAAGCTTGTCATCTACAAATCCTGTCGGGACTCCATCACAGACTCCCGGCCACCGTAGGCACGAGCTTGCGGACGGCGAGCAATGGGTAGCTCGCCGCCCGGTAAGAACTAGGCTCGGGTCGACGGCGCATTGTATTCCACGCGCGCCTCAAAGAGATGTCAACAGTACTGAAGGGGTCTGCTAGGACCGATGCCTGCCAGGGTCGCGAGATTTGTTCGAAATAGATACCACGGCCCTGGCATATGGGCAACTGAATGAATACGGGTGGGTTTTAGTCAGTAAAAGTCTGACACGCCCTTCCGCTCCGCCCAGAGCGAGAGACGTCATTTGATGATTTCCCACCAACGAAAAAAAAAACTTCTATTCCATTTCTGGCTGTTTTTTTTTCTACTATATCTGAATGACTGTCACTAAATAGTCACAGTCAAATTGATGCAGTAGTAAAACTGAGGGAGGGATATAAAATGGTTCAGTTGCTGGATCTGTTCAACTCCCTAGGCGGTCTGTCTATTATTGGTTTTAACTTCCCAAAGCCAGATGACACGTCTCTTAGCTACAGATCCCCGGAACACTGCCACATTGAACAATAAATATTCCCTCACTATTCCCAAGCGAGCCACTTCTTGGTACAGAATGCTTAGAAGGTTAGTACTTACCTCCTAATAAGTTTTCCAGAACTAGCAATGTAGGTCCCAACGCTTATCGCCCTCCTAACAGATAGAGATAACCTTCTTTTGGGACTAGAACTCCTTTATAAACAAACTCACTTAATAGCTAGATTTTATATTAAGCGCGAGCAGTTACCGCTCCAACGTGTCACAGCCGTACGTCAACTAACTAACTAGTGCCCTCTAGCGGACAGCATGCAAAAGACGCTCTCGGGCAAGTGAAGCTAAATAAAGCGTTTTTTTTTTTTAACTATTATTTATTTTGTATTTTTTAGGGTGTTTCGAATTTTGAGACTTATGTCAGCGTAGTTTGTGACGTATGTCAGCGTAGTTTTTAAAGACAGTTTTTTTGCTGTCCTGGTAACCCTGGCAAGGATAATGGCACAAATTTATGAAATTATTGCATTGTCATCGGTCTTTGACAGGTGTGCGAAGTTTGAATGAAATCTGGTCGTTTAAAGTGGGTCAAAATCGCGCTATAAGGAGTCGGTTACAAACAAACATACAAACATACAAGTGAAGCTAATATAAATCGTGTAAAAAACATTCGACGTACGAGCAGCATTGTGCTCACAGAACTGAAGATTTATTGGTACAAGCCGCTATTTTGCGAATTAAAAGAAAATACGAGCAAAAGCGAAGGCGAAATTGCCAGGCGCGGTGACCACGGACAAACTGCCGGTTGTTTCCGAACGCCCCCAGAATTATAATAAAGAAAACAAATTGGAAAATCGAACAGGTATTCGCACCGTTGGATGACGTTGAATTGCTGAATCGGTGCTCCGTCTCACATGATTAACAATAGCACGAGAAACGCTACGTTTCACGTAATAAATTAATGTCCACTTTATCAAGATGTAGTTGTCCCATTTTTGTCGGGTATGGTAACGAGCGTTTGTTGGCCCATCACATATTCAAGAAGGACGGATGTGTCGACTGATGTACATAAATGTATTCATATACCATTTGCTTACTTGAATAAGGAATTTGTTAAGCATTTTTATGAAAAATTATTCTTGTAGGAAGTGGTGGAGGAATTTTTAATCCACCGTGGCGATGGTAATTTTAGTTTTAAATAATGTTTACAAATTATTATGTTGGTATTTCCTGAATACAATAAGTCACTTATTTTCAGGCATAAACTCTCGTTTAATTAAATGGGGTCAAAATAAACTAAGGGGTCTAAGTATGTGCCGGTCATGAACTTAGGAATTTCGACTAACGCATACGTATGCCCAAACATTAAAATTTCAAATACAGAAGATGTAATAAAGAGCGTATATGAGTACTAAACAGGCATGGTCCGGTCACGAATAAAATATTCTAGAGTTGTGCGAGTTACATTACCCATGGGTACCGTAACATTCACACAATGCTTGCGTTCCAGCACATTTCAAATAAAACCGTATTTACGACTTCCTGCTCCGACTGCGATCCTGGTACACTGGCTAAATACTTCTGCGCTTTTGTCTGTGCTTTTTTATTTAACGAAACATTTAACATTCAGGTACTTAAAAAATGCCATAAAAGGGGTCGTTGGAAACTCGTCTGAATACTTTTTTAAACATTTTTATGCCAAAATGTAAAACAATGAGAACGTAGAATAGCTTATTTCTTCTCGTTTCTACTGCTTCAGTAGTCGGCTTGGGTACTTTAGTGCATAAGCGTATAATCTCCATATTTCAGGTTTGTAACGCAACCAGGAAATGCCTCATAAAATACCATTTAAGTTAGATAGAAATTTATTTATCGTATGTACATTTAATAAAGCTGATATTTTCCTACTACCTAATTCTTTATTTCCACTTGCATTGTAATATGCTACTGGTTCTAATGCCATTAATTACTGTCTCTTTAATGTGTTATTGTTTCTCCAACTAAAATTTAAACTTTGTGAGAGCTTTTACCGGCCATCCACGTTTACACAATCTTCTCTAGCGATATTTAATTTACTTTTACCTCGTTTGAAACTGGAGACTTTTTGTTACAATCAAATTAATTGAAAAAAATGTAATTTGACATTTGAAAACAGCGAATACTTCCTCCTATTTTGATATTTTATTTTTCATTTCAGCATTTTCGGCTGAAGTTTTTGACGACGAGACGAGATACCTATCTTTTTTCGTATCGCTCGATATAAACTATGTACAGCTCGTCGTGTCATCAAAGCTTTGCCAATAGCCAGTCATCAAATTGATCCAAAGTGCAATACACAATTGGCCCTTATTGTTCCCACTGCGGGGGTCAGACTTGCTTTCTGTGACAGGGTTTTTACTTTAGTTATAATCCCTGTATTCCTAAACATTCCCACAGTGAGGTAGTGACTAAAAGTGATTAGTCCAAAGTGCACCACATAATTAGCTCACTTCTAGCATTCGGGCGTCATTTCTGTGAAGGAGAGAGAGCTGTTACAAAATTGCCGTATTATCGTCCCTCTGCTTGAACTTGGCTTCCCTGGTCTGAAAGAGAGTGGGCGGCAATCCCCTACGCAAACCGTCTGTAAAAACAGAAAACCAAGTGTCACTGAATTACCTAACCAAGCTAGCCCCGACATTTTACAGCAGATTTCAAAGATATTGTTAGAAACAATGTTACGACAGTAAAACAGTGTTTTATGTGAGCTTTACAGGTCACTTTAGATAATTTGAAACCACGGTACTGAAGTAAAGTATAGGACCACAAACGAAGTTGTATCAAGGCTGTTTTAAATTGAATGGACATAGAATATGAACTGCCATTGAAACGGTGAATAAATGTATGTATTGTGGAATAATACAAAATTTCTTTTAAACTACTGACTCCTTGTTGAAGCCGTTCTGGGTCAGATTTCCAGGTCAATCAAAGTGTTCTGTTGTTTTGAGTAATTTCATAGTAGTCTGAATTTATGCACGGTTGCTGTCAAAAGACATGCCCCTTATTACGCGGAACTTAAATATAATTGGCAAAATGTGAGTGTCTTTTTTGGTTTGGTACAACTCTACCTAGCCCTCCGGAGATTAGACGTAGTGTTATTTTATGTTACCTTTAAAAAAAAAAACATATTCTATAACTTCTCAGGTGTACGCTGCCAGACTAGGCCCACATAAGGTTTTAATTATTATGTGGAAGCGTGCTAATCGTGGGGCTCTAGAGACAAGAGTGGCTAGCGTACTGTCCGCCGTACGCGGAGCAGACAATATATAAGAGAACAACTCACCTACCATACAACAAAACAGCTTACCTCATGGTTGAAGGGCACTGCTCTGCTGCCAACCTGGAGTTGTGTATGTAAGTGAGTGTATATGTATCGTGTAGTAACGTGTAAGTGGGTTTTCCAGACACCAGGCCGCTGCAACTGGTCAGAGATTCACTCCAACATGCGGTTCAAACACTTAACCTCCAAACTATTTCAATGTCAAGAAACTAAACCCGTATTATTTCACCAAGATAGGGGTTATTAACACACACAACTGGATCACGACTAATTGTCCACAACCGGATCCATTTACAAGGGATTAATTTCAACAAAAGGCCGCGAGACCCAAGCGACGGCGTGCTTCTTTGGTCCCACCGGATGCCAAGAGAAAGTGTCAAACGTCAAAACTGTCAAGTCAGATGTCACTTCGTTACACGCGCATTCCGTTAGGCGCACAGATAATAAACGGTACGCAACATCAGGCATATAATATCCAGGGAAATAATATTCCATCTTTCTCGTTTCTATTGTCTGTCATTTCCCAGAGGCTTATTCAATTTTAATACTCCTGCCCCATTGAAGATTTAAGTATCAAATAATTAGTAAAACCCATGTACTAAGTGCACAACTACTACATTGAAAGCGAGCTGATAAATTTTAATCTCTGGGTTTAGCGCCAAAAGTCAAAAATCCAATAGCGCGCTTTTCCACTTAGGTATCATGTTGGTGAAAACAGGCATCAATATCCAAAGAAAGACTTTTCTATGTTTCCATCCTTAAATAACTGTAGCCTGTATGTAATCCATCCCGAAATATTATTTTAATTAATCACAAGTCAATATTTTATTCTCAAAATAACACACGATGAAAAATTGAAACATAAGTGGTGTTCCAATTGTGTGTATTCCATCCGTTAATATTATTTTGGTTAAATAAAAGTAATTAATTTATGTCCCAAAATAACACACGATGTTAAACAGAAACATACCTGGTTTTCCAATTGAGAACACAAAATGATGACTTTAAGAATTAACAAGTACCATTAAGAAGTGATTAAAACAAGTAAAGTAAATAACGAAGACAACAGAACTCTCCGTTCATTAGTGTAAAAGTATTCAACAAAAATTCCTTTGGAATATCAAATTGCTCTGGTTATATTATTAATTGGGGCTATTTAATCATTCAAAGACACGAGGCAGCTATTGAACACGAGGCAATTAAACAGATTGCGTGATACTTTACGAAATAATGGAGTCCTTTGCCTTTGTACAACATTAACATTAATATCAATTTAAAAGAGTAAGGATATTGTTTTTCCTGTTTTTTTTACTTACAATAAATTAGGAAGTGAATTCGACAGTATCTTTTCCACTGTTTTAAAAACGTTGAAGAGAAACATCGTGATGAAAATTAAAATCAACCTCGAATCAATTGTTCAAAGTCATGACGTGACTTCCACAAACCTGCACTGGGCCTCTGATGTGGATTTTGCCCGTTCCATCTCACGGGGAAGGAGACTATCTCAGCAGTCATCATCATCATCATTTCAGCCGTAAGACGTCCACTGCTGGACTTAGGCCTCCCCCAATTTGGGGGGCTTTGCCATAATCGCCACGCTTGGCAGGCGGGTTGGCGATCGCAGTATGGTGGTAAAATGCATAGAGAACGCTGCTGCCCATTCTCTATTAAGTCCCTTAGTCGCCTTTTACGACACCCACGGGAAGAAATGGGGTGGTGTAATTCTTTACGTCCGGCACCACACGGTACGGACTATCTCAGCAGTGGAAGCACTCTATGGTCATCATAATCAGCCTATATTGTTCCCACTGCTGAGGCACAGGCCTCCTCTCGGCGAGAGGGAGTGGGCCGTAATCAACCACGTGAGCCCAGTGCGGGTTGGCACTCACATTCTAGGCGAATTAATCGAAACTTAAATGGATAATAGGATATTGACTTCGGATTACTCGCTCAAAACGACCATCAATATCTAAAATTCCATACCAAAAAAAGACTCATAAATTTATCCCTATTACTTTTCATAAGCGCAAAAAAAAAATAAGTTTTTTCACATCAAATCACCTATTGTTTGCGTGTTCATATCATATGGACTTCGGATTCAATGAAAGTGGTGTGTAGTCACGCGATGTGATAACATAAGGTGACTCTATTGAAAATCAATGCCTAGGGTTAATGATATGATTGACTTACCGACTGACCCTTTTGATAAAGGGATGTTAAAGAACGAAAGGGGTTAAAAGGAGTGGAAATATCTATGTAACTAGGAAATCTGGATTTTTTCAGTGTTCTGGATTTAATGCTATCTTTATAACACGCGTTTGGTTTAAGGCTTTTGGCGATGATAAATAAAAGGTTACTACACTGTGTGATCGGTCGGTTTGTATGTCGTGATTTCTTCATCCATAAAATTTTAGGTGCTTAAAACATTAATCAATAGGGTTGAATCGGCCTATTTCACCCAACACCCGGTGCTCGCCTCTACCCTTTCACAGTTGGGGCGTTGCCGCGTCGTGTATACTACGCTTTCGGATATTTAGGAGGAATATCAAATGGATATCCAAAAATCCTCAGCAAAATCCTTTCATGAATATTAAAATTGAGTACCTACCTACAACACACGAGAAACTTATTATAGTCCGGATATTATATATCCACCGCACTACCCAGCTACATAAAATGAAATAACCTCCATCCCCCACAATAATTATTCATCCTACTCCCGAATCCCACGACGTAATTACGTAATAGTTATCAACTAACATTACCAACCCAGATACCATCTTGATGAATAAATTAGTTTGCGTCATTATGGGCGTGTGCGTTTACGCGCTATAGGCGTGAGCGTTTACGCCGCGTCATTGTGCGGTGCGTAACGCGAGCTTTCTTAATTATTCGGCTCTTGTTTACGGGAAATTGTTTCGGAATTTAAGGTAATTGGTCTTTGACTTATTTGTGTGTGTATTGTGTTTTGTTCGTTTAGTTTGCGCTTGTGAGATGTTTTGTTCTGGTAATTGAGATAGTTAAATATGTGCATGATGATTATTATTGGTATTTTCCATTAGGAACATCTCAGCAGCAGTCTAGTCTTTGAGCATGGTTGATGGCAACAAGCTCGCCCTTTTTATATGGGACTTAAACGTAACTGGCAATTCTCGCAATAACCTCCTACAACGACTTGTCTCGTCAAAGTGGGGTGCTTCGCCTGACGTTTTGCGGACTACTGGGCTGGCGCTATCTTTCTCTGCAGGTGAATTCGCGTGCCCCGCTTGGAGTCGTTCAGCACATGCAAAGTTAGTGGATACAGCTCTGAATGAAACGTGCCGGATCATCACCGGCTGCCTCAAACCGACCCCGGTGCAAATGCTGTATCCACTGGCTGGAATAGCGCCACCAGAAATTCGTAGAGCAGTGGCAAGCTCAAATGAAAGACCCAAGATGGTGTCTGACACACGACACCCTTTGCACGATAACATCCTCGTGTCACAAAGGCTGAAAAGCCGCAACAGCTTTATGAAGTGTGTCCTGGGAGGACTCACTGGCGAACGATCTACGGAACGACTAAGTCTGTGGCGACATGGTGCTTCCCAACCAAACCCATTCGTCCCATCTACTGAAAATCTCACACCTGGACACGAGTTGCCTTGGCTTTCCTGGAAGTCTTTAATTAGGCTCCGAACTCAAGTAGGCCGAAGTAAAGAGAACCTGTACAAGTGGAAATTCATAGACGGCTCCACCCTGGAATGCAAATGTGATGCTGTCCAACAAACAATGCAGCACTTAATATTTTGTCCCGCATGTCCTGCTGTTTGCACGCCACAGGAATTGATGGATGCCTCGGAAAGTGCTAAGCTCGTAGCCAAATTCTGGGCTGACTATATTTAGATTGCTATCGACACGCTAAGAAGAAGAAGAGTAACTGGCAATATGTGTAGATACTATAGCTACAACACTACCCAACTTCTTTATTAAGCCGTTGGACTCCACTGCCATTTGTGGATCTTTGACGGTCGTTGCACCGATAATTACTGTTCCACCAACGACCGCGTCCGAAGCTCGAAAGTCTTAAAACCAGTCCTACTAAGGGGTATCGCAGTACCCAGTAACTGTGTTCTGGAGGTCAGATAGGCAGTTGCTTCATTTAAAATACTGGTAAGCAGCAGCATCTAGTTTGACTGGAAGCCAACCCCAACATAGGTAGGAAAAGGCTAGGCAGATGATGAATATAGCTACCTCTGCCACACGCCATCTTTATGTTATAATGTATTGTGTTATTTACGTGATTTTCATTTGGCTATTGAAGCAATTGATATAACCAGGCCCGCAGAAGTGAAGTGCAAACGGACTATGCAAAGCACTTTCTACAGTCAGTTTTGTGTAAACAAGTATTGCGAATAGAAATGTTTTCTGTATACATTTCTGCTTACAATGTTTATCTTTCTTCTGTCTTCGCGGCCCGAGCCACGCAAGAATAGCTCGTGCCGTTGTAAAAATATACCCCTCGCTACAAGACACGTGCAAGGTCTTATTATTACAAAGAAGTTATAAGTGCAGGTGGCGTTTCGTGGTTTCTGCCTACCCCGATGGGAAAAAGGCGTGATTGTATGTATGTATTTAAGTTATAAGTCATACTCGCTACTGGCGTGCGTGTATGGCCAAATACATTTATGAACATAAACGAGACAAAAATTGTATGTAAAGAACGAACTAGGTGGCATTCTGTAGTTTCTACCTCTTTCCCATGGGTTTAAGGAAGTCGTGAGCCATTAATATCATACTTAAATACACTGTGTTGAAAATATTACACTGATGATAAATAAAAAGAAGCATTACAAGAATGAATAAGAAATAAGAATATTTCAAAATAAAAAGAAAGAAAACGTAGGTTTACATTTTTTATTACAAGTTTATTAAAAATCAGCCATGCTTTATTATGAAAGACGTAATTCTTTTTTTTATAATCAAGATAATCCCTTCACTGTCGCTTATAACACCTTTAGAAAAGCCAGACAGTTTAATTACATTTTTGAAGCAAACTTGTCGAACCATGAAAAAGGTTTATTTACAGAATATTTACTGCTTTTAAAACGTCCGTGTAAACATTTTCTAAGAATACGAAACAATGTTACAAAGACACCGCTTTTATTTCGGCGAGATTTCTACAAGTTAATCCTCAAGTAACTGAGCATAAACAAATAAAATTAGCATAATTAAACTTTCTGGCAGTAAATCAGCTGCTCCGGATTCTACGAGATTTTAAGAACATAATATAAAAATAACTTATCAAGTTTTTGCTGACGAGCATTTCTGCGGACTTGAGTTACGGATATTAAAAATATTCGCTTTTTATAGTTTATCTTCCTAGAGATATTTAGGAAAATGAGTTTTTAGACAGTTTGCCTAGGACGTTAATATTTTTTGAAGAATGTCAGCAACTCTCAACAAATTATAAAAAACGGTCCAAGCTAGATGAACTAAAGAATGACCGTCCTAATTTAAGTGTAAGTGTAGTTTTATGCTAACAATAACACCATAACATCAGGCCTGCATTCTCTGTAAGTTTAGGCAGAGTTGCAACACCCACACTTCACCGGTTATGTTTAAGTCCCATACAATAGGGAGCGAGCCTATTGCCATCAACCGGATAAATCCAGACTCCGAGCTTCTCTTAAGAGATTTCAAATGGGGAAAATCCAATAACACTTTTTCCCGAATCCGAGAGTCGACCCAAGACCTCAGGCCCAGCTACTGCTGAGCCTTACTGCGCTTGTGACCACTAAACCAACGACGCAGTCAGTCAGATCTACATACTACAGTATGTAAATAATGTATTATCACACTTTAAAACACGTCATAAAAATACAGTTCAAATTCAAACACACTTTTTTGGGAGACATAATACGTTTTACGACACAGCAATAAATCCAAATAAAATGCACATACGAGGACAATACAAGACATAAAACCTCGTTTCTTTTAAACCACCTTGACGATGCTTGTTCCCTGGTACCTAAGGTGCATTTGAGTCACAGCAAAGTGACCTTTAAAAAGAAATAATAAATTTTATCAACCTGCAAAAATTCTGTTCGTGCTTATTGAACTACATTTAAAATGAAAAAATAAAAGCACGCGCAACGTTTATATTTTGAATTACACTGATTAACTGCGCTACTTTTAATCTTTTACTGTGCCCGCGGCTTCTCCTACGTGAATTTCGGAAATTATCTCACAGAAACGTGCAACTGGGACAAAAGTACTCCTCATAATATCAGCTATCTGTCTGTGAAAGTCCCGTCGAAATCGTAATATAGGGACTTATTGTTCTAAGTACCGTATTTACTGTCATATGTAATTAGTAAAAAGCTGTTACTTTGAAATTATAAACAAAAACTTCAATTTTATTTATTCGTAAAGAAAAGAGTATCCTCATTGCATCACTTGCCATAAGGGGAACTAAAGCAATTCTTTATTAAAAATATAGTAACAAAACCTGGGAGCCGTATCTTCCTATCACAAGCCAAATCATTCCTGCCAACAAAAAACGATTCTATTCCTAAAAGAGCCAAAATAGATCTAACGATGTTCCACCAAAAAACAAAGCTTCCACCTATTACTCTAACCTCGCTAATATTTTAGTGAAGTTACCACACCGCACGGTTCGATAACGCTCCTGTGACGCAGCGTTTTCACTGCGTAAAACGAATGAAAGGGAACTGGCAAAACGCAAAGTCATCCCTTTGCAGCAACTCGGTTTTTACATAACCGCACTCGCGATGGCAATTAAATTGAGTACTAAGTTCAACTGAGGACGGGGTAGGTGTAGTATTAGGTTTACATTTTATTAAGGGGTTGTTTTTTCTGTAATTAATTATGGGTTACGTAAATTATAGGCGTATACACCCATATGTAATCATAGTGTATGTTGACAAAACCTAGCATAAGCATAGCATTTTCAGCCTATAATTGCCCACTGCTGAGACACGAGTCGTCTCTTTGTAAAGTCTGTAATCTTCCCAGTGCGGGTTGGTAAATGGTTACCCATTCGTCAGCGCAGAGAATTGAGGGCTCTGTCAATGTTATTTTCTATACTTGAAAAACTCACTTCTCCTTCCTATCTTACTTCCCAGGTTCACTACTTGTGCTCTGCGCATAGTAAAAATCTTCGTTCCACCAACAATCGCCTTCTACGATGTCCTTCTCACCCCTCTGGTTTCATTTACTCTTCTTTCTTTGTTCAGGTGGTCTTTCTCTGGAATGCGCTCCCTCTAAACATCAGGATGGCAACCAGTCAGTTATCATTAAAGGTGAAAGTACGAGAGCATATTCGGAAGAAGTTGGCAGAAGCAGCCCAGCGCTGGTTTGCTGGGTTCGATTTCTCCTCTACCGATCGTTATGTCTCCAGACAAAGTTCATTTTCGGTATATGGATGTATGTATGTATGTATTTATTATTCATTGTTTTTCGAGTTATCTATCCCTTATGTTGCACCTGCCATGTTTTTCTCTGCATCACCCTAAGGTTGACTGGTAGAAAATGCCTCAGGCATTAAGTCCGCCTTTGTACAGTAGTTTTACTTGTGCATAAAGTTTTAATAAATAAATGGCATATATCTTTGATTTTTTGGTTCTAAGACAACCAGTTTTGGCGATGTTTTTCTTTATAGTTTTTAGAGAAAGGGTATGGATAAAGTAAATTGCCTTTCCGAGTTCGGGCATGCGACCTACAACTCAATTCTCAATTCTTTATTGCATACCATAATGCTAAAACATAGTAGAGACACATTCACAACTCATAAGTCGAGGCCATTATCACTGGGCCACCACTGCTCTACTTAAAATAAATGGTGAATCATCATACTGTTTGGGCTCGAAACTGAGATCGCTTATGAAGTATAAGTAAGTAGTACTTACTTATTTTTTACTAAAGTAGAATACAGTATATTAGTCCGAAATGTTCTATGGTGCTTTTTTTTCTGGATGCGAAATCATCAAATGACTTCTCCCGCTCTGGGCGGAGCGGGAGGGCGTGCCAGACTTTTACTGACTAAAACCCACCCGTGTTCCTTCAGTTGCTCATATGCCAAGGCCACGGTAACTCTTTCGAACGAATCTCGCGATCCTGGCAGGCATCGGTCCTAGCAGACCCCTTCAGTATTGCTGACATCTCTTTGAGGCGCGCGTGGAACACCACGCGCCGTCGACCCAAGCCTGATCCTTTTCCTTTTCCAGAAGGGCGTGAGAGAGGGCGTGCCAGACTTTTACTGACTAAAACCCACCCGTGTTCCTTCAGTTGCCCATGTGCCAGGGTCACGGTATCTCTTTCGAACAATCACGCGACCCCGGCAGGATGTTCTATGGTGTGGCTAGCACATAATGCTCGCCTACAACAAAATGTATTGTTATTGTGTGTGTTTATTTGTATTTATTCTGTGATTTTTCTTAGGACTTCATGAAGAAAGGAGTAAATTGTATGCCAAGACTTTGAATTTAGCCTACAAAACAAATAACCTTCAACTTAAAGTGTTAGATAACATTGCGTAACTTTTAAGGACGTGTTATTTAATTAAAAGCGTTTTCTAGAAACTTTCCTTTAAACCAAACTTCAGGACTAATTAACTTCATAATTATAAAGACCTAAAACTTTGAGTTTCCAAACACGAGCAAAATATATAACATTAAAAATATGTAAGCCGAGCCTATAAAACGGCGGAGTTGATAAATTTCTCGAATATTTTCCCCTGAAGGAAATTACGTAAGCTTCGCTCACAACGTTTCAGTTCAGTGCACACAACGTTGATTAGGTTACCACAAGGAACGACATGTAACTTTCTAATATGTAGTAATCGTTACAACGTGATCTTTATTGCCATAATTACAGATGTGAAACTCCTTTGAACTTATTTCGGGTTACTAATTATTTACCTTCGTACGCATCTCCGTTCATGTAAGATGGTCGCTCCTTGAAGGAACTAGGGATGTCGTTTTGTGTGATTGTTATAATTATCATTCGCTTTTATGACTTGTTGTTTATAATTAATTTGCGGTTTACATTGGTTTAGGTATGCGTTAACGATTACTTTGTAAACAATTTTGTTAAAGATACCCAAGAAAGGTAAGGTAAGGTGCTAAGTAAAACAATTTATATGACAAATATCTCCATGCTTTTAGGTCAACTTTAGTATAACAGTCTTCAACCCTTTGCTAAATTAATTTTGTTAGTACACTAACAAAATTCAAGTACCAAGAAAGTCGAACAAAACGCTGTAACCCAAGTATACTACCATTTTTAGTAAAGAAAGAACCACACTAAATAATAATATAATTCTATTACACAGCCTCATCAAATTAATAGTCTCCTAGACTTAATAAAACGTTAGCTATTACAAAAATGGATGGCACTCTATACAGCCATAATTATGGTATTAATCAAAAAGAACAATTTATTTAGGAAAGTCATACCATCCTTTAGGAAATATTCTCCTGTAGGCAATTATATTGAGCGAAAGATTCTCTGCGCTGTTATTTGTCTATCCTCCTCTAAAGGGTGGGGCAATTTAGGATTATTTGGTCGTTCATATCGAGGTGTTACGCCGGGATGTTTAACAGAGTATAATCTGCCATGGCATTTTTCGGTCCATTGCTCACATTTGATGTGGGTTAAATATATTAATTATGCTACAGCCAGTAAATGGGGATTACGTCGAGCTTTTGTACTGGTTTGAAATTATTGACGAATTTGAAGACTCCAGTATAAATTGTAAATGGAAACATGTGGATCGAGTGATTAATGATTCGGTTCATGTGATGATGACGTGTTTATTGACACTTAAATTGAGTAGTTTAATGACGTGGAAACAGTCATGTATGTTGTTGTTTGTTTGGAATTCGAACACAATGTTTAATTAAGAGAAATTAACATAAAGTCAGCGAATAGCTTCACGTTCTGTTAAGAAAATAATGAAAGAACATTTATTTTCGCAATAATGCGCACAACATCAAGAACATTCTAATAAAACTTAACGACAACACACAAATGGTTGCAATCAAACCATAAATTATCAATTCAGCGCAATCCAGTATAATGCCGCATAAAATATGACTAAATAACTCATAAAGTATTCACTGAAGCATTACAGCTTTGCATTGGTAACGTAGGATGTAATGTGACACATTTTGTTTAAGTGGCAGTTACAGCTCAAGGCGAATTCGACATAGACGTCGTAAGGAATAATGCGAGAAATATGCATAGTGCTAAAGAGGATTCAACGTCGCCTGAACCATGTTCCAGGGCAGTAATGACACGCTTTACCGATGTTTGGGCTAAGACTCGTATTAGACTGTTTGAAGTCATTAGTCCTTTATTTTATAAAGCGCCATCTATCGCATTGCGCATACACTATAAGGCCGTTCCATTATCCAGTACGACTCTCGAGTATTTTAAAGTAATTCCTACTAAACGCCTTGAAAGTTACCATTTAAACAAGACAACTTTTACATTTTGATAAGTACTTACTGAAGTAGATACTTAGCTTTGAAACGATTGAGGTCCTTTTGAACTTAATTCCAAAGTTTAATGTTACCTTTCAATTTTCTCGCGAAATATCAAATGTTAATGTTTAGAACGTAAATTGTTATAATTTTAGAAGCACTGTACTTTACGGTTTACTTCACTAAGTGGTACAAATTGTT
This sequence comes from Aporophyla lueneburgensis, assembly GCA_932294355.1. Lineage (NCBI taxonomy): Eukaryota > Metazoa > Arthropoda > Insecta > Lepidoptera > Noctuidae > Aporophyla > Aporophyla lueneburgensis. The sequence continues at coordinate 25,591,416 of OW028743.1, forward strand.
AGTAATTGAAACTTTAATCACCGAAATATTTAAGTTGAAGTAAAGTAAAAAGCTATATATATACTGATGTGAATAATTAAACTGTTACTAGAGAATCGATAGGTGGAAAACTAAAGTCAGGTAAAGTCGTAGACAGCGTAACGATTTCTGTCGTAATACGGGGTGTACTCAGCCATATAATCGATGAGCACCCTAAAAAGAAAATGAGCTAACACGTTCAACCGTTAGCAGAAACAATGTGTTATATGAAGTATGTATATTGCTCATGAAATTCAGCTTAAGGAAATTGCTCCTCGTAGGAACCTTTGAAGGCGTTCAGAGGGGAAAATTTGATAGCTTATAGCTTTGATAGCGCCAACACGAGAGTGATGACGAAAATGTTTTTAAGGTAAAAAGAAAAATGGATTTTTGTGTAGGAGGATTTTTTAGAGAGCGCACGGAATGATGTTTGTCTCGGGTAATATGATGCTGAATTTTACGTAAATGCGTGTATCAAAATCAAAATCAAAACCAAAATCAAAAGTTATTTATTCAAACTAGGCTGAGAGTCAGCACTTTTTGAACGTCAAAGTTACAAAAGACAGTCCCCCCAAAACGCCCCCCCATCGACACTTCCTAGTGCTGTAGCTGGGAAGAAGAAGTGGCGGAACAAACTCCCCAGCAGCACAGCTGTCTGTTAAGTTAGAAGAACTTGATTCTTTACAATATTGTGTAAGTAATTAATATTATAAAACAAAACATACATTATTCGCCATATGTCAGCTAGCACACGCCAATATACCAAACAAAAAAATTGAAAACTAAAGTCAAGCTGAAATAATAAAACAAAAACGTAAACAAAACTTAAAAACTAAATAAAGCCTCCAGGCATAAAGGGCGTGTATGGTTTACTTTTTGAAGAAAATAAACAGTGAATCTGAGATAATAACTATAAGGTCATCATCAGCCTATAATGTTCCCACTGCTGGGATATAGGCCTACTCTCGGTGAGAGGGAGAGGGCCATAATCCACCACGCTGGCCCAGTGCGGGTTGGTAGATGTCACATGTCTTCGAATTTTTGGTTCTAAGACATACCGTTTTCCTCACGATGTTTTCCTTCACCGTTTTGAGAGCAGTGGTGATGAAATAATATACACAAAGTAATGCACCTGCTCGGACTTGAACTCACGACCTACTACTCGTAAGTCGCAGTCGTTACCTTTGGGCCACCACTGCTCTCGGGCCACCACTGCTCTCGGGCCACCACTGCTCTCGGCAATAAGGTGATCAAAGACAAATTTAAAGCTACCCATAAACTTGAGAAGATTATACATAAATATATCGAACAGAGTTGATTGATTAATTAAGCTATGTAGTTACTGATAGAGAGGATAGCTGACTGAAATCAATTACGATAGTGGTTTTGTTCCATTTCCTATTACTGACCTCACGGACAATTTTATACGCAGCATAATTTAAATTGCTATTTACATCATAATGAACTTTAACATCATAAAAACCCATAAAAGGTTAGCACTCTTGTTTTAATACAATATTGTCTTACGTAATTACTGGCACATGACATGACATAAAGCGTAGCGCTCGCGGAATCCATTAACTCTGATTACTAATCACTGGTAATGGAATATTTCGGTAAAATTGGAAGCTACTAGTAAAAAATGTCCAGTGTGTCCGCCCTTTGAAGTCTACATGCAATTTGTACAAAGTAATCATAGGGTTGTGACATTTTAGAACGATAGTCTACAGGTTTTCTTGATGGTTGGTTTTAATTTTGAAATGAAAGGGAACTAATGTAGTTAGCTTTGACATTGATTCCGGTTAGTTACTATTTCTTATTAAAATGGAGTGATAATGGTGAGTTTGTTACCTGAGCCTGGATTCTAACCCGATAACAATAGGTTGATGGTAATAGGCTCGGCTCAAATTACATAACTCACGAAATGTGTACTAAAGGTGCACCTCTACCTATCCCTTCGTAGAAAAGAGGCACCATGATATGTGTTTTGTAACCTCCATTACTTAACTTAATTGCATTTGTCCTTTCAGTTCAACTTAGGCGGCCCCTAGACCTACAATAACATTGTACAATACATTTTATTGTACAATAAGATTGAGAGGCGCTTTGAATCCAAACGATCAATTATATTGCACAATAATACGAACCGCGCAATGTTTCGTGATCAGTCGGAGAATAGTATTAATACAGTTTACAACACAAAACTACACCACTTTCTGCCGTAAAATTCATCACAATTCAGTTTTTGGAAAAATTTAACAAAAACCCAAGCGACGCGTCTGATTTCCTGCCAGAAATTTCTGTGTACTCCTCATTCAAGACAAAATCATACTAAAAAATATTGCGCAATACTGACCCTACACGATACAATGGAAAAATATGGTGCAATAAAAATTAAACATGCTCAAACTTTCATTCAATCATTGCGCAATCTTCAATATTAACCCTATACGGTCAATAATATTGCACAATTCGTAATATTGCACAATTGAATTGATCGTTTAGGGGCCGCCTTATATCAATTTTTTTATGCTTCGGTACACAAACAAATAAAAATTATTTCATATAGATAGTTCAGCATAAATACTTTTCAGATAAAAAGTATTTGATTTAGACTGATAACAAAAATGTTGGCCGGGTTCATATAAAACGTAGACTTATATTTCAGGGCGTACTGACTAACACGGTTGTAAGTAAAACCATAAATATGAAACTTTATCCATGTAGCTGATTCGATGGTCTCCGCACCAAGATCAAGAACGGTTCGTTAACTTCCTTTTCCAGTAACTCGGTTACATAAGTATGGAGATGGATCAAAACCTTATTCGAGGCACTCACAATAAATTGAAGTATTAACCAAATTAAAAATGGGAAAAAAACACAACATCAAGTTTATAAACATATCTGGTTTCGTCACAAGTAAGGATAACTATACTTTTCGTTATAAAATCGAATCTCAGAACTTAGAAACAACACCTAATTTCAAATTTCATGAAATCTGGCACCTTGTTATAAACTTTATGAGATATACTATTACAAAATCCAAATTTCAAGTTACATTTCGGTTTCAAGAAAATTCAGATTGAATAACTAAGAATTTCCTAGAAGTCCAGAAACTCGGTATTGTTAAAAAATATTAATTGAAATAAGCCTGTTATCAATATTGCGGTCAAAGCTCTACAGTAGAAGAAGAAAATAATTTCAAAAACGGGCTTCAAAGACGCTTCCAAAGTGGATTTGTGTTGAAAGGGTAGAAGCCTTTACAAACTGTTCAACTAGGGCGTCTCCTTACACTGTCGAGTAAATATTTGCTGTAAGATGAGTTGACACAGTAGGCTCGTACATAGTCAACTAGGAAAAGTATGGATGGACCCACTTTTGGAAAACATTCTTCTTAATAGATATCGGGAATAGAGTGGTTTGTTGAAGATTTTGTAAATATGATGTATCGTATGTCATTGAAACTACAAAATGTTTCGTCGATTTATTCCATTCAGTCTGAATTTGTGGAGTAGCAGTAGTATTGGCCCCGACTTACGTGTTGTAGCTCGAGAGTTTGAATCTAGGCAGGCAATTTACGTTGAGTGTTTAATTTCATCACCACTGCTCTCCAAAAAAGATAGTTGAGATATCGTGAGGAAACCAAAGATTAGAACCAAAAATTCAAAGATATGTGACATCCACTAGCCCGCACTAGTGGATTATTTCCCACTTTCCCTGTACAGGGAAGCTACTGGGAAGTAGTGGGAGCATTACTGGTTGATTATATAGCATCTGTGTTTTAGTCTCAAATTCTTACATTGACCTTTCAGGTGAAGTAAACAATGAATATCACCTTAATGTATGATGCCGATTTTATTAAGACCGCAAATTTTAAGTTTAACAATGGATGGTGGTTAGGTATTCCAGGAACAAATTCGTTATAAGCTAAAATATTTGCACAATAATATCAAAAGTCTGAAGACCCTCACATGCCAAATAGCAAACGTTTCATATTTGCACACAATATAAAACTTCCGAGAGGTTTACTATGTTAGCAGAATCGTGGATTAAGATTTATGGGCATTATAGGTTAATACGGTCAGAGAAATAGAAGAAAGTTATCGTAGACGTAAACTTTAACATAGAGATGGGCTATTTATGGCTATCGTAAATGTTATTATTGCTGCCCATACTCGTATACATATTTTAGGGACCATTCGCTACATAGTGATAATTACAGAGACGGCGAACAGACTGACCTCAATTCATAAAATATTAGATTGGCCAAATGTGATTTGTAGGCATTTATTGAATTTCATACTGTGAGTGTTATATAAACCTAATCTAGCAAAGGAGTTATTTTTCTCTTAGAAAATTCACTTCACTTGTTTTTATTACAAATGTGGTTATATGTTTTGTTTTCGATCAATGAAAAATATTACAATCTCGTAGTTCCAAGATCCTATAGAGATTCATAGTGTCAAGTTCGAGTCATCTCATTACGTCCAATATCTCTGTCAAAAATGAAGATTTTTGTAAAGTAAACACAATCTTGGTGCAGACAGTTTTTTAAAGAATACTAAAAGAAACAGTAACATGTTAGACAAGAAAGTAAGGGACGAGGTTATGTCTCTTAACTCAATCACTGTAAAGTAACACAAGGAGAACGTGCAGTGCTTAATGACGAGTTAAGATGTAAGCCATATTTTTGCTGCTTCGATTCACTTTTCTAAAATTTAAAGATTTTTTTTTTGTTAAGTTGACATGTAATTCTTTATTATTCGTTTTTAATAATGCTGATTTTGTTTTTGACTGACATCTATTAATGACTCCTTGAGTTTCAGCATTCCATGTATTGTATTATTCAATGTTACCTCTTTCTCCTCAATAAGCTGTTGTGTAAGAGTTATGTAATGCAAATATTTTATGGTTTGAAACTTGGTTCAATATCTGCATGACATGTGTGGCGTCGCACTTAGTGTGGGCAATAGTCCAAGTTGTATTGACGCTAAGGTTTGACGCTTCTTGGAACACAATAAAACTATACTGAAATATGAGATTGGAGATTGGATATGTTGTAGGAATATATTAGGTCTCAATTTTTGGAAAGAGATGAGTTATTGCCTATTAGCGCTGCTCTGGTAGTAATGAACTCTTCAATTACAAAATTTTCGTATTTAGTACATTCTGATACAACAACTCATAATAAGTCAGTTTTGTCCAATCATCGTTACCGGTCTGAAAACTGTTCTCGTTAGTGCAACCTGAAAATGTGTTTCATAAATGTTCAAATTCATGTTTCAGCTTTCAGTTAAAATGTTTCAACTGTAAAGGGAAACACGCTAAAAGAAAATGGTATGTGAGGAAGTTGCAAGATATTTATATCCCTCATAGTTTATGGCATAAAATATTTATATATTAAGAGCAGTCTTGTCAGACTTATTTAAAATTCAGAGTCGTGCTTTGAAATATTATTTTACCAACTGTCGACAGTAGGCGGTTGGCACAGTTTATCTTTTTGTTTACGGTCTAGACTTGATTTCCATGCTAATCTAAAAATATTAAGATGGAAATGAAGTCTAAAACTTTCATAAATATGATTTACAATACTTCCAAAAATATAATCTTATTTTATCCGCAGGTACAGATTTTGTAGAAATTATAAATCATGTTATGTGAATTGGCTTTGCTGACTCATAACCTAAATAAGGGTCTGTGATATTTTCGCGGTCCACTTCACACACCTTAAGAGATTTTCCCCTCCAATGATTTACAACTATCGGCTCACTATTTTGCATTCAGAGCAACTACAAAACTTTTATTTTACACGTACATTTCTGGGCGTACTGTATAGTTTCTAAAAATAGACGCGATTTGGGCAACGGCTGGGCTCCATATTTCAGAGGGTACCCATTCGGGATGAATCTAAATCTCTGTATCTTTGGCTCTTCGCCCGGCACAGCAATGTTAGGTCATCAGAGCAATGACCTCCTGCTTCGAAAGGGTGGTGAAGTAATCGTAATACTCGGATTTGTTATAAGTTTTAATGACGAATCTTGACATTTTCTTTGGAAAGTTCTATTTAAAAATAATTGACGTCGCAACTTCAAAATTACAGGCATATAGGTTACAATTTATTCCCAATTAGAGGATACTAAAAAATACACAAACCCAAATTGGAGGAAATAAGAACTTTCACTGCTGTATTTTATTGTTTTATCGAACGTCCAATAATTAACAAAGATTTATTCCTACACCCGTGACCTACTAACAAATATTTAATTACTTAAGTCACAAATGACGTGACCTCTGGAGTTTTCTTTCTGAAATTAATAACATTATGAAAGCGGAAGTACAAAATAACATAAGTTGTTATACGTACCAGTGAAAAGGAAATATAATGCGTCATTGTGTTTCGCCCTTTCTTCAATACCTTATGTTATCGCAGAAGGTGGAGGTTACTAATATACCAAGTATTCATTTTGATGTGTTTTTTTCAATAGCCTTTATATTATTTATGTGGTTCATTAGAAAAAAGCACAAAAGTAAACTCAATAGAACTTTTAAGTCTTGCCTTGGCTTTTTTTTTTTTTTTCAGGATGGGAAATCATCAAATGACTTCTCCCGCTCTGGGCGGAGCGGGAGGGCGTGTCAGACTTTTACTGACTAAAACCCACCCGTGTTCCATCAGTTGCCCATATGCCAGGGTCATAGTATCTCTTTCGAACAATCACGCGACCCCGGCAGGGTCTTGCCTTGGCTTGGCTTTGATTGTTTTATGCAATTACTAGCTTTTCCCAGCGGCTATGCCCGCGTATAAGACATTTAAACCTTCCTCTTGAACACTTCCACGCTTAGAATACGATTTTCATCGAGGAGGAGGACCTCCTCGATGAAAATCGTATTCTAAGCGTACGGACACAAAATGTGACTTTGCATTATACTATATAAAGTTAAATCAACCAAAAGATTTTGAATATTAATAAGATTTCTTCTGTCCAGGATTTTAGAAGTGGTGAAGAATATTGCCCGTTTTCACAATACTTTATAGGCGACAGTAAGTCAAAACGTTCATATGTCCCATACCGTTGCTGCAATTGATGTTCAAAAAGTAAAATTTTCGTACATTTTCAATAAAAGAAATAAGACCTTTCCTTTCAACCACATGCCATTTATTTACGTCTCTTGGACTTTACCCAAAACTCGCCGCGGTTTGTGGTCTATATTTTACAATTCATAGGATGTACAGACGCCACCAGGTCAAGCTACCCCAATCTGTCAAATTTTACCAATCGAAAATTAACCTTCCGCTATTGCGATATAAGGTTGAAAATCTATTAAAGAAATTTGACAGATTGGGGTAAGTTGATGTGTTGGCGTCTGTACATAGGTAGGTACATATCTAGCCTATATAGTCTACAAGATAAATCTGATTAATATTAGATTATGTTCAACATTTTCAAACTGTTATTAAGGAATTAATTTTATCAAACTTCTAATAATTCTCATTTTGCGCTACTAATATGTTTGCGCCTCTATTTCTGAAGTTATAATAATTTCTATTTATGGTCCCTAAAATACCCAAGTATCTGCGACCAACTTGTAGAAAAACTGATACTCAGCTGCATCCAGACTGAAAGCCGACCACAACACAGTTGGGAAAAAGGCAGATGATGATGATCTGCGCTCAACTTGGATGTAGCGCTCGCCGGCTGCACCCGCGTCAGCGCTCGCTTTGCTCGCTCAGCTCGGTCACAGTTCTAACATAACCCATTTGGTTGAGGCGCCCTAGCTAGCTTAGTTACTACGACCCACTATAACCCAACAAAATGCCAGAAAGTAAAACAGAAGCCCAATTTTAATACAAAATGCGCTTCGCAGCAGCTCAAAAAGGTTTTAGAAATTCATAAATTTTAAAATGTGTCCATCATAAGAATTATTCCTTCTGTGATTCCAGGTTTCCAGACATTTTAAGCAGTTTTACCCAAGTTTCGAATAGTTTCGCGATTATTTTACCGCACTCAATTCTCTGCGTCGAGTACCAAGCAGTTATTGCTATAATTAACACTTACCTATTAAGTACACGCGATACTGATTAACTTTTTCAAGTTGCGGCGAATATTTCTATGTTTTGCTTTCATTTCTGTTTTTAAACACTGGTTTTTCTCTTGTAGTTTTGATAATACTTGAGCAGAATTTAAAATGTAACATGGGTTAGGTACCTATTTTTTAAACAAATTTAAGTAAATAAGGCTGAAGAGTTTGTAAGACCGCAGTAATCTTTTAAACTACTAGGAGTATAATAAATCTGTATGCATTTGACAGTACTGTTGATGGGGAAGGTAGGTTATTTAACATTCAATGAACACTAAGTGAAACGAAGTAATGGCGTCGGCAGGCTATGTGATACGATGCTGTAGATCCGGGGGCCGAGGGTGGCCGTATGATATGGTATATTTTATGTTAAAACAAGAAATTTTACACGGGCTAAGTCGTGGGCAGAACCCATATTTAATAAACAGAGGATATAAAGATTTGATAATTATAAACATAGAATGTAAACCAAATTTCAACAACCTACTTTCAAAAAATATTTAAACACAGGATTTAGATCTGAATGTCTGAATAATAAATGTGATAGAAAAAGCTGGCCAAAACTCAATTCTGAAGGCCATACCTCTTTTTAACCTGTCCATCAAAAGCTCACAAAACATTAAATATAAAAATTCTAGAAAACTTGACGCATCAAATACTAAGAATCTTTTTGACAAAGGTTTGTCATGCAGGATTCTGACTGACAAGAAAAGTATACCGTGAAATCGCTTTGTCCTTCCCATAGGTCCTTCACAACTGTCACAGGAAAAATGGAACGAAAATAGGGATTTATAAAGCGAATAGGAAAATAATGTGAGTGACAGTTTCGTAAAGGTTTGTTGAATAGTTATAGAAATACTAGCTTTTGCCAGCGGCTTCGCCCGCGTGGTGTTCGGAAAATATCCCGCGGAAACGTACTACCGGGATAAAAAGTGTTAATCCAGGTTATAAACTAACTGTGTTCCAAATTTCATCCAAATCCGTTCAGTAGTTTTTGCGTGAAAGAGTAACAAACATCCACACATCCATACATACAAACTTTCGCATTTATAATATTATAGTATATAGTATAGTGTAACAAAATATTGAAGTTTATTTCTGATGTAAGTTACTAGGTAGTTATAAGGCTTGCAAAAGTAATACTAACCCAGCTGGTATCGCATCCAGCTTGTTCTTGGAGATGTTGATGGTGTGCACTTCCACCTCGGCGGCCGCCGTGAAATACAACATTAATCAAATCAATTCATTTCGGGCTAAAATGACCCATATCATACACATTTTACAGACTAACATACATACAAATAAAAACAATTTAAACATAAAACTATTTTACACGAAATCACTCAATAGATTCAGTATGTCTGCCATAAAATCAAAATCTAAAATCAATCATTTAATAAAACTAGGCGGAGAGTCAACACTTTTTAAACGTCAAAATAACATAAGAGTCCCCCAAAACGTCCGCCTTTCTCATACATAATTATTACCACCATTTTCTTTAGAGGTTATTCAGAGACTCCAATTTTACATGAGCCAATAAACAGGCTAATGAAGTCACACATTCATATACTTTTAACACTAATAACACTCATTCATTTACTTTTCTCATCACTAACATAAAAATTAACCATCAGCTCCTCCCAAAAATCCATATTCAATTAACGTCAAACCTCATTACTTGAACATTTTAAAACAACTCGCCCCAAATCGTTCGCTAATTAATCCGAACCCATTAAGCAAAGGCTAACTGATTAAAGCCTCACAATAATAAATAATTAAAATTGATGCCGACACGTTAGGAGTCCGGTCTGTTATGATAAAGCCTTTATATAGAAGGGAAATAACTGTAATTTAACACCCCAAAGGGATTGTAAATCGTAAGTAATTTATATTAATAGCTGTAGATTTATGTTAGTTTTGGCTCGAGGTGCCGTTTGGGGACCGATCGTGTTGCTAACTAGACAACACTAGATCATAACGGATTGTTATGTTTTCACTATTATTATGTATTATCATGTTTATTGCTCTTTTGGTTTACTGAGCTAAAAACTTGTTTTTTTTTTGTCAGTATGTAATAATCATTTTGAAAGGACGCCGAAACCTGCTGCAGACGTTGCTTACATATCCACTTAGCCATAGATATTTTTCACAAACATTATTACATAAAGAAATCCTTGCCTGTATCGGAAAAAACAGATTAAGATTTGTTTATTTTCTTGTGCTAAGGTAGCCCGCGAAATCCAATTTTTTTTGTATGTATGTTGATTAAAATATGATTCGCGACCGTAACAAATATGGCTGTACACAATCAACTTCTTCTGTCAAAAACTTTTTAACAAAAAATTAAACCGCCGAAAAACTGAAAAGCATATAATAATAAACCTTAAAATTATGAGTCGGCGCTTTGAGTGTTCCTTGTTCATTGATTTTTCAGCGCCGACTCAAAATTTTAAGGTTTATTATTTTATGCTTTTCAGTTTTTCGGCGGTTTAATTTTTTGTTAAAAAGTTTTTATTTTATGATTTTTTGTGGCTTTAATGTACTAATAATACTAGCAAGGTATACCCTATCCAACAATAAAATAATTATCAAAATCGGACTACTCTGTACAAAGTTATGCGTGTTTATACGTTACAATCAGTGAGTGAACAATCAATCATCCCCTGTTTTCCAACCCTTAGGGTTCGATTTTGTTTTCTAAATTTATATGGGACCACCTTGGGAGTATACCCTTTCCAATAGAAGAAGAATTGTCACAATCGGACCACTATGTAAAAAGTTATGAGAACCTCCTCCGTTTTTTTTCGTCGGTTGAAAATACGTCCACAGCTGTACATAGACCTCCCTCAATTAGGGGGGAGGGGGGGGGGGGGGTTGCCGTAATCGCCACGTTTGGCATGCGAGTTGGCGATCGCAGTATGATGGTAAAATGCATAAAGACAGCTGCTGCCCATTCTCTAGTAAGTCCTTTAATTGCCTCTGTTACGACAACCACGAGAAGAATTCATCATCATCATCATTTCAGCCGTAAGACGTCCACTGCTGGACTTAGGCCTCCCCCAATTTGGGGGGCAAGAATTGGGATGGTGTAATTCTTTACGCCTGGCAACACATGGAGCCCAATTATAATCCATAAAATCATCATCACTTACTGGAAAACAAATCATACGTGTTATGGTTACGAACCCTATTTTCTGCAACGTAGTATGTTGCAGAAAATAGGGTTCATAACCATAACACGTAGATAAGATAAGATAAGATATATTTATTTGCATAAAACATGGTATACACGGTGTTATTGGAAAATATAGATCAAGCATGTTTTGCTTAAAACTAAAGCGTGCAAACTTACTTACTAAAAAACATTATGACATTGAAATACATTACATTGATTACATATTTAAAAAATCATTAATACTATAGAAATTATAATTATTTAGCCATTTATATAATTGGGTTTTGAATAACGAACAATTTAAAGTTTTAAACATTTTTGGTAATTTATTATACAGGCGTACACATATAGCCAGAGAGTTTTTATTATATTTCACCGATCAAGGCAGTACATCCAGCACAAGTCTGTATTGGTCTCGTCTACTTCGAGAACTTATCTCCTCTGCTGTTTTGAATAGTTCTTTGTGTTTTTGTACGAACATGCATGCTTCATATATATATAATGAAGGTAACGGTAGCAAACCAAGCTCTTTAAATATAGGCTGACATGATTCGTCAGATGGAATTTCGTATAGAGCTCGTAAACATTTTTTCTGGGCGACAAATGCTCTATTATGATCAGTACTATTTCCCCATATCATCAGTCCATACCGTAGTGAGGACTCAACATATCCGCGGTATGACATCACAGCTGTTTTTAAATTAGTGACTTTTTTTTGTCTCAGAACATAGACAAATTTATTTACTTTATTGCATACAGCATCAACCTGTGCTTTCCAGTCTAAATGTTCGTCAATTACTACTCCTATAAACTTAGTTTGTGTCACTTGTATAATTTTCGGAATGTCCATTTTAAAATTAAATATATTATTTTAGGATTGATTAAATTGGATATGTACTGATTTATTAAGATTAATAGATAAATTATTATTATTTAACCATTGAATTAGATTGTCTATTGTATTATTTATGTCCGCTTCATGATCCGCAATTGATTTATATTTTTTATCGCTAGTAACAATTATTGAAATGTCATCGGCAAAAAGGAAGCATTTATGATTGGTTACGTATGACACTGTCCTGCAAATTACAGAAATCGTAATACATTTTGAATTTTGTGGGCTACCCTGGCGGTTCCACTTTAAGCTACGTTCGTTATGAGTCTTTTTAGTTTGAAAGATAACCCGTTCTTGTAATGGTCATGTAGCTTACTGGGCACTTAATCAAACAAGATCGATCGAGACGATCTCTGTTCTTGGCCGACAACCCGTTTGACGTTTGGTTCACATTAAGTAAAGTGACTACCACCGCAGACACAATGCCCCTAAGAGGGTAGCCGATCTGTAACCAGCACTCTATTGCTTTTCCTCTAACTCTTCCAACATGTGTAGGGTACACATGTGTTATCAGTTAACATTACACAAACAAATCACAAGCACAAACATTGCGATACTGAGCAAACATTTATTGGCCATTCGGTTCGTGCATTGTGGCTAGCAATTGTGTTTGCCCTATTGACCGGGATGTGGAATTCTAACCTTCTTACATGAACGGGGAACGCTAACATTTGATCGTTTTGCTAAAGTGGGTTGCGCTTAATGTGCATATTTTGGGTTATTATAATTTATCCATTGAAAGCAGAACTTCAAGGGTTAAATTTCAGCCTATGTTACTTTATCAGATACTGGTTTATGAGTTTTAAAATTGCAACCAGTACTTCCAACAATATATATTTTTTTAAACAATCTCATCCCTTTTTATTTTTCAAAGATTATTTAATCTCATTTGAATCCCCTTTATAAAAGAAACTATACGAAAATTGTTTTCATCATCATAATCATCATTTTAGCCGAAAGACGTCCACTGCTGGACATATGGCTCCCCCAAGCACCGCCACTTCGACCTGTTCTGTGCTCCTCGAAAATTGTTTTACTCCTTCAAATTATTTACGCAATGCATCAAAAATATTAAGCAACACGACTTTGCTTAAAACCCATCCTGGTTTATCCTTTTAACTGTTTTTCAGAGGATCCTTTTAATTAACAAGGTTATTTGAGTGGCTTACGCCGCATTAAATTTCTTGAATTCTTAAAAAATCCAAATACTCCAATCTTGGCCAAAATTCCAAAACTTTTCCAGATCTGCGAAAAATGTTCGCTAAAATAATGTGGTGAAATTTATTTATCTGCGTTTCGTAAAGATTTACTTACTGTTTTATTAATAAGATTTAATATCAAACTAAAAAACAAAAACATTTTAAGTCTTTAAGTTATATCCAACTTAGCTTTTATTTTAAAATGTAAAGCAAATATTGAGAACCATTTGTCATATTAGATGAAGCGTCAAAGTATGGCAGATAATATATTACGAAAGATTTTTTTTTGAATTTATTAATAAATAGATTCTCCGTTTTTTTTCCAATAAAGCATAAATTTATACATAAATTCACATGCTTTTATTTTCCAAAAATAAACGAACGCCGCGAAACATAGCACCATCTGACGAAATCGACGAATTATACAAAACTCGTAATCTGCGTACGGGACCCAAAAAAATGCGAGTCTTTTTGAATAATCACAGTCATTTTGTAGACGCCTCGACGCCACCCAACGGGCGTAATCTTCGAGTTATTGCGTTAGTATTAACGAGTAGAATAAACATAGGAATATTTCAGCATAATGAGACAGTTTGTGGGGCTTGTGACGGAATTAGTTCAACTTGATGCGTATCACTGTTATTTTGCATAGGAATTGAGGATTAGAGTACGGATGTTGGATATAAGTATTAGTTAAAAGGTTGAATAAGGTTTCTGATTAAGATAGATGACTTGATGCGTTTGGAATGCTTGTATTTTGCTGCATCAAATTTTGGAAGCATTGACAAAGACGAAGAAGAAGTCTTGCCTTGCCATGAACTACGCGAGAATAGTTTATTTGATGTTAAAGAGCTAGTCAGAAAGATTTTAGAGAGTCTGATACCCACCTACCTCATTACCTACTCTTATTATCAAACTGAAATGTCCAAAGAAACCCAAAACCTCCACTCTTGACCGCAGATTGTTCGTAAAATTAAGTAACATTTTCTAAAAATAGAACCCGGAACTTTTGTAATGAGAACCGTTGGCCAAAAAATATCCACAACCCAAAGTTTATCCAACGTTGAAGAAATATTCAGCTTCTCCATGTATAAATTTAATTCCCGAAATATTACTCTTGGAAGTGAAACATTATAATTATTCCGTATCTCCGTCAGTTACGTCGTGCCTCGTGTTGGGGTAATATGAGCAGAGGCAATGTCATGCGTTGTCACGACAAACCCTGACACAGAGATGTCACTTTGATCTTGTATTTTGTTGCGTCTGTTGTTTTTGGGAAAATAATCCGCTTAGAAAATGTTTTTGAACTAACAAAGACTTTAAGTTGTAGCTACCTACTTTAAAGTAAAGGTAAAATATATTAACAATGCAGAAAAACCCGTCTTAAAAAGTAGTTTAGCGTTACTCTACACAATAAATATTTTCTCTGTGGTGCTCCACAGAGAAAATATTTATTCACAAATAATACTTCAAAGTATTGACTGATATAACTACCTTAATTTATATAATTCAATTCACATTTTCTCAAAATCCAGTCTTGAAACACAGTCCCCATTTATTTTTTCAGGTTCCTTTCTAAATAAAGACATATTCAAACCTTTCCAGAAGATGCGTTGATCAAACTGACGACATTTAGGTGCCGGATCCATGAAGACAAATAGATATATAGACGGAAATATAGAAAATAAAACAACAATCCATCTAAACCAAATCGTAAAAGCTTTACTCGTTCGCACGTTCTTGAAATTCAACCTTAAACACAGTACTCAAAAAACTATCTCAGCCTCCATTCAAACTGAAGACATCGAACATCTCACAAGATGCGTTAATCAAACTGACGAACTCAAGGCACCGGGACCAGTGACTACCATGGCGACATTTAGGTCATCAATCGATATCATAGTTGACGCCGCAGACACGTTAGTGCTAGTAAAAATGTCTAATAGTGTCATGAAGGGCTGTTAGTCGATAGACGATGACTATTCTTTCGTTATAGTTTTAATAAGAGATACTGTTACTGTGTGTGTTGTTAGGTTTAAAAAAACCGGCCAAGTGCGAGTCGGACTCGCGCACTAAGGGTTCCGTACAAACCTGTAGGTATTCTCGGTTTATGCAGAAGATTCATGTTTATGAAAATAAATGGTTTTTTTAAATTTTATATTTCTGTTGATTGAATGAAAGGTAAATTGCGGTTTACGATTTATGACGTTTTAAAAAAAAAACAACTTACTCGATTTCGTTCAAACCAATTTTCGGTGGTAGTTTACATGGTAATGTACATCATATATTTTTTTTAGTTTTATCATTCTCTTATTTTAGAAGTTACGGGGGGGGGGGACACACATTTTACCACTTTGGAAGTGTCTCTCGCGCAAGCTATTCAGTTTAGAAAAAATGATATTAGAAACCTCAATACCATTTTTGAAGACCTATTCATAGATACCCCACACGTATGGGTTAGATGAAAAAAACCATTTTTGAGTTTCAGTTCTATGTATGGGGAACCCCACGATTTATTGTTTTTTTTCTATTTTTGTATGAAAATCTTAATGCGGTTCACAGAATACATCTACTTACCAAGTTTCAACAGCATAGCTCTTGTAGTTTTGGAGAAAAGTGGCTGTGACATACGGACGGACAGACAGACAGACAGACAGACATGACGAATCTATAAGGGTTCCGTTTTTTGCCATTTGGCAACGGAACCCTAAAAACTACGAGTATAATTACATATTGATATCGACCTTGTGATGAAGCGGCGATTTTGGGACTGTGTTATGTAATTTCGACGTTTGGAAAGTGCTGATTCTCAGCCTAATTTGAATAAATGACTTGATTTTTGTGGTTTCAAAGTTCATAAGGAAAGTCAATGAATATATTTTAATTAAATTACGAGCACTTTTGAAAGCGTAGTAGTGTTCTCCTATGGCGAAAAACGGGCAAGAAACTCCATGGATACTCTTTTAAATCTTAATATTTTGAAAATAATAATAGTTACTATTTTAATTCGTCACTAATAAACACTCACACACAAACATATTTTAGTTCACAGGACCATAGTTATAAACATCCAGTAATAATAACAAAACGTTACGGAACATTCCCAATAACGTCTGGATTTATAAACTGAACACATAAAAACCGTATACAACCATGTTATTTAACAAAATACACTCGTACTGTATAGGGATTCGATATAGATTAGATATCTTTCGAATTCCTCTCGAATACATTTCCTTTTTAGATATAATTCATATCAATAGTATCGGAATATTCGCTGGGAGTACAATACCGTTTGATATGCTGTGTATGTATCCTGCCCTGATTCCGAATGAGCATTGGCTTGTCACGTCTTGAGCAACTACGGGACACGTCTTCACACGCTTCCTGTTTAAATGTACTTTTTTCTTGCCAATTTCTTATGTATTGTGACTGTTTGTTATATGGAGTTATTTTGTTACCTTTTATGCAACAATGTTGACATGCGTGCAGTTTTTGACAAAATATTAATAATTTTAGTTCCAATTTTCATTTCCCACAATCGTTATCTATTTTCGATTTAGAGTCCTCTTTTCATTTTTAGTTTGTTTTTTATTCATTCCCAAATCTAGTAAGTGTATACCTCAAAACCAGACCTTGTCGTTCTTTGTAAAGTTTATTTTCTTTCTTTATTCTAACACTTCTAAGCCTCGCAATACACTCTACATGCGTGAAAAGGAATGTATCTTCACATGATAAATGATGGCTCTTCTGTATGCATGGCTCACGCGCTCAGAGTGAGAACGACAGGCACTTTCCACAAGTAGTTCGGTCTGTTTATACTAACTTGTGCCGGCTGAATACTTGCCATATACAACATGTGTGGATGAGTGAAGGGAAATATAGGACAGGTAACAGGAATTTTAGAGTTTTCGCTTGTAGTTTTTCCTTAACATCGTGTCCGGTTTTCTGCACGCTATAAGAATTGTTGGACGCTACTGAAGGTATGCAAATTTTTGACGGACTGCAAATAAATACAGACTGTAAGGGTAAACACCGTTGTCACTTAACCCATGGGTAATTTGACTTAAATATAAAATAACAGAGCGAGTTAAAAAAATAAAAAATAAAAATTCCTAAAAAGGTTTAGAACAGATTTTATCCCAGACCGCCCGCAAATTCATGGATATGCGCATCAGTGACGTAATCACTACAACGATCGCCAGCCGTTCCGTCCACACAACTAAATACACATTACCTGTGATGTAACTTTCCCATCATATGGCTTAGGACAGCCACAAATACCTACCGTGACGAGTCTAAATGTAAATTTGATTCGAAATGGCTTTGGATTCTAAATGATTTAAAAACATTTTGTTTTTAATAAACCAAACCATTGGGTAGGTACTTTTGGCGTATTTAAAAAGTTAATCACAATTTTATGTACAGTTTAATTAAAAATTAAATTAAATTTACACTGACTGAATAAAATATCAACACTTACCGACTTACATTAACCTCAACACGTGTTCAAAATGGGTTCCCCGTCCAACATTCTGTTGTTATCGAGGTTATTGATAAGCCACTGCGAACATCTGCGTACATCCTACGCGCCCCGTTCAGATTATTACCCGCAATGGCGTAAAGCCGAACCATTTCGGTTCACTGTTCATTTGTGTAAGACATTGTAACACACTCAATTCACGCGCGAGAAATGAGCGACGGACGCTAAGACGCGGCGTTACGTGCGATCGCTAGCGAGACTGCCAGCTGACTGACTGCGGGGTCGCGACCCGTGTCGGCGTCGCGTCGTGCAGTTCGCACGCGGTGTAGGTGTAGTTCCCGAAGTTTGTTGCCCTCGCGCATAGGGTGAAATATTCTTGTGGAAAAATGCAGATTTTCTTTAAAAAAAAAAGTTGTTTTTTTTTTCATTGATTTTACGTTCTATTAACGAAACCAAATCACTGGTTTCAAGGATAACGGTGTTTACACTAACACCCAGTATATTGCTACCGATACACTAAGAAGACTAAGCATCAAACCGTCCATAAAATATTATCGGAGACATAATTTGACAATTTTTATTTGCGTAAGTGTGTATCCTTGTCTTTTCTAACTTGAACCATCTGCCCATTTATGATTTTTGCGTAAAATACTCAGCTGATATCGTGTAGTGCACAGAACAGATATCATCTGTTCTGTGGTTTTGTATTTCGCGTCTCTCAGCAATGTAAGACCTTACAAAAATCCAGTTTATGGAAAAATCTAATTTTAACCACCCATCGAAGTAAAGGGTACGAATGGATCGCGCTTCAGAAATTGAGGTGCTGGGTTTGATTCCCATACCAGGCAAAGTGTTTTTGGATTCGTCACTATGAAAATTTTCAATAGCAGCCTCGATTCTGGATATGTGCCCAGTTGATGGATGGCTAAAGGCGCGCCCTCTATTACATAGGACTTACAATATTTCTGGAGAAATGTGGATGTACTTCATGTACACCACTTTGAGAAAACAAGGCGTGATATTATGTTATGTAGCGTAACATTTTAAGGATGAAAAATTATTTTCTAATACACATACGATCCCAAAATTCAGCAACATTAATCATTCATATTTGCCATTACTTTAACATTGTTTAGTGTTAACGACTTATTAAGGTGCTGTCTCGTTATTTTAATAGACGTTTTGAAGTAATAAAGGCAAGTTCGTCCTTTGAAGAAGAGCCAAGTTTCTGCCAAACATACCCACCAGGTTCATGTTTGCCTATAAGCAAAGTTATAATGAGTTACAATGTTC
Organism: Aporophyla lueneburgensis; assembly: GCA_932294355.1. Taxonomy (NCBI): domain Eukaryota; kingdom Metazoa; phylum Arthropoda; class Insecta; order Lepidoptera; family Noctuidae; genus Aporophyla; species Aporophyla lueneburgensis. The sequence continues at coordinate 25,610,555 of OW028743.1, forward strand.
TTTTGTTTGTGTAAGTTTTCGTGAATTTTCTTCCTTTCGAAATATTACTTTGTAATAGGGAGTGAATTCTGCAGAATTACTGCAGTTTTGGTTCGTAATAAAGTTTGTTATGATATGACAGGGAATGTTGGCACGGGTATATTACATTTTAAACTTAAATCGCCTTTATTTTGTTTGAAAATAGGTTCAGATTTTATTTTGCGCAGTTTATACAGTGAATTTTTTCAGTACCATCCAATAAAAATTCTGTTGAAATTGAAATACCTAAAGGTCACACGCGCTGGCGTCATTTTTTAAATCAAATTCAGTGCGTTGACATTTTTTGTCGGTTATTAAACAAATATAGCTGTTTTATTTACTAAGTCCATGGTAATACACTCGCGAGCAACCAAATCGACTCAAGCCTTGTCGGCGCACACATACATTGATACAACTAAAATTATGAATGGAAATGATTAAAATGATATGTCATTCGAAAGCTTAAGATGTCAGCTTTTGATATCAATATCATTGAAATCAATCTATCATTTTTGAAATAAATGATGTCTGAACGCAAGAGTAGGAAAAACGGGAATTTAGGAAAAAGGGTATGTGTCTCGTATTTGACAAATAAAACAAAAAAATTTAAAAATAAAATTAATTAATTTTAATCAGTATTTCGTATTGCCCCCTCTAGCCCCTAATTACATCCCGCAGTCTGTTTTTCATGGACCTTATCAATTTTTTGACATTTTCTTGAGGAATGCCGTCCCACTCCTCTTATAATGCTGTCTTTAACTCGTCTACGCTTGAAGGGACTGGATTTCTGGCCCGAACTTTTCTTTTAAGCTCGTCCCATAAATGCTCGATGGGATTCATGTCAGGACTGAGCGCAGGCCAGTCCATCGTGCGTAATTCGACCTCTTGCAGAAACTGTCGAGTGACTCGTGCCGTGTGGCAGCGGGCATTGTCGTGCATTAACACGAAGTCTTCACCGACACACCCTGCGTAGGGCACAACATGATCCAGTAGAATGTCGGTGATGTACCGATCAGCTGTTAGCCCGCCTCCTCGGGCGCCCTCGGGCACGAAAACAAGTTCGATTTTTCCCTCTAAAGAGATACCAGCCCACATCATGCAGGAACCGCCACCGTATGCCACTGTTTCAGCGAAACAACATTGGGCAAATTGTTCCCCCGGACGCCTGTAGACTCGGCCTCTCCTGTCACTTCCATGCAGACACATTCTGCACTCATCAGTAAACAGGACCGATCGCCATTGCGCAACGCTCCAATTGAGATGCTCTCGAGCAAATTGAAGGCGCGCTTGTCGGTGGCCTGCAGTCAATTTAGGGCCCGTCGCAGGTCTTTTTGGCGTCAAGTTGGCTTCCTTCAAGCGTCTTCTCACTGTCCACTCGCTGACAGCCACTTGTCGTACACGTCTCAGTTCTTGCTGCACATCAACGCCCGTAAGGTGTCGATTACGCAGCGAGGTTGAGACAATGAAGCGGTCGTCTCTCTCTGAAGTGCACCGGTGGCGGCTCATTTTTGGTCTCCGATTGAAGGCACCAGTCTTTTGGAACCGTTTGTATACTCGGGATACAGAAAACTGGCTCAAGCGGAGCTGGGCAGCGACTGCTCGCTGACTTAAACCCTTGTTGCAATAAGGCAACAACTTGAGCGGCCTCTTCTGGTGTGGTATCCATGGGTTAGCGAAAACAAGGATTGCAATTTACGGAGATGTGTATCGGTGAACTTGTAACAAGCAACCGATAAGATAAACCGAAGTGGGGGGGGGGGTTTATAGCGGGAGCAGATAGCGCAAGTCGTGGATTCCTAAAGAGGTAATTTACGCTGACGGCCAATTAAAATGTGTCAATAAATCAGCGCTTAGTTTTTTTTAAGGTATTGATGTTAATTGAAAGCCTAATTCTTCAGCTTTCGAATGACATATCACTTTTGTAATTACCATTTATCGTTTTAGGAAAATCAATGTATATGTGCGCCGTCTAGGCTTGAGTCGATTTGGTTGCTCGCGAGTGTAGATTGCGCGTCGAAGTTGCCTGTTACGCTGTAGTTTTTTGAATCTCAGTTTTCAATATTTATAAATAAATATTTTAAGACAACCAACACACCGTTATCTGATCCCAAACTAGGCAGAGCCTGTACTATGGTATAACCAGACAACTGATAAATATACTTACATATTTCTAAATACATACATGTTATAGATAAATTACACCCAGACACAAACCAAATGATTGTGCTCATCACACAAAGATTTGTCCTGGGTGGGAATCGAACCCACGACCTCAGTCTCTGCAGTCAGGGCCAGGGTCAGGGACTAGACTAACAGGCCAGTCTCAAAGATTACTTTAGCGATAAGGCTGCTCGCCCATTGTGCACTCTAAGTAGAAATTTACATGTACATTAATGTCTGTAGTTTGTATGGCGAATACTCTTTATCTTTCCATAATATAAAACAAAGTCACCTCCCGCATTTGTAGGCTGAAATCTTTTAAACTCCGTAACGGATTTTAATGCGGGTTTACATCAATGGACAGAGTGGTTCAAGAGGAAGATTTATATGTAAAATACGTGGGTGAAGCCGCTGGCAAAAGCTGGTTATGTATTAAGAGAATTCTTTACTTTGACTGACCTATTAGTCTACTGGTTAGTGACCCTGACTGCTAAGACTAAGGTCGTGGGTTCGATTCCCACCCAGGACAAATCTTTGTGTGATAAGCAAGATCATTTGTTCTGTGTCTGGGTGTAATTTATCCATAATGTGTATGTATTTAGAAATATATAAGTATGTTTATCAGTTGTCTGGTTACCATTGTACAGGCTCTGTCTAGTTTGGGATCAGATAACGGTGTGTTGGTTGTCCTAAGATATTTATTTATTTATTATTTATTTTTTTATTATTACTATTCCATTCTATTTTCAAGAAAAACGTATGATGTTTGCATCTCCAGTATACACAAAACGTAAATTAAATAATGTCTTCTGTTCAATCATCCAAAGTCAGAGCGTCACGTCATATAACTCTCATTAGAGTAGACGTGAGTGGCATTCAGAATTGCGGAAGTCAAGTCCTTACTTCATTAGCACATAATGAATATTGACGTATGGAAAGCTGGAGCTTTCCAAAAATATCTCCGACTATTTATTTATTCAGTAGGCAGTGTATGTCTGGAGGTTGACTCTTTGGCCGTGGTTGTTGAAATGTCACCTTGCTATTTTGGGATGTAACATTTTTCTTTTAGCCTAGGCTGTTCACTGAACAAGGCATTACTAATTAAATTTGTGCGCCAGAACTGCACTGCACATCTTCTATGACACCTTATTAGTCGTCAGTGTCGTAGTGAAGAGCAGTGGTGTCGGCCTCGACTTACGAGTTGTAGGTCGTGGGTTCAAACCCAGGCAGGCGCTATACTTTGTGTTAAATAATTTCATCACCACTACTATAAAAACGGTGAAGGACAACATCGTGAAGAAACCGGCATGTCTTAGAACCAAAAATTCGAAGACATGTGACAACTACCAACCCGCACTGGGCCCGCGTGGTGGATTACGGCCCACTCCCTCTCACCTAGAGAAGGCCTGTGTCCCAGCAGTGGGAACAATAAAGGCTAATGAATGTCATAGTGCGAGTAATCGGTGACATGCTTGGTTCGTATGAAAAGTGTTGACAAAATGTTGACCAAACGGTAGGGCTGTTTACGGTAAGGATACAAAATATCTGCCTAGCTAATCCTTTCCCAACTATCTTAGGGTCAGCTACAAGTCCAAGCGAATGCAGCTAAATACCAGTATTATACATAGAGTGACTGCCTATTTGACCTCTACAGCCCATTTGACTTCTCCCGCTCTGGGCGGAGCGGGAGGGCATGTCAGACTTTTACTTACTAAAACCCACCCGTGTTCCATCAATTGCCCATGTGCCAGGGTCATGGTATCTCTTTCGAACAATCACGCGACCCCGGCAGGCATCGGTCCTAGCAGACCCCTTCAGTTTTGCTGACATCTCTTTGAGGCGCGCGTGGAACACTACGCGCCGTCGACCCGAGCTTGGTCCTTAGCGGGTGGCGAGCTACCCATTGCTCGCCATCCGCAAGCTCGCGCCTACGGTGGCCGGGAGTCCGCAATCGACTCCCGACGCCCGGGGCGTCTCCTCCTGCGGCGGCTAGGAACGTGAGGGCGCTGAGACTCCCACACACGATACCCCTTAGTATACATAAGCTGCTTATCAGACTTTTGAGCGTCTGACTACCCGTAACTGTTGTTAAAGATGTATGAATGATTGCGGGGACCAACGAATAATCGTATATTTTCAAGGCAGGGAGAGGTTTCAAAATGTAATGGATGGTCAAGTATCGATTACACCCAGCGTAACTAAACCTTCGATCGAACCAGGTGTTAGCATTTATCCACGAGCCCCTTGATGATGACTCAGACAATGATAATGGATTTGTTTATCTGGATTGTAATATTATTGTATAAGAATTACAACTGCAACATGCTACCATTGTCGATGACGATATTTCGACCTGAAGAAATGACTATTGGCTTCCACATTTCTTTGGCGCAAGAAACAAATAATATTTAAAAAGACGTATGTTATATTTCTAAATACTTTATTTTTTGTAATAATATAAGACGTCATCCAGCACCTTAAATCTTTTCCCTATTTCGTAGAAATGTCAGTATTTCTAAGTCTAAGGAGGCTAATGACTCAGTCAGTGAATGAGTCAGGACTTTTCTTCTTATATAGGTATCATTATATAATGTACGAATCATAAAAACAGCGTTTTACAATTTATATGCATGTTGCGCCTCTACATTTACTTGATAAGGTGAGTTCATGAAAAATGCTAGGAGAAGTTTTTTCTGTCTAAAAGTTTGGGCACCCCGGTCTAGTTTTATGATGTTTCGATCGGACGGAACAAAACGTCCATGACAAAACTTTTGTATAAAAGTTGAGGAAAATAAGATACAATACCTAGAACCTTCCTTTGTAGAATAAAATTATCTGTCTAAAGTAGGATGACCAAACGTTAGTAAAAATCAACTGCGTGCACAAGTAAAAGCGATAATTTATATTTAGTAATTTTTCAAAAGAGATTAGCGAGATAAAATTCACAACAATATTTCAGCGAAAGTAAGTAACACTGTCACAAGTCAACAGTCAATAATGCCCATAACGATAAGCTCCTCATATATTTCAAAACCGAGCCAAGATCGAACAAAATCAACAATCAATAATGCCCATAACGATAAGCTCCTCATATATTTCAAAACCGAGCCAAGATCGAACAAAATCAAAGCACTTAACAAGCCCTATCCAACTAAAGATATTGCCCACCATAAATTCACTTAGTTGGTGGAACATCGTAAACTTTTTACATTGCCCACAACTTACGGTGTTATAATGTAAATGAGTTCTCTAACTCTTCTGTCCCTAAATCTCCGCAATTTTCGCGAGAAACGTGACAGCTTTAATCTTAGTTGATCGCGATCAGGGGAAACTTGTAAATAATGTGTGGTTAGACTCATAAATACTGGTAAACAAGACAGTTCAAATCTAAATCTCAAAGTTTTGGCAGAAAAATTTCGCAAAACGATCGAAGTTGTTTGTGAAATTTTGGTATCGCATTATAAGATTGTGAGATTAGGTAAGCCTTTAAAATTGGATACATTTTAGAGACAGATTTATTCTGAAAATTGTTGGCTGTTTTGAATACAAAAGTATCTATAGCTTAACACTCAGGTAGGTATTATACGACGACTTTACGTTCATAAAGTTACACAGTAATAGAACTATCACTCACTACCAGGATATTAACACTTGAAGCTTTCGATATTTTCGAAATAATGTTCCGAAAACTCCAATCTCTCATTCGTCTTTGTCACCTTCAAACTGAAACGTTACTTTAACAAAAAATATTGTTGATGTCAAATTAATCCTTGTAGAAATGAACCAAAATTGAAACCTACAATCATAAAACCTTTAATAGCTGGTCATTATGACATCTTAATACATTTTTTTTTATTGTTCATGTTATAAAACGTGGTTTAAGTGCAAACCAGTCCCATTGTCCTCAATAGTGTTGATATTGTTAAAAGCTCCTGCAGGCCTTACTATTTTTAATGCTCTCTAAATTGTCCCAGTTAAACCGTGGGGAATAAACTTGAACGTGCCACGTCACAAACAACTTTTGAGAATTATTCCGGTGCAAGGATTTGCTTTATGACGCAAACTTTTCTACTTTGCCCGGTCTCATGCATTCTTAGTGTTGTTCACATCTCGGGTTGTACAAGCCGAGTCAGTGCTTATGCACCGTGTCTTGCTCTTGGCATGGAATGTTCGGGTTATAAATCAAAATTATAATTTTAGAATGTCTTAGCATGAGGAATATTTTCATGTTGTTGTGTGTAATTTGTCTTATACAGCTTCATGTGTTTCCATTCTATTAATCTCTCAGTTGTCTTTCGAAAACCTTTAAGTTTGCCAGTCATAATTAATATGGGTAGTCAGAAGACCAAAACTCTTTCTTCTAATCCTCTCAAAGGGTATCATACTCGTATAATCCAGTTACTGCCTATATTATCTCAACAACCCTGTAGAGGTCAGATAGTCAGACTCTCTATGTAAAATACTGGTAGTCATCTGGATCTGGTTAGACTGGTAGGTGATCCCAATATAGGTAGAAAAGCCTAGATAGATTGATTGCCGGAATACTGTTTTTGAAAGGCAATCGTATTTTATTTTTAGGCCTGTACAAGATAACATGAAAAAGTTACAATACCATTAGACATTCTGTTTATCGTACAAATGTTCTATTGTCCTATTCCGTTTGTATGAAGCCATCAAAGTAACCACTGTTTTACCTTTAGCGAATAATCACAAATGTATCACATTACATTTGTTGGGAAACGGTTTGAAGTATCACATAAAATCGTTTTTATTGTCAATACAAGACTCATTTTTATAGTCTGTTTATATGGGCCCGAGTGAAGAATGGATAGGTTTATGGAAGGATGTTGGCGATTTTATATTTATTGTTGCTAAAATGTCACATATGGAAATGATTATAGAGGTTTTTTATATACGTCTGGCGTTTGAAAATAGGAACTTATTTATTTTTTTTTGTATTAATTTGATGGTAAATTTTGATATTTTTATGTCAGTTATTATTGTATAATTATTTTTATTTTGAAATGCTCTTGGTATTGAGTATGAACGACGGCTGAATGTTATATTTAAGATATAAGTTCACTAAATTTCCAATGGCAATGGGTTTGGTTTCGTTGTTCTGCATAACTTGATAATTATTTTCAAGAAATGCATGTGTTTCATGGCATATACACGGCATCAATATTTAAAATCATAGGCCTAGTCTTACTTAACAGCGATCATCGAAAGAATGTGCGATCGTCGCGTCTATATGTCACTTTTTGCTCGGTGAACCTGAATGCGTGGTCCCGCCGACAAAGACCGACTTCAATGGCGTATATGCGAAATAATCGTTTTTAAATAGGACACGGGGTTATAAACAAACTATTCTTTGCTTAGGTATACATAGATCTAGTATTGCTTATATTTGCATCTAGTACATTATTGTTCAAAGATAATTTACATATGCATTCTCGTTAACCATAATTGGCTGTATACAGAATAATCCAAACTAAATTGTTTAGTTTTAAAATCTCATTGCCATTTTCATCAACGTCACGTTCGTTATACTTTTCACAAAGAACATTATACTTTTGGCTTTGATGACGATGTGCGAAGATAATTCAATTTTCTTTACCCATTTTCTTTGATATTTTTATATATTTACCGACATTAGACTCGGCATTAAGTAACGCAGGGCCCGAAGTGAGGGGAATCTTGTTTCGTCAGCATTAACATTAAGACAAATTGGAAAAAAGATTGTAGGCCGAAGAAATGATAGGATTTGGCTGTCTCTTTGAGTAATCACAAGCTCTCTTTTATTTCCTTTTCCAGAATTATTTTTATTACTTCATTAGGATTAGTTAAATTGCAAACTCACTTTTATGTAAACAGTTCGGTGTTATAATGGACGTGTTAATGTTTCCAATTTAAAAACTACGATATAATGGTTTTTATAGTTTTAAGAACATGAAACCCTTCCTGAAAAAAAAAATGTTTTTATTTTTCATTTTATTTTTTAATTATTTACACTCAGTAAATACAATATATAAGGATATGACCAAATCATAACCTGAGTACGAAGGTACCGCTCATATCTTAATAGATTTCTCCCAGCAGACCTCCCAAAAAAGGATTTAAAAAGAGAATAATTATAAAAATAAAATCACCTGATATTATGTCTACCCGAGATCCCAACGAAACAAACATACATAATACTTTAATTAAAAAGCGCATAAAATCTCAAAGCGCAACGGAAAACGAAATCACTCAACTCGTTACCCGTTGAAACACAGGTGCACTCTCGCCAGTACCCATTCCAGTACGTTTCCACTTCATTAACAACAACTAAAACTGTGCAAGCGGAACGTAAGAAACCATGTATAGGTGTCACCGACAAAGAACAGATAGAAGAGACATAGGTAGCGCCGTTTCTATGGTACATAAAGAGCTGGGACACAATACAATTTCTGCCTCGGACGCTTCCAACAATACACGTCGTCCTTTTCAGGTCACTTCCAGTTGTAACATGTTCAACAAATAATTATGCTTCGTGTATTGTGTGAAAAAACGTTTGTGTAACGCGGTCCGGTAAACGAGTTTATTGAATGTTTGAATTCGTAATTCATTTATTTTTTAATGTTTGTGTTTTTGGTCTTTGTAGGTTAGGTTAGCATTATTATGATTTAAAGTTTGTGTGTGTAAATTACAAATTTCTTTATACAGGCTAGCAGGCAGCAATCTGTTACCATGGATACAGTACATGATTTTGAACCTCCATGGCTTGATATATATGTATATTTATTATTAAAATAAAATTTGCCATTTCATACATATTGAACACGCAGGTGGCTTTTAGTTAGCAAAAGTTTGACCCGCTCCGCCCAGAGCGGAAGACGTCATTTGATTTTTTTGGTATTGCTCTTTTATAAAACAGTTTTTTTTGTTCTGTACATAAGGACAGACATTGTTTCAAATGGATAGTTTTAATTTTGGGAGTATCAGGACAAAACAATGATTGATTGAGACTGAATGCTTCGAACATGGTTTTATGGGCTGATTGGTTATTTTTTCCTCTGTATAGTGGATACAGAGGAAAAAATAACCAATCAGTAAACTGTAACCAAGACTTCAGTATATGATTCTAGACCCCTGTAGCATATTTTTTTGTCTGTTTTCAAAAAAAAAAAAACTGTTGTTTGAAAAAAAACTGCAAAAGTGCAAATACCTACGGGGATTTAATGTACTTATTCGATCATTAACCATGAATTCAGCATACTAAGATTCTAGACCCCCGTCAAGTATATAATTCTAGACCCCCGGCCCGAATCGTATGCTAAATTATTCACAAAGTTACAGTTTGCGCACTAGTAAAAATTTTATCCGGTATGGTTGTGATTTTTTATGGCATTTAATACGACATACATACAGCTACAATATACATAGCAATAAAATGAAATGAGCCCCACAAAAATAGCGGAAAAACAATGTTGCACGCGCCTTTTTCTATTGACCCAAAACTGTGCCATGAAAACTGAAACATAAATATTTTTTATGATACGCAACCTTGTATTATGTTTGTTTTTAGTATTTACACATGTTTTTGACATAAACAATACATTATATAATTTTTTTTCAATGTTTCCCATGCCTGTTTATACAAAAAATTTGTAAGTGTAGTGTAGTTGAAATTTCGGGACTTGAAAACATAAATTTATGGAGGCCTTAAATTTTGCAGATACATTTTTGAATTCGGTATCAACAAAATAAATTAAAAAGGAAGAAACAATACAGGAGCTAGAAAATGAAGATGCGGTTATTTAATTTGGAAAATATAACGAGATATTTAAAGTAAACCTTACAATAACTTAACCAACAGACCTACGTGCTGGGTAGGTACAAACTGTTACTAGAATCACGTCTTAGAATAACTAGGCAAACCCTTGCTTATGAAGTCTTACATATTCCCTCGGAAATGGGTTTCTGTACTGTAATGTAATTAGCTTCCAAGAAATTTTATATGAGAGCCCGTAGTTTCATAATCATTATGCTCTAGGGAACAGGCATTTTAGCTGCCTCAGTACGTCGATTAATACGATTCATTTTGATTTTAAGCTGTGAAATTAAATGCAGCAGTAAAATCCGCCTCGCCTTTTTGCTAATTATATTGGGTTACAGTCTAACCAGATGCCGCAGAGTACCAGTATTTTAGATAAAGTGACTATTAAGTCACTATATATTAATATGAAGTTAACAAACCAGTTACTGGGAAATACGATACCCCTTGGTAAGACTAGTTGTCAGGTTTTCGGGATTCTGACGTCCCGTATCGACTGTCATGTCCACGAATGACAGCCAGACCAACAGCTTAACCTAGAATGCAAAGCATGGAGGGATCTTGGTATGTAGGATGGTCACCCTACTACGTACTGACCGCGATGAGCATAGCTGACCTTGATTGATCGACCCATGCAGCTGTTATGAGTAAGCCACGAGCTCCTCAATTAAATGTACTACCAATGTAAAAAAAAAACATTAAAAAAAATGACATTAGACTTAAAAGAAAACTAATTATTAATATAATTTTCGGGTGAAAAAATATTTAACGAACTATGCTGTTCCGAACAAAAAAAACATTGATTTTTTTTTTTAATATTGGTTCTGAATAAAAATTGTATTTAATATTATACTAACATAAACCCATTTCTTTAACAGATGTGACCGCAACGCTATCCAGTCGAAATAAAACATCTGAAGATAAAATTCTCCTTAAGAAGAACGATGTCGATTAAAAAGTCGGATGTTATACAAAGAACGATGAGTGTGCCGAAGGGTTTTTAGTGAGAAATTGTGAAAAATAGAAAGAGTGAAGATGTCGGTAAAAGCCAGCGTTGGTTAAACAAAAAGGAGAAAAATGGCCTTCAAAGGATTCTGTGGCGAAGTGATCGGCTTTTTCCTGGCTGTGGCTTTTTGCATCATATGTCCCGAATATGGTGAGTCTAGCTTCTAATTTTGCAAAATTTTGTTGAAAATTTCAGAGCATTGTTTACTGATCGAGTGATTTAATTTTAATAGTTTTTGTTTCCAAAATGTTACGTGAAATGTTGGGAAAAGTATAGGCACAACAAGTCCGCAATATACCCATAAATTTGTTGCAGTACAGTGGAATATTTGCGTAACTCACTGAGAATGCCAATGCCTTTTGTTTTGATAGGTTAACAATATTCAATGTGGTACTATGTTCTCAAGACGAATTTTTTTAACATATGAAGCAATAGGTTAGCAATTTCCTTCGAAAACTTTTGGATTATGATTGAAACATGTAATTACCCTAATAACTATGGTGAAGGTTTACTCGGCTGTTCGTATCCTTTTTTTCTCAAATTCGCAAAAAACAATATATTTTCCACATTTCATAGACCCTACTCCATCACCTGATTCTTCGGAAAAATATTTTTTCCAACCAAAACCATTCATAATAAAATAACACATAACTGCAGATTCCGGAAAAATTACAGAAATCAGAATGAATCTTTACCCCCTGAAGGTATTCGTCAAAAGGCTTTGAATGTAAACTAAAGATCAAAACTCGGGATAAGAGTATTAAACCCACATGGTTCTTTATTTCCGGATCCGCCCGCAGATGTCAGACCGTTGTCATGCCGAACAAAAGCAATGTCATGTTCTAGCCAAACATGTACTTTGTATCTTTTATCCTTCATGGTAAGCAGAGCGTCTAATTCTTTTGAAGCTACGGTTAAATGTTTTTTACGATTAGAGGTAGAATCTTGGTTATTCAACGAAGGTTATGGCTATACTTTTCTCGATTTATTGTTGCAATTGAAATTTGATTATTGTAAAAGTTTTATTTAAATGGGTTTCTCTTACAAAACTGGTATGATTTTCAAAATACTAAGGTTGGAAATTATTTTAATTATTAAGCAATGTCATGTTTAGTGAAACGACCCCTAAAACAACTTTCTCACGGTCGTGAAAATATCGCGGCAGGATTATATGCGCACTGGATTTACCCCTCTGGGTCTTGTAATGCTCTGTGCATTGAGAATCCAACAAAGTACCACCTAGCTCTTCGATAAGACACACTGTTAGATTGAAGGTGCAATTTTGATGTGAATTCAACGTTTTATTTGCAATAGTGTAGGAAATATTTTCTATTATTTTTGTACTTAGTAAAATGAACCTAGAATGCTCTAGGCTAATAGAGGAGCCTGTGGAGGCCTCCTCATAGTCTACCACGCGGGCCCAATTTGGATTGGTTGATGTCACTTGTCTTCGAATTTTTCGTTCTAGGACATGCCGGTTTCCTCACGATGTTTTCCCTCATCGTTTTGAAAGCAATGGTGACGAAATTATTTACACAAAGTCTGCCTGCCTGGGTTCGAACCCATGACCTACAACTCGAAAGCCGGGGCCAAAACCAATGGGCTACCACTGCTTTTACTTTGTAATGCAAACTAAGAAAGCCGGGTAAAAAGGTGCAAATAAACGTTAAATTAACGTTTATTGAAAACCTTCACAGAAACACTGAACCTGTTTAAAGGCTAATAGGAAACGCTTCATGGAAAATTAATTGAATTGGATTGCAATAAAACCGCGATATTTTTCAATTAAAATATTGCAGTGTGTCCGTTATATTATTAATTTCACTGAATTGCATTTCAGTTTATTTAAGAGCAGTGGTGGCCTTGTGGTAACAGTGCAGTGGTAACGTGATAATGGCCGCGATTTACAAGTTGTAGGTCGTAGGATCGAACCCAGGCGCTCTATTTTCTGAAAATTATTTCATCACCACTGCTCTCAAAACGGTGAAGGAAAACATAGGCAGGAAGACAACATGAACTAGAACCAAAAATTTGAAGACATGAGACACAGGGAGTGTCACAGAGAGGAAGACACAGGCTTCCTCTCTGTGACACTCCCTGTGTCTCATGTCTTCAAATTTTTGGAGCAGTGGGAACGTAATAGATTGATAATTATGCATAAGATATGCAGTTCAGTTTATATAACTGAAAATATTGGAACTTTTATAATAAGTTCCTACTATTTTGGAAACGATAGGGTTTTCAATTTTACAAAACTTAAACATTATAACCATCATCATCATCATCATTATACGATAGGGTATTAATAATATTCAAAGTCAAAGTTAAATTATATAATATGTATTATGCATTTAATTATATGATGTGACTATTATTATAATGCTCGTTGCTTATACAGCAATTTATTGGTATATTTTGCCATGTTTTTTATTTATTTAGTTCAAGCAGTTAAATGTTAATGCTTTGATACCTACCTATCTAAAAATCTATCTAGCTTTTCCCTAATATGTTGGGATCAGGTTTCAGTAGAATACGAGTATTTAATATGGTGTAACTGCTGATCTGGCCTCCATAACGAAGTCACTAGGTAACACGACACCCCTTGTTAAGACTGATTGTCAGACTTTTGGGCTTTACCTGTGACGAAGGTTGTCAAATATCTACGAGTGACATTCAAAACCAACGGCTTTGCAGTGGTATCTACACCGCCATATATGAACTACGCAAATCCTGCATCGCATTATCAGAAATTACCGCGCAACTAGCATATAATATACAACGTCCCGACAGCAATCATCGGGCAGTTACGCACCGGGCAAGACACCCATCGGTTGGAGGGAGGAGGATCTACCATGTTCTTCTACGGAGCCTCGAAAAATAACGTGCTTGCCGAGGCACGAAGGGGTCTCGATGTGTAAAGAATGGTTATAATAAACCTTTTATTTCAGACCAAATTATACGATCCATATGTTGTTAGTAAAAAGTCTTAACCAAATGTTAGTAAAAAAGTAGAATGAAAATCACACTACTAACGAATTCAAAATTTAAGACAACTGACACTTTTGTGTGCAGCCGTATCCAGTGAGCCAGCACGGGGCTGTCCCACCTATCACACAATACACTCAGGATGCTATGGGAGCTAGCACGTATTCGACTGAGAGTAGACGCGCACTGCTTCCGTATAATGGCATGAAATCCATCAACCCTGTCCTCGGTAAACATCCCGGGAGCGCTACAATACCGTGGTAGATACAACAGCATCCTGAATATATTGTTATACTGGACACGCAAGGCGTTGTATTTACGCCTCAGCGTTTACCTGACCCACAGACTGTACGTGTAAAAAGGCTGGCAGTTCAAGTGTTAAAGTTAAAGTGGCTGGATGCTCTGAAAAGGGTTATGCATCCACAAAAAGACTGATAAGCATTTTACCTTTGATGAACCCGTGTATTGATTTTTATGTAAAAGATTAAACCAAAATAAGCTAGGAATGTGCTCGTAAATTTCATTATGTTACTGCTGATACTTTTGATGTTGTATGGGTCTGAATGTTGGGCCACAAAAGGGATGAATGAAAGGCAACTGCATGCAGCTGAGATGATAATGTTAAGAGGGATATGTGATGTTACACGAATGGATAGAATAAGAAATAAGTACATAAGAGGAAGTCTGAAAGTGGCACCAATAACTGAAAAGTTGTGTCGGAATCGGTTGTCATAGTATGGTCACGTGATATGGAGGAATGAGGAAAATGTCGTGAGGAAAGTATGGAGTATGAATGTTGATGGCTATAAGTTGAGGGAGACCAAAGGAAGGATGGATGGACTGTGTGAATTATGATATGGATATAAAGGGGGTGACTACTGAGATAACGACTAATAGAGAAGTGTGGAAGAAAGACATGTTGCGCCGACCACAAATAAATAGGGATAAGGGCAGAATAATGATGTTTACTGATAATGATAATTATCAAAAATGTGTACGAAATATAGAGCATTAAATAATAATATTCCACAACTATCACACAACGCCATCTAGTCCCAAGCTAAGCAGAGCTTGTGTTATGGGTACTAGACAGCTGATAAACATACTTATATATTTCTAAATACATACATATTATAGATAAATTACACCCAGACACATAAAAAATGATCGTGCTCATCACACAAACATTTGTCCTGGATGGGAATCGAACCCACGACCTCCGGCATAGCAGTCAGGGTCACTAACCACTAGACCAACAGGCCTGTCTGTCCATGTCTCTGTGTTGTTACTTTAGCTGAACCGTCATTGCGTAATCATCTTTATATTTTAGTTTTGTACCTTTTACGTGTTCCGAACCATTAACCAACTTCATTAAATTATTCATGTGTTTACTAAACTTAATAGCACGCTAGGCTGTCGCTGCGCAACGCTAAGCCATCAGTCCCGGCTGACGTTTGTTGATCTTTGACAGACATTACGGGTAGTGAGAAGCCCGGGAGCCTGACAACCAGCCTCAACATGAGGTATCGTTTTACCAAATAACTGCATTGTGGAGGCCGATATGCAGTTGCTTTGAGTAGAATAGGAGAGCATACAAATGAAGTAGAATAGTGTTCAGCTGTTTCTGATTTCCTCCACTGGAAAATAGTAGGCAATTTTTTTATTGCCTAATGGGCCAACTATTGACCTTGATTTCTCATGATCGAAAGTGATGGATGAATTCTCCTGCCAGGGTCGCGAGATCTGTTCGAAAGAGTTACCGTCGCACTGGAATATGGGCAACTGAAGGAACACGGGTGGGTTCTAGTCAGTAAAAGTCTGACATACCCTTCCGCTCCACTCTAGAGCGGGAGACGTCATTTGATGATTTCCCAAAAAAAAATCATTTATGAAGTCTACCGTGGAATGTGCGTGCCCAAGTGATGCTTATTCACTCTTGCTTTGATAGCTGACATATGCTGGAAAAGATGTTCGTATGCTTAACAAACGTGTAATGTGCAACGATCTGCTGCCGGTCGACACGAAAAAAAACTAACAAATAAAATAAATAAATAAATAAATATCTTAGGACAACCAACACAACGTTATCTGATCCCAAACTAGGCAGAGCCTGTACTATGGCAACCAGACAACTGATAAACATACTTATATATTTCTAAATACATACATATTATAGATAAATAACACCCAGACACAGAACAAATGATCGTGCTCATCACACAAAGATTTGTCCTGGGTGGGAATCCAACCCACGACCTCAGTCTTATGAGTCAGTGTCACTAACCACTAGACTAACAGGCCAGGCCAGGCCAACTATACTCCTATTGCGTAATGTCTGCTTAGCCTGGTCTCAAATATATTGGGTTTTTGCTTCCAGTCTAACCAGATCGACAGCTGAATACCAATATCTTACTTAAAGCAACTGCCTATCTGACCTCCACAACCAAAGTACTGGGTAGCAAGGTGATAATACAATTAAACTTTTGGGCTTTTGACTTTCTGTAGTTATCAACTGTCACATATCTATGCATGACAGTAAAGACCGACGGCTTAGTGGGCTTTTCGTGGTACTGACGGGTCCCAATAAGTATTGCATGGTTACCCAACCTTCAATCGACAGGTGCGGTGGTTAGTATAGAGTCACGTACCTTTGACCTTTATTACGTAATTTGTTTTATTAAAAAGTTTCAATAACTGTACCAAGCAAAACAATAAAGCTACAGATAACCACGCATTCCTACATCCACGAACTAAAACAGCTGTTCCAAAATTGTTGCCGAACCCAATTATCGTGGTTTGAGCCCGAAATTCGTCGGGGCTACGTCAAGTTCCCAAGTTTTACTAACAAATTTACCTAACCGAGACAATACATAGTTTTGTACGAATGCTGGTGGCGAACGTTTCAAAACTACCCCTACCAGGTATGCCGTTATTGGGTAAATAAATACCCGTAGTTACTGTATTGGATTCAGGTGGCAACACTGAAAAAATGGATTTTGTTGTGCTCGTTCTAATGGAAGTAGTTTTGTAGTTTGATCCGGTTAAAGCGTTAAATTTAAATTGGAATACTGAACTGTTGAAATACACTGGCTAGCAAGATGGAATCTTTTTAGAATGAGTACTTTGGTGTCTCTATTCATGGTGGCTTATTATTTAGACTTGTTTTTAGTCAACCTGTAATTTCTTAACTCCACAATGGCAGAAAACTATAGTCCGAAGCCTTGTATCAATAAAAGCTCATTCGATTTTTTCAGTTTGGGTTGACATTTGCTTTCGGGTGTCAACATGTACCTAGCCTTTTCTCCAACTATTCCAGTCCAGTGGTTGGCATTCAGTTTAACTGGATGCAGCTGAATTACAGTATTTTACATGGAAATAGTACCTATTTGACCTCCATAACCTTGTTATGATGAATTATTCATTGACCGATTTTATTACGTCCCTGAGAACTTGGGCTTACTTAACAACAACAAAATATACCTACGAATTTGTGTGGGGTACCACAACTAAAAAGTGAAAAAAAAAAAACTTTATTAAAAAAGAAAACATACTACAAATAAAAACATTACGAAGCGACAAGCTTTAATTTTTTTAAATTTAAGCCCAAGTTCCCAGGGTCGTAATAAAATCGCGGCGGGATGTTTTCGCGCTCGATCTTCAATGCACTGCGTAGCATCGACAGTAGAAAATCGAACACTGTTTTTCGACGCACTCACACACATTAGCGCCGCACTCTGTGGGATTCTCAATGCTTCGTTCAAAACCGAGAGTCGAAAATCAGGTGCTCGAAAATGTCCCGCCGCCATTTTATTACGTCTGAATGAATGTCAACTAAGTGACAGCGAGGTACTGTAATGTCATCAACATGCAATACGTGGGAGGATGCGTATTATTGAAGCAAACTCAAAAACCAATAATCAGAACTTGACCAAATTTATATCGGACCACTTTATAAGTATACACTTTGAACAACAGAAGAATTGCTCAAGTCAGTGTATTAATGATAAAGTTAAAAACATTCGAATGGAGAACCTCCTCCATTTTTGTAGTCGGTTAAAAAGAAGAACAAACATAAACATATTTTTATTTTCATGTAAATAAAATTGCTTACTTTCTGTCGACATTCGGCAGATTGGCGCAAATAGTACTTAAATATTTAGGTATGTAAATACTTACATGAAATATGAGGCCCTTGTAGGCATAAGCTTATTTTTCTCTTTGAAAGGTCTTTGAACCTAGCTCTCAAATTCAGCTGGCGTGCTGTCAAGGTAAATGAAGAACATAAAAACAAAATTACGTTCTTTATAAGCTCATGAAAAAGAAAATACGAGTACTTACTAACATCATATTTTTTTCAAAAGCCTTGTAATTAGACTTGTCCAATCTTATGTAGTATCGTTATTGACGTATTTAATACAGCCTCGTTGTCCCGTTGTTCTCGTCGGGTCCAAGTTTTGTGGTTTTTTTTGTGTTTGGAAATCATTAAATGACGTCTCCCGCTCTGGGTGGAGCGGAAGGGCGTGTCAGACTTTTACTGACTAAAACCCACCCGTTTTCCTGCAAGTGCACCCACTTAACCTCTAAAACTCACCCCTACCAAACCAAAAGCAGGCTAACCCACCTAACCCTGGGCACTGCGAGTTTACTCACCTATTTCTTTTTATAAAATTGGATTCCACACCTCAAGCAATCTAACCCACCTATCCACCCACCTTTTTCTTTTTATACAATCAACAAACCTTAAACGTGCAAATAGTAAACCCGTTATCCCCAAGCCAGCAGATATTAAGCCCACAAATACAAAATCTATCACTCCTAAACTCATAAACCTAAAAGCTATAATCTACAAAATTGATAAACCTCAATCTTTATTAAATCTAGAACTCATAAAAATGTTCCTCTGCCACACGATCGAATTATTAACTATTTAAGAATTTTGCTACAGTAAAGTCCTGGATTTTATTTAGTTCTTGAAAAAAAGCGACTAAACTCAATGTTTCCAGGGTTAGGTGGGTTAGCCTGCTCGAGGTTTGACAGGGGTGGTTTCTAGGGGCTTAGTGAGTTAGGGGGGTGGGTGGATAGGTGGGTTAGATTGCTTGAGGTGTGGAATCCCATTTTATAATAAAAACTTTTTAACAAAAAATTAAACCGCCGAAAAAACTGAAAAGCAAAAAATTATTATTTTTTGCTTTTCAGTTTTTTACCTCAAAATTAAGAATCGGCGCTTTGAGTGATATTTGTTTATTGATTTTTCAGCGCCGACTCAAAATATTAAGGTTTATTATTTTTTGCTTTTCAGTTTTTTCGGCGGTTTAGTTTTTTGTTAAAAAGTTTTTATTTTATATTTTTTTGTACCTTGAATGTACTAATAATACTTGGCAAGGTATACCCCATCCAATGAAAAAAGAATTATCAAAATCGGACTACTCTGTATAAAGTTATGCGTGGTTATACATTACAATCAGCGAGTGAACAATCAATCATCCCCTGTTTTCCGACCCTTTTTTTTTGGATGGGAAATCATCAAATGTCTTCTCCCGCTCTGGGCGGAGCGGGAGGGCGTGTCGGACTTTTACTGACTAAAACCCACCCGTGTTCCATCAGTTGCCCATGTGCCAGGGTCACGGTATCTCTTTCGAACAATCACGCGACCCTGACAGGCATCGGTCCTAGTAGACCCCTACACTGCTGCTGACATCTCTTTGAGGCGCGCGTGGAACACTACGCGCCGTCGACCCGAGCCTGGTCCTTACCGGGCCGCGAGCTACCCATTGCTCGCCACCCGCAAGCTCGCGCCTACGGTGGCCGGGAGTCCGCTATCGACTCCCGACGCCTAGGGCGTCTCCTCCTGCGGCGGCTAGGGACGTGAGGGCGCAGTGACTGCCACCCCTCACGCACCCCGCCTCCTCCTTCGCGAGCATTACTGCTTCGCAGAAGGAGGTGACGGCTTCCCATTCCCTCTCGCTCCGTACCATGGCTCGCACCAGGGCCGGACGCGAGAGGTCGCCGCCGCCGATCGCCTCCACGAGGACACGGCGGTGCTCCGCCCAGGCAGGGCACACCTCCACCGTATGCTCCACCGTGTCCTCCAGACGATTCTCACAATGGAAACACCCGGGCTTATCCTCCCGCTTTATCCTGAACAGGAACCCACCGAAGCACCCATGCCCGGTGAGAACCTGCGTCAGGCGGAAGGTAAGGACGCCGTGGCGCCTCTCTATCCACTCCTCAAAGAGGGGACTTACCGCCACAATTGTGGCGTGCCCTGCGCTGGGTTGCGACAATCGTACCCGCCATGTCGCCATGAGATCACACCGGAGCTCTGTCCGCCGTGCCGCGATTTGTCGCGGCAGCGGAGTTTCGCCCCGGCGTTTCGCCTCCTCGCGCCACTCCCACATGTGGGCTAGGACCTTTGCCTCCAGATCCCATGGCGGCACTCCGGCAAGGAGGCTCGCCGCCTCGCAGGAGACCGTGCGATATCCCCGGATTAACCGGATGGCCATGACCCTCTGGGCCGCACTCAACCGGCGCGCTGGGCGCAGCCTCAATAAGGGCGCCCACACCGGTGCCCCGTAGAGGGCCATGGACCGCACGACCCCCGTGTAGAGCATCCGGCAGGAGGCGTTTGGACCCCCCAGATTGGGCAGGAGCCGCTTTAAGGCAGCCCCAGCCTGCTCCAGTGTTTTCCGACCCTTAGGGTTCGATTTTGTTTTCCAAATTTATATGGGACCACCTTGGGAGTATACCCTTTCCAATAAACAATGAGTTATCTCAATCGGACTACCATGTACAAAGTTATACGTGGTCATACATAAAAAATAAATAAAAAATTGCGTGGAATTGATAACCTCCTCCTTTTTTTTCGTTGGTTAAAAAGAAGTAGGCGAGTAAACGGCAGTTCCCAGGGTTAGGTGGGTTAGCTTGCTTTTGGTTTGGTATGGGTGACTTTTAGGGGTTAAGTGAGTTAGGGGGTTGGCTACTTTAGCCTACATGTAGTATACAATCTAATTATTTGAAGAAAAATACCGAGCTAGCTCGTTGTATCCACTGTTAGGTGGGTTGAAGGTTGTCAATTAGCTTAGACGTATGATGTTTTTCTGGATTACAAAAAAACAGTGATAAATTTCATAATTTCCGCACCTGTAGCTTAAAATATATGACATTTTAAAGAGATTAACAAAAAATTGTGACCCTTCCTAATAAAATGACGCGGGGCTGGAATTGTTTCCATTATTTCCCACTGTGCGTAAGCGCGAGCTTGCAGGCGGCGAGCAATGGGTAGCTCGCCGCCCGGTAAGGACCAGGCTCGAGTCGACGGTGCGTAGTATTCCACGCGCACCTCAAATTTATGCCAGCAGAACTAAAGGGCCAGGACCGATGCCTGCCAGGGTAACGAGATTGTTCGAAAGAGACACCGTGACCCTGGCACATGGGCAACTGAAGGAACACGAGTTGGTTTTAGTCAGTAAAAGCCTGACACGCCCTCCCGCTCCGCCCAAGAGCGGGAGAGGTCATTTGATGATTTCCCATCCAAAAAAAAAAAAGCTTACATATATTTGAAATACGTGGACGAAACCGCTGGCAAAGTTAGTAAATTATAAGTTCAGGTTTCCTCACGATGTATTTGCTTCATATATCAATAATGTGTAAGAAAAATACAGAAACTCTTTTGCATTGAAGCAGTCTCAAAGTTACTTGTCCGTATTGGAACCAAAAGCCTCATATATGAGAGGCAAGGCCTAAAGCACTAGGCCATCACAGCGATGGTGACGTATAACAGTACCATAATGGTTTATAGGTCATCAACAGTATACAAATAAGTTTCCAACCCATCAAGTTCTATCGTCATTAATTAATAATAATAATAATAATATTCCACAACTATCACACAACGCCATCTAGTCCCAAGCTAAGCAGAGCTTGTGTTATGGGTACTAGACAACTGATAAACATACTTATATATTTCTAAATACATACATATTATAGATAAATTACGCCTAGACACAGAACAAATGATCGTGCTCATCACACAAACATTTGTCCTGGGTGGGAATCGAACCCACAACCTCCGGCATAGCAGTCAGGGTCACTAACCACTAGACCAACAGGCCTGTCAAACCCTTGTTCACCCTTGGATGAATCTAGAAAATTGATGAGCGATTTTTCTTTTATTATTAACGAAAGATAATCGTGCCTAAGCCATTTTACATGGGCTTTTACAACTTGTGGTTAGCAGCTGACATATTTTTTTTTATGATGTAAGCTGAATATGATATATCGTAAAAGGCGTGGAGGTATTCTTTTAGTAAATATATCGAGATTGGATGCCCTTGGTTATCGAGCATTAAGAAGTCTTTTATACAATAGACGTGACTGGCCTTATTTGAATATTTTCACTCTCCGCAGTTTCATGAAATTTTGGGTCTTATTAACATTAAAGTGTAAGTCATCGTGGTTTTATTTCGTATCAACTCAAGCACTACATCATTCGTTCGTGCCAAGACCAACATTACAACGCCTTCATTAAATGAATTTAATTACTTTCTCAAAAAACGTAATCATCTACAAGAACGTAGTTATTCATAATTGAGTCACGTGCGAAAACGGGAAAAGAGTTTGAGACTGCAAGCAGTGCTTATACTGCAGGAAATTTCTTGATTAAAAAATATAAGATCTTAAATGGTAAGGAGTAAGGTTCAAAATCTCTTGCAAGCTGTAACCATAAAGATTTATTAGTAATTCAACACGAGTAGCCTTTGGATAACAATCAAAGTGGAATGGAAATAAATATTTATATTAAATTCTTTTCCTACAATTTTGTTACGAAATATTAACCCGTTGTACGCCGTTGTGGTACAAAATACCCGAAATTCATAGACATTTTAGTGCAATTAGTAGTCGTGAGCACGTACAGACATTTAGAGTTCTCAACTTGAAATTAAGTCTAAGATAATAGACTTAAGAGTCAGGTAACAGTCATAATAGCTGAAGTTAGATAGCTTTTAGAGCACATGAGGATAATATGAAACTAAATTAAACTGTCTTACAATGATCTATTTGTCTAAAGAATAATTTGATGAACGGTTTAAACTACTCATAAAAACCCGCTATCTCTCCAAATATTTTTTTGTCAGCTAGCGTGAAAAACTAGAGTTGAAAGTCTAAAGTAATTTGTCAAAGTTTCTTGCGAACATTTCTCTCGCTCGATATTTTCTGTTAGCTTTTAAATTTCAAGAAAAACAACACGAACTGTTGAAATCTAGACTGATGGCACAATTATAATATTACCTACTTTATTAGGTAATTTAAATAAAGTTTTTCAAGCTTGTTTGCGTGACTATTTTAGTGAGTAAAAAACCGGCCAAGTGCGAGTCGGACTCGCGCACCGAGGGTTCCGTACAAACCTGTAGGTATTTTCGGTTTAAAAATATATATATATTTTTTAATTTTTATATTTCAGTTGATTGAATGTAAGGTAAATTGCGGTTTACGATTTATGACGTTTTAAAAAAAAACTGCTCACTCGATCTCGTTCAAACCAATTTTCTTTGGTAGTTTACATGGTAATGTACATCATATATTTTTTTAGTTTTGTCATTCTCTTATTTTAGAAGTTACGGGGGGGGGACACACATTTTACCACTTTGGAAGTGTCTCTCGCGCAAACTATTCAGTTTAGAAAAAAATGATAATAGAAACCTCATTACCATTTTTGAAGACCTATTCATAGATACCCCACACGTATGGGTTTGATGAAAAAAAACATTTTTGAGTTTCAGTTCTATGTATGGGGAACCCCAAAATTTATTGTTTTTTTTCTATTTTAGTGTGAAAATCTTAATGCGGTTCACAGAATACACCTACTTACCAAGTTTCAACAGCATAGCTCTTATAGTTTCGGAATAAAATGGCTGTGACATACGGACGGACAGACAGACAGACAGACAGACAGACAGACATGAAGAATCTATAAGGGTTCCGTTTTTTGCCATTTGGCAACGGAACCCTAAAACCAAGCTCATGCTTTCTATTTACATAATTAAAGAGATACTTTTGCATATGATTTACATTATTTACTAAAAGTGAATAACAATTTCAAATCGAAACGTCAATTGAGATATCATCAAACGTTAATGTTTAAACGATCTAGCCAGTTTTAGTTGGCCACATCATGTAATGCAACTAATTCAAGAAATGGCTAGTCACATCATATAGTAATCAATTCTACGATCTGACATATCATATGTATATATCCTCAGATTACAATTCCTTCGTGTTGTAGTTTATTTACTACCTATTTCTATTTTTTTTTTATTATAACCCGCCCGCTGCTTATTTTAATGCGCGATTTGAATATACGTCTAATCAGTTACATGAGACCTAGATTATGACCGGAGACAAGCTATTGTAAACATCTCCGGTACTTTTAGTCGGCGGAATAGTAACATATCGATATTTTTAATCGATTACTACCATTTAATTGACATAATCTGTGGTCTATCTTGACAAAATTCAGGTTAAGTTTTAATGGCAGAACTACATTTGATTCAATAAAATAATTATTAGTTACGGTTTTTAATGCTAGGGTGAAAGAGATGTTGATAAAATAAAATTGGACTTATAAAATTACTAGTTAATTTTTGAGAAGTAAATAGTCTCTGCCCGACACTGAAAATAAGGGGCCCATCGGCGGGCAATGTCTTTTGACGCGGACGAAGTCGCGGGCAGAAGCTAGTACTATAATAATATTATAAAGCTGAAGAGTTTGTTTGTTTGATTGAACGCGCTAATCTCAAGAACTACTGATCCGAATTGAAAAATTCATTGTGTGTTGGGTAGCCTATTTATTGAGTAAGGCTATAGGTTATATAACATCACGCTACAGTCAAGAAGAGAGGAGCAGTAATGAAAACCGGCCAAGTGCGAGTCGGACTCGCGCACCGAGGGTTCCGTACAAACCTGTAGGTATTTTCGGTTTAAAAATATAAATATTTTTTAATTTTTATATTTCAGTTGATTGAATGTAAGGTAAATTGCGGTTTACGATTTATGACGTTTTAAAAAAAAAACTACTCACTCGATCTCGTTCAAACCAATTTTCGTTGGTAGTTTACATGGTAATGTACATCATATATTTTTTTTAGTTTTGTCATTCTCTTATTTTAGAAGTTACGGGGGGGGACACACACATTTTACCACTTTGAAAGTGTCTCTCGCGCAAACTATTCAGTTTAGAAAAAAATGATAATAGAAACCTCATTACCATTTTTGAAGACCTATTCATAGATACCCCACACGTATGGGTTTGATGAAAAAAAGCATTTTTGAGTTTCAGTTCTATGTATGGGGAACCCCAAAATTTATTGTTTTTTTTTCTATTTTAGTGTGAAAATCTTAATGCGGTTCACAGAATACACCTACTTACCAAGTTTCAACAGCATAGCTCTTATAGTTTCGGAATAAAATGGCTGTGACATACGGACGGACAGACAGACAGACAGACAGACAGACAGACAGACATGACGAATCTATAATGGTTCCGTTTTTTGCCATTTGGCAACGGAACCCTAAAAACGTAGGTTTCAATTCAAAACTGAGTCACAAAATGTTATTAATTGTGTTGTGGTATTAAACTTA
Organism: Aporophyla lueneburgensis; assembly: GCA_932294355.1. Taxonomy (NCBI): domain Eukaryota; kingdom Metazoa; phylum Arthropoda; class Insecta; order Lepidoptera; family Noctuidae; genus Aporophyla; species Aporophyla lueneburgensis. Next base: position 25,636,177 of record OW028743.1, read on the forward strand.
GCGAATCATTTCGCAAGCATTTCGTAACTTAAATAACAAGTAGGTATTTAAAAAAAAATTAAATCACAACTGATTTACCTTTCTATGATATTAAATCATTTAAAAAGGCTTGTGGAAAAAATGGGACTGCAAAACCTTAGTTATCACTAAAAACAATGTGAAAGTCGGTACGAAACGAACAAATTACAAGTAAATTCAAAGAAAAATATTGAATAATATTCCTTCTTTGCAGTAGCCGTAAAGTAACAAAAGTATCTGGAAATTCCCACCGACATTTGTATGTCTTCTCGAAGCGCGAACTTCGCGAAACGACGACAGAACAGAAATAAAGTTGTGAATAAAATATTACATTATTTGACCGCATAGCGTTCAGAGGGTTGGGGTGGGTGCAGTTGACATATTAACTTATAAATAAAGAATGTTTGGAGACAGCACCATAAACATTTTTATCGTGTTTTGCATGAATATGAAGTTTCACGTTTTGCATACGTGAGCAATGCAGAAACGGTTGTAAAATATCTTGCTTTGGATTGTGTAATTGGTTTCTCGTACTCGAATAAAAGGTACAAAAAGCAAAATATAGGTGGATTTTTTTCTCATTTCTAATGAGAAACAAAATCCACCTGTAGGTACATTGATTTGCTTTTTAACACGTTAACTACCATGGTTAAAATCAGAAAAAGTCAAAAAATGTACTTTCACGTTAAATCGATTATTTATTCCATACCTAAATACATTATTTACAACAAAAACATGGCTGCCAGGCCGCAACGACATGTTCAGATTTTGTATGTGTTGTCGGTCATATAGTCCAATAATTTATTTAATTCTTATTTAATGCATAATCTATCTTCCTAGCCTTTTCCTAACTTTGTTGAGGTAAGTTTTTAGTGTTACGGGATGCAGCTGACTTCCATGCATGGAGCGATTGCTTATCTTATGTCCAAAACCTAGTAACTATGTAAAACTGGTTGTCAGTTTTTTGGGATTTCGACTTTCAATCACGACTAGTGTGTAGTCATGTAGTTATTCATTCCGCGAATTAAAATTTATCAGTATTTATTTATTTGGTTCATCAAAAGTTGTTTTCACTTTTGAGTTTAAAACTAACAGTTGTCTTAATAAACTTACTTAATTCTTCATACTTATCTCGGTAATAGCATGGTATACTATCGCTCAATAACGTCGACAAAAAAAAAACAAAATCAAAACAGTATAGCTAGTAAACACCGTAGTTCCAAGAATGAGAAGCTTTTAAAATAAATTGTATACTTCTTGATGTTTTTTTTTTAAATTTCGAACCCATTAAAGCCTCTCAAGTTATTAATCTGTCTAGACTTGAATGAAAAATTGTCTCATTTCTATATTTAGAAAAAGATTTGGTGCTGAAAGATGTAGACATAAGTCGAGTGCCGAAAACTGTTCATAGATAGAGTTTTATAAAAAGAGTTTTTCATGGAAATCATTTGTGTATTAAACTTGTCACTTACTCTGAAATTAAGATTAAGTTACTGTATCGCTTTGGGAATCTATTATGAGATATTTTAAATAATTGGGGTGCTAAGAAAGGTCGTCCGTTTCGCGTCTTCTTTGGCAGCAATAATCAGGATTTAGCCAGGATCTGTATTACTAAACTACTAAACCATGTGCCTAGCCTTTTCCCCAGTATGATGAGGTCGGTTTCTAGTCTAACGGGATGCCACTTAATACCAAATTTTTTACATGGATTGGGTACCTATCTGATCTATATAGCTCAGTTACTAGTACAAGACTGGTTGTCAGACTTCTGGATTTTTGACTATCCGTAAAGACTGTAATAGATTCACGAATGACAGCCAGGAACAACGGCCTATCGTGCTTTCCAAGGCACGGAGGATTCTTGATGTGTAAAAATCCCAAGACATATCTATGGCAGGCGTAGCTAGACCTGATCTATCAACCCGTGTAGCTGTTATTACTTAGCCACAAACCCCTCTACTAACTACGAACTAAAAATTAATAAATCAGCTTGTGTTGGCCCAACGTAGGGCCAACGTCATCCATTCCTTTTAACACTCAACTTAATCCTGCGGCAACACGGACTAGTCCCACCTATAGGCGTCGAGTTTCTCACTATCTACCCTTGCGTCCACTGCAATGCCGTTAAACGTTTTCAGGGACCCAAGTTTTGATGGTCGAAACAATGGTGGTCACCAATAGGATGAAATGGAGTAGAATATTCTTTATTATGCACTAGCTTTTGCCCACGGCTTCGCTCGCGTTAAATTCCACCCCCCCTCCCATTTTAGAGAAGTAGGGGGTTAGAAAGAAACAAAAAGTAGCCTGTGTCACTATCTATCCCTTCAACGATATCCAATTAACCTTTTGAATGTTTCAAGCTACACAGTTCGACATAAGTAATTGTCTTTCTATTGTGTCTCTAATTATGGCATTCGATGAGTTAAAAAATCATGTCAATTCGTCGCTCCGTTTTGCCATGAAAGACTGACAAACAGACACACACACTTTCCCATTTATAATATTAGTATGGATGTATACCACCGTATAAATTACAGATATAAATGTAGATATTTTACACAATGGGCGATCGTATTAACCGAAACCGTCCATAATTTAATACTAGTTAAGAGTATTTTCCATCGTGTCCTACTTTTCAAGAAAATGCATGTTCACCTTAATATAAAAAGGCAAATTACAGTTCAGTTTTCCTTTTCAAGGCCGATATTTCAGTGCTTGTATATTCCAGTTGAACTATATAGTAAATAGTAATTCCATGCATTACGTATACGTTTAATAAATTGATAAAATATTTTCCGGCATATGGTACCTACTCCAGATAGTTCTGCACACCTAAACAAAAATTAAAAAGGTACTAACTATTTATGCCAGGCTTTTTTTTTTCAGGATGGAAAATCATCAAATGACTTCTCCCGCTCTGGGCGGAGCGAAAGGGCGTGTCAGACTTTTACTGACTAAAACCCACCCGTGTTCCATCAGTTGCCCATGTGCCAGGGTCACGGTATCTCTTTCGAAAAATCACGCGACCCCGGCAGGCATCGGTCCTAGTAGACCCCTACACTGCTGCTGACATCTCTTTGAGGCGCGCGTGGAACACTACGCGCCGTCGAGCCGAGCCTGGTCCTTACCGGGCAGCGAGCTACCCATTGCTCGCCGCCCGCAAGCTCGCGCCTACGGTGGCCGGGAGTCCGCTATCGACTCCCGACGCCCGGGGCGTCTCCTCCTGCGGCGGCTAGGGACGTGAGGGCGCAGTGACTGCCACTCCCTCACGCGCCCCGCCTCCTCCTTTGCGAGCATTACTGCTTCGCAGAAAGAGGTGACGGCTTCCCATGCCCTCTCGCTCCGTACCATGGCTCGCACCAGGGCCGGACGCGAGAGGTCGCCGCCGCCGATCGCCTCCACGAGGACACGGCGGTGCTCCGCCCAGGCGGGGCACACCTCCACCGTATGCTCCACCGTGTCCTCCAGACGATCCTCACAATGGAAACACCCGGGCGTATCCTCCCGCTTTATCCTGAACAGGAACCCACCGAAGCACCCATGCCCGGTGAGAACCTGCGTCAGGCGGAAGGTGAGGACGCCGTGGCACCTCTCTATCCACTCCTCAAAGAGGGGACTTACCGCCGCAATTGTGGCGTGCCCTGCGCTGGGTTGCGACAATCGTAATGCCAGGCTCAATAATGAAATGCTCGGAAATGCAAGTCATTCACATTTCCTTAAAGGTTAATTTCGTATGCGAATCTGTATAATGAAGTAATCTGTATAATAATAAAGCGATATTCATACAAACAAATACACATCCAAACCCCAAAATCTTTAGAAGTACAAGTGGGTTTTGAAAAAATCTTTTGGTATTTTATAGCTCATTTTTTGAAGAACGGTATGGCTTATTTTACATCACGGTACGACTCCTAGGAGCAAAGAAAAATGATAAAAATAATAGATTTAAAAAAAATAAAAAACTCGCTTCCATAGAAAACCAAACTAAAAAGTTGAAAATAATGGAAAAAAGCGTCGGGTGTTTTCTATGGAAGCATGTTTTTTAGTTTTTTATTATTAATTTATTTTTATTTATATTATTTTTTATGTTCTAATTTTTAGTGTGTTTCGAATTTTGAGACGTATATAAGCGTAGTCTGTGACGTATGTCAGCGTAGTTTTCGAAGACAGTTTTTTTGCTGTTCTGGTAACCCTGTCAAGGATAATGGCACAAATTTATGAAATTATTGCATCGGTCTTTGACAGGTGTGCAAAGTTTGAATGAAATCTGGTCGTTTAAAGTGGGTCAAAATCGGGCTATAAGGAGTCGGTTACAAACATACAAACATACAAGTGAAGCTAATATAAAACGTGTAAAAAGAAACAAAATCAGGAACAACACTAAGTGAAAACGAAAGACATAAAACAAAACTTACATTTTCTCGTTTCTCAGCCCTTATTATAAAACTGTTTACCCCGATACCATCAAGATGTTATCGACCAATATAAAGAAAAGTTATTACGGCCAGGTAGCGGTCTAACCAGCTGTCACTAATTATGCACGATTGCTTTTAATAAAACCAGCACGTTATGGAAGTACGTGGGTCAACCCGTGTCCGAATATACCTAGGTAATATTTATGAGGTATACGTTCATATTTGTTTAATACATCGACCATTAGGGTCCGTGTAAGATGTAAAGTTTAGAAGGGCAGGTCAAAATGAAAATACCTCTGTAAAATATTGTACGTGGTTTTGAAAAACATTGCTATACTTATACCAATTTTTGACAAATTTCGACAAAATAAGTAAATGAATTATAAAGAATGGCGTTTTGTGTAGATAAAACGAAATCTAGGAAATAATGTAGGGATAATGTAGGAAACATGATGCGCGAAGAAAAAAGCATCGTGCGGAAACCGGCATGTCTTAAAACCAAACATTCGAAGACATGTGACATCCATCAAACCGCATTGGGTCAACGTGGTGGATTACCCATTTAGACATATTTTTTGGAATCGAATCAGAAATTCCTAAGATTTCCCCCACATACAAACTAATAATTTTGACCTCTTATCAATTTAAATAATTAAAAGTATCTAGAAAAAAGACATCACTAGGTTTAAATATCACTTTTAAAGCTCCTAATGCACAATACAGGAAAGTTTGTAGGATGGTACTACTTATAAAATTTGTTCCATCATCTACTAGGTAAATTAAAACGCCAAAAAGTAATTTTCTTCACAAAATTAGGCAACAGCTGTTAGGAATGCTTTCTCACGAAAATCTTGCCTAGCATACTGTATAGCGCCAACATTAATATAAAACTTAATAAACGCGAGAAAATTCCCTGTAAGCCAGTCCAAAGTTTGAACAACGACCATATCTTTTACATACGGAATAAGCGAGAACAATAGTCGAAAACATAACAACCGTAACACAAATTAGTTTTTCAGGCTTTGTATAAAATTGTGTAAATAATTACGTATTCAGACCTAGAGCGTCCATTTTGTAACGTTACCCTCACTCTAAGTAAACTGTTTTCGTATGTTAAGTGTAACAAAACAAAGAGTGTAATTGTTTTAGTACAATTAAGTAGCTAGACGGTTTAGTTCTGTGGTCGGGCACCAAACGGAATGTTATATTTTACTTTTTAAATATTCATTTTGGGACGTAGGTACCGTGTTGTGCAGTACCGACTCCATTACAGTTGGTAATTGGACGATTGCTCGGTCGTTTGCTTTGTTTAAATCCTGATAGAAGGAAAACATACAAACTGAGTTTAGTTGTGTGATTAAACATGGTCCGTTGTGTTGAAATCCTTAAACTCGCCACAAGCTGGATGATAGTCGCCGGTCTCTACTAATGAACGTACTCGAACTATAAAAACTTTTGCGTTGAAAGGATCTAGAAACGTAAAATTAGGAAATTAACTAGCCAAACTCTATAAACGTAGACGCAGCTAGAATATTTTCGTTAAAATGCAGATAATAACTGAAGCTTGCAGATATAAACTAATAATAAAGCTAATTAGTTCATTTTGAATACTCCAATGTAAAGAACTACCAGTAGGATTTCATAGCCCAAATATTGAGGAAGGCTATAGCCTTCTTCCTAGCTTCTTATTACGCTAGGACCTAGATCTGAGCAAAAAGAAACAAAATCGGAAAGAACGCTAAGCGAAAACAAAGTAATAGCGGGGACACATGATGCGATGCGACGCGCGACGGGTTGAATGAAGTCGGGGACAGAAGCTAGTGAGTTTTATAAAGTATATTTCTATGTTAGAAGAAAAAAGGTAGGCCATAGAAATGACGGATGGAATGTTTGAATAATGATATGGTTAGAAAAGGGTGACTGCCACGATGACGGCCAATGGAAAAATATGAATGAAAAGACATGTTACGCTGAACCCACATAAACCGGGCTAAGGACAAGAGAGTGATGTTGATGATAACGAAAGAAATCTTTCATGGCAGAATTTTCTACAATTCACTCTTATTTGGTAACTTACTAATAAAGGCAGTATTCCATTAATATCGTATAATGTCAACGGTTAGCTTTCAGAAACCAAATATTTTAGAGTTCTATTGTTCTATGATATAAATAGAAGCGACATGTTTTCTTACTTAGTAAAGGCATAAAAGTTTACAAAAAGTGTATAAAGACGAGATTTCGCTGACACTTCAACAATTAATCAATAGATTCAAGAGGTTTTCTGTGTCTACAAAATATTTCTCGTGACCTTGGTTTGTGTGTTGTAAATCGACCTTTAGTTCACCGACAGTCGGGTTCTCGATATCAGTTCAGTGATTTAATGAGTAGCTTCAGAGTTTGTAGGCATTGCCTGCAGACGTACTCATAGGCATCGGGAAGGTATGTATATAGGTGATAGGTATAGACTTTTAGACTTGATATAATGAAGACTCCGTACTATTAAGCAACGGATCACTACAGTTACATCGGCATTTGTTTTCATAATTCATTTTTTTCAATACATCATCGTTAATCCCGGAATGGAATGGGTAGATCTATGTTTCGTTTAACACAGGTATTATATAATTTATATCTTTTGAAATGCAAAGGATATAAATATGTATATTTACCCGTAGCATTGGAAGGCCTCCCATAAGGTGGACCGATGACCTGGTGAGAGTCGCAGGAATCTGCTGGATGCGACAAGCACAGAACTCGACGTGCAGACATCTGTTGGCTGAAATAAATGCTTAAAATTAAGATTTCAGTCAACAAGGGTAGAGAGATTAAACTATATGATAGAAGAAATAAAACATACACATACGTAATACAACCCCGCTCGCCCCATTTGAAGGGTAATTTTAATTCACAGCCAACTCAGAATGGCAGCCAATATTTCACGCACAAATCCCCCGTAACAAAAATTTATTTACTCAAAAATCCTCTAAATCTCTTGATATTATAAAAGTCAGAATTTTGTTAGGGGCTATGTTGCAATCTTACGCGGTAATCCGTCTATATAGGTCAAGTCTAACCACAAAATAACAAGGCTTTTGCTAAAGTTGTTGACGTAACAGGTCGGGACGGTATAGCCAATTTTAACTTTTATTGATTCCCTTTGTACCCCACTCACACACACTCTTCTTATGCCCTATACGTGTCATTGTACACAGTTTATAATTAGATTATTGACACGCCAATCTCCACAGATTGATATAATTATTATGCTTACATCGTAAAGCTTTAGATGTAGATTCAATTAAGATAGATCAAGTTAGGCAAACAAACATAAATTCACGCCTTCTTCCCGAGGGATTAGGTTGAAACTACAGAATTCCAACGGCTACGATCCATACATTTAATGTCAAGTTTTCTGAAACATAAATTGTTAATAAGTGTAACTCTTATTCAAATTTTTGGAATCCAATAATTTTGTTTTATTTTTATTGTACTGCCTCAGGGCAAGAATAGAAAAGACATTATTAGCATAACCGTAGCTACAATACTAGTATGAAATGTAGGTTATGGGTGTATACGTAGACCAGAGGCTTTATGTTGTGTAAATAATTTTTTATCCACTGCTCTCCAAACAGTGAAACTAAACATCGTAAGGTAACCGGCATCCATGGATGCTGCTAAATACCAGTATTTACAAAAGCAACAGCGTATCTGACCTCCACAACCCAGTTACTGGGTAATACGATACACTTTGATAAGATTGGATTGTCAGTACAGGAAACATTATAGGCTAATTATGCTATTTACGAACTAAATAAACATCATAATACCAAATTGAAATATTACCTACCGTACGTCAAATAATCTAGACCACGGCAATAAAGGACTAAGTCCATTATAGGTATATTGATTTCATGTGTCATTTCAATGTCCAATATCATTCTAATACTAAGTTTAAATTATATCGTAACGACCGTGGAAGCGATACAAGCAATGAAATTGAAAACATGTGGAGTGAGTGTGGAGTGTGTTAAGCGTGAGTAGTTTGTGAGTATAATAGAGAATATAACTAAATACTACTAACGACGGTTCCACCAATGCAGCATTCTATAGCGTCACTTGTGTCGCAGCTAAATTCCGTGCTTATTTGAACATTATGTTGAAATAAAAAAATACTTAAGTTTTAGCTCGAAATAAAAATGTTAACTGCTCTTTGCCGAGTCCATAGTAAGTTTCAAAAGTGCACTCAAAGAAAAGAGTATTATGTTACACCTGAGTATCTTGCTGGACTCAAGCACCCAAAGTAATGGTTCATTACTGCAATACGAAAATTACAAGACTCAATTATTGTAGTGAAATTCTAAGAAGTACACTTAAGAGCTTGTTACTTTCTGTTAGTGGGCCGAATGCCTTATTATAATGATGTTTACTAATTACACAATTTCACTAAATGTAGAGCTAAGAAATGGAATTCCCTGACAGAGGCTGTATTTCTTGATAGCTACAACCTGGATGTCTTCAAGTCGATATTGAAAAGATTACTCCTAGACAAGCCTGTTCCATCGGCAAACAGCAAATCCGAGATACTTTCGTAACGAATCGACCATAAATCGATATTTATTGTCCTCTAAAGATTTAATCAAATAAACGACCGCTATTCTTCCGACAACTGTTTACTGTCGGGATTAAGGCAAATCTTCTTACCAAAATATGTCCTTTTAGATAGGATAGCCTGTCGAATTGTTAAGAATAGCTATACAGATCATGATTTATCAACTATATAGAGGTCAAACGCGAGTATTCTTCAGCCAAAAGAGGTCCACTGCTGGACACAGGCCTCCCCCAAGCCCCACTTCGACCAGTTTTATGCTTCCCGCACCCAGGGGATTCCTGCGGCCTTTACAAGCGACCGCGTACCGGAAGACGTAGAGTTGGAAAGCCTCCAATACGAGTAATAGCGACAAAAAGCCTAAATAGATAAATTGACATCATAAAATAATAAACTACTTTGATCATATTCATCAACCGACGAAAAAAAACGGAGGAGGTTCTCAATTCGACGCGTATATATTTTTTTTTTTTTTTTTTTTTTTTTTTTATGTATGATCACGCATAACTTTTTACACAGTGGTCCGATTGCGACAATTCTTCTTCTATTGGAAAGGGTATACTCCCAAGGTGGTCCCATATAAATTTGGAAAACAAAATCGAACCCTAAGGGTTGGAAAACAGGGGATGAATGATTGTTCACTCACTGATTGTAACGTATAAACACGCATAACTTGTTACATAGTGGTCCGATTGTGACAATTCTTCTTCTATTGGAAAGGGTATACTCCCAAGGTGGTCTCATATAAATTTGGAAAACAAAATCGAACCCTAAGGGTTGGAAAACAGGGGATGATTGATTGTTCACTCACTGATTGTAACGTATAAACACGCATAACTTTGTACAGAGTAGTCCGATTTTGATCATTCTTTTATTGTTGGATAGGGTATACCTTGCCAAGTATTATTAGTACATTAAAGCCACAAAAAATCATAAAATAAAAACTTTTTAACAAAAAATTAAACCGCCGAAAAACTGAAAAGCATAAAATAATAAACCTTAAAATTTTGAGTCGGCGCTGAAAAATCAATGAACAAGGAACACTCAAAGCGCCGACTCATAATTTTAAGGTTTATTATTTTATGCTTTTCAGTTTTTCGGCGGTTTAATTTTTTGTTAAAAAGTTTTTTCTAGAATAGTATGTGTGACAACTACATATATTTCCTACCCGTAATGAATAAAAACATGAGTATTACTTGGCACCATCCCTAAGCTTGATTTACGAGCAAAACTTACAGCCCAAACGATAAATCGATTCCTCAAATACCTTAGTCTCAGTGGGAACTGATCGCCGAAAGTTCTCCAAAACGTAGTTCTTCAATCGACTACGGACTTCACGAGGGCGTTATTAGGAACCAAAATCCGAACTCGGAAATTCTTACGGGTATAAAATTTCCTTCTTTAGCCCTGTATAGAGGTGGGATTATGGATCCCTGGGGGAGTTGCCCATTCGTCGGAGCGAGCACGTGCATTGCTCTCAAAGCGTCCGGGATCACTTCGTAAGCTCTGTCTGAAAAATTAAAAGAAAACTACGTACGTCTTTGTTATATTCTGAGGGAATTTTGTTCAAAGAATTGTTCAGGGATCTCATCAAATAGAGGGGAATTCTGTGTGTAATTTTATCGATAGGGTACTTTGTTGTTGTATTTGGGGTATGGGATTGAATGGCTCGTTTGAGTGGGTAACTGTTTTGACGGTTACTTTGTTAGATTGCGCAATGCTGGTTAATAGTTTAACAGTTATCTGTAGCTCAGAGGCACAACTCAGATTAATAGCGCGCAATTTTTTGTCTGCGTACGAAAAAACGACAATTCCTAAGGCTTTTAAGCCTCCAATTTCAAGCCCATCTGGTCAGATAAATTGACTTGTCAGTAATTGTGTCCAAAGAAATATTCTGTTAAAGACCAATGTCCTAATAAATCAAGTAAATTGTCCCGAAGCCAATTCTGTAGTCGACAAATCGATCTTTCTTAGATAAGCTATTAACCACAGAATAAGGAAATTGGTTTGTGGTGTCCGTGGTCAGTTTAATATAATAGAAGATATATGGCAATATAATCGAATCGAATCGTGGCGGCTTATAGGGGATCCTCTAATCAGAGTGGACTTCTACGGGTTCTTGTGATTCGTAAGCGAAACGGTAATCTATATTTGAGCAAAGCCGAAATAATGCTTATTCTGTTAAGTTTTCAGAAAAAATATTTATGTAGTTGTAGATTAACAAAAAAAAACGTATTATCTTTACACAACACTATAATATAATCAGCCTGTATTGTCCCAATATCTATAGTTGCAGTTGGGTGGAAAAGGCCTTAAAAAGAAAATAAAAGATTTAAGAAAAAATCATGCTAAGAAAAATATGCTAATCATGATACATTCTGCTCACATTAACTTTAAATTGCTAAACATCATTAATTTAAATTTTACGAAACATTGCATTATATAACATAGTTAAAAGATTACAAACTTCAAGATTGGCTCGCTCGTTAGTGAAAAAGTAATTGGGCTGCCCTCGAAGGGCGAGATGTAGGGATAATAATTACGCATGCCCTTTGAGACAGATTATGTTTAAACTCAGTACACCCAATTTTGTCTCTCGGGAGACGTTTTAGTCATAAGACGTAATAGTCTCTGAAATTTGGGAGCCAAAAGGTAATTTATGGGCCCGCATGATGGCTAATCACAGCTTAGCGTTTTAAAAGTTTAAACGATTTTCGTAGTTTTTTATTATAAGAATTAGTCTTGTTAAATCTACTCAAAATGGGATTAGTGAAAAATGTGATCATGCTAAAAATATGGTGACAACCATGAGTCATCAGATTGCTTATCCAGGATAAAAAATAATAAGAAGAAAGAAACTTCAGAAAACTTCATTAGGAAAACACTGATGAGTAATTTGACAAATATTTTAGCAAAATGACTTGATTTTATACTGTTCACCACTGTATTAACTTTTTATGGGGCTCACGACTAAATAAACACGGGTCAATTGTAGCAGAGGTCGGGCTGTAGATCGGTGACTGTCCATTATTTTCATCAGCAGCCTATAAATGTTCCCACTGCTGGGATACAAGCCTCCTCTCGGTGAGAGAGAGTGGGCCATAATCCACCACGCGGGCATCAACATAATTTCAGCCGAAAGACGTCCACTGCTGAACATAGGCCTGCCCCAATTTGAGGAGTATTGCCATAATCGCCACGTTTAGTAGACGGGTTGGCGATCGCAGTATGGTGGTAAAATGCATAGAGAACGTTGCGAAATATTCTCTAATAACTCGCTCTTTCGCGGCTTACAACACCCATGGGAAGTAATGTTGTTGGTATTCCTTACGTCCGGCACTGCACGGAATGGAACGGGTATCGTATTACTCAATAACTGGATTGTGAGTGTTTTAAATTAATAATACCTTTAGAAAAATACCAGCTGCATCCAGTTAGACTGTAAGCCGAGACGAGAAAGTAGGCAAATAATGATTGTATTAACCTGTCCAAATATACCTATCTAGCTCTTTTACACACTATAAATGGCCATTAAACACTGGTAAATTAACGAACAAAACACAACAAACATTAACAAAACTACATAACTCAAACTAATTTATAAAACCAATACAAAACGTTCTAAACTAATACAGAAACCATCTCCCTGTAATGAGCTCCGAAACTTTTCAAATTAACGAATAATAATTCAAAATTATTGTCCGCGTTGTTTTAACTTTAATGCTTTAAACGGCTTCAAAATTGCTTTAGAATTAAATTGCTTTAACAAACGACGATGTGGTAAAAATAGATTCGTATTTCGAAATGGTCGGGTTTTCAGTTACTTTTACCCGACTACGGCGAAGTAAACATACATACATACCAATCAAAATCATAATCTTTCTTGGGTTATGATTTTGACCGGTATGTATTATATGTATGTATATTCATCTTTTCCCTCGTAACTTCTAAACTACTTATCATAATATGACAAATGAGATACCGTTGGAAGCATCTTGTTTGTCTGCTGGTTATAGACTATATGACGTCATATTAAATTGAATATTGCGCCTGCAAGAGGACATAAAGTCATGCACTACAACTACAAAAAAAGAGATGCCGTGTTGGATACAATCAAATCAAATGAAACGACTCAGCTCATTTCAAATCATTCATTATTACGGACGATGGTATACATGATAAAATTTTATTTAAAATATTATAACCCCAAAATAATGAATTACTCTATTTTGCACGTTTCTAATAACGAAGATTGGCCTTCAGGTCGAAGTCAAAAATGGTATAATAGTGACAACCAGTTATGATTCAAGTCAAATCGTTTGCCTATGAAAGGAAAACCGTAATTCTGATTCTAGTGTGTGCACAGTCATAAGAACGGAGAGTTACTACGAGTTAGTTTTAAAATTTTCTTTTTCACATGTGGGGTAACATTGCCTACATAAGTGTATATGAGAAGTATAAATAAAGAGGAATTAATTGGGAATTTCCTTATTATGGCCTGTATAAATAAACAACCCAAGTAAGCCCATGGGTATTGCGTAGTATAGTGGTGACTTACGAATTAATTATATCTAATAATAATTACATAATGTCGGAAGAAACAGGATAACCGAAAATAGCCGATGTCCTTACATGTTAGAAAGTTATGTTTTCGGCTGCAGGCAAAATTCTATGGTTGAATGTAGATCGTCTATGATAGGCGTATGCCTGTTTTTGTAATCAAAAGTACTTTTAAACTGTTTCAAAATAATATTATGACTGATATTTTTAAGGCAGATGTGAGTGGAAATACAGTGACCCTAATGAGGATTTTTTTCTGAAAGGTCAGGTGTGTAGTACTCGCAACCGGCGTGCATGTATGAGCAGTTGTATGAACTTCGACGAGGCAAAAGGAGTTTGTAATGGTCGTGGCGGAGCAAATAGCGTTCTTTGGTTACTGCCTGGTCTGATGGAAAATAGGTTTGAGTTTTCATATAAAAGTATAAATGACTAGCTGACCCAGCGAACTTCGTACCGCCTCAGAATCAATAAAACCCATGTTAGGTGAGCTTCTACCAAGTTATGCCAACCTGGTACTTCGAAGACATAAAGTGTTTTCTACCTATCACACACCCATGTTACGTGAGCTCCTACCAAGTTATAACAACCTGGTACTTCGAAGACATATTAATAAGGAACTTTTGTGGATGATTTTTTACACCTTGGGTCCGAAAAACCCAAATATCTTACGGAACCCTATTAAAAAAAAATATAGCCTATGTTACTCGCAGATAATGCAGCTTTCTAATGGTAAAAGAATTTTTAAAATCGGTCTAGTGGTTTTTGAGTTTATCCATTACAAACAAACAAACAAAAATACAAACTTTTCCTCTTTATAATATTAGTATATATAACTGTTTACGCTTTTTTATCTTTACATAGTATAAAACAATATTACTTTCCATGTTTGTACGCTTGGATTTTTTAAAGAACACAATGGACTTTAATGCGGTTTTCATCAATAAACCGAGTGATCAAGAGGAAGGGTTATAATATGTATCTACAATACGCGGGTAAAGCTACTGGCAAAAGCGAGTATATATAAAGATGTAAAGTGTGGATGTCTGCCACGGTCGTCGCCAGGCACATGAGCAACTGAAGGAACACGAGTGGGTTTTAGTCAGTAAAAATCTGACACGCCCTTCCGCTCCGCCCAGAGCGGGAGAAGTCATTTACGACACCTGCAATTTAAAACATCGTAACTCACTTTTTAGCGAAATTGAGTTCTATACACAGCCTAACTAATAAAAAAATGCTCTATCGTTTGCGCTCACCCTCGTAGCCCAATTCACTCCCGTTATGATTTTAGCCAGCGTAAAAAAACTGTAACTAGTCATCCACTGACAGTGATAAAAAGGTATCTTTAGTTAGATACACTTACCCGTGGTAAGTTTTAATAATTTTACAAAACAATAATTGTAACTTAATATGCAATTTTTTTCGGTAAGATTTCTTACATAAAATATGAAATATTTCATCAACTTTCATTGTAACATGAGTTACCATTATTTGTTCCGCCGTATATTTACGTCCCTGTTTTAATAACTAAACTTACAATGCATACACCGCCAACCACCTCTCCCTGCGACCCCGCACTTCTTGTTTTGAGCGAGTTACAACGCGTTCATTTGCCGGCCGGGTTTTACGCATTATTAATTAAATGCACTGTTTTAATTTAAAAAATAGCATTAAATGTGACTTTCTTCGGTGAAAATGAGTCGTCGCAGTAAAATACTGGAGTTAGTTTTAGGTAAGAGTGAAATTCTGGAGAATTGTGAAGGTGAGTTCCTTTAATACCTGCGTAATAATATTTATAACCTCTTAGAGTTTACTATTTTGTTCTTTTATTGTCTTGTTTTGAGTGAAAATATGCTATTTATGCAAAGATAAATGCTTTTATTTTATATAAGTGCTATTGTACTGTGGTTGAAACTACATTTTTATTGTGTTTCGCTTTAGAAAACGAAAGTTGTTCGAACGAAATAACGAACGAAAATAATGAACATGTACCGTTGGATCTACTGCAACCAGGACCGAGTTTTTTAGAGACAGGTGAATATATTTATTGTTTATTCCTGTGAATCTATTTTGGTATAGGTAATTTACCTATAAAAGATATCTAAGTACTTACCTACATAATGTTCGAATTGAATGGTCATGTCGCGATGGCGGACTATTACAAAAGAGCCGTGGTTAGGTAGGTACCTACTTTTCGCCATTCCGTTGATAACAAAGTTATGTTTTCGTTTCCAGGCAAAGATTTACTAACTAAGTACAATTTGAGACAACGTACTCCGGTTAAGTACCAAAATCGAGCGAGTGGCAGACTCCGACGAAACTGAAGAGCTTTACTCACCGATAGTTTCCGAGTATATGCCGCCTCAAGAAAACGGTTCGAATTGTTTAATCATATTGTAATTCTAGTATTATAAAAACGAAAACCGAGGCCATATAGGTTGTCAAAAGTTGACAAATCATTGGGAAGTTGTCATTGATTTACAATTAATATTTTAATGCGAAAGTATATTCGTTTGTCCTTCTTTAATGTCGAAACGGCTGAACTGATTTTGATGAATTTTGGTATACAGATAGAAAAATGTCAAAGACTACTCTTTATATGGAATCTACGCGGGTAAAACCGTGGTGCGCAGCTCGTTCTTTACTAAATTCAATATTTTATTATATTTTCAGCTCCTACCGCTCTTACTCCTGATGCTGATACAGAGTCAGTTAATACTGAAATTAATGAAAATTATGACAACATATTAATACAAGAAACGAACGGCTTGTTAGATGGTGGTAAGTTGATATACATAATTGCTTCCTTTAAATACAATAAACGAATACTTTGATGAATTTTGTAGTTAATTATGTAATTTAATTTTGTATTATTTTTTTTTAGATCAAAACCAAGAGTTACGCGATGCTGTAGTGCTTGACCAGCCAGTTCAAAATACAGCTGCAGAATCAAGCAATTTAATAGAAAATGGAAGACTAGCCGATGTAGAAGAGCCTTCAACTTCATTACAGAAGAAAGGAAAAAAGAATTATCCGAAAAAAAGCAGCCCAGGAAGAAAGAGAATTTTGAACAAAGAAAATTGGATAGCAGAAATTCGGAAACGTAAGAAAAATTTAGGCGAAGAATTTACTAATAGAAAGGGACAGATAATTCCAAAAAAGGAAATTAAGCCTAGCTGTGGTGCTAAATGTCCACGTAAATGTCGAGAATTAATTACAGGAAACCAAAGAAATACAATATTTAATAATTTTTGGTCATTAGGTGATCACAATAAACAAGCTGATTATTTAAGTCGATTTATCAAAAGAGTTTCAAGAAAACAAATTATGGCTAGGTCAGCTTCGTCGAGCAGACGTAAGTGTTCTTATGAGTATTATTTATATATAGACGGTCAAGAAATAAGAACTTGTAAACTTATGTTTTTAAATACCTTTTCAATAAGCGATATGTGGGTGCAAACTCTTTCCAAAAAAATTAACAATTCTGCTACAGGTACCATTTTAAATGATATTAGAGGCAATCGCTTGCGCAAAAATGTTATTCCCGACCATATTAAACAATCTATTCGAAATCACATATCGGAAATGCCATTGGTAGACTCACACTATGTAAGAAGTAGATCATCTAAACAGTACTTGGATGCAGAACTGAGCTTACCCATTCTTTATAAGTTATATACTGAATTTATGAAAGAAAAACTTCCTGAGCAGGAAGTGGCTACATCTCGGCAATATAGACAAATATTTATCACGGAATTTAATATTGAATTTAATAAGCCTAAGAAGGACCAGTGCCCTAAATGTGACATTTTTAGAAACGCCTAAAATTGATAAAAGTAACTTAGAATATGATTTCGCATTACATATTGCAAATAAAGAAGTAGTTAGAACTTTAAAGGACATTGACAAAAGCCGAGCCAAGAACTCTGATTCTGTTGTAACAGCAGTCTATGATTTACAAAAAAATCTAAACACTCCACAGTCAGAAGTTTAGATATTGCTATGTGTGGGACGAGACTATCGGACGTAAGGGTTCGAATGAAATAAGTAGCTTTGTTTTCGACTTTATAAAAATGAAGGTACAGGAAGGTTATACGGAATTCAATTTCTACTCCGATAGTTGTGGCGGTCAAAACAACAACAGGATAGTGTTTTCGATGTACGCGTATGCTAGTAAGATGTTCAATATTACTATAAATCATCACTTTTTCGAAGTTGCACACTCTCAAAATGAGGGTGACGCAATGCACGCACTTATAGAGCGGAGAAAAAAATAATAAAGTTATTTATGTCCCTCAGCAATGGGTTACGTTGATCAGATGCGCCAAATCTACTGGTTCACCTTATATTGTCAAAGAAGTCAACCAAGATGATATATTTGATTACAAACAGCTGTTATCGTTCTACAAAAATTGGGACCACGATGTGAACAATGTAAAAGTAACCTGGAGTAAAATAATGCACATTCAATTTATCAGTAGCTTACCAAATATAATTACTTTCCAATATGATTCTTTAAGTGACACTGACAAGTCTATAAACATAGCTGAAGTTTCTCGTCGATAGGTACTCGTCGCAGTGCAAAAGAACCTCAAAATAATGATCAAAATATTAACATTCCAATAGCTTATAACGGGCGCTTGCCTATATCTGAGGCAAAATATAAAGATTTGATAAATTTGTGCAATAGCAAGGCTATTCCAGAGATCTATCATGATTATTTCAAAAATTTACCTCATTACCACCAAGACCCAAATATTTGTATTGAAGATGATCAAGACTGATTTTAATTAGTTGAAATATAGTGAGAAAGTGATTAGTTGATTTCACTAGTTCTTAAAAAGATTTAAAAAATGTCTGTGTTACAGTCCTGTCAAACTTTATTGTAGTTACGCGAAACTGGAGGAAGAAACAAGCCATCGCTTGCATTATACAAATACAGTGGAGGGAATTGTCTTTCACGCAAATACTATAAACTCGCGTTGAAGCAGAGGGAAAAATATGATCGCTCTGCCTTTGAATTAAAACTCTAAATCAGAGTGATGGTTTGCTTCTTCCTCCAGTTTTACGCAACTTCAATAAAGTTAGCAGAAGTGAAACACAGACATTTTCTTAAATTGTAAAGGCTGATTAGCTTTATGCTTAACTTTTTTCTATTAAAGATTTAAAATTATATTTTTTGTTACATTTTCTGTCAAACTTTATTGTATTTGGATATAAGTGGAGGAAATTGTCTTTGTGACTCACTCACAAAAGACAATTTTTCCCCCTTTATCCAAATACATTAAAAGCCTAATGGGAACTGTGTGTCCTCAAAAAATTGATTAAAATATTTTAAAATTATGTTTACATTACTTTTCTTTGTAAAACTTACAAGGTTTGTGAACCTAATTGTAAAGGCTGATTAGCTTATGCTTAACTTTGTTATTTTATAATTATAATAATAAAAACATTGCTAATTATTTCATTTTTTTTATTTTTATGGTAACTCCAATAATAGAAAGAAATAAATATTGTGCATTGTAACTCAGACTTACAATTATTTTTTCGGTGAATATAGTTATAATCATACTAAATTGCATTGTATGTCTGAGTTACAATTGTAATTTGGAAAACCGTTTTTCGTGAAATATCATTGTAAGTCACAAAAATATATGAAATACATAAGTAAACAACGTATTAGTCATACTGGAATGTAGATTATACCTTTTTACTTGTATTTACAAAGTTGGAGGTCCCTAGGACTTATAGGAACAGAGTAAGAATTTTTTAAATCTTTGATTCGCTCTACTGAAAAGTAGGGAAAAATGAGTTACGATGTTTTAAATTGCAGGTGTCGAAAATTTGATGATTTCCCATCCAAAAAAAAAGTGTGGACATCAATCTTTGAAAGTCCTGAGACGTTTCTGAAGTGTCAGTAAAGTCTGTATTGCTAACACTATTGCCGAGTGCCAAAATGTTTTATGGTATAGTCGACTATCACGCGAGTGAAGTCGCGGGCAGAAGGTAGTAGGTAATAAAAACAAACCGTCTTCCAATCTATAACCAGTCTTTAATATTCCCACTGCTGGGACACAGATCTATTCTGTGTGAGAAGGAGTTTAACTTTACGGAAAAAATAGAAGCGATGGAAGTACACATTGTATATCTACAGAATCCTTACTATAGATTATGGCCTATCAATAACACTTTTACCCACGCCATTAGTTGAATATCCCTTGGGATATTCAGAAGCATCCACACGTGAACTAATTATATCATACGACGATCACTAATTCCCCTGACATGGCTTGATTAGGGCAATATCCCCTGAGACTGATCTTTTTGGCTTTTTAGGGTTGACCCAATTTCAATAGTGATGGAAAAGGTCGAATATTTACCAACAAAAACTTTTTAACAAAAAATTAAACCGCCGAAAACCTGAAAAGCATAAAATAATAAACCTTAAAATTATGAGTCGGCGCTTTGAGTGTTCCTTGTTCATTGATTTTTCAGCGCCGACTCAAAATTTTAAGGTTTATTATTTTATGCTTTTCAGTTTTTCGGCGGTTTAATTTTTTGTTAAAAAGTTTTTATTTTATGATTTTTTGTGGCTTTAATGTACTAATAATACTTGGCAAGGTATTTCCTATCCAACAATAAAAGAATTATCAAAATCGGACTACTCTGTACAAAGTAATGCGTGTTTATACGTTACAATCAGTGAGTGAACAATCAATCATCCCCTGTTTTCCAACCCTTAGGGTTCGATTTTGTTTTCCAAATTTATATGGGACCACCTTGGGAGTATACCCTTTCCAATAGAAGAAGAATTGTCACAATCGGACCACTATGTAAAAAGTTGTGAGTGTCAGTGAGTGAACAATCAATCATCCCCTGTTTTCCAACCCTTAGGGTTCGATTTTGTTTTCCCAATTTATATGAGACCACCTTGGGAGTATACCCTTTCCAATAGAAGAAGAATTGTCACAATCGGACCACTATGTAACAAGTTATGCGTGTTTATACGTTACAATCAGTGAGTGAACAATCAATCATCCCCTGTTTTCCAACCCTTAGGGTTCGATTTTGTTTTCCAAATTTATATGGGACCACCTTGGGAGTATACCCTTTTCAATAGAAGAAGAATTGTCACAATCGGACGACTATGTAAAAAGTTATGCGTGATCATACATAAAAAAAAAAAAAAAAAAAAAAAAAAAAATATACGCGTCGAATTGAGAACCTCCTCCGTTTTTTTTCGTCGGTTGAAAATACAATTTGAGTACAATTTAGGACCGATTTTAGTCATTACTTCTACCAATTGAACCCTAAGCGGGTTATACGATGGATAGAGAGGCGCCACGGCGTCCTCACCTTCCACCTGACGCAGGTCCTCACCGGGCATGGGTGCTTCGGTGGGTTCCTGTTCAGGATAAAGCGGGAGGATACGTCCGGGTGTTTCCATTGCGAGGATCGTCTGGAGGACACGGTGGAGCATACGGTGGAGGTGTGCCCTGCCTGGGCGGAGCACCGCCGTGTCCTCGTGGAGGCGATCGGCGGCGGCGACCTCTCGCGTCCGGCCCTGGTGCGAGCCATGGTACGGAGCGAGAGGGAATGGGAAGCCGTCACCTCCTTCTGCGAAGCAGTAATGCTCGCGAAGGAGGAGGCGGGGCGCGTGAGGGAGTGGCAGTCTCTGCGCCCTCACGTCCCTAGCCGCCGCAGGAGGAGACGCCCCGGGCGTCGGGAGTCAATAGCGGACTCCCGGCCACCGTAGGCGCGAGCTTGCGGGTGGCGAGCAATGGGTAGCTCGCCGCCCGGTAAGGACCAAGCTCGGGTCGACGGCGCGCAGTGTTCCACGCGCGCCTCAAAGAGATGTCAGCAGCAGTGTAGGGGTCTACTAGGACCGATGCCTGCCGGGGTCGCGTGATTGTTCGAAAGAGATACCGTGACCCTGGCACATGGGCAACTGTTGGAACACGGGTGGGTTTTAGTCAGTAAAAGTCTGACATGCCCTCCCGCTCCGCCCAGAGCGGGAGAAGCCATTTGATGATTTCCCATCCTGAAAAAAAAAAAAAAAAAAAAAAAAAGCGGGTTATACGAGCAAATTAATATCCTACTACTGTCTTTCCTACTAATATTTTAAATGTGAAATTTTGTACGTTTGGATGTTTGTTACTCAATCAAGTAAAAACGGTCCAACGGATTTGGAGAAATTGGAAAACGAGAGGAGGAGAAGCGTAGTTTTTAACGTGCAATCAATGCAACGGTTTCTTTCGAGTTTCCTATAGCTTGTAATTATTTAACCGACTTCAAAACAGTAGGAGGTTTTACATTCGATGAAATATTAAGCTTTGTATTTCCCGTGTCAGATTACCTCTCATTGTACTTACCTCTTCTGGACTAACATAGTTTAGGGCGTTGGAAAAGCCACATATGCAAAAAAAAAACCACAATATATCCTTATTTCGGTTTTTTTTTGGACTTGCAACAATATCTAATGGTTTAAGATTTAATCGTAGTTTGATAGTTCAAGAGTGATGCAAGAAAGTAATCTTGAAGTAACTAGAAAAATAGAACTTTACGCCAAAGCCAGTTTGGAGAGCTATTTTTTTTAAAGTAAAGCCTGGAAGCCGACTCTCATCATCATCATCATCAGCCTATAATGTTCCCACTGCTGGGACACAGGCCTCCTCTCGGTGAGAGGGAGTGGGCCATCCACCACGCGGGCCCCTGTGGGTTGGTTGCCAAGCCGACCCTCACATAGTTAAGAAAAAGCTTTGCGGATTGATTGATTTCTAGTAAACTTTATCAGATAAATAAACTTTTCTAGGAATATATTGTACCACATAACAAGCTTAAGTCCTGTTACCAACTAAGCTTGCACTAGGAGCGAATTCGAGGCGAAAATACTCGCGTCACTGTACCGGTGGCGCGAGGAAGCGCGGGAGCGGGACGAGCGACTGACGGACCGCCACATGGAGCTTCGTCGGTCGCAGCTCCGCGCAGCCCTGGTGGCGAGCTGGCAGGATAGGCTTTCACGCCCTACCTCCTCCGCCTCGCCACCGTCGAGGCGGTCCGGCCAGTACTCGGGCAATGGCTCGGGAGAAGGCACGGCTTCCTGTCATTTCGGACGACGCAGGTGCTCTCGGGGCATGGTTGCTTCGGGAAGTACCTGTGTCGCATAAACAGGGAGCCGGACGCCCGGTGTCACCACTGCGTCGACTGCCGGGAGGACACGGCGCGGCATACGCTGGCAGAATGTGCCGCTTGGGAGGAGCCGCGTCGTGCCCTCGTCTCAGAAATAGGCAACGACCTATCGCTGCCGGCTGTGGTTGAGTCCATGGTCGGTAGCGAAGAGTCCTGGGACGCGTTGGTATCCTTCTGCGAAACAGTCATGTCGCAGAAGGAGGCTGCGGAAAGGGAGCGGGAGATATCTTCCGCCCACCCAGCCCGCAGCAGGCGCACCGGGCGTCGGCGGAGGGCGGACAACGCCCTCTTCCAGCCCCCCTAAATGGGTCCAGGGGCGACGGATCTGGGGACATCCGTCGCCCCCTATTCCTTAGGACCCGAGATGGTGGCGCGTAGTGTTCCACGCGCGCCTCTCTGTGATGTATGGGGGGGAGTTTAACACCTCACTCCCCCCCAACGTGAGGAGGCCCGCAATGGCGGGCCGGCACTAGTTGGGGATCGCGGAAGACATATTGGTTCCCGTGGTCCCCGACGTAGGTGTGGGACGGAACACCGGGGTGGTTTTAGTCAGTAAGAGTCTGACAGATCCCTCTGCCCACCCCAGGGCGGAGGACATCCATGAGGATTTCCACCTCGAGATAATAAAAAAAAAAAAAAAAAAAAAAATAAAAAAAAAAAAAAAAAGGAGCGAATTCACAATATTTCTGCAAGCTTCTGGGGATCAAATTCACGACTTCGCGCTCACCGAGAGCATACTGAATTTCATTCGAAGTTCACGCGGTGAAATTAGGTACTTACTTTTCAACCAAAAACAATAAACAGCGTAACTTTTCCAGCGCTTTATATACAGCTCTGTACTTCAATAAATATAATTAAGGGCGTACCAAAATATGGCCCAATAAGCGCACGCAATTCCACGATTACGTGACTGTGGAAATGTATGAGTTTAAGTACTACTTTAGTCCAAAAATACGACTTCATGAAATTAGACCACCCATGGATTTGGACTTGACGTAGATTCATCTATAATGGTCTTAGGAATTTGGTAAACTAATTGTTAGATCGGCTGAATGTCCGCAGTCTGAGATAAGGGTATCATTCTTGTAATTCTAAACATGTCACGACTTTACGCCTTAATTTCCCGCAAAGGTAGGTAGAGGTTAATATTCACACATATTTTGCCGATTATGTTTACGTAAGACTCGCCTCTCGCTTATTGCCAATTGTAAACCCTGCAGAAATCCAGATTCTGCAGAAAATGTTAATGGAAACAAAAACATAAAATCCAAGTATTGAATGTTAATGAGGGTGCCATTAACATTCGAGACATAGTTTTGAAGCCCTATTTGGTTAAGGCACACTCAGGCTATCTCAGTTAAGCAGCCGACAATCTCCTCAGTTTAGTTGCGACAACAACCAATAAAGAAAAACATTCGAGACTGCACTTCAAAAAATAAAATAGCATGATTCTTTTACAGTAGCCGTTAGTTGAGTCAGACAGCAAGACACACTGCTGCCTTCCTTTTGGAAAAAACCTTAGATGTTCTATATGTAAGACACAGAAAGAAAAAGTGTTGACTCAAGTCTAGGAAAGGAACCTCATACCTACGGTTAAACTAAGATTGAAATCGTATAAATCCAAGGTGCGCTATTACCATTTAATTAGCTAATCATGTAAAACAGAAGGCGGTAACTGCACATGCGATCGTTTTACTACGTCGAACGCTTTCATACGATTCTCAGAATACTCTATTTTGCATAAATGTGGGTAGGTGCTGTTAGTGTGTTAAGTAATTGATAGTGTGTAACGTTTTTGACTTGATTTAATGCTGATTAGCTGTAGAATACATAATATAATGTAACGCTTGTGATTTCTAAAGGTTTAGGAATAGGTGTGTCCATAGACCATTATATTTTCAGCATGTATTAATAAAAAAATAAAATAAAATAAAAGATATAAGTAAACTTATAATCTATTTAGAAATCTATTTAATTCATACGTATTATGGGGTGAATGCTACTGTAAACCTATGTTTCACAAATAAATAATTCTGATTCTGAAAGATAGTGGCTACTGTACCTAAAGTTCACAATAGCAGAAAATCGGATAAAAAACTATTTTTTTAAGTTTCTTACATTTTAGTGAAATACGTAAAGTATTAACCACCAATTCAAATTAATTAGATGATTACAAAGATGAAGTAATAGAAACCAATAGTCTGTTTTTTTTTCGAAATAGACATATAATATACCTATATTAAATAATATCGAAACACTCAAAAACCTATGAACTGTGTTCCTCTCGGTTATATTTCCTCGCATAAATCCTGACAGTGAAGGTAACACACAATAGGTATGTCAAATGTTTATAAAAGTGAACTAAAATATATGAGTTAAGGGCTCCTAAGCGATTGGCGAAGGAAAAACGAAGAAAAACATATTATAAAAAATCATTCATAACTTACATAATCTTTTGGTTTGCTTTTATTATTATTTCGGCACTGATTTGTTTTGAAGTCAAGATACTAACTTCAGTTGTGTTTTCTGTTATAAACATACATTGGCTATAAGAAATATAAATGAGAATTTATATTAAGTTCTAGATTCTGTTGAGTGTTTTATGAATTTTGATATGAAAAAGCTTATGAAAATATTAAATACTAGTTGACCCAGCGAACTTCGTACCACCTCAGAATCAATAAAACCCATGTTAGGTGAGCTCCTACCAAGTTATGACAACCTGGTACTTCGAAGACATATTAATAAGGAACTTTTTTGGATGATTTTTTACACCTTGGGTCCGAAAAACCCAAACATCTGACGGACCCCTATTTAAAAAAAAAATATGGCTTATGTTACTCGCAGATAATGTAGCTTTCTAATGGTGAAAGAATTTTTAAAATCGGTTCAGTGGTTATTGAGTTTATCCATTACAAACAAACAAACAAAAATACAAAGTTTTCCTCTTTATAATATTAGTATAGATTAATAAAACGGAACCTTATATAAAAAAACGAATAACCGTCGCCATCATCATTTCAGCCGAAAACAGTTCACTGCTGGACGTATGCCTCTCCCAATTTGGAGGGCTTTGCCATAATCGCCACGCTTGGCAGGCGGGTTGGCGATCGCAGTATGGTGCTAAAATGCATAGTGAACGCTACTGCCTATTCTCTCGTAAGTCCCTTAGTCGCCTCTTACAACGCTCATAGGAAGAAATGAGAAGATCAATAATAATGTCTTGTTATTAGCCATTTTCTATTTATTGATCTGTGTACTCAAATGTTGTTAATTTTCTTAAAAAATTAAACCGCCGAAAAACTGAAAAGCATAAAATAATAAACCTTAAAATTATGAGTCGGCGCTTTGAGTGATCCTTGTTCATTGATTTTTCAGCGCCGACTCAAAATTTTAAGGTTTATTATTTTATGCTTTTCAGTTTTTCGGCGGTTTAATTTTTTGTTAAAAAGTTTTTATTTTATGATTTTTTGTGGCTTTAATGTACTAATAATACTTGGCAAGGTATACCCTATCCAACAATAAAAGAGTTATCAAAATCGGACTACTCTGTACAAAGTTATGCGTGTTTATACGTTACAATCAGTGAGTGAACAATCAATCATCCCCTGTTTTCCAACCCTTAGGGTTCGATTTTGTTTTCCAAATTTATATAAGACCACCTTGAGAGTAATCCCTTTCCAATAGATGAAGAATTGTCACAATCGGAGCACTATGTAACAAGTTATGCGTGTTTATACGTTACAATCAGTGAGTGAACAATCAATCATCCCCTGTTTTCCAACCCTTAGGGTTCGATTTTGTTTTCCAAATTTATATGGAACCACCTTGGGAGTATACCCTTTCCAATAGATGAAGAATTGTCACAATCGGACCACTATGTAACAAGTTATGCGTGTTTATACGTTACAATCAGTGAGTGAACAATCAATCATCCCCTGTTTTCCAACCCTTAGGGTTCGATTTTGTTTTGCAAATTTATATGAGACCACCTTGGGAGTATACCCTTTCCAATAGAAGAAGAATTGTCACAATCGGACCACTATGTAAAAAGTTGTGAGTGTCAGTGAGTGAACAATCAATCATCCCCTGTTTTCCAACCCTTAGGGTTTGATTTTGTTTTCCAAATTTATATGAGACCACTTTGGGAGTATACCCTTTCCAATAGAAGAAGAATTGTCACAATCGGACCACTATGTAACAAGTTATGCGTGTTTATACGTTACAATCAGTGAGTGAACAATCAATCATCCCCTGTTTTCCAACCCTTAGGGTTCGATTTTGTTTTCCAAATTTATATGGGACCACCTTGGGAGTATGCCCTTTCCAATAGAAGAAGAATTGTCACAATCGGACCACTATGTAAAAAGTTATGCGTGATCATACATAAAAAAAAAAAAAAAAAAAAAAAAAAAATACGCGTCGAATTGAGAACCTCCTCCGTTTTTTTTCGTCGGTTGAAAATACATATATTCTTTTAATTCAAACTACTACTAAAAACATAAAAAGGATACTTTTATCAGACGCTAGCTGACGTTGTCCTGTCCAAACTTCAATAAATAATTCATAAAATAATACTATACAAAAAAAAAAAAACGTTCAGTTTACCTCAAATTTGTAAATTTTCCGAGAAACTTTTTTTCTTATAAAACCTTTTTCGGACTATTACAAACATTTTAACACAACAAATAACATAGACGCTTTACTCGTTCTCAAGTGGAACGAAAAGCACTTCGTTTATATTGATATTGATAGATAACACAAAAAAACTAAACTAATATTGAAATGTAACTCATTATATTATACAAACACAAACTTGCAACTCGTTTAGCGAAGCAGAAACAACATACCATTTCGTGGAACGTTCCAATATTCATTCAAAACCAGTTGCATGTTAACCAACACGAACATTCTCTGAAAACGAATCAGAAATGAAAACATTCCTCATATACCAACATTACGAAAATAAAGCCATCAGACGAATTAAATTAGTTTACGTACCCACAACAGTATGGCGACTAGACATTAACAATTCTGATAAAAAATCGCTCAACGATCGAAAGCAAACTCGTATAGAGCTTCGTTCATTTATTGAAGATAAACAGAGGAACTAGGCCGTGTTAGTAGCACCATCATTGAGGATTGAAGAAGGACAAGAGTGAAGTTTTTATAGAATTTATTTAAGAGGCCTCTCACAAAATTTGAATGCTCGAGTTTAGGTAAAAGACGGCAATCTTATCTATGTGTGCGTAGCTATCCACACATGCACAATACAAATAGTGTAACGCGAGTGTCGAGCCGGCCTAAACAATCTTGAGCCGTTAGAATTATAATGCGGTATTTAGAGATTTATGAAAATACTTACTTTTATTTAGTCAGTCTAATAAAGATTTCTAGACTAATAAAAAAATACAAATATATGCTATGTAAAGTATACAATAAAAATAAAAAAATCAAACAATTACATATTGGTGCCGATTCTGTTGTACGCCGAACTAAACTATCTCTAAAATTGCTTACTTTTAGCTATGAGAATTGTTACGCTATTCTGCAAGAAATAATCTCTTTTAAAAATTATTTTGACACGACTAAAATCAAATTTGACAATCGCGACTCAACGTGGTATTTTTAGGGTTCCGTTGCCAAATGGCAAAAACGGAACCCTTATAGATTCGTCATGTCTGTCTGTCTGTCTGTCCGTATGTCACAGCCACTTTTCTCCGAAACTATAAGAGCATGCTGTTGAAACTTGGTAAGAAGATGTATTCTGTGAACTGCATTAAAATTTTTACACTAAAATAGAAAAAATAACAATAAATTTTTAGGTTCCCCATACTTAGAACTGAGACTCAAAAAAAAAATTTCATCAAACCCATACGTGTGGGGTATCTATGAATAGGTCTTCAAAAATGGTATTTTGGTAGGTTTCTAATAAATTTTTTTTTTTCTAAACTGAATAGTTTGCGCGAGAAACACTTCCAAAGTGGTGAAATGTGTGTCCTCCCCCCCGTAACTTCTAAAATAAGAGAATGATAAAACTAAAAAAATATATGATGTACATTACCATGTAAACTTCCACCAAAAAATGGTTTGAACGAGATCTAGTAAGTAGTTCTTTTTTTTTTAATACGTCATAAATCGTAAACCGCAATTTACCTTTCATTCAATCAACTCAAATATAAAAATTAAAAAAACAACATTTAAATTTTATAAACATAAACCTTATGCATAAACCGAGAATACATACAGGTTTGTACGGAAACCTCGGTGCGCGAGTCCGACTCGCACTTGGCCGGTTTTTTTCTTTTGGCTTCGCAACTTAGTACTTGTGCGCTACGCAATGAACTTGCTGAGATACGAAGGCGCGCGCAAGGGGGCATCCTGGACGTGTTTTATATGGAATTTTTCATTTTTGTTTGAAAAATAAAAAATAATATTACCTACGTGTTGAGATTTATATGTGTGGGGTTTTATAAAGGGGGTCGAAAATTTCATTATTTTTGTGATAGGACACGCCATTTTCGAGATATAAGCAAAAGAAAAAAAAATACAGTACTGTTTTTGCACGTGAGGCGAGGCGTTGCCGTTGGTGTGAATTTTTGTTCATGACCACTAGTTTTACTCCACACCTTTTTAATCGCGATTAAAAATAGTCAGATTTAGTTAAAATAAATTATTTTAGTCAAAATTTTTCTACAATCTATTAAAATAATGCTTTACTTGATAATTAACGAAACTCTTATACAAAAAAAAAAAAAAAAAAATGCGAAGAGTAGCAAAATGTTGTAGTCGTAGTATATTTTTGCCTTCACGATACGAGTACCCGTAAACTGAGACGCGGGAAAAATTGGCACAGGTCCTTCCCCGTTGGGCGCTTGCGCCGTACTAAACGCTTCCCGCTTGTGCATCGTAATTTATTCTAATTTAGAGTGATTTCAAAAACGATATTATGTCTAATTAAATAAACAGATTTAAATAAAACTTGAGAATTCGATTTGTTATAGAGCATACTTTATATTGACATGAATTTTTTAATGTAATTATGCTTTTTCAAACCAAATAAACGCGATAAACTTGCGAATAAATCGTAAAAATTGCCATAAGACTTTATTTTTTTACTAATTAATGTTATTAAAAATCAATATTGTTGTACTAAATGTAACAATTAGATTATATGTCTGTTGTTTTGTGTATTTTTTTTAACTCAAATTTCTACATATTAATGGTAGAAATAGGAGTCTGAAATTGACCCTGCGCTGATTTTTTAGAAAACTAGTTGTGGGAGATTAATTACTACAAAGTAAACAAATAAGTTTTTGTAAATGTTCTACTAAAAGTGACAAAACAAAAGATTGATCTATTTTTTACATGTATTTGTCAATGCCAGAGTATTTATAATGATGAGATGAGAGGTAAATAAGGCGCCTAAACTCTTAGATATTCGCGCAAAAATGTAAAATGGCTCTTAATGACTGGAATTAAAATTATTGATGCCGATTGAATAGTTTAGATCTACTACAGTAGTGAAACGGTGGCATCCCGGTATTAACGATTCCACTATTGGGCTGTGGGTTCAAACACAGGCAGGCTTTGTACTTTGTGTAATGGAATTTGTGTGGTGGAATACAGCCCTATGTATCGCTCAGAAATGAGACCTGTGTTCCAGCAGTGGGTACGACTGATTATGCGTATCTGTTAAAAGCATCGCTTACTTTTTATTTTCATACTGAGGAATAACTGCGAAAACAATAACTTGACTCAGAGAAGTTCTTAATTTTGCAGCAAAGCATTTTTAATGTTGCCAAAATCAGAAATATTTTAACGCTAAAACGTACCTCTGTCGTATAAGACATCTTTTATGCTAAATATAGAGAACTAAGAATTTAAATAAAAATTAATAAAATAAGTTAACCACGTATCAGCAGATTACATAACCCTGTATACCTTTTGAAGAAAAGTCCGTTAAATCTCAAACGGGCCGTCACAATACCCAAGGCAAACCCTATTAGAGTCCCCGACAAAATGGTTCAACTTGCACAGTTTACATAAACTTATATTTGCAAATAGAGCAAATATAGGCGAACTTAAACGTTTAGTTAACAAAATAGTTTTGTGTATACCTTAAAGAAAAGTGCAAGTAGAGTGCGCGATAATAATGTCATGTTTAACTTAGCTGAGGATCACAAAAAGAGCAACATTTATTTCATTAAAGTCAAAATGTTTATTTTTACAAAATTTAAATAAGAATTTTATAATAACAACAAAAATCTAAAAATCTATTAAATAAATTAGATCTGAAAATTCTGAAGTACAAATGTTTTTAAAAAACTTTTTACAAAAAAAACCAACCGACTTCCTAAAAAAACACTACAAAGTCAAAAATTACTTTAATTTCGGAATTCGGTGTCTTAGGATCTGTATTTAAGGTTTTTTGCCACCGACTTCTGAAATTAAAGTTATTTTTGACTTTGTAGTGTTTTTTTTTTAGGAAATCGGTTGATTTTTTTTGTAAAAAGTTTTTATTTTTAACTTTTTAGTTACGGTAAATACCTCGCACTAATCTAATCGCGTTATTCGTTCATTTGTCGCGCAAATCCTTAATGCAAATTTAAGACTTATATGGTTTTCACATGGATCCCACTGTCCGAATGGAACCAAATTAAAATGGGACCATTTGCGAAGCACCAGCTTTCAAATAAAGAATCATCAAAATCGGTTCACCCAGTCAAAACTTATGAGATAACAAACATAAAAAAACTACAGTCGAATTGATAACCTCCTCCTTTTTTTTAAGTCGTTTAAAAATATAAATAACTGAATCATCATAATCTGTCTAGGCATTCCCAACATAGTTGAGGTTGGCTTCTAGTCAAACCGATTGCAGCTGATATATAATTTTCTACATGGTTTGTCTGGCTATCTAACCTCCGCAATCCAATTACTGGGTAATACAATACCCCTAGGTAAGGCTGGTTTCCTGAGTTTCGGGCTTCTGACGACTTGTAACCACTGTCAAAGATCCACAAAATAATGTCAGCCAGGACCAACGGCTTAACGTGTTTTCCGAAGCACGCTGAGTTCTTAATATGTAATGACGCTTAACCTAATCGATCGATCCGTTCAGCTGTTTTTATTAGACCCTCTAAATAATTAGAATCGTCACACTTTTTGTTTATGTGTCTGCTTATATATCACTTTGGTCGACTGTACATAATGGCGCCGAACAAACAAGCAAAGTGTACAGGTAGGTGCCTTGATTAGGTTCGCTCTGTCAATATTTTTAAACCGTTTGTGAAGTTTCTCTTATTAGTATTGGCTAGTGCTTGAGTTGTGTCAACTTATAGATTAGTTTGTTAGTGTTTGTGTTGCCTTCGTTTTAATTAAACGGAGAGTTTGTACTGCGTGAGTTGGTTTGTTTTTTATTTCTTAGAAGCTTTATATTTGTTTCGAATACGTTATAGTTTTGATTTCAATTTAGTAGGTAGGTATTATAAGTGTCCTTTATATGACTTACTGGGATTAATAATTAAATAAAAGACGGATTTATAAGCAAGCTAGCTTTGGCCAGTAGCTTCTCCCGCACAATGTCAGAAATTATCCCATGAAAACGCACTATCGCAATAAAAAGTATACTATGTGATAATTCAGATTAAAACATAAGCGTGTTTCAAATTTCATTTGAATCCGATTTTCGGTGAAACCGCTGGACGGATAATAACCTGGATTAACTCATTGGTAACTTTTTTTTGTGGGATTCATTCCAATCAAATGTCACAAAGCGGGCAAAGCCGCTGGCAATAGTAAATAGTTAATAAGTCATCAAACATGCCATCAACTTAATAAATATTCACGGAGATCAGTTAC
The DNA here is from genome assembly GCA_932294355.1 of Aporophyla lueneburgensis. NCBI lineage: Eukaryota > Metazoa > Arthropoda > Insecta > Lepidoptera > Noctuidae > Aporophyla > Aporophyla lueneburgensis. The sequence goes on from OW028743.1 coordinate 25,668,826, forward strand.
CAAGGACAAAAGCTCCGCAGTACCTACAAAGACCTCTAGTAAAAGAAAATTACTTTTACTGTCAAATAAATAAGGATCAAAATATACAAATTTTAGTTGAAATCACAAAACAGTCTCGACATACCTACATCAATTCGAAGTTCAATATAAAATAACCTGCACTATTGGAGAAATGGATTTTATGGCATCTGTCTATCAGAATGGAGGACGTTCGTAGCGAGATAGAGCCGTAAATAAATCATTGAACAGAGATGGTTTTATTTTAGTTGCATTGATCAATGTTATAGTCTAGAGTAGATCTATTTTAGAGTTCTGTATAGTACCTACGTTGCAATTCCAATATCAGTTTTCAATACGTTGAACCTTTATAACTACAGATTCTTTGAATGCAATTCGAGTTAGTTTACACTATTACCTCTCTACACTATATTATTAACTGCTACATTGGTCTGGGCGTTGCAAGCGCGATTACTGAACCTGGGATCCTGGATTCGATTCCCAGTTTAGGTAAAAAAATATTAGGTTTTCTATTAGGAATTTGTCAGTAACAGCCCCGAGCTTGGAAGTCAGCGGTATGATACCTCCTTGCTTTAGCAAATCATTGGTTCTGCGCCTGTTCTCTCTTTGGTCGTATCGGATAGCCATCTCGTCGGACTATAAGAATGAGGGAATAATACCACTGTATCACCTGTGTCTACGCACACACTTTTTTTTTATATATTCCACAACTTTCACACAACGCCATCTAGTCCCAAGCTAAGCAGACAACTGATAAACATACTTATATATTTCTAAATACATACATATTATAGATAAATTACACCCAGACACAGAACAAATGATCGTGCTCATCACACAAACATTTGCCCTGGGTGGGAATCGAACCCACGACCTCTGGCATAGCAGTCAGGGTCACTAACCACTAGACCAACAGGCTTGTCAAAACACACACACACACACACACACACACACACACACACACTTGTGCACTATAATATAATTATGCCGCGTCGATGGCTACTTTCAGTTAGATATTGGTCGCCATGGCTGAAATGCAATCTGGAGGCCTATATTATTTAAAAGTAATAGTTGCTATAAAATTGTTTCATGTAGCTTCTCGGTGGCTTGTGTATTTGAATGTATTAGATTGGTATCTATATTTATAGCAATCCAATTCATTTTTGCTGCATATCATTGTTATCGCTGGTGGAATACTATTTTGTCTAGACCCCTGTAGTTTGAAATAGCGATGAAATACTACATAGAATTTGCCTCATTTCACACAAAAGAAAAATAAAATTCCAACTTAAATAAAGCATTTAAGTTACAGATAAACTTACAGAAATACGCAAACCCTAGGCATTAAAATAGTTGTTATCCGTTACTGAGTGGGGTCGGATTATAAAAGGTAATTGAGTTTTGGCCTCAAATTGTTTGAATATGTTATCAAACAGGCAAATGTAACTGTAATTTGTGAGCAAAAACTAATTTGCTCTAAGTTAGTAGTAACATGCGTAGATTTTATCAGAGAGTGGAGAAATGAGACGAGAGTTTATAAGAAATTATACGTGTTGAAATTATACATGTAACACTAGATATGAAGAGAGTCTTGTGGTAAAGAAATAATAGCTGTGCTGGTTGATTAATCTGATTAAGGTACGCTAGCCGCATCTTTACATACCGAGACGCCTTTGTGCCTCGCGAAGTACGTTAACTCCTTGATCCTGGCTATCATTTGTGATGTTTGACAGTCTTTATGGGTTGTCAAAAGCCCGAAAGTCTGACAACCAGTCTTACCAAAGGGTATCATTTTTTTTTGGGACAACCAACACACCGTTATCTGATCCCAAATTAGGCAGAGCCTGTACTATGGTAACCAGATAACTGATAAATATACTTATATAATATTTCTAAATACATACATATTATAGATAAATTACACCCAGATACAGAACAAATGATTATGCTCATCACACAAAGATTTGTCTTGGGTGGGAATCGAACCCACGACCTCAGTCTTAGCAGTCAGGGTCACTTACCATTAGACTAACAGGCCAGTCAAAAAGTATTACCCAGTAACTGAATTGTGGAGGTCAGAGAGGCAATGACTCCTAGTAAAATGCTGATATTCAGCTGCTTCTGGTTAGACTGGAAGTGAACCTTAACATAGTTGGGAAAATGCTAGGTAATTGATGACGAAACATTTGACATGAGCCGTACCTACGACCCCGGCGTGCAATTGGAGAAGATAGGCCTCTAGGTCCGCATTACTTTGTGTAAATTATTTCATCACCACTGCTCTCAAAACGATGAAGGAAAACATCGTGAGGAAACCGGCCTGTCTTAGAACCAAAAATTCGAAGATATGTGACATCTACCAACCCGCACTGGGCCCGCGTGGTGGATTATGGACCATTCCCTCTCACCGAGAGGAGGCCTGTGACTCATTGGGAACATTATAGGCTGATTATGATGATGTCTAGCAGTGGTCTGCTATAGGCTAATGATGATGATGATGATAAAGATGAATCCACCCCTGTTTCACACGGTTTTTGACAAAATATCGTGATTGATTTATTATACATAAGTTTGAGTTCTTCATCTAGTATCACTACCGCTCAGCAAGATGATTATATTCGGTTTAAATACTTTATTCTCAAAAAAAAAAACAACCGACTTCCTTAAAAACACTACAAAGTGAAAAATAACTTTAATTTCGGAAGTCGGTGTCTTAGGATTTTTATTTGAGGTTTTTGCCACCGACTTCCGAAATTAAAGTTATTTTTCACTTTGTAGTGTTTTTAAGGAAGTCGGTTGTTTTTTTTTTGTAAAAAAGTTTTTATTTTTAATTTTTTAGTTATAGTATCCCGCACTAATTCCAAACAAACAATGCATATTTATGCAATAGCTGAAATCGCGGTTGATTTGCTGTCATTTTTTAAAGAGTTCCGGTGTCTGTCTCCGGAAGTCATCATCAGATCTATATGAAACTTATATGGGACCATTTCGGAATAAATCCCTTTCGAACAAAAAAAGAATTTTGCAAATCCATTTATATATGACGGAGTTATGGCCAGTCATCATCAGATCTATATGAAACTTATATTGAACCATTTCGAAATAAACCCCTTTCAAACAAAAAAAGAATTTTGTAAATCCGTTTATATATGACGGAGTTATGGCCGAACATACATAAAAAAAAATATAAACATCCGAATTGATAACCTCCTCCTTTTTGAAGTCGGTTAAAAAGACAAACAGTCACTTACATGAGAATATAAAATAACATAATGTAATAAACGGACATCAATATAAATTCTAATTACACTTACATTTGGGTTTTTCTATCTGGATTTCTCAGTATCACCGCAGCCTGGAACTGTGCCTGATTAGTAGCAATGAGCTCGCCTCTATTACATGGAATAGAAACATATCTGGCAAAATTTGGGTGTGCTATAAGTACACGTTTGCCCAACCCTTCGGGGAGACGAAGCGTGATGGTATCTATGTATCGAGGGGTGATCCAAAAGTAATGATAATCAATACTAAGCACGATGAATATAGTAAAAAAAATATTTTAGTTTTCTACATAGTCCCCTAACAAGTCAATACATTTAGTCCATCTCTTTTCTAAACCCAGAATTCCCTTAGAAAAGAAATCTCGATCTTGACCCTCCAAAAAATCCCCAACAGCGGCCATCACGTCGCTATCGTCATCAAATTTCTTGCCTCGGAGGTGTTTCTTGAGCCGAGGAAAGAGATAGTAATCGCTGGGGGCTAGATCTGGCGAATAGGGTGGGTGTTCCACCAATACAAAGCCCGTTTCTTGAATGGCAGCCATGGTAACTGCAGCTTTGTGAGCCGGTGCGTTGTCTTGGTGGAACAGCACTCCAGCTCGCAGTTTGCCCCGTCTTTTTGTCTTAATGGCCTCCAGCAATCTTCTTATTTGTTCTGCGTAGTATGAGGCCGTAATAGTGGCTCCCTTCTCCAAATATTCCACCATAATAATTCCCTCCGCGTCCCAAAAAACAGACGCCATAACCTTCCCCGCCGAGCTTGACACTTTGAATTTCTTCGGTGTCGGTTCGTCGGCTCGTTTCCACGTCATGGATTGTTGTTTCGTTTCGGGATCAAAGTGGTGAATCCAGGTCTTGTCCATGGTCATGAAACGTGACAAAAAATTCTCCTGATTTGCTTGGAACTTTTCGAGATTCGCTCTTGAAATGTCGACTCGTTTCTTCTTTTGCTCGTCGGTTAACATTTTCGGTACCCAACGCGCGGAGACCTTTCTCATATGCAATTCGTTCGCAAGGATTCTTTGAACACTACCATATGAGATCCCTGTGACCTCAGCTACATGCCTGATAGTCACTCTTCGGTCTGTCAATACAACATCTTCAACTTTTTTTACGTTATCCTCAGTGAGTGACGTGGATGGGCGTCCTTCGCGTTGTTCGTCTTCTGTCGATGTTCTGCCCAGCTTAAACTCCTTAGCCCAGCGTGCAACTGTGGAATATGGAGGAGCAGAGTCCCCCAATGTTTCCACCAAGTCGCTGTGAATGTCTTTGGTAGACATTTTTTTCAAACAGAGGTATTTGATGACAGGTGTGATTTCGTTTTTTTCCATTTTGATGTTCACTCTTCGACGGTTCGTATTCAAATGAATGTAGGTAGGTCCTTTTTTTTTTTTTGTAGGATATCTCGTAGTTAATCTGAAAGATTTTTACTACTTAAACGGATTGTGGTCCGGTGAGTTCTAAAAAGTTACCTTTTTAGGCCTCCAGCCGGGGCTTATTATACTTAAAAACTAAAGCGAAAACTTTAAGGGTTACCCCGAGGGGGGTACGAACCTCGGCTTAGGCAATCAGTGGTAGGGGGACAGCAAGGGACTGGCTGGATCTGGGTTAAATTATTTAGGGACTAATTTAAAGCTAACGGCGCAGCATCGCGGGCTGGCTCTTGCAAGGGTCGGGAGGGACTGTTAAGTCAGGGTCGCGACGACGGACCTCGGCGGCGAGGGAATGTAGCTCCCGGAAATCCTGGTCTATTTATATGATTTTTTCATGGTGAAGTAGTGGATACCTAAGCTAGCAGAAAACATTTAATTTTAATTTTTGTGTGCACTGGAAATAACCGATTATCATTACTTTTGGATCAACCCTAGTATGTAAGTTTAATATTAATGTATTAAAAAAATTTCGGGAATAAATTCTCGAATTGTATTCAGAGCTATTGAATACAAGTTTTTTATAAAAAAAATAAAGTGTGGCTAAAAGTAAACCCACTAATTCTAGTATACTTGGTAAAACAAATATGGTTTGTTGATAATGATAACCTATTCGTTGATTTAAAAAAGATTTAGGTATTTATCCAATAGCTATCTGAAAAGTTAAATGTGTTGTGTCACTTGCATTAAAAAACATAAAAAATCACCTGACACGGAAGAACAAATCAAAGTACTGTCAATGAAACGAAATATCACTCCTGTCTCTCCATCTGATAACTCGACAAAATGACACCAAAGGTGTTCTAACAAATTCCAAAACGAACAATGTAATGTAAGAGCTCACGCAACTTGAAATCCCATGCGGGCTAATCCTGTAAATATTTTATTCATCCAATCAAACACATCGGCTTGATTTGTTCGTAATTTGTTTCGATATAGCCCAGTTTGTTTAATTTTGTGTACTTTTGTCTTTTGGAACGACGTTTTGAATCGTAGCTTGCGGTAGGTGTAAAATTGTAGAACTCGTCATATAACGTGTGGGGCAAAACGCTTGTCCACGCTCCTGTAACTTTTTAGTATACATAAAAGAAATAGACAGAGTGTGAGTGAGATAATTTTCATAGTTTTTGAGATGCTAAAACCAATTATAAATTCAAAATGAAAATGCAATATGGAGGCTGCATACATTTTCAAATTTGCAAGCATAGGTGTCCTTTTCAAGATTTTCGAGGGCGGTGAAGCCGATAGTAAGGTCAAAATAAAAAACCAATATATATATAATTTGAGCAGTCAAGCCAGCAAGTTTCTTGACTGTGGTATACAAAAAATTGAAACAAAATAAACTCCTTCAACTTTATTATCCCCAATATTAAAATATCACCCTAGTTTATTTTTTCTAAAGTACACACTACTAAATTTTCAACATTATTTACGAATGAATGACCTCTGTAAACGTGATGGTCGTTGATCCTTTATTTAATGCCAGGCTATTTGCACGCTTAAATTAAGTGTCACCTTGTATCTGCGTAGTTTTTATGACAAATAAATCATTCTGATTCTAAATAATCTTATTTATAATACCTTGCATCGACTAAATAATTTTTAGATCGTGTAGTGATCAACTTGTGGAGTACCACAAACATTAAAATCGCACCGTGTATACCATGATACATTCCTTTACCATTAAAATAATTTAAAAGTTTGTACCTCATTTATATAATAAGCGCCCGTGTGTATTACCAATGACTACCACCAATTCATTATCATCATCACTATATCAGTCGAAAGACATCCACTGCTGGACATTGGCCTCCCCCAATTTGGGGGGCTTTGCCATAATCGCCACGCTTGGCAGGCGGGTTGGCGTTCGCAGTATGGTGGTAAAATGCATAGAGAACGCTGCTGCCCATTTTCTAGTCCCTTAGTCGCTTCTTGCGACACCCACGGCAAGAAATGGGATTGGCTGGCAAGGATGGACCAATTATCATGCAAAAACTATGTTTCAAGTAAAGGATGCTGTTACTAAGACATCATAAGCTTTAAGAGATTTGATAAAGTGTATCACCTGTTCATAAATCACAACAAAATTTCTAAGAAGATATTGTCCCAAGGCTAGAGTCTGGAAGAAATAAATACGTACTTACGGCGCAGTAGGCACCTCCATTACTTAGGCTACCCACTTTTTCATTTTTAGATTATATTGGAGTAACAAAAGAGTCTCCTGTTGATCGTTTCTTTGGTTATAAAAGAACTAGGACAGTAAGTTACGATACAGGTGTTGCCTTGTCAGTCTACAATGCCAAGAGAGCCACACGATTGCAACATTAAATCTGAAATGAATTTGCATTATTACATTGGTTGGTATATGACACCTAGATTTATCTATACTAATATTATAAAGCTGAAGAGTTTGTTTGATTGATTGAACGCGCTAATCTCAGGAACTACTGGTCCGAATTGAAAAATTCTTTATAGGCTATATAAGGTGTATCTATTCATACACGAAATATTTTAAGAGCTACACCTGTAGGTGGTAAAGAAGCTACAGCAATGAAAAAAAAAGTCCTAATGTATTTTTTTCAAAATTTAATATTTATAAATTATTTGACGCACATGAGAAATACTTACTCCTTCTTATTTTTTACGGCCTGAGACACCGCGGCCATGCTCGTGCCGTCCGGTCGCCACCCTCGCAGCGTCAGGCGGGCCATTCATAGAATTTGGAGTAAAGGTTTTATGCAAAACGTCTCAAGCAGTTTTAAAATTATAATAATTACGAAAATTCAAAAACGCTTAGATAAAAAATTTCTTTTTGCTTCTGTAGCTTCTTTACCACCTACAGGTGTACCTCTTAAAATATTTCGTGTATGAATAGATACACCTTATATAACATCATGCTTCAACCAAGAGGAGCGGAGCAGTAATGAAAAATGTTGCAAAAACGGGGAAAATCGCACGGGTAGGCGATTCGATGCAACGGGAAGGGTCGAGGGAACAAGAAATTTAACGCGGACGAAGTCACGGGCAGAAGCTAGTGCCTAAATAAAAGCAAGCTGTTGGATTTTCAACATTCAACATTGAGTCGACCGTTTAAAAACAACGTAATAGTCTTTTCCTTATCATAATACTAGCTTTTACCAGTGGCTTCGCTCGCGTTTTATAAATATAAACCACATTCTTAAATGACTCTGTCTATTGATGAAAGCCGCATTAAAATCTGTTGCGTAGTTTAAAACATATAAGCGTACAGATGCGGGAAGAGGAATCATCTACCTAGACTTCCCAAATATGTTGAGTGTCGGCTTCAAGTCGTTACACCAGTATTTTACATGGATCACTGCTTATCTAACCTCCACAACCTAGTTACTGGGTAACACGACAGTATAAGACTACATTACAATTCCAAACAGAAAATAGGCAGTCGAACGAACAAAACTTCTCGACTTAATTACCATTTGAAATTGTACCAAAACTGCGGAGAACTTTCTTTCCTATAACATTAAGGAATATTGCTATGAAAACTAATTCTTAAATAATAACACGAAAGCAGGTTTACTTGCCAGCGACACGATAGTTAGGCGTAGTTTAGAATGTCGTGCGGTACTCGGCGAAGGCAAATATTAATTTGGTTATAATGTAGGCCCTGCACAGTGGAACGAATGTATGGGAGCGGTTGGACGTAGACATGTCCGAAAAAAAAGAGTAAAATTATGCCAAACTAATGATGCCATCTTATTCGATTACTTAATGCCTTCATAACTTGTGGTGATGAATTTCTTCATAACTCCCATATTTCGGGAGTAATTTGAGAAAATGTGAAATTTTACTATGAAAATGAGTGTATCGAGCTCTCTCCCTCCCGATTCCGGGCTTGTTTCAAGTAGCGGTCTCTAATATCATAATGCTAATACTAAGAGCTATATTTAATACTAAGACACATAGTGCGCCAAATGTGCACTTTCTGGGATAAAGAGTGATGTTTATTTTATAACACAATTTTTTTATTTTTTGTTTATTTTGTTGATTAAAACCGTTTTTCTAAAGGTTTACCTTATTACAATAACATTTCTGAGCAGCCAATTAGAGAAGATATAAGCTAATTAGGATATATAATTAGGGACTTAAGGTTTACATATAAAACTGATGCACTAATGATTACTGATAAGAACATTGCTATTATTTAATTACTAAATGGCTCTTAATACACTAATTTAGCATGCATCATTTACTAATTATCACAATAACTAATTACCTTGCAATATTTAACAAAGGATACCTGGGATACCTGGATTTTATATAAATAGGTCACTATTAGTAACTTTAAAATCAGTGTTGATTTACACCTCGTTGTATCCAAGCTAATCTCGCAATGTATTTTCCAAATTTTAATACAAATCTTGATATTCACGTTGCTTTATGCGCACGCGCACATAAAGATTTACGCGACTTTAACTATTTGTTCACTGTTTTAAAAGATAACAGTTGTGTTCAGTTATGTGAAAGTGCTGAAACAAGTTTAAAAGACTGGTGTCGTCGATTTTGCTACCGCATTTATGCAAAATGGACACAGTCTGGAAGAAGCACAGATAAGTTTCGGAAGAAACATGAGATTTGGCTACAGGCTGCAATTCAATGGCCGGAATTACAGAATGAAAATATGGAACCTTCTACAGAAAATATAAGTGACGTCATCGAGCCCATAATTTCTCCTGCTAAATCTGATGCTTCAACTTGTACACATTCTAGTCCTCGTAAATCTTTTGAGGACCTTAGTAACCGGCAAAAAAGAAGACGCACTGAAGATAGTCTTTCATGCAGCAGTAGCAGCGCTGAAATTATGTTTTCGGCCGAAAGGGCGCTTCAAAAGGCAGGACAAAGCGATACAGCTTATGTTATGAAATACTTGACGGAGAATCCAGAAGAGGCCTCAAAAATCAAAGCCTTCATTGAAGGTAAATCAATTCAGGTACGGGAAATATCCCCTTTGAAGGCATTGGCTCTTTATGTATCGATGAACTTATCGAAATGGCGCTATAACACTCTTCGGGATTTCAACACTCAAGAAGGAGCTCTTCAATACCCGAGTTACTACATGTTGGTTAAAGAAAAAATTAAGTGCTATCCGGCCAAAGAAGATCTCACAGTTACAGAGAGCTCTGCAAAAATCAAATTACAAGCCTTGATGGATTTAACCTCAAGAAGACTTATTAGGTCGTTAGAAACCCCTGTTGATCCCAATCAACAGCTCGTATTGACCAGCAAATGGGGTGTTGACGGATCATCTAGCCAAAGCATTTATCATCAAAGGACGAGTGAAGATGAGCAAATCGATCTTGCTAGTAATTTTATGATTAGTCTTGTACCACTGCGGCTCGTCTCAAAAGGTGTAACAATTTGGGAAAACGAGCGACCATCTTCCACTTCATTTTGCCGGCCAATATTGTTTAAGTTTATAAAGGAAACCAAAGAAAATGTGCAGAGAGAGATGGCTGAAATCGAAGCAGAGATTGAAGCCTTAACTCCATCCACCATCACTGATGGAATTAGTGTCAAACACCAACTGCTGTTGACAATGATTGATGGTAAAATTCATTCCATTATATCCAATACAGCAGCTTCAGTGTGTGACATATGCAAGGCTTGTCCTAAAGAAATGAATAATTTAGAGTTAATCAAAGATAAACACGCAAACGAGGACATGTATAAATATAGCTTAAGCACCCTTCACGCTTGGATTCGCTCAATGGAATGCTTATTACACATTTCCTACAAATTAGACATAAAATCATGGCAAGTAAGGGGTGATATAACAAAAAGGCAAGTTGATGACAGGAAGAAAAGAGTTCAAGAGGCTGTAAGAAGAGAAACGGGCTTACTTCTCGATGTTGTGAAACAAGGCAGTGGATCCACCAACAATGGCAACTCGGCAAGGAGATTTTTTGAAAACTACACTAAATCTGCTGAACTGACCGGAATAGATGCTATGCTTTTAAGAAAAATCTGTGTGATCTTGCAGTGTATTTCATCAGAAGAGAAGATCAACGTAACTAAATTCCGAGAGTTCTGCTTTGATACTGCTAAGCTTTACGTGGAGTTATACCCATGGTATTATATGCCTTCTTCACTTCATAAAATTTTAATGCATGGGCCAGACATAGTTCAGAACATGTCAATTGTGCCCATTGGTTTTCTATCCGAAGAGGCATCTGAGGCTAGAAATAAAGATTTTAGAAAATATAGAGAGGGGCATTCTCGAAAGCATAGCAGTATCTCATGCAATGAAGATATTATGCACAATCTTTTACTGTCTTCTGATCCACTTGTTACAAGTATCCGTCCAAAAGGAAATAAGTTTGTAAAAAAATCTTCTTTTAAGGAATTTTATGAGCTTACGGATTCTGAGAAAAGTGATATCGAATTTGTTAACATAAATGATTTAGCGGACATCGATTCTGAATTTGAATTAATTGATGATGATGATGATGACGAAGATAATTAAATGATGTTATTGTTTTAAAATGTGTAACTTAGTAAATTAGAGCTTACATCTTAATTATTTATTGTACTTTTAATGAAACTAGGTAATTTATTATCAACTTACTTAAAAGTCATACTCTCATCAGTTCTTGTGAATATTTTTGTTAATATATATTTCTGTATATATATAATATATTTATAGACCTCTTAATAAGTCTGTCTGCGGTTTAAAGTAAATACAAATGGGGAAAAAACGTTTTTTTTTTTAAATTTTCATTTCCTTTTATCCCAGAAAGTGCACATTTGGCGCACTATGTGTCTTAGTATTAAATATAGCTCTTAGTAATAGCATTACGATATTAGAGACCGCTACTTGAAACAAGCCCGGAATCAGGAGGGAGAGAGCTCGATACACTCATTTTCATAGTAAAATTTCACATTTTCTCAAATTACTCCCGAAATATGGGAGTTATGAAGAAATTCATCACCACAATTTATGAAGGCATTAAGTAATCGAATAAGATGGCATCATTAGTTTGTCATAATTTTACTCTTATTTTTCGGACATGTCTACGTCCAACCGCTCCCATACATTCGTTCCACTGTGCGCTGTAGTGCGCTGGTTGGTAAAAGTACGTTATTACTGATTACGGTTTTAGCTATGAGGAATACAATGTTCAATTTACCTTCAGTTTTGTTATACACCGTGAAATTTTAGTCGTCTTACAAAGGCTGTCCATTCAATGTATCCGACATAATGTACCTCTAGGCGTGATAAAAAAGTGTCACCATTAATTAAGATATTGGGTACTGAGAAAATAGATGATGCATTAAAGTTATGAAACATCCTGTTTATAATGTTTTCATATCATACGGTAAAGAACATACCTACCCAGCGCACGAGTCGACTAGATCATTCTGTCTCCATTTTCCATGAGACAAAATATTAAATTTCAAACTACGTCATGCGTAGTTATGAATAATGTTTTTATTTTTTAGTTAATGAAATGTTAATTTTGTCTTATGGATGTGTAGTAGTCATTGGATACATGAAGTGGGCTGCCGTTGTAAGATGATTAAAATGTCACGGTGTATATTTGAGAATATCTTTAGCCAGCGCCGTCGCCCTCGTGGAGTTCCAAAATTACCCGGGAACCGTACTATCGGGATAAAAAATTATATGTGTTAATCCAAATTGTACACAATCTGAGTGCCAGATTTCATAAAAAATCCGTTCAGCCATTTTGGCGTGATTAACTAACAAACAATTTTACCTAATTAGTTCATTGGTTTTCAGAATAATGCCTTGCCTTCAATTACTATTCAGGCCGTTCGTTGGTCGCAGGTATCATTCGTACATTTTAGACCGTTGCTATGGGTAGTCAGAAGTCCAAAATATTGACAACAAATCTTGCTAGTAGTTTAGTGTTACCCAATAAGGGGGTGGTGGAGGTCAAATATAAAGTCGATCTATGTAAAATACTGGCATGCAGCTGCATCGGGTTAGATTGGAAGCCGACCCCAATATAGTTAGGAAAACGTCAGGGAAGATTGATTGAACAAAAAGTACGATAATATACTCGTACAAACTCTAATATATTTTTGTATGGAAAGGAACGTGACAAAAAGTCCACTATTGATTTAAACATCTCGTCACACGTCTTCTGCACCGAACGACCCAATTAAGAAATTTAAATAAATGAAGAAACGATAATCAAAAATGTGTGGTAATATTGAAAGATGCTATACTGGCCATTAAAATGGAACGACTTCTTGCAAGGGACCAACATAATAATCGCAAATTTGTCAGTAATCATGCAGCTTAACTGAGAACATAAGGAGTTCAACGATTCGAACGAAGTTCAACGATTCGTGTTCGAACGAAGCACATTCATGGCAGTATTGAAATATTTATGATACAGCTGATTCTATTTTCGCAATTATGGTGTTGGTCTCACAGAGAAAGTTCAGTCAATAACATAGCCACACCCCAACTAGCACACTAGTGGAAATAGCAGCCTATTTTGCAACTTTTAGCTGTACAGTAGCGTTTTAGGGGTTCAGAAAGTGGTTTTAAGTTCTACTATTGCTTCCGTAACTGCTCATAGCTGTAAATATCACTAGGGGTAGCAGAAACTGAACCAAATGCCACTCTACGTTTACTAAGAGTTCATTTTACAACCCATTTGCCGTCTATAGCTTTAAAGAGAGTTAAAACATGTATGTTAAAGCTTAAAGCTGCAAAAAAGCTTCTATTGTCGCTGCTGTACGCTTCGGAACTGCATTAAGACATTAATTGCAGACTTTTTAACGGAACTGTATAAAAGATATATTTATCACTGTTCTGCCACTGATAGTTTCATTGCAAAAGTGATTTGTACTTTTATGCGCAGACTTAAGTAAGAATTTGATCGACTGTTTTACTAATAGCGACATTAAGGCTTCACAATAGAAGCAGGAGAGTAATGGACTTTGCCTACTCATTTGGATACATTCTGTTATTTTTATTGGAGAAATCACATTTTATAAAATACTTGAGCCAGTTTAAAAGAAATATCAATCTGAAAGCATGGAAGTTCAAACAAAGAACTTTCTTGCAATACCCACCGTATTGCAAGAAAGTACGTAGAGTTTATCAGAATGTGCAGAAATTAAAAAAGGCAACTGTGTGTGAGAATTCTGTAATTGAAGTATTAAATAACACGTAAGTTTTTTTCAACTCAAATACGTGAGAGTAATTAAGCTTTTATTTATAAAACCCTATTCATTTAATTTATTCTTTAAGGGATTCATTGGAAACTAACAAAAATAATGCGCCAAGTTCGAGTTCAACAAACACGAGCGAGGGTCCAGTAGATTTTGTTTTCTCAATTGCTGATGTGATAACGAACCAGTTACAGAGGAAAAGTAAGTTATAGCATGGTGTGGCATATTATAAAAATAAAGTAAAATAACCTTCCTTGTGTAATTTTTTGCTTTTTTCTTCTAGACTGGACTCGGACAGCGATACTGAATATAAACTAGAGTATGTCGAATGTGAAAGAAAATGGAGCTATCGCGAGCAAATACGAATTTGGGCGCTGAAACACAAATGTAGTCATGTAGCTTTAAAAGACTTATTCCAAATTTTAAACCAAATTACTCAAAACGCTATGCCTAGAGATCCACGCTCACTACCTGGTACACCGAGAGAAATTACAATAAACTTGCCACGTTCACAATTTAACTCGTGTTGTTGCTGAAGTTCGACTTTTCGGAATGTTACAAACATACAATGCATATAAATTTGAAAATAAATTATACTTAATAAAAACATTGTTAAGACAAGGTAATTAACCCTATCTCAAATTGCTAAAAGACTTAAAGATTACGAAATTTTGGATCATGAGCAATTTATTGACCAGACACATTCTAATTACCCGTATGTAAAAAAAAAAACACAAATAATGTAATTTTACATTTCAATGATTTTATTTTATCTAATCAAAGGGCAGATAAATATTTTTTTACTATTAAAAAAGAAGTGATGGAGGTGATAAGTATCAAAGTTGAAGAAAATCAAACATATATTTATTGTAAGAAATTTGATAATTTAGTAAATGCTTTTGACCTTCCAAAGTTCTCCTCTTACCTAAATATTTTCAAAAGCAACTATACATCAGTTTTAAGTTCAGAATACGTGTGTTCGCCGTGTGATGTTAAATGTAAACTTGTGGTCACTCGATATGAATTGGATTTATATTTTGTTCCTTTACTACACACATTATAGCGAGTACAATCGAAGCGCCTCTTGTATAATTGTATTGGTAAATTGAAATAAAAAAATATTTGAGATTAAATCAACTTATTTTATTGGCAAATTGGCCCACAATTGACATTATTAAAATAATTAAACTGGGTAAATTTAAAATAACAACAGTATAAACAATATTTGCACAACATTGTGTTTTTTCATGTGTCTGACATGGTGAATCGAAATAGACCAAATATTTGAATCAAAATCAACATGTTTCTTTGGCAAATTGGCCCTTGCTTACATAATAGACATAGTCAACATGTTTATTAATAATAAAAATAAATATTCGGGACATTTCACACACACAGACGCACTAAGAGCTACGCCAACAGGCATGTAAAACTAAGATAAGTCTAAAGTAGCAATATAAATAAATCTACGTATGGCAATAAATTTCAGTCTTATTCTTCTTTTGTCTTACTTGTACCACCTCAATACAATCAGTGTGTAAGTCTGCATGTAGTCTCATTCAACTATTCTACAGTAAATTATACTTTCTAAATGTAACATTCTAAGTTATCTAAAACTATGTAGTTACGAATAAAAAACAGTCCTAAGAGACCCGAATCGGTGGTAGACCATTGAAATGTTACAATTTGAGGGCCGAATATTGCATTTTTTAGAGGACGCCATTTTATTTTTGGGACATTTGGGGGGGAGTCAGTAGAAGCTTTACCTCAAGTTTGTGTGGTTGCCGCCCTTGTCCCCCGGCCGCCATCTTGGAAAAGGGGTGCATACACATTTTTCGCGATATCTCGAAAACTATGCGTCTTACAAAAAAATTGTCATAACATAATTTGTAGCAAATTGCTTTGCCTATAAACATATTTATAACTTTTGCCCTAAATTTAAAATTAAAGAAGTTATAAGCAAATAAGTGAGAAAACTTTTATAAAAATTTTCTGTTTTGCTCTATAACTTTTCTTTTATACATTTTACAAAAAATTGACGTGTGGCACTCGGGGACTGCCGCGGTAATGCTATTGCATAGCATTTTTTATCAACTTATGCAATTATAATTATTTATTTATTTTTTATTTGACCGATAAGAAAACATTTTTTTTTCTTTTATTGAATAAATGAGAAGTTACTGCCCCCGCTTTTTAAATCTCTGATATCTTCTAAGATCTTCATTTAAATTACATGCTGTAATGATCATATTGATCTATATTAAATGCACAATGTATTTAAGGTACCTAATTGGATAAGAATTAATGCTGTATTGGTTAAAATCGCTTCGTAAATAAGCCATTATTTCTCGTAAAAAGCAAAGGAAAAAAATGGTTATTGTGGGTTATCCCTAAGAGGTAGACATATACCATCGCGGACTTTTTTGTAGACCTTTCTAAGGTGTACAATACTGTAGTACATTATTTTGATCTATTTCGTAGGGTTCAGCCAGCGTTCGCAATGTAAGCGTAAAAAAATGAGCTTATTTATGACATCACATTAGAAACCCCTAAAATTATCAGCGTTTATTTACTATATTATGCATATTAAATACATATAAACGTTCCTCTTGAATTGTTCTATCTATTAAAAAAATCCGCATCAAAATCCGTTGCGTAGTTTTAAAGATCTAAGCATAATGCACGGCCTTCAAGCCACACCTCCGTGCCCGTCGGAGTGGGGAGCGTGAGGTTTTTTTTCGTTACGGAATTTCTGGATTCGGTCCCCGCGCTCAAGGCCCTCGATAGAAGCTATGCAATAGCTTAAAAAAATACTTCAGACCAATCTTGTAGATGGTTTTTTGAGAATTTTTTTTGACTATATTTTTTTCAAGTTCATTCATTTAAAACGCTGTTACAGTGCTCCAAAGTTGGCCGGGCTCGTCAGTGCTCATGAAAATCCGGTTAAAACTAAATGTTTCACTTAGTTTAATGATCTTTTTTTATTGTAAATACATTCATTCAAAATTGTTGTTACATTCCTACCTACCACTTCACTTATTCATTGCAAACTCTTTTACTCGCCACCAATGAGGTAGAGTCTGTAGGCGCGTTTTTTTACGTGGTATCCTCAGTAGGTCTACTCCACAGACATCTTGCTTTTCCATAAAAAACAAATTCATTTTCTTACTATTATAATCCTGAAGGTTGGGGCTGGTTGGGTTATAATGTTGAAATTTTCAAGTTGGTTGGTTGGTCCAATAAGGTATGGCGAGAGCGCTGGTAAGAGTTCTGTGGCTTCTTGTTCTGTTGTCGAACAATCTAACATTTCTGTCAACTGCATGTCAGCAATTTCGTACGACATAATATTGTTCCTTTAAACAATGCAGTTTATTTTAGTCCAGTTTGGTTGTGGAGTTGAATCTTCTATTTTACATATTTTTTTTACTTTTTTTATTCGGCCAGTGTAACACTCCATGTTTTTCCCACTTAGATGGACAAATGCAAAGTTTTTGTTTATTTTGTTATTCATTATAAGTTTGAACTATTTTGAAAGTCATTCTGAAAACATGGTAAGACATAGTAAGTGTTAAACAATTGAAAGAGCGAAAAATATAGAAGCAGCTACAAACGATCATCGTATTTTAGGGTTTTCAACGAGTTCTACGGATCTCTAAACAAATTACCATTAGTGTGGTTGTATCTGCAGTAAGTACGAAATAAAAGTGATTGTAAAGACTTGAACTGCATTAGTGGTACAGGTATTACTTGGACCTTCAGAAGAGTGAAACTTAACGCTTTGACGCGCAGAGAGGAAGTATTAAGGTTGAAGTTGCAAGTTAAAGTTGCTTCTTATAGATGCCATGTTTACAAGACAATTATTTATCATTAATTGAGAAATTTATAGGTTTTTATCACAATTTGTAGTAAAATATAACTAAATATAGAACCAGCAACTTACTAAATACAAATGTAGTCAAGTATATAATTTCAATATCGTGTAGGTATGTGATATAATAAAATTTATATAATAATATTTTACATATTTTACGATATTCCGAGGTAATTATTGAGGCGCGTTAAAAATACTCCAATAATATCAACTATATGCACGATAAACTGATCTGCGTTTTTAGCCACTTGTATATAATACAAAATATAGCTCAAAAACACTTACCTTCACTTCAGTTATTATTTATTTGTATTCACTAATGTCTGACTCAGAAACAACAGATATATTTAATAAATGAAAGACAAGGTGAATGATCAGTGATCCTTTATTCGTTCAGTTAGACCTGTCATTCATTCAATTAGCGTCACAAGAGCTTTAGTGTGGTGTTAATTATTAGTTGCAGCTCCTGTAGCACTTTAATGCCACTATTATGAAGTTCTAATGGAACTGTAGATTGCAAAAAGTTGTGCCCCTTTGGCTGCAAAGCGGCTGCATAAGGTCTGCAGTGCACGCTCTGGCGCTTGAGCTTGGCGCCTTTGGGAATAATCGGATTAGCTCCAAAGCTCTTAAGCAACCAGTTTGTGCTAGTTGGGACATTTCTGACACCGCCGTATACGCCAATTATACACATATTAATTAGGTAGCCGTCAACCCATTGTACCAAACGTCATTTCACTCAAATCCTCGCTCACCTTTCTCCAATCAAAGGTGTAAAGTTTGATTGGGGCGAGAACGTGTGAACTGTGTGATAGTGTGTATCGGGCCTAAGTAGGTCGCGGGCAAGGCGGGGTGTGCGCCGGTTCAAAGCTATTTTCACTCTAACGAGCTATTGGCCTTTATATGAAAAGAGGTAATTGCGCATTATGAGAATCTACTTATCAGGGTTTAATATCTAGTTGAAATTGGTAAGGTTATTTACAGATACGAAGTGATTGGAGAACCTTTTACACAGCTTTGTATCATAACATTTTAAAATGTTTTGGAAAATAACTCCGTTTATGGACGTTACTTCGGTTAGATCATAAACAGAACAAAAGAAGTATAAGGATTATAGCAGCTGGTTCTGTAGTTTCTGCGTACCCTCATGAGCAGAAGTCGTGGCATTAAAAATGTACATCTATTATAGTTGACTACAGTAGGATTCATGGGTCTTCACTTTCCGCGCAATTTCGATGAAACAGCAGTTTTTTTTTTACTTGTAGTCGCCAACGTGTACATTAGGGCATGCTATCTTGTGCTGAATTCATGTCCCTGCCACCCTTTAAAAGTATATTCTTTACTAACTCCTGAGCTACTTTTATCGCGCAAAATATTTTAAAATGTCGAAACGTGGGTGTATGAAACATCTATTTCTATTTATTCGGAGAAGAAATGGGTTGATATCTTTTATTATACCAAAATAAAACAAAAAAGACGCAGTAGGAAAATCCAACCATGTATTTTTTGACGCTCTGGACTGCACTCTCTTGGATTATCAATCCTCGGTCCCACTCGGAGAGTTAAAAATCTAGTGTGCTATAAAATTCCGATTTACGTCCCCTCAAACGTGGTCTCGCAATCATTATCTTGAATAAAATGAGATAAACAATGTGGTATAGGTACTATAGGTCCACCTCTGCCTTCCTCTGCAGGGAAAAACAGGCGTGATTTCAAGTAACATTAGATTAATCTAAGAATAACCTCGAGTTACTCAGGCGTAACGTGAGAGTTCTTACTTCCTAATCTTGCAGACGACATGAAATACGTCACAACGCTTTTTCGTGCCTGCAAACACAAATTTTTAAGTGCTTCACAAATTATTTACACCTAAGCCAGTAGCGACCTCACCAGTTCGTATACACTGTTGTACAGTCAATAGTCCTTGGAGTAATGGAGAAGCGATAGCGAGGCGGTTTTTACGAGTATAGGCATTTTTTTTGCTTTAGTGTCGTAGTTCTAAAGCAAAAAAAAGAGCGTTCTCTTTTTTTGCTTTAGGACCTTCAGTGTTCTCATGGTTTTTATGTTATTTGACTAAAAGTTTGCATTCAAATTTCTAAATTTCTATATATTGAGGATCCTCTCTGATGACTTTAGTCAACTCTAACCTTGTAGGCAAGGAATTTGGGGGTGTCTGGGGCCCTACTCTCTGAGTATGTCAAAGAAGATACGAGACCCTTCCGAAAATAGTTCGATACTTCGAAACAAACCCTACTCCCGATTTAGTGTTTTTGTATGACACGCAAAAACGCATTGGGAGTTCATTCTTAGTAAGTGTCAAGGGGTAGGAAATGCCCGTAACTTCGGCCGAAACTACGGATTTCGTGCGTAAAGCGTAGACCCCAGAAACGAATTTCTTTCCCGGTCTATAAAAGCCAGAGACTCTTATGATGGCTAGAATACTGATTATTACCGAGGGCTATTAAAGCAAAAAATAATCTAGCCATGTTCTTCCTGTATGTAATATTGTACAACCTTTTTAAGCTTGAATACGGGGCTTTTGGCAACTTTGTACGTGTGTATTTTTAGTTTTTGTTACTATTTTATATTGTGCGTTTTGTTTGTGCAGAATAAACAGTCTTTCTTTCTTTTCTTTCTTCTTCTAGTCGTCTAAAATCATTTGAATCCACAATGTATCCAAGAACCCTTCACATACAACCCAAAAAAAGACTTAATCCCTTCGTCGGTATTTTTTACGCTTCCGCGCCTCCCCTACGCCTGACCGAAGTTAGCACGAAGTCACGCAGGTTTCCCCTCCCTCCCTCTCTTCCCCCCATATTCGTGCGAGGCGATTAACCAAATTGTAGGGAACAGTTCAGCACTGCGCCACTCCACCTACTTAGCTCTCTTAATAATAGAGGCTCACGCACCCACAGGATGCAGGTAAAATTTTGCCCGCGGTTTGTCAAGAATTTGCGAGGGAATTGAGTTCATTTACCAAATAGTTGATGAGAGGTAGGTTTAGTACATTATAGTTCCGCTTGAAGGTAATTTATCGTTCATTGCTCCGTTGTAAAGATTTTGTAGAGTAAGTACCTACCAATTACTTCTTGAGGAGTAGCTGTTTTGCTATTGAAACACCGTTTTATAAATGATTTTATTTATAGCCTATAGCCTTCCTCAGTAAATGGACTACTTAACACAAAAATAATTTTTGAATTCGAACCAGTACTTCCTGAGATTAGCGCGTTCAACCAAACAAACAAACTCGTCAGCTTTATAATATTATTATAGTATAAAGATAAAACAATAATAGGGACTTTTGAAGTGTCAAGGGGTGTTATTTTAATACTTGTGTTAGATCGTTAATATATACTAAAAAGAGGAATGGACCTAATATCGAGCCCAGTGGAACATCAATTTTCATTATTAAACTAAGTGATTGGTTGACTATTGGCAGTACACTTTACTTAAGTTTTAAAGGTGAGAATTTTACGGAGTGGGGCGCCAGATATGTTTTTTATTTTTATTTATGTCTTGATAAATGTGTAAGTAATCGTTCTTACACACTTTGCCTTTTTTCAAGGGGTGAGCGAAAACTTTGGGAAGTCATAATGTACGTCGTAATCCGGATTTCTTTCCTTCCTTGTAGGACTACATTATGAGGAAAGAACTTTTTTAATATTCAAAGTTAAAGTCGAAAAATATATACCCTAAATATTGTTTCAGGGATATTAAATTATTCGTAGAATATTAATTTATCAGAAGTACCTACATAAATATTTTTGTTACCATTAAAATTCTCAATGCAAACGAGGCTTCCTAAAACTAAAAGACACGAAGACATGTGACATCCACAAACTCGCACTAAGCCCACTATGTCTCGCGAAGAAAGTGGCATATGTCCCAGCAGTGGGAACGTCATAGTCTGATTATGTTATGAATGCAAACGAGGCTTACAATAACTCAAATGGCACAAAATGAATTATTAAAGTTATTTATCATTTAAATTGACATAATTATAGAGGCTGAATTTATTGCATGTAGCACCACTGCGTGCCATAAATTATGCTAGAAAGCTAAAATTATGCGGGATTAAATCGCGACAAACAAAAGTTTTATTCCAACAGTCATTTGTGGTTAACGTAATTGTTATTGTGTGCCTTTTAATTATATTTATTTGTGCAATTACAAATTATAAAAAGGATAATAAAAGGAGATTCCAAAATGTTAGTAATGTTTTAATGTCCCAGTGGTCTCGTAGTTGAGACTGCTGAGGTTCCATTGTTTTGATTCTCCAGATTGGGCAAAGTGTTATTGGGGGTTTCCATTAGGAAAAGCTAGAAGTTGATGATGTGATACCCATATGCCTCCTAAAGCATTTTATACCGTCGGTCCTGCACTTTATCTGTCACTAGCTTCTGCCCGCGACTTCGTCCGCGTAAAATTTCTTGCTCCCCCGATCCTTCCCGTCGCGTCGAATCGCCTATCCGTGCGATTTTCCCCATTTTTGCAACATTTTTATTACTGCTCCGCTCCTCTTGGTTGAAGCGTGATGTTATATAGCGTATAGCCTTTCTCGATAAATAGACTACTCAACACAAAAAGATTTTTTCAATTCGGACCGGTAGTTCCTGAGATTAGCGCGTTCAAACACAAACAAACAACCAAAATCTTCAGCTTTATAATATTAAGTATAGATTAGTCGTGTCGGGTTACCGTCCCATCGAACTATGAGAGTGAAAGACTTTTAGGCGAAGAGATTTGTGGACTATAATGTTGCATTTCGATCCAGCACGTCCCTTGCTGCCCTCTACCAGCGATGCCCTAAGCCCAGGTCCGTACCCCAAAGGGGGTGCCCTTAGCCAGTCTTTGCTCTAGTTTTAAGTTTGAAAGCCCTGGCTGAAGGCCTTAGTTTATTAATGTAGCCACAGGCGAGTCTAATTAAGCAGCTCATAATTAGACCAGCAAACTGTAATTTCCATAAAAAAAGGACTATAATGTCTCCTACATACCTGGCTAATCTCTGTTAAGATTGGCTACCGAGACCAAAATCGATCGGGGGGAATATATATATATATATATACTAGCTAACCGTACAGACGTTGTCCTGTTTCCTAGAACTCGGTAGCAGCGCCACCTACCGGGTCCAATAGTGAATTTAAACCATCCAGGGTGCCACCCAAACACATAAAAAAATCATTCAAATGTGTCCAGCCGTTTAGGAGGAGTTCAGTGACATACACACGTACAGTAGAAATATATATATAAAGATATATATGATGCGTTTAATCTGTTGAAAGTCATTAGCTCTAGCTAGAGACCTTAATTTATTAAGGTAGCCACAAGCAAGTCCGGTTAAGTAGCCGACAACCTCATAGGATGACCTGTGAGATGTCATTAAAAAAAAAGCTTTTGAAAGTCAAATTGTATCTATGGATAAAATATTTGGATACTACAAACGTCTTTTTGGTAGCATTTGGAAGACAAAGGCTGAGCGGCCTGGTTGCGGGATTTTTGAATTATGGAAAAGATTTTTGAATTAGGAAAACAGTAAGTAATGACATGGTTATGTCATTACTTACTGTTTTACCCTGATATATAGTCTCCCCGATATAATTCTACCTAATAACTCAGACAGTAAGAAAGAAACAATTTAAACCAAGCAAAATGAGAAGTATACTCATATATTCTTGTCAAGTAGTTGTCCGCTGCAACCATTTTCTCTAAGTTACCACTATTTTAACTTGGAACTTGCAAAATTAAGCTGCAGTACCATTGTATTTATAACCACAATTGCTTATTTTATTACTTAGGTCTTAAACTTAAATACTTTAATGGATTATCGGTGGTTAAAAAGTTAGTGAAAGTATTATTATCTTTTAAGTAGGTGTTTCTATTTCTTAACTAATATTATAAAGAGAAGATTTGATTTTTAGGGTTCCGTTGCCAAATGGCAAAAAACGGAACCCTTATAGATTCGTCATGTCTGTCTGTCTGTCTGTCTGTCCGTGTATGTCACAGCCATTTTTTTCTGAAACTATAAGAGCTATGTTGTTGAAACTTGGTAAGTAGATGTATTCTGTAAACCGCATTAAGATTTTCATACAAAAATAGAAAAAAAACAATAAATTTTGGGGTTCCCCATACATAGAACTGAAACTCAAAAAAATTTTTTTCATCGTACCCATACGTGTGGGGTATCTATGGATAGGTCTTTAAAAATGATATTGAGGTTTCTAATATTATTTTTTTCTAAACTGTATAGTTTGCGCGAGAGACACTCCCAAAGTGGTAAAATGTGTGTCCCCCCCCTGTAACTTCTAAAATAAGAGAATGATAAAACTAAAAAAAATATATGATGTACATTGCTATATAAACTTCCAACGAAAATTGGTTTGAACAAGATCTAGTAAGTAGTTTTTTTTTATACGTCATAAATCGTAAACCGCAATTTACCTTTCATTCAATCAACTCAAATATAAAAATTAAAAAAATAGGATTACATTTCATAAACACAAGCCTTATGCATAAACCGTGAATACCTACAGGTTTGTACGGAACCCTCGGTGCGCGATTCCGACTCGCACTTGGCCGGTTTTTATCTTTATAATGGATAAACTCAGCCGATTAGAAAACATATTTTATTTCACCTATAAAAAGCTACATTATAAGCGAGTGACATGCACTTTTATTTTATATTTAATCGTCTTACATTTTTCAAAAAAGAAAATTGAGTACCCTACGAAAATTGCAATGATGTTACTCAAAGTATGATATTTGCCTTTTGCTGCAAATACTATAGATTGATACATAAAATATGGTACTACAATGTTTATGTAGGTACTCATTATTACCCACAGAAAAAGCCACGACGCTAGTGTCTAACTATTTTAGTTTGTGAGACGTGACCGTTTTTTGTTCAGATTAGTCAATCAAAACTCGAGACGAATCGAATAATGATACGTTCATATCATGATGATAATCCATATTCAAATAAATAGTTTCATAATCTTGTTTGCTTACGTTCATGTAAAATTCCTCTTTAAATTATTTCAACGTGAACGAAGACGCGGGCAGAAGCTAATGTTCGATGTTTTTTTTTTGCTTGTATCATTGAGCAGTAGGTACCAAACAAACCTACATTATTTATACCTATACCACTTGATTTCACTCAGAAGTATGGCAGAAATCGAACTAATTTGGGCTAAAACCCGTTGCAAAATTATAATGGAAATACGGCTTGATTTTCATCCTTTGACCAAAATTCAAAAACTGTTCTTTTTTTCAAATGACGGTAAATAAAACTAAATAAACTGGGTTATAAGTAACTATAAAAACCTGCTTAATCTCTAGACACTGTTGATATGTGTATAATGTGTATATCCGTCACAAATATTTTGTAAGATTGTTCATTTCTTTCTTTTCCAGAGAATGCTACTAAAACTTGGACACTGTTGAACAAAATGTAATTAGGTTAATAACATCAAACATAGATCACGTTCAAAACGAAATATTAATTCAACAATTATTAATTATTCAATAACCTGATTTGCATAAACAGTGAAATAGTTGAGAGATTACCCAAGGGATTACGTTTGTTTTTGAATATTGCGTACACGCCCATGATAATAGCATTAAACTAATTTGTTACCACTTTCATAATATTTAACATTGAATAAACAAGTAAAATAATGAGAGATCATATTAATTATGCTGTTTAGTAGGCAATTAGTATAAACTAAATATATACAAGGCGATTATGGCAAACGCCCCTTTTGGGGAAAATCGTCCACTGCTGGATTTAGGCTTAAGACAGTGGACAGGCAGTGGACATTTTTCGGCCGAAATGATTTACAGGGTGGTAACAGCAGGTAGCTTAACCGCTGTAGCTACGTTCTTGGGAGACTTACCCTATCTCATGGTCTAAAAAAACAAGGTCTGGCATTCCGAGAGTGACACATGCTTACGTCACTATCCAGTTGCCACTTTATTGCAACAAAATACGAAATTATGGAAACATCAGTCACCATTCTGTAAAAAAAAAAATATATAAAACATTTAAATTGTGTCTAGCCTAGCAAATGAAACAATTCAATACGTACACCAACATAATTGTTAGTTAAAATCACAATGTTTTATCGTATTCGCACAGGTAATAAATGTGGTTAGGGAGTAATTACCACCCACTACTGGTAACACAGGAACGGGTTATCTCATTGACATTCCGCCATTTTGTCGTGTATCGCTATTCTTGTTTTATACGTATGCCTGTCTCGCTCAGTGACTGTGTAAACAATGATTCCCAAACATTAATTTGTGAACGTCTAACAAGTTTGTTATATTTTATTTTCTTTGAACACATCATCAAAATGGTTGGTTGTTCTATTCGGAACTGTAAGAGTAGAAGTATAAAAGGCGGTACAATGAGATTTTTTTCATTTCCTCAAAAAGAAGCTGTAGCCAATGAATGGCTGCGCTATTGTGGACTTAAAACAACCTATTGTTTCAGTAATCCCTAGAAACTACTACTAATATTATGAATGCTGAAGTTTTATTTATGGTAGAGTACCTACACACGTCTACATATTAAGCAATAAATTTCCAGTATAAGCTGACCTCTCATTGTACGGAAATCATATATAATGCGGGATCAGCTTATACTAGAAGTATCTAGCTTGATAATATTTAGCCGTTTGTACCTTTGTTCACATAAATAGACTACCGAACCTTGGCTCACGCAGGTGAAGCCACAGGCAAAGGCTAGCAGGTAATGTAATAATTAGGTCAATGTTTTATATGTTGAATTTCCCCAAACTGTAAAGTTTGAGAACCACTGATAGCGATGATGACGTAGTCTTGTGTCACCCACGTGACCAATGTGTTCTCGGAATGCCATACCTGGCGAAGTATATCATTATACCATGCCCTATCTGTTTAAGAAGTATTGATATGCATGACACAGAGTTTAAAAAAAAACCGGCCAAGTGCGAGTCGGACTCGCGCACCGAGGGTTCCGTACAAACCTGTAGGTATTTTCGGTTTAAAAATATATATATTTTTTAATTTTTATATTTCAGTTGATTGAATGTAAGGTAAATTGCGGTTTACGATTTATGACGTTTTAAAAAAAAAACTACTCACTCGATCTCGTTCAAACCAATTTTCGTTGGTAGTTTTTATGGTAATGTACATCATATATTTTTTTTAGTTTTGTCATTCTCTTACTTTAGAAGTTACGGGGGGGGGGGACACACATTTTACCACTTTGGAAGTGTCTCTCGCGCAAACTATTCAGTTTAGAAAAAAATGATAATAGAAACCTCATTACCATTTTTGAAGACCTATTCATAGATACCCCACACATATGGGTTTGATGAAAAAAAACATTTTTGAGTTTCAGTTCTATGTATGGGGAACCCCAAAATTTATTGTTTTTTTTCTATTTTAGTGTGAAAATCTTAATGCGGTTCACAGAATACACCTACTTATCAAGTTTCAACAGCATAGCTCTTATAGTTTCGGAATAAAATGGCTGTGACATACGGACGGACAGACAGACAGACAGACAGACAGACAGACAGACAGACAGACAGACAGACAGACAGACAGACAGACATGACGAATCTATAAGGGTTCCGTTTTTTGCCATTTGGCAACGGAACCCTAAAAAGCGTCTTCCACTATCAAGAAACACGAAACATATAGGAAAAGCTTTTTGCGATTTTTGACATAAAATCGAGTACTCAAACATCAGATGGTCCGATAGAGTATTGTTTGATCCTTTTAAGAAACAGGATAGGTTGACATTAACATAAGTTGATTGAGAATTAGGCATTTTCTTGCTACGGGTAACTTTTTTTAAATAATATTGTTGTTGTTGTTATTGTTGTTTATTGTTGTTATTGTTGTTATATATAAACACACACACTTTTCTCATTGGGATTAGGTAGAAACTATAGAACTCTGCTTACTCCTTGCTGTTTTTGCTTAGTTTTTACTAAAAGTAAAAAAAATAAGAATAAAGATAAGGTTATCAAGATTATTCTCATTTTCTAGGAAATTTAAGAGGTGAGGTGAGGTAAAAAAACCAGATCGCAAATTTCCCGTGGTTTTATAAATAAAATCATCAGAAATTAACTGAAATAAAATGTTTGTAAATTGTCAACCAGCAAGTTTGAAGTTTAAAAACATCTGTCACC
The DNA here is from genome assembly GCA_932294355.1 of Aporophyla lueneburgensis. Classification (NCBI taxonomy): domain Eukaryota; kingdom Metazoa; phylum Arthropoda; class Insecta; order Lepidoptera; family Noctuidae; genus Aporophyla; species Aporophyla lueneburgensis. Next base: position 25,696,784 of record OW028743.1, read on the forward strand.
AGATTAATTTCTTATGAAAATACGATGTCATAACGTTCCCATTAACTTATAATGCCAAAAGAACATTCTCAAGAGCGAAGCCTCGGGTAAGCTAGTTGCCAATAAAAAACCACACTATAATATTATAAATGCAAAAGTAACTCTGCCTGTCTGTCTGTCTCGCTTTCCTGCTAAAACTACTGAACTGATTTAAATAAAATTTGGTACACAGATAGTTAAGAGCCTGAGAAAGGACATAGGCTACTTTTTATCCCGGTAGTACGTTCCCGCGTGATATTTTCCGACCTCCACGTGGGCGAAGCCGCTGGCAAAAGCTAGTAATGAATAATCATTTAGCAATATTATACATCACTAATCAAACCACTACCACACTATTAGTACCTACATCTAAATCATAACTTTACGGTTGAAAATCTGCATGCTACCTACTTAAAAATATTACGAGTAAGCAATCAACTCACCTAGAGGCATTATCAACCCTTTCAACATACATTTTTATTTACCTCATAACCACACAAGATTAAAACCCCAACTTTGCACTCAAAGAGTAATGATAAAAGCATTTCGTATTACCATAAAATTATTATTCATGGCTTTCCCAAAATATGTTCATGCGTATAGGAAACAGGCAAAGTTATATTAACTTGAAGAAGTTAGATTAACGTTTATCCGAACGTGTGGTGTGTGTGATTTATTTTTATTCTGTGCAATTTTGGTGTTATCTGTGCAAACTGTCGTGGCGCCTGTGATGGCGGCACATTTTGACAGCTACATTATTTTGTTGACATTTTTTAAGAAATAGAACTTCGAAAGTCAATCTACGATGTGTTAAAATTATCATGACTACTGCGATTGTGTTTAAATTTGGAAGCAAATGGCTACCAAAACAGTATTTTTGTTCAATTTAACTGATTAGCAGCCGATTATTTTTATGGTATAGTAATTATAGTACGCACCTGTAATCAGCTAGTATTCAACGGCAATATCTGGATGACCGAGCATTGCTCGGTATTTTTTTAGTAAATTGTGTTTAAAATAATAAGTTTATATTCAAGTTGATTATCGATAAATTTGGTCATTGAAAACACGAATAAAACGACATTTTATAAAAATGAATCCTAGCTAGATCGATTTATCGCCCCCAAAACCCCCTGTATACAAAATTTCATGAAAATCGTTGGAGCCGTTTCCGAGATTCAGTATATATATATATACAAGAATTGCTCGTTTAAAGATATAAGATATACACAGGAAGCCGATACCAAAATAGTTGGGCAAAGGTTTGGCAAAAGATGAGTGGTAAACATTTAAACATATCATCTTAAATCTCTTTGCTGCGTTAGGTGCGCAGCAAAGAGATTTAAGATTTTTCCGTTCGACATCTTTTTAACCGACTTCAAAAAGGAGGAGGTTATCAATTCGGATGTTTATATTTTTTTTTTTTTTTTTTTTATGTATGTTCGGCCATAACTCCGTCATTTATAAACGGATTTCCAAAATTCTTTTTTTGTTCGAAAGGGGTTTATTCCGAAATGGTCCCATATAAATTTCATATAGATCTGATGATGAGTTCCGGAGACAGACACCGGAACTCTTTAAAAAATTACAGCAAGTCAACCGCGATTTCTGCTATCGCATAAATATGCATCCTTTGTTTGGAATTAGTGCAGGGTAGATACCAAAACTAAAAATTTAAAAATAAAAACTTTTTTACAAAAAAAAAAACAACCGACTTCCTTAAAAACACTACAAAGTGAAAAATAACTTTAATTTCGGAAGTCGGTGGCAAAAATCTTAAATACAAATCCTAAGACACCGACTTCCGAAATTAAAGTTATTTTTCACTTTGTAGTGTTTTTAAGGAAGTCGGTTGTTTTTTTTTTTGTAAAAAAGTTTTTATATAAATACCCTTACTACCACCGTGTGATATCAAGTATACTTTGATAACTACATAGCGATAATCTATACATCCATACAAATAAATAAAATTGGAGTGTCTGTTTTTAATATTAAAATAACCGTTTTTTACTAAGTGTATAATATGGATGTATACACGGTACATATACTAAAACAACATTTTTTACCATTTTTGTCTGTCTGTTTATTCTGGCTAATCTCTGAAATGGCTAGACCGATTTTGACGGGACTTTTATTGGCAGGTAGCTGATGTAATAAGGAGTAACTAATTTTATTTTAGAAAAAAATCTTTTATTTTAGAAAAATACCTGCGTTCATTTCCGACATTCACGCGCGCGAAGCCTCGGGAAAAAGCTAGTAATCAATAAATTACATAGTCGTTATAATAGTATATCTGAGCCGTGCGCAAGCATCCGACAAATTACAAATTAATTTTCGTTCCACTTCGCATCCAGTTCAATGGGAAATGATTAATATTAGAAATTATTACTTACTGAACTAAATTGTTCATAGCCAAAGTTATAAGGACAGATAAATAGGGCCGATCTTACATTTGATCCATAAACTTACTCAGACTTCTGCTTCGGAGCGATCTTTTAGATCTCTTTTGCAATAAAAAGCAACCTTTTTTGCAGTAAAAGAAGACCTTGATGTTAAAAGATCTTTTTGTATTTTTTGCAATATAGGAACCACTTAGTTTTGGCCGGTTTATTTAAGTTTATGTGTTGTTTTATTTAAATGACTTGATTAAGTTTGATCTCCAGTAGTATAGTGTTTTATTTCTTTGGTTTGTAAATTACATAGTAATAGAATAAATTAAACCAATGGCAAATATGAAAGCGACGAATATCTATCATAATTATAGTTGAAACTGAAACACAACAAAAATATTTCAGGGAAATTTTCTCGAGAGGTTTTTGCAGCTTCTAAGCCTCATAAACTGCCTTTATGTAGGTCATTTTGTGGTATATGCAAAGATGATAAAATATGCATAATAATAGGAACCACATAAATAGCTGGAATCTAGGCTAAGGATCTTAAATAATAGGCCCTGAGGCAAAATATTAGTACTTATCTGCTGTTCATTATCTACGTGGGGACCCGTATTTTGAAACATGTCATTGATTAGAAAAAATACCTCTTTAAATGTTGGTTGTGGGAGAGTATAATAGAATATTTATTCTTCTTTACTGGCTGTAGGTATGTATATAGCATAAACAGCCTATTATTTTCCCACTGCTGGGACGAGGGCCTCCTCTCAATGAGGTATCAGGTATGCATTGTACTATAATTTTACTGGCGTAATCAGAATGCAAAAATCCATATTATAACTTATTTTCATCAGTGTAGGAAAAACTATAGTTTACCTGCTACGATCCTATGATTAAGAAATACATAGTATAAAAATCAAACTATTTTACCAACCCTAGCAGTATCAGCTCTCTCACTGTGAGTTAGATACACTCAAAACTACTTCTTTTAAACTGATTTTGCATATGAAGCAAAATGGCTTATACCTAAAATTTAAAAAAGAAATATTCCCGAAATGTAGTCGTTCAATACTTTCCCCATAAACATCATTATCATCATTTCTGCAGAAAGACGTCCATTGCTGGATATAGGCCTTACGAAATTTGGGGTTGCCATTATCGACACGCTTTACGGGTTGGAACACTTTCCCCACAAAACATTTAATTATTTATTTCATAAATTATGCACAAAAATGAACAGAGGCGGACTTAATTCAGTTTTTTATATGAATCGTCATGAATCTCTGTAGCCGACGTCCGACATACGCGATAATAATTAATTACCAGCAATGCCACTTCCAAAATGTGCTGACAGCTCATTGTCTACCGTCAATGTGTTGAAAAGACGCGCCACAATGGATGGAAACACCCAATTATAACGTTCTACTTAAACGAACAAATCAAGTTCAATTATTTTGAACTTAGTCGACAATATACAAATAATTGAAGACCGTTTTCATGTAAGGAAGATCGTTTATTTGTTGAATTGAGAAAATATTTCATTCAAATATCGAATGTGAAACTCAAAAGAATTTTCACTTTGATGCATGGAAGTAATAAGTACGACACAATACACACAAAAACATTTTTGCCATAGACTTTCATGTATTCAATGCGGATAGGTACATTTTTTATCCATAATTGAGTACATATTGATGGTTTTGTCAAACGCTTGAATACTTTGTATCTTATAATTACCTGAATATATTTATAAATAAGTAGACGTTTACTCATTGCCACGATAATTTGAAATCACTACTCATACCTATTCCCGTAGTTCACTAGTGCAAAAGTATAATAATTATCCGTCTTCACTAAGCCTTCGTTCCCACAGATATAATAAAATTTTGGCATTATTTCTACGCGCATTGGATCGAGGGTCACGAGATTGTTCGAAAGAGATACCGTGACCCTGACACATGGGCAACTGAAGGAACACGGGTGGGTTTTAGTCAGTAAAAGTCTGACACGCCCTCCCGCTCCGCCCAGAGTGGGAGAAGTTATTTAATGATTTCCCAAACAAAAAAAAAAAAACGCACAGCTGAAAATCGAACAGTAAAATACACTAAAACTTTTAATGCACTGAGATGATTTTATTACATCCACGTGATGTTGACTTACACAAAAAACTCATAAATTCCTCTCGCTTTTGCACACTGGCGACACATTGAAATATTCTTCTTTAGTTTGAAATTATAGTAAAAGATTAATCAGAAATGTAATACATGATTTTGATTGATTGATTGATTTTTCAAGGTCTTTATTAGTACATATGGTTCAGAAATACAGTTTACAAATGATCTTATTCCATTTGTTCACCAGTCTCGATTTATTTTGTTACACAGGCTAACGCCTTTACAAACATATAAACATGACATTACTTAATATTATTTACAATGATTTGACTTATAGTTATAATAAATACTTAATATTCAACTACGAAGTATGTGCAAGTCTTAGTATATAGACCCACATAGATTTAAATGATTGAGTTACAAAATGTACGCTTTATAATAATCTGTTATAATAATATGAGGTAAGTGGCGGGTAGTTCGCAAAAGATCACGCATTCTTCGGCCGTAAGAGCGGCGTCAGCTAGTAAGCGAGCTATCGTCATGATGCGTCACGGAGGAAATAGTGATGGGGCAGTCGGTATCGATTGTACGTGTGGGCGTACGGCAATGTAGTAAGTCTACTTTTGCCAATTGACGATATTAAAATGTTACGATGTAAATAAAATTTACGCGAAGTTTTTAAAATGAAATCTTTTAAGAATGGATATTTTATACGGTTGTGTAATATTCTAAGGTTGGTACGAAATTGTGTATTATATGATAGTTTTATGGCTTTATTTTGGATAGTTTGGAGTTTACTATATTTTGTTTCGGAAATACTAGACCAGACAGGTGCTGCGTAAGTTAACCAAGGTCTAACAAGTGTAGAATATATCTGTAATTTGGTTGAGGGGCTGAGAACAGATTTGCGATTTAAGACTGGTTTTAATGAGTTTAGGGCTTTTGCACTTTTGCTTATAACTAGTTCAGTGTTCTTATTCCAGTTGAGTGTCTTGTCCAATATAACGCCTAAATATTTCATCGAAACACGCCATGTAATATGGAAGTCATCAATTTTTACAACTGTGGTGGGAAGTGCGCGTTTTCTGGTAAACAAAATGCCTTCGGTTTTCGTTGAGTTTAGTTGTAGTTTCCAGGTTTTAAAATATTTGCTGAGAAGTTCCAATGAATATTGTAGCCGAGCAGTCACTACATCAATATCTTTGTGTGTCGTGAATGTTGCCGTATCGTCAGCGTAAATGGCAAGTTGTGTGTGAGCTTGTTTGGGTATGTCATTCAGGTAAAGTATGAAGACGTATGGGCCTACTAGTGAGCCTTGAGGCACACCGGCTGGGATGAATTTAGGTGCAGAATGGTCTTTGCCTATATAAACGGAAAAGGATCGATCTTGTAAGTAGTTCTGGATGAGTTTTACTAGACAGAGAGGTACTTCAAGTTTAATTAATTTATGTAAAAGGCCATCGTGCCAAACAGAATCAAAAGCTTTTTCTATGTCTAATAAAATCATGCCTGTAGAGAGAGAGCTGTTGCGTGGTTGAATGTGAACTTCGGAAACCAAACTGTTCGGGTATCAATTTATGTGTGGTTATTTTAGTGAGACGGGATAGAATAATGGCCTCTAGAAGTTTCCCTATGCTTGGCAATAAACTAATTGGTCGATAGCTAGATAGGGTTGACTGATCTTTTCCGGGTTTTTTAATAGCTATGATTTTAGCGTGTTTTAATGTACTTGGGAAGTATGCAATGCGTAAACAACCATTAAACACTTTGGTCAAATAAACAATAGCTTTTTGAGGAAGGTTTTTTAATAGGCCATTTCCCAGACCGTCAAATCCAGGTGCTTTGTTTGATTTTAGTTTTCTTAATCGTTTTTGGATTTCATGTGGCCTAACAAGTGATGGGTAGTCACTCGTTTTGTAGCAGTCTAGCAGCCCAATTGATACTTTAACTGCCTCTTCAATACTGGGATCACTGACCCAATGTTTGGTTAGGTTCATATTTTCGAGGAAGGTATTTGCTAGTGTCTCACATTGTTCAAGTACTGAGGAGGTGGTAGTATTATTTGCCAATTGTGGAATTGAAACAGGTTGATAATTCAATGACTTGACCAATCTCCATAAGTCCGAAGTAGGATTGGTAATTTTAGCTAATTTATTGTTCCAGTCATCGTCATTTAGGGTTTGGATCTTAGCCTTGATACATTTCTGCATATTATTGACTTGGGAGAATAGCTGTCGTCATTTATAAGGGTCGTACTCATCTAAGGCCAGTTTTCGAAGTCGATTTTTTGCTTTAATTTCAGACCTGATTCGACGTGGGAGTTTATGACCACTACCAGTGGGTAATTTAGGAATGGCTTTATCTCTTGTGTTATGATAGATTGGGTTAAGTGTTCGATAGCAAGTTCAATTTCCTGGGGTGAGTTGAAAGTAGTTTGGCTTAATGTTATGGACTCATTCAAGTGAGATCTATAACCTCTCCAGTTCGCTTTTGAATAATTGAATGTGATGCGCGTTTGTCTATTGACTTTACCACTTGCAGTGAAATAAACAGGTAGATGGTTTGAAGAAAGGTGGGTGATTGCCTGAGGCTCTGAAAGGTGATAGACAGAGTTAGCTAGGATTATGTCGGGTGCAGACGGTGTGTGCGTGCTATGATAGTGGACTAGAGTGGGGCAAGAAGGAGCAAGGATGTCATATTCGTTGCTTAACATGTGATCGAAAAGAACCTCGCCATGGATATTTGAGCGAGAGCAGTGCCAGTATGGGTGCTTGGTATTCAGATCACCCATTATTATAGTTTTTGAATGAACATTAACAATTTCGTCTAGGTCTGAAGGTAGTAGGGCTAGGTTTGGTGATTGATAAGCTGAGATAAAAGCAACTGACTGATTTGATAAAGCAACTTGTATTCCAACACATTCGAGGTTTTGAGTGATAGGTAAATTTAAAGGGGAATGTACAGTGTCCGACTTGACTAAGATGGCAACTCCCTGACCGATTCCATCAGGTTTCTTATCGCATTGATAACAAGTGAAGCCCGGTGTGTGTAGTTTAATGTTGGGGGAAATTCTAGTCTCTGACAACGCTATGATATCAAAAGAAAGCTCGCTTACCAGATCTAGCAGCTCCTTAAGCTTAGAGCGAATGCCATCGGCATTCCAATATAGAATTCGTACACATTGCATTCTACACATATTGTCCCAGATGAGTTAAAATTAGAATTACTTTGTCCATCATATTGGTACATCCTAGAAATTGACTTTTGATGGTTTTTATCGTCATTAATATGGCTAGCATATCAGTTGTTGCCGGATCTTGAGTAGTATCTGTAACGGTGACTTTTTGTGTGTTGGAAGCAGCAACGGAGTTCCAGGATCGCTTGTCGACAACGTTTGTTTTCAATGGGGCCTTTATAGTCCCGCAAAATTGTTAAGTACTTGTCACGCTCTTTGCATTGACGGAAGTTAGCAGGATGATTTCCACCACAGTTACAGCACTTGGCTGGTTCGTCCCGGGTCTTTTTGGGGCAATCAGAAATGTAATACATAGGACTTAAACATAACAGGCGAAATGTGGGTGTACTATAGGTACACCTCTGCCCAACCCTTCTGGAAACAAGGCGTGATGTTATGTTATGTTATTGATCAGAAATTGATTAAATTTATATGGAACCACCTATATAAATTTGGATAGTGTCAAGTTCTGATTAGTGGTTTTTGAGTTAGCTCCAAATATTTACGAATTTGTATGGGCTAGGACAGCCAAAAAGTGAAAAATAAGTTTGATTTGGGAGTAGAGAGTAAAAAACCGACAGTACCAAGGCTTTTTCACTTTGCTGGAAGTGTGTTTTTTATACAAACAAAAAACCTTTTTTACTACCTAGCTCTGCTTCGCTAAGAGCCCAACAAGGATCTTCATTCCTTAAATTTTGTACCTCCTTAACCGGATTTTTTTTTGGATGGTAAATCATCAAATGACGTCTCTCGCTCTTGGGCGGAGCGGGACGGTGTGTCAGACTTTTACTGACTAAAACCCACCCGTGTTCCTGCAGTTGCCAGGGTCACAGTGTCTCTTTCTAACAATCTTCCGACCCTGGCAGTCCTTAACCGCATGACTTCGCAAATATAGAACCTGAATTCCACACGATCAATACGGAAACTCCGCGCCGTGATTAATTAAAGCAAAATTTTTACATAATTAAATCTCGTTGAAAACGCTAAACGTCATAAATCTTTAGTTGAATGCCGTCTCTGCAAATTGAGGTTAAAAGTATCCCTCAAAAGATGAGTTACGCAACCAAACGGAATACAGAAATTAATTTCGCGAAGATACTGTAACTTTTATACTGGTCGTAATGAGACAGTAATATTGTTTTTAGAGTAAGAAAGCGACTAATAACAAAGATTGTATTAAGTAAATAAGAAAGAGCAGAAACAGAGAATAATCATTTTCAAATAAGAATTTGTGACTAAGAAAGTACATAGCTGATGGGGAGTGATAGAACAAAAGAAAAAGAGAATAGCAATAGATCAGTTGGAAAAAGGGCGCAAAAAAAAACGAAAGATTGATGTATTGCTAGTTGTGTTCTAATGACCTGTTTATCTATTTTTCATAAAATTCTGATTAAGTTTCATATTTTCAGAAGAATTGATACTAACTGTATACTTTTGCAAGACACAAAGGATAGTTTTTTAAGGTTTAAAAAACGTGGGTTTACCATTTAGAAAATCCGTCTGTACAGAGGTTATTTTCGATTCGGTTAGTTTTAAGGTCTTGGTGACGCGCATACAGAGCACCCGTCAAAGAAATTCGCAATAGATTCCTTCCGACTCGCTTTTGGCCAAGTTTTTTCAAAGTAGGGAAGTAAGACGCTGCTAATTAGTTAGTATGCTTTATATATCTATACTTATAATAAAACTGTAGAGAGGTAAATTTTGTACATTGAATATATATTCAAAATTAATATTGGTGGATGAATGGTGATCGATACTGATGCTAAAAATGCAATCAGTAAATTTTTTGTTTGTCTGTCTGTATGTGCACGCATGGGTCAAAAACTACTAAAGGGATTTTAACCAAACTTGGTATGATTGTAGTCCATACTCTTAGGCAGGTTATAGGCTATATAACGTAACGCTAAGACACATAAGAGCTGAGCAATGACGATAAATTTGAAGCAAGTCGGATGAAAATGTGCTTTCGAGCTCTTATCCTCGCATACGTAGATCATATCCGACCTCCACGCGGGCGAAGCCGCTGGAAAAAGCTAGTTTAAATATAATTTTCTCATATAGGTACTATTTTGCTATCCTGACTTGAATAATTTGGTGCATTTTGAACATTAGTCGTGACTTTTATTCATCTGCCCAGCCTTTTGCCAACTAGGTTGGAGGCGGCTACCGATCATGGAGCGACTGCCTATCGGACCTGCACGACCCAGTTATCAGGTAACACGATATCCCTTGACAAGACTTGTTGTTAGACTTATGGGTTTCCAACTACCCGTTACGACTTTCTACTACCCGTTGGCTACAAATGTCAGCCGGGGCCAGCGGTTTTATTCATCCATGGACCAAGCTCGACATGCGTTTCTTTAACTTAAAGATCGACTGTGCGACTCGAGCCCTCTATTCAGGACTTTTACTCTCATTCCAAAAAAGAAGATAATCAAATAAACATCAACTCTATTGAGTCCAAGGACGAATCTAATTTTCCTTTTACCAACAGATGTTAGAGATTGGTTCAAAATAAACCAAACAATTCCTCCAACAAAGTAATTCTATACTTTTTTTGTTTACGGCAGTCGGCAATTCTTGTAGGGGTGGGTTTAGTTTTTAATTTCTAATTGCTTTGCGGATTGGTTTGTTTACGCAGTTAGAGAGATTTTTTTATATTTCATTTACCCACTTTATGCAATTTATGGAGTGGACTTAGCAAATAAATTGTACTCAATTCGAATGGTATATTTCGTTTCTAGAAATTGATTGTTATTTGTGTTTCTGTAATATGGAGTCCCTCCCTCTTACCAAGAGGAGACCTGTGTCCCAGCAGTGGCAATATTATAGGCTGCTGATGATGATGATGAACATGGAGTAATGAAATGGTGAAAGAAAAAATGAAATTCAAATAATCTATTTTCTCTTCACAAACAATGGCATGAAAGCCCAATAACTATATGACACTAGTTTGTGAAAGACTGGTGTCTGCACTAGGAATGCTGCACTAAGAATGCCTGTTTAGCAGATTACTAACACCACACCACACAGTATGACCCTCGTTAACATTGTAGGTTTTTAGATAATGAGAAGAGATACAGGGTAACAAAAAAAAAAGTTGAAACCATCCTAAACTAGAAAGAAAGAGAGAAAACTTGTTTATTTTTCTTTAAATTAGAAGATATACAGCGTAACAAAAAAAAAACAAAGAAAAAGAAACACACAACCACTCATTCACATTTTAAACTATGCACAATTTCAACAACCTCTCTCAATCATTCACTTAACCTTGCAAGAAACCTTTCTTCCAAAAACGAACTCTATTCTTCTATCTAAAGAAAAATCTTTAGACGACAAGACACAACGTAATCTAACTTATGTATTACGTATATTGTGCCTTCTTTCGCCACAATTTGGTCGGCTATCGCTGTCTGGGCATTTCTACCAAGATTTATAACCACGAGTCTTTCTCTAATATTGTTTACTTCGGTAATGGTCGGTTTTATTACTGCTATCCATTCGGCTTGTTTTATTTCTCCGGTATTTGGATTATCGGCTGTTAGAAGTTATGAGATATTAACGAATGTCGAGGACTTGAGTTTTGTAGTTTTGATTTCTTAGTATTATGGGCTCATTTATAGTTATATCTAAGCCTGTTCTTTCTCAGCTATTAAGCTACTTTTGCTTTGAAGTTCTTATCGTATAATTGTCTGGTTTTGTTTATTTCATTGCTTACTTTCTTTAAATGAAGATTTTCTGACTTAAAATCAATCATTACACTCACATTACTTTCTGTCTTTCAGTTCTGTCTTTTGATTTTCTCATAACTATTAGAAAAATCACAAAAGTTTTAAGTACAATTCTTAGTAATATATAAATCAAAACAAAAATAGATAAACAAGAAACTGAAAATAAATCAACGTGCTATACCCGGACACATTAACGTTCCACTAAGACTCCACACAATACAAAGATTGCGAGCGAGTTTAGCGCTACATCTTCATTTACGGACCGAATCCTTACAAATTGCAATGGAAAACCACCGCATAAGTAATCAAAGTTTTTCGCCCGCTCCTAGACAAACATTTAAGCTCTTTATACATCGAAAAACCTGCTTTATTTTAAGCAAACCTTAGCCACGACATAATTTTAGACACTGCAGAAACTGGACAGCTAGAACCCATTCCGTTGCCGGCGGCATCTGCAATGCGTATTACTTTAGCTTTAAACATATGCTTATAAAGTAACTTTATATGTATATCTCTGTAACAAATATAACGTAGAAAAGATAGCTTGAGACACTCGAGCGTGCTGTTACATTTGGCAATTAAGCTTAGTTAGACTCTAAAATAGTTAGGGTGGATCCTCTTATGCATATGATACAGTCTGCTTTAGCATTTAAAATATACACATATACCACTAAGCTGGTGATGCTTTGAGTCTAAATTAATGTTGATATGAAACTATTTGAGATTACGTTGTAGTTTAGAACGCAGAGTTTACATTTAATTAAGTCTGTAGGGACTAGTTTTTCTAAATAAACAAAATTTAGCTTCGATAAAAGAACATTGATATAACATATTGGAAACATGCGTCATAAACCATCAGTAACTATTAAATATTCAGGACGTGGAATGCAAAGTAAAAAAGATCTTATCGTAAATGAAAATTTGCACGGTAAATATTTTAACAAAAAAAAAGCATACAAAAAGTTTTGACATTTCCCTTCGTAGCCCTGTAAAAATATGTTAGGGCTTCCGCTATAAAATTACCAACGAACCCTTCTTGTTTGGTGTTCGTGTTGTGTTCCGATCCCTTGTACGCGTCCATTTTGTGATATTCAATACCTCCAACAATAACAATAGCGTTGCCTTCTAGTTTATTATCATGTATGTTGTTATTAGCATTGGGCCTACGGAAAGTGGGGACAATTGGGGAACTTCTACTGTGCTCAATTTATTTGGGACCAAGTGTTTGCTTGCGGAAATTTTGACATGTTATTATAATAACTTTTGTCTTCATTAGAATTTTGGTTGGTACGGTCCTTTGGGTTTGTTGACTTACTGATCCTTTTCTGTACTTAAAATTGTTTGAAATTTTCTCTGGAAAAGTTTTTGGGGCTGAATGGTTCCACGTGCCGTTTCAATATCGTTTATTGTTGTGTTGTATTGCTGTAGCGAAAATGGTATCCAATTACTGTATATTTTTCAGTAACTTTTTTTTGCTGTATTGTCCCAGTTAATCTTTTCTCCTTTTTAACGAGAGCCTCAAAATTGATGGAATCTCTGTCCGTCTTAGTTTAGAACAAAAATTTAATTTCAGTAGTCAAATATTTTTATCTAGATCATCTTCCAGATTTTTTTATATCTCCAAGTCTTATTAAATTATTCGAGCTCTAAACATAATGCGCTGAAAGTCTTTCGAAACCTTTTTGTGTAATGACATCTCATTGTACTGCTTTTAGAGATGTATTTTACTACTAATTTAAATAAATAACAACATGTTTTTCTTTTGTTTTATCCATCATCTTAAGTAGTGATTTTGTTTTTTATATCCATAGAAACTTTAAATAAATCAATCTACTTTTTAACTTCAGTATTATGTAAAACTACTTTAAACGAAATCAAATCCTATATTTTACAGACCATCGAAATTAGAAACCCCGTGGAGTAAATAAACACGAAATGATGACGTGAATAAACATCTGCTGCCTTAATAAAACTCTATAAAGGGCACAATAAACAAAGCAGAGAATTCTCGTGCCTCGTCGCCTACCAACAATGATGATGAAACGAAGAATAGAAACCAAGCAACTCCGAAGGGAGCAGGTGCCACTCTAAATGACAGGATAATAACTGATAGAAGACGACAAAGGTTTTCATTCAAACTGTGTCTTTCAAGGCCAGATAGACGTGGTAACGCTTTTTTAATTTTGTATCCCTTGAGGTTTCATTGTTAAGTATCGATATAAGATAAGATTATGGATACAAAAATGGATAGTCTAGGAATTATTGTAGGTCAGATAGTAACCCATTTATGAAGCCTAGCTTATAAATTTGGATTAAAAAAAAGACATGTATGGAAACCATAAACCTTAAAAAAATGTTTTTGAATTGATACGGTAAATAGAAGACCCGATATTAAGAATTGTTTTTGAAATCAATAGGAAAACCAGAAGATGGAGAGCTAAATAAATATTCGTCACTTAATTTTGCCCCGCATTGGTCAGGTATGTACACAATTTCAAGAAGACACATTTGCAACTATCTCAAAATTATGTCTCGACTAAAACCCGTAAAACAGTTCTCACACATTAAAATAACATTAGCGTGCTCATGTTTCATACAAAGTCCCTGAAAGCATTTTGAAGCGAGCTTCACGAACAAATATTAGGAAGTTTGAGTAGTAGTAAAATGTTGGCCTTCCCTTTTCTGTAACGTGATATGCTTCGTATGGTGTTCCTTATTTGACAGCCGTAGTGGGTATTTATTTTCACACTTTGCTTTTGTATATAGCTCTATTGTTTTCGTGGTGTTTTCTATCGATTAGCTAGGATATTTTCTTCATGGGAAGGGAAGTTTATGGAGTCAGTTTCAACTGTAATAATTTCTGTTTATTAAGGAAATAAAACATTGCGTTGCGTTTACGTTCGTTTTGCGTTTTATGAAAAAATATCTTGAATTTTGAGTTTTAAACTTGACTATCCGTTGCCACAAGTTTGTCTGCGATACAGGATGAAAAGTGACCCATTACTCAGGTCGAAATTTGAGCCCATTTAGCGTAAAAGCGTAAAACAAACAAAACAATAATTAACTTTCCTATTTATAATAGTAGTTAGGATTTTAACATAAAAATATTCACGGTCTTATTGCGAAACAAGATTCATCTATAGACCTAGGATTAAACCATCGGACCATTTTAATCTTTATTTCGATGACGCTAAAGTTCTAAACACAAAAAAACATTTTAAGCCCTAGTATATGATGTCAATTTTGTATTTAGAACTAAATATCAATCGGAATGAGGAATGAAATACAAAAAGGCTGAAAGCTTCAGTTCAACTAAAGTACAAATAACAATTTACCTTGTATCTACCGGCAATCATATCGAACCTAACATTCTTTGTTACTAGACATTTCAATCCTCCATTCAATAAATTTTCCCTTGGACAAAAATAAAATATCTTGCAACAGTGCGCTACACTCCCAGTAAAAATGGCGCATGGCGTGAATGCCCAGCGTGACGTCACTCACTCAAGTGATGTTCACACACGTGATCGGTTTTACGAAGTTTCCACTAGAACAGACACGGATAATAAAGTTGTCGGCGTTAATCTATTCCAGTCCTACCGCACTATATTTACAAGGGTTAAAATGGGGGAAAACGAAAAGTAACTTCGAGTTTGAGTCAATTTTGCTAAAATTTATTCTAAAGGTAAAACTGTTTGGGTTCGTGACGAAATTTACTTTTAGATTTTAATGGGATCAGGTATGAAATGGACTTTGAAGATTTTTTCCGACAATTTATTCGATCGGTAGGTATAAGAAAAATAGTTGAATCGGTAATTTTGTTTTTAATATTTACTTTTTGAACTCCGAAATTTTCGAATTTCTGCGAAGTCTACCTAAGTAAGCAAACAAACTTTCATTTCTTTTATAAATTTAAATTGATAAGTCGATAAAGGGTTCTATCCCCAATACTCGTACTAATATTAATAATTTTTATAAATCTGTCTGTCTGTTATCACGTCTTGGCAGTTGGAATTCCTATTAGCATTCAGGTAGTCTGTCACCTAGGTTAGGACATGGGATAGTTTTATCGCAGTAGTATGTTCCCGTGAGATAATTTTCGACCTCACGGGTAAAGCCTTGGGCAAGAGCTAGTCTGAAATAAATTTACTGGTTAAGCTAATTGACTTAGTACCATTAAAACTAATTTTAACCTTCTCTTCCGTAGTATCATCAGCACAGCGCGAACTCGGCAAGGGTTCGCCTACAAATGCCTCAGCGACGGCGTCACCGGCCGGTTCCGGGGACAACGCGATCCGGTCCGGAGCCGCCCTCGACGGTCCAAGGCCTACGCCCAGGACTGGCCCGTATTTCGATCTGATGGCGTCTAAGAACGTGACAGCGTTGCTGGGAAAGACGGCGTATTTGAATTGCCGGGTCAAGAATTTAGGGAATAAAACGGTGAGTTTGACGTTTTTATCAATTGAACTACTCGCTCCATTATTAAAACAGCAGTGGCCCAGTGGTCACACCTCTATTTTTGTTTAGGGTAAGGCAGAGGTGCAGCTATTTTACTTGTAGTTTGGTTTTTGTAGACAAAAACCTATACTTTCTTAATATTACGACTCATAAGCTTATGAAAGTCTCATACAAAATCATAACCCAACAATTGCCGACTCCGAATTTTCCCGAGCAACAAAACACAGACAATAGTGGTGCAACCACGTCCGTCCTAAGATTCCTTCTTAAGTTTATATCTCACGTGAAATGACGCTAAAGATAAAAGGCCGGGATAACACATCCCGTCGTTTTGCACGTGCCTAGTTAGATTTATGTCTGTGGCAATGGATATGTTCTATCTTTTGGGGATTCTCCTTGTCATAATACGTTGGGCTACCAATGTTTGCCTTCAAATCTGAAGACCCAATGTTGGTGCATTTGTGATAAACATTGGCTATTACTTTGATTGAAGTGTTCAGTGGTAGGTAGTAAGCTGAATTTGTTTATTATTAATACCTATGCAGGCAAAAGCCTGAAATTCTATTAGCCTAGCCAACTTCAGGACATTAATTTATTATTGTTGGTAGTTCCTACTAATTGAGAAAAACCTCAAAGGGAGTCGATTCTTATAGAAATCTTATATCGATTACCTGCATCTTGTCCCACAATATTAACAAAGATGTTTTTTTAACTATTTTACGACAATTATGGCTCCGAACACAAAAAAATATTACAAGCAACCGTGTACCTGAACACATAAGAAGGCTTCCTAAAAGGTGGACCTTGGGAAGGCCGCACGAACCCGCTGGATGCGAGAAGCACAGAACCGGTCGGCGGAGATAGGGTAGAGATAAGCCTATGTTCAGCAGTGGACGTCCTTTTTTTGAAATGATGATGATGAGACAAAAACAAATACGCATAATGGAAGTCTATATATAACTCTCTAATAAACCACCGTTACGATTTGTACCATAAAAATTACCGTCTCAAACTTACAGTCAAATTACTTCAAAACATTACTGCCGCGCCCACGCACTTACTCGTACACAGCACTAACTCGTATGGTAAGCACTCATTCCTACGGTAAGCACTCGTTCTGGTAACAATACAGACGTGTGCGAGTTACCTCGAGTACACCACCGTACTAACGAGTTACCCTTATTCCAACAGGCAACGTCCAATTTACATAGCGGTGTACCACAAACTCCTCGCTTAAAATGAAACGTAACAATAGCACAATGAAACTTTAAAGTCGGTATTGTGCTCAACTTCATAAATAAAAGTCTCATTAGGCGAAGTCGCCACATCCCACATAAATACAAGTCGGCCTAACGAGATCTCTCTTTCTTTCACACGGCGTTTTAATGCGAACGCTATCATCAACGTTTCAGAATTTATGTGCTGGACGGTAATTGGTTTCAGGTAAACGGTTTCCGTGTTTTTAATAACTTTACTGGTGACGGGGTCTTGTATCTTTTTTTAATTCAGGGGATTTATAACTTTCGGTATTGGATTTGGAACATTTTACATTAGTAAATATTATGATTTTCTGTTATTGCTAGGCAACTATTCCTTCATCTCAAGAAGCAAAAGTAATTTTGTGATAAGCTCGCCCAAATGGGATTTGAAACATAACTATCTGTCACACGTTCGCCTAACTTTATGGGACCCAGGCGTAATTTTATATTATATAGTAAAAATAATTAGTGAACAAGTGTTTGAATTCTTCTACAAGGTGAATAAACATAGATACCACACCTTGTCTCGCCAAACCTATGGGCAGAGGTTTACCTACGGATAACCACATTTTTCCAGTTAGGTTTTGCCATGAACCAGGCACAAATCCAGACACCGGGCTGGTACTGAGAAATTCTACATAAAATAACCCTATAACACTTTGCCCGACTTGGAAATTGAACCCATGACCTCATGCTCAGCACCGCTTGCAAGCACGAGACCAACAAGGCAGTAAGGTCAATTAAGTAGCAGAAAAAGTGGTGTTAATTACTTTACAACTTTCAATAACTTTTTCCAGCGGTATAATAATGAAAGAAGGAGTGAGAGATCTCAATTTATAATCAGAATAAATAATAAGGCTATGTATGTTGTATACGTAACGATAATTACAACAAATGTCCTTGTATAACAGCTTGGTTATATTTCAGGCCAGGGCCTCAGCATTCAATTACACGATAAAACTAAATCATATAGCTTCAGGTCATTAATTTAAAGAGAAACATTATAACTTTTTTCTATGAAACATTGCCGTTTGTAAATCATACATAAACTCATGCCTTTGGGAACATACGGGTTGGAAAACTATAGAAATTCACTAGTTACTCTAGAACCATACAATTTACAAACTTCTTTTGCGTCATTTGTGTGCATATTATATCTGGTCATACACGCACGTCGACTTTGAGAACTCCCTGTCTGTTCTGTAAAAAACGTTGATAAATAATGAATTTATTTTTAAATGATAAAAAAAACATTCTATTTGTTTTAAAAATGGTTCAGTTTGAAAATACTTTGTCTATCTCAAATATCAATCTAAAAAGGCAAAAAAGCACTAATGGATACTGTCTGCAAGAATATCTACCTAGCTAAACAAAAAACAAGATCCACCTTCATTAAGAACTATAATGATACCTTCAGAGGAAAGAGAACAAAGCTTCGGAACCCAACTAATGCTAACGACACTACAACTTACAATGTTATACCTGGTTATACCAATAGGTTAGGTTCCAATTTCCCTGCTCGGTTATAAGCTATCGCTAATGTGATTCTTCTAGTTTTCTTTTTTCTCGTCAAACCAAAATGAGTTTTCGTTAACTACCTCATTTCCCTCTGCAATATTAAAGGCCAGTCGGGTATCCGGTTGCCAAGAATATTTTGGAGATAATCCCACAAGATTGCATTAATTTTGGGCTCCTTGCACACGTATTTTTTGCCGAATAAATAAGAAAAACATTTGCCGTATCAAAAATGAAATTTGGCTTTTTTGTAATTGTAATTAAATATGGGTATGAAATAGCTTCGTCTGTCTGTGTGAGTTTACTATTAGTACATTGATGCAGCTCCTCTTTATTATTGCCTGATCAGCTAGTTCTTGATCTCGATCCAGCGTGATGGAAAGCGATGGACGAGGTCTATGGTAGAACGAGCGTGCCCAAAAGATGCCTGTTCGCTCTTGCATTGAAGGCTAATAGGTTATAGTTGGAAATACTTCATGTTATTTATTAAAACTTACGTACTTGTAAAAAATATAGTGCAAAGGCAGAATTAATGCCTGAAGCATTTTCTACCAGTAAATCGCAGAGACAAAACTTAGCAGGTGTAATATCATCATAATTATCATTTTACTCGAAAGACGTCCACTACTAGACATAGGCCTCCCCTAATTTGGAGGGGGGGGGGGGTGTGCCATAATCGCCACGCTTGGCAGGCGGGTTGGCGATCGCCGTATGGTGGTAAAATGCTTAGAAAACGCTGCTGCCTCTCTAGTAGAGTACAAAATGAATATAGCGAATAAACACTAGGATGATTCTGCCAACTTATTACGGATATGCTCTCGTCTCTTCACTTTAAATGATAACCAACTGGTTGCCATCCTGATATTTAGGGGGTGTTATGTTATTCAAGTTTATTTATCAATATTTTTGTTACAGTTAAACATGCAAGTATCATGGGTACGACATCGAGACATCCATCTGCTAACTGTCGGTCGGTACACATACACGAGCGATCAGAGGTTTCGAGCCATTCACTTGCCACATTCCGAGGATTGGACTTTACAGGTAAATATTCCCAAAACATACTTTATTATAACGTATGAAAAAATACTAATTATCTTGTATCATTAATCTTAGAAAATATATTCAAAGCACTTTTCTATACAAGTTAACAGTGCATTTTATTAGGTAAGCAGTGGCTTCTATTACACGTAATAAAGCAGTGATTTTAAAGAAAATATAAAGTACTATTTATTTAAAAAAAGGTATATACACACGGCTACATGTCAAGCTACATAATTTCCAGTTTAAGCTGACCTCTCATTATACGGAAATCCCATACAATGTGAGATCAGTTTATACTAGAAATGCATAGCTTGATGTGTAGCCGTGCTACATATCTTTTTTTATCTACCTTATACATTCCATTTCTAGTCACAATTGCAAGGTTTACCAAACAATAACGTGGATGGTTGTGTATTGTGAAAAGAAAGGTGGCCCTACATAAATCCATACAATATACGTTCAGGGTAAAACAATCAATTTACCGTTTTAGAGCCATTCCAAAAAACTGGCAAAGAATGACAGTTATGATTTGAATATGTGAACAATTTAAAATGTCCTTCAACCAAAATAAAAATAACCTTCGGGATAAGTATAAATACTTAACTTAATTTTTACCTAACTATCGACTTCATCACCCGCGAAAAGAATTAACATGACACCCAAGATGAAAACTTTAAAATGTTGGCAGCCGTCATCTTAGATTTTCATTTTGTCCTCACTACTGGCTTCAACACCCTCGAAAAGCACGAAAATTATCTCACTCTCTTTCTGTCTGTCTTTCTAATCTTCTTCTTTACACAGTATAAAATGAAGTCGCATCCGCTGTCTGTTCGCTTAGATCTTTAAAACTACTTATCGGATTTTAATGCGGTTTTCATCAATACACAGAGCGATTCAAGAGGAAGGTTTATACTGTTACTAGTCGGTTCTTATTTTATTATTCCGAAAATTTGGCTTGCTGGTAGAAACTAGCCATCGAACATAATAATTCGTATATGAGAACTAGCCAAGTCAGACCTTATGTTGCAATATGTTATCCTAAGTTATAATAATAAATGATATTTTATGAAGTTATAAATAAATTTCAGGACTGACCATTGAACTTGGCACCCATTTCGATCTCACTCCTTTTGTCGTTGAAGTCAACATCCAAGACATATGTATATCATAATATAGAACTTGGCTCTCATTTTACATTTATGTTACGCGGGCGAAGCCGCTTGCAAAATTAAAAAAAGAAATAATAAAAAGAAGAAAACAAAAAGTAAAAGAAGAAGAAAAAGTAAAGAAAACAGAAAGAAGAAGAAGAAGTAATAAAAAGCCGCATGTAAGGGATACGCATAACACTTGTTCTTTACGTAAAGCTTTTTCTTTCGGTATGTGACGATTACTACAATACAGTTTTAGTCCTACCGCAAACTGCGTCAAAGACCTTCGTTCCTACAACAAATTTCCCTGACTAAGGCTTAACCAGGTTAAGGGTGATTAGGTTGGGTTTCCATAACAGAATAGATGAAATATTGAAGAATTTTACTAAAATAACTGTTGGTAAACACTATGTTAAAAGTATTTTGTTAGTAAAGTCAAGTCCAGTGACATATAATCACTCAAATTATAAGATCTGAGCCTTAGGATCAAGCTTAAGGGATAAACTTTGCTACTTGTTCAAGTATCCACTTTAGATCTTAATCTATATTTTGGCTATTTGCCATGAGATAAAAAGCAAGCTTCCCGATAGCCTTTTTTTCAAACCATATAAGCTAACGAGACATGTGAGTTTTAATGTTGATAAATGTAATTTTAAACATGTATTCTTTTTTCGATATACAATTCCGTAGTACATTATTTTAATCTATCTCGTAAGATTTAGCCAGCAATGTAAGCGCCCAAAAAAATTTTTTTACTACATCATTATAACCTGTGAAATTATCGGTTCCCTACTCTTGTATTTTACATGTAAATCTTCTGGAAGAAATTTCATAAAATAATGTTAGTAAAATTCGTATGAATATCCGTTGCGTGGTTTTGAAGAAGAAAGCACAGAAACATACTGAGGAAAACAGCGACTTTATACTCTTATTATACGCTATAATATATACGTATAATGCATTCATGCATACCATTGAATTATCCCTGTATTTTGTGATATCCCTATAGGGACATGGCAGTGGCAGGAAAAATAAATTATATCCTCAAGAAATAACATCTCTGTTTTGCCTTTCTATTTCGTTGATGTGAAGTGACAAGGAGACAAAATAATCCTATAATGTTAAGTAAAACTTAATTTAATTGGATTGAAATAAATAGAAATTACTTGATTGAGTCTGCCTCGTTGGTCTAGTGGTAGCAAGCGCTACTGCTGAGCATGAGGTCCAGGGTTCGATTCCCAGGTCGGGCAAAGTGTTATTGGGTTTTTCCATCTGGAATTTCTCAGTAGCAGCCCGGAGTCTGGATTTGTACCCGGTTGATGGCAATAGGCTCGCCCCCTATTACATGGGACTTAAACATAACAGGCGAAATGTGGGTGTACTATTATATGTACACCTCTGCCTAACCCTTCGGGGAAACAAGGCGTGATGTTATGATGTTACTTGATTGAATTAGGTTGATTAATCCAAATTGAAAAACATAAGCGGTCTGTGTATTAGAACAAGTTAGTACCAGTAAAATATCTACACAATATAACATACAATTTGTCTGTAAATAATATTTAACACAACGATAATACAATACTTCTGCTCAGGCTAATTAAATTTTGTTGTTCGGACATCAACACCGTACACATTATCATAAGCCGCTTATGTTAATAAAACAAAACAAACAACACATCCATTATTTAATAATACATACTACTAGACAATAAAATTAAAACAACCACAATAATGTTAGAATTTAAAATTCACACTATGTTAAATACAGACATTTGAGAAACCCGATCTAAGTAAATAGTCGAGTAACATTTACGTTTAGATGTAATAACATTACAACTCAAATAAACCTTTGACTTCATATTATATTAATTGTTCTTGAAATCACTGGAACGTTTGTTCTAGAGGATAATGTTGCTGTAATAAGAAGTCCTTTATCTCTGAGAGTTCTAGAATATTGTACTGAACATTAAACTGCTGTGTTAGAGGGTTCAAATGTTTTGTCCCGTGAAATGAATTAGTAAATCCGCATTATGACATGGTCGTTTATTTCACTATACCGGTATTTTCTGTGATGGTTTCGTAATTCTACTAGTATTATAAATGTAAAAGTTTGTATTTTTAGAGGTTTGTTGTCAATCACGCAAAAATGCTAAAACTGATTTGGACGAAATTCGGTACACAGATAGTTAAAAACGTGGTTTAACACACAGCATACGTTTTATCCCGGTACTACGTTGCCATGGGGTAAATTTCGACCTCCATGCGAGCCAAGTCAAAGTAAAGTCTGTATTTATCACCAACCTATCCTGAGTAAACGTGGTGGACAATGCTGGTCTTGTGTGAATGGAAATAGGCTTTTGCACTACATTGGAACATTAATAAGCAAGACAATTTCCCTAGCGAAATTTTACAAGTAGGTGAGAAATTTTGTTACTAATGTTCTAAATCTGAAAGTTATTCGGTCTGTTGGTCTGTGTGCCTTACTATTTCACGTTCTAATGGCTCAACGGATTTCGACGAAATGTAACACACGAATAGACTACCTGAATCAGGACATAGGATCTCGGTTGTACGTTCTCGTGGGAAGATTTCCTACCGCCACCCGGGCGACGCTTTAATACTTTATTTTTGTTACAGATCAAATACCCACAGCATCGGGATTCGGGGATATACGAGTGTCAAATATCTACGACTCCTCATATGAGTCATTTTATACATCTCAATGTTGTTGGTAAGTCGATACTTATTGGATTTATCTGTTGCCCTGGGATTTTCTATTAGGAGCTTATCGATTAATGCTGACGAAGGCACTTGAATTTAAATTGCGTTAGATTTTTTTATTGAACCTAATTTATTGCCTATAGAGTAGCATGGCGCATCAACGATATAAATTTGGATTCAGTTGGACCCTGCGCTACGTTGAAACGTTGCGTCGGTTATGAACAATAAATACATTAGATTTGACATACAGTTTGACTGCGTATGAAACAGCAGATTTTCTCTTGATAAATGAAGAATAATGTTTTTGCCAGAATCATGTGCTAAATTCATGGCTTTTAGCACTCTGTATATATTCTTTAAAATTTCCAATTACTACCAAAATTGTTTCCCTTTTTCTTGCTTCCCAATTTCCAGGGTTCCTTAATTAGTTGTAATTAATAAAATCTTATGTAAGCCGCACCATCTTTTGATCGGATAATAGCAGGCCTCCCTTTGAGTATCAAGGCCAGGCCACAACGAAATTACAAGCGATCGTAAAGTCGGTATCAGTGAACTTTTTCAATTAATACAACTTCCTAAACCTCAAAATTAATTCTGAAATTCAAATTCGAATGTAAAATGTCGATAAGTTCTGCGTTTCAAATTTTCGAAACAGAACTTTAGTTTATGTTGTGCTCGTAAAATCTCTAATTAGTTGAATATGTTCTTTGTAACCAACCTTTGAACTTCTCCTTTGTAATTTGAACGTAATAGGCTGTGTCATGACTCCAGTGTTGACTACCCGTATTTAATAATTGTAAACTATTATTATGTCAATAAACAAGCCCGAAATTGATGTTGAGCGACGGAATATTTATTAAAGAAACAGTGTTATTATCTCAACGGTAATTTTCATTTCAGTAAATAATTGGTACAAGTTTTAGTTACACAGAACATTACATTTATGAAAACTTGTGATTATACAGTAACGTAATACTGAGTGTGTTTGGAGAGAGTTGTTAAATAACATTGAATGTGGGTTGTATATGCTTTTAAAAATTAAGGCCACCTAAAGGTCGATCCGGTTTATGAGGCTTAGAGAGCAAACGATTATTACGTCACGAAAATAGACCTACATGAAAGCCAAATGAGAGCGTATACATTATTTAGAACTCTTAGAGCAAGTATCTATACCAGTCCACTTAGAGCCAAGGCCAATGAAAGGTCAAATTGTACCAAGACTGTTTGAAATAAGCTTCAAAAGATAAAGAGGGGAAATGTGTAGGTGAACTTTTACGTCATTAACTCCTAAGTACCATTGAGGCCAGGGTCTGGTAATGGCTTCAAACACCAGTACCGTACCTAAGTAAATACCAGTACCAACTTTTAATTTACCGTTTATCATGGCGGTATGTTTGTGAGTCAAGCGTTTGCGTCAGAAAGTTAGTGAACTTAGTACAAAATGTTTATGTTAGGCATGTTTGGCCAAGTCGGTTAATTAAGTGCGACATATTATGGGCACGCACGCAACTTATGGGGGCTATAAGAAAAACAAAACACTGACGACCTTTTCGTTATTAAGAAATGTTATTTTTGATGGTTTTACGAATTAGGGAGGAAACTATAGTGTTTTGAGTTTGAATATTTTACTAACGAGGTAGATAGGTTTTAATCGGTGTCATAGAGTAGGTTCTATCACATCGATTAAATACTATCTACTATAACTACTACTATTTATAAGGATTATAGTTATGACTAACCATGATATTAAAAGTAACAGTTCAGTATTTGTTTAAATATAATTTTATTCTAGGTACTAATTATTTAAAAGCTAACTCTTTCAATAATAATATGTATAAATATATAAAAAAGAAAAAAATATGATTCTTTTCACGACCATCAAACAATTTGTTCGCATAGTTATCACCAGGAAAGGTGCTCAAAAGGCTGGCAGCATTACCACGTGGTATGGCAATGCTGACAGTTTTTTTTTTAATCCAGACCCAAATAGCTAAAATTTCAAGTAGTGCTAACGAAAGGGTAAATTCATTAATAACTAGCTTCTGCCCGCGACTTCGTCCGCGTTAGATTTCTTGTTCCACCGCCCTTCCCGTCGTTCAATCGCCTACCCGTGCGATTTTCCCCGTTTTAGCAACATTTTTGATTATTGCTCCGCTCCTCTTAGTTGCAGCGTGATGTTATATATAGCCTATAGCCTTTCTCGATAAATAGGCTACCCAACACAAAAAGATTTTTCAATTCGAACCAGTAGTTCCTGAGATTAGCACGTTCAATCAAACAAACAAACAAACTCTTCAGCTTTATAATATTAGTATAGATTAAGATGTAGAAAAACGTATTATTTTATTGTTACAGAACCAACAACAGAAATAATTGGTGGACCTGACCTCTACATTGACCGGGGCAGCACCATAAACCTCACATGCGTGGTTCTATACTCACCAGAACCACCTGCTTACATATTTTGGAATCACAATGATGCGGTAAGAATGCTAATAGATGTATAGAAATATGCAATTAATTTAACGATAATATAATCGTCTGAAATCTATCGAATCTAGTTAGTTGATTGATCAAATAAACTAGCAAGCTAATAATTCAGAATCTAAAGATCTCCCAATTTATTTGTAATCCAACACTTCCAACACAACTCTCAAATTTAACAACCCAGATGTAATTCAATTTGTGAGACAACATAATCCGAATTACCATAATAATATATCCAATCCAACAGTTTTATAACATGAAAAACAGGAAAATGTATCCAATCTAGAAAATAGCATCAATCCTATTACCATAAAACATGGAGTGAATAAAATGTGTACAGATAATAAGCTACGACTCCCCGAGAGGGGGCGTGTCGGTGGTGACGGAGAAGGGGGAGACGACGACCTCATTCCTGCTAATCCAGCAGGCCAGACCATCAGACTCCGGAACGTATCAATGTAACCCGAGCAACGCACAGTCGAAGAGCATCGTAGTCCATGTGCTCAATGGTAAGTTGGACGTAAGATTTGTGTCTCGTAATTTATTTTTCTTACTTTATAATTGATCACCTTAATGATTTTAGGGTACGAAAATAAAATTATACACAAGATATTCTTTTGATATAGACAGTAATTAATACATTCTTAATGTTTTCTTCATTTTATTTCCTATCAAAATGAAAAAAGTTACAAGAGCCTTTATCAAAGCTGAAAACAGAATATTTAACATCGCCATTAATGTCAAGGCTAATTACATTGACATTTTACAAAGCCGTACTTTACAAGATGTCGCTATTAATGATTCCCTTATCAAAAATCTGTTAATATAAATTCAAATAATAAATTTATAAAATCCCAAATCTGGACGGCGATTCGTAAAGAGCATCCCAATCTACTTGATAAACGAGCTCCGTAAGATAAAAGAAAGAAAATACATTTTTAAATCTCGCAACGAATAAAAAATTAAGGCTGAAGACTATTATCGTTAAAGCAATGAATCAACTAAATTTTATGTTTCTTTTTAATGTTAGGTTCGTGGTCAGGAACAATGGGTAAAATTGTGATGTAATAAGGTGTTTTCATGTTACATACCATTTATCACTGGCTTGAGTTGAGAAAGAACTATCACGAAGAAACGTAAATTTTATTCAGTCTTAAGTAATTAGATTGTCTTTCGGTTCTAGATTTATAATATCCATTAGAGCTATTGCTCCTACCTTCGAATCACTTGAACAATATAAAATCATCATCATCATCATTTCAGCCGCAAGACGTCCACTGCTGGACATAGGCCTCCCCCAAGAACCGCCACTTGGACCGATTCACTTTTTGGGGGGTTTGCCATAATCGCCACGCTTGGCAGGCGGGTTGGCGATCGCAGTATGGTGGTGAAATGCGTAGAGAATGCTGCTGCCCATTCTTTAGTAAGTCAGTCGCCTTTTACGACACCCACGGGAAGAAATGGGATAGTGCTATTCTTTACGTCCGGCACCACACTGTATGGTAGAATTTCATTCATTAGAGGAATTCTTTTTATTTTCTGATTTCTATTATCGCCCAAAATTATGATTCATATTGTCTTTCCCAGAAATTAATATACTGGTCTGGTAACCTATATTAATATCCCCATTATTATAATGACTGGTTTTATTGCGTCATTCTTCATCCCTTAAATTCTGTTCCGTCTATTGTTCCGCATCTTAATCTACGATAAGTGATTCAAATCCTGGTTTATTATTTGGAACACTGTAATGGCTTCGTTTATTAAAATAAGTAGGTTTTTGGTGAAGTACTCTATGAGTCACATTTTCTATGAAAAGTAATGAGTGTATTGCTCAGTAAATGACTAAACATGTTTAGGAATTCGCAATGATTAAGCATGTTTTAATAATTTAATTTTCTATCACTTCTTTTCTTTATAACTAGCAACAACTTATTCTGTCCACATGTCCATACACATAACCTGATTCTCTTCTATATTTGTTTTGTTGCTACCAATATTGTTGAGAACAGTTTTAATTTTTGCCAAAGAAGCAAATTCGATTTTTCCTTTATCAGGTGAATATCCTGCGGCGATGCAGCGAGGGGGGCAGGCCTTCGCACCGACGTCACCGACGCACTGCCTGGTGTTGGCTGCTTGCCTATTCCTTACGCTCTCTTGACACATACGGATCTTTAACTAAATGTAAATACAAAAATTTTATCAAAATCAGCCGCTTATATTGACAATGCAAACATTATGAAGAT
The DNA here is from genome assembly GCA_932294355.1 of Aporophyla lueneburgensis. Lineage (NCBI taxonomy): Eukaryota > Metazoa > Arthropoda > Insecta > Lepidoptera > Noctuidae > Aporophyla > Aporophyla lueneburgensis. The sequence continues at coordinate 25,725,153 of OW028743.1, forward strand.
AATAACTATGACCCCATTGTCAATGCACCTGTCTGAAACATTTGCTATTTTATAGTGTGGGTTGTGTTATGTACAATATAAAGTAAACCAAGAGCAAGTAGATTATGCTTGTTCCGTATAGTGTTGTATATAGTGTAATATAAAGCGTGTTAATCGTATAAATTTATTTGTAATAATAATTAGACTTGATTTCCAACATATAAAGAACCCTTTTTATGATTAAACTTCCAGGTAAAGTATTACTTGTATCAGGAATGTAACGAATCATTTGTATTACCTTAATTGGCAAATAAGATTCAAACGTAATATTCTTGTTTATGATAGATGTGTATTAGAAAATGATGATGAAAATATTAATTCATTGAAAGGACATAAAGATAGTGGACACAGGAATGTATAAACAGCTGACAATACTACGTTTAAAAACACAAAATGTTTAGAAATGAAAATGTAAATAGTTGAGGTTATACGAATCAGTTTATCTAGCCTTTAAAAATATCTGTATTAAGTGATGTAAATTGTAAGTAAGTTTTTAGTAAATTTTGTGAATCTAAACGATGTTGTAAATAGTACTTATAAGAGAGCTTTTGCAAAGGGGTCTTACTAAAGTAAAAATCAAATTGAAAATAACGTGAGTGAACAACTGCAGAATGAAATTGATATTACTCAAGTGACATTGTATGCGAAACATCCTGGACATATTACAGAACCTATTTATCATAATGATGAATAGGAATTCAAAATTGCATATCCAAAGACCTACTCAATACATTTTGGATTTCACCACGCTTATAATAAGACCCATTTGAAAAAGGTAAAATATTGTATAATAAATACACTATAATATAATAGAGTAGATAGATGTAAGCGTAAACTAGGAGAAAATATTTTACATAGTTAGAAAACAATTCTGATTTGAAATCGAAAATTGTTTGTGTACTTTAATATTCTTCCTGTGACCGACATATTTCTATAAATAATAACAACATAAAATACGTAAAAATCTTCGACTTGTGTACGTTACGTTGCCTATTAATTAAAGTGTTATTTATTTTCTTTTGTGGAAATTGTATAAAAACCTAAGTAGTCTTGACCCCCGTCCCCTTATTTTTTAAGAATCGTTACTTACTACGAAAATATCGAAGTGCTTTCTTGACAGATACTGTCGTTAAAATATTTTCATTTCCACAACTGTACATAAAAGCTGTCCAGTTTAACTCCGCTGAATCTCGATGTAAAATAACGAAAAAAAATTGAAAGCGTTTTTTCTTGAATTAGGATATTGACAGATCTCGATAATTATAACCAGTTATTATTATGTCAAAAGTTTATTATTGTATACAAGTAACAATAGTATTAAATAAAACTTGTTGTATGTATTATGATACCTGACGGTGCGGTGCTCCGCATAATATAATTACATGTGTAATAAACATTATAAAGAAACAATAAAGTTTTAAAAAAACATTTGCATTTTCTCTGCTGAAAAAGAGTGGCATTTACCGACCGTTTTATGTAAATTAGCTGAAATGTTGACTGCTAGACTATCTAGCAGTCTACCTTATCATGAAAAGAATTTTCTAAAGATAAACTTTTGATTATGATTGTTATAAGCAAGAAAAAAATATTTTATAACACTCACATAATAGTGATTTTTTATACATAATTCTTGATTGAGTGGACCTACTGCTGCTGCCACAATACACTTTGGCTTTGTAAACAAATAAGATCAGATACTAGTTCCAGGGTATCTAGCCAAGTGACGATAAAAACTCAAGATAATGACAAGTTATAAAGACGAGAGTAAAGGAAACTCTCACCAAAATATTAGCATTAATGAGGGCATAAACATGGCATATATCGACCGCCACACATATGTTCTGCATGTTTTACATCTCCAACACCTAGAAGGAATGCATAGATAAAATAGAAGAAGATGAGTATATGTACATAGGTAGTCTATATGTCTTACAATTAGTTAAAATGAAATCTATTTGCCTAGCACGCTTTACAGAAACTTATACTGACCTAATTGCCGATGTTCACCAGAAAGGTCAGATGTGCGGTACTCGCAATCGACGCGCGCGTATGACCACGCAAGGATGTAAATGTACGACCATATAAAGATCGTGGCAGGTGGCTTACTGTAATTTCTACCTACCCTCATTGGTACCTTCAAACTCAAGCCTTCTTCGTGAGTTTATGTGTGTGTGTGTGTGTGTGTGTATTTTTCCAGAAAATCTTCGATCCATAAGATTCATAACTTACAAGAAACATTATAACACGACCCTGTAAGGTGATTATCAACTTTTCCTGTTAAAGTTTCCATAATCCTAAAACATACAAAGTAATTTTTGAAAGGAAAACCTTGGAAGCTGGGTATTATAGATTCATGTTACTTCTGAGCAGTAAAACTTTTTGTTTACATACAAAAATAAATCATGGGTAAAAAATGTTTTGGAGGCGGGGAAGACAAGGGACGAGCGAGCGATCTTATGAATATCTAATCGTTCCGAACAGAGATGAAAGATGTCTTCCCTAATTCGTAAAGACTTATTTACATGCTACATCGCCCGTATTTTCCGATGAGCTCTGAGAATTGGATTTTTTCGTTTCATTTTGCAACAATGACTCATTTTCACTGGGAATTTTTTAACAGTAGTTACAAAGAGCTTTGTTCATTACAGTGGATTAGTCGTGTTTTCTTTATATATTCTTTTGCCATTAATCTACTATGAATATAAGAAAATGTTGTTCAAAGATGTAATAAAATATTTACGCATTCAGCGTAGGTTCGTAATATAATTCGAATATATGTAATATGAAACTCCCACTCGTGATACTAAGTGCGCAGATACTACGTAAGGCTTTTCGACTTTAATTTTTTAGCAAAACATAATTTTTCCATCAGAAATGCTAAGTAAATCAGTTTAAGTACCTGATAGAGATACCAATAAAATGTATAAATAGTTTTGCAAGAATTTCGAAGGTACCGAATTAAAGCAAGTAAACTTAATAAAATAAATAAAAAGGATAGCTTCTAAACTAATCTAAATATATTTCGGTACAGTCCACCATATTGGTTTGAGAGTCCACAGGCTAACCGCTTAGTTATCGTCGGTATAAATTGTTTGTTCCAATTTAATCAAGAAAATAATTTTGCATGTAGTTGTTATTTTAGAATCAATTTTATCTAACACTGGTAGTGTTTACTTGAAGCTCTGATTCTAAATGAGATGCAGATCATTTTGGAAGAGATACCTACTAGTAGTTTTATTTTAGTAAAGTGACTGGACGTTGGTCAGAAATGTTGCTCGGCCGTGAATCGTAGTCCACTGTTGAATAGACCGACCCAAGCTGCACCACAACACCACGTCAGGATGATATGTCCGCATCCAGTCTGTCTCAGCCACCATTTTAAGGTATTTTGTCCACCTAGCTAGGGGGGCGTCTCACACCATGTTTGCCGATACGTGGTCTCCACTCCAGACTTCGTCTACTCAACCTACAACATACCAGAACCTGCAAGCTATGTCAGTAATTCCGACTGTTTAAAAAAATAACAGATTCTGAGCTCTAGGGCACGCTGGGTGACCTTGAATTAGTTGACCAGCCCGACAGTGAATTTCTACGTTTTAGCACCACTTGTTATAATGGGCAAGACGCACTGTTTGATGACCTTAGTCTTCAGGATAGGTGACGAAATGACTTGACGAAGCTTTCCAAATGCTGCCCAACTAACTGGATTCTTCTGTCGGCTTCTTTATCAAATTTGTGTATACCGAGCGGGATGAATATTCCTTCACATCTACGAGAAAGTGTAAAGCGAACCTTAGTTTGACACTCAATCATATTCCGTTGGCAAATGTCATCCATATCCGATAAGCGTCTATTATCAGATTTGGATGACATATTTGACGAAAAATTCAACTAATTTGTACAAACATGAAGGATATTCTTAACCCTCGACTAGTAAGGATAGTGAGCTTCGTATAAAGGAATTTCTTTAGGATCCGAGTGAAATCGTGGAAACCAGAAAGGTTTTAGTAAATAGGAAAAAAACATGTTTACATAAAAATAACTACCACTTTATTCTAGTGATTAGCATAGTCTTGAATTCCATCGTACACACAAAATGATACTTAAAGAAATAGCATGTGAATCTGCCTGACAAATAGTTTAACCTGTAGACACGTTTTATTATAATAGTTGTAGAAGTAGAAAGTGTTTGTATGAAAAATATTACTCAAATAAAATATGTGTGTAACATGTATGTACCTACATACATTTTTTGTTTTAGCTCTATCTCGTTTCGACACGAGTTTTGCTTAGTCCATGTCTTGGTAAAATGTTTCTGGTGAGTCTGCTTAGTTAATTTCGATATGTTGTATGGCACCTGGCTCTTACTTATGCAGGGTCACCAATTAAGGTCAATGATGGCCTTCAAGATAACACAGTAAAGCAGAATACCACCATCATTGCAGCCCCGAAATACGTCCACTGCTGGACATATGCCTCCCCAGATTTAGGGGGGGTCGCCATAACCGGCAGTCTAGGCATGTGGGGTGGCGATCACAGTATAGTGGTAAAGGAATTTCTAGTAAGTCCTGCGGCTGCTCAATTTCTAGTAAGTCCCTTAGTCGCCTTTTACGATGGTGCTACTCTTTACGTCCGGCACCACTAGCAATATAGTAAGCAAAGTACAATTTAGCTAATTGAGAATAATTTTTAACCATAATCAGTAAGCGGGTATAAAGAGAACATTAGGTAAGTAGATGACCAGCGTGCGCTTCGCGTCGACAATAAGTAAAGACTGGTTGTACAATGCGCGTGCGCCGAAGGCCGGCACCGGGCGGTGCTGTGTGGTGGCGGCCAGTGTACTACGAAATAAGTTTTCTATAGTCTGCTCTAAAAGTGTGTGATATACATTTATTAGGATGGCAATTTGTAGATAAAGTTATGCTACGGCTACATTGTCACACATTATCGCGAACGAGTAGCGCTCTCTCAGTTGTACATCAAGACGTCAGGCTATATGTTTCAGAGAGAAAGCGTGTTAATGCGACAGTGTAGCTGTAACATTAAATAATTCGCGCATTAATTAATTTTTTGTAATACTTAATCTTGAAATTCTAATTTTAAGTCACCATAAAGATGGCAATCGATGTTGAATTTTCAATTAAAAGTTACAGATGTTAACTAAACAACAAATGTTGGATAAAGTGGTGACATATAAAATTGAATCGCTCTAAATACCGATGAATGTTACTAATTCCCTTTGATGAGTGATTGCGGCAGAAATTTAACCTGAACAAGGGTTATTTACATTTTCATCAGATACCAGGTAATTTTGTATCAGACCGATATCACGTTTTCAAATAGGCCGCAGCAGCCGAAGTTCTGACATTAAATGTGAATGTGTTGAATTGTTTTTGCAAGTTTTATTAAATACTAATGTAAAAATTAAAATTCTGTTAATCACAGGGTTTTAATGAACTATTTTTTTTTTAAAACTACTATCTTGAAGTGTAAGAAGGACGTTCACGCCTCAAGCTTTTAAGAAAATTTAATGTTCTATGTTGGCTTAAATTTTATATCGTAACTTTTTAGTCCATTAAAAGCTTCTTGAAAAGGTTTTGATTATACACGCCTTTACACAAGTCATGATGTGAAGTCCACTGAGTTGCACTATACAAGTCACGCCATACTTTAGAACGGGTTATCTTTTTATGAATAGCATTTCGCAGGTAAACTTATGAGGTTGTCGGCTGCTTATCTAGACTTGATAAATTAAGGCCTCCAGCCAGGGCTTAAAACTTAAAACTAGAGCAACTACTCGCTAAGGGCACCTCCTGTGGGGTAGGGACCTCGGCTTAGGGCATCGCTGGTAGAGGGCAGCAAGGGACGGGCTGGATCGCAATGAAGAACGGGCTATCATAATTGAATTAATATTTATACAAAATCCTGTGCCTGTACTGTTGATCGTTTATGAGTTCTCCTGTCTGAAGCGAATTCTGGGTACTACACTCAGGTAATTGTTGAATTTTAAATAAATATATTTAATTTCGTGTCTGTACCGTTGACCGCTAAGATGAAGTCAATTCTGGGTGTAGCACTAGTTTGTGCATCATAAAAGTGCATTTTTTTCAAAAACTAAATCAACATGTAAAATTTCAGCTCTGTAGGATGAAAGAAAATGGTTTTATCTAACAATTTTTCCAATGTAGATGTGAGTGGAAATGCTGGAAGAGGACGCCCTAGAAGGACGAATCAATCATGTGTAGGTAAATAATCAGATTAATTATATTTATTTATCGTTCAAACCTCAGAAAAAAAGGACATAGACAGATGTTATCTATTAATTCACATTAAGCCACGTCTATAAACTATTCTAATATAATGTGTTTATGCCACTACACACAAGAATACAATAAATCCATATAACTCTAGCCTTCATTTTTCAGAATACCTTCCATTTACGATAACGACAGTAAAGAAATGATATAGAATGAATTTGTGTTGAATGATCGATTCGTCAGTCCACCCCTGTAATTCGACAGTCAATCATGAGGGTTGGGACACACAGATAAAGTTTGGACATTTGTTTTGTCATGTATGGCGCGTTTGCAAGAAGGATTTCGTACAAGCCTAATGTTTTACATAGAAAGCATAAAAAATAGTCGCTTTTTCGTGTGTCTCTGTGCTGCTAAGGTCTTCTAAAATACACAATTGATTTTGGTGTGACTTTTGCCATAATTTAGATCAGGATTTATAGGTTAATGTATACCTAGTATCATTTAATATTTTTCTAAAATTTAGCACTGAAACCTCGATGTCTTCACAAGGGACTTTAGCATCCATGCAGTGCGGGTCGATCGTAATTATAATTATTTTTCTAATGTTCTGCTGGTAGCAGATAAGAACTCATGATATCTTTCATCATAAAATCATAATAATAATATATCGGTGTATGTAGGTGTACGGTGCACGTACATGGGTTCTAAAATATATTTATTTCAATAAGTTAGCCAATAGGCTCGCGTATTTGCACTTTGGACGCGACCTACTTTTGGCAGTGCACTGACACTGACATATTGCATTGGTCTATGCATTTTACATGTATTACATTTTTAGTGTTCAATTAGACGTGGTTTGAGTCGGACAACTTGCATTTTTATTTAGATTCATCCCGTTGAGCATTCACTGACATTTTCTGCATTTAACTTTACATTTGACATTTTACATCTGCATTGACATTACTTATGTTAGGGAAGCACCCTACAGTAGTATCATTTTCAGTATTACCTGACTGCGGAGGGTAATGTGTTTATCAGCCTATGTATGTATGTTTGTTTTTGTATCTTGTGGCACTATAGACACCAAAAGCGTGGGCACAATTTGACTATTTTCAACCGACGAAAAAAAACGGAGGAGGTTCTCAATTCGACGAGTTTTTTTTTTTTTTTATGTATGACCACGCATAACTTTTTACATAGTGGGCCGATTGTAACAATTCTATTGGAAAGGGTATACTCCCAAGGTGGTCCCATATAAATTTAGAAAACTAATTCGAACCCTAAGGGTCGGAAAACAGGGTATGATTGATTGTTCACTCACTGATCGTTATGTATAACCACGCATAACTTTAAACAGAGTAGTCCGATTTTGATAATTCTTTTTGTGTTGGATAGGGTATACCTTGCCAAGTATTATTAGTACATTAAAGCCACAAAAAAAAAATATAAAATAAAAACTTTTTAACAAAAAATTAAAAAAACCGCCGAAAAACTGAAAAGCATAAAATAATAAACCTTAAAATTATGAGTCGGCGCTTTGAGTGATCTTTGTTCATTGATTTTTCAGCGCCGACTCAAAATTTTAAGGTTTATTATTTTATGCTTTTCAGTTTTTCGGCGGTTTAATTTTTTGTTAAAAAGTTTTTATTACGTCAGTCGATTTGTAGTATTCTTGTGAGTGTCACTTAAGATATGACAGTAATTGAAATTCAATATGGCGACAACCAGACGCCATATTGTGTCAAATAAAAAAAAGATTAAGTCGACGAACTATGTTACATGTGGTATCATTGAATAGGTCTTTGAAAATTATTTTTAGGTTTCTTGAAAAATTTTTCATTTTTAATTAACATTTATGATCTAGAAAAATTCTCTAAAAAGAAGAAAAAAAAACTATTGATGCGATATAAAGTTTTTATGTTGTGTTTTTTTTGTGTTTGTATATACCTATAATTCTACTGTACCTGTGTATGCCACTGAACTCCTCGTAAGCGGCTAGACCGATTTAAATGATTTTTTTTGTATGCATTTGTGTGGCACCCTGGATGGTTTAGATTCACTATTGGACCCGTTAGGTGGCGCTGCTATCGAGTTCTAGGAAACAAGACAACATCTCTACGGTCAGCTAATATTATCATATAATAAGGTCTTATTAACGTTAATAATAATTATATTATCTGAAAAGTATAAAACAAAAAATTAAAAACTGAAATTTAACAAGGTGGAAAGAAGAATATTTTATTTAATTGTAAAATATTTTTAATTGGATGGGCTCGTGTCTATATTAGGCAAATAGTAAATTCATGTAGGATGTGTCCTGGCACTTTTTACATGAACGTGACCTGGCGCCGAAATGCAAAATATGTAGGTACCTACGTAGGTATTAAAAAAAATTTAAACATTAAAAATTATACGTATTGTCGATCTCACGTAGTACAGATATAGTACGGATTCAATGTTCTACTAGGATTCATTCTAATTTGCAATAACTGGTATATTTTTAAATTTGTTTTCAGTCTTCGTTATTAAAAGCATGAAATAAATTGGAACGAATTATTAAAACAAAGAGTAAAATTTTGTACAAAACAATTTTTACATTTATTAAATTAGTAGTTTTGTTTTTAGCAATTTTTATGTCCAACAATTATTTCATATTTAAAAGAGTACACATTCTTTTGTATATTGTAATTACGAGTTCAGACATTATCGCAAAGTATGTACCTATTTAATGGCAGTCAATAAGTTTTTACAGTATCAGTTAAATATTATGATGTAAAAATATTGCACCAACATTGTGTAGCTTTTTGTGAACTAGTATAGCGTTTATCGATTGGTAACATCAGCACGCATGAAATATACGAACACAGAAATTACTGAGTAGCACGACGTAGGGTGAGAGAAGCGTCTATCAAAAATAAGGGTCGGGTTTGTTTGCCGCGTAAGACAACACATTAGAACCAAAGGAGTGGGGGAAATTGCATAACACATGAAATTAGAAATAGCTGTCAATTTGACAGTTAAACCACATTCAGAGAAAGTTTTCGAACTTAGAATCAATGGATTAGCAAAATCCTTCTGAGTGTTTCAGATTCTACTTGATAGTGTGATACGCAATTAGGGTGCTGATATGTTTTATGAGATACTGAATAGTTTTGTGTTGTGTCAATACAGGTTAAGAACTTAAAGAGAGAAAAGACGAAAAAACAATAGTGGTCGTAAACATTTCAATAATTTTAATATAAATCTCAAGTAATTTATTAAAAATATTCTCAATGAATTGTTTTTCTGCTCATGGGCAGGACACATAATAATATGCACAATGTGTCCCAATAGATGGACAAAAAATTTAACAGAATGGTTACCAAGAGACCTGAAAAGGAAAAAAGGGAGACCAATTAAAAGATGTAGAGAGGTCTTTAAACAGAGATGTGGCCCGTATTGGATGGGATTGGCGCGTTAGAGAGGTGTATGGAAAGGTTTAAGAGAGGCCTACGCCGCCGCCGCGGAGGCGACTATTACAAATAAAGTTTAATTTACTATTAAAAATTTAATTTAAGAATGCATGCAAACATTTAAATACTTTTATACTGTAAAAATCAAAATGTATTTATGCAAAACTTGTAATAGGCAATAAAGGCTATTTTTATTTTGTTTATTTACAATGAATTGTTGTTGTTGTTGAACTGTTTACACAGCCTTACTGCTCGTGGTCAAATGATAAAAACCATGGGCCGAGCCAAGTAGAAGGGAGACCATCCGTTACATATGAAAACCCTACCGTATCTTGGAGAGCATGTTAGGAGCATGCTCTGATAAGTTTTGGTCTCGGCTTTCATTCAAGATTTTTGTCAGTTGTTGCGGGTTGACAGAAGCCCAAAAATATAACGGGTATCGTTAGACCCAGTAACCTAGTCGCTTCTTGTAAAATAATGGTATTAATCTACATCTAGCTAGACTGGAAGGCGACCTCAGCGAATGGGTTAAGGCTCGGCAGATTGAGTGGCTTACAATCTTATTCTTGGTCAATACCACAAATTTATTTACAACAATAAGTTGTCGATACTCAATATCTCTTAGGGCACTCTCAACAGAGGTTCATTAATATCAATGGTGGCTTAGAAAATCAAGATTTTGATTGAATAGTTGCAGACAGCCTTGAGGTTGCTTTCGTAATTAGATTTGAATTGAATTTTTAATTAATCGTAATTCACAGAAATTTCTTAGAAATTTTAACTAATTAAAGAACAGAAACATAACAGAAAATTAAAAAGCAAAAAGCTTTTCGATTATTATTTAATGGTTTTACATAAAATACGTATGCAAGATTTACATATAGTTGATGTCAATCAGAAATCCTGTGTTGTAACTGTTCTATTGCATTTGTAATTATAATTTTCTTGAAACTTTTGCATCTTTAGACGTTTTCAGAACGTATACGCTGCGCTAAAGCCGCATCGCCTTTGCTTGGTTTCAATACAATAACTTGTAATGCGTCAGCAATTTACCTGTGAATGACGTCGCTAAAACGTTATTGCCCAAGAAAGCGGTTTTAGACCCCGTAAAATCAACCCCCGATGACATAATTTTCATGATAGCCATCACTGCGGCTGTTATGCAGCGTCCAACGCTCTTCTAGAAACTCTGGCTCAAATGGCGTTAATGCAGCGTCTACGTGACGTCAATGCGACGCAAATAATGCCAGCTACAATCATAAAAATAACTTCACATTTACACTAAACACACATGTTTCACCAAATATCAAACTGTAATCCTAGTTTTAAGAATTTCTTATTATAATACCGTTATTTTAGATTTGTTGTTGACATTGTGAAATGGATAAGTGAAGACACTGGTCCCTACAATAAAGTTAACACTAGTTCAAGGACTAGAGGTTTCACATTTCTGTATACTTTTAGGTCAATAAAACTTATTATATATTAAAAGTTATTACTTATAATCAGCTCATAATGTTGCCATTGCTGAGACAGAACCATTGTCTCTCTGTGAAAAAGAGTGGGCCGTAATCAATCACGTGGTCCCAGTGCGAGTGGGTTGGTGTCATTTCTCTGAACTCTTCTAGAGCATTTGCCGGTTTTCTCACGATTTTTAACTTTATCGTTTTTAGAGCAGCGAGGAATTAATTTACATATAGTAAACTGCCTGTCTGAGCTCAATTTTACGACCTACAATTTCTAAATCGCGGCCGTAACCACTGCTCTGCACCAGATCCTTCCAGAGGCTTCCATAGCCTTTTTTATATGTCGTCTAGCATGGGATTTAATTAGATAATACATTATGTGTAAGATTCAAAAATTCTGTCCCAAAAATATTGAGTTACGTAATAGTGTCAATGTTAACGTTAACAATCGCTGTGTAAAACAAACCCGACCTTTACCAGGTATACAAGCAAAATAGTGGAGTTAGTTGGAACACAACAGAAAATTATTATCCTTCGAACAGGCAGGTGATTTGCTACCGTCATGAATTCGCCATTAAACTTGGATCCCGTAATAAATAGTGTAGACACTATTAAATAGACATTTAGACATACTAACTGTGTAAATAACTACTTTTAGTTTCGCGAACTAATCTGTTTGAAGTTAGGGTTGTGCTTTAAACATCCTTGTTTGGTTTACTTTGGTTGTTTGTTACGTATTTTTTTGATAATAGAAACGAACTTCAAAAGGAGGTGTATTTTTGAAAGTATTTACATAGCAGGTAGTGCTAAATGGTTATAAAAAAAACACTGCAAAGTAAAAAAATAGCTTTCAGATAAAACTAAATTACAGATCCAAAGACGCGGAAGTCGGTGTCTTTAGACCTGTAATTTATTTTTTTAGAGTAGAGACCCTTCCCGACTTGTAGTGTTTTTTTTTTTGGAAGTCACTTTTTTGTATATAAGCATGGCGTCTATAACTAAACTATGGGAGTTCATCGGAAATGTTTGATAAATTTTATCAGAGCATCTGCATAGTTACGTCCGTTAATTGTTGATTTAATAAAATAATTCACCAAAACGTTTGATAAATCTACAGACAATTATTTTATTTGTTACAACTTCATGAACAAGCAAAAAATACTACCTATTTTGAGGCGTACTTTATGGTTGAGGCAACGACAATCCTAATTAAGTAGTTTTTTTTTTCATAACACAATACAATTGAGAGTTTATGTATAGGATGTTTATTATAATATTTAAATCAGTTGTCTAAACATACTTATAAATATACAAAATAATCTTAATTTAAATTTATCAAACATAATTTTAAACTAGGTAACTAAGTCCATGCAAAATCGAAAACACGTTGAAAGCTGTTCCGATCTACCATGAGTTATCACTCCCAACTCCCCTAGTTTCTAAACTACAGTGTAACGATACCCATGGGTAGTGGCGTGTCTGTTCGTTGTACAACAACTTAATAACTTTTCCCCATACAGTTCTGTAACACTGAAATAAAAAACAAAAGCCCCTTGTGTGTACAAGTTTTACTTTTGATTTATTGCTGTGGTTGCATCTTGGGATGTGTTATTGTTTTTCCTTCTGTGGGATTCGAAACTTTCTTTAGAGGTTTGTAGTACACGGCAGCATCTGCTGATCATGCATTACCCTGTTTTTGAAGTTGTTGGGTTTAGTCCAAGTTAAAGCATGAGATGGTGCCCCAGATTAATAAAAAAAATAGAACAGCACTTTATACAGGAAATAAAATTAAACAATGTGCTAACTGTAACCACACATATTAAATTTTATCCTGAATAGGACTTTGACTATCATTGCCTTCTCTTCCAACACGTATTCTATAAGGACCAGTAATAAAAAAATTAGGTATGCCTTCTCTTCAACTTCCATTACAATTAATCTGGCGTAACAATTAAGTCATCGCATGTGAATTGTTGTAGTCCAATTGAAAGAACCTAAACTTGCCCTAAAAATAGCTTTGTCATGGAAATTCAAATTTGCAATAATATTCCATTCGATTTAACTCAATATAAGAACACTCTTAAACAATTTAAATCTAATATGTACATGTATGGCGTACTGGTAATTATTTTTATATTGGAAAGTAACAGATAATTACAGTTACTGAATTTTTATTACGGTTAAAATTACAATATTTACATTTATAAGCGTTTTTAGACAAATTACAATTATAATTGTAACGAAATAAACTGTAGTTTAAAATATTTATACTATACATATTAAAATATTTGTATTCGGATCCATGGCGAAACATGTAAGATGTTGTAAAATTCTATATTTTACAGCAACGAAATTCCTATTCTATATTTAAAATAAAATGAACTTTACAACAGACATAAGAATTTTAAAAAAATATTGAAAATAAGTGAAGATCGCACACCAGTAATTAATTGAAAACTGACAGAATCGAGTGACAACTAAATTCATACTATTTATCGATGAAAACTGGCGATAATCGAGTCGAATTGTCGTAGTACATAATTACCAATTATGTACCACGACAATTCGACTCGATTACCTGTAACAACGCTTGAAACTCGAACAGTACTCGTATAAAAGCATTTAGTCTCTAGTTGGCGACGCTCCCACCTTTGAGCAAGCGCTATTAATTTCCTTTGAACATCGATTATAGATATTAATACTAGTTTCTCGGAAAGATAGTAAATGAGTAATGTATTTCGCGCTTTAAAATTTATATACTGTAATTTGGATATTTAAGCTTTAATTTGTCAGATTCTGAAACGGTTAATATAATCAGGTTAATTGGTGGTAAAACTCTGCTATGTGAAGCTTGATTAACGCGTAAAAGTGTGTGTAGTCCCATACAGAAATAAAAGCCTTTATCAATCATCCAAATTCTTAATAACGTTTTGCATTTAAAGATTTTACAAATTACAGTATACTCTATCGTTGTACTCACAGTTCCGCTGAAATCAGTATTCAAATGTTCTGCAAAGGTAATAAAAACGTATTCAAAAACATTAAGACATAATCAGTTTCCCACGACCTTTCTTAAACCGTTTATGTTTTCATCTCAAACTCTCTCGTACAATTTTATTATGAGTGCAAAATTTTGAGTACGTCTGATATGGGTAATGGCTGCCTACTGGCACTTTTGCCCTGATTCTTTCTTTAGACCCGGTATCGGCGTTTTACAAAATTGGACCGCGTGACTTGCTATAGTAGGCGTTCCATGTTGGGGTACACTGGGTAATAAGAACCAGTTATTATTTTTAGGGTAAATGATGTTGAACTAGACTGTTTATTAGAACTGTGGAAGCTTTGAAAGAGTGGCTAGCATCTAGACACTCTTAGGCAGGTATGTATGTATGGAATCTACCTGGAAGCTATATTGTAGGCAATATGTCAGGTATTGATTGAAAAATTTGGTAGCAGAGTGTAGAGTTAAGGTTGACGCTATTCTATCGAGCAAGTCTACGCATTCGCTGAGACTAATCTGATAAAGTATGTTATCTTTAAGATAGAAACTTCATGAGGCGTGGTTTAACATGTACTTTACGTAAGTCTCGTGTGAATCTAGTTAGGTCTAGAATGATCAGTTTAGTCAATGTCAGACAGACGTAACAAAATCGCAGCGGGATTTTGATGATCTTCAACGCGCTGACATTAAATGTTTTCCATTCTCAACCCTCGGCTCAGTACCAAGAGTTGTAATTCCTGTGCACGAAAAAAAACCTGCCGCGAACGACGTCCGTGTGAACGTCGAGCTACTTACAAAATATGCGTAGACTTGCTCAATATAATAGTGTCATCTTTTAGTATACTCTAAATCTTGTGACCAAATATTTCAATCTATACTTATAATAGATATTATAAAGCTGAAGAGTTTGTTTGGTTGGTTGAACGCGGTACGGTCAGGAACTACTGGTCCGAATTGAAAAATTCTTTTTTTTGGATAGCCTATTTATAGAGGAAGGCTATAGGCTATATAACATCATACTACGATAAAAAAAAGCTGAGCAGCAACGAAAAATGAACGAAAACTGGCAGGCAATTCGATGCGCCGGCGCTGCGACGGGAAGGGTCAAGGGAGCAAAAATTTGATGCAGATGAAGTCGCGGGCAGAAGCTAGTCAATACGTGCGCAGATTCACACTAGACATAAGTGTCCTGTCGTATTTATTCTGGCATTATTTCACGTGATATGCCATAAGAATAGTATGACTATCGGCATCATACTGAATACAGTATAACTGCAATACTCCTCTGATGTACTTACTAGTCATGCAGCAGGAATTGGATTAACGAAAAAATATCAAATTCTCCGTGTTCCATTTTCAGGGTTCCGTAGCCAAATGGCAAAAAACAGAACACTTATAGATTCGTCATGTCTGTCTGTCTGTCCGTACGTATGTCACAGCCACTTTTTTCCGAAACTATAAGAGCTATGCTGTTGAAACTTGGTAAGTAGATGTATTCTGTGAACCGCATTAAGATTTTTATACAAAAATAGAAAAAAAACAATAAATTTTGGGGTTCCTCTTAATTAGAACTGAAACTCAAAAAATTTTTTTTTTCATCAAACTCATACGTGTGGGATATCTATAGATAGGACTTCAAAAATGATATTGAGGTTTCTAACATCATTTTTTTTACTAAACTACTTTCTTTGGAAGTGTCTCTCGAGACACTTCCAAAGTGGTAAAATGTGTCCTCCCCCGTAACTTCTAAAATAAGAGAATGATAAAACTAAATTAAATATATGATGTACATCAATCACCACGTAAACTTCCACCGAAAATTGGTTTGAACGAGATATAGTAAGTAGTTTTTTTTTTAATACGTCATAAATCGTAAACTGCAATTTACCTTTCATTAAATCGACTCATATCTATACTATAATATTATAAAGCTGAAGAGTTTGTTTGTTTGATTGATTGAACGCGCTAATCTCAGGAACTACTGGTCCGAATTGAAAAAATCTTTTTGTGTTGGGTAGCCTATTTATTGAAAAAGGCTATAGGCTATATAACATCACGCTACAACTAAGAGGAGTAGAGCATTAATGAAAAATGTTGCAAAAACGGGGACAATTTATTCCTTTTGAGAGTTTCCGTTGCGTGCGCTGCGTAAACGGTTAAAGTAACGCAAAAATTATGTATGACGGAATTATTTTTTTTAAAAAGTTCTAAAAAAAAGTCCGCGAGAGCATATGTCTATATTTTAAGGTTGACTCACTATAACTCAAAAGGAGCGAGCAGCAACGAAAAATGGACGAAAACTAGCAGGCAAATCGATGCGACGGGAAGAGTCGGGGGAACAAGAAATTTAACGCGGACGAAGTTGCGGGCAGAAGCTATATAAACATAAAAACATAATTTCATAAACATAAACCTTATGCATAAACCGAGAATACATACAGGTATGTACGGAACCCTTGGTGTGCGAGTCCGACTCGCACTTGGCCGGTTTTTAAAGTCTCAATTCAACAATAAAATTGAGACTTAAAAATGGAACGGAGAACGTTTGGCAGCCTAATCGAATTGTAAAATTTTTCACTGCGTTTACCCAAAGCCTACCTTCCTAACCCATTTAATATTGTTCCCGCAAAAATACCCTCCCGTTGTGCCTACACAGTAAGCAAACGAGTCGAGGTCAAAGTAATAACGTGAACCGATAGCATCCGATGTCGGTAAGTTGTTAGTTTTTAAAAATTCTCTGTGGGCCTTGTATGAACGCGCGAAGTAAATAAAAGGCTCCTTCAAACAGGTGCAACACGACCCTCGTAGAGCAATTTCTATGAAAACTTCATGGAAGCTGTACAAGAGACTATGGATCTCGTCACGCTTGTCTGCGGAAGCCATAAACACAATGATTTTTCGAATGATTTTTAGACTGAAAACTTATTTTGCACATAATACTTAGAACGATTGATTGGTAGTTGTATGTCGTAGCTCATGTCATAGTTTGCAGATAAGCTAGCCTAGTAAGCAATGAGGTTTCCTATATAGTAAGTTCACATTTATCTTGCCTCTAATTATGCGTCACTATCCAAATCAAATTGATTTTTGTAGTCGTTACAACAAGGTAGCTTTTGAGTTGCTGCTACTTACAAGCTTGACAATATTACATCGATCGAGTTTTAGAACATTTTTCATACCTATGGAGTTGTGCTTGCTGTATAAATTTAAATCAAAATGCTATGGGCACTTAGTTGTTTTTTCGATGCTGGAATTGATCGAATTTACGTTTACTACGCGCGTTCGTGTCAGGGCCTTTGATCGGCCCGGTTATAGCTACAGCGACGATTTTTCATGCTTTTTATAACATTCCATTTTCTACCGAATATTTTTGTAAAATTTTTTCACTTGTTTCGTTGAATTAAGTTTTGTATTTTTGCTTAAAGATCTGTTATAGTACAATTCCTTTTTTTTAATGTGTGAAATTGCTTAAGCTTTTTTATAAATGTTGTAAATGCAATGACACAATATTTTTGAATTGAGAAAAAGAACATTAAATATTTTACACATAAAAAATAGTTCAGAATATTGTGTAACTGCTATTCTAATTCAGGTTTAGTATGATAAGTACCCCATTTCTTCCCGTGGGTGTCGTAAGTGGCGACTAAGGGACTTACTAGAGAATGGGCAGCAGCGTTCTCTATGCATTTTACCACCATACTGCGATCGCCAACCCGCCTGCCAAGCGTGGCGATTATGGCAAATACCCCAAAATTTGTACCGGTCAAATTGGCGGTGCATGAGGAGGCCCATGTCCAGCAGTGGACTTCTTTCAGCTGAAATAATGATGATGATGATGACGATAAGTGCTAAACCTGAATTAGAATAGCAGTTAAATGTTCGAATCGAATTTTCGAAACATTTAATTGCCACAATAACAATAAACTTGGTTTTAAAATAAAACGTAATCGTTTTCTTATCTGTGGAACCTAATTTCACCACTTATCAAACACTATGATCTGAAACTGTCCAAAAACTCAGTTGCGTTAAAGATAACATTTATATAATAGAAACGTTACGAAAGACGGTTTCAGCATTAAGTAATGTTTAAGTTAACAAAAGGAAAGACTCAATTATAAGGAATTTTAGAAGCAATTCCGAAAAATTCAGATGCTCTAAGGATACAGCCAAAAGAATGTTCATTTAAAAATTCTTAGTCTATCAGCCACAGGAATGAGATATTTTAAAGTGTTTTTGTTTTCTTTGAGAAATGGGACTGGAGTTTTTTTTAGCGGTTTATTAAACCAGAAGTCATGTTTCTGGGATAAATTGCCATTCCCTATTTAAAATTTCCATTATTAGTGATATAACAGAGTCTTCTGTAATATTTCATGCCTCTAGACCCAGCGATTTGGGTAGAAAGTTGTTTGTCATTTGTCGGCATAAAAAAATCTATTAAAAGATTTTATCTGTTACGCGGTTTAAATTTTCTTTTCCTTCTAATTCTGTGTATAACAACTGTGATTGCTTCCTATGCCAAAGCAGGCAGGGAGACGCAAGCAGTGGCCAGACGAGCGGGGCGGTGCGACTGAAATAAAATATGTTCGACCCGGCTGCGAGCGCGGCCTTGAACGTTTCGGCAGCGCCGTATTGTCCAGCGGTGAACTCGTCATTCGAGGCCCGGCGGCGTTTGTTTCAGTACCGCTGCTCGCTTTGCGGTCGTCCGTTACTTTGGTTTTGCAAACTCCACCATTTGCTTTCCAAATGGGTAAACTACAGCATCTACAAAAGAAAATTCCGCGTTTCCAACTAAATAGTTAGCTGGTTTGTAATTTTCAACCCAGTTAGCTGAAATTCTAGCACATAGGTAACCACGTCCCACCCACAACTAAAGCTTTTCAGTATGAGGGAGCTACTTCTCTAAATCTAAATTTCATTAGGCATACAATTCCAACTTTCCCAGTGCGAAATCTAAACACGTTTCGGATCCCATTCCAACACTAAGTACTTAAAGCCAACAAAAATACATCATCGCAAAAGTTTTACTTGTAAAAAGGCCTAACTAAGATTAATGTTCGAAGAATTTAATTATCTAGCCGAAGAGTAGGTGAGCAAAAGTTTTTCCTTTACGTAGGATGGCGGCATCTTTTTGCTTTCTGTGACGTCATGCGCTGATAAATTAGGTGGAGTGGCTTGGCATAAATCATGCAAATATTTGTGGGTGGAAGTAAACATATGGGAAATATTATGATTTGTTTGGATTAGAGTGGTGGCTACCTATAATACATGTTCCTATTGATACCCTAAAACTCTAGGGTATTAATGAGACCATATCAAAGAATCAACTGACATATGGATAAAAAAAATTGGTTTATTTTTCCCTTGAATATGGGTGTAAGTTTCATTGACAAGTACGAGTAAATCATTGTCATTCATACCAATGCAATGATTTAAATTTAAAGCTAAGAAAATGTGATGTTATCATTTTTCACGTAAGGGTGTTTTACATATATACGTGGCGTTGAATTATTTAATCCGAACAAAACATCACATATCAATAGGATATTAAAAGGAACACCTTGTATACTCAATAAGGCATTGACGAACTTTTTATATTATGCCTAGTGATAATAACGTGGTTGTCAGTCATCCTTTGTGGTGCATTCATTTTACTCTAGGTCTTCACACTGTTACGTATCTGCTTAGTGAAAGAAATGGATAAGGCAGATCTGATACAATTTATTAAATGAAAAAGAGTAAACTGTCACGGTAGAACGCTTCAAGAGGGCTTCAGAGTAGACCGGCTTCAGAGTAGACGGGCTTCAGAGTGTGAGCGCTTGAGAGTAGTTTCCCAGAGTGCGGGCGCTTCAGAGTAGTTTCCCAGAGTGTGGGCGCTTCAGAGTAGTTTCCGAGAGTCTACAGTCTTCCAGAGTGTGTCCTCCAGAGTGTACGGCCTCCATAGTGTGGTCCTCTAGAGTGTGTGCCATCAGCGGTTCAGATGCCCCTTTTTATACCAAAGCCGTCTTCCCTTTCCAAACATTTTCAAAATATTAGTTTAGCCATCATCTCATCTGACAAGTGTAGTCGGCCAGGACATATCCATGAGTGCGTGTAGCTGGCCACATGAGTGAGTGAAGCTGGCCACATGAGTGCGTGTAGCTGGCCACATGAGTGCGTAAAGAATTTTATAAATATAATTTTAAGTTAAGTTATTTAGTAAACAATCGTAATAATTAATAAAATCAAATAGCTAGACATATTGATAAAAATAATTTAAAATTATATAAACCAAAAAGTAGCCATTCATAGACTAAGCAGAACAGTAACTGACAGTTGACAATTTGGCTTGTCACAACATGAAAATTTGAGTTAATATTTTATTTCAGCTAATTTTAAGTTAATAAATCGTATTTAGATCGATTTGCTGAGTGTAGACATATAAACAAATAAAAATAAGTAAAGCATGAATAGTGTAAACATAGAAACAAATAAAAAGGATGATAAATAGGTATTAGGAATCATAAATTAAAGTGTAAGTATAGGATGAACACTATAACACGTATACCAAATGATTATAATTATTGTATACAATATATTTTAAAACATTATAAAAGCGTAGTAGGCGTGGAGTCTCAATTCAGAAGGCTAATTCTCGTAATTAAAATCGTTCAACATCTAGTCGCAGTCTTATCTAGGCGACAATCAACTGTCAAAAATGTATGTTAGTCGAGGTATCATTGACAGATTGAGATAAGAATGCGAACGATTTTAAAACAAAGAGAAAATTGCCCCTCTGTTTTCTCGCAAAATTTGACGTTAAAAAGTGTCTTTTTTGTGACTATTTTATTAAATAACATTTTAAAATTATTTAACTTTTATTTTGACACATGTTCTTTAAGCAGATGTCAAATCCTAAACAAATTAGTTGGCTTTGAAATTGCACTTATTCGAAAAAGAGACCAACATGTTAAACACGTCACAATAAAAATTATACAACCCTATTTAAACTGGATTACAATTTCATTTACCTATTTAAAGGAGACTTTCCATTTGGAAAACACATCAACCAGACGACCATAATAACAATCTTGCAAAACATAATTACAAAATGAAACCGAAATTACAAATTTGACCCCAACTTGTACAGTGTACAACAAAAATAGGGTTCCATAATTAAAAGAGCATGAAATTGTAACCGTCACAGGGCGGGCGAACAACACTTAGTTTAAAACCAAAGTCGGATTGCTTTTATTGTATAAATGTTAATTATGCGACTATTACTAGACAGTATGACAGAATAGGCATACTTTACAAAGTTTTAGGGAAAATTTACATGAAAATGAAAACAGTATGATAAAAGAAAGTTTACTTTTTATAATTATTGTAACTTGATGACACAAATTTAATTTACTTTTCGTGTTGTCGTAAATTTAAAGCTGCGTTTTCGTATTATTTTTTTTTGCAATTTTTGAACCTACATCGTTTATCGAAAACAAAAAATTGTTGGAGCTGTGCTTTAATTTTATATTTTCTTCGATGATTTTTACTACAGTTCCAAAAATAAGGATTAATTGACACACGATGTTGTTGTATCATTTTGAACTGAGAATTCACTTTTGAGATAAGCCAGCTTAGTAAGCAACGAGGCTTTCTGTATTGTAAGTTCACACTTTTTTTTTGGCTTTTCGCAATTGAGCCGATGTCGACTATTCTGCCAGTTTCACGTTTAGATGGTAGTGCAGCGGCGAGCCGTCAATTTTGTACTTTGTGGTAGGTTTACAGATTCTGTTAGTCGCTGAAAAGACGAAGTTCACACTTATTTTACCTCTGATTATGCGACAATGTCAAAATCAAAGTGATCTTTGTCATTTTTAAGTCTGACAATATAACATCGATCTTTATTCTAGTAACAATAAGGTTGCTGTTGGCTTGCTGCTGTCACTGCTGTCAGAGGTAAACTTACTCAGAACGGACTGTACGTGCTCTGGCCACACTAATCGATGATTACGATCTTTTTACACACACATATTTTTTGGTAATCTTCTACGCCAACATTTTATCACTCGAATTCGTACATACACCTACACGAGGTAGTAAATTGTGTTACATTATATCTCGTGTTTTTAGGGCTCCATACCCATAGGGTGCCAACGCGATCCTATTATTATTAGGCTCCGGTTTCCGTCTATCCGTTTGTCACAGGGCTGTCTGTCTTTTGAATTGTAATGGGTAGACACTTGAAATTTCTGCGGAATGTGTTCTATTATAGTCGCTATAACAACAAATATTATAAATTAAATAAAACTACAATAAAGGGTTTAATTTCAAACTTTGTTTCATAAGAAAAAATGTTTTTTTCCAAAGATAGTGTCAAATATTGTAGGCTAGTACGAAATCCTTCGTCTGCAAGTCAGACTCACACATGGCCTCAAAAAATTTTTTGATCATTTCAACTAGCTCATTACTCTGCACAATTACAGCAAAATACGAGTTTAATCTTATCTTACCCAAACAACTCTTCTCCTCAATTCGATTCCGGAAAAGATTCAATTCGATAGTTGCGATAGTAATCGATTCTACATTTGATAACCATGACGATTAACTAAACCCCATAGACACAACCCTTGGGCCAATCACCCCTCACGTTTTGTGCCAAATTAATCCACTGGGGATAAGAGAACTTAGAACAAGAACAATTATGCGTGTCACAGTTTTTCTTACTTGTTTTTGTTTGGGAAAAACCTTAATTTTTATGGCAAAAGGTTTGTGTAAGACTTCCGTGTCTTTATTGCATTGCAACTGTTTATCTTGACTGCTTTACTAGCATATATTATATGTTTGACGCTATGGCTGTTTTAAGATAGATTAGTGCAAAAAAGGGTTTACAATACTTCATTAGAATGGACGGAGCTTTCAGGAAACGTGTGCTGCTTGTGTTGACTGGTCGGTCTGCTGACCATGATCTTGTTATTAGTAATAAAATGTCTATTTATTTTAACTTACCAGACAGCTGTGCTGTGGGGAGTTTGCTGCACCACTTCTTCTTCTTCCGGCTTAGGCAAACAAACTTTATAATCAGTATTAATAGGCAGAGATTTCATGCATAATAGACGTCTGATGCACCTTGAACAGTCAACCGCAATGGTTCTGAGTTAAGCTGCATGATTAGTGAAAAATGCGTGCACTAACTGGACAGGCCCTCACATTCTGTGTGGTTCTTTCCTCTAAAGACCATTTCAGACAGCTATCTACGTGGTCTTCACATGATGTGACTAAGATTATGTCTGGACTTCAAAAGAGACCTCTTAGAGCTCTTACACACGAGCGGCATATTGCCAACGGCAGGTAACTGCAGCCGTCGACACGCGATGATGACGCGTTTCTTTGAAGATGGCGTGTCGCCGGCTGCCGTCGGCTGCCGTCGAGACGCGTCGACATCTGCCGTTAATTGCCGTCGGCTGCCGTCATCTACCGTCTAGACGCGTGGACGGCTGCCGCTGACATGTATCGACAGTAACAATTACCTTTGCCGTTGGCAATATGCCGCTCGTGTGTAAGAGCTCTTAGTTAGCTATCAACGTTGGCTGTCAAGCAATTGGTTGTTACGACTATCGGCACAATGATTGCCAAGTCCACATTCCACATGTCGACAACCTCGCGAGCCAAGTCAAGATACTTTATTTGGGAGATCAACGACCGCTATTAGTGTTGTTACTTAAAGTATGAGCTGAGTGAAACTGTTTCCTTATGTTTTAAGGTATTTGTATAACAGGCGTGACGAGTATCATCACGGCCGTAAAGTGTAAAAAAAGAAGTATATTTTTGAAGCCGATATTTCAAGTGACCCCAAAACTGCGGTTGTTGACCCCACAAAAAAGTCTTTTTTGGGTTCCGTTGCCAAATGGCAAAAAACGGAACCCTTATAGAATCGTCATGTCTGTCTGTCCGTATGTCACAGCCACTTTTCTCCGACGCTATAAGAGTTATGCTGTTGAAACTTTGTAAGTAGATGTATTCTGTAAACCGCATGAAAATTTTCACACTAAAATAGAAAAAAAAAAACAATAAATTTTGGGGTACCCCATACTTACAACTGAAACTCAAAAAAATGTCTTTCATCAAACCCATTCGTGTGGGGTGGGGTATCTATGAATAAATAGGTCTTCAAAAATAGTATTGAGGTTTTTAACACCATTTTTTTCTAAACTGAATAGTTTGCGCGAGAGTCACTTCCAAAGTGGTAAAATGTGTCCCCCCCCCTAACTTCTAAAATAAGAGAATGATAAAACTAAAAAAAATATATGATGTACATAACCATGTAAACTTCCACCGAAAATTGGTTAGAACGAGATCTAGTAAGTAGTTTTTTTTTTTAATACGTCATAAATTGTAAACCGCAATTATTTACCTTCATTCAATCAACTCACACAAAAATTAAAAAAAAAAACATTTAATTTCATAAACCTTATCCATAAACCGTGAATATCTACAGGTTTGTACGGAACCCTCGGTGTGCGAGTCCGACTCGCACTTGGCCGGTTTGTTTTTTGTTGAACATATTTTTATTTATACATCCATTGCTAACGCAGAATTTTGCTAGTCAATTTACAAAAAAACCGTGTATAATTCATATCGATACAGAGATAAGTAACTGGTGTTTACAATCAATATTAGTTGATAGTCATTCATTTTATTAATCACTAGCTGTGCCCGCGACTCCGCCCGCGGGGATGTCAGAAATTGTACCGCGGAAATGTGTAAGCTATCTGCGTGAAATTTTATTGAATTATTTGTATAGATCAATATCCACAAAAACAAACACGATCACTCCTACTATCAAAACACCTACAGTACTCCACGTTTGATTACCGCACAGTGATTAACTAAATCGCGCAGAACACCATCCCTTAGCCCAATCTAACCCTCACGTACCGCCGGTTGATCCACAAGAGATTACACCAACTTTCTATCGGGCAATTTCTAACAACTGGGTATTAAGCTCACATTGATTGCCCCAAGTTTTGAGCCCTTTTAAGTTGAGGTGTCATTGTTTGGGTTTTATCTTGATTGGAGTGTGTTATTGACATGGGATTGGGTTTGGTTATTATTTCGGTCACAGATCACAATTAACCTATAATTATACCACTACTGGGACATAACCCTCTTTTCCGTGCCATAATCTGCCGAGCAGACCCAGTGCGGGTTTGGGATCAGATAACGGTGTATTGTTTGTCCTAAAATATATTTAAAAAAAATATCCGAACTACAATTAAAAACTCACGACATACAATTTGTAAGTCAGGGCCATTGGGCCACCACTACTCATTTGTCAGATTATTACGGTACCGAGAAGTATACCAAAGGGTTCTATTATAGTTCCCATGCCTTCCTGTATCTTTTGGTTGTAGGTACCTATAACTTGACTAAAAGCTTAGTCATGTATCCGGTATCAACCTTTGTAGAGAATTTTGTGCTCGGAGAAGTACAACTATATCAATTCCTGCCTAAAAGCGGCTTTGGTGTCCGGTTTTGAAGAATGCATAATTGAACGGTCAAGGTTTCCTTTTCAGGTAAAAAAAAACGAAATACAGGACAAGTTTTGTTTTTTCTTAGCAGGCAGATGGATTATTGGTCAGTTAAGATATAAATAGTACATACAATCCTCTTGGAAAATTGATAAATGTTGAAATAATATTATTTAGTTCTGTAAATTGTTAAAAAAAAATGATATTATTTATGTCTCTTTTAAAACTAGATAAAATCGGTGTTTCCTTAATTACTCGAGGTCACAGTCTCTTTTAAAGTCCAGACATCATCTTGATCTGGCTGTATGAGGACCATGCAGATCAATAGAATAGAATAGAATAGAATAGAATTGCTTTATTTCGGACACATAATTATTCATATGGTGTTAGTAACATACAAAAAACTTATAGCCTAGTGTTAGTAACAATCAACCTCCGCACAAACTGCTGTACAATCGGAGAGCCAAAGCTCTCGGCTACAGTTTTCAGGATGCTGTTTTGACTGCCCCTCACTCTCCTCAGAAGCGACGCAGTTTTTTTGCGTACAATAGCAAAGAAGCCGTCGGTGCGGGCTTGCGCAAACATATTCGACGCGCTACAGTATCGAGGCAGCCTCAACAACATCCTGAAAGCATTGTTATATTGGACGCGCAGGGCATCCAGCGATCTCTTAGTATAATTGACCCATAGATTGCCCGTGTACAAGCTTTGGCAGTAGGCCTTAAAAGTGTTACTTTAACTTGGTCTGTACACTGCGCAAATCTACGGGACAACATATTACTCCGGACCGCTAGAGCCCTGCGGTCCCTCTCAATGTCTACATCGTCCCTGAGGTCAGCTGCAAGACAATGCCCTAGGTGTACGCTGCCAGACTAGACCCCCTTAAGGGTTTTAATTATTATGTGGAAGCGTGCTAACCGTGGGGCTCTAGAGACAAGAAGTGGCTAGCGAAACTAGTCCGCCGTACGCGGAGCAGACAATACAAGTACAATTCAAGTGAAGACGCAATACAATTAACAAATGACTCACCTACAATACAACAAAAGAACTTACCTGGTGGTTGAAGGACACTGCTTCTGGGGTTACCTGGAGTTATGTATGTAAGTGAGTGTATATGTATCGTGTTGTGACGTTACGAGTATTCTTCAGGTTAGAATCCGCTGCAACAAGGCTGGAGGCAATCACAGCATGCGGTCTTCAAATCACTCAACCTCCAAAGTTCTTCAATGTCAAGAAATATCCAAATTCAGCCCGTATTATTTCACCAAGATAGGGGTTATTAACACACACAACTGGGTCATGACCTATTGTCACCAAAACGACCGGGGTAAGGGATTACTTTACAAAAAGATCGCGAGACTCAAGCGGCGACGTGTTCCCTTTTTTTCCCACCAAATTCAAGAGGACTGTCAAGTGTCAAACTGTCAAGTCAGATGTCATTCCGTTCGGGCGGCGCGTTCCGAAGGCGCATAGAGTAACAAAGTGTTCGGTCCGAAACACTAGGTATTTAAAAGTTGACACCCTATTAATTGGTGACCCGTTAATAAGCAACTCGGGTCCCTCTCCACGGCGTTTGCCACTGACCTCAAAGACCATGTATTCACATTTCTTTTCGTTATATTTTAATCCATGTGCGGCAGCGTAGATCTCACACGTCCTAAGCATCTCTCTGATTGCTCCCGCTGACGGACCCAGCAGCACCATGTCATCTGCATAGCTGATGTTGTTAATTCTAACCCCATCAACACTGCATCCGACACGCATGCTGCTGAGTGCGACTATGAGGTTATCCACGTAGAGGTTGAAGAGCCTGGGAGACGTCAGACCACCCTGTCTCACCCCGCACTCCAACCCATACGGCTCAGAGGCTGTATCATCCCATTTCACCCGATTGACTTGGTTACCATACCAATACTGGAACAGCCCACATATTTCCGCAGGTATACCCCTGTCTCCCATCTTTCTCCAGAGCACATCGTAAGAAACGAGATCAAAGGCCTTGGAGAGATCAAGGAAACAGGCGTACACCGGCGTACTGCGATCTTTATAATATTGAACGGTATGCTTGAGACTTAAAATAGCACTTTCAGTTGATAGTCCGGGGCGAAACCCGAACTGTGCATCATGAAGATGTATATAATTACTTAAACAAGAATCAAGCATACCGTCCAACACCTTGGCTATTATAGTCGCTAGAGAAATAGGACGATAATTACCTCTATCCGAGATGTCTCCTGTCCTGTTCTTCACAATGGGAACTACGATGGTCTTCATTAGATTAGCAGGTAGGTACGCGTGACTAATACACATTGTGAAAAACATAGACAAGACTCTCGGCAAATGTACACCTGCGTGCCTCAGGTGCTCAATGCTGAGCCCATCATGCCCTGGAGATTTGCCTCGTTTCATGTTGTTAATGATTGCAAGTACCTGCTTGCTCGAGAAACGTATCAGAGGTTTCGCGCCAGGACTGTTGGGCTCACAATCATTCACCAAGGTTGAAGGACCTAGAGGAGACTGAACTTTGAAATGGTCCCTGAACTCATTAGCAATTTCCTTCTTATCACTTATCCCTTCCACACACGCAGAGAGGCCAGGTTTCGCATTCAATTTACCAGTGGACTTCCAAAATTTCCCAAAATTTTTACTAGCTCGTTGTTCTGCTAGCCTATCCATTACAATTTGCTCAGCGTGGTTTTGACAAAATTTCAGTCGACTTTTAAAAATTTTTCGCTTCTGATACATTTCATCATAAACCGGGCCACACGAAGGACGATTGTTCAGAATCCAGGTCTGAAAGCTACACCTGGCCTCGCGGTGGGCGTCTCTCACATACTCATTCCACCCACACACTCGCTTACCTCCTCTCCGCGCCCCCCTTCCAGATGTCCTTCCAGATTGCCTAACCGCCGCACATAGGATTCCTACAATTTGTTCATACATATTGTCCAGAATAACTCTATGCTCAGCCAACCTACATGATCCAACGCTGCACCTTTCAAACTCATGGGGGAAATCAATGTCCCGCAATTTACTGGTACATAAATTATGATAGCTTTGCGTTTCTGACTTAGTTCTTTCGCCCCAAAAGACAGAATTGTGGCCATTTTCAATGACTAAGATGGTTTTTCGAGGAAAACCCATTCAGATTTGAGTCGACATGTCCAGTCAGTGCACGCATTTGTCAGTAATCGTGCAGCTGAACTCAAAACTTTAGGAGCTACACGATTCGACTAGCAATACAAAAAAGGACACTAGGGTAGGTCACATGAAGTACTCTACGAGTATACTGCCAGATTATCATTAAAAATAATGAGAAAAAAAACACTAAAAACTCCTCAGATCAATAAAACAACATTCAGTAAGTAAAAATTGGAGCAGGTCAATCCCATGGCTTTTTACTGGTGATATTTCTTAATTCAAATTTTAAAATCAAGGGGGATGTTCAGGTGTCAACCACGGACGTTATAAAATCACAGCGGGATTTTATATTTGAAAATTGAACTATGTTTTTTCGACGCGCTGAGACAAACTTTGTTAGATTCTAAATCCTTGGTACAACACCGAGATTTGTAAAATCAGCTAAAAAATATTGCCACGGTTTTTTACGTCCAAGTGAACGTTCACTTAACGTCAATCATATTGGAACAATTACACAATTACTGATATGGGAAGACAATATCATAGTACCTATTTACAATGATAATGTTATAGCACTGTATTGTCAGAGTATGCATTTTTGTCAAAGGAAGGTCGTGTGTTCATTAGTACGTGCACGACCACGAAGATGAGGTGGCCTGTGATTGGACAGTGGTAACAATCATGAAGGGACATAGCTAAAAATATTCCAATCTCCTAGCTGAAAAATGAAACAAGAAACTTTGAAGAAAATTTTTGTTGATGTAGTTTTTTTCTAAATAGAATTTTGCAGAGGCTCAGTATATTACAAAACCAATCATTCAGAACTTTTATCTGAAACAGCTTTCGATAAATAATCTTTTTTGCCTATTACTAAATAAATAAACGTAAATTGTGCACGTAATGCTAATTAATTAGCGGCCTATTATCCTACTAATAACATAAAAGTGAAAGTTTGGGTGTTTGTTACTCAATCATGCATAAACAGCTTAACGAGTTCGGATATAATTTGCACATTGGGATTATTTATAACCTGGATTAACAAATAGGATACTTATTATCCCAGTACTCCCACGTGGACGAAACTTATGCAGGTAAAACTACGACGTGCTGCTAGTATTATAGTTCTTAATCAAATATGACGAACGTGTCTCACGTTTGTCAAACGCAATAAATAAATAAAAAATCTTTATCTCAAAAGGTGGTCAATGAAAAATATTTTGATATTTTATTCGTAAAAAACTGTCAAACTAAACAAATAGAAGCAGCTGCAAACATTTCCTTAAGGGGCGTTGACCCTTCCTTCAAAAACAGTATACAAAGACGTATTACTGTTAAAATATCCCCAGACAGTAATGATCAATTTCCTTTCCAGTCCCCCTTTCTTTGCACTTCGGCGGCCGTCAGAAAACACCATCAAATCCTTGCAATCTTTTAACACAAAGGAAAAACCAGGGGAGAGGGAGATTATGGTATAAAAAACACCATGGAGGGAATAACTTCATAATAAGGAAATATCCCCTTATACTCTTATATTGCTATTTCATATTTAGGGTGAGAAAGTTTATTTTTATTTGTTGAACTTTGCTCGTACAACCGATTTACATAATTGAAGTCGCATTTATTGTTTTATGACAGCGTTACAATATATTTGAGATTCCCTACGCTGATATAAATTTCATTTCCACCCCTACACAAAAATATTACGTAATAAAATACGTGTAGGTATAAAATATTTTTTTTTGTAGCCGACGCGATATTGTAAGTGAAGGTGGAAATAAAAATCGGAATATTACAATCATACTGGGCTTCCCGTATTCCGCATTGAAGTAAAGTATCGTATGACAGTTCAAATTGTAGGTAGGTAGGTAAATTCTCTTTAAGTGCCATAAGAGAGTACGCTAGTAGGTATATGCAAGATGTATGTTACATTGTACCAATATCTCGTTGGACGTACATTGTATCAATAAATCAAATCACATGGACATGGCAAAACCATCAAGCCCTCCACCTTTCGCATCCAGTCTGACACAGCAACCTTCTTAAGGTCGACAGTCTATCTAGTTTGTCCACCGCTTGGCGATGCGTTGTGTCTACTCTAAAACTTGTATGCTCCACCGGCCATCAGTTGTTGGACAAACATACTCCGCTAACTGTGACTTCAGCTTGCTTACTGTGTACAACACTACTGCGTGTAACATGCTCCAATAACGGAAACCATACATAGTGTATTGTTTCGGTTCCTACAAAGAGATATTAAGGAAAAGGCCATGTCCGTTATTACCATGCTAAACCGCTTTTACTATACCCACATAACTCTATAGCTTAGCTATGGCTTACAATCGTCTACAAACGCCATGGTTATCCATTTTCCCCCATTGGATGTTACAAATGAAATGAAATTTTTCGTCTACGGATCAGCAGCATAATAAATACAAATAGTTTATTTATACAAAGCGACTGTCGCGGATTGACAAAAATATTAGAGTGAAGAATGAAGAAAATGAATTTAAGTTGGATTATTTTTACAACGACATGTTTTTTAAAAGATTTTCTATTGTGCAAGAAAAGATTATGCAAAATAGAATTTCATGCAAGTTCGATAAAACTTATACACAGGTTACACACAATGTTCCGTCCCGTTCGAATTGTTTACTCTATGCGCCTACGTTTCTAGACGTGAACAGAGTGAGAACTGTCAATTGTCAAGTTTGACTTTGACACTTGGGTTTTGATCTTGGAAAAATGCCCCGTCGCCGTTTGGATCTTGTGACGCTTTTGTTGTAAATTAATCCCTTTAAACCGATCGTTTTGTTGGACAATTAGTCGTGATCCTATTGTTTGATTGTAAATAACCCCAATTTGACGAGATAATACGGGTTGAGTTTGGACATATTTGTTTGTTTGAATTGATTTGGAGGTTAAGTGACGCTATTGGAAAACGCGTGTTGGAGACCGCATGTCCTGGTAGCAGGCGTGCTGCAGCGGCTGATATCCTGGAGAATACTCATAACCTCACTACACAATACAATATACACTCGCTTACATACATAAACCCAGGTAGGCCCCAGAAGCAGTTTCCTTCAACCATGAGGTGAGTCTTTTGATTATTATTGATAAGCTCCGCGCACGGCGGACAAGTTCGCTCGCCACTTCTTGTCCCAAGGCCCCACCATCATACCTTCTACTGCGCTATTCAAATCCTATGGTGAGCCCTTGGCTTGGCGTCGAACACACAATTAAGAATATAAATCAAGAACCAATGATATTGACGGATGGGGAAGGTATTGATAGAAACAAGTTGACTGCTTTTAGTTTTAATTCTGTCGTAGTGTCAAAAGATCTTTTTATCACTGTTGTTGATACCGTAGCAGCATCTACACCGCCACATGAGATTTACGCATCACAAAATCCTGTATCGTGCAATCAGAGTTTACCACGCAACTAGCAACAGTAATCGTCGGGCAGTTGCCCAGCAGACACAACACCCTAGTCTAGTCGAAGGATCCTCAATTTTCTACGAAGGTTGAGTGAACTTTACACCCTGTTCCTCATACCTCCATAATACTATGAATCTCAACACCACATAAGATTTTACTACGTAAGCATATAGGAATAAATTTTAACCAGAGCGCAAACTATAATCAAGAATCCAGTACAAGATTGACCTCCACTAACGTCGACAGTAATTTTCGTTGGTTATTACAAAAAGCCTGCTCCACACATTTTGACGGCTTAGTCGCAAAAAAGCCTGTTGTACACATTTTGACGGCTTAGTCGTTAAACGTCTCTTTAGAAAAATGTCTACTGGTAGTAAAATGTCTCTTTCTCAGAATGTCGCTTTCGCAGAATGTCATTTTCGCAGAATGTCTCTTTCTCAAAAGGTCGCTTTCTCACAATGCCTCTTTCGCAGAATGACTCTTTCGCAAAATGTCGCGCTAGTCATTTAGAATAAAAAATTAGCCAGGCTTAAAAAAAGGTTGTTTTTTTCCAATTTCTTATTACATGTATACAATACTACGTAGGTATTGATTATGTACCCTTTTCTTTGTAATAGCACATACCTATTTTTTTTTTTCGTAACTGGAAATTATTTCTACGCTATCGATCTACAGTCATATTATGTTGAACAGATGGATACAGTTTGCGCGTCGATGTCCATGCCGCACTGTATATTATTATATCAACAAAAAAGTAACTAATAATAATGTATAATTACTACTTTCACTCCTCTATAACATATTTCCCAACACTATTTCTAACCGTTCAATAACAAAACAAAACGTTACACATTATTTCTTACTACAAAAACGGGGCAGGTGTAACACCGTGTCGATTCCGTACCATTCGGTACTGTAGCCACCCTATTACACGCCCCACTAATTCCTAATCCAATTAACATAAAAACAATACATTTTGTTTTAAACATTCGTGAATTAAATTGGGGCCGAATGTGTTTGTAGGAACAATGTTACACATCATTTAAATAACTTTTTAAGGATTCTCAAATAAAAATTATTAGAATTGTTGTAGGATAGAATTAGCATAAGCATAATCAGCTATTCCTACAGCTGGAACACAGGCCTTCTCTCTTCCTGCCAGGGTCGCGAGATTTGTTCGAAAGAGTTACCGTGGCCCTGGCATATAGGCAACTGAAGGAACACGAGTGGGTTTTAGTGAGTAAAATCTGACATGCCCAAGCCCACTCGATCCGCCCAGAGCGGAAGAAGTCATTGGATGATTTCCCACCCACAAAAAAGGCGTTCTTTCTTCGAGAAGGAATGGGCTATTATCTACCACGTGTACCCAGAGCGGGTTGGTAGATGTCACAGGACTTCGCATTTTTGCGTCTAGTACTTGCCGGTTTCTTCAAGTTGTTTTCCTTGTATAATGAATTGCCCCTTAATAATTCTAATTACCATATGTATTTATTTGAAAGCTGAGTAATTTCTCTACTATTACAAGTGGATAGAAGAACTTTGTGAAAAAGTTTGTTTAAAGAAGTAGGTACCTACTTCCACCATACCATTCAACTGTATTTACGTAAGTAGTATTTTTTGTTTTTAGCTAAAGTATCTAAAATTTTCTTGTGGCTAAGTAATAACCTCTACTCCATCGATCAGCTTATGCTACGCTTACCCCGGTTGGCCCGTGGATAGGTGAGCATTTATACTTATCAAGACCCCTCCGTGCTTCGATAAGCACATTAAGCCGTTGGTCGCGAAATTCTGGCAACCAGTCTTGCCAAGGTTGTGGAGGTCAAATAGGCAGTCGCTCCATGTAAAATACTGCTCTTCAGTTGCAGTTGGTTTGATTATTAGCAGACGCCAATACAGTTGGGACAAGATTAGGCTGATAAGAATAACCTGGTTGTTGGCATTGCAAGCTGAGCCCACTACAACATGGCATGGTGTGTGTCCTAAGAAGGCAAAATACAGAGACGTTATTCTGAAGCGTGCTGCGTAAATACGTATTTACTAACTACAAAATAGCAATCGTATTCATACTCGTTTCACAAACACCCTATTTCTGAGAACGAGCATCGTCACAGACGATATTGCATATCTTCAACAATAACAATTCTTCTGATTCGGCGACCCTTCGTTATTTTACGAGGAGACATCAGGACATAATCTAAGATTTGATTTTGGGCCAAAAGTTTATAGTTAGAGGCGATAGAGAGTCGTCCATTTTATTAGCACTAACATTTACGGTGACTTTTTGTCTCACGTACTGGTTTTATTGTTTTTAGGATGTAAATTGAGGGTTAGATTCTCTTTGATTTTTGATAAGATCACGGGTTAAGATAATGGTGGAAATGCTTATAGTTTTATAGAGGTTTTCTTCAACTTTTAAATATTACAGAGGATTTTTCTAAGACAGAGACAGAGCATCAATATTGATGGTAAAATAAAAAATAAAGTGTAAGCGACCTGTAAGTATTTTACACATATGCATCCATATTTTATTAGACAACGTAGCAGATAGGTTGTGATGTTAAAACAAACAAGTAGCAAAAGAAAAAGGAATAAGTAAATTTTTTTTTTATTCTGCACAAACAAAACGCACACAAAAAAACACATAAAATACAGATATAGTAACAAGTCTTGTTCAACCAATTACAGATTGTCACAGCCCGCCATAACTTGACAGTGACAGTTGACACAAACATACTTTAAATTACAGGTTGCAACGCCAATTCCTCAGTAAGCTAACCACTCGAAACTTTATGAACTCCATAAAAAACTGGATAAATAGGTACAAGAATAGGGTTGATCGTCATAACAACTACACAGATAATATAGTCTAATCGAGTATTACATATAAATCCTTGAAGGGACACACAGATTGTTTTAAGTTTCATGTAATAAGGAGAGCTTATTGACATGAATCGGACCAATAACCAGACTCCGGGCTGCCACTGAGAAATCTATAATGAAAAAACTCAATAACACTTTGTCTGTCCTAGGAATCAATCCCAGGTGCTGTTGTTCAGCAGTAGCGCTTGAGACCACTCAACTAACAAGGCAATCTAATCTAGACATATCAAAAATCACAACTTTATCAATGCCAAAGATTTACAAGAAAAATAAAACTCGCGATGTATTCTTCTAAGTCGTTTGGTATTACCAGGCTATAAAACCTTATCATTATTTCCTATAGTATCTATATGAAACGATAGTGTCTATGCGTTTAGGGGAAGTAAATTGTACTTACGTCCTTGATAGAACCGTATACGTTTCAGTTTGGGGTTGGAGCGTAAATATATTTATATACAGGCTGACATATTTTTTTATTACTTGAGTTACGTTATTCGTTAATAATAGCAGAAAACACAAAGAAATCTGTTTTAAAATGTACAGACGCCAGCTTATCAAGGTACCCGAAACTGTCAAATTCTCCCAATCAACCTTGAACCTAATGCTTTTGCAATAAAGTTGAACATTTATTAAATAAATTTGACAGATTGTAGTAGGTCGATGTGCTGGCGTCTGTACGTTAGTTTTGCTAACACAAAGCATTTATTCTAGGCACTTTTAAATTGACAAGGGGTCGGTCAGTGAGAAAGATGAAGTTAGCCCATCATCATCATCATCATCATTACAGCCGTAAGACGTCCACTGCTGGACTTAGGCCTCCCCCAATTTGGGGGGCTTTGCCATAATCGCCACGCTTGGCAGGCGGGTTGGCGATCGCAGTATGGTGGTAAAATGCATAGAGAACGCTGCTGCCCATTCTCTAGTAAGTCCCTTAGTCACCTTTTACGACACCCACGGGAAGAAATGGGGTGGAAGTTAGCCCATACTAAATTGAAATAGGTTCCTATGTAGAAGAATGGGTAAGAAACTCCATGGATACTCTTAAAAAACAAAATTTTGATACAAATTATTTTTGTACTACAATTTCTTGTTCAGGACTATTAACCACCTTATCAGATTTTCAAAGCTTAGTCGGATGATTTTCTAAGACTATGGTTTTTTATTAGTGGCTTTATAATTTCAAGCGACATTGGCACAAGTTACTGTTATTTAATGGCTTGTGTTTAAACACCACCCAAAAGAGTACCTATTTTACTACCAAAAAAATTCTAAACGGTTACCAAAATGGATAAATGGTCACCAAATAACGTTTCCTAAAATATTATTAAATAAAACCATTTTTTCGTATTATTGACTACCAAAAAAATATATGGACGCCTTTAAAATACACAATTTTTTTTTTTTTTGTGTGGGAAATCATCAAATGACTTCTTCCGCTCTGGGCGGAGCGGGAGGGCATGTCAGACTTTTACTGACTAAAACCCACCCGTGTTCCTTCAATTGCCCATGTGCCAGGGTCACGGTACCTCTTTCGAACAATCACGTGACCCCGGCAGGATACACTAGCAAAATACACTTTAGACCAAATATTATATATTGTCACTACTTAGATGTTACCACTGAATCTAGTCGTTTCTAGCACTCGCCGGCCGCTGCCGCGGCACCGCTCGCTTCGCTCGCTCGGCTCGTGCATAGGAGGTCACAGTTTTAACCTAACCTAACCTAGTGTACTATGTGAGCTCGAGTGTATCGCACAAGCGTGCATTCGAACTATTGTGAGTCGCAGTACAGTTTTGTCGTACAAGGAGTTGGATAGAATTTGGTGACCGTTATGGATTAACGGTCACCAAATTCTTCTTTTGGGAACCAAAAATAATATTTGTGCGAGGTTTGCGATTTTTCTGATGTTATTTTATTTATTTTGAATCATAATTTTATATACTTTAGGGCCCTTTTAATAAAGTCAATTTATTTTTTTTGGAGTTGTACTTATTTTTTTTGGTGCCTCAGCTTAGAGTCTTAAAAATATTTTTGGTGATCGTCTAAATTATACCCTTATTTAATTTTATTACTTGTAATTAGTAAAAAAGTGAGGATTAACTTCACTTCCTTACTAAGATTGTTTATTACGCGTACACGCTTAAACGGGTGAACAGATTTCGATAAAATTCAGCCCATATATAAATTTGGTTAAGCACAAAGGCTACTTTATTACAAATGCGAAACTATTCCTGCCTGTCTATTTGTTACTTTTCACGCCTTTACTTTTGAATTGATTTTGACATAAGAATTACAATATAACTTCTAATCCGGTAATAATCTCGTGGCATTATTTTCGATCTCGACGAAGCAAAGCCAAGGGAAAAAGCTAGTTTTATAAAAAAGTAAATTTTACCAACAACGTTTTTTCCCTAACCCTATAACATTACACCACAAGAAACCACAACAAATAAATACACCATAACATTACCCAAAATATCGAAATTTCAAGCAATTTCAAATGATTCCCACCCTTTACGGATTCGCTCCCTACTCGTAACCGGATATACGCCGCGAGCGCCACGTGACCTCGGACTTCCGACTACGATTCGCCAAAACTGACGTGCTGTATCTTCACCAGTCTAACTTGGGCCCCCTCACCCTCCTCACCGTCTAAGAAACTCGTAATAAAAAGGGAGTGTTCAACCAAGGAGGAAGGTCAGGTTAACTTTGACAATTGCTTTACCGACAAGCAATCCATCTGCCAGAGCAAATAAATCGACAGTTTAATTTCGAAAGAAGGTTAGTTTTCTCGTAAGGTACGATGGAGCTATAACTTATTTATCTTCGTGCTATTTTCTTCGTTTTATCAGCAGGATTCAAAGTCATATAAAACATAAACTGAAACTGGAGTTTATACTAGTATTTTTGTATTGAAGTTAGATTTGTATTTACGTCACATTCAATACAATTGGGTTAAATATTCCTATGAAAGTAGGTTACTACATCTATACTAATATTATAAATCTGAAGTTTGTTTGTTTGATTGAAAAAATATTTTTGTATTAGGTAGTCTATTTATCGAGAAAGACTATAGGTTATATAACATCACGCTACAACTAAGAGGAGCGGAGCAGTTATGAAAAATGTTGCATAAACGGGGAAAATCGCACGGGTAGGCGATATGACGCGACGGGAAGGGTCGGGTAACAAGAAATTTAACGTGGACGAAGTCACGGGCAGAAGCTAATAACTTATAATAATATCAAAGCATGCAAGCATCAATCATGTGGCGTGCTGTTAGGTCCCGCAGGGCAGCATGTGGCGTGCTGTTGGGTCCCGCAGGGCAGCATGTGGCGTGCTGTTGGGTCCTGCAGGGCAGCATGTGGCGTGCTGTTGGGCAGTAGCGACCCCACGGACCTGATCTCCCGGAAGAATTCTTGTTTCTCATCTCTAGCTTGCCTTTATTGGCCAGCTGGAGTGAACACTGACGAGGTTCAGAGCTCCCACCTCATTCTTGCCTTTATTGGCTGGCTTGAGTGGAGATTCGCAAGAGCAAAGTATTCCAGTAAGTGCTCGTAGGGATCTTGACCACCTTCCGGGCTCTAGGATTGCTCTGAAAGCCGTGGAATACCTGTCCACTTCTCAAGCACCTCAGGAAATGTTGCCCCCTTGTCGCTACGTCACTATGTGCTAGCGACGTTTCCCGGGGGCCCATTACTGAGTGTGCAAGTCACCCCCTGCCATTTTATCCGTGCATACAAAACATTGATCAGGCAGGGGCCATAGTCCTTCCATAGTCGCGGTTACCAATCCACTGTAGCCAACAAAACCCATAGCTTAATTTGTTTTTTTTTTTCCATATTCTGTAATAGTTCTGCTTCAACCGGCGATTGTCCTTGGGTGCACTTGCTTAGTACATACAAGGATAATCGTCGGTTGGTGCCCCCTCATCATTTAAAATTGTCTAAGGGGCCTCTGCGAGTTGACTTCGGCCCCTCGATGCCTTCCAAAGGACCGGGATTCAAGAATTCCGAGATATGTTTAACGTATGTATAAATAATAATAATAATACGTGGAATACCTCTTCACTTCTCAAGCACCTCAGGAAGTGTTGCCCCCTTGTCCTTGCGTCACTATTTGCCAGCGGCGGTTTCCGGAGGCCCATTATTGAGTTTGCAAGTCACCCCCTGCCATTTAATCCGTGTATTTACAAAACATTGATGCGGCAGGGGCCATAGGCCTTCCATAGTTCTTGGTAACCAGTCCATTTTAGCCATCCAAATACATAGTCCAACATCTTAGTTTCCATATCCTGCAATAGTCCAACACCAACCGGAGGTTGTCCTTGGGTGCACTTGCACAGTGTATACAGGGATAGTCGCCGGTTAGTGCCTCACTTCATCTTAATTTTCTAAGGGGCCTCTGCGAGTTGGCTTCGGCCCTTCGTACGCCTTCCAAAAGACCGAGACCCTCGGGTCCCGAGATATGTTAACATATATAAAAATAATAATACAATAATAATATCTTAGGACAACCAACACAACTTTATCTTTCTACTAGTAAAATCGTAGCAGGTGGCGTTCTATAGTCTCTGCTTACACCTATGAGAAAATGACGTGAATGAAAAACGTTTGATTACAGATACATAACTATAATCAAACGTCTTTAACTTAATTATCATCATACAAGATTGCACGAATGTGCTTACTCCAATCCATTACCAAAAGGAACACTCATAAAATTATAGCTATAGGTACTTACATTTCCCAATAGCAGAGGTCATCGTGCATCTAATAACCCCTAATAATATCAGATAATGCGTATATTGGCAAAAGGGGTCATTAATAAATTACCACCATAAAAGGCACAAGCCATGCCCCATGACCCTAAAACTCATAACGGACAAATGTACAAGGGTTTTTGTATTATTATTTACTTTTATTTTTATCTATATTCCGGTCACGTTCAGGCCACACCTAAGGAGCAAGGCTTTTATATTGTTTTTGCTTCTTTTTTCTTCTTTAATTAGGCTCAAGTCGTGGAATAATGAAATATTTAAGTGATTTCTTAGAATTGTCGCCTCTGAGTGTTGTTTTTGTTTTTCTGGGTCATGTCTTGTGTGTATTGTTATGTTTTAATGGAAATAAACAACGGTTCATTCATTCATTATATTATTTATGACTAGATTTTGCCAGTGCCTTCGCACGCGAGGAAGTATCTCTGTATCTTGTATCTTGTGTGCCAATCCGTCCAGCAGTTTTGCGTAATTGAGTAACAAACATCCTAACATCTAAGTATGTTAACTTTCACAGTTATAATATTAGTGTGATTTCCCACAAATATTCTTTCATATAAGTATTCATGACACGTACTATAAATTAATAAGTGATCAACTCGTTAATCAATCATCTTAGTGTTTCAGGTGGCTCAAAGCCAGTTTGACCTACAATAAAATTAAAAAAAAATACCTTTGGTGGGCGCAATATTCTAATCTTCTTTCATTAATTCGTTTAGCGCAAACGATTTTACAAAGTATGATAAGTAGTTTAAACGTTTTGAAGGAACAGATGAACATAGATACATACTAGTCAAAATCATAACCCTCATTTTTGTTTCACCACAATCAGATAAGATGAAACAAATCGATAAATGTTACTAGGTAATAGGTAATACGGGCTGGTTACCGCAACTCTGCGTCAAAGCGCGTATTTTGCATACGGTAAATGTCACTCAATAAGTATTTCTAGAACAACTTCTCGTACTATAACAACACGTTACAAGTGTTGATAGTACATAATTTTGCAACACATAACCATACCAAAATATTGTCACATAAAGGGTGCGGCCTGGTTTGCCTAAAACTACGCCGAATTTAACGCCCCCACCGCGAGCGGAACGCAACAATAATTCCCTTCGACGTTTCGATAACCGAACATGCAGCGTTTTTCGCTTGCCAAATAAACACATCCGCACATATTAGTATCAAAATCCAAAGAGGTACTTTGTACCGTCTCAATACGAATATGGCTTGATTAACCGCTTGGAGTTGACTCGTTACGACATTAGCATAATACCAACTGATGTCTCTACATAGGGAGTACCGTATTTACATATAATTTGAATTCTTTCACAAAGTAGCGAATGGAAAAATTCGCTGGTGATTCAGCTGGTTTGTGATTTTTCAAGAGTAGCTATTAAATATTTATTGCAATCTTTTGAAGGAATTGATGTTGTTTCTAATGGGATTGGGAAATAAATTTTTAGTCGTTTCTTTTTCCTTACGTCAAAGAAAACTGTTCAGCAGCTGGATTTTCTTTGCGTTGACTAATTGGTAACCGGATGTGCAATGCTTTTGCACAAGTTATTCACCGTTCGTCAGCGGGGCAGCGCGCAGTGCGCGGAACAAGGCAAGGAAGCGGAGGCGAGTGAGAGAGTATAGTGGAGCAGAGTACTTCTACTATGCCTATTCAAAGATGCAGAGCGAGGCAGCGGAGCGGAGCTGTGAACTAGCTGAAAATCTGTTTAGCTATACGCGAAATGTTGCAACAGACATGTTATTGAAATAAAAGTTGATTTGCTACTACCTCTTTCTACTTCTTGGCTCAGCTTCCCTGAGCCAACTGCAGGTACTCTGCTCTGCACGTAGCTACACCA
This sequence comes from Aporophyla lueneburgensis, assembly GCA_932294355.1. Classification (NCBI taxonomy): domain Eukaryota; kingdom Metazoa; phylum Arthropoda; class Insecta; order Lepidoptera; family Noctuidae; genus Aporophyla; species Aporophyla lueneburgensis. The sequence continues at coordinate 25,766,966 of OW028743.1, forward strand.
CTCGTGCATCCATAGCTACCATTAATAGCACGCATCTTTCCATATAAAAAAGATAACCTAGTTGAACCCGTTTCCACCAGTGCTATGCTATGTGGACCAATAAATATGATTGATGGATATTAAAACGCATACATTGCAATGTAGGTTAGGTTAGCACATCTCTAAGACACCAATCGTAGACGTCACCCAAAAAAGCAGCCAAGCTCAAATAAGACTGGGCCAGACACATTTGTCGCATCGCGGAAGACCCAGGCGTAGATAGCGGGACGAACTCGACGTCTACATGAGGGATTGGCCTTTATTGGCTCAGGATAGAATTGACTAGAAAATTGTTGTTTAAGAGAGGCATTTTTCCTGCACTGGGACAATACAGGTGATTATAAGCACATCGCTGGTGGAAAAGCAGCCTTACGTAGCCGCTTACGAAGTAGCCTTCCGAAGCACACTATCTATACTTTCCCACACAACATTTATGCATTAATACTAATTGAAACCAATAATAAGTCCTTCTCCAAACAAAAACTTGCAAAAATAGTATTCTGAAAACGAAATGAGGCGTCATTTTTGCTTAGCAACGTAACTTGCCCCTAATAAAAAATAGTATTACCTTTCAAAGAGTAGATTGGAAAATCCTTAGACTAGACACTTGAGACTTGGCAATCAGGATAGCATCACAAAAAACTAGGTATCTTATCTACAAAAGTCTCAAGGCCCCAATTTCAGAATAATTTCCGGAGGAAAGTGGGCGTTAGGAACTATTGTATTGATCTTTAGTAAATAGTTTACTGGATTGTTTTCTTTTAATCAAAATCATAACATCCTGTAATGATTTTGATTGAAAGAAAACTTATCAGAAACATGATCCGTTTTAAAAGAAAGTATATTTAAAAAACAGCCATTTTCCAAATAACTCTACAAACTGGAAAATAACTGTCATATAAGAAATCGGTGTAATTTTTCGTTTTTTTTTGCTGCCTGTTTCCGAAATTAAAGCTATTTTAATAAAATGTCTTACCCCGTACAAATTCGTTTACCTCCAACTGCTAAGTAAATAACAGTGACAGGAAGACTTTTGGATAAAATCCGTATAAATGAAGCATTCTACTTATAAAACCTGACCAAAGTTAAATGGGTCGACACAATAAGTATAGACTTACAAACAACAAATAATTTTTCAAATAGGTTTATAAATGACAGAGTTCTGAGTTACCAAACATAAAAAAATACAATCAACGTGAGAACCTCCTTTTTTTAAAGCCGGCCTCTCAACCGGCTGACATCTCAAAGCCTAAATCACTGGGCCTATACAGAATCATGAACATAGCAAAAGAGTTCGTTTCATGACGATACATGGAGAGCATTTAGAACGGATTTTTCAAAATCCCTTCCCTAAGGAGATGGCGGCCTGCGTGGTTTTTTTTTTCAGGATGGGAATTCATCAAATGACTTCTCCCGCTCTGGGCGGAGCGGGAGGGCATGTCAGACTTTTACTGACTAAAACCCACCCGTGTTCCTTCAGTTGCCCATGTGCCAGGGTCATGGTATCTCTTTCGAACAATCACGCGACCCCGGCAGGCATCGGTCCTAGCAAACCCCTTCAGCGCTGCTGACATCTGTTTGAGGCGCGCGTGGAACACTACGCGCCGTCGACCCGAGCTTGGTCCTTACCGGGCGGCGAGCTACCCATTGCTCGCCACCCACAAGCTCGCGCCTACGGTGGCCGGGAGTCCGCTATGGACTCCCGACGCCCGGGGCGTCTCCTCCTGCGGCGGCTAGGGACGTGAGGGCGCAGAGACTGCCACTCCCTCACGCGCCCCGCCTCCTCCTTCGCGAGCATTACTGCTTCGCAGAAGGAGGTGACGGCTTCCCATTCCCTCTCGCTCCGTACCATGGCTCGCACCAGGGCCGGACGCGAGAGGTCGCCGCCGCCGATCGCCTCCACGAGGACACGGCGGTGCTCCGCCCAGGCAGGGCACACCTCCGCCGTATGCTCCACCATGTCCTCCAGACGATCCTCGCAATGGAAACACCCGGACGTATCCTCCCGCTTTATCCTGAACATGAACCCACCGAAGCACCCATGCCCGGTGAGAACCTGCGTCAGGCGGAAGGTGAGGACGCCGTGGCGCCTCTCTATCCTTTCCTCAAAGAGGGGACTTACCGCCGCAGTTGTGGCGTGCCCAGGCCTGCGTGGTGGGCGTGTTGTTGCCTTAACAGTAAAAGCCTCGATATGGAAGAGTGCAGTGTTACGCGCGCGCTTCTCTCTGGAGGAATTACAGCTATATGTGGTCGCTGAGGATGACGGGGTCCGCATGTATTCATGCGAGCCAACACCTGGCCGGGGGAGCGTGGCCGAATTGCGCAAGCACTCCGGTACTAAAGGTAGCAGCAAAACACCGTGTGGTTTTAGCCAGTAAGGGTCTGAGAGACCCGTCCACTTACCCCGGGGTGCAAGACATCTATTAAGACTTCCACACGATGAAAAAAAGGAAGTGGCGTTGTGTGTTGTATCAGACGTAAAGAATAGCCCCCGTCCCATTTCTTCTCGTAGGGTCGTAAAAAGCGACTACGGATCTTACTAGAGAATGGGCAGTAGCGTTCTCTGTGCAATTTACCGCCATACTGCGATCGCCAATCCGCATGCCAAGCATGGCGATTATAGCAAAACCCCCTGTAGGAGGAGGCCTATGTCCAGTAGTGGACGTTTTTCGTCTGAAATGATAATAATGGGGAATGAAAGGTTGTAATTTTTGTCGACTCGAAATCCTAATCCCCTCCTGAAATCCAATATCTATTTCGATATTTCGATTGATTCAATTCGTGCCATTGTCAATTAATTGTTCATTTGATCGTCAAGTGTTTTAGCCTTTGAATGTTCCCAATTAAAATAGTTTATTTTTAACAATAAATCGATCACTGTACTGGTATTTTAGCCGTCCATTTGGTCCGTTATTATTCAGTAACAAAAATAGCTAAGCTTTGTAGAAAGTATTTCGGTAACAATTGGGTTAGTTTGAAACATTTGATATTGGATTTTAAAATAACATGCTCAGTTGTTTTTGTTAGGTTATGAAACTGTTTAATTTGCAGGAATGGAAAATAGAAGGAGAGTTTGTTTTTAACACGTTGGGAATACAATGTTTTGGTTTTTGCTTTGTGAAAAATGCAAACTTGACCTACAAAGCATTCAAAAGAGTATTTTGTATCTAAAATATGAAATGATTATAACTGCGACAGCAATTGACAAAATTTCATTTAGAATTTTTCAATAATTTGTGATTTAAACCACTCTACATTTTTGTTCAACTAGTGACCCGACACCGCTTAGTACAGTGTTTACGAATCGACAAAACATCGACTTTTTTATACTAGCTTTTGCCCGCGGCTTCGCCCGCGTGGATGTCGGAAATGAACGCAGGTATTTTTCTAAAATAAAAGATTTTTTCTGAAATAAAATTAGCCTCAGTTACTCCTTATTACATCAGCTACCTCCCATCAAAATCAGTCCAGCCATTTCAGAGATTAGCCGGAACAAACAGACAGGCAGACAAAAGTTTAAAAAAATGATTTTTTGGTGTAAGTACCGTATTTACTTTCATATGCATTTAGTGAAAAGCTGTTAATTTGCAATTACAAACAGACACTTCAGTTTTATTTATTTGTATTGTATAGAGTATAGATGAGCTAGTCTTGATGTATTGTAGGAACACACACATAAACATTCTGGAATAAATTATCATACTGTATCAAATGCATGTGATGAGTTCTTCAGAACTAAGTGAGGAAACCAAACCCTCTAACATAGAACAGAAAAGAACATCAAACCCCGTTGCGTTATTTAGAAGAACAACGCAGTTTCACAGACTGACGTAAAAAGCTATTTAATGTCAAAATAACAGCTTTTTACTAAATGCATATGAAAATATGTACAGTAAAATTTGTTGTCATAGCAATAAAACATATTTTTTTTGTTTATCCGTCTTTCTGTTTATTGACGAAATGTTTACTGGCAGATTGTTGAAGTTATTAACATAGCCTACTTTTTGTCCCGGTGCCACATTTCAGTGGGTTAACTTCCAACAATCACGCGGGCAAAGCTGCGGGCACAACTAGTTCATAATGCGTATCAAATATTTATCGTCAAAATTGATTTCTAAGCTGTAACAAATCTGCCAGGGTCTCGCGATTTGTTCGAAAGAGATACCGTGGCCTTGGCATATGGGTAACTGAAAGAACACGGGTGGGATTTAGTCAGTAAAAGTCTGACACGCCCTTCCGCTCCATCCTAAAGCGGGAGACGTGATTTGATGATTTCCACCCAAAAAAAAATTCTTTTATCCTTCGTAATCACACTTCCCATACGTCCGGCAGACTCATTTTTCCCTCCAAAACCGAGGCACGAAACTGTTCTCTCAGAATTTTTTCACACGAAAAGGGTAACTTGATTACCTCTGCTCGCTCCCTGACAATAGTCGCCCGACACTCATAATTACATTTGCATAAAGACTAGAATCGCTTGCTGATTCTGTTGGAACGAGTGGGCTGGATTAAGCTATGTAAAATGTAATGAGTCCCTCTGTTAATGGTATCCAGTCATTAGAAACATTGAAGTTCGATGCGTAGGATCTAAGTTAGTTAACTGGTGTTGTGACGTCAGAGTGTGGGTGACCTCTATTGATATTGCATTAATTTAGATAGGAAAATGAAGACAATGTATAAAATAGACTAGAAATCTCTTTTCGTCGTCATTTTCTCAATGTTGAAGATCGCGACCACATACGACGCGTTTCCAAGATAACCGTTCTTTTGCAGTGTGGACCGCTCGGCAGATGGTGCATCCAACTGCCCTCTTGATATTAGAAATAAGGAACCTTAAATTGCCTGAATTGCGATACAGTCAGTACAGTTAGCACAAAAGAGAAGTAACTAAGGTCGTCGGAGTTTAGTAAGAAACCGATTGATGTTTCGTATGAAATATACAGTGATGAATGAACTGTTTTGTTTCATATGAAATAAATACTATTTAATTCGAAAACAGCCATCGATTTCTTCCAAATAACTATATCCGAAGAGCCTGGTTACTTATCTCATTCGGACACCTTACCTAATCATCGCCATAGGCAAACGCAGTCATTGGTAGGAATTTAGTTCAATAATCCTACTAATATTATAAATATGAAACTTTGTATGTTTGTTACTCAATCACGCAAATGCGGTTGGGCGGATTTGGATGAAATTTGGTACAAAGATTATTTAAAACCTGTGTTAACACATAGAATACTTTTAATCCCGGTAGTACGTTTCCGTGAGTAAATTTCAGACCTCCACGTGGGCGAAGCTGCCAGCAAAAGCTAGTATAATATAAAAGTGATGCATAAAAAAAACCATAATAACCATATAATGTATTTAGCGCTAGCAAAAAACTACTTACCAACTAACAAAGAAAACAAAAATAATCAAAGCAACAACATTAATCAAAAGTGCAAAAAACTACCTCACAGAAAAAAAAAAACGCTAATGACAAAACAAATCCAAAGTATTTTACAACACTTGTACACAACATCATAATTCTACAAATAACAAATGGAGGCTTTGACACGAATTGAACAAATCCATTTGAAACACCGACGTTCCATTAACTTGAGTATGTTTTATATCTTCTAATAAAAATGTTTCATGAGCTCTTTGTTGTATATGACCATTAAAATTTATGGTTATTAAAAGTATTGGAACATAGTTGCGTACTCTGTTCTTGGTAGGACTCACTTGGGAGTAAATATAGTCGCAAATACATAAACCTGTATCTTGCACTAAAGTATACGAGTGGCTTCATGCTATTGGATCGAAAAAAATAGAAAATAAATAATAGTTTAAAAAAACTAAAAAACACGCTTCCATAGAAAACTAAACTAAAAAGTAGAAAATAATGGAAAAAAGGCGTGGGGTGCTTTTTAAGGTATTTTTAAATTGATATCAGGAGTTTTCTATGGAACAGTGTTTTTTTAAACTATTATTTATTTTCTATTTTAGTAGTTTATGACGTATGTCAGCGTAGTTTTCGAAGACAGTTTTTTGCTGTCCTGGTAACTTTGGCAAGGATAATGGCACAAATTTATGAAATTATTGCATTGTCACCGGTCTTTGACAGGTGTGCAAAGCTTAATGAAATCTGGTCGTTTAAAGTGGGTCAAAATCGCACTATAAGGAGTCGGTTACAAACAAACAAACATACAAGTGAAGCTAATATAAAGCGTGTAAAAATCGTGTACGGCCGGGTCGGGTCGAATGCTATGTGCTCACACACTCATTTATAGAAAAAGACTAAGAGAGACGGAGAAAATTTCTTAACCCTATACTCGGCAGAGAATTTTACCTTATAAAAATTAAATTTTTACTACTTCCATATGTTATTTGGATTATAAGGATGTCAGGAAAAATAAAATAAAAAATCTCTGAATTTCTGTTTTCAGGATATATTATGTGTCTTCCAGTGCACACTGCCAAGCTCACATGGAAAAAATGAAAAAAAAAATGTGTCTTTACATGCACACTGCCATGTTATCAGTAAACTAAAAAAGAAACAATAACATAAAAATAACATTAATCTTGAAAAATATCAACAAGTTTTGAGATCCATTAGGAACTAGGTTCGATACGGTTAAGATAATGACATATTTAAACTTTTTTTTTTAAACAAAGTTAAACTTTCTTTTATTATTTATCACAACATTCAGTCCTAATGCTCTGAGATCAAAGTTTACTTACATGTCTATCTACTATGTAACAATATGATAAACTTAAATACTACTTAGTATGAAAGTCTACAAAGCAATTTCGCCCTTCAACTATATATAGTCGTGCGTTACATTTTGGGCAAAAAAAATTGGTTTGATGTGTGGTACATAGTCTACATCTGCCTTTTGTCGTAAAAGTAGGAAGATGTCCCGTTAGGTCGTAACGAGTAGCATCATCAGGCCTCTCCGCAATAGGTTTTTTTTATTTTTCTCACAGTTTTGGATAGGGCATCAGGTTGTAAATTAGAACTCCTCTCAAAAAAATGCAATTGCCGAAATAAAGCGTCTCGAAACTTTTTAAGTGGCAATAGTTTTTGATTACCACTGTTCTCGTGACGATACAGCAACCAGGCATTATTGACGCAGATGTCCAAAATCTGTGAAAACAATACTAAATACCAACGATGGCCTTTCAAATCAGTACGGTACAAAGCAACTAACATATCGGCTAGATCAACTCCACCCATATTACCGTTATAGTGCTTTATTAAATTTGGGCATGTGACGAGACCTTTCTTCTTTTCTTCTTTCTTGTACCGCATTATATTCTGTACAGGGTAAGCGTCTACATAAGTACTTGCAGCCACAACAAACTTGTTGTCGAACCACTTTACAATAGCGATATTGTGTTCGTTAGACACGACCTGTGCAAAAGCTCCCCTGCCCTTTTTTTTCATCTCCTTATCACTTGGTAATTTTTTCTCTGCCCCACGAAGTCGATTTGTCCTGACTGTACCTAAGGAGAATATACCATACTCATTCCTTAGATGATGCATCAATTCAATTGACGTAAAAAAGTTGTCGAAGTATAGTACAGAGCATGGTTTTTGCTTGATAGATTTGGCCAAAGCTATTACTACCTTGGCTCCAAGACGCATACCTTTTTCTTTTTCAGTAAAAGTATGGAGTCTGAAAGTATCTTCTCCTCCATAAATGATAAAATCATGTACAAGGCCGGATGGTGAAGCTCGAACGAAAAACTTGAAACCCCATTTTTTGGGCTTATTCCTTACATATTGTTTTCGGCTTCCGGCTCTAGTACCCTTATAAGGCACCATCATCTCGTCGATGCTGAAACGTTTTCCTTCAGGAATATTGGACGCACAGTTACTACGAACTTTTTCTACTAGTGGCCTTATTTTATAATATCTGTCACCGTCCTCTTTTAAGTTGTCGTTAAAATGAATGTAACGTCTAATACACTGAAACTTCTTTAACGTCATGACATCAGCAATTTTAGTGTATTTAAATTCATTCGACCAGTAATCGGTGTATGCCGGCATATCTACAACACCCATTAAAATGTTTATAGCGATAAAGTCTTTAATATCCTCTTTGGTAATATTAATTGATGTGCCCTTTGTCTGCACAGAATACAAATTAGAATGATATACAATATGTTCTAGTATATCGTCAGTTAAAAATAGTTTAAATCAATATAATCTAATCAAGCGGCGATTTTTCAATACCAGTAGAATCTAAAAACATATTATTTTCTATATCTGCTGATCCTTGAAATTTCGTTCTTGTCCATTTAGGAGACAGTTTGGCAGGTTTCAATATGGTTTTTTTTACGATCACCGGAATTTTCTTATAACGCCGAAGACGCACAGTAGCTGCGGTAGGTACGGCAGGTGCTGAAGATGCGGCAGGTGCTAGAGATGCGGGACTGCAGATTGAGTCTAAAGATGGTGACGGTGGAATATAAACTGATGGTGAAGGCGGTATAATGTCAGGATCATGTTGAAGAACAGAAGGTGAGTATGAAGTAGAGTCGGTAGTGTTGTGTCTGAATCTCGGCTCTTCATGGACAGAAGCTACGGCATTTATTTCTCGATACTCACAGTCATCACTATCGGAGATGTTTATATTTTCGACGGATGACGTTATTGATCGGACCGGGGAACTGTCTTCGGAGACATCTTGATGAGGTCTACACATTTGAAGTTCATCTTCCGAAGATTCGCTAGATTCTACATCAGACTTAGCTCCGCATTTAGGCACCAACGCTAGAATTTTTCGACTTCTAGTCATCTGAAATAAAAGTATTGCAAGCTAAGGAATAGGAATTTGGTGGAAAGTGTAATAAGAATTGTTGTCATGCATTATCAAAAAAAAACTTTGTCTGAACAAAGGTTCGAGTATGTAGTAGCATAGTAGGCAATGTGCATTTATAGACACAACATTCACAAAAAGTAATAATCTATGACGTTGGCAGTGTGTATTTATATGTACACGACAAATAGGGTGTTATTCACAGCAAAGCAAGCAGTGTGCATTTAAATATACACAACAAATATTGAGTAAATCACACTGCACCAGGCAGTGCGTATTTTAATGCACACCTAACAAAAATCGTGAATTATTGTATATACAAAACATTTATCACAAAAATAATATAAACAGACAATTACGCAATTGTCTGTTTATATTATTTTTACACGAGCTTGCAGAAAGGAAGATTATAACAATTTCATACATTTGAATTGATTTAAGTGAGATAAAATACGATACTTACAGAGCGTTGCGCAGGCACTGACAGACGGTTCGCCATTTTGTTCACCACTGACAATGTGTGAGCGTGACAAATATAGACTTCTTTTTCTTACGTAAAGAGACGTTTACGAAGTGACTTGGAGTTATTATTAAAACGATTCGACGTTATATTTTGGTTTAAAAAAAATCTAAATTCAATGTGCATTTAAGTGCACAATGTCAAGTATAGGGTTAAGAGCCATTTTACATTTTTGCGCGAATATCTAAGATTTTAGTTGCCTTATTTACCTCTCATCTCATCATTATAAATACTCTGGCATTGATGAATACATGTAAAAAATAGATCAATCTTTTGTTTTGTCACTTTTAGTAGAACATTTACAAAAACTTATTTGTTTATTTTGTAGTAATTAATCTCCCACAACTAGTTTTCGTAAAAATCAGCGCAGGGTCAATTTCAGACTCCTATTTCTATCATTAATATGTAGAAATTTGAGTAAAAAAAATACACAAAACAACAGACAAATAATTTTATTGTTACATTTAGTACAAGAATACTGATTTTTAATAAAATTAATTAGTAAAAAAATAAAGTCTTATGGCAATTTTTACGATTTATTCGCAAGTTTATCGCGTTTTTTTGGTTTGAATAAAGCATAATTACATTTAAAAATTCATGTCAATATAAAGTATGCTCTACAACAAATCGAATTCTCAAGTTTTATTTAAATCTGTTTATTTAATTAGACATAATATCGTTTTTGAAATCACTCTAAATTAGAATAAATTACGATGCACAAGCGGGCAGCGTTTAGTACGGCGCAAGCGCCCAACGAGGAAGGACCTGTGCCAATTTTTCCCGCGTCTCAGTTTACGGGTACTCGTATCGTGAAGGCAAAAATATACTACGACTACAACATTTTGCTACTCTTCGCATTTTTTTTTTGTGGAAGAATTTCGTTAATTATCAAGTAAAGCATTATTTTAATAGATTGTAGAAAAATTTTGACTAAAATAATTTATTTTAACTAAATCTGACTATTTTTAATCGCGACTAAAAAGGTGAGGAGTAACACTAGTGGTCATGAACAAAAATTGACACCAACGGCAACGCCTCGCCTCACGTGCAAAAACAGTACTGTATTTTTTTTTCTTTTGCTTATATCTCGAAAATGGCGTGTCCTATCGCAAAAATAATGAAATTTTCGACCCCCTTTATTAAACTCAACACATATAAATCTCAACACGTGGGTAATATCCGGTTAATCCGAGGATATCGCACAGTCTCCTGCGAGGCAGCGAGCCTCCTTGCCGGAGTGCCACCATGGGATCTGGAGGCAAAGATCCTCGCCCACATGTGGGAGTGGCGCGAGGAGGCAAAACGCCGGGGCGAAACTCCGCTGCCGCGACAAATTGCGGCACGGCGGACAGAGCTCCGGTGTGATCTCATGGCGACATGGCGGGTACGATTGTCGCAACCCAGTGCTGGGCACGCCACAATTGCGGCGGTAAGTCCCCTCTTTGAGAAGTGGATAGAGAGGCGTCACGGCGTCCTCACCTTCCGCCTGACGCAGGTTCTCACCGGGCATGGATGCTTCGGTGGGTTCCTGTTCAGGATAAAGCGGGAGGATACGTCCGGGTGTTTCCATTGCAAGGATCGTCTGGAGGACACGGTGGAGCATACGGTGGAAGTGTGCCCTGCCTGGGCGGAGCACCGCCGTGTCCTCGTGGAGGCGATCGGCGGCGGCGACCTCTCGCGCCCGGCCCTGTTGCGAGCCATGTTACGGAGTGAGAGGGAATGGGAAGCCGTCACCTCCTTCTGCGAAGTAGTAATGCTCGCGAAGGAGGAGGTGGGGCGCGTGAGGGAGTGGCAGTCTCTGCGCCCTCACGTCCCTAGCCGCCGCAGGAGGAGACGCCCCGGGCGTCGGGAGTCCATAGCGGACTCCCGGCCACCGTAGGCGCAAGCTTGCGGGTGGCGAGCAATGGGTAGCTCGCCGCCCGGTAAGGACCAAGCTCGGGTTGACGGCGCGTAGTGTTCCACGTGCGCCTCAAAGAGATGTCAGCAGCGCTGAAGGGGTCTTCTAGGACCGATGCCTGCCGGGGTCGCGTGATTGTTCGAAAGAGATACCGTGACCCTGGCACATGGGCAACTGAAGGAACACGGGTGGGTTTTCGTCAGTAAAAGTCTGACACGCCCTCCCGCTCCGCCCAGAGCGGGAGAAGTCATTTGAAGATTTCCCATCCTGAAAAAAAAAAAAAAAAAACACGTGGGTAATATTTTTTTTATTTTTCAAACAAAAATGAAAAATTCCATATAAAACACGTCCAGGATGCCCCCTTGCGCGTGCCTTCGTATCTCAGCAAGTTCATTGCGTAGCGCACAAGTACTAAGTTGCGAAGCCAAAAGAAAAAAACCGGCCAAGTGCGAGTCGGACTCGTGCACCGAGGTTTTCGTACAAACCTGTATGTATTCTCGGTTTATGCATAAGGTTTATGTTTATGAAATTAAATGTTTTTTTTTTTATATTTGAGTTGATTGAATGAAAGGTAAATTGCGGTTTACGATTTATGACGTATTAAAAAAAACGACTTACTAGATCTCGTTCAAACCAATTTTTGGTGGAAGTCTATATGGTAATGTACATCATATATTTTTTTTTGTTTTATTATTCTCTTATTTTAGAAGTTACGGGGGGGAGGACACACATTTCACCACTTTGGAAGTGTTTCTCGTGCAAACTATTCAGTTTAGAAAAAAAATATATTAGAAACCTCAGTACCATTTTACCCCACACGTATGGGATTGATGAAATTTTTTTTTTGAATTTCAGTTCTTTGTATGGGGAACCCAAAAATTTATTGTTTTTTTTTTTCTATTTTAGTGTAAAAATCTTAATGCAGTTCACAGAATACATCTTCTTACCAAGTTTCAACAGCATGCTCTTATAGTTTCGGAGAAAAGTGGCTGTGACATACGGACAGACAGACAGACATGACGAATCTATGTTTTGGGTTCCGTTTTTGCCATTTGGCAACGGAACCCTAAAAATACCACGTTGAGTCGTGATTGTCAAATTTGATTTTAGTCGTGTCAAAATAATTTTTAAAAGAGATTATTTCTTGCAGAATAACGTAACAATTCTCATAGCTAAAAGTAAGCAATTTTAGAGATAGTTTTGTTAGTTTAGGTTGGTGTACAACAGAATCGGCACCAATATGTAATTGTTTTAATTTTTTATTTTTATTGTATACTTTACATAACATATAGTTGTATTTTTTTTATTAGTCTAGAAATCTTTATTAGACTGGATAAATAAAAATAAGTATTTTCATAAATATCTAAATACCGCATTATAATTCTAACGGATCAAGATTGTTTAGACCGGCTCGACACTCGCGTTACACTGTTTGTATTGTGCATGTGTGGATAGCTACGCACACATACATAAGATTGCCGTCTTTTACCTAAACTCGAGCGTTCAAATTGTGTGAGAGGGCTCTTAACAGTTTTTCCTAACATGTCATTTTCTACCAGTTCACTGCTACCGGTAGCCATGTTAAGGAACTTCGTTTCTTCTTCTTCTTTTTGTGTCGATGTTACTCTTTCTCGTTGTATTTTTTTCATATTATTGAGCCCAATTTGTGGCCACGTTGATTGTAGCATCATTTAGCTCATGCGAGATACAGTCATTTAGGTCACTCCAGCGATTGGGGCATGGTCTGATCAGAAGCGCCACACTCGGACTGCGTATTCGGGTTAGAGATATCTTTAGAGATATCTTTATTTACCATAAGAAATAAATTTCACTTACATGAGAAATATTTACATGTTCAAAAAAAAAAACATTGTTACGTACAGATTTGGTAAGAAGAAAAAAAAATAACACAATTAAACAAAACAGAAATAATTAAAAATTGTAGGGGGTATTTGCTAATAAATTGAACACAGCTAAAATGTAAACATACACGGACCGCGCGCAGCTAGATGTGGCATGCAATGTACTAAGGTGCGCTCGTTTTATTTTTATTAAATATATGTAATTTTAAGTGTTTTTTAAACATTGACATCGTCTTTACATTTTTTATGTTATTTGGAAGTTTATTGTACAATTCAGCACCCTCGTACATCACATTTTTTTTGCCATAGCCAGTTCGTGGTGAGTGTAATTGTATGTCATTTGCATTTCTGAGCCTAATTTTGTGTATTTGATGTTTCTTTGTGAAATTTATTTGTGTGAGAATGCTTTTATTAAGTATAGTTCTTATCAAGATGCAAGTATTATATATATATGTTTGTGATTTTGTATTACATGAGTCTACTACTTAAGTATGTAGTCAATTGAGAGCGTTTCATATTGGCTACTGCAGAACTGCGTTCCGAAAACTTCTGATTACTTAAAATCAAAATAGCGTGCAAGCATCTCCATCTTCACTTCAGACGGTGGTCGTGGTAACGATGAACTTAGTCTAATCGCAGGTAGACTCGACTGCTCTCTTCACAATTTCTGCCTGATCCTAATAGATGACAGCCTGGCGCATTAATTAACAGGGCCACGGATTCAATCAACTTATTTATTTATGAACTTATATCTACACTTACAGGATAGCCCAATACGATAATTATGCCTATTCTAACCTAACCAATACTTACAATAATCGTAAGTTCGTTATTTTGAATATGAAGACGTGCTATGAAGATGAGTCCTTTTTTTGGTTGATTGTTTCTTTCTAATTTAGTGTTAATCATGGTCCGACCATTTCAGTCGTTTGTGTGGCCTATCCAAATAAATAGCCCACCATATCTATGTGGTTCTTCCATAAAAGTCTTCATGATAATATGATCTGCACAAGATTATCTCTAGATGTTAAAAGAGACTGTGTCTTTTGAGTTTGTTTCGGTCTTTCTTCTCAAAGTAGTCAGATAGGGAAACGCCAACCTCATCTTGTTATTAAAATACTAGCTTTTGCCCGCAGCTTAGCTCGCGTTAATAATAACAATAAATATAGAAAAAAAAATCATAAGGTAAAAGTATCCGAAAACCTCCAAAAATATGTGTACAAAGTTTCATGATGATCGGTTTAGTGGTTTTTGCGTGAAAGCGTAACAAACAAACTTACATTCACATTTATAATATTTGTAGGATGTTTGACTGATAAATGTGTGTGTAAAAATCTTCTTACAAAAATTAAACCATTATTTTTTATAGTTCCAGTTCTATTGACATCACATAACTTGGGACTTCAACATTACAGGCGAAATGTAAGTATACTAATCAGCTCTGGCTTACACCTCGAGGAAAACAGGCAAAATATTTTGTGTGTATTTCAACAACAAGAAACTCTTTGTATCGTTATATATTTTTCAGATTTCACAATTCTCCATGTTACATACTAACACTAACTTCTTAAAATATTATTCAGCGGTCCGTCCGTACCTTAGTCAATATACCTCGCGTGTCAGAAAGACATTATAACGTTCGATTCTTCGTCGAATCGTTATAAGATCTTTATCAACCCGATGAGCTCCTAAATTTAATTTTTAATTAAGTAAGCCTATCAGTTTGAAGGATTGAAGCCTTAATATAGGACCGGATTTCATTTCCACATCGAATAATCCAAGTTTTTGGCATCAAATTGATAGCTAAATACGGATTCTTTGATCATTCCTTGGTTTTTGGAGATGATTGGCGAGATTGGTATAAAATAATTGGATAATAATGTTTGGATATAATTCAAGCCAAACAGTGAATGAAGAGGGTAATTATTAGAAATAATATGCCACAAAGAGCCCAAATAAATTTAAGGAATAACGACAAGCGGATATATGTAAAATAGATGAAGATAAGTTCATAACTACATCAAATTAACATTATCCTACACTTTTGCTGTGCCCACAATGATCTTAATTATATAGTTCCCACCTAAGCACACCTTACGGTAAAGTAATAAAGGTATTGATTATGTGCCTTTTCTCAACTGTGTTGGGGTTGTCTTCGAGTTTAACCAAATCCAGTTGAATAGCAGTATTGTACATGGAGCCTCTACAATCCAATTATTGGGCAACATGATACCACTTGGTAAGATTGGATGTTAGAATTTCAGGCTTTTGACGACTCGTAATGACTGTCATAGATCCTTAAATGACAGCTGGGACTAAGTTAACGGGCTTTCCAATGCAAGGAGAATTCTCGATATCTTCTCGATATGTTCTTCACATATACATATTAATTGAAATGGTGAATGATTTCAATTAGTCTTTCTAACTTCATTTTCAGTGTAATACGTAATCAACATACAATCCACGAGCTTAAATAAATAAAAAAAACGCGTCTTATATCACAATTGTTGCTTATTTACAACTACAAGTAGTATCGATAGCTAATCAGCAGAGTACTCAAACGAAGACAACTTCGGCTTCACATTAAATTCCCTCGTGACGTCAGTATATAAGAAATCAAAAGAAGCGGGGGTAAACATAAACAACAGATTGCAGTGCTTAACAGAGTCCTCATCGGGTAAATGTTCTTATTTGTTGAATGCTCCACGGGCGCCTCGAAGGCGAGCGGAATCTTCTATTTGAATAATTTGATTAAGGACCACTGCAGACCCGTTTTTTTTGTTGGTAGTTTTTTCTTGGTGCAGTGTTTTGTTAATTGTGATTATACACAAAACTTCACGCTTGTATGCCTCGGAAAGTAAGGCACAGTTGTATCTATAATATACCCACATTTCGTCAGTCATGTTCAATGAAAGAAGGGTGTGGTCATTGCCATCACCCGGGCATAAATCCAGACCTCAAGCTGCTACTGAGAAATTCATGACCGAAAAACCCAATCACACTTTGCCCGACATAATAAAAACCACCACAACCATTTTGTAATTGTAAATATTTTTTTTTTAAATTCTTAAGTCAATAGATAGATCGGTACAAAATATTTATTGTCTACCAAAATAGTTTGGCCTACAATTTCCTATCATATACCGTTTCTAGTTACTTACAAAAACTATCATTTTTAATCATATTAATTTATTATATATGTATATATAGTCCTCCAGACCGTATTTCGGCCAATCTCAATGGAGACTAGCCATCAGCGCGGGAGATACTATAGTGCATATTTTAATTGTTTATTAATAATGTTCAAGTACATCATACATTGGAACATGAACGGTGATCCCCAAACTAGACGTTAGTCTGTATCTTGGGGATCAGAGTTGTACATTTCGTTATATCCAAAAAGATCGTACACGGTAATTTTTAACAAAATCAAACAAAAAATTACGTTAAATAAGTGTGTGCGCTCACACTTTCCACACTCTCGTAATCCGACGGGACGGTAATCCGATATGACCAGAGAGACATCAGGCGCAGGACCAATGGCGTAACGTGCTTTCCGAGGCAGGGGGGTATCACACCGGCAACTTTCAAAATCCGGTCTTTCACTAAATAATTCCTAATAGAAAACTCCAATAACACTTTGCCTAACCTCGTACATGGGCTCCTTTAAAAAAAAATTGTGGATGGGAGTGAATATAATTTCACACAGTTAAAGTTTATGTAGAGAAGGAGTGCAGAAAGGTAATATTTTTACATAATAGTTCATTGGAAATATATTAAAACTAGCTTCTGCCCGCGACTTCGTCCGCGTCAAATTTTTGCTCCCCTGACCCTTCCCGTCGCATCGATTTGCCTGCTAGTTTTCGTCCACGTCGTTTTGAGTTATAGTGAGTTAACCTTAAAAGATAGACATATGCTCTCGCGGACTTTTTTTTAGAACTTTTTAAAAGGAACAATTCCGTCATACATGATTTTTGCGTTACTTTAACCGTTTACGCAGCGCATGCAACGGAAACTCTCAAAAGGAATAAATTTTCCCCGTTTTTGCAACTTTTTTCATTACTGCTCCGCTCCTCTTAGTTGTAGCGTGATGTTATATAGCCTATAGCCTCCCTCGATAAATAAGCTACCCAACACAAAAAGATTTTTTCAATTCGGACCAGTAGTTCCTGAGATTAGCGCGTTCAATCAAACAAACAAACAAACAAACAAACAAACTCTTCAGCTTTATAATATTAGTATAGATTACGTTCAAATTTCAAGCACTAGGCGAGCAAGAGTATTAATAAATACTTAAATTTAGATTTTGTCAGCGATTACAACTATTATAAGACTGATCCTGGCTCTACGATTAGAAAATATTATTCCGAAATTCCTTGAAAAAGTTTTGTTAGAAGTGGGGAGTGGTTTGTTTCCAATTTTGTTATAGTGACATTGATAGAGCATGTTTGTAACTAATCAGTCATATGGGATGTTAGAAAATTGGTTACTTTGACATTGTAGACAAGTACTAGCTGCTAGATAAAAACGTAAAAGAATAGAATGTATCTCTGCAAACTAGTAAAAATAAATTATGAGTGAATTAAGTAGATTATGTAATATTACTTAAAAATTATGAGAAAAAAAAGTATTTTCGAAGCTAGAAAGAACTTTTCTTCAAATAAGCCTAGCGCTTACTGGAGCTTCTCCCAGGCCGTGCCAGCAGCTTTATAAATATCTTCGTTCCGTTCAGCTGGTGGATGCCGCCCTCCTACATTACATAGTACCTATGTATATTTACCTGTATAACATTCCTATGAAACAATAATAACTCACCGCTCGCGTATCGCAAGCCTAACAAAACCCGCAAAGCACCGAGCGCTTAAAACCTTAACACGAAAGCAATAAGACTCAAAACACCGTCAACACACAACCTTTATAAATCTTTATCGATTGACAGTTCAAGATGTTTTCGATTCTATTTATCTGTACTTTGAAGTGTGTACGATTTGATCTTTTATTACGTGAAATCCAACTCGGTGTGTGTACTGAAATGTTCAATCTAGAAATCTATGTAGTTATTTAGATTGCGTTTTCAAACTCAATAGTTGATACGGAATCGTTTACATTTTGCAAGAACTTATTGTTCCTAGTGGCCATGGAAGGAAAAGAGATAGTTGTATTTATTTTGAGGCGTGTTTTTAGTAATCTCATAAAAATCAATCTTATATCCCACTATTAGGTTGTTCCCTTTTAGAAAACGTAAGCTATAATAATAAAATAGTAAAGTTTATTCATCAAAAAGGAACAATATAATGTAATGGGTGAGCCACAAACGAAAACTTCCAAAGTTATAAAGATAAAGTTGAGATACAGTAGAGTAAAGATACAGTTTGAGGATGTTGGGTATTTAGATAAACAAAAGGTAAAATATAAAATAAAACTTGCATCCGTTCCCGAAAACTAAATAAATAAAAAACATTTTACAAATAAATAACAACCGACTTCCTTAAAAAAACACTACAAAGTCAAAAATAACTTTAATTTCGGAAGGTTTTTTGCCACCGACTTCCGAAATTAAAGTTATTTTTGACTTTGTAGTGTTTTTTAAGGAAGGCGGTTGTTTTTTTTTTGTAAAATGTTTTTATTTTTAATTTTTTAGTTCGTTCATTTGTCGCGCAAAAACTTAATGCAAATTTAAGACCTATATGGTTTTCACATGGATTCCATTGTCCGAATGGAACCAAAATAAATGAGACCATGTAAGAAGCACCAGCTTTCAAATAAAAAAAAAATCATCGAAATCGGTTTACTCAGTTAAAAGTTATGAGGTACCAAACATTAAAAAAAAACAATCGAACTGATAACCGCCTCCTTTTTTTGAAGTCGGTTAAAAATAGCTGTGGAGTAAGTTGAGCTTGAGCTTTGATGTGTAGTGGGTATGATGGTGTGTGTGTGTTTGTCTATATGTGTGTATGTAAGTGCTACAGGTCGCACACGAAGGGTATCGTTTCAGAATGTTAAACACTGCTTATTTAATAAAACACAACGTTACATATACGATATGAACCTCTTTAATTTTTACTTTATTTAATTTTTATTTTTTGCTGTCAGAGCGGCAATGGCACACTCCGGGAAAATTTTGACTGCGTACCTATTATGATATAAGGTAAAAATAATCACAGGATATTTATATGACAGATAGGCGCACGGACAGCGAAGGTTTAGAAATAGGATTCCGCTGACACTCTTTGGGTACTGAACCCTATAGAGGGCTGAAGTTAGGGTTCTCAGACAGGTGGTGGTTGAGCAATCTCTTTGGTTACAGATTTTGCTTACTTTATTGTTATTAAAGAAGGAAAAAATGGGTAGAGTAGCGTCTAGCTAGTACGAATAAAAAATTGCAGCAAGATTTTCATAATAATATTTTTTTACCTTGTTTCTAAGATTCTGCCCCATAAAGTACCTTTATCTTTTATTTAATAACATTTCCTGTTTTACCCATGAGAGCATAATTATAACTTTTTAATTTTATAACCTACAGTAATCTAGTTGTTAGTATAAAATATTTTCAGGTACACAGAATGGCAGAAAGCAATTGCATGCAGCTGAGATGAGAATGTTAAGAGGGATGTATGGTGTCACACGAATGGATAGAATAAGAAATGAATACAAAAGAGAAAGCTTGAAAGTGACACTGATAACTAAAAAGTTGTGTGGGAATCGGTTGTCATGGTACGGTCATATGATACGAAGGAATAAGGAAAATGTCGTGAGGAGAGTATTGAGTATGAATATCGATGGCTATAAGAGTAGAGAGAGACCAAAGAAACGATAGATGGACTGTGCGAATTATGATGTGGATAGAAAGGGGGTGACTGCTGATACGGCGACGGATGGAGAGGTGTGGAAGAAAAACATATGTTGCGTCGACCACAAATCTATACTAATACTAGCTTCTGCCCGCGACTTCGTCCGCGTCAAATGTTTGCTCCCCTGACCCTTCCCGTCGCATCGATTTGCCTGCTAGTTTGCGTCCATTTTTTGCTGCTCGCTCCTTTTGAGTTATAGTGACGCGGACTTTTTTTTAGAACTTTTTAAAAGGAACAATTCCGTTATACATGATTTTTGCGTTACTTTAACCGTTTACGCAGCGCACGCAACGGAAACTCTCAAAAGGAATAAATTTTCCCCGTTTTTGCAACATTTTTCATTAGTGCTCCGCTCCTCTTAGTTGTAGCGTGATGTTATATAGCCTATAGCCTCTCTCGATAAAATTATCATAAACAAAAAAATATTTTTGTGTTGGGTAGCCCCAACACAAAAATAATTTTTCAATTCGGACCTATGGTTCCTGAGATTAGCGCGTTCAATCAAACAAACAAACAAACTCTTCAGCTTTATAATATTAAGGTTTAGATTATAAAGCTGAAGAGTTTGTTGGGTAGCCTATTTATCGAGAAAGGCTATAGGCTATATAACATCATGCTACAATTAAGAGGAGCGGAGCAGTAATGGAAAATGTTACAAAAACGGGGAAAATCGCACGGGTAGGCGATTCGACGTGATGGGAAGGGTCGGGGGAACAAGAAATTTAACGCGGACGAAGTCGCGGGCAGAAGCTAGTAATTTGAGATAGGGGCAGGAGAATTATAATGACACTGAGTGACAGGAAATACTGAACCACGTTGCGTTGGTTATGGAAAAAAAAAATGAAATTTCATACATTTCGGGGATTGCAGACCAACTAGCAAAGAATTTTTTCTTCGGTTATCAAAAAAAATCTCCTGTTTCATAGAAAAGTGCAATACCTAAGCGGTTAAGTGTGTTCTAAATTGCGTGTCGATGTCCCTTCCTCTCTGTATTATAAAACAGTAGCAATTAGCGCAGGACCCTTCCTGCGCTTAGGGCCCCCTGGCCCTAGGAGAACATATAGTTACCTTATTGGTGATGTTCTTCAGAAGGGTTAGGTGCGTAGCATTTAGTAACCGGCGTGCGTGTATGACCTGATGTATGAACTTAAACGAGGCAAAATAAGGATCGTAGCAGGTGGCATTCTGTAGTTTCTGCCTAACCCCATGGGAAAAAGGTGTGATTTTATGTACCTATGTATGTATGTATGTAGTACCAATTAGCCTGTAAGCTTTTCTTAAAATATAACAAAATGTACTTAAATAAAGGCTCCGTTAACTCTTGTTAAGACCAGCGTGCATGTTATATTTAGAGCGAGAAGCGTGGTAGTACAAAGTTCGAGTTGTGGGTGGTAACATAATTTCGAGCTTATGGAAGTTAAATTAAGTACTAGGTAGTTCCTGGAAACGTAGGAACATGGGTGTCTTCTAGGTAGGTTTTACTAGGAATTTGTATATATTACCTTATTATCGAAATGATGAAAGATTTGTTGTGTAACTTACAGCATTTCCTACTGTAGTATTTACTACAATAGGAAATGCTGTAAGTTACACAACGATGACGATACTCGAAAATATATACGTAAATATTTTCGAGTATCGTCACGTCCGTGCTATCGAGGTCTCGCAGATCAACCTATGAAGTGATTGGCTAGTTAACCGGACTTGCCTTAATAAATTATAGCCTCCAGCCAGGGCTTATAGACTTAAAACTAGAGCAACTACTCGCTGAGGGCACCCCTTGTGGGATACGGACCTGGGCTTAGGGCATCGCTAGTATAGGACAGCAAGGGACGAGCTGGATAGGAATGAATATTATTTTGATTTAGAAAGAAAACCGGGAACGAATCCAGACACCTGGTTGTTCCTGAGAAATTTCAGACAACACTGCCCGACCCGGGAGTCAAACCCATTACACCTCAGCAGTAGAACTCACTAGACCAACGATGTTGTCAAATAAACAATAAAGCCGAACATTTTTCCTGGAGCCATTACAGCGGACGATAGCGTGCGTATTTCACCGGGGCAACGACCTATAATATTCTAACGTAGCTAATTATAGCAATAAATAACAATTTAGGGCAGTGTTTTTTTTTCGTGGAGATAGTATCGGTTATCCGCTTATTTTGATGATAAAAATGATTATATCTTTTAAAAATCTTGAAAAAAGATATATATTTTTTATAATATTTGTGGTAGAGTTTAGGAGATTATAGCTAAGTATTAACAGCTGCAAGGGTTAATCGATCAAGTTAAGCTACGCTTGCTGCGCCTGGTCCATGGATAGGTGACCCTCGTTTCATACTGATACTCTACCATGCCTCTGAAAGCACGTGCAGCTGTTGGTCCCGACTGTCAATAGCAGATCTTTTAAAAGTTGTGACTTGTGGTCAAAAGCCCGTAAGTCTGACAGTCTCACCAAGGGGTATCGTATTACCCAGTAACTGAGTTGTTGCAGTCAGATAAGCAGCCGTTCCATGTCTAATACTCGTATTCAGTTTGACTGAAAGCCGACCTTACTTGTAGAAAAGGCTGGGCGATGATTTACGGTGGAGTTACAGACGTTCCAGGAATGGTTTGAAAAAAAAATCATAATTTAAAAGATTAATCCAAGAATCTTATTCTTCAGCTATAAAATTAATTTGAAGAGAACCTTTAAGACTTAACTTGAAAAGCACTTTAAACAAAATATATAATTAAAAACATAAAAAATATGTTTTGTTGTTGATAAACATGAATTTTCAACCTGCCTCACATTTCTTAACATAACTCGATTGAAATTGACCTATTTAGGTTGTAGAAGTATCATAGGCAGTCGCTACTTATAAAATACTGGTATTCAGGTGCAGCGGCAGCTACAGCTAGAATCCGACCAGAACATAGTTTGGAAAAGGCTAGGTACAGACGCCACCAGCCCCCCTAGCCAAGTCACAAACGTTTACCGTTCTACAATCGGTAACGCCTCAGTGTCAGCAATTGTAGAAAACGATAAGTTGGTAGCCATGTTGAAGCGCCTGAGTCAGCCGCTCGTTCTACAATGTCTTTAGAAAAACGACACATTATAACAAAGGATTTAGCGTTGAACATTATAGAAACGATAAAAAATCATTCTATCATTTTGAACGATGTGAATTTGGCTACGAATTTTCTGTTCGTTTGTTCTAACCACGTGACTTAACGTTGAGCGACTAGCGTTAACGATTGCAGATTATCAACTTGGCTAGGGGTGCTGGTCAAGCTACCCGAAACTGTCAATTTTTCCCAATGAACCTTGAACCTAATGCTCTAGAAATAAAGTCGAAAATCTATCACAGAAATCTGACAGATTGTAGTAGCTTGATGTGTTGGCGTCTGTACATGACATTGAAACTAGAGCTATTTACTTAAATATTCGTCACGAAACGATTGCTAATACCCGAATATTTTCCGTCACTGTGTGCCCGGCATTGACAATAATTTTAATATTGTGTATATTATTGTCAACGACATTATCGCTTCCTTCATTCAGTAGCTAATAAGGGACGTTTGAACGTTTGAATGTAAACAGATTCATCAATACACAAACGAATTTGACAAAAGCGCGTAATTTGGGTTCTTTTATGTTCAATGTCTTCAGCTTATTTATACCCAAATAGATAAGAGTGTGGCCTATGACATGAGTTAGTATTTATACATAAATTAATACAACGCGATTGAATAATAGAACGATTGGATATAAACATTATTGCACTGTGTGAGGCCAGGCGTAAAGTCTAGCATCATCCCATTTCTTGTTGGTGTCGTAAAAGGCGACTACTTACTAGGCTGCCAGGGTCGCGAGACTGCCAGGGTCGTGAGATTTGTTCGAAAGAGATACTGTGGACCTGGCACATGGGCAACTGAAGGAAGGGTTTTAGTCAGTAAAAGTCTGACACACCCTCCTGCTCCGCCCAAGAGCGGGAGTCGTCATTAGATGATTTCCCACCCACAACAAAAAAAAAGGGACTTACTAGAGTATGGGCAGCAATGTTCTCTATGCATTTTACCACCATACGAAAAATATATATCATACTGCGATCGCCAACCAGCCTGCCAAGCGTGACGCTTATAGCAAACCCCAAGGGGGAGGCTTATGTTCAGCAGTGGACATCTTTTGGCTGAAATGATAATGATGTTGAAGATTGTATTGCGTTGATAAACTTAAGCTATTTATACCAATTCCCTACTTTTCGTTACGAGTAGCACAAAAGCAGTTGCTGAAACTCTCGAATTACTCGCCCACCGTCAGGAAATTTTAGTATTCATTTTTTGTCAACAACATAATCGCTCCCTCCATTCAGTAGCTAATTGAAGGGATCAAACGTTTGAATGATTGGATTTAAACACACTCGTCAACTCAATCATGAATTTTGGTATTTTTTATACCAATTTCTTTACACAAATATATCATCATCTGCCTAATCTTTTCCCAGATATGTTGGGGTCAGCTTCCAGTGAAACCAGACGCAACTGAATACCAGTATTATCCAATACATGGAGCGACTGCTTATTTATCTGTCCTCCACAACCCAGTTAGTTACTGGGCAAAACGATACCCCTTGGTAAGACTGGGTGTCTTTCGAGCTTTTGACAGCCCGTATCGCTTTCCGAGGCACGGAGAGGTCTTGGTATGTAAATATGTTCACCCATTCGCGGATCAACTGCGGCAAGGGTAGTATAATCTGATCAATCGACCTTCTTGCTGTTATTACTTAGCCACAAGCCCAATTACTTTGCCACGATTTAAGCAATAAGGACTTAAGATTAAATTACTATTTGAATTAAAATGTATGTACCTACTTCAAAGAGGTAAATTATTTGTTTATTAATAATTTCACTAATGGAAAGCTGCATCACTGCCGAATGTCATAATAGGATTATGTTTTATATTAAAACATCACGCCTTGTTTCTCCGAAGAGATGGGCAGAAGTGTACCTATAGTACACACGCATTTCACCAGGTATGTTTCAGTCACTTGCAGCCCGGAGTCAGGATTAGTGCCCCGTTTGCCATCAACCGGGCACTGATCTAGACTCCGGGCTGCAACTGACAAATCCCAGATAGAAAAATCCAAGAACACTCTGCTCGACCTGGTAATCGAACCCAACCACTGGACCAATGAGAAAACATATACCTTTATTCAATTCAAATATTCGATTTTGCGTTGATAATCCTTGTTCAGTTATTGATGTAAAATTCCCATAGAACCTGTAGCGGCACCTATACTGTCACATGCAAACTACGCATCACACTGACGTTACGCAAATTCCTGCATCGCGCAAGCAAAGAACACATATAATTATCGCCAGGACATCTGTCTGGTACCCTTTTCTACGGAGGTTGAGTGAACTTTACACCTTCTTTTTTATACCTCCTAAAACCTACCTCACTGTCATTACAAATCCACACTTAATATTATAAATGCGAAAGTAACTCTGTCTGTCGGTCTGTCTGTCTGTCTGTCTGTCTGTCTCGATTTCCTGCTAAAACTACTGAACCGATTTAAATGAAATTTGGTACGCAGATAGTTTAAAGCCTGAGAAAGAACATAGGCTACTTTTTATTCCAGTAGTATGTTCCCGGGGGATAATTTCCGACCTGCACGCGGGCGAAGCCGCTGGCAAAAGCTAGTATTCTATAACTCCCGTGTACTCTTCATCACTGTCAATAATTTTTAATATTGTATTATTGTCGACGATATAATCACTCCCTCCATTCTGGTCCTAATTGAAGGGATCAAACGTTTGAACGATTGGATGCCGATAATCCGCCTTTGTTACTTACAGTACACTTTGTTACTTTGGAACACACAAAGTGAGTTAATGAGATTATGCCGCAATGTAAGGCGGCGGAATTTATTAATTTTGTTGGTACCATTATGGTGCAAGCTTGTATCAAATTATAAGTTGGTAGAAAACAAAGAACCTTGTTACAGGTGATTTAGATGTCGATCATTTGTTGTTAGTGTGTATTTTAACAAATTTTTGCCAGGCCTAGCACAGTTGTAATGACTACGACTTGTACGTAGGTAGTCGATTTTAATCCTGACAGGCACTTTGCATAATCAGCCCATAATGTCAGAGACCTCCTCTCATCGAGAGGGAATGTGCTACAGTCTACCGTGCTGTACCTAGATGTGACATATTTTCGAATTTTGGGATCAAGGACATGTTTTCGGTTGCCCCACGATGTTTTCCTTCACCATTGCTGATAGCATACATTACATACATACAATCACGCCTTTTTCTCATGGGGGTAGGCAGAAACCACGGAACGCCACCTGCTACGATCTTTACACACTCCTTTTGCCTCGTTTAGGTTCATACAATTGGTCATACACACACGCCGGTTGCGAGTACTACGCACCTGACTTTTCTGAAGAACCTCACCAATAAGGTCACTATATGTCCTCCTAGGGCGTCCCCTCTCGGTGTTTTCACTCACATCTGCCTTGTAGATACCTTTTGTGAGCCGTGCTTCATTCATCCTCTTAACATGACCAAACCATCTAAGCATACTTTTTTCAAATTTTTGTCAAGTGCTGAGAGCACTGGTGATGAAAGTAGTACACAAAGTAAATCGCCTGTCTAGGTTGGAACTGTCAGCCTACAACTGGTAAGTCGGAGCCAATACCATTAGAAATTGGACAAGATTCTCAATAATTAGTATCTGCCAGATATTATTACGTTAGAACTGATGGCTATGGGTCTCGTTTATACCACCTATTAGCAGTGTGTATATAGCCAGCATGGTATATGTCTTTATGACCTGTAACTTAAACCGTGTTCTAGCAAAAGTGATTCGCGAACTCGTGACTTTCGCGTTGGAACTTGGGATAAAGATCTATATTTTTTGTTATTTATTATGGATTTAAATAACAAATTATTAAAGTGTTTCATTCAGTAATAGAAGATCAGTGTAAGTTAACTCCTTTAATCTTGTCGCAATCACAGATATTATGTACAAAAACTGAATAATATGACAGATAAAAGAAAGAAAAGAAAATACGTAATTTAATATGGAAAATTCCAAACTAAAATTCTCATTACTGTAGTATTACATTGTTCTTAATTCAAACTTAGATATAAAACAGCCAGTTAAACCATGCTTGGGTTCAAATATACAACCTGAATGCATGCCAAAAGCCTTGGCAGCATATTATGAAAGTTGATACGAGGGATAACAATCACGAATGTAAGGTATAAGGAACATAGTAGGAACTTGGTTGGGGTCTATATATTAATACGTGAAGCGAAAACTTTGGATCCCTTTTTACGAAAATTGGGCGGACGAAGGAGTATGAAATTTCGCACACTTATAGTTTATACAGAGAAGAAATGACGAATGCTAATATTTTTTAAATTATGCGTTAAAATACATTATTTCCAATAAATAACACGTTACACACACTACTGTTCATTACCGTGTATCTAATACACACATGCATAGATATTCTTTTGTTTATGGTCCAAATCTGTCTTATTATTTTGTGCAGTGTTACCAACACCCAGAAATATTTACCCCTAAAGCTTAATTTAAAAACCCCTAAAATTGCCACAATTACTAAAAAAATCCGCTAAAAAATTATAATGAAAATAACCAACGAATGTTCAGTAATCATAGACCGGCACGCGGTAGTAATATTTGTCTATATTTATTACGCGACATTTGTTAATCATTCACTCTGCATTCTTAGTATCGAGGAACCGTACTAGAAGTCGCTAATACTTCTATTGTAATCAAAAACACAATGTGAAATGTAAGATGGCAAAAAATCCCTTAAAATACCCCTAAAAATAGAACGCCCCTAAAAAAATCTCAATCCTCTTATTTACCCGCTAAAAGACATTGCCCGCCCATGGGCCCCTTATTTTCAGTGCCGGGCAGAGACTATTTACTTCTCAAAAATTAAGTCGTAATTTTATAAGTCCAATTTTATTTTATCTTCATCTCTTTCACCCTAGCATTAAAAACCGTTACTAATAATTATTTTATTGAATCAAAGGTAGTTCTGCCATTAAAACTTAACCTGAATTTTGTCAAGATAGACCACAGATTATGTCAATTAAATGGTAGTAATCGATTAAAAATATCGATATGTTACTATTCCGCCGACTAAAAGTACCGGAGATGTTTACAATAGCTTGTCTCCAGTCATAATCTAGGTCTCATGTAACTTATTAGACGTATATTCAAATCGCGCATTAAAATAAGCAGCGGGCGGGCTAAAATAAAAAATAAAATAGAAATAGGTAGTAAATAAACTACAACACGAAGGAATTGTAATCTGAGGATATATACATATGTCGTGGTCAGATCGTAGAATTGATTACTATATGATGTGACTAGCCATTTCATGAATTAGTTGCATTTCATGATATGGCCAACTAAAACTGGCTAGATCGTTTAAAAATGAACGTTTGATGATATCTCAATTGACGTTTCGATTTGAAATTGTTGTTCACTTTTAGTAAATAATATAAATCATATGCAAAAGTATCTCTTTGATTATGTAAATAGAAAGCAAGAGCTTGTTTTTTTAAAAAGAGAAACTGTTTACAACTGTTGCACAAACAGCAAAATACCAACACTAACAAAAGTTACCACAAAACGGTCACACCACAATTGTTAAAAATCGACTTTTATCAAATCGATTTGGTAAATCGATCAACAAAATATTTAACATGGCCACACCTACCCCGCGTTCCGAATCACAATAACATCGCTTTTAGCGCGTCAAGAAATCGCCACGCTCTACGGAAGGGTTGTTTGGCGCGCTTACATACATCGATTTTGCGTAACTCGGAACGCGAGGAGAGTAGAAAGATTAATCTGTCAAATCAATACATCATTCAAATTGTTTATAAGTGGAATCTCAATTTCATCATCTTTAAAAATTACATTTCTCAAGTTAAAACCACCGTTGCCCGCGTTTTTTTTCTAGGGGCCCATATCTCCTAACAAAATGGGCAATGTCTTTTGGGAAAACCCCTAAGTTGGTAAGCCTGATATTGTGTCTATAGACACAAAATGACTTACTGAATGTCAAGTTTAACCATAAGTAATAAATTAATTTTATAGATATCTAACCTATTTCATTTTTAAAATCTATGATCGTATCGAGAATATTTGTCTTTAATATTATTTGTATTAGCGACGATAGGAATTTATTTTAAATTTATAAGAAATATTTTTTGTGGAATTTTATGACCTGGTATTTTTTGTGGTTTTATGGGGAGTGTGAAGTATGGCATTAGTAAGTTTCCCATACAAAACTTAGTGTCGTGTGCAAACTGTAGAGGTTGTATGCCTCACGATTGTACAGGCTGGTCATAGATTGTACAGGGTGGTTATAATTATGACATTTGGAACCGTCATAATGAATTAAAAATAATAGGGAAAATTCTATAAAAACAGAAAAAAAAACTGTGATAATTCATTCCATATTGTTCCATATCCAGCAGTTAAGAAGTATTAAGAAAATAAAAAAGAGAGTCCTGAAGAAGTATTCTTTACTCATTACACCTATGTACTGGTCCTGGCCATCACCATCCCGCCAGCGAACCCTCTCCACGGTAGTACAGCGTCAACAATTTGTCTATAGTGTTACTGAATGTCAAATATAACCATATTATTTTTTTATATTTATTATTAACTATATTTTTTCATTTAATAATGTATTTCTATTCAAATGAAGTACGGTCGAATTTCAACCAATGGGCGAACACTAGTAATCTATACTTATAATAAAACTGTAAAGAGGTCAATTCTGTCTGTCTGTATGTGCACGCATGGGTCAAAAAATACTGAAGGGATTTTAACCAAACTTGGTACGATTGTAGTCCATACTCCTGGGCAGGTTATAGGCTATAATATAACATAACGCTATGACACATAGAAGCTGAGCAATGACGATATATTTGTACCCTCTTGGTATGTGTCAGGTAGAAAACGCTTTATGGCGACGACGTACCAGGTTATCATAACTTTGCAGGAGCTTACCAAACAAAGGAGTGTCAGCTAGTTTTATGGCGACGACGTACCAGTTATTATAACTTTGCAGGAGCTTACCAAAAAAAGGAGTGTCAGCTAGATAACGCTTTTTTGCCTTTGAAGTACCAGGTTATCATAACTTGGTAGGAGCTAACCAAACATGAGTTTCAGCTAGAAAACGCTTACCAGACCACCAACGCGTACCAGGTTGTCAAACTTGGTAGGGTTATTACAACGTATATTGAACCTGAGGCGATACGAAGTTCGCTGGGTCAGCTAGTATATTATTAAAACTGTGGTACTTTATATTTACCTGCTCCTGTTGTAAAGAGATATTTTTGAGATCAGATTTAATTGACAAAAATGAGACTTTTAATAAACAAAGCAAAGTAAAAAAAGGCAAGTTAAAAGATCAAGTCAAGTTGAAGAAACTTTGTGTGGTGAGCACAATCATTTGTTCTGTGTCTGGGTGTAGTTTATCTACAATATATATTTATTTAGAAATATATAAGTATTCCTATCAGTTGTCTGGTTGCCATAGAGGCTCTGCCTAGTTTGGGATCAGATAATGTTGTGTTGGTTGTCCTAAGATATTATTATTTTTATTATTATTAGATAGGCAGGTCAAAAGTAGTATGAGCTCAATCAATGCATAGAAGATTTTACCTTAACTGTTTTAAAATTTGAATTGTCATATTATCCTTTAAAACGTCTAAGAAACAAAATATTGAAAGAACCCGTACTATTCTTAACAGACCAAACTTAATCTGTTTCCTATAAAAAACAAAAGGCACGTTTACGCACGTAGCGCTACGCCGTAGCCCCTCTACGAATTCGTAGCAATCAACTACAAAGTAATGGTCGGATGCCATGTCAAAGGAATTCCATAAAATGTGCGGTGAAAATATAGTTTTTTAGCTTGTGGCCACAAAGTGAGCGACCGTAGTAGCACTGCTATTTGGTATTAAAAAATGTTCTGGATTTTATCGATGCAAAAATTTTCAGTAGACGAATTAAATCCAGGTTTGTAGCATTCTTAGAATGGAATAGTTTTTGGTATTTTATTTTACTTTAAAGATCGAAACGTGGTATTTGGGTAGATAAGGCTGTTTTCGAAGCCACATTTTTTGCCGAATGAAACGAATGGTGAAGAAATCTTAAGCGATGCTTTGCGTGATCGTACGCGTGGTCAATGAGAATTTGGCCAGCAAACAAATTGTAACTTTGACTTCAAATTACGTTCTGTAAATATTAAGATTCGTATTTTTTCGGTTACTTTCTCACGTTCAGTGTTCTTTCCTCCTTTGTTTCTTGACTTCGGGCGAATATTAATTTAGAGGTGATTGATTTCGATCATAAACATAAATAAATGTTTATTTATATTAACATCATATTGCAGGCACTCATAATCTACCTCGCCTTTTTCCAAATATCTTGGAGTTGGCTTCCAGCCTAACCAATTGCTCTTCAAACGTCCATAACATAACCCAGTAACTGGGTAACATGATATGATGATATGATATGCTTTGGTTTTGGCACTTTGGTCAGTCTTAACTGGTTGTCAGATTTTGCGGCTTCTGAGGACCCGTAACGACTGTCAAAGATTTACCAATAATTAACAGCTTACGTGCTTTTCGAGGCACGGAGGGCGTCGGTATGTAATGATGGTCACCCAACCGCAACAAGCGTAGCAAAACCTCGATCATCCCGTGCAGCTATTATTACTTAGCCACTAGCCCTCCAAGCACATCATGTTATAGGTACTATTGTAATGAAATACATAATCTGTGAAATAATAAATAGAGAAAGATGGCCCTCAGTTACAAGAGTAAAAATACCGTAGTTAACAAAAGTGTACTGTAAGTTTATATTCACGTTAGTCTCTTTGGTAGAGGCTGTGAGTTCATGAACGTCAGCAGATCAGGCTGCAAAACCAGTTAAATGTATGGAAAAAATCAAGATTAATTCCTTAAAATCAAGAAATACAATTCATTCTTAGAAACGAATCTATTTCATAAATCTAACCTAATTTCCCCATTTTATATCGTTCAAAATAAAATTGCATAATAATTTCGTATCCTTATAATTCTGCAAATGCCATTGCAACTCTAATAAAAGTACAAGCAATTTAGAGTCACGCAAAACTGTATTTAGGATGCACATTGCATTTTTTCTGCTTACATTATTCGAGGAAAATGTTATTACATTTTTAAATCACTCCCCAGTATGCATAAAAGCCTTAATTTCTTTGTAATAAGCGAATATTTTCTTATATCATGGGTAAATTTCTATAGTATCGATATTTTATTGTATCAGTATGGATTGAGATTGACTGACCAAATGTGTGTGTTTATAAGTACACCTCTGCCTAACTCTTCAAGTTAAAAGACGCGACGTTTTTTTTTTTTATTTTTTTTTTCCCCCCTGTATACTAAATTTTATGAAAATCGTTGGAGCCGTTTCCGAGATTCAGATTATATATATACATGAATTGCTCGTTTAAAGGTATAAGATAATATAAACACACATAAGAGTGAGAGCACACAGATATAAGCTTGTTTTCTGAGTTACTGATAGTTTTCTTCAATAAATTGACAGCAATTCGCCTTTATGGTGTATTTTCGTTCTTCATAATTAGAAGGATTAAGTAATAATGAAATAAAGGCATATATATTTGATTAGATTATATATTGTCATTAATATTTGTCACTTAGAAAGCAAAAAATCAAAAAGAAATATGCAGTAATACAATAGAAGAATAGACTACTAACTATCATATAATACTCTTACGAAATTAAAACAAAACCGCTTTTTTGCACAAATAAATCTGCACCACACTTTACTGGTTGAATTAGGTCTATAAACACAAATCTTAAAATAATATCCCTGTCATACAAAAAGATTTTTATATCTTCCCATTACTTTTTACAAAAGTACCTATAGTAAAGATATAATGACGTTATCGTAAAAAAAATGAAAGTGGCTACCATTGTCTTGCGTCGGAGCCTTTTAGACAAGGGCAACAAAACCAGTTGTGGTTACATTCACGCTAAAATTATTTTTAAATGTTTGGGGCTTTTTACTTTATGTTCAGTTTAATAGACTAAAGGAAATTCTCAAGAATTTTTAAGCGACTTCAAAAAGAAGGAGGTTCTAAAATCGTCTGGTAGTATTTTGCATATTATGCTCCAAAATATCTCCAGCAATTATGAACGGATTTTGAATATTTCTTTCAATAGATAGGGTATGCCTCAGGGGTCGTCCCATGTAAGGTTTATTTACTTTGCTTGAGTATTTTTGGAGTTATCCTCGATAATATGTTTTAAATCCACTTTGTATGTCTAAATGACATTCTACTGCTTCTTGTCGCTGTTGTTTATATAGCAAGTATTGATATACGAATTGGTGGTGATTTATGGTACCCCCCAAAATAAAAACTAGCTTCTGCCCGCGACTTCGTCCGCGTAAAATTTCTTGTTCCCCCGACCCTTCCCGTCGCGTCGAATCGCCTATCCGTGTGATTTTCCCCGTTTTTGCAACATTTTTCATTACTGCTCCGCTCCCCTTAGTTGTAGCGTGATGTTATATAGCCTATAGCCTTTCTCGATAAATAGGCTGCCCAACACAAAAAGAATTTTTCCATTCGGACCAGTAGTTCCTGAGATTAGCGCGTTCAATCAAATAAACAAACAAACTCTTCAGTTTTATCTATATATATAAAAGAAAGTCGTGTTAGTTACTTCACTTATAACTCAAGAACGGCTGAACCGATTTAGCTGAAAATTGGCAGGGAGGTAGTTTAGAGCCAGGAGAAGGACATAGGATACTTTTTATCCCGTTTTTTTTTTTTTTTTTTTTTTCCCCTTTTTACGACCGCGTTCCCGTGAGACGTCACATAAAACGTCAAAGAGAATACAAGTCACTATAAAACGTGGTACTATGACAAAAACGTTGCCTTCGAAGTACCAGGTTATCATAACTTGACAGGAGCTTACCAAACAAAGGAGTGTCAGCTAGAAAACGCTTTATGCCTTCGAAGTACCAGGTCATCATAACTGGGTAGGAGCTAACCTAACATATGAGTGTCAGCTAGAAAACGCTTACCAGATCACCACCGCGTACCAGGTTGTCAAACTTGGTACGTTTATAACAACATTTATTGAATCTGAGGCGATACGAAGTTCGCTGGGTCAACTAATTATCTATACTAATATTATAAAGCTGAAGAGTTTGTTTGTTTGATTGAACGCGCTAATCTCCGAATCGAATCCGGTCCGAATTGAAAAATTCTTTTTGTGTTAGGTAGCCTATTTATCGAGGGAGGCTATAGGCTATATAACATCACGCTACACCTCAGAGGAGCGGAACAGTAATGAAAAATGTTGCAAAAACGGGGAAAATTTATTCCTTCTGAGAGTTTCCGTTGCGTGCGCTGCGTAAACGGTTAAAGTAACGCAAAAATCATGTATGACGGGATTGTTATTTTTAAAAAGTTCAAAAAAAAAGTCCCAAGAGCATATGTCTATCTTTTAAGGTTGACTCACTATAACTCAAGGAGCGAAAA
Source organism: Aporophyla lueneburgensis (assembly GCA_932294355.1). Taxonomy (NCBI): domain Eukaryota; kingdom Metazoa; phylum Arthropoda; class Insecta; order Lepidoptera; family Noctuidae; genus Aporophyla; species Aporophyla lueneburgensis. Next base: position 25,801,560 of record OW028743.1, read on the forward strand.
TGGACGAAAACTAGCAGGCAAATCGATGCGACGGGAAGGGTAAGGGGAGCAAAAATTTGACGCGGACGAAGTCGCGGGCAGAAGCTAGTAATCTATATATATAAAAGAAAGTCGTGTTAGTTACTTCACTTATAACTCAAGAACGGCTGAACCGATTTAGCTGAAAATTGGCAGGGAGGTAGTTTAGAGCCAGGAGAAGGACATAGGATACTTTTTATCCCGTTTTTTTTTTTTTTTTTTTTTTCCCCTTTTTACGACCGCGTTCCCGTGAGACGTCACATAAAACGTCAAAGAGAATACAAGTCACTATAAAACGTGGTACTATGACAAAAACGTTGCCTTCGAAGTACCAGGTTATCATAACTTGACAGGAGCTTACCAAACAAAGGAGTGTCAGCTAGAAAACGCTTTATGCCTTCGAAGTACCAGGTCATCATAACTGGGTAGGAGCTAACCTAACATATGAGTGTCAGCTAGAAAACGCTTACCAGATCACCACCGCGTACCAGGTTGTCAAACTTGGTACGTTTATAACAACATTTATTGAATCTGAGGCGATACGAAGTTCGCTGGGTCAACTAATTATCTATACTAATATTATAAAGCTGAAGAGTTTGTTTGTTTGATTGAACGCGCTAATCTCCGAATCGAATCCGGTCCGAATTGAAAAATTCTTTTTGTGTTAGGTAGCCTATTTATCGAGGGAGGCTATAGGCTATATAACATCACGCTACACCTCAGAGGAGCGGAACAGTAATGAAAAATGTTGCAAAAACGGGGAAAATTTATTCCTTCTGAGAGTTTCCGTTGCGTGCGCTGCGTAAACGGTTAAAGTAACGCAAAAATCATGTATGACGGGATTGTTATTTTTAAAAAGTTCAAAAAAAAAGTCCCAAGAGCATATGTCTATCTTTTAAGGTTGACTCACTATAACTCAAGGAGCGAAAATGGACGAAAACTAGCAGGCAAATCGATGCGACGGGAAGGGTAAGGGGAGCAAAAATTTGACGCGGACGAAGTCGCGGGCAGAAGCTAGTATTAGTATAGATTAAAATTTTAGTTAGTAAGTTATTTTTCACCTTATAGTCTTTTTTTCGGGAACTGGTTGCTTTTTTTGGAAAAGTTTTTATTTTTCGGTTTTTTCCAGACCGCATTTAAAAGATTGCAAACCAGATGAATACCATCAGGGTCTATAATTTTCCGGAGTCCCTTAATGTTAAATAGTTATAAGTTTATGATGACCGAAAGTGTTGATACATCAGCTTAAAGCCAAATAGGGAAGTCATCATTTGCCTAGCCCTTCCTCAGCTAGGTCGGGATCGGCTTCCAGCAAAACCAGATTTAAGTATAGTTTACCTACTATAAAACATTATCTAGGAAAATTAAAAATATACCAAATCAACAACACTACACTCCACCCTTTGTTAGCTAATATTTCTACAGACAACCGCGTCGACTTTTAAATAAAAATAACTTAAAACTCCATTACGCGTGTACCTACCCACTTTTGACGACACATAAAATTCCTATAAAATATCATTCCACTGTTTCTTGGAGTTTGACCAAAGATTTTTTGGGATCCTAAACCGTGTACAGGAACTGTGAAAGTTTTTGAATAAACTGAAGTTTTTATTGCTAACCGTTTCCTTGTGTTTAGGTATTGTTCGTAACATGTTTGGACTATCAACATTTATAATATTACTTTTAACCGTTGAATGCCGCTAATTACAGACACAATTAAAAACCATTGTGTCTCGCGTAGATCCACGGTCACGGCATACGAAGAGTTAATAGTCCGACGGAAAGTTTAGAATTTCATGTAGATATTCTTAAATGCTATAATTTGTTATAACAAGTTTAGTAGCTAAATGGATTGACGACCTTCAGAAAGTGGCTGAAACAGACTGGATGCTGTAGGCAGAGAATATGGTGTGACGAAACATGGGAGAGGCCTATGTCCAGCAGTGGACAGCGATAGGCTAAGTTGATTATTTGACATATAATTTAGCTCTAGTCACACATCATCATCATTCTTCTGCACTCATCCCGATTTATTTGGGATCAGCGCAACACGTTTTTTTTCCGACTTAAAAAAAGAGGACGTTATCAATTCGACGCGTACATTTTTTTTTTTTTATGTATGACCACGCATAACTTTTTACATAGTAGTCCGATTGTGACAATTCTTCTTCTATTAGCAAAGGGTATACTCCCAAGGTGGTCCCATATAAATTTGGAAAACAAAATCGAACCCTCAGGGTCGGAAAACAGGGGATGATTGATTGTTCACTCACTGATTGTAATGTATAACCACGCATAACTTTATACAGAGTAGTCCGATTTTGATAATTCTTTTTTTGTTGGGTAGGGTATACCTTGCCAAGTATTATTAGTACATTCAAGCCACAAAAAATTATAAAATAAAACTTTTTAACAAAAAATTAAACCGCCGAAAAACTGAAAAGCATAAAATAATAAACCTTAAAATTTTGAGTCGGCGCTGAAAAATCAATGAACAAGGATCACTCAAAGACTGTATTTATTTTTTATGTTTGTTACCTTATTACTTTTGACTGGGTGAACCGATTTTGATAATTCTTATCTTTTATTTGAAAGCTGGTGCTTTCCGAATGGTCCCATTTTAATTTGATTCTATTCAGACAATGAAATCCATGTGAAAACCATATAAGTCTTAAATTTGCATTAAGTTTTTGCGCCACAAATGAACCAATAACGCGATTAGATTAGTGCGGGGTGGCAAAAAAACCTTAATTACAGATCCTAAGACACCAACTTCCAAAATTAAAGTTATTTATCACTTTTTAGTGTTTTTTTTTAAGGAAGTCAGTTGTTTTTTTTTTTTTTGTAAAAAGTTTTTTGCCATCGACTTCCGAAATTAAAGTTATTTTTCACTTTGTAGTGTTTTTTAGGAAGTCGGTTGTTATTTTTTTTTGTGTAAAAAGTTTTTTGCCATCGACTTCCGAAATTAAAGTTATTTTTCACTTTGTAGTGTTTTTTAGGAAGTCGGTTGTTATTTTTTTTTGTGTAAAAAGTTTTTTGCCATCGACTTCCGAAATTAAAGTTATTTTTCACTTTGTAGTGTTTTTAAGGAAGTCGGTTGTTATTTTTTTCCCACACATCTCTTTTAGTCGTCATCTCGATAGTCACGCCTTTTCTCTGCTTATCATCATTCACAATGTCCGTTCATTTATTATTTGGTCACTCCCTACACTTATAGCACTAGTCATACAAACTTATACTTACGTTTGTACGTTCCTAACGTCCTTGCGTCAAGTTATCTAGGTACCTACTTGTACCATGCTACCATAAAATACTTATTTTTCCCATGATTTCTTTATTTCAATGAGTTAACTTTAGTTTTCAAGCAAACATTTGTTTAATTTTATTAATTGAACTAAATGATGAATGAAATCAAATTAAATCAGGATTATATTTTAAACAAAACTTTTGAATTGCATTAAAAATATACATACATGTCGATAGGACGTAAGGTAGGACGCGCTCAGGCTAGGTGGAGCGACGATCTTCGCAGGGTGCCTGGTAGCAGCTGGATGACAGGCCGACAATCGAGCTGAATGGCGTGCAATTGGAGAGGTTTATGTTCAGCAATGAACTGCTTTAGGCTGATGGTGATGAATGATGATGATACATGTCGGGACAAAAGACCGATTGGAGCTGGATTCTTCACTGTTGAATATTTTGCTGGGCATAGATATGTGTTGCGGGTATGAAGAAAAACTCTGAACATGATTATTGATTCTTAGGTTATATTTGAAGTTACGTATATTTGTAAAATTAAACATTGGACAGTTTCTAAATACTTGCAGCTCGCACGAACGTCAAGCTAGACTCTGTCGAAGCGCTCTAACTTCACAATTGTGTTCCGTTATCAATTGAGATCCCGTATTTTTGACTCTTCCGATATACATATACTTTAACTTAAATAAAAAGCAATATCAAATATGTTATTTAATATCTTTAAATTAATATTATTACAAAAATACTATTTTAAACCAAATACAGACTTTTTTTTTTTTTTGGATGGGAAATCATCAAATGACTTCTCCCACTCTGGGCGGAGCGGAAGGGCGTGTCAGACTTTTACTGACTAAAACCCACCCGTGTTTCTTAAATACAGACTTACATATGTATCTCATTTATATCTGTAAGTTTTTCGGTGCTGATAATGAAGCATACCTATCTATCTTTTTTAGAGACAGCCTATGTACAATTGTTGATATGAAATACACGTTACTTCAATAGGCACTCAAAAACTATTTATAGTATCAAATATAATATTTCCATTTCAGTCCATTTTACTAAACATAAAGAAATAAAAATTGACCAAGTGCGTGTTGAACTCGCATTATTGAAAGATTCTGTAGCATTTATATATAGCAATTATACCACCAAACACTTTTTCTTATATTTCTTAAACTAAAGTTCCAGATTGTTCGCTGAAGGTAAGAAATAAGTCACGAAACGTTACTTCTAGGAAAAAGTTGAACAAGCGTGAGCAGCAGATTTCAATGGAATCGGAAAGTATTTGATTAGTTGGTTAGTAAGTAGGTAATTGAAAAGTAAATGTTTAATGAAAGTCCTATTTGATTAATAAATGATACGAAGCCGTGAGATGAAACCGTTGACAGTATGTTTGCGACTGACATCGTACCTTATTACCTACTAACTTCATACGGATAGATTTTTTCATATAAAACTGGCCGCACGCGCCACCATCACTCTTTTTATCCACACTAATCCATACTTTTAATATTATAAATGCAAAAGTAACTCTGTCTGTCTGTCTCGCTTTCCTACTAAAACTGAACCGATTTAAATGAAGTTTGGTACACATATAGTTTAGAGCCTGAGAAAGGACATAGGCTACTTTTTATCCCGGTAGTATGTTCCCGCGGGATGATTTCCGACCTCGACGCGGGCGAAGCCGCTGGCAAAAGCTAGTACTATATATATCTCCCTCTTTTCATACATCCGATAAACAATCGTAACTAATGATTACCACATTAACTGTCTTTTTGCTTGCTACATAAAGATGTCCATTGAGTACGAACCAATCCAATACGCAAACAGTCCTCATCCTGACCGAGTTTCGAAATCATCAGATACCTAAATATTTAATGGGTAGATCATTATTCCCTTGTCTTTATTCCGATTAATTTGAAAGCAACATGTCTTCTTCTATGCTTACCTATTAGTCGTAATTTCGGTCATCACTCCCCTTTTAGCCACTTCATCTCTCCCTGTCCACTCTTTATTTCTTTGGGTACTACAACTTTGGATCTACTTCTGGCTAGACATTGACTTATTTTTTGGAAATAAGTTGCATCAATTTGTTTTTTCCTTTTTAAAACCCGTTTTTTTTTTAACTTTACTTGTTTTTCAAAATCTAGTAATACACCACTTGAATGTCTCGGTCATGTGGGTTGTGCAGGTTTGAGAGGCAGTCACTTCATGTAAATTACTGATATTCTTCTGCACTCAGTTAGACTAAAAGCTGTCCCAAATATATACAGCTACGAAAGATTAGGCAGATGAATTGAAACAAAATCAAAAGTCATATCCAGCACCCTTATTGCGTAATGCACTATCTATCAGTATCTTAATGGTATTTAAGATTATTTCTGATCCACTGCTTCATTTGTTCGAATAAATTGTCAGCTCAGCAACGTAAATAACGCAATGAATGTTGTTTAGGTAAGTATCAAAATGAAACCGATTCCTACTGATAGCAAGTTACGCAATTACTCGTTAGGTTCTAAATAGCATTTCTAACCAGGTAATAAAAACTACATTCCTTGTTTCGTAGTGCCTATTTTTGAATGTACCTGACAGCACTCATTCATTTATAAAACGTGAATTTACCTACCAATAAATGATTATTCTTTCAATGTATTTTCCCAGAAAGATAAGGATCATTTCACTCAGCTGAAAAGGACCAGAAATCTATGTAACCTATCGCTTAACTTTCTAACTGATTTCATCGATTTGCTCTTCGGTATTCATTTAAAAACCGGATCACGTAAGTAACAGTGAACTACGAGCAATTTGTAGGCCGTTACGCGAAACCTTAGGATTCCGAGACGTTAATATATCGTCTTAAGTGCCTTACAAATTTATAGGAGCCGCCACATGTGATTGCTGCTGTAAATATAACATAAAATATTTGAATAATGTCCCATCCGTTTCCGACCCAATGAGCAAACGTTTTGATGCGTAACAGGATATTGGTAAAACATATTGCTTATATCAAGTATCTTGGATATTTGGTATACCTCATAAATTGTCATATTTTTCCCTTACCTACACTGGTTACAGGTACAGGTAATAAATTTAGATAACTAAGAATAACCACGACTAATTTTTACGTATTACTAAAGTAATCCAGCTGAAATGCCTGCCGAGGTCGCGTGATTGTTCGAAAGAGATACCGTGACCCTGGCACATGGGCAACTGATGGAACACGGGTGGGTTTTAGTCAGTAAAAGTCTGACACGCCCTCCCGCTCCGCCCAGAGCGGGAGAAGTCATATGATGATTTCCCATCCTGAAAAAAAAAAATAAAAAAAAAACCAGCTGAAGGTAAATTTCAGTGTCTTAATAAGCTTCTTAAATTATAAAACATGTAGTTTATTTCATTGTTTTCGATGAATTCTGCAAGTCCCTTCTACTTTAAAAATAAAGAAAGAGAAAGAAAGAATTTCATTGGTTCTACGGCTAATATGGCGAGCCCATTGCCAAAAATATTTATTTATTTGTTTAATACACAATATCCACGACCATATTTACACGTAGACTGAAAGCTAGTGAGGTACATGACCTTGTTAGGGCGCAGCAAGATGACTTAAAATAATTAATATTGCAGTTAGTACTTATTATCTGCGATCGCCAACTCGCCTGCCAAGCATGGCGATTATGGGAAACCCCATCAAACTGGGGGAGGCCTATGTCCAGCAGCGGACGTCTCTGGGCTTTTTTTTTATTTTTTTTTTTTTCAGGATGGGAAATTATCAAATGACTTCTCCCGCTCTGGGCGGAGCGGGAGGGCGTGTCAGACTTTTACTGACTAAAACCCACCCGTGTTCCATCAGTTGCCCATGTGCCAGGGTCACGGTATCTCTTTCAAACAATCACGCGACCCCGGCAGGCATAGGTCCTAGTAGACCCCTTCACTGCTGCTGACATCTCTTTGAGGCGCGCGTGGAACACTGAAATGATGATGATAGTGACTAATATGACATAGATTACAGTATTCCCTAATTAAAAATATTATATTAATTAATATTATATCTAGCTTTAAATAAAAAAAAATATTATAAATTATCGTATTGTATTTACGTAGACGTGAACAACATCTCCTATTAAAATGCTATTTCTATGTGTTTAAAATATAGTTCTAGCTTTTGAATGGTACATAAATGTTGTTCTGTAATATTATCATGGAAACTAGAACTGCGATAGTTAGTAACTTGAAACCAAACTGAACACCTAGTTTTGCAATGTTTGTTAAAAACAGAAACAAGCTTTTGTTGGTCCAGCAGTTGCTGTAGCAACCGTTACAGGCCTGTTGGTCTAGTGGTTAGTGACCCTGACTGCTATGCCGGAGGTCGTGGGTTCGATTCCCACCCAGGACAAATGTTTGTGTGATGAGCACGATCATTTGTTCTGTGTCTGGGTGTAATTTATCTATAATATGTATGTATTTAGAAATATATAAGTATGTTTATCAGTTGTCTAGTACCCATAACACAAGCTCTGCTTAGCTTGGGACTAGATGGCGTTGTGTGATAGTTGTGGAAAAAAAAAAAAAAAAAAAAAAAAAAAAAAAAAAAAAAAAAAAAAAAAAAAAGGTAAAATAAATGTTTTTATTCACACATACTCCGGATACATTTATCTCCTTAGCAGAAGTTATACCTGTGTGCATAGTGGCAAATTCTGTAAAATATACCATTAAGGTTGTGTTAAGTTAAAATTACATTAATTTCAGATTAAAATTTAAATACGGATTAAATTTTTTGATGCCTCATGATTCATTCCCTCCTCTTTTTATATACCTGTACATATTGTTGTTATTTTAAGGCTATCCGCTTTTAAATTATGTAAATATATGTATACGATAAGCTTAAGTTGTAACAGAAACATCACAAATACTATGTAACTTTACGTCATTATTAACACAGGTTTTCATAATCTACCTAGGAGAACAATGCTCACCCACACGATAATAGGTATAGTAGACCACTTATTTTCTAAAACTGTGTTACTAACATTATTTTACAACCCTTTCATTTAAATTAAATGAATATTTGCAGTATGCTATTAGTAATAAGTATGCACGGTACACACATCAAGCTATACATTTCCAGTATAAGCTGACGTCTCATTGTACGAAAAGCCATACAATGCGAGTTCAGCTAAAACTGGAAATGTATAGCTTAACCTGTCAGTAGCCGTGTGTACATTGACGATTACTATAATTTGTTAATAGCACTATGCTTGACAATGATAAACTGGTAAAGTAATGGTTTTCATTTACACCACGTATTCGGTAGTTACCGAATATTGTTTAACGATTTTTGACAAGTTACGATGAAAAATCTCCTTAACTGAGGATGTTTTGGATGGATGTATGTTGTCCCCAATTAAGGTTGTGTCTTAAACATCCTTGTTAAAGAAAAAATAGTCCCTTTCAACGTCTGGTAAAAAAAAATACATTTCTTGTGGTAAACATGACGGTAAGTAAAAACACAAACAGAAAAACTTTGGAGAAAATATACGTCACATCCGCGCATAACTGCCATTGCCCAGTATACTGTTTTGCTACCTACTATACGAGGCAGAGGTACGGGGCTGGTTTTCAGTGACAGCAGGGTTTAACGTGCTCAACCGCGACGTTAAGTGCTGCAGCATAAAATTAGTTGAGTTAAAGTAAAACATTTAATAAAAACACTTTAAATATTCTAAATATTTTAAGTTCCGTCAACGACACTCGCGCCAGTTTAAAGATATCTGAGCTTTTACTATTTACTACTTTTAACTAAACTTTTTACATACCGATTAAGTTACATAATAAATATCATGTAAATGGTAAGCAATTTATGCATTTAATTCCATGGAATCCTACGCAAAGACAACAGACGCATGATAAAGCATTGATTAAAATTCTCAATTTCGAGAAATTATTAGGTATAGACGCTAGCACATCAAGCTACACGAAACTGTCAAATTTTCCCAATCAATCTTGAACCTAATACTTTAGCGATAAAGTTGAAAATCTATTAAATAAATTTGACAGATTGTAGTAGCTTTGTGTGCTGGCGTCTGTACAAAAGGTGAAATCAAAAGACAAGAGTTCAACCGTCAATAAACTTTATTTTTAGTTCGTTATTTACCTCTTGCGTGTTCTTAAAAATTTAATAAAGAGTGTTTGAACTTATATGACGCATGTGCATAAGTGGAAAGCAATTTTTGTGATATTTATAGTTTTTTTAATGATAGCTAACCGCTAATGACGTCAAGTGAGGTACTGAAAAACAAAAACAAAAGGCTTTGAACTATGTGGTTCATACCTCAAGTGGTTCATACTGTATTATAAAATCGTCTTACGAAGCTGAAAGATTATTTTGGCGCGTAAACAAAATCTAAACTAACGACTCCATTTTGTTTTGTCAAAATAATTTCTGTAATGATATAACAAATATTTATTTACCAACTCTATCTACCAAATTACGTTGGGATCGGCTTCCAGTCTGACGGTACGCAGCAGAATTCCAGAGTTTTACTTGGAGCAACTGCCTATCTGACCATTATCACCCAGTTACTGGGTAATACGACACCCCTTGGTAAGACTGTATTGTCAGACTTTCGGGCTTCTGCCGACCCGTAAGCACTGTAGAAGATCTACCAATGACAGCCCGGACCAATGGCTTAACTTGCTTTCCTAGACATGGCTGGGCATCAATTGTGGCGTCTCGGTAAAACTCGAAAATGTGTTATTTCTTTTTGTTTCGTTCGCTTTAATACAGGGGTAGTATGAAAAAATATTATAGTTAAAACCCAAAAAGTCAGCTGAAAATTTAAAACTTTGCAATTGCCCACTCGGTAGTTTACCAGGTCATCTAGTACCATACCTATTATTATAAAACAAACCAATCTGTTTTAGTCTTTTTTAAGTGAATTGGGTTCTAATATTTACTACGGATCCTTAAAATTACAGCCAAAGCCTACGAGTTTGGGGAAAAGGTAAGGCCATGACCTTCATCCATCATCCACGGTTATCCCGGACGGATCAGGTGCAATCCCGGCTTGCAATGTTGTTAAAGTACATCATAACAAAATATTATGGAACAACATTCCCGACCGCGTTTGTATACACGGTGTAAAGATACTCATCACATAGCCTTTAGTTATGATGAATTTCTGTAAGTAGGTTTGTACTAACACTTTTACATGTCAACCATATTTTTGAAACTAGATGAGGTTGGCGTTTTCCGTCTGAGTACTCTGAGAAGAAAGGCCGAAATAAACTTGGAAGGTCAGACTCTTTTTAACTGGCTTCAAAAAAGGAGGAGGTTATCAATTCGACTGTATTTTTTTATGTTTGTTTTGCTCAGACTTTTGACTGGGTGAACCAATTTTGATGATTCTTTTTTTATTTGAAAGCTGGTGCTTTTTGAGTGGAACCATTTTAATTTGGTTGCATTTTGACAATGAGATCCATGTGAAAACCATATAAGTCTTAAATTTGCATTAAAAAAAAACACCATAAAGTCAAAAATAACTTTAATTTCGGAAATCGGTGGCAAAAACCTTAAATAAATATCCTAAGACACCGACTTCCGAAATTAAAGTTATTTTTGACTTTGTAGTGTTTTTTTTTTAAGGAAGTCGGTTGTTATTTTTTTTAAGTGTTTAAAACACAGACATAATCTTGGTCAGATCATGTAAACCATGTAGATTGGTGTCTGAAAAGGTATTTTGAGCAAAGAATCACACCGATTGAGTGGACCTGTCCAATAAGCGCATCTATCAGTAATCATGCAGCTCAACTCCAAAATTCATGCATCCCCTAAATCGAACACTGAACAACAATTATTGCTGGAAACCAACTGAGTTTTAGTGTGAAAAATCACGCTTTAATTTAAACCAGAGGGCCTAGTGTGAGTTTCTATTAACCGTCTCGACTTTACGCATCGACCGGGTTCGGCGCTCCGATTGGACCTGCACCAATCTAGGGCCTATCGGTGTGCCGCTGCGTTAAGTCGAGATAGCTAAAAGAAAGATACACCAGGGCCACCGTTCGTGAAAAAAACTTCCTTATCAACTCATCAACTAGAAGGTTCCCAGGTATGGTCTAGTACAAAACAAAATCAAAATGACGGAGAGAATAAGTGACTTTTGGCTTCATCGTCCCTACTTCCACACTCGTTTTTTATTGTTAATTTTTGGTCCCGAATATGAAAATCAAAATATTGAAATAAAAGAGTAGGTTAAATGTCAAGATTGATTTTGCCCTTTTCTGGTCCACTGGCGAGTACGTTTTGGAGCTAGGAAAGCCGGAACTAACTTTTTGACTAACTAATCGACTAACTTCTTGACATTTCAAAGGTTCAATTGAAATAACAGCTTTGACTGTAAATATCAAAACTTATTTGTATTTCGATATAGTTATAACAGTATAATTGGAAAGAGAAATGATTATAGAAGGTGCGCTTCACTAAAAGGTGAACATGTTCTTTTGAGATTGCGAACTGAACAGTTTTCTCTTATAAAAATAAATGACCGAGTAGGCTTTCGCGTTTAGACAGTTTTCCGAGAAAGAATTACACAATTATCTACGTGCAAAGCGGCCTACAGCCTTCCCGTCTGAAATATACCGTTTCACGTAACACCAATATTTCTGGGCAATAATTTTAATAAAATAACTTCGTAACTTAAAACCGTGAAATTCCACGTTACGCTCGTACGGTGTGCCATTACGACAGGAGCCCTCAATGTATCAAAAGGTCCATACCAATTTGTCCGTGTCACAAAATAGAAATTTACGTAAATTCGTCTAGAAAGCCGTGGGGCCACTCGAAAACGTATTCCGCTTATTCACTCGACATTCGCGCTACTTTATTGGAATTGTACCTTAAAAACCCTTTTCGTATCGAGTCCCTTACATATATGTAGATGCTTATTGGAACCTTTTCCTTTGTGTTGTAACGCGTGACGTTTTGTATAAGCTCTTTTTATACTCTTTCAGCAACTATTTACTGAGGCCTAGCAGTATACCTACGTAAATATATTGCCACATTTCTATTTGAGTACAGAAAATAAGGTTTACGTAAGAGAAATGTCTTCAGTAAATGTTGTAGTCAGCAGTAAGGATAACATCGGCAGCACCGAAGCAAAGATTGCTTGACAGTGGACCGTCTAATAGGGTTAGCGCATTATGTTGGTGGAGCAAGATATTACAATAGTCGATTACGTTACGTTTGTGTAGTTTTTATTTCTCCACCCTTAATTGTATCAGTAATTTATTCTAAGAATTTTGATGTTGAGTAAAATTCTTTAAGATCGGTTTGTATTGATATTATTCAAAATAGTTTGAAATAAACTTAAACCAATATACCTAAGCAGAGATCTTTCTGGCTGGCTGGATGGTTGATCACCACAATATTGATTTTATCACTTGTCTTAGGAACTTGGCTGCCACTTAGCCAAAGTCAACCGCGTAACAGAAATAATGTGCATTATGCCCTTTGGACACATCTTGACTGTCACCACAATAGGTACCTGTTGTGATAAAAGCCTACTAAATAAAATGAATAGTTCGCTTATTTCGTAACACATTATCAATCAGAATCTGAATCATTTTGAAGGATATTGATAATCCACTGCTTCATATGTTCGAAAAGCGTGTCTGCTCTACAACGTAAATAACGTAATGAATGTTGTTTAACTGTCAAAATGAAATCATTTCTACTGTCAGTTAGTGTGCTATGATATTACCCCTATGGAATACTAATGGATTTTTCCAATTAAAAAATAAAATACCAGACGTTCTAAACCAAATGAAAACACTCACAATTTTACAGAGCAATCACACAGAACATTTCAATTCAACGCTAAAAAAAAAACCATGCGTGACCAGTCCAAAAAACTTTATAATACAACAATTTCCTACATACACGAGATTTTATCACCTCAGTTAGCCGGTAAGCTAATTGTCAAACGATTTGTCTACCGTGACCTAGTTAGAAACTGCGGTATACGTGGGTACGTCGCCTGGGAATAAACTAATGTCGTGCCGCTGGATTTCTTCGTAATAAACTTTGGTACGTAATAGTTTTATGGTATAAGTAGTGCAGAAAGAAACTGTGAATAAAGTTTGGTTTAGTGCCGCAATATACCTTGTACGAAAATTGTTGTAGCCTGTGGTAATTGGGTTTCTATTTGAAAAAGTGCGACGTTGGAATGTGCCGAGATTTTGTTCGGATTTGCCTTTTGTATTTCAGTGCCATAATATGCCTTTGGTTTTAGCCGGGTACACCCAAGCTCAGTTGCTTAATCTATCAATCTATAATTATCCCACTGCTGGGACATAGGCCTGCTCTCTGTGAGAGATAATGTGCTGTAATCCACCACGCGGGCCCAGTGCGGGTGTCATCAACCGAGCGGCCCCAGTGCGGGTTGGTAGATGTCACATATGTTCGAATGTTCGGTGTTAGAACGTTAACTCACGATGATTTCCTTTACCGTTTTGAGAGCAGTGGTGATGAAATTAATCACACAAACGCCTGCCTGGGCTCGAAACCTTGACCCACAACTCGTTAGTGGGGATCAATACTGTAATGGGCTATCCCAGGTTCAGTTAGTGCAATAACTCAAAGCATAAAGCATAGAGCAGTACGCATGCAACTCGCAAATTAATAGGTAATAAGCATTTTTTTTTATCTCTACCAGAATCAAAACCTCTAAAAAGTAAAAAAGTACGCATGCCCTTTAAGTTTAATAAGGTAATATTTTGGTTAAAAAATCGTTGTCATGAAACGGCTGAACCAATTTTGATAAAACATGTCTAAAAACCTCCGCCAGAAATCCTAGTATTTAGTTAAGAAAACGCATCCAAATCAATTTATCCGTTTAAGAGCTACAGTGCCACAAACAAACAGACACATAGCGGTCAAACTTATAACATCCCCTTTTTGTGTCGTAGGTTAAAAAGAAGAAACAAAATAAGTTTCCTATTCTTACATTATCGCTTCTGGTTTAATGAATACTTGTTTTATTTTGAGTGTTACAAGTATAGGATCTTCAACGTAGGTATCACAAAAAAAAGTGTTGGCTCACCTTGAACTCCCATCAACGCCAACACCCGAATCCAAAAGTGCACTTGTGTGCTTATAAATATTTAAAACTTTCACTTCATACATCCTCGGTACCTCATTAAGCCGCCGTAATTTATGTAGGTTCAGATAAAAGCAGCTGATTACTTAGCGGGGTAAAATAATATGCTTTCTAATAATGTGGTGCAAAGTGGAACTCCTTTATTTTTCTTTTAGATTTAGACTTTGTATTATTTTTCTAGGTTTGTGTTTTCACGTATAGATAAATACATAATCGTTGTTTTTTTTCTTTTTAATACTACCGAAAGCTACATGCTTGCTTGGTTGTATAACATGACCGAGTTTTATTTTAATAGTAGCCTTTGCCAACGGTTCGATGTGGGCGATAGTGTGGGGTGTCTGTCGAAAATTATTCCACGGAAGGGTACTTCCGATGTAAAAGTATCCTGTGTGTTAATTCTGGTTATAATCTATGTGCTTTTCTTAAAAAGCCGTTCAGTCGCCTTTGTGTGATTAAGTAACTAACATCATATAAGTAGGATCAGTAGAATACAACAATCTGTATGTATAAAATTCGAAGTCCTGAGTGACTAACTGACTGACTGATTGATATATTAACACACAGCCTAAACCGCTAGTCCTAGAGACATGAAATTTGGAGGGTGTGTTCTTTGTGAGGAGTAGGTGAAATGAAGGGTTGAAATGATGAACTTTTCAACATCCACGCGGGTGAAGCCGCGGGCAGAAGCTAGATTTTTACACCAAAACAATTTAAAAAATTCAAAACAGTCATATTGTTAGTCAATTGATACAAGGCATCGTCCTTCGTGTTTACCATTTTCCGTGTTTTAATGTTATTGTTCCAATTACAAGCATTGACGACGCTACATTTAATTTCGTGTTGAATTTAGTGTTGCAAAGGACTCGAGTCCTCGAGTCCTAATTTTAAAGACTCGACTCAATTTTGGCAAGACTCAGTGTGCTCAAAAGGCTTGGAGTCTACAGTTAAGCACTTGAGTCTTAAAAAGGAGTCAATGGACTCGAGTCTAAAAAAGGGCTCGAGTCTTAAAATGGACTCGAGTCTTAAAATGACCCCGAGTCTTATAGAAAAACTCGGAGCATGAAGATGAAACTTGTAGCTCATCATTCGAAAAGACTCGAATAGAAGGCAATAAATTCAAATTAGTGGTTATGATAGAACTTTGCGTACAAAAAAAATCTGACAAGTTTTTCGAATGATGAGCTACAAGACTCGAGTTCATTTTAAGACTTGAGTCGTTTTTAAGACTCGAGTCTTTTTTTAACTCGAGTCCTTTTTACGACTCAAGTGACTGTTAAATGACTCGGGCTCGTCTTTACTCTAGACTCCAAGCATTTTGAGCACGCTCAGTCTTGCATAATTGAGTCGAGTTTTTTAAATTAGGACTCGAGGACTCGAGTCCTTTGCAACACTAGTTGAATTCGTCACCCGAATCAAATATCCATATCAGCGAATTTCTACTCTTACAAATTCCTTACCTTTCAACTACCGAGAAGTGTTGAGCCTTCAAAGGGTTCACTTTGATCGCTATGTGGTTCAAACGGGGTTAGAACTGTGGTGCTTGGCAGCTTCGGGTTGACAGTCATACGAGTAGCTAGTCAACAAGGCTTTAGCGGTTTCAGTCAAACGCTGCGAATTCAGCACGAATGAAAACCGCAGCAGTGAATTTCGCACTGGCGCGGTTGATATAGTGTTTGGTAATAATAATGAATTTAGTGTTAGGAAGTTTGAAGTGACTAGGAAATTATAATTATTAGGAAACTTCATTGGTAGTATTTACTTCACTTATTTTTTAAAAAGCCATCTTTTGAGTTGTTTGTGTGTTATAATTTTACCGGATGGCCGATGGAGCAGACGAGTCCTGGAGTGGAGACCGCGTATCAGCAAGCGTAGTGCGGTACGCCCCCCAGCTAGATGGACTGACGACCTCAAAAAGGTGGCTGGGACAGACTGGATGCGGAAGGCGGAGGATAGGGTGTTGTGGCGCAGCATGGGAGATGCCTATTTTAACCGACACGACGATCCTTTGAGCAAAATATTACCTATAAGTTCTTATTGAACTTACAGGGCCAATATGCATATTTTATACTTTTTAGAGGTTTTTGTTTTGGTGGGGAGTTTTTAAAGTTTAATTTTTAACTTTTTTGAAATTAGTGTGTTCAGTTTTTTGCTTGTAATTACAGGTCCGATTTTGGTATCGTGTACATTTTTGGTGAATATGCCAAACATTGCAAAGTTTATAAGGAATACATACATAACACCGGAAAAGCAGTGTATTTGGAAATTTCCTTTTCTTTTAGATACATTCTCGCACTAAAAGGCAATTCTTGTTTACCCCAGCGAACATTAATCAGGAAATAACAGCGAACAACAGCCAAATTGATAATTTAGGATGCCGTATACTAAACAAACAGAGGAAAGCTAAATAATAAATCTTAGTTGAACACAAACACAATTTTCAAGTTCACCACGAGGTTATCACTCGATCTCGACATATTTGAGTCATTATTATCACAATGTTATGGAGTTGAGAGTTAATGGATTTTAGGTCTTATGTTGATTGTAATAGAGGTGGTAATGTATGCAAACAATGAGATGTAGGTACCCTTTGCTTGGCGAGTTGTTTGTGAGTCGTAGTGCTCTCCCACGCGAATGCTCATTGCTTTTGTTTGGCGTAATTTATGAGAGAAGCGGTGTCAAGGGAGGTTATGTAATATGCGGAAATGCTGATGATTTTATTCGTAGAAAAAAAAAGTGAAACAATTAAGACATTGCCATCATAATGTTGGTATGCCTAAAAAATTTTTGTTTGTTCGTCTATTTTGTTCCCCAATGCTGGGCAAAGGCCTCCCTTTTTTACAAACGTCTCTGCCTTGTGCGTTCTCTATCCATCTTGGCCTTGATAACCTTATCCCAAAGTCACACCACCTACGCCATGGTCTACCTCGACGGCGAAGTCCTTCCTCAGTTATTTAGGGAGAGACGATCTTCGCCAATCTCTCTGCGTGCATTAAAATTTGTGCAACGTGCCCGGCCATTCACCGTGAAAAAATGAAATATTACATAAACACGTAGCGATATATAACAGTCCTATTTTATTCGAGACAAATGAAAGCTAAAAACAAAGTGCCTACTAAAATAAATAATGAAATAAGCACCAAGGTCACAGAAACCAAGAGAAGTCATTATTCAGTCGCCTCACAATCCCCGCTGCCGCTTATAATTTCGCTCCAAAACCCTAAACTAGACAACACAGAGGGTTTGTGGCTGGCGTTAATTAACTACTGACTGAAAACTTGTTACAGTAGACTACAGTAATTTAGAAATTGTTAATAAACGTAGCGTTAAACGGTAATAACACAGTAAGTGGCGGAGGAGGAAATTGTGATTTTTAACTAAGAAATTGATGTAATGAATGCTCGACACTAAAATTAACACCATTTTTTAAAGAACTATCAAAAGTTTTACGATAAACACTAGAGGTAAATTAGTAAGAAAACATATCACTTTCTCATCAACTAGACAGCTTTTTCTATCTAGGTTCATGTCGGCTTCCAGTCTAACTGGCTGCAGCTGGGTACCAGTATTTTCATGAAACGACTGCCTATTTGATCTTCAAAACCTAGTTTCTGGATAATGTGATACCCTTTGCGAAGACCTGTGGGCAGGATTTCAGACTTCTAACGACTGTCAAAAATATACGAATGAGAGTCGTGAACAACGGCTTAAGGTGCTTTCCGAGGCAAGGAAAGGTCTTGGTATGTAAATATGGTCACCATAACATCATCCGTAGCTTAAACTAACCGACCGACCTGTGACGCTGTTATTAATGGCCACAATCCTCTGATACTTATTTCTTATTAAAATAGTTTTTCGTAAAAACTTGGGCAATTTGGCTTATACATTGCTAAGTATTCAATTAGTATTTAGTTAATAATATGAGTACTTCACCTGTACAACGAGTGCAATGAGAATACACGAACTCTCTCTCTCTATCTCTCCAGTTTACCATAAAACAATCTACGCTAATTATTTCTTCAAACGGCTCAACTGTTTGCAACTTTATTTTCAGAAACACACTACTTGACGCCATTTTCGTTGATTTGTTTAGCAGCGCCTGTAGTGGTAGAAAATTGAACTTGTTTAATCAAATCAACTAGGCCATATGTATACGGCGATCGAATCATCAATTGGGTTTCAAAGACTTTAACATAATGCCTTACGAGTTGTAGGTCGTGAGTTCGAACTCAAGCAGGCGCTTTACTTTTTGTAAATTATTTCATCAACACTGCTCTCAAAACGGTGAAGAAAAACATCGTGAGGAAACCGGCATGTCTTAGAACCAAAAATTCGAAGACATGTGACATCTACCAACCCGCACTGGGCCCGTGTGGTGGATTATGGCCCACTCCCTCTCACTGAGAGGAGGCCTGTGTCCCAGCAGTGGGAACATTATAGGCTCATCATCATCATCATTTCAGCCATAAGACGTCCACTGCTGGGCACAGGCCTCCCCCAATTTGGGGGGCTTTGCCATAATCGCCACGCTTGACAGGCGGGTTGGCGATCGCAGTATGGTGGTAAAATGCATAGAGAACGCTACTGCCCATTCTCTAGTAAGTCCCTTAGTCGCCTTTTACGACCCCCACGGGAAGAGATGGAATGGTGCTATTCTTTACGTCCGACACCACACGGTACATTATAGGCTGCTGATGATGAACATAATGTCTAGCCGTTATATGTTTTGTCATTGGTATCATACATAACGGCGACAGAGCGCAAACGGACAGCATCGACGAATTAAACATTGGCCTGACACATAATGCAATCATTAAGCCTATAATGTTCCCACTGGGGACAGGCCTCCACTCTTAGTGTTAAAGACGCAAACGTAGACGACCAAGGAAAGTATACTCAATCGATTGAAACAAGTTACACAGTTCCTACTCCAAGGCGACGCGACGCGCGTAGGTAGTAGTTTGTAGATCTATCATTACTTGTGCTCAGTGATCCCTAAATCTAGCACGATATTGCTCAACGTGCTCTGAACTAGAAGTGCCGTTCATACTGAAAAGGAAAAAAAATCTGCATAAATATTTACTGCCATTTCCCGTTGCTCCTCATTATTTGTATAAATGAGGTCATGGGTTTAAAAATAAAACTAATTCTTTTAAATAAACAGGGATTCATAATTCGATTGATGAGGAAGGGATTTATAGGAATGAAAAAAGTACATAACAGTTATGCCATAATCTTCGAACCTTTAAAAACATCATCATCATCCTCATTTCAGCCGAAAAACGTCCACTACTGGATTATGGCAAAGCCTGGGGGGATTTGCCATAATTGCCACGCTTGGCAGGCGGGTTGGCGATCGCAGTATGGTGGTAAAATGCATAGAGAACGCTGATGCCCATTCTCTAGTAAGTCCCTCAGTCGCCTCTTACGACACCCACGGGAAGAGATGGAATGGTGCTATTCTTTACGTCCGGCACGACACGGTACACGGTCAAAAATATTCATTGGCATATATTTCTTAGCAAATAACATCACATTAGATAACTCACAATAATTTGGCAATTCAGTCATACTCAAGGTTTAAATAACATACACGAGAATATTCTCAAAACAACAAGAAAACCTCCCGTCAATTTAAAAGCTGTATCACCCGATATTATGATCTTTATCATAGAAATGCCTATGACGTTCCCAATGATCGGGATCAGGCGTCGTCTCTGTGAGACGGACTGTGCCATGATACAACAGATGAGTTGCCACTTGTCCTCAATGTTTCGGTTCTTGTACATGCCAGTTCCTTCAAGATACCTTCAACGTGTTGAGAGCAGCGAGGCAAAAATAAGTAAAACAAAGTATAGTGTCTGCCTATCTTACTACCCAAACCCAACACGACACGAAAGTCGCAGCCGTTCCAACTAGGCCAAGACTACTTTACACAAAATCTTCCACCGAACCAAGCAACACAGAACAAATTACAGAAAATTCAACCCAAGAACAAAGTGACGTAACCATTAGGAAAACAATCGAACCACTGAGTGCGGGTTGGATGGAGAGGCGATGTGGTGTGGACATCAACTCCTCCACAATTAAACCGAGCTAATTCTTTGAAAGCTTCGCGACGCCAAGACTTGGACGATAAAACAAGTGGTTTAAACTTAACCTCAATTCCCCTACCATTGATGATGGATTGGTGGCTGGCAATGGTTCCAGAATAAAATTAAACTTGAGAAGGTTAAAGGTAAGATTTGAAGTTATTTTTTGTACTTGTTTTTTAACTAGTTTTCCTTAAGATAAATGTTTTCTGTTAACTTATGTCATCATCATCTGCTAAGCCATTTTCAAACTATGTTGGTGTCGGTTTCCAGTCTAATATCAGTATATTACTTGGAGCAACTGCCTCTCTGACCTCCACAACCCAATTACTGGACAATACAATACTCTTGGTAACACTGGTTGTCAGACTTTCGGGCTTCTTCACTTGTTTTTTCAATATTATGAAATGAAATATTTGTCTCTTAATAAAATAAAATAAATATTTTTGTCTCCAAAGCACATACGATGCGTGCCTGAAGATGGAAGGTGCCGCCGCAGTCAGCCCAGAAAACGATGATGAAATGACCACTCCTCGTGTTAC
The DNA here is from genome assembly GCA_932294355.1 of Aporophyla lueneburgensis. Lineage (NCBI taxonomy): Eukaryota > Metazoa > Arthropoda > Insecta > Lepidoptera > Noctuidae > Aporophyla > Aporophyla lueneburgensis. Next base: position 25,822,623 of record OW028743.1, read on the forward strand.
GCGTCCAGGTCATTTCATCTTGGAAGAACTTGGGGGAGTCTTTGGCACAGCAGTGGGACAGTATAGGCTAATCAATAAAATATTATTTTTAATTCACAATTGTTTATTTTAACTTTTTCTTCTACTCTTTACTTTCCCTTTGATTAAATTGCTAACGCATTCAAATCTACGTTTATACTCTCTATCTTGAACATCATCAGTTGTTCGCAAAGAAATCAAAACACGTTACACACCAAAATAAATTCCAAACACGAGTGCGAATAAAAAGTATTTTCAATTTACCACTCACAGATTTGTCGAAGTAAACCTGTAGTAATGAAATTGAAGGTAATCCAATGGGTGGAGCGAGAATCGAGACGGAGGCAACGGGCCGTAATGCACTCCACGAAAACAGATAAGTGAGTCGAATCCAGTCTTATCCTAGAAAAGTAAAACATGAGAGAAATTGCATCGGCACAATTGTAAAGGTTTAGTTTATCGGGGTTGGTATTACCACGCGTTTCTAGTTCTTTGTGTACGAAAGTGGGTTAGTTTGTAACATGTTCCGTTGTTATTCGGATATGGGTACATACCAATTTCAATATTTCTTATCTTTATGGGAGTCTTTTTTTGGAAAGTTTTCCTTGTTATCTCGGGATAGTTCTGTTTAGCAAATGTAGCAATCTCGTAAAATTGTATAAATAAGTGGCTGCAATTTGTTATTGTATTTGGAATGGTTTGGAATAAAAACGCAAGTACAATTAATAGCTCTGAAAGTCAGACAATGTTTAACAACGCAACCGTCTTTTTCAATATGTGATCTAATTTTAGTTCTTGCCTTAATTTCAGAGCTAAGTGTTGCATTTCTAACTTTATTTCGATCTAGGTGAAGTTCTTAATACAAAAATGACAAATACTCAGTTTTGTAAAAAGGACTGCGTTGCTATACAGATACGGTTCTTAATTAATAAATAAAACTGGCTCAGTCGCTTGAGCGTACATATAATACATATATAGGTACACATATTCATACCGAAAAAAACCACTGAAACTCAGTGAGCTTAGCTCCAAAATTTAATCGAAAATAAAAATTGTACAACTCTTCTAAATACATTTTCTAAATGCAACATCAATTCCTATTACCATTATATTATACGAGGTTTACACGAAACCTATTTCGTAATACTTTATAGAAACAGAGTCGTACGTTCATTTGAGAGACAGCCGGGCGTCCATTCAATACGGTCCGGCCAGCAAGATCAGATAAGCTGGTGTCACAAAATAGATAGGAACAGAAGGGTAACTTCATACAATGAGCATTAATACGCGCACCCGCACATGGACGCGTCCATACGGCGATCTCGGTCAAGTGCCAGCCATGAGTGCGCTTGCACTCCCTATACGTGAAGAGTATCTATGTGTGCGTACGTTAGCCAACCTTCTGCATCTATCTACTTTGTGCTGCTATCTTGCCTCGCCACAGAAACTACACGCAATACAATTTTCCTATAAAAGCGAACATTCTGTTTCGTTTTTTTTTCGGAATAGCTCGGTGATTTTCGTATGCGATGGCAGTGTTACATATGTTAAGGCTGATTTGCCGATGTTGGGTTGTATGTTCGGTGTGAATGGAGTTTTGTGAGATAAGCAATACGAGACAATTTTGGGATGATGCCATATAAAAATATGAAGTTGTTTATTTTTTGGTATATCATTGGCTCATGTTTGACCACCGTATCATGTGAAAGTAAGCGATAATTTGCTTGAAGATGGCACATGTTTCTCTAAAAGTAGCCAAAATTCTTGAAGACCTAGGAACTAACAGAACATACAAATTCTAGAAAATACTTTATGATAAAAATGTTATAGAACAAGAGTTGGGAAGAAGTTATGAGTTTTAGAGTGTACGTATGGGTGACCTATTTAAACCTAACGTAGGTTTACATAGGTCAGCCATAAAGTACAAAATGTCACCTGCTATGACTCTTATTGACTTCTTATGCTACATTTATGTCACACGTACATTCAGATGAAATTTCACAAAATTAGCACTTCGTACACTTGATAAATTAGGTCACACTGCCATTCTCTCCCAGAACAAAAAACCAACGCGAAAAAAATTACATGCATTCAAGTTTACATACGTCAAACTAAAACAGGGCACACCATACTGGGCATAAACCTACAGCTATTAAGAAGGCCATTCAAGTAGTGAAACGCAAAGCCACAAAGGGAGCAAGCTACTCAGAGACCACTTACTTGTTCGCTTTCTTGGCATTCTTTCAGCTCTATTTGATACCACTCGGATGTGGATTTTTTTTTATATACTTACTTAATTTTCGTGATGTGAGGATCTTGTTGCGGTCAAGATATTGTGTGTATAGTCTTTTCCAAAACTATATCTGGAAAATGGAATCAAGTGCGTCGGTAAACGTATCTGTGTGTTACTTTTTTATATTACGATTTATTAATTTTATTCCAACAATAATTGATGGACAAAATTGGTAAGATATATATTTATAACCTTTGCAATGCAGATTTATGTTGTACCTGTGAACAATATTATTTATATAAAATATTGAGTTGAGTTATTGCATAAGAATTTCACCTCAACAAGGTTTGCTTACACTTTCATCGAATACTTTTGGAATAAATCATAATTAGGTTCGTATCGGATCGGATAAGTATGTTTTTTTATTAAAACGATCATGAGCTTTTTATGTTGCAACACTTTTAATTGGCATACTTTAGACATTTTGCAGAACTCAAATTAATAAGAAGCATGTTTCTTGTAACATTGTAGCTTATTTTGAAGATATTAAGGAAGGGTTTAAGAAGGGTCCCCCATGCGGGTTTCTAAGCGCTGGTTTTCACCAGCGCTTAGAAACCCGCATGGGGGACCTATGCATAATGCTGAAGTTTAAACCTTTTTCTTCCAGTATTATAGTTTTACGTATGTGTGTACCTTACTAGCTGTAATACTGGAGACAATAAACTTTATTCTATTCTATTATTTAATGTTTGTAAATATTTCCGTAAATTTATTTTGCATGTCAATATTTATTAAACTATTTAGATCTCAAAGACTACGTATATGTTTTTTGAGTTCTAAGTAGTTCGATTAACATGCACGAGTACCTATTTCCTTGATGAATTATTTAAAACCACCTTTTTGTAAATTATAATGTTAAATGATAAATGATAAATGACTTTATTTTTGCAAGTAGGTTTGTACAAACACTTTTACACGTCAATCAATTCTTTTTTTAAACTAGATGAGTTCGGCATTTCCTATCTGACTGTTGTAAACTTATAGCAAGGTTGAAATCTATTAAAAAATAGGTTATACTCGTAGATTGCAAGACAACTTTTTGTAATACATTCTATTTTAAAATAAAAACTCTTGTAATACATTTTTTTCTGAATAAAAACCTTTTCTTGAGAAAACGAAAGTAGGTACTTTGTTGTGGCTTTTCCTTTTGGAGAAAACAAATTGGCTCGAGAAATGCACTCCTACATTTGCAAATGGCAATGAGAAAAAAAAACCTTCATACATTACCATCTATATGACTTGTCATTTCGCGTAGGAGGAACAGAAGTAACAAAATTAACAAATTTTCCTCAATAAAGAATACGCCTTTTCCTTAGTCCCGAGGTCTATGAAAATGGCGACTACCATCTCTGCTTCAGGCATACTTTCACATGGGTGACCCAATGGTACATAAATTATACTATACTTATAATAAGAATTAAAAAAGCTGAATCTGGTTCGACTGGAAACTAACTCCAATATAAGAAAAGGCTAGATAGACGACGGTCACCATTCTGAATGTCAAGTTTGGTGATTATAAAATATACCTTGCCTTATACCGCTTCGAGCTGAGGAATTGTTAACGACAATGTGGATATGGAGTCTATAATATGGTGTATAATCAAATAGTTACTAAAACAGTAACGTTTCTCCATAATCAGCCCATAATGTACCCACTCTTGGGTGGAAGTGCGGGTTGGTACATGTTACATGTCTTCAAATTTTTGGTTCTCAGACATGCTGGTTTCTTCATGATGTTTTCCTTCTCCGTTTTGAAAGCAGTGGTGATGAAATAATTTACACAAAGTACAACGTCTACCTGGGTTTGAACCTACAGCTTGAAACTCGTAAGTCACAGCCATGACCACGGCTCGACCGTTACCGTCGTAACGAGAAATTGTGAACAATATTAATGTTTGCATTAAAACGTATTTATACAGTAACCTAGACTTCCAAATCCTTTCCCTCTACCTACCTCTTTACATAACAAGATCATGAATATGAAACTAAATAACTAAACCTGATTAAATTCATAAATAATCTAGCAGTCTATTCCTTTAATGAAACAGTTTCATTAAAATATAATATTACGTACAAAGTTTTCATTCTGCTGCACGACAATACAAAAAGGGAATAAAAACGGTAGCTATTAAGAAAGACTATTGGAGAGACGAGCTTGATTCCACAAAGAGTAAGACGTTTTCCATTGCTACTTTGTATAATAACAGAGATAGGGTCTCAAGTTTATTTGCAGCAATGAATAATTAATTTATATTTCGTTATACGAGCCTTGTGACTGTTACATTGTATGTAATGTATTCAATTTACATGATGGCATTAGTTATACTTGGTTTATCCTCGACTTCATTTGTGGTAATGGTATCTACAGAATGTTGCATGTTGTTACGAAGACATAAAATGACATTACAATGTATATGATTTTCGACTTTAGTATATTTTAATGCAGTTGTTTGTAGGACATCAGTTTCCATTTAACTACGGATTTCATCGCTGAAACTGAACGCGCCTTATAAATGGGGTTCAATACTTGTCATTGTCAATATACAATTTAAAAAAAATGGCACACTGTCAACTCTAGATTACGGTTTAAACGAGCGGCATGTGTTTTTTTTTGGATGGGAAATCATCAAATGACTATTCCAGGGCCACAGTATCTCGTTTGCACAATCTCGCGACCCTGGCAGAAAAGGATAAACACTTATTTTGGGATATACAATACAATACAATACAATCCTTTATTTCAGGCTACTAAGGCTCATAAAAACAATACATAAATAATATAAAATCGATAACTATAAACTATTCATATTCTATAAAACTAAACTAAACTAAAACTGTCTCTAAACACGTAATGAAGACGGCGACGTGTTCCGCTGCGTGGTGTCGCGTAACCGTCCTCGGAAGCGTCGAAACACGACACCTTTCGGCCAAAAGTCCTTTCTTAAGTAGGTCTGTAGATGGTCGGTTGGAACTCGTACCACGAACGACTTAAAGTTGATGTTGTGGCGCGACTCCAACCTTTCGACCGTCAGAGTCCAGTTGGTCTTCACTTTCAAATACTGCACTACTTCCTCAATCGTCGTGGAGTAATGCAGACGTGAAATGTACAGCTGTGTCGTAGGCACAGCAGGGCGCAGCAGCATGTTGGGTCCACTCGGAGCGGTACCACACTGGTTTCGTGAACAGGGCTTCTTCTTCTTCCTTTCCACTTTCGTGAAACCCTCTTCATCAACTTGGCCCGTTCTCGGCAAGGAGCTTCGGACCGCAGCCAGGGCAGGTTGGGCACCCTTCTTCTGTTTTTCCCCTAGTACAGTTGGTCGCTTAGGCTGCGACACACCTGATTCGCTGGTGGTGACAATAGCAGCGTAGGCACGCTTAGGGGTCGACGTACCTACGTGTGACGTTTCCGCAGCCGGTGTTGTGGCGCGGGTGACGGCGGCGGCGGGCGGCGCTTGGTCAGCATTATCAGCTGGTGACGCACTTGTGTTCGCGCATGCAATACTGCCGATAGATGCATTTTGCGCCGCTCGCCGTGTGTTCACCTTAGAGGCCTCAGGTGACCCAATTACTGAACCCACTTTGCGCAATAATGCTATTTCCGCTCGTAGTTCAGTATTTGTTTTTTCCGTAACCTCCATTCGGGACTGCATTTTGGTCATCTCCACTTTCAACGTAGTGATGTCCTTTAGCAGCCGTGTTACATCTACGTGATCGAATGTGACGGGAGGCAGCTTACCCAGCTCCTTCGCCACGAAATCTGGCACGTCATCCGGGTCGGTCTTCTTTAACATGTCCACAATGTCTTGAACACTCTTATGAACCCGAGGTTAGTCAGGTTAGTCGCTATTGCGAATAACTTTTCTAATGCACGAGACCACTAGACCAATCGAACTAGCAGTTTCATTTGTAAAATTCGTAATAGGAGTTGAACTAAAGTTAACTAGTTAAAACCGTTAGAATACGTTAACATTTTTTTAAATGAATTGTGAATTTGTGGGAAACAATTAATAGCACTCAAAGCAATGACACTGATCGAAACATATAGAATTCACTTCAGTATTATTCAGGGTATGCACTTTAGTAAATTGATAATTTTAGTGTATTGATGTGAGCATGAAGTACGCTATTTAGTCAATGTGACCGCGGCGGCAAATTTTAACTAGGAATAATATCCAGATATTTGGTTTTACATTTCTATTTATCAGTTATGTTTAACATTATCATTTCAGACCAAACACGTCCATTGCTGGACATAAGCTTTCCCAACCATTGCCATTTTGACCGGTTGTCTTCTTTTCGCATCTAGCGGATTCCTGCGGCCTTTACCACGTCATCTGTCAACTAAAACAAATAAAAAATAGCATTTTGTATGTTCTAAAAGCAAAAAAATATATCAGACTATTCATTCTTGGTTCTGTGATTATTATTCTCATATTCAGGCTTTATTTTAAACTAAGTTCTTCAAAAATAATTTGCGTCTTAGCAAGTATATATACTAACATTTAAAAATATATTACATACTTCTTAATCATGATTTGTATATATTATTATATTATTTCCAGAGACCAGAGCTTTTATTTTATAACTTTTGGTAGACCAGGTAGACGATTATTTTCGATGCAAAAAATCAAATTGTCCCCATAATTGATGTTTACAGCATATCGATTCATCCAACATCCACTGCGAGTGTGGTTCTCCTGATCAGATCACCTACATCCTTGATCATCTTTACAACGCCTTTGACACCGCAATAAACGTGGCCACCTCGTCAGTCGTTACAGTATAATACAGATGTAATTGCCATTTTATACAAAGAATAAGTATATATTTTATGTGTATAAGCTTCTGCTCGCGACTTCTTTCGCGTGAAATGTTGGCCTTCGATCCTTCACCTCTTATCCATCGCCCGCCTGCGCATTACTTCGTTCACACTTAGCGTTCTTTCCCACTATTTTTCAACTTGCTCAGTTTCAAAGGGTCACAGCGTAATATTACTGCCTACATGCGTGTAACCTTCCTTAAAAATTGGTCTATGAAAAGCAAAATATTTTTTTCAAATCTGACAGGTAGTTCCAGAGATTAATTCCTACAAGCAAACTTACAAACTTTACCTCTTTACAATCAGATGAAATGAAAAAAATGAAATGAAATTTATTTTTGCAAGAATTGTAGTACATTACAGATCAACAATCAACAATCTTACAAACTTTACCACTTTAAATAGTGTAGATGTAGATTTATGTACTGACATCTGTCACCTCACACTTGAGGTCCTGATGAATACCAGCGTCAGGCACAAGCTGTCTGCATTTTTGTTGAACTGGGCCTTTTGGGCCGTGAGGTACATTTTCCTGCAAATTCCTTACACCTCATTTTACTATATTTATTTGTTTTTTTTTTTTCATCTGCTGTACACATTTCCATTTATATAGTATGCCTTTTAGTCTGTGCTAAATAAATGTATTTCTTTTTATTTTATTTTTATTCAACTTTGTATCTATTTTTATAATTCACTATGTAATAAATAAATAAATATCTTGGGACAACCAACACGTCGTTATCTGATCCCAAACTAGGCAGAGCCTGTACTATGACAACCAGACAACTGATAAACACACTTATATATTTCTAAATACATACATTTATAGATAAATTACACCCAGACACAGAACAAATGATTGTGCTCATCACACAACATTTGTCCTGGGTGGGAATCGAAACCCACGACCTCAGTCTTAGCAGTCAGGGTTACCAACCACTAGACTAACAGGCCAGTCTAATCTTAAAAAAAAATTGTCTCTTATGAAACGAGCACCTGCCATCTTTTCTCTATACACCACACTTGATAACTGTTAGAGAATACCTAAGGCATTAATTCCGCCTTTGTTACCCTGTTGTGTTCGAGAAATTGAAATACCTAAATAAATAACAAGAATCATCATCAGCCTATAATTTTCCCACTGCTGGGACACAGGCCTCCTCTTGGTGAGAGGGAATGGGCCATAATCCACCACGCGGACCCAGTGCGGGTTGGTAGATGTCACATGTCTTCGAATTTTTGGTTCTAAGACATGCCGGTTTCCTCACGATGTTTTCCTTCACCGTTTTGAGAGCAGTGGCGATTAAATAATTTACACAAAGTAATGCACCTGCTTGGGTTTGAACTCACAACCTACTACTCGTAAGTTGTGGCCGTTACCACTGGGCCACCACTGCTCGATATAACAAGAATAAAACTATTTAATTAATGTTCTCTGTTTCAGACACGAAGTTGCAGTTAATTATTTACGATGCCTTATTATTAGATAACTTTATAAATAAACACCATGCTAAAAGAGCTCTCAATATAAATACTTCAGTTGTTCACTTTAATTTGTGTTATTTAGTATTAAAGTAACATTAACGCGTTTATCTGTTTGCATTTTCTGAGACCCAAATATTAAGGAGCGCGTCACGACTGCCCGAAGTCTCATTCTAATCACCTCCTGTTTTCCAGCGATGCCCTAATCCGAGATTCGTACCCCACAGGGAGTGCCCTTAGCATATCTATAGTTGTTCTAGTTTTAAATTTTTAAGCCTTTGCTGGAGGCCTCAATTTATTAAGGTGGCCATAGGCAAGTCTGATTAAACAGCCGACAACCTCATAGACTAAACTGCACGATGATATTCCTAAAATAAAAATAAATGCCTGGAGTTCACTTTTCCGAAGAACCTTCGCCCGAATGATCTTGTAATAAATGATTGCAATACCAATTAGAACCGATCATATTAAAAGTGCAACTTTTTGCCTCAAGAGTAAAGCTGTGCGCAGACATGAGTCAAGACTACACTAGACTTTGACAGATTTTTCCTCAAACGATGCAGACACTTACTCTTCATGAGTAAATACTCATAGCTAATATACTGCAATCATAAACTGATACAATAAAACCAAAACTATACAGTCGATAAAAGACTAAACTATTTCGTTTCTGATGTACCCCGAGTTTCATTCACCCACAGCTAGTTTATTTCACAGATGGTTAAATAAGGTACTAAAGACAGACAGACGCTAATCAATTCCTTATCTCTCAATCCAAAAATCAACGGCCAAGCATGCAATTAACTTGTAAATACGTTCTTTCCCGATTAGCCCGTCACTCCAACGTTATCGCAGAGACAAATTACACTGTTCCTACTTTGGAACATCTTGCATAATTAGAGCAGCAATCTCCGGTTGACTCCCGCTACATACGATCGTCTGATAGCTTGCCTAATTGAAACTTGAATGCGCTGCTTATCTGCAGAAATTCAAGGGAAACACTTGGAAAGTAAAGAACTCGTGAGCTGTGTTGTAGAGACGATTGGTAGAGGTTTTTATGAAAAAGAAATTCTGAGAAAATGCAAGTAAGCTGTTATCAGATGTTTCAGTCGTTCATTTTTCTATTATTCCACGTTCACACAACAAAAATTCTATGCTTTACATATGTTAAGTAAAACGGCCAATCGAGCAACAGTCTTAACGGCTTATCATGGTTTAGTAGCCTCAACATTGAGATACGGAATTATATTTTGGGGCAATGCCACGGGTAAAGATATGGTATTTAAGTGCCAAAAAAGGTGCATAAGAGCGATATATAATTTAAAGAAAATAGACAGTTGCAAAACCTTTTTTAAAAACACGAAAATATTGACTATGCCGTCGTTGTATATCTACGAAACGTCTATGTTCGTCAGAAATAATTTACATAAATTTGCTTGAGTAGCTAGTCAGCGCCGTTGTGATCGATTACAAACAGTTGGATCTAGTACTGCGCTGTACAAAAACAGTATTTTTGTGATGGCTCCAAAGGTCTATAACAAACTACCAAAATGTATAAGAAGTGAAGACAGTGTTCGTAAATTTAAAAGTAAACTGTATTTATTCCTAATGGATAAGACATATTACTCTATCGATGAATTTTTAAATGATAAAATATGACATTAGCAGTCCCTTATTTAATATAATTTACCATTGACATGCAAGTAAAAAATAAGTTTTCATTTATTCATTACTAGCTTTTGCCAGCGGCTTCGCCCGCGTGGAGGTCGGAAATTTTCCTGCGGGAACGTACTATCGGGATAAAAAGTAGCCTATGTCCTTTCTCAGGCTCTAAACTATCTGTGTACCAAATTTCATTTAAATCGGTTCAGTAGTTTTAGCAGGAAAGCGAGACAGACAGACAGACAGACCGACAGACAGACAGACAGAGTTACTTTTGCATTTATAATATTAGTGTGGATAGTGTGGATGTGGATTAGTGTGGATAGTGTGGATTGACTAATAATAAATTTAATTGACATTTCTTATAATATGACATTACTAAATTTTATTATGGACATGCATGTAAAAATAAATTATAAATTATTTATTATTAAAACATATAAATTACATTTTTCTACACGAACGTGATTTCTTGTATAAATTCAGCATGATTATTAAGAAAACCTAACATACCTATTTGTACACCAATTTCATTGGTAGGACATAGAGCTCGACATAAAATGTATACCTAAGAACTTTATTGTAATACCTGTGTTCACAAATAAAGATTGATTGATTGAAAAAAAATTACGTTCATCTGCGCATTCATTCATATCGATCTGTCTTTTCAGATCACTGTTACGGTAGGTAGGTGGCACATCGTCGGTTCGCCTTGTTTTCAGTCTTGTCTTCGTATTTTCCTTCTACCATTCAAGCTATTTAGACAGGCATGGTAAACCCAGTTCAAAGAAAAAGTGCTCCATGTCCTTATAAATACCGAAATTGCTTCTATGGACAGATGTATAAGGGCTGTGTTAAAACATAGATTAGCGTCCGAAATGTTATGTCTTATCTTAGGGAAAATTATTCGTATATAGATATTAGTCTTAAATGTCTTCTGTATGCTACAGCTGAACCTTAGCTTGCACGTTATTCATGAGTCACCTCGAACCAGCTTATGTGGTACGCGTCCAGATGGCCTTAAAAACTAACAATCGGTTTCAAAGCATATCGTATTTCTAAATAGACTTGCAACAGTTATGTTAATATTATCCATCCTTGACATTTTCCATCATCGTTATTGCTGATGAAATGTCACATTGTCTAAGCCCGTAAGTCATCTTTGTTCCTCTTTCTGTGTAACCCTAGACAGTGGATGGTCTTGTGGATGTCGTAAATTATCCTATTGGAATGTGCTACCGTGACAAAAAGTTACCTACGTTATTTCTTAAAACCGTGAGACCGTCCGTCTGTCTTTTGGTATGACCGTATTTTCAGGACAGTATGGAGATATCAAGTTTAAATTAATATGAACTACGCAGGATTAGCGTCCCATAGTGACATCACGAATAAAAAAAAAGTTTTTTTTTGGGTTAAGGTTTTTGTTGACCTACAATAATGAAATTTAGCAAGATAGTTACCGTATTTTTATGTCATTGGAAACTTAGCTACATTCTCAGTAGGAGAATAATTCAACGCGACGTAAATCTATTTATGGGAGTAGCTTTTGTCAATTACAAAGTTAACTTTGTTATTAGGACAAATTCACACTAACTTCAGAATCCTTTATTGTGCGTGGTCTGACACGCACTTAGCCGGTTTTTTTTTATATGGAGCCGTTGCGTCCAATACTCTCCTATCATCCACCCATAGCAACAATATTGCTACATGCCTCACGTTGTGTGGACAGACCCTTAGTCCTTAGTCTAAAGGTCACACTGACATTGACTACATTATTATATCGTCCACGCTGTTTAAAAATAATTTACTATTTTTATCACAAGGGGAGCACTTACCGCCCTTCGTTTATGACGTTGTTTAAGTTATTTTTTTTAATGTAATAATGTTTGTTTGGTGAGTAATAAAGTTAGCTAGATGTTTTTTCTTTCATCTAAGCAAATACACGGTGAGAGCAGCGATAATGACCGCAACTTACGAATTGTAGATCGTAGGTTTCAACTCTGGTAGGTGTTTTACTTTGTGTATATTAACCACCACCACTGCTGTCAAAACGGAAAAGGAAAACGTCGTGAGAAAACCAGTATATCCTACAACCAAAAAATCGAAGACATGTGACATCTACTAACCCGCATTCAGCCCGCGTGGTGGATTACGGTCCAGTCCATCTCACTAAGAAGGAGGCCTTTCTGCTGATTATCTTCCTATAATCCTTACGACATCAACGAGCAGGCAGACACGATGTGATACAAAACAAACGTTCGAAATAAAAATACGCATAACAATCACAATATTCCACAAATAACCCAACTTCGGTTTTACATAGAAAAATATTTCAAAATTTGAAAATAGCAAGCTGTAAGTACAAAATTTATCCCATTTCCTTTCGTTTGAATTCGGCTGCATATAAATGGGTACATCAGAAATGAAAATATTTTCTGTGATTGTGGGAACTGAATATACAGGATGCATTCCTAGGGTATCTGATACAATAACGTGCAACATCGATTTTTCAACCGACGAAAAAAAACGGAGGAGGTTATCAATTCGACGCGTATATATATTTTTTTTTTATGTATTACCACGCATAACTTTTTACATTGTAGTCCGATTGTGATAATTCTTTTTTTATTGGAAAGGGTATACTCCCAAGGTGGTTTCATATAAATTTGAAAAACAAAATCGAACCCTAAGGGTCGGAAAACAGGGGATGATTGATTGTTCACTCACTGATGGTAATATATAACCACGCATAACTTTATTCAGAGTAGTCCGATTTTGATAATTCTTTTTTTATTGGATAGGGTATACCTTTCCAAGTCTTATTAGTTCATTAAAGCCACAAATAATATAAAATATTATTTTTTTTTAAATTAAACCGCCGAAAAAACTGAAAAGCAAAAAATAATAAACCTTAAAATTTTGAGTCGGCGCTGAAAAATCAATGAACAAAGATCACTCAAAGCGCCGACTCATAATTTTAAGAGTTATTATTTTTTGCTATTCAGTTTTTTCGGCTGTTTAATTGTTTTAATAACTTGAATTGTACCGTTAAAATGACTGTGTAACTTCCCGATATTTCTACTTAAAATTCAACAGCAAAAATAAGTAAAACTAAAGAGGGACTTATGGCCATGTAATAATGTACGCACTGTTCGATAGATTATGATCGTCTGTGGATGGGTAACCATTACATACCAAGCCCTTTTGTGCCTCGGAAAGCACGGAATGCTGTGGGTTCAGGCTGTCAATAGTGGATCTTTGACAGTCGTTACGGGTCATCAAAAGCCCGAATTTTGGGTGGTGCATCGTTCTGTGGTAAGCTGTATTGTATTACCCAGTTACTGGTTTGTGGATGTCAGATAGACAGATACTCCAAGTAAAATACTGTTTTTCAGCCATAGTTGGTATGACTTGAAGCTAACCTCAACATAACCATATAAAGGCTATAGGCTAAAGGATATATTTCATCAACATCTGCCGTTGATGAAATAAAAGTGAAATTGATAGTTTGAACTGATTCCAAAAAGTTTTTCACCTATATAAAGCTACACTGTTGCTGAGTGAATAGTTCGCTTTCACGTGGACTAAGTCGAAGGCAGAAGTTTGTTTAGAATAATCGTTTTAACTAGATTTATAGTATTTTTAATCTCAAGAAGTTATAGGCGCTGTATTCGTGGTTACCAAGTATACAAACAAGCTGTGCATGTTTGTGTTAGCGCTTCTGCGCATTGTATGGCGAAGTCCAAAGTGTGTGTGATTGTGTGTGTGTGTTATATGCTGACTTTACTCGTCTACACGCACACACTCACAGCATGTATGTGCACACATGGAACAAATAAATAACACACAAATAAGTACCAACAACAATTCCTCTTGAAAGTACAGCTATTTTCTCATTTAGCGAAAAAAAGCACAAGCATAAGATTCACTTTGTTGTCCTTCACTCGAAATCAATTTATATTCAAAATTAAATGAATAATGAAAATGCCAAATAGTGGCGTGGTCGACGAGTAAATGAACCCACTTTTCTAGACAAAATAAAACATATTTTTCCAACGAATATTTAGGGACTGCGGATGAAAAATTCTTAAAAGTGACGACAAATTCCTGACAGGCCGAACGTCCCCAATAAAAAGTTTATTTGAACAAGCCATTCGAATAAAAAATAAACATTTTTGTTTGACCTACGACAAGCAACCGTAACATAGTCAGCCAATTACTTCACATCAAAAGGTTTTTTGACACATGTCATAAAAAAACGAAGCCACAGATTGGGCCTGTGAATGGGCCGTTTCCATATCGATCGTCAAAAGACACGAACATCGGAAATTCTAATTATATGTTCAGAAACAAACCCCAAATTCGTTCCAAACTCGATTCATGAGTCAGCATCAAAAAAGTAGGACATCGAATTAATTCAAAAAGGCTCGAATGAGGGGCTAGTGTAACTTGACCTTCCTCAGTCCCCGCATGGGTATAGGATGCGGAATACAGGGTGGTTTCTGAAGGGCAATGAGGGGTCTTCTTAGAATTGTAGGTGGTGGCAAATGAAGCTTGACGCGTCAATGGAGTGCGAAGTGTAATCAGTGGAACTACGCTATGTGCTTTACGCACATTAGCACATTGTTGATAAAACGACGCTATTTCTCATTGCTCTTCGATTCGGATTTTATTGTCAGCTGAGGTAAAATTCTTTTAGGTCTAAAGAGGTTTTAGGTGTGACTTATGCGGAAACCAGAACTGAGTAATTTTATTTTGGTTGGTAGGCAGCGGTTTTCCTTTGTTATTTGATTTTTTTGTGTAGAATCTATGAAACGTCATACTACTGTTTATAACAGAGGGCTAATTTCGTAACGTAAGAGATAAGAACAGTAGGATTGACTTTCATTTTAACAGTTTAGCATTATACATTGCGATATTTACTACTAGCTTTTGCCAGCGGCTTCGCCCGCGTGGAGGTCGGAAATTATCCCGCGGGAACATACTACCGGGATAAAAAGTAGCCTATGTCCTTTCTCAGGCTCTAAACTATCTGTGTACCAAATTTCATTTAAATCGGTTCAGTAGTTTTAGCAGGAAAGCGAGACAGACAGACAGACAGACAGATAGAGTTACTTTTGCATTTATAATATTAGTATGGATAAAGTAAATAAAGTAATAAAGTAATATATTATAAAGTATTATAAAGTATGGATGGAGTATGGATTAGTATGGATAGTATGGAAGTATGGATAGTATGGATTTTGAGCTGAATTTTTTTCAATCATATGAAGCAATGCACTAGCAATCATTCAGATTGTATTTTACGCAATTAAGTTGCAGGTCATTCATCGTAGTTATTTCAATGAATGGAATTATTTATCTCAACCAATCACAGTTTACTACTGGATCAGTGAAGGCCTTATTGTACCACTGCACCAGTCTCTCACTTTTCGTACTTCTGTAAATTGCGTGCCTCGGATAGTACCTGACTTTCGTGAATTTTTGACAGCCGTTACAGGTCGTCAGAATCAGAAAAGCCAGACCACCAGTCTTCCAAAGGGTATCGTATTACACAGTAACTAGGCTGTGGAGGAGAAATAGGCAGTCCCTCCATGTAGACTATTGGTAGTCATTAATATGCTGTTTGACTGGAAGTAGACACCAACATCATCATCATCTAGCCTTTTTCCAATTATGTTGGGGTTGGCTTCCATTCTAACCAGATACAGCCGAGTACCAGTATTTTACATGGAGCGACTGCCTATTTGAGCCATACAACCCAGGTACTACGTAATACGATGATACCCCTTGGTAAGACTGGTTGCCAGACTTTCGGGCTTCTGATAACCCGTAACGACTGTCTAAGATCTACGAAAGACAGCCGGGACTAACGGCTTAACGTGCTTTCCGAGGCACGGAAGGGTCTTGGTATGTAAAGTTGGTCATCCATCTATAGACCAACCGCGGCAAGTAGACCCCAACATACTTGGGAAAAGGCTACGCAAATGATGGTTTTTGTCAATTCGAATCGTGTGCTTTGAAGTTAGCAATGAATATAATATAATAATAATATCTTTGGATAACCAACACACCTTTATCTGATCCCAAACTAGGCAGAGCCTGTACTATGGCAACCAGACAACTGATAAATATACATATATATTTCTAAATACATACAAATTATAGATAAATAACACCCAGACACAGAACAAATGATTGTGCTCATCACACAACGATTTGTCCTGGGTGGGAATCGAACCCACGACCTCAGTCTTGGCAGTCAGGGTCACTAACCACTAGACTAACAGGCCAGTTCATATAGGAATCCATAACCAATTAAACTATTACTTACATTGAGCCTGTTACTTAGCCGTTAAACATTAAATCATAATAATCCCCCTGGACAAAGGTCACTCGATTCATGACTATTGTATTGTGATGTAATTGGCTTAATTACGTAATACCTGTCCAAGGTAGTATGCCGTCTATAATTGGCATATAGCCACACGATTATATAGTAATTGGTTGTTTAATTAATGAACTCCTGCGACATTAAAAAGGGCATTGTTTTGGGGTATACTCGTATATGCAAGATGGGGAAAAAACGACCAAATATATCCAATAGTTCTGCCCGACATGACCCTGCATTGTAAGACTCACAGAAAACGCACAACCTACTGAATATCCTTCAAATCTTCTTATTATAATTATGTCTTCTGAAAATTCTTTCTTTGTTTGTACGAGATTATCACTGGAATTACTTATACGATATCAAAAAAATTAAAAAAATTGTGTGCTTCAGCTTATAATACCACATTACAGACCAAAATGCTAGGACAATGTAACTCAGACTTTATAGTTTTTTCAGAACACTAGCCAGAGAGTCTGTAGTGTAGAGTGTGACGACCTCAGAAACCGTCTATGAGAGGGTTAAAAGCGAGGTTAAAGTTTATATTATACGAACAAACTTACAAGCACTAGCTAGTACTGACCAAATTTGGTAGATATCCAGTTATATTATAGCTTCCATTTTACGCAATACAGCTCTTATTTGGCCTCCGGAATCCATAAAAGTTCCGTTCTGTAGCATCTTGTATTACAATGTTCGGTTACAAAGATATTATCTTATTTCAATTATATAACGTTATCCTGCCTGTATATAATGTACTCATCATCATCTTTCAACCTTAATTCCTATATCAAAGGACTAGCTTTTGTCTGTGACTTCGTCCACGTGAAATTCTGTGAATGAACATAAAATATATCTTATAGCATCGAATCGCCCACCGATAATATTATTTAGTTTTCTTTTACCGGTTATTCTGACTTTATTTCTTTTCACTCGGTTCCTTAAGTTGTAGCTTTTTTTTTTTTTTTTTTTTTTTTTTTCAGGATGGGACATCATCAAATGACTTCTCCCGCTCTGGGCGGAGCGGGAGGGCGTGTCAGACTTTTACTGACTAAAACCCACCCGTGTTCCATCAGTTGCCCATGTGCCAGGGTCACGGTATCTCTTTCGAACAATCACGCGACCCCGGCAGGCACCCGACCGACCCGAGCTTGGTCCTTACCGGGCGGCGAGCTACCCATTGCTCGCCACCCGCAAGCTCACGCCTACGGTGGCCGGGAGTCCGCAATCGACTCCCGACGCCCGGGGCGTCTCCTCCTGCGGCGGCTAGGGACGTGAGGGCGCAGAGACTGCCACTCCCTCACGCGCCCCGCCTCCTCCTTCGCGAGCATTACTGCTTCGCAGAAGGAGGTGACGGCTTCCCACTCCCTCTCGCTCCGTACCATGGCTCGCACCAGGGCCGGACGCGAGAGGTCGCCGCCGCCGATCGCCTCCACGAGGACACGGCGGTGCTCCGCCCAGGCAGGGCACACCTCCACCGTATGCTCCACCGTGTCCTCCAGACGATCCTCGCAATGGAAACACCCGGACGTATCCTCCCGCTTTATCCTGAACAGGAACCCACCGAAGCACCCATGCCCGGTGAGAACCTGCGTCAGGCGGAAGGTGAGGACGCCGTGGCGCCTCTCTATCCACTCCTCAAAGAGGGGACTTACCGCCGCAATTGTGGCGTGCCCTTAAGTTGTAGCTTGGTGTTACAATAAGTCCATTACCTTCTCCAAGAATTGAGCAATTTTAATTAAAAAAATGGTTTACCCTTCAATAAATATCATTTTAAGCAAAAACACATACAATATAGCTTTATCTCAGGATCAGTATCCTCCATTGATGCGTAGAATACAATGTAGATGAAATAATACCCTATATCTTTCACCCCACTCCAGCATACCTCTTTATAATATTAGTATATTAATACGTGAAACAAAAAACTTTGTAGATACCCCTTTTTTCAAAAATTACGCGAAAAGAGGACCTATTAAATTTAACAAGGTTAAGGTTTATATGGAGAAGGAGCGCAGAAAGCTAATAATTTTATAGAATAATGAATAGTTCAATTTTTTTTTTAAATTGATCATATTCCAATTTCTATCACTGGGTGCCACTATTTATGTGGTATTTATAGAGAAAGCCCCCTTTCTAAGGGGGTAAATTATTTACTCATAGTTCGTAGAGATTTTGGTGAAGATTTTGGTGAAGGAGAGAGTTTGGGGAATCAATTGGGGAATCACTACCAACATATCTTATTCTGCCACTACTAAGCAGTGTTGCTATGTTCCACTTTGAAGAGTATGCCTACACCAAGCACATGATATATTTTAGTTTTTTTAGGCAAAATGGCAAAAAACAGAACCCTTATAGATTCGTCATGTCTGTCTGTCCGTGTATGTCACAGCCACTTTTCTCCGAAACTATAAGAGCTATGTTGTTGAAACTTGGTAAGTAGATGTATTCTGTGAACTGCATTAAGATTTTTACACTATAATAGAAAAAAACAATAAATTTTGGGGTTCCCCATACTTAGAACTGAAACTCAAAAAAATTTTTTTCATCAAACCCATACGTGTGGGGAATCTATGAATAGGTCTTTAAAAATGGTATTTAGGTTTCTACTATAATTTTCTTCTAAACTGAATAGTTTGCGCGAGAGACACTTCCAAAGTGGTAAAATGTGTGTACCCCCCCCCCCCCCCGTAATTTCTAAAATAAGAGAATGATAAATCTAAAAAAAAATATATGATGTACATAACTATATAAACTTCCACCGAAAATTGGTTTGAACGAGATCCAGTAAGGAGTTTTTTTAATACGTCATAAATCGTAAACAGTAATTTACCTTTAATTCAATCAACTCAAATATAAAAATTAAAGAAAAAAACATTTAAATTCATAAACATAAACCTTATGCATAAACCGAGGAAATCTACAGATTTGTACGGAACCCTCGGTGCGCGAGTCCGACTCGCACTTGGCCGGTTTTTTTTTTTTGGAATGGCAACGCAACTGCAATGTTAGTATTGGAGATATCTGAAAGCGGCAACAATCATCACCATTTATTAATCATTTCAACCGAAAGACTACTGGCCATGAGCCTCTTCCAAAGGGTGGATTTGCTATATTCACCACACTTGACAGGCGGGATGGCGATCGCAGTAAGGTGGTAAGGTACAAGGAGAACTGCTGCCCATTCTTCGTTAAGTATCTTAGTCGCCTTCTACAACACCCACGGAAAGAAATGGGATGGTGCTATTCTTTACGTCCGGCAACACACGGAACAGAGTAATCACTTAAGGGGAAAGCGCAAAACTCAAATACAAATCTTTTTGTAATTAACAGTTCAGTGTCAAACTATACGTTGAATAAAATATGATTCGGGGCTGTTACACGTACCTATATATTTCCATAATTTTAATAATATTTGTCAAGTTATGATAGGTAGTTTAGACATTTTGAGAGAACAGATAAACATAAACTTACCGGTCAAAATCATAACCCTACTATTTTTTTCACAAAGTCGGGTAGAAAGCAAGATTAAATATTAGATTGAACTCTCACTGATCTAATAATCGCAAAGACTGATTAAATTATCACGGTGGTTGTTTTGAAGGGATATTCATTATCTGATGTTTATAAATCCATTGGTTTCTCCGCAAACACTCATCAATAAGGAGTACCAAACGAATAATTAATTTCTAAGTTTAAATTAAATAGGCAGAAAATGTTTAATAAATTATTCCTATGTTTTAATTGGTTTTCGCCACAAGTTAGGTAAGATAAAATTACTCCATGCAAAACTTTTACATACATATATAAGGTGTATCTATTCATACACGAAATATTTTAAGGAGTACACCTGTAGGTGGTAAAGAAGCTATAGAAGCAAAAAGAAAATTTTTATCGAAGCATTTTTGAATTTTCGTAATTATTATAATTTAAAAACTACTTGAGACGTTTTGCATAAAACCTTTACTCCAAATTCTATGAATGGCCCGCCTGACGCTGCGAGGGCGACGAGCGGACGGCACGAGCATGGCCGCGGTGTCTCGGGCCGTAAAAAATAAGAAGGAGCCAGTATTTCTTATGTGCGTCAAATAATTTATAAAAATTAAATTAAAAAAACCTCTTAGAAAAAATTTTTCGTTGCTATAGCTTCTTTACCACCTACAGGTGTACCTCTTAAAATATTTCGTGTATGAATAGATACACCTTATATACATAAACTCACGCCTTTGTCCCATTAGGGTTGGCAGAAACAACGGAAAACCAACTACTACGATCCTTCCTTTTGCTACTCCTTGTTTCGGTTCATACATCTGGTCATACAAACACGCCGGTTGCGAGTACTACGCACCTGACCTTTCTGAAGTACATCACCAATAAAGTAACCATATGTCCTCCTAGGGTCCACCCTTTATGGCAGTATTTTTTTCGTCATAATATTATTTTGCATAACAGCGGATGGCATAACTTCATTTCGCAGAAAATCGTTTGGCATACACTCATTTATCATACATTCACAACGCATAATTTTATAAGTCAGAATCATCTTTAGGCATAAATTTTATTCCATAATAATTAAAAAGTAGAACCATCATATCGCAGAAAGTTCGCAGTCAGAATCGTCTCTTGGCATAATTTCATATCGATAGTTATTAAAAGGCAGAACTATCATATCTCAGAAACTTTAAACTTAGAATCATCTTTTGGCAAACATTTCATATCGAAAAAGCATGCAGCGTGCAAACAAGCATGCAGCATGCAAGCAAGCATACAGCATGCAAGCAACCAAGCATGCAGCATGCAAGCAAGCATGCAGCATGCAAACAAGCATGCAGCATGCAAATAAGCATGCAGCATGCAAGCAAGCATACAGCATGCAAGCAACCAAGCATGCAGCATGCAAGCAAGCATGCAGCAAGCAAGCATGCAAGCAAGCATGCTGCATGCTTATTTGCATGCTGCATGCTTGTTTGCATGCAATATGCAGCATGCATGGTTTCTGTCACGGCTTCGGCGCTGCGGGGCTCCGGCGGTCCCACGCGAGCTTATCGTCGCAGATGGTTTTACGCTCACCACCGCCAATACCACCTGCTCCTCAGCTCGCGGGCCGCCTCGCCACTTCGCGCCTACGCGGGCTTAAATTACACTCTAGGGGTAGGGCAGACAAGACTACGTGGAGTCGGTTCTGCAGCGATTCGTTTCTGTCAATAATTTTTGTAGCACAACATAATACTGACTTTTTGAGACACTATTTCATTTTATTTAAGGTTAAAATGCAATTTAATAGAAATGAAAATATGCCTAACAAAATTATTCTAAATTAAATTCTGCCATCTTCATAGTATGCCAAGTGAAATTATGCCAAATAATCATTGCTCTAAATAATTGTTATGCTAAACGAAATTATGCGGAATTTTAAGTCTGCCAAAGGTAATTATGCGAAATAAAATTCTGCCATCTTAAAAGTATGCCAGCGTAAATTCGAGCATATAAACATTCGGCCAAACAATGTTTATGCAAAACATTTTTTATGCCGTACAAATATTCGTTTAAATAAGATTATGCCAAGTGTGTTATGCCAAATAAAATTCGGAGCATCAAGTTTCTGCCAGATAGAGGGAACCCGTCCTCCTAAGGTTTCCCTGCCGGCGTTTTCACTCACATTTGCCTTGTAAATACCTTTTGTAACCGTCCTTCAGTCATCCTCTCAACATGACCAAACCATCTAAGTATACAGTTTTAAATGTTTACTATTAATTATTTTTATTATCTGAATGCTTGAACCAGCTTTCTCATCACCGAAAACTAACATAACAAACATTCCTCGAAGGGTTAGGCAGAGTTGTACCCATAATATAGCTGCATTTCGCCAGTCATGTTTAAGTCCAATGTAAAAGGCTGCCAACCGGGCGCAATTTCAAAACTCCGAGCTTCTACGGAGAAATTTCATATAACAAAACCCAGTAACACTTTTTCCGACCCAGAAATTGAACCCAGAGACTCATGCTCAGCAGTACAGCTTACGACTACTGAATCAACGAGACAGTCTGTTATTGGTTTTCGTCTTTATAAAACGACAGGCTCTACAAATTCCTGAAAGATCTTACAAGTTAAGTATGATAAAACTTTTTCATGTTCACTTTTGTACTAAAGCTAGTTTTCAATTTCGATAAACGAAACATCCTTATTTTCTTAATTTACGAATAAGATCACACGAAAAAGTCTTTTACTACCAATCCATTTTCCTCCAGTACGATAAACTTTCGATACCTACTTACATTATCCAATAAAGAAGTATCGTTAGTTGATTTAGGATTAAATAAATAAAACCATCGAACCACTCGTCCCCGAGGGATTGGCGTAAACAAAAACAAGTTTGAAAACCACGACATCTTTTTGGCTTTTATTAAACAGACGTCAATCATGGCTGCTTGTTTAATAAATGCTATAAACATTGTTTCTCTTGACTTCCATTTGGTGTGCGGATTAAGTTATAAGAAGAAGTATGGTGTAGTTTCAAACATCGGTAGATGTTTTGTTCTTACCTACCTTTTTCGAAACGTTGATGGTTAAAAATTGGCAGTCATGGGGTCTGCCGATAGAAGTGACAACTTAAAACTTTGAAATAACAGAGGTCATCAATTGTCAAATTACATAAGGATGGGTTGAAAATCACTCATTGATTTTTTTCCGACCTCCATTGAAGCCGCGGCGAAAAGCTAGAGGCTTTCTTTCTGACAGTGGAATATTCAGGGCCATAAACCTACGAATAAAGTTTTTCTTCATATACGGTAATTAATATTCCAGCTAAAATTACACTTATTTTATCTCTTTGTATGTAAAATTAGTTTTTATGTGATTGTTTTGTTTTGTTACAATGTATATTTATGATTAATTTTAAGAACGTTAGCAGTCTAATCTCAGTCTTAATTTGTCAAAATTACCTTGATTACACACACACACATTACCACACACCACATTTTTTAAGTAAATTGACATTTCATTGCCGCCGAGGTGAGACAGCAAATAGATTTTGAATATTTTTGATTACGAGAATGAGTTAAAATTATAGCAGTAAACTAAATTAAAAATGATAAACTTTCTGTAAATAAATCCAATCCGCTAACTTCTATGAACGTGCGCCGTCCAAAGGTCCGTCTACCGTCGAGCGGCCCCGATAATGGTGGAGCTTAACACGACACTTATTGCCAAAATAAATCATCTACAACCCAACGTGTTGTTCCATCTATTTGTACAATAACCGTTGTATTACGGTGTTGTTGCTGTGTTCGTCATGATTTTCATTTGACTTGTTGAAGAATTTTTCCAAGTGTTTTCAAGTTTAGCTTCTTTCGCAAGACTTAAAGAGTATTTGAAGATGGAGGAAAGGGTTCTGTTTATTTGCAAATGAAATTAAAACTCTTTCTGATATCTGCATAGTGGAAAAATGTCAACGTAAGAAGGTTCAGAATTCATGATAACAGGTTGTACTCTATTGTCCCGATGACAGTAGAGTACAACCTGGGGGGGGATTCCACTAATTTGCAAAGTTACACGTTCAATTGTGTTTTCACAAGGGTTAGATTTCGATCGCAGGTCGGTAATGTCCTGTAAAGTCATTCTACTATTTGTTAAGCACAAGGGAAACTAAACTTACGCCGTATCGCAACCGAATCGTTACGGGAACATACGAGTGGGCTTCCTGTGTTACCAACATGCCAAATAGTATGTTTTATTGTTACCACAAAGAAAAAAGTTGAATCTAAAAATGTCACTAAACACGAATAAGTGGCAATAAAGGATTTTCTAATATAAAAAGATATCTTGACCATAATTATAGTTTTGTACTGATATTTTGTTGTTACAAAAATACAACATTTTAATTTATTATATAACAAAAACTCAGAAGAACGTTTCTTTCTACGTCCCTAACTAGCTAAAGCTGTGATATTAAACCTTTCGGTTATGTTAAAGACTCGAAGGGAACTTCTATTAATCGTATTTTACCTAAAAAAATCATTTATTGAACCGTTTTTAACGATGTTATGATTTTTTTTAGTATATATGTACCTAATTACAGTTCGAGGTAATAACCAAATCTGTTTTGATTAAAAAAAAATACTATTGACGGTGTAGGTGTTTAATCCCGTTTTTATGTTCGCTTACTCTCGCTTAAAGTGATTTAAAAATCATCGTGAAACGGATTGAAGTTTTTGGTGGCTTGTCAGTTTAGCTAGTGATGTTGCTATTACTAGTATTCGTCAGGCACTGATTTTCTAAATTTAATTCAACTTGAATCGAGAGTAGAGGTACCTCCCTTTAGGGAGGTTTCTAGCAGCTTTGTTAGTTAAAAACGAGACATTAAATAATAACTTAAAAGAAAATAATCATAGCAAAATTCAAAATGTGGCATCCGATCGATATTGGGGCTACAATCGACTCTTGATGTGCGGGGAGCATTTTCTCTTTCTCACATTCCACTGTCAATCTGATAAATAATGACGATACGATGACAAATTACACGTTATCAACTGACTAATACTTAGAGAATAATGCAAAACATAATCACTCTTAATTATAACATCCCTGATTCAGTACATCACATTATTTTGACAGTTACACGATATTAGTAATATTGAATTATGAATTGATGTAGTTGAAGACTCCGTGATACTTATCTAAACAAGACTACATCGACTGACAACGCGTGAGAAAATAAATAAATAAAATGATCTCGAGCCTTTAGTAACTTGAGTAACGAGTTAAACAAAATCGAATCGCATCACTATCTGACATAGCTGAATGACAAGTGTCAACTGTCAACTGACAACAACACATTTAATTTAGTTCAAAGAGTTTTAATTGCTTTAGTTAATACTCTTATTCCTCTTAACATACATAATATAAGCAGCTTATAGTGTTCCCACTGCTGGGATACAGGCCTCCTCTCTATGAGAGGGTAGTTAATCCGTTTCTTTCTAATTGCACGAAATTGATATTTCAGTTTTCATGTGTGTACTTGAAGGATTATAATGAAAATGGAATCTTGAAGATGGTACAGCATTTAATACAAAATAATGTGCTGTTAACTGTTCAGTAAGATTTCAACACAATGTGTGAAGATGTTGCCCGAGACTGTTCCAGATTTGAAATAACTTAAGAAAGTTTCCCTTTCTTCAGTAAAACCATCTAGATGCAGTTTGAGGAAAGTGTGTATTGATGATGCAAGAAAGAATTTAAACTGTTTATTCAATATGGAAATCTGGATACAGGGATATTTACATTCCATGGCAATCTGCAAAACAAACACATACTGTACCTGTTGACTCTGCGGGGAAAGACATAATTTTGCATTTTTTTGCACACCAATGAGAAAAATAAGTGTATATAAAATAAATAACTATGTTACCTTTTCCGTATCAATACCGTAAAAACGAAGATTGAAGGGCATGTGTGGTCACTGATCTCGTCAATCAAAGCTCTTATGAGGTCTCTGGAGAATTGGTATGTCATAACGCACTGACGATCCGTAAGAGCCAAAGCATTTCTGCATACTCTTGACGCAAAATTTCTTCCTCTTACCTTTCCAACGTCACCCGCATGGGCAAGTTCAACGAAATCTGTATAAATATTATATTTTTAGGAAAAAAAACTAAAGCAATCCTAGATTGATGCGGTAAAAGTTGCATTTTACTGACTTATGTTCAACCGCTAATTTTGACAGATGAAATGCCGAAATTCAGCTCTGATTCGATTAGAACGAGTGTCAAAATAATAGCAGAATGTGAGTAAACGTCACGCTCATGTACGACTTTGTTAGAAGAATAGATTTTTACATTGTTTCGATCGATCGTTGGCGTCCACTAAAACGTAGCCGCAGTTGGATCGTTGTCCATTAGCAGAATGAGAAAACCCTTAAAAGTCGTGATCCAGTCGCGGTGCTATTGCAATTTTTGCACAATTTTGTTAGTAGAATCGGCCCCCTGTTATCATGAATTCTGAACCTTCTTACGTTGAAATTTTTCGCTGTTCATTAAAAAACAATTATCTCTGCCATACATTTCGGCAGCTTAGGTTATGTATTTTTCTATAAAACAGGAGATTTTATTAATAACCTGCGAAACATTTCTATGCTTTCTAAGGTTCTAGAGTCAGGTGCTGAATTCATGATTTCTGCAGTTTTCTCGTTGTTGATCATCCTGTATTGTGATTATTTTTGCTGGAATAATTGATCATTTATAAAGCTGTTTTAACTGAAAGAAGAATGTCTATAAATTCTAGTATTTATAATAAATATTTGAATCCCGTAGTAATATCTCATTTAGTGACGTAATCAAAATTTCCCTCCCGTAATCACTATCCACCATCGCCCAGTCAATAGGAATAAACACATTTATTCCACTATCTAAGAAATCGATGCGATTCTCTCTTATAAATAGAATTTCACCAGAAGGAAGTAAATTACTGAGAGGCTTGCTAGCGATGAGTTAATAACCTGTCAGTTTTTGTACACACCAGCAATCTTTGAGCCCGACTAATTAATTTTGCGCGTGATTTTCAATATTTTTTACCTTTGATCTTATTATTTTATATCGATTGCTATTTGGTTTGTATATACGAGTATGCTTTTTACGGAGAGTGTTGCTTGTATTGCCTTTGAAAGAAATTTGCTGCGGTGTTCACTTTGAGACTTAATAGTAGAAAAAACTTGTGATTTATTTCTGTAAGTGGTTTTGTAGAAACACTTTTTTACACGTCAAAATATTTTTTTTTTCTTAGTAAGCTTGGTTTTTAAGTTTCGTGTGCATCACAATGAGTGGAAGGGCAACAGGGCAATGAAAAGAGCTATGCTTGGAGTTTCCCTCGAATCAGAAATTAAAAGATCCGCAAGTGAACCAAGGTAACCAAAATTGAGGTGGCAGTGCGTAAAGGTCGCAGAACAGATGACCAGTGGGGTAGTAAGGTTCTGAAGTGGCGGTTGCGTATCGCAAGACGTAGGGTTTGGAGGTCTCCCGGAATGTGCCGCTGAATTCGAGAAGCACAGAACCGGTCAAAGTGGCACAGATTGGGGGAGACTTAGTTATGTCCAGCAATGGATGAGATTCGGCTGAAACTATGAGCTTGGTGTTTCTTAGCTAATTACTCTGAGGAGAAACACTAAATCAAAATCAGAGGTCATCGTCTCTTTTATATTCCAGATATTGCCTTGAGATCATATGACGACCAAGCAGATTAGCATCTTCCATTAGTGTTGACTAAGGACAGACGGAACAGTAAAAATATAACTCTGTTCTACCAACCCCTCTGGTTTAAATTCTCCTTATATTACATACTTACTGAAATCCCCACAATATAGTAGATTAGAACCAACCAAATCTCCAAATGGAGGGATTTTTAAGTCATAAACGCGGATGGGTTCTAACTACGAACCCGCTAAACACCCGTGCGAGATAGACGCATCCAATTCCCGAGATTTATCTCCGTGTATAACTTAGCTTGAATTAAGAAAGTGCTGGATACGAAAACCTAAACATTTTATAAAATCTTGATGAGAGTATGGGTTATACTACTGGTTACTACTGGTTATACTATTTTCTGAAAATCATCAGCATCACTTCAACTGAAGTTGTCCACTAGTGGATAAAGGTTCTTTATTGCAAATGGCAGGTGATAACTCGACAGGGATCTTCTTGAAAAACATGTTGTTTTGAAATTTTTCATCCGATGAATCTGAATCCGTGTGGCTTTGCCATAATCGGTACGCTAGGCAGGTGGGTTAACGATCGCAATATGGTGACAAAATGCATAGAGAACGCTACTGCCCATTCCTTAATAAGTCCCTGAGTCACCTTTTACGACCCCCACGAGAAGAAATGTTGAGATGTTATTCTATATGTCCGATACCACACGGAAAAACTACTAAGCACAATAATACTGATCACTCACCATTTTTCAAAGATGTGATGAATTCAAAAGTGACAAATAACTGCAGCATCCAGAGGTACTTATCCAGTTCCAAAGCATCCAAGAGTGAGTACTAACAATAAAATCCGTATAAACCATAAAATTTACCGTTCCTCCAATCCGCTGTAAAATCTATGTTGCATATACAAAACTTGTATACATTGCATATACACTTTCATTTTATTATGCGTATCATATTATTGCCTTTCATTTTATTTGTGTACTTTAAGATAATTTTGCATATTCACAAAGTTATTTTATTGTTGTAGTAATTTATTTTGCTTGGCTTTGCGTTTTGAATTTGTTATTTTGTTTGTGTTTCTGAAATGATGTTGTGTTAAGATTTAATTTATTACTGCGTACCTAAAACATAGTAAATTAATAGGAATAATTAAACATTTGAGTAATACTTCAGTAACGGCCGGTTTTTCAATGGTCAAGTAAATTTTATTTGAAGAATGTATGGTTGAAAATTGTTTTTGGAATTATTGCCGTTTGACAGCTCGTGTGTAGAAAATAATGTCCAACTATCATTTTTATTCTTCAGATAAAAATATCCTATTGTTGAAAAATAAGCCCTTAAGTGAATAGAATGGTTAATTAGCCTACTATTTAACCATTCTATTCACGTACATTCTAATAACTAATTGCATTCGTAAAAATAATAAAAAAATAGTTTTTGGACCATTTTATACCTATAAATTTTGGAAACCTTATCATACCTAGTGGATAAACACAGCAGTGTTTATCTGCTAGCGTTGTTATTCAAACAAATATCCATCTTATGGATACGAAAAGTACAGCACCGGTCGAATGGGGATGTTTGGGTAGGTTTAAATCACCAGTGGCCATCTTTTGGCTGAAATGATGATGAAGATCAATCGCAACTAATATTAGATATCAGTCAAAACGATTTTAAAGACGTCCTCTGATGGGCCATGGTCATTAGCCTCCCAAAAATATCTCTAAAACGAGGGTCTTGCTTTGCCTACAACCAACAAATGTCCTCGAACTTCACGTGACTTTATGTGTAGTAATTTCTCCCAAATACACAACAAAAGTATCCAGAAACCTAGTTAGACACCCCTTCAGATTAACTTGTGAATCACTATCTACAAGTTTCTAATTTGCCTAAAATCAATCACTCAAGTACCTCTATCTGTTACAAGTTTCAAAGGCAAATGTGTCTAAGCCTAAGTACCTACAAGATACTTGTAATTAAGTCGATAACCGAAGGGCCTATCCAAAACCCTCGAAGGCTTGCTAATGAAGGCCCTTAACAAGCAAAGTTTTTTCGGGCATTGGCATCCGACCGGATAAGTCAAGTTTTTATTAAATTTTAAGATTAGATTATTAATTTCACGATGAATAATCAACGGGGATCAATGTTGAAGAAATTGAGTTGCCACGCTGCACGCTGGTCTTTGAATTGATGGAAAGTAAAGTAAAGTAAGTAAAGTAAAAATTCATTTATTTTCCACACTAATCTAAACACAGTAGGTATAGGTACATAAAATCGATGGAGTGGACTGGAGCCTAAACTAGGGCAGCCCTGTATTTCAGGACTCCAGGTCTTCCTCCCGCGGCGAGTAAGTTGGTACAAATTACAAATTACAACTAGAGGTGTAGTAAACAAGTAAACAATTATATTGTTTGTGTTTGGGTGATTGAGTGTGTGTGTAGTGAGTGTGTTCGTGCGTGTATGTGTTGTGTGTGTGTGTGTGTGTGTGTGTGTGTTGTGTGTGTGATGAGTGATGAGTGAGTGTACGGTTGCTCGCATCTGTGTTTGTAGGAGAATGTATATAAATGTATGCGTGGTTATTGATAAGTGAGTTTTGATTGTTCTTGATTTACTGCAGCCAGAACAGAGATGTTATTTAGTAATTATAAGTAAGGATTCCGTATCATTGTAATTTAAATTTAGAAGATATTGTTGTATAATAGATTTACATGCATGCATGAGTTTTGGGAATATATTCTAAGTTAGACCTATTTCCATAATAATTTTGCCTAACTGCTGAAACGTTTTCAAATAGGTTAAGGAAAACATCGTGAGGAAACCGTCAAGTCTTAGAACCAACTAATTTGCAGACATGTGACATCTACCAACCCGCACGGCCCGCGTGGTGGATTATGGCCCACTACTGCTGGGAGAGGACACAAAGAGGAGGCCTGCATCCCAGCAGTGGGAACATTATAAGCTGATGATAATGATGATGATAGTCGAAACACTCGTGTCATGGGGCCCAACTGCATGTCTCATTTTTAGGAAATTTCTCATCGACGACGACGACACTTCACGTGACCAGAGGGCTGGAAATTCTTTGGCCAAAAAATTAGCATTGCCATTCATCGTGGTAATGCTGCCAGACTTCTGGGCACGTTTCCGGATGACAGTAATGCGGACGAGTACTTCGACGCCTAAGTGTACTTCAATTTTTTGTAAGTATCTGTATAGTTAGTAATTTAATTTAGTATCTAGTTAGACCTAGGGATGAAAGGTTCTGGAGTGGCGACCGCGTACCGGAAGACGTGGAGTTGGAAGGCCTTCAATAAGGTGGACCGATGACTTTGTGAAGGCCGCAGGAATCTGCCGGGGTCACGTGATTGTTCGAAAGAGATACCGTGACCCTGGCACATGGGCAACTGATGGAACACGGGTGGGTTTTAGTCAGTAAAAGTCTGACACGCCCTCCCGTTCCGCCCAGAGCGGGAGTAGTCATTTGATGATTTCCAATCCTGAAAAAAAAAAGGCCGCAGGAATCCGCTGGATGCGAAAAGCAAAAAACCGGTCGAATTGACGGAGCTTGGGGAAGGTTTATGTCCAGCAGTGGACGTCTTTCGGCTGAAATGATGATGATGATAGACCTAGAGAAATTCTTCATTTATTTGAGAAAATTTACAGTTCAGAAAACCTAGTAAGAAAATAAAAATTGATTGAGAAATAATAGACACATAACATAACATCAAACCTGTATTTCTCGAAGGGTTTAGCAGCAGTATATAGTACACCCACATTACACCAGTTACGTTTAAGTTCCACGTAATACTGGGTGAGCCTATTGCCATCAACCGAACACAAATCCAGACTCCGAGCTGCTACTGAGAAATTCCAGATGGGAAACCCAATAACCCTTTGCCTTATCCAGGAATTTAACCCAGGACCTCATGCTCAGCACTAGCCCTTGCGATCATTACCCAATCAGAGATTAATAGAGATAGGGTTATTATCAAAACTTCCAGTAAAAGCTTTAGGTAGGCACCCATATTTGATACCTGGCTAATTGTAGATTTTCCATTTCAAAGAAAAGCACACAGCAGAAGTAATTAATAAAATAAGTCAGAGAGGTAGGTACGCTAAATCCTCGAAATCCTGTAAACTACACAAACCAAACATGAGGTATTTTAAAATGCTCAAAGATTCCGATCAAATACTCTACGAAGTGACTTTTAAGCAAATAGCCAATGGCCGGCCTCACTCACCTTCAGTAGCCTCGGTCACCGCCAAATAAAGACGTCTGTATGCATTTAATTTAGTCCCTTAGCAATTCCTTTGGGCTTTTACAGGTTCATTTGACTTTTTTTTTTTTTTATAAGTTTGTTTTATCCAATCGGTGAATTATTGGCTGTATAAAAATCTTTTGATCTTACTGCTAGGTCATAGGCCTTCTCTCTGGAAGAGAGAGTGAGACTTCATATTTAGTGGTTCCACCGGTGGATATCAAAAACTCTTCGAATATTTGTTTGGTTCTAGAGCGTGCCGGTTTCCTTAGAGTGTTTTTTGTTTCAGTGGTGATGGAAACTACAATATTAAAGCTGCATAATATTTTGAAATAAACAAATAAACGTAGACAAATATAGAAAAAATGAATATTTAGTAACTAACATTTTGTGCTTCAAACGAAATCAATTAAAAGGAAAAGAAAGAAAGAAAATACGTTGATTTGTGATAAACATGACGCAGAAAAAGAATAGAAACACAAAAACGATCAACTTGGAGGAACATATGCGTCACATTCACGCTAAACGCAAAATAATGTATCTAAAGTATTAGCCATTGGTTAACTCTGCGTTGGAACTAGGTGAGTAGGCTTTCAAGCACTTAAAATAAGCTATGAAGACTGTAGGTGACATTTTCAAAACAACAAATATGTAAATATATTTTTTTTAAACGATAATACACAAACACACCTTGTTTTCGCCCAGCGCCAAACAGCCCAGAAACGAAATAAAATTAAAATGGCCGTTCATTAATTTCTCGTGAACAATTCATTTCACAGAAGCAGGTGAAGGGTATTCGGTCCACGGAAGGGCGGGTGTTCTTAAATTATGTACGTCAGTTCACTTGTGTTGGTCCACACATTCTGGATGTTTGGGGTTTGTTTTAGACATGTAATTATCATGTGTGGTTACCACGGTGGTTACTAACAATTGAATTCTTTCTGGCTGAGGTTTTGTTAAAATTGGATTCGTAATATTTGGTCACGTGGTCATGCGGTTGCTGACGTCAGGTACTGTGTGTTTTCCATTAGGTACCTATAAATACATTTTTTATCTCACTGAAATGAACACTTTAATGCAAATTCCTAAGAAACAAACTAAATTATCATACCTAAAAGAAAACCGCGTTTGTCTACATAGACTAAAACAGGTGGCCTTGTGCCTACCAATGCAGAAAAGCACTGCCAACGAGACCCTACATGATAGGACAGACGAGAAAAAAGAAATACGAAAAGAGATTCAACATAATATTATACCTATAGCCGCAAATTACAGACAGACGGACATAGCTGGCGAAAGTATAAGGGTTTTTTGTTGACTACCGAAACCTAAAAGAAGCGAGTGATCCATGCAACCGATTCTTTATTTAAACGACTGACAGCTTTTACTGTTCGCATGAAAAAACAATTTACTACGCACAAACCTAAAATATAAAAAAAAACACTTAATCAAGGCTCAAACTCCAAAATTTTAACTAAAACTTAATTAAAATCATATTTCTATGAGAACCAGGCTCAATTACAAGCAACGTGCAGTATATAAAAACTCGTTGAGTTTTCAATTATACTCCGAAGTACAATGAAGACGTTCTCGCCTGTCCCGAATGATGGAGGTCGATGTGAAAATGTTGTCAAAGAATAAATAAATCCTGTAGATATGAAACTCTTGCATTTTTCGTTGTAAGTTTGCTGGTGTGTCTGACTGAATCGAATCAAGGGGCTTGTCGCCCTGCCAGGGTCGCGAGATTGTTCGAAAGAGATACCGTGACTCTGGCAAATGGGCAACTGAAGGAACACGGGTGGGTTTTAGTCAGTAAAAGTCTGACACGCCCTCCTGCTCCGCCCAGAGCAGAAAAAGTCATATGATGATTTCACATCGTGTGTTGTTATTTGATGTTATTTGCCAGTTTCCTCGATGATCGAGCGCCGAACGAGTAATAGATACATGCTTATCTGTTCTAGTTTCAGATCCATCTGATTTTGATAGAACCTCTACGTAATTGAGTGGAATGTTCACGCCCTGATTTTGATTGTTTTTTCATCACCCAAAGGTTGAATAGTATAAATTTTTTTTTCGTTTCATGATGACCCTTGACTTTTGTGTTGGTGTATGCTTAAACGTCAAAGTTAAGAGTCGCTTACACGTCAAAAATATGGTTATGCAAACGCTAATCATTACCTAAGTGAAAGCAAAACAACTTTAAAAATGTTTAAGCTAATGAGATTTTATCGTGTATATGCCCTCATCGATTCAGACCGAACTGACGGCTGTTACACGTTCGTCTGTCCTGATTGGACTTTCCATGTTAGAATTAGCATTCTTAAAATGTAGGCATTTATGAGGCATATACAATAGGAGTGTCTCTTCTATACATTCTTACTCTATGATACTTTTGACTAAGAAAATAATGGGGATCAAAGGCTTAGGAACGTTTCGGTGATTTTTTATTTGACAGCCCTTTTGGGTTATTATTCGTTTAATTCTTGATGGGATAACCAGGGATAACCCACTTGATGGGATTGATTAGATTTTGAAGTGACGTTTTAGGGTAAGACGCGTTCTAAGGTGGCATTTGTCACTCGGTTGAGCAGCTTAACTATAATTATATATACACAGTTCATCCACATTTCGCAAGTTATGTTTAAGTCCCATGAAATAGGGGACAAGCACGGATAGGCTCTACTTTATGTGAATTATTTCATCACTGTTCACGAAACACACACACTGTTCTCGAAACGGTGAAGGAAAAAATCGGTAATAAAATGTCCTAGAACCATAAATTCGAAAGCCTGTGACATCTACTAACCCGCCCTGGGCCCTAGTGGTGTGAGTGGTGTGATGTGCCCGCGTGGTGAGGGCCTCTCAACGAGAAAAGGCGAGTGTCCCAGCAATGGAAACATTATAGGACGATTATGATGGGCACAAATCTAGACTCAATAATTATTTCTTTTTTTATAATATATTTTTTATTATAGTTTTATGAGACCGCACATTTACACAAAACTCAATAACCGACTCAAAATTCTACAACTCACTCAGAGTAAATGCAAAAATATGGTTACTAAATGGCTTTACTCTGGACTATTATACTCTGGACTATTATAAAATAAAATAAAAAACCCTTTTATTCCATGCAGCATACACATCCATAACATAACATACTTGCAGTGTTTTTTACATTTTGTTTACTTCGAATTTCGAAATACATATATTTCGATATATTTGGACATTTATTTACATGCAATAATAAAAATATGTGAATCAAGTATAATTAGAAAAAATTAAAACATTTAGTTGTTTAGCATGCTTTCCAATATTCAGAGTTGAAGTAAACCTATCATTCACATTAAACATTTGAAATATATAATTATGTCATTTTTGTTTATACATAATTTTGATATTTTAAATTATTTTGTTTGCAAATATTACGTATAGGTATTTATCATTAGATTAGATTATTATTATAAGATTATTATTATTATATTATTAGTACATTATTTAATATTATTGTTATTAAATCTAATCCTATTTGAATTGCATTTCTAGGTTATTAGATAGGTATAATATTTTAAATTAGCATGGACCCCTCTCGGGTAAAGGCCTCCTCCAAGGATTTCCATTTATCTTTATTTTTTGCTGTTAGTAGCCAGTTTGTGCCCGCGGTCTTTTTTATGTCACCCTCCCATCTTATGTAGGGTCTCCCTACTCGGCGTTTGCCTAGTGGTCCCTTCCATGTGGTGACATTTATGGTCCACCTGTCGTCCATATATCGGGCAACATGGCCGGCCCATCTGAATTTTAACGTTTGGGCATAAGTGAGCGCGTCTATTGCTTTGGTGTAGCTTCTTATTTTAGTGTGTCGTATTTTGTGGATTTTCTTTATATTTAGCATGCTACGTTCCATTCCTTTCTGGCACGAACTAATTTTGTTTTTAATTTTCTTCGTAATTTTCCACGTCTGGCAGCCATACGTTAGAGATGGAAGAATGCATGAGTCCATCGTTTTCTTTTTAAGCTTTATCGGCATGTTACTTTTAAATACTTCTTTTAGACTCCAATATTTATTCCACGCGTTTTTAAGTCTACGCTCTATCTCCATTTCATTACTATTGCTATTGAAGCTTATTTGCTTACCAAGATAGATATATTGGTCCACGTACTCTATCGGCTCATTTTCCAACCTTATACACTTCCTGATACAATTTGTCATAGATTTCTCTTTGATAGGTTCATCTCCAGTCCTACTCGACTACTGTTTACGTGAAGTATCTCTAACATATATTGCAGGCCACAGCTAGTTTCTGAAAATAATACGATATCGTCTGCGAATCTTAGATGGCTTAAGTATTTGCCATTAATGTTCAACCCGCATTTTGTCCAGTCCAGCTTGCTAATGATGGATTCCAGAACAGCTATGAAAAGTTTTGGCGATAATGGGTCGCCCTGCCTCACTCCTCTCTTAATCGGAAAGCTTTGGCCAATTGTTTCCAATTTTATTTTGTTGGTGCTGTTGCTGTATATGTTTCTTATCACTTCTATGTATTTGTTCTCTACTTTTTGAGCTTTTAAAGCCTTCCAGATACATGTGTGAGATATTGTGTCGAACGCTTTTTGATAGTCGACAAAGGCGATATAGAGAGGTCTCTGTCTTTCCTGGTACTTTTCAATAACTAATTCTAAGGCGTGTATGTGGTCTATTGTAGAGAATCCTTTGCGAAAGCCTGCTTGTTCTACGGGTTGCCATGTGTCTAGCGTATCGCTTATTCTATTATGTCATTCGGATCAAACCCGCCCGCTCAAAAATAAATGTTATGCAATAGTTAGTAGTAATTACGTCATAAGCTTTGTCCAGTTAGAAGCATGGTCAGTTGTTTTCTAGATTTTGCAGTGATCACTGTTGTTATGGCTTCGCACATAAATATAGAAGGACGAAACTCCATCGACGTCGTTGCGCAGCGTCAAATTGTGAAGTATATGTTTCTGGAGGGACTCACATCGGCCGAAGCCCATCGAAGATTGGTCAGAGTACTGGCGTCCAATGCACTCTCTCAAACCACAGTAAAAGAGTGGTACCGGCGCTTCAGGGTTGGCAACTATGACGTATAGGATCATCGTGGAGGTGACCGTAAATCTGGACCTGAAACTGAGGAACGCTTAAAGATTCTCCAAGACGCTTTCCAAGAGTCTAGAGCTTGGTCCATCACCTCATTGTCGGCTTATATCGGAATACCTAAAACCACTTGTTACGAAATGATGACGAAAAAACTTAATATGCACAAAATTAACACAAAGTGGGTACCACACGAATTGGCTCAAGCCCAGAAGGATCAGCGCGTAGACTACGCAATATTTAATTAACGTGCATATAATCAGCAACCAAGCCGTTTAAAGCCATTGGCTATTGACAAAACTTGGATCAGTCTATACCGACAACCTGAAAAGGACCAAGCCAAACAATGGCTTTACCAGGGCGAAAAACCACCAACAGAGGCACGAGCAAAAAAAATTACGATCTAAGTTCTTGTTAATGCTAGTGATAGACTACGATGGCATCCGCTATTATGAAATATTAGGTTACCATGAAAAAATGAATCATCAGCGCTATATTCAATTTCTGGAAAATCTGATGAGCAGTTGGGCTAGAAACGGCAAGCACACAGTATGGCTGTTAGACGACAATGCTCGACCTCACCGTCACTCTGCTGTAGACGAGTGGATGAGTGCACGCCACACTGAGCGTTGGGTTCAGCCGCCTTATTCTCCAGACATTAGTCCGTGTGACTATGGGTGCTTCCGGCAGCTAAAGCGAAACATAGGCGGCGTTGCTTATGCTGACCTCGGTTCCTTGCGCGTAGCCCTGGACAAGGAGATAAAGGCTGGCAACGAACATCAAAGTTATCAGTCAGTTAGAAAATTGCCTGAACGTTGGCAAGCTGTCGTAAATTCTAAGGGAGATAATTTGTAGCTTATGCTGATATTATTATAAAATTGAACTAATTACTTTTTGTTTTAATCAAATTTTAGTGTGGACGGATTTGATCCGAATGACCTAATATTATTAATGATGGAAGAAAAAAGTTTGTACAGCGATGGTAGAAGGCTAATAAGTCTGTAGTTGCCAATGTCATGCGAGTCGCCTTTTTTATAGAGTAAGATTATGTTAGATTCTGACCATTGCGAAGGTATACTTATCGTTTCTAAGATGATATTAAATAGGACTCTGGACTATTAAATGACTGAAACCATAATAATCTAAATAATAATAAATAAATAAACAATTTGGTAAAAATACATATCTCTATTTATATATTTATTATACTATATCGCTAGCTTCCACATATTACATACATCCTCAGTTTAACATTCTGACACACTCTCAGCACCAACACGACTATCTCAATTAATCAACACAAACACAGTCACAATCACACACAAAATACATGCATACGTAAATGTACTAGGTTATCTATTTATTTTATCTGTGTATTAGTATTAGTTTTCTTTGTGTATTAGTTGTAGATTAGATAAATTTAAGAAATTTATTGTAACTTACACCTATATAGCAACAAATGTAAATGGAACGAAGGAGCCTGGAACTCACGACAAAGGGTCCTAGTGTGAGTTCCAGGAATCAATCACAAACAAATGTAGTTTCTTGATCAATGAATTATTCTATTCTATTTTATAATAATTAGATAGCCTATTGCGTCGCGTCTGTTTCAACGTAGACTTCCGATACTCACTAGAAAATTAAAACCTACTATAAGTAACCTAACTAAATAGTTCAAATAATGAATATCGGCTGCTGGTAAAATAAACAATAAATAAACATTTTTTTTTTAAATACTGCTGAAACAACTAAAACCTTATTTCTGTTCATTAATTCGTATCAGGAAAATGTAATTTACAAAAAACAGTAAAAACTAATGTTGATTCTATTTTCTTCCTCTCCTGCGTATTCAAGAACGGGAAATTCCCAATGGACTCTCAACCTAAAATCAAGTCTACAGAACTCATAATGGTCTAAATAAAGCGTAAAATTATTGAGTATAGATTGGGAAGTAACTAAGTACAGTCACAGATAACTTACACATTTATTGTGTGTGCGTTGAATTGTGAATTCGTGAATATATGACAAATTGGCGTTAAAAAAGGGTAAAACATACTTTGTATCAAAAATCCTTTAAGTCGGATTTTAATCCTTTAATCTGGGAGTTTGACCAAAAATATTTTTCTATCTAGAGGTTTTCTAGTTTTTATCATGTTCAATACTTTTAAGATTCACATTACAACATTGGAAAAATAACTACTTCGTCCGTGTTTTAGCGGTAACAACCGACAATGCTAAACCAGTTTCAAAATCGTGGTGCAAAGTAGTACTATTATGTGGCAGAGACGTCGATATGCAATCTGTTATCATTAATAAAGTACATGATTCTGAATTCTCTAACACGTAGGTTAAAATTTTTCGTCAATTATTATTTAAAAAACCTGTTCCAGACATTTTAACTACGTAAATATTCCACTTTTCTATAAAACAACAGATTTTTTAAAATTAATTACCGTCGGAAAAGTTGTAGGTACGCGTCCCCGGGTCTAGAATCATGACGTGCTGAATTCATGCACAAATACAGGGTGGCAGCCTGATTTCCACAACAAAAAGGAAGAAGTTCTCAATTACTCGGTTTTCCTACCAGCACCCGTAGCATGACCACCATAGAAACGAGTTTTGTCGAGGAAATATTTCTATTCTTCAGTCAACAAAATTCTACGATGTCGAGCATAGCGACTAACTTTTCTCTACTTTTGAGTTGGAGTTTCAGTTGGGTGTATATTTTTTTTACAGGATTATATTAATTATAATCATCAATACAATACTCTAAGATCGTTTAATCCCACTTTATGAGTATTCAATGAAAAAGTCCTTAGCGAATCCACCTTAATTACATTAGTTACCACTCTCTTGCTATGGAAAGAATAACTGTCTTTGTCTTCATAGAAACCCGAGTCTACAGGTGGCCCCGTGCTCGGGCCGAAGAAATGTTGAATAGAAAGAACTTTGTCTATTCTTGGTAGAATAGAGATGGAATTAGTCATGCTACGCCTGCTGATGGTCCCATTTACATTTTATTAAGTTTACTTGAGGAGATTTTGCGTTAGCGTCCATAATAGATGTTTAATCAACTTTGTGTATCTTGGTGATGATGTTCTAATTCTTCCGAAAATAAAGCCTTTTTTTTTACTTTGTACTGTTTTTTTTCTTGTTAAACATTTTTATCTTCTAAAAACATGCTAAAATCTGTGAAACCAAATTCACTTAGTCAAGTACATACTCCATGAAACTTTTATTTTCAAGAGCAAAAATATTAGAGCGTGGGCACAAAACTGTAGCTACATATTTACTTTTTTCTACCACTTCAGCTTCACTAAAGTTACAATTTATCTAAAAAGTTTCGCTCCTTGACATGCCTATGAGAATATATTGAAAGTTTGTCCAAAGTGCGAATAACCATAACAATTTGTTTTTACTTAGAACAAGACGAGCTAAGGGCTAAAAGTTTCTGAAGTAGGTACTCTCATGCTTTAGTTAGGTTTGCATTAGTTAGTGGTTTAGTGTTGGTGGAGAAACCGTATGTTTTGTTGTCATCAGTTCTTGTTATACTGCTACAAAACAAGTATACTGTGCCATCGTGAAAGATTTTTTTTAAAGCGCTGTGACTTAGGTTTTGTCTGCATGTCGTGCGGTTAGATCTGTGAACATAATAAAATAAAATGATCTACAAGTAGTTGTTTCTGTTTTTTGTGTTTGTTTTATTTGAAATTCATATACATAGGAATAGGGCGTTGACGAATGTGATATATGTAGTTAATATATGTAATTATTATGTGTTTAATATTGAATTATGGAATTTAGTAAATGATTTTTATTACAAACTTATTTTTGTATAAGTCAAACACTGATTTGACTCAGCTGTCACTTTTCAAATCATAGTTGTTTGTTAAGGTGACGTAGCGAGATAAACGTGCTTTTTCTTTTTAGCGTACCTTTCTTACCGTATGGCATCCGTACTTAATCTTTTAGTGTATGTTTTTTGACTATATGATCTAGTATCCTGTAAAAGGAAAACACGATACGATGAAATTTTCTCGATACAAAAAAATCGCAAAGTTCAATCTATGATTATGATTTTTTTAGCCTCAAGGCGCGATGCGTATGAATTATTAAACATAGTTTTCTTTAAAACATTGATTATAATTGTATCTAAGTTTTTGTAAAACAGTTTTCGTTTTAATAATACTTTTCATTCATAAAAAACGGCGATTCGTTTTGGCACATACGTTATTTTATTCCAAGAGCACACACATTATCGCCATCTCTTCTTTTGCCTATCATAAGTAGTGTCATCACTCTCGTTCGTTCATAAATCAGTCGCCCAGTAGGGCTCATCGACGTCAAACCTATGTCACTTTTTTACAAATCGGTGCGATCAAAATTACGTTTTTGAAATATTTGTGTTCACAGAAAAAGGTAGTAGTTAAGCATTTTGCTGTAATCATTTAATATAATAAGTGTTGGCTTTCCAAATAACTTTATATTTCGACTGTATATTTGTCTTTTTTTGTGACTGTGACCAATATAAAATTCTTTTTCTATTACCATTTAGAGACGACATAAATTATGTATGAAAATGGGAAGAACCATAAACCAAAACTGAACAGTACCTTCAAGGTTAGAAGTGCCTGCACAGGGCAATTAATGTATTCATTTTGCAAGAATGAAATACCAATAAGATGATCATAACAGTGAATCGAATTCACCACCTTCACTAAAGCATTACAGCAACAATCTTTTCTCCTTTTGTAAAGTAATATTGAGTAAACACCTTATTTTCTAGAGAAGAACGTCTGTTTTATTCCAAAAACTTATAATAATCATTCATTTAGAAATAAAATAAAATATTTAATTTGTTTTTAGGTTTGAAGTATGTCAACAATATATCTATATGTCAAGTACTGTCACTTCAAATGCAAGAGCACAACGAATGAATGGAGTAGCATTAGAATTGTAAAAAAGGTGAGGTTTTACTTGACAGCAGCCCAAAGAAGGGTAATGATTTAAACAGTCTGTGTCAAACGCCGAACTAGTTTAAAAAAATATCATTGGCATGTAAAAGTGTTTGTACAAACCTACTTACAGAAATAAAATAATTTTTCATTTATAGCAGATGTGAAGTTTTATTGAAAATATAAATTATAATTTTATGTATCAATCAATCAATCAAATCAGTTTATTTCGGGCTACAAAGACCCAAATCATAATACCATACAGAGTATCATACATAAAAAAAAACCACGTAAACATAACTATTGTACACGAAGTGACGGCGACGCGACGTGTTGCGCTGCGTAGTACCGCGTAGCCTTCCGTGGAATCGCCGATACACGACACCCTTCGGCCAAAACTCTTCCTTGAGGAAGGTCTCGATTTGATGAGTTGGAACTTGGACCACGAATGACTTGAAGTTCGTGTTGTGGCACGGTTCCAACTTCTCGACCCTCAAGGTCCAGTTGGACTTAACACGTACAAACTCCACGATCTCCTCAACCTTCGTGGTGTAATGTAGACGGGACACATAGACCTGCGTCGTTAGTGTAGCTGGACGCAGCAGCATATTGAGTCCTGCTAGCGCGGTCCCACACTGGTTCCGACTACGAAGCTTCTTCCTGTTCTTCCTCTCTACCTTCACGAAGCCATTCTTGTCAGGCACGTGCCCTGAAGCCGGGCCTAGCTGTTTCGAACCCTATATGTACCGTGTTTGATACCTAATCATTAGCAGCCTATAACGTTCCCACTGCTGGGACACAGGCCTCCTCTCGGTGAGAGAGAGTGGGACATAATCCACCACGAGGGCCCAGTGCGGGTTGGTAGATGTCACATGTCTTCGATTTTTTGGTTGTAAGACATGCCGGTTTACTCACGATGTTTTCCTTCACAGTTTTGGGCAGTGGTATTGAAATGATTTACACAGAGTAAAACGTCTGCTTGGGTTCGAACTTGTAAGTAGTAGCCGTTGCCACTGAGCCACCACTGCTTCTCGATATCTAATTGATATCTAATCAAAGGTCTACAAGAGTGCTTTCTGAAAACATATTGGCTATTTATAATTTTTCATTCCTACAAGATTTTATGGATGATCAAAACAATGGTGTTTTACTCTGTTTTGAATAACACTAAACGTACTTCTATAATCTTATGAAGACTGTTTAGCAAATTATTTGTGTACTCCATCTCTGAATTACCCCTAACCCCAAAATAACTGTAATGAAAAATAAAATTAATAAAAGAACAAATATACATACGAGTTAATAGGCTGATAAACACATTGCCCTCTGCACTCGGGTAAAACACCCAAATAAAAAGGTATAATCTAGACATAGTTACAAAATATCGGCAATAATATCAGTTTTGGTTTTCTAAACGCAATCACACGTAATTACTAAAATATGTATGTAATATGTATAAGTCAAGTAATTTAGACATTTATCATACACATTGCCATACGAAATTGACCTTGAAGGAAATATAAATGACTTGTAAAATAAGGTGAAAAAAATACTCATAACTAGTATTACGTAATGCACGAAGTCTATGTAAAATATTGTAATTCTCATTTACCAAATAAATGTATAGTAATCGGTGAAACGAAATTTAGGTTTATCAATCTCTTAAACACCATCATATATTTTATTTATAGACCTCTAGAAGATTAATTCGTTATTTTTAATTTCATGTTGTAAATCTATACAAGATT
Source organism: Aporophyla lueneburgensis (assembly GCA_932294355.1). NCBI lineage: Eukaryota > Metazoa > Arthropoda > Insecta > Lepidoptera > Noctuidae > Aporophyla > Aporophyla lueneburgensis. Next base: position 25,866,563 of record OW028743.1, read on the forward strand.
ATTTTTAGTATATGCGAAACCTGAATATAGTTTGTTCAGAATCAGTAACTGAATCGATTCCAATCATTTTTACACCATGTTATATTTTGTACCAAAAATATTTAATTACGCTTCCAAGTAGGACACCGAACGACAATACGTATATTTTAAAATTATCATGTCTTTCTCGTACTCAAACGTCCATTACACGAAGATGGTACGTACACTAGCTGTTTGCGGTGATCTGCATAAGTTTTTGCGTGGACAAGCAGGTAACTTATCAAGCTTATAACTTTGTGATTATTAATGATACAGTTTTGAAATTTTTTTCATAGATTCTTTACATAAAAATACTAGACCCGTGTTTCGGGTTTCGCATAAACAAAAATTAATGTTGTATATTATTACGTGAAGCGAAAATTTTGGAACCCTTTTTACGAAAATTGGGTAGACGGAGGAGTATGAAATTTCGCACACATATAGTTTATACAGAGAAGAAGTGACGAATGCTATTTTTTTTTTTAATTATGCGTAAAAATACATTATTTTCATTATTTTCAATATTAATACCATATTATTTTTTATATTCTTTTATTTCATTGTACAAACATATAAATTATATTAAAATAACAAAAATTATAAAAACATTTAAAAATATAAAAAATAGTAGTCCAAGCTACCGGCGGTCAGGGCTCCAGAGAGAGGAACCTCCTGACAATACGAGCCGTATCCAGAAGTACCGTTTTCTGAATCAAGCCCTTGATCCAGCTGCCTAACGAGAGCCTTCTTAGATGTTGGTCGAGGCTCTTGGCTATCAAGCCGTTGACTATCGGCACAATGATCGCTGAATCCACATCCCACATGTCGACAAACTCGCGAGCTAAGTCAAGATACTTGATCTGTTTAACTTTCTCAGCTTTCACGAGGTTCTCGTCATGTGGGACCGTTATGTTAACAATCATTGTGCGCCGCTCTACTCGATCCACCACCACTATATCAGGCTTATTTGCAACAATAGTCCTGTCAGTGATGATGGATCGATCCCAGTACAATGTGATATTTCTATTTTCGAGAACTGGGTCGGGCACATACCTGTAGTACGGCACCTCTGATTCCACAAGACTGTATTTCAGAGCAAGTTGCTGGTGGATAATCCTAGCTACTAGGTTGTGCCTATGCAAGTATTCTTCGTTAGCTAGTCGAGAACACCCAGAAATTATATGTCTAATTGATTCTCCTGCACGGTGGCATACCCGACAGATGTCAACCGTGCCATCTTTCACAATAAATCTCCGGTAGTTGTTCGTCATCATAACTTCGTCCATAATTGCACAGACAAAACCTTCGGTTTCCCCAAAGAGGTGACTGAAACGCAGCCAGGCTACGGACGCTAGTAGATCTACATCGGATCCATGTAAGGCCCGGAAATAGCGTCCGTGGAGCTCCTTACTCTGCCATACCTTCATGCGGGCATTAGTGTCGAGTATTACAGGTTTACGCCAGTTCTCGTTAGCCATGGAGAGCGAGGTGAGGCCCTTGTCAACCGCGACCACATCTCGATGCATCCCCACGTCGGTTTCTAGGAAATATTCCCTGAGGCTGCATATCTCGCGATTGTGGAGAGTCTTAGCGTTTAAAAAACCTCGACATCCACACTTTCGCGGGATATACAGTCTCATTACCGATGACCGTGGGTGATGCATTCGATATGCAGTCAACAGCGTACGGACTCTCCTGTCCAGGGCGTTGAGTTCGGTTTGAGTCCATTTGAGTATGTCGACAGAGTACATCAAAACCGGCATGACCCAACCGTTGAAGGCGCGCACCTTGTTTCCACTTGATAGAAGACTATTAAAAACTTTCTTCAGGTGGCCAAAGAAGCGCTCCTTCAACGATTGCTTCATGTCAGTAACATTGATGCCCAACGCTTCCGACATACCCAAATAATTATAAGTTTTGGCTGCGGAGAGGGCTCGGAGGTTTATGGAATCCAAGAGTTGGGTTCCCACGGATTCCACAATCTCCCCTCGCTTTACATGCATGACCGCACATTTGTCCACACCAAATTCCATTCTGATGGCGCTACTGAAGGTTTCAACTACTTTCAGTAGCTCCATCAGTTGAAAATTGTTGGGGGCAAAGAGTTTTAAAATCATCCATGTAAAGGAGGTGGGATATAACCTGACCACCTCTCCTCATCCGATAGCCTATGCGTGAATCCTCCAGCAGTGTGCTTAGAGGATTCAGGGCTAAGCAGAACCAAAGCGGACTCAAACTATCACCCTGAAATATGCCTCGCTCGATCCTTATCGGTTCGCTGTTCCCTTGGATATTTCAACATCCTGGATAGCGAAGGACCGTCCTCCACTGCCTCATACATGAAATCAGGAAGGTGCGAAGAGATGCATCGACTTTATACAACTCCAGCACACATGGCTCATGAGGGATGAGCCATGTATGTGGCACCAAGTCATAGGCCTTCTTATAGTCTATCCAACATGTCGATAGATCCTTTCGGGAACGACGAACTTGTTGGCTTATGGTCATATCAATGAGGAGCAGCTCCTTAGTACCTTATATACTTATTATTATTACCTCCTTTATATTTATTATTATATATTTTTTTTCACTTAATAATGTATTTCTATTCAAATGAAGCACGGTCGAATCCTGCCGGGGTCGCGTGATTGTTCGAAAGAGATACCGTGACCCTGGCACATGGGCAACTGATGGAACACGGGTGGGTTTTAGTCAGTAAAAGTCTGACACGCCCTCCCGCTCCGCCCAGAGCGGGAGAAGTCATTTGATGATTTCCCATCCGGAAAAAAAAAAAAAAAAAAAAAAAAAAAAAGCACGGTCGAATTTCGACCAATGGGCGATGACTAGTAATATAAATACTTAAATTTTTTATTATATATTTTTAATTATTTTGAGTTAAACAATCTCGTATTACCCAACATCGGTACATAAATATTAGCTAGCTTTTTCCCGCGACTTCGTCTGCGTAAATCTTACGTTACGCGGACGCAGGTGAAGTCGCGGAATTAATAGGGTTAATGGGTAACGAATAAGGTTTAGTCGTGAAAGCGTGACAGACAGACAGAGTTAGTTTCGCATTTATAATATTACGTATAGATAAAGAAGATAATTTATTGCTGTAAGATAGTTTTATTGCTTATAATTAAATATTTGTATTATTTGTCTACTCCATAGAATACTATGTGCAAAAATTACATAGACCGACTAAATTTATGCTACTTTCACGTACTTTTTTCTAAGATGTTTCCGTCTCTACCTTGCTATTGTAGTTTGACAGATGTGCAACAGTGACAGGAATAGTGCTTACAGCAAGGCTATGCTAAATTAGTAACGGTTTTTTATTTCGAGACATTTTCTGTCATTAGTTCAACTTTTGGCCGCTGGTTTTCCTATTCTCTATAAACGGTTCAGATATAAGTTTGTGGCGGCCGGCCACTTTAGGTTGACCCGTCATAAACCACGCCCATCCTACTATCATTCACTTTGAAGGTGGGCCCTTAACGGGTATAAAAGGCTGGAGCGACAGTGAAACAGTCAGGCCCCGGCTGGAGGCCTAAAAAGGTAACTTTTTAGAACTCGCCGGGCCACAATCCGTTTAAGTAGTAAGAATCTTTTCAGATTAACTACGAGAGGTCCTACAAAAAATAAAAAAATGAAACAGTCAGTTGCTTGTTGAATTTTCAGTTGGTTGGTTCTAGTGCTGTTGTTGTGTGGAAAGGATCGACCAGAGTTCACGTAAGTTAAGTAAGTGATATTATATCCTAATTATTGTCTATTATGACGATGTTGTTGTACTGTTTATAGTGTTGCCAATATTGCTAATGTTTTAAATCATATAAATGGGATATTCATATTCTTTTCCCAGATATTATTGTTATATTTTGATTATATTGATAACATTCTGAGTTCTCTTGGACAATGTTCCAAGAGATAGAATTAATGTATTTAAGAAAATGATTAATGTATGGCAATGTAAGAAATGTGTTGATATAATACTTCAATACTGTTTCCATGGAGTTTCTTGTCCTTCTTCTCCATGAAAACCTAGTTTCGGAACGGACGACTAGCTTTCTGATTAATTGCTGACAAGCCTAATTGAAATAAATGTCTAGTCTTGTCTTTCTGTGCTTTACTTATTGAAACCCTTTCCTATACACAGTAAATAAGCCGTTACCATTCTGAGATTCAAAGATTGATAATTAGTATATATATATAAACTTACAGTTGTATACTGCTTAATATAACAAATGCATGTCTTGTGTGAAAGAGCTAAATGCTTCTAAGTGAGACGGATGACGTATTCCAAAGGCTTCTGGGATGACGTGGAAGATATTTGTAAAGGTAGAATGACAGTAAGCTTTTGAATGACGGGGAAAAGCACAGAGTATCGTATATAATGGGCACGTTTTTTAGGGTTCCGTTGCCAAATGGCAAAAAACGGAACCCTTATAGATTCGTCATGTCTGTCTGTCTGTCTGTCTGTCTGTCTGTCCGTCCGTATGTCACAGCCATTTTATTCCGAAACTATAAGAGCTATGCTGTTGAAACTTGGTAAGTAGGTGTATTCTGTGAACCGCATTAAGATTTTCACACTAAAATAGAAAAAAAACAATAAATTTTGGGGTTCCCCATACATAGAACTGAAACTCAAAAATGTTTTTTTCATCAAACCCATACGTGTGGGGTATCTATGAATAGGTCTTTAAAAATGGTAATGAGGTTTCTATTAGCATTTTTTTCTAAACTGAATAGTTTGCGCGAGAGACATTTCCAAAGTGGTAAAATGTGTGTCCCCCCCCCCCCCCCGTAACTTCTGAAATAAGAGAATGACAAAACTAAAAAAAATATATGATGTACATTACCATGCAAACTACCAACGAAAATTGGTTTGAACGAGATCGAGTGAGTAGTTTTTTTTTAAAACGTCATAAATCGTAAACCGCAATTTACCTTACATTCAATCAACTGAAATATAAAAATTAAAAAATATATATATTTTTAAACCGAAAATACCTACAGGTTTGTACGGAACCCTCGGTGCGCGAGTCCGACTCGCACTTGGCCGGTTTTTTTATTAACACATATTTTAAAGTATTTAGCTCGTTTATTTATAAGGATAAACTAGATGTTGATATTTATTTTACTTTTTTTTTGGCCTCAGTCCATTATTCCCAAATCCATGTATGCAAACGCACCTATGGTACACATTTTGGTTCGACATTTGAAACAGCCCTATATTCTTATATTCATGTATGTGAAGGCACCTAAATTGGTTCGAAATTTAAAACAAAACAATCTTCACCGATTAGTTAACTGCCAGCAATTTCCAAGAGAGAGTATTCATCACCACAGACTACATAACTCGCAGATACCGACAAAACTATTCAATAATCTACGTAGCAAGTTAAGCCAGTCACGATCTGGAGTGACCGCCACTATCCACTGGCCAGCCCTTCGGCCCGTCCATTAAATTAATGAGTATGTACAAGGCCGACTCTCCAAACTGTTGTCGTTATTTGCACGTGCGCGAAGACGGTTAGCATGTGTACGGAATGGAGCGGACAGCGATTTGGATGTTAAGTAGGAGAAGACATGTGTTTTCAGTGTAGTGTTTGGATTTTGGAAATTGTGATTTTGGAGTTTATTGAAGTTTACTCCAAATGAATCGGGTTTTTTATGTGGATACTGTAAACAGCTGACGTGTAAAAGGTATGCTGCGTGACAGCTGACGCATGTGGGTATGTTTGTGCAATATAAATATATTTAAGGGCCAAAAATTACAAGACATGTGACATCTCCCAAATCGCACTAGGCTCGCGTGGAATAGACATATCGTGGGTCGGACGACACATGACTGGATTTAACCTCCAGTCATGCGTCGGAGCTGACGCACAAAAACTTTTTTTTTCAGCCGTGTCTAGGAAAATGACGAAGTTCCATACAAACTTTGTTCCCTAATTTAGCCCATTTTGGGTGAGAATTTTCAAAAAAAAAAAACTTTAATTGACCACAATCACAAGGACAACAAAATCGAGGCGGGATTTCATCGCACTCTGAAATTTCAACATTCAGTACTGAATCGAATCAGAGAGAAAGAGAATCCAAAAGAGTGCATCCCAGAGTATTAAAAAAACACACTATTCAATTTTTTACTCTCAGCGCTAAGCCGTGCCCGCCAGGGTCGCGAGATTTGTTCGAAAGAGGTACCGTGGCCCTGGCGCATGGGCAACTGAACGAACATGGGTGGGTTTTTGTCAGTAAAAGTCTGAAACGCCCTCCAGCTTCGCCCAAGAGTGGGAGACGTCATTTGATGATTTCCCACCCACAAAAAACAGCGCTAAGCCGTGCATTGATGTGCGCGACAAAATACGGCCCCGATATTTTTATATCTTTACTAACGCCGACTCACTGCTCTCTTTTTTAGGGTTCCGTTGCCATATGGCAAAAAACGGAACCCTTATAGATTCGTCATGTCTGTCTGTCTGTCTGTCTGTCTGTCCGTCCGTATGTCACAGCCACTTTTCTCCGAAACTATAAGAGCTATGCTGTTGAAACTTGTTAAGTAGGTGTATTCTGTAAACCGCATTAAGATTTTCACACTAAAATAGAAAAAAAAAAACAATAAATTTTGGGGTTCCTCATACATAGAACTGAAACTCAAAAATGTTTTTTTTCATCAAACCCATACGTGTGGGGTATCTATGTATAGGTCTTCAAAAATGGTAATGAGGTTTCTATTATCATTTTTTTCTAAAGTGAATAGTTTGCGCGAGAGACACTTCCAAAGTGGTAAAATGTGTGTCCCCCCCCCGTAACTTCTAAAATAAGAGAGTGATAAAACTAAAAAAAAATATATGATGTACATTACCATGTAAACTACCACCGAAAATTGGTTTGAACGAGATCGAGTGAGTAGTTTTTTTTTTAAACGTCATAAATCGTAAACCGCAATTTACCTTACATTCAATCAACTGAAATATAAAAATAAAAAATAAACATTTATTTTTAACCGAGAATACCTACAGGTTTGTACGGAACCCTCGGTGCGCGAGTCCGACTCGCACTTGGCCGGTTTTTTATAAGGTGCAAAATTGCTTGCTTTTAGACCCAGCGGTTTTGGCTGTGTATTTTCTGTAAAAGAATTAATGAATTAATTTAAGATTTCTATTAAGTAGTTTCCAAAGGTTGTTTTATATGCAGCTGATTGATTCTGTATCGGCGATGATGAGTACACCTCTTGTCCATAAGTGGATTTAGTGAAAGAGAATTACACCATAACGAAGGGCAAAAAAATCGTGCATATCAGCAAATCATTGTGATAAATGGCAGTGTCAACTTTTCTGTTGACAATTAACTTAAATTATTTTTAAATACATACACAAAATACAGGGTAGCATAGATCAACGTGCAAACTATAATAATTAATTAAGTACATGATTTTGAACCCTACTGTGTAGATATATTTTGTATTTGTCAGTAAATTAAATAAAAAATGCTGTTCACACTGACCGCATAGGTATTGTGTACCACTTTTCTAACAAACAGCAGTTTTTTTTTATTGCCGTAAAAAAAATATTCAATGCTATGCGGTCTTGAGTCATGTGCAGAAAATCACCATTGGTGCGTCGATATCCGCATGAATTTCTGCATGAATACAAAATTAAAGCGATCAACGTCAAATATGAAGTGAAATATCCCGGACATTTAGGACATCCCATAAATACATATAGTATTATTATAAGTATAATTTATTACAATCATCTGTCACCAGTTTAACAACAACCTCTTCACCGTCAGCCGGCTATATCAAAACTTAACCCTGTCCACACTAAAACCACAGCCTCGGAGTATGGACGTAATCCGCAGTTGATCAACGGGGCGGATACGTGACGTCACGAGCTCGCGACGTAACGACCCCTTCCGTTCATGTGACTTGTTTGACGTCGAGTTTGGAGAACTTGACGTATAGTTAGCAGTGAAAGTAAGTGTTTTGTCAATGGTAACTTGCAAATAGCTGTTTTTTTTCTGTGTTCTTTAGAATATTTTTTTTTAGTTTGAATTAGAACAGCAACATAGTATTTAACCACAGCCTAAGAATATGGATGTAATTTGAAGTTGACTAACGGTTCAGGGCTAATAATGAGCTTAAATATTTAAATAGATTAACTATATTAGAAAACTTCATTTACTTTCCATTGCTGAGTACTTAAATAACATTGACAGGAAATGACTGTAACATCGTCGACTTAAACTAAGTGGAAAAAAATACGTATTATTGAAGCTTAACTCACAAAACACTCATCAGAACTTGACCAAATTTGAACGAAAAGAATATTTTTAAATCTGCTTATAAATAAATGAAATCGGAGGTAACGACACAAAAACAAAAAATACAATCAGTAATACAAACAACTGAGAACTTCCTACTTATTTGAAGTAGGTTAATAAAGAAAGACTTTCTTCCTCAGTGGTAAATAAAGTCAAGGGTTGTGCACATTTTTTTTTTTCATAAACATTTTCTGTAATAGAATGCTGTGTGACGTCATCACACAGCATTCTAATACAGAAACATATCACGAAACAGAAACAAATAACTTGTCCATGTTAGAAACGAATGTAAGTAATAACGCATACCTGTAACAACTATTTCCTTATTCGTATCAACTGAGGGGAACAGAATAATTTCCCTTACATGTAAGAGGAAATAAAATTGTAAGCAACAATACCCCAGATGGAAACGAATATGCTACACTACAATTTACGGAAAATTAATGTTCCCCACTCTAGTTGTTGACATTACAAGTAAATTTCTTTTCACGTCCCTCGCGGGAGTAGTGTGGTTGTTTTTTTTTTCAGTAGTTAGTAACAATGTTGTTTCATGAGAGCTTGCGTAATTGCGTTAAGTTTTTGCAACTTTAATTATTCTTTTGTTTTGGATTGACTTTGCTCTTTTTAGTGAGCTGTGTGTTTGGGTTTTTGAATGTTAAAATAAATGCATGTTCTATTGAAATAAAAACAACATAAAAACCACTTCTTTTTTTCCTGAAGGAATGGGCAGAGGTATACTTATAATAATACCTACACCTACTTTTCACCAATTATGTTTAAGTCCCATGCAATAAGGGGCGAGCCTAATGCCATCTACCGAGCCTGAAGGCACAAAAATAGACACCGGGCTGCTACTTAAAAATTCTAGAAAGTAAATCTCAATATTACTTTGCCCGACCTGGAGATGGAAACCAGGAGCTCAAAAAAAAAACTAGCGACCACTGAACAACGAGACAAATAAAAGTAATATAAAGTGTAACGTTCGTGAAACTATGTATTTCGACTATGTCCTATATATTTTTTTTTAACATTAACGAGTATAAAATTAACTTATTTTTTAAGTAACACAACTGCGTAAGATCCGGATTTCATGAATACAACCTGAATGGATAAATCACCTGTGTACCGGTAGTCTAATACAATTATAAACGAAGTAACTACAGAGTAGATTGTACTCTCTAACAATTACTAGAAAAGAAACACATCTTAAATAAACATCCGTCGTGGGCAGAAAACAAATTACGACAACAAAGTACCCTAAATCACAAAAACACTCCAGAATACAATAACAATTCAGCACTCAAGTTCAACGAATGATATATGATATTAGAAAACTTTACATACAAGAACATCACGGAACACTTATTTCATATCCGACAGTATCTCGCCAATAAATTCTGGTCCAGTAAAATTTTTAGTAGAAAAATGTCCTTATCTCTACAAACACGACCGTGTGATCGGAACTTCACGTGCGGAATGCAATTTCCCTTCAGATTCAATTACACATGCCGTGCGATTTGGCGTTTCGTTTCGTTATTGCTAGTATAGTATTTGCATGTTTATGTCTCTGTTTTGATTGTAAGACTGGATACGTTTTGTTCGACGTTTAATGCATAGTCATGTTTTTTACATGAACTTATTATTCATGTTTATGTTAGCTTACTATTTCATATTTATACAGCAAGATAGGAAGATAGTTTTTCTGTTATCTCTTACACTTAAAGTCTAGTCTTGTATTTCATCCGAAATCACTCACTGCTGGGTATTTACCTCCCTTTTTTTCTCTAGTGTTCCTCATCCAGGTATTTCCTGCGACTTTGACGATATCATCAACCCAAACCGCTTTTCGACGACCTTGGTTTGGCCTAACCTTGCCACTATTCAGTGGCAGCTTCACTCCATCAGCCATCTCCTTGTCTAACTAGATGTCTTGCCCAGCTCCACTTGAGGCAAATCACCCCTGTCCCCGACGTTATAGACTTTCGAGCGACGACGCATTTCGGTGAAATGCACTCGGTCTAGTAGGGATAAGCCAAGCATGGCTCATTCATGGCCCTTTGTGCCGCTCGTGCACAGTGGACAGTCTCCTTTGTGAGCGTCCATGTCTCGTACTCTCGAAATGGCGAAGTTTTTGGCACTGGGGGATCATTTATTAGCTACCAAAAATAATCATGAATTGTTATACGCTAACAATCGATACTATCTATTCATATTAGTATTATAAAAGTGAAAGTATCCGTTTGTCTGTCTGCGCGTCTAAGTGGCTGAAAGAATTTCAATGTGGCACACAGAGGTAGACCTGAGTTAGGACATAGCATACTTTTTTCTTGGTAGTACGTTCATAGTCAGTCTATGATATTCCCACTACTGGGACACAAACCTTATCTTTTCTAAGACAGTGGGCCGTAATCTACCGAGTAGGCCCTGGGCAGGTCGGTAGATGTCACATGTCTTCATGAAATAAAAAACTTGATTTCGAATTTTTGATTCTAGTACACATGTCGGTTTCCTCATGGTGTTATCTTTCACCATGAGGAAATAGCGAAACGAAAAGCGCTTGTCTGAGTTTGAACCTACTACATGTAATGCGAATAAACTTCAACTCGTAAGTCGTGGCCGTTACGAATGGGCCACTACTGCTCTCCTCTGATCTAGTAGTAAGTTGCGGAGGGATTATTTCCGACTTCCACGCGTGCGAAACCGCGTGAGAAAGCCAGCCAGGACGTAAATTAATGTTGTCTTACTCTGTCCTATTTTACACAAGCTCCTTGCATGCAAATCTTATTTACAGTTTCAGCAAGACACAAACATTTGCATTTAATTCTAGTATTGAGTCTGGTCTATGTTAAATTAAGGAGACTCAGTCATTTCCTTTACTTTTAACTGAGATGCTATCTCAGCATCTCTGTTAATCTGAATCTGAAATAAAAATACGTAAAAATTACCAAAGGAAATTGGTAAGATTTTTTTTTATTTTTATTCTGCACTATAATATTATAAAGTTTATATGGGTCTTGTAGCTAAGTAATAACAGCCGTACGGGAAGCTCGATTAGGTTATGTTACGCTTGCTGCAACTGGTCCGCGGATGGATGCCCATATGTACATCCCAGACCTTTCCGGTCCTTGGAAAGCATATAACCGTTGGTCCCGACTGTCACTTGAGAATCTATGACAATCATTTCGGGTCGTCAGAAGCCCAAAAGTTTGACCCCAATATCTGGGTATCATTGGGTATCATAAAATAATTAATATTTATAAATGTATATTAATACGTGAAGCAAACACTTAGGACCCCCTCTAAAGAAAAGAAGTGCAGAAAATTAATATTTTATATACGAGTAATAACTTCGTTTTATTTAGCGTTCTTTACGGCCTTTTTCTTTTTGCTCGGCTACAAAACTAAATAGTTTCGTTCGTTTAAGAATTTAGCAATCAAATGGCAAGATTTCTTAAATCCGAAGTTCCAAAAATAACCCATACACACTCACAAACAATTGTCACCTCTTTATAATATTTGTACACATTAAAATTGAGAGACATAATTATTGCAGATTCTTCTTAAAACGCGTGGTTTTAAAAAGACTTAAACTCATTGCAACTAATTCTCTAACTTTTCATTTCTGACACCAGTAATCCTTCGCCAGTGCAGGATTTATATAGGCCGAGTCAGCGCAAGACCGAGCCGATGTGATTTGCGGACGAGGCCGTAAGCAGAATTTGATTGGACGTCCGACATGCTGACGGCGGCGACGCGTCTGTGGATAAGGCACCTATACGATTTGGGATTTGATATGACTGTTTTTTTGCGAGAAGGTTTTTGAGTCATTCGAAAAGCTATTTTGAAATAGCCCGCAGATACTGGTTCCATACCCAAACCTATTTACGGAACCGTAACGCTCCGCTATCCGTCCGTCTATCCGTTAGCGGGCTGTATCTCATGAACTATAATAGGTAGAGTGTGTATTTCTTTTGTCTCTCACTACTTATAAAATTAAGTCTAAAATTAAGGGACCCCATACAAGAATCGTATTTTTTTAATGTACTGTACGGTGGTACGGAACCCTTCATATGGGAGGCCGCGTTGCACTTGGCAACTTTTTCCATATCCTTAACAAATTGATTGTGGGGTACTGTCGTATTTTTTTATCGTTACTTTTGTTGAGTAGTATAGTAGTATCGGAGAATTAAATGCCTTTTTTGTATTATTATAAGTAACATTATAGTGTTCCCACTACAGGGCGAATACTGACCCATCTCATTCAGTACTAACCCGACATAATGAGCATTTGATTACGGAGTCTTCGGAATCATACGCAATGTTTTTCCTCTCTATAACATGCATTATGCTGAAATATATAACCATATCACTTTGTATGGCCCTGCCAAAATGTAGGGGCCATATTAGTTAATTGCCTTACATTCATCTTCCTATTATTATGTCTGTGAATCCTATGTAAGTGTCATAACCATCACGATTTCTTTGTGAGACAAGGACAGAGGTATACGAAGTAGTCATGTCATCTCCTTTTTCCCCCAAAACAATGGTACACTAATACTCCATAGCCAGCCCCTGAGACTTATAGGATTACCTCTATTGCCGAAATAAAGGAACATTTTCTTCTATTTCCGTGGCGATTGCCAATACATTTGGTAGTTTAATATTCATGAAACATTTCAAGACAGGTTGCCATGTTTTCCTTTGAATGGATTCGACATAATCGGCTTGTGTACATGGGGCTTTTTTCTTTCATCTTTTATTTATTATTGTGGTTGGAGAACACTGGGCTTACGTATTTATAGAAATATTAAAATAGACACATTTTTGGGTACTATTGTGTATTCTTCTTTTTCCAACTAAAGTACTTGGAGTGGTGGGCGTATTGGGGCACTCTAATCATCTTCATCTTCCTAGCCTATTCCCAAGTATGTTGGGGTCGTCTCCCAGTATAACTGAATGCAGCTGAGTACCAATATTTTACATGGAGCTACTGCCTATCTGACTTCCACAACCCAGTTACTGGGTAATACTGTACGATACCCTTTGGTATTGGGGCTCTTCCTTATGTAATTTTGACATTCGAAAAGTACTGATCCGCAGCCTACTGATAATTCGAACAATTGATTTTGATTTTATTAAATCTGTTGTATCGTTTACGCGTCTGTTTATTAGTTAATTTTGTCAGAGTAGTAATTAATGTATTATTGAATTCATTGCATTTTCCATTTTTTTATAAAATTGGTCATCATATCAAATTCGATCAATTGTCGAAAAAAAAATTTAAAAAAAATCCGGCTAAGTGCTTGTGGACTACGCACACTCACGACTCCGTATTTAGGGTGAATTTATCTTTGTAATTGTATTGAACTTTGTAGTTGAAAATATTTCCCCTCTCCTTCAAAATACTCTTCTGTGAATTCTTCATCTGCAAATGTAAATAAAAAAAAAAAATTAAATTTAAAAAACTTTAAAGTTTTAAAGGTTTTTTAAATTTTAAATTTAATTTTTTATTTTGTACTTTTTATAGGTATATACTTAATATAATGTAGAATCAAACGAAGCTAAGAACACTTTCGATTAATTCATCAATATTCGCTTTCAGTGCGCTTTCATTTGAGACCCCACTCGAGTATATTTGCTGACATTCGGTTACTCTTCCCCACTTTCCCCCCCACAACTTTTAAACGGCTCAACCGATTTTCATTAAACATGTCTAAGAACACTCGCAGATAAGTCACCTTTAGTACATTTTTTTTAAAATTGAAATCGCATCATCCGTTCGGGAGCTATGATGCCACAGACAGACAGACACACAGACAGACAGACAGACAGACACGTCAAACTTATAACACCCCTCTTTTTGCGTCGGGGGTTAAAAAAACATCTATATTCGCCAAATCAATCAAGGTAGGTAAGTATTAAATAAATAGTAGAGGTACCTACGTAACATTTTGGTGGGTATGTATCGATAGGTACTTATAACGGTTGGCAGCACAGAACTGATTCACTCTGTTCGCCGAGCTAGTATAAACTGTATTACGGTGAAACAGTTTTCATCTTTCTCTGTAAATTTACTTATAGTAGCAGACTTGTGAAAATAATAAGTTTATTTATTTATTTATTTAATTTTAAAGAAGGCTTACAGACTAACAAACCAATGAAATAAAAAAGTTATATAAAACAAATTGCTAATAACAAGCCTCCACATATAGTTAAGCAAATGTCGATAAAAAGAAAAAGTAGGTACATAAGTAATATTAATAAGTTAACTATCCGTGAAAAATGACTGTGCCAAAATCCGTCTTAAAGTCGCCACACTCGTGCAGAACAAGTCAACATTAAGGTCCAGAGGAAGCCTATTGAAACTGACTGTACTCCTTATTGAGAAAGCATTCCGCCTATAATTAGTCATTGCAAAAGGTACATTTAATATTGGCCGCTGACGTAATCCCATCAGATTTGTGCGTAATGACAGATTAGCAACGAGTTCAGGACAGTCTATGTGACCATTCGCGATACCCATCAGTAAAGTCATGTCTCCAATACAACGTCTCATCTCCAGAGGAAGGAAGTGGTACCGTTTGCAGCGGTGCTCGTAGTCAACTGAGTATTGCTGAGCCCTATAATCTAGATAACGTAAGAATTTACTTTGGACGCCCTCAATACGGGACTTATAAGTCTCATACTGCGGGTTCCAAACCTGAGACGCGTATTCTAAATGGCTACGCACGAAAGAACAATACAAGATTTTAACTGGTTTAAGAGATCTGAAACAGGCCGTGGTGCGTAGTATAAATCCCAGTGCTTTGGATGCTTTTGTAACTATGCTATTTACATGTTGATCAAACAGGAGCTTACTGTCTATGATTACCCCTAAATCTCTTATGCTATTTAGCCTGCAAATGATCTGATCGTTCAAGGTGTAACTAAAATTTATCAAAGAAGTACAACGTGAGAATGTTAGGAGAAAGCATTTAGAGACATTTAATTGGAGTTTGTTACGGATGCAATATATTTCAAACCTATTCAGGTCTTCTTGCAACTGATATGCATCAGACATATCTCGCACAACTTTATGAATCTTCATATCATCAGCATAAAGTAAAATATACGAATGACGAAAGCATTGTTTGATATCTGCAATGAACAATATAAATAACAGAGGACCCAAAATGGAGCCTTGAGGTACACCTGAAGGGACAGAACTCCAACCAGAGGTGTAGCCCTGAAGCACGACAGCCTGTGTTCTGTTCTCTATGTAGGAGGAGAACCAACGATACAGATCACCGTGTATTCCGGCAAGAAACAGCTTCTTCAGCAGCATGCAATGATCAATACGGTCGAAACACTTACTATAGTCGGTATAAACCACGTCAACTTGTCGCTGTGCCATGCCGTTTGTAATAAACTCATGTGACAGAAGCAAGTTAGACGTGGTCGAGCGGTTCCTAACAAAACCATGCTGTTCCTCACCGAGAATTGGCTTGAAAGCCGCATAGACATCAGTATAGACTAAACGTTCAAGAATTTTAGAAAAGAGGCTAATTTTCGATATGGGGCGATAGTTTTCAATATTAGCCTTATCGCCCTTTTTAAAGACGGGAGTGACGAAAGCAGACTTCCAAATCTTCGGAACCTTACCCTCGGAAAGAGAGCGCTTGAATAAAATACAAATGGGTTCCACAAGACTATCAGCACAAGCGACTATGAACATAGGAGGTATTAGGTCAGGCCCACCTGATTTACTGAGGTCTAAAGATTTCAGCAGCTTCAATATACGTGAGTGGGTTATGTCAACTGTGCTTATAGACATTGCAGTATTACAACATTGTTCACTGGAAGTACGTTCATCATCAGCCGTTGATTCAGGTTCCGAAAAGGTGGACTGGAAATAGGTAGCAAAGAGGTTGCTAATATCCTGTCCTGTATTCACAGAGGTTTCACCGAAGAACATCTCATTAGGAAACGAGCCAGCCCTCCGCTTACTTTTTACGAACGTCCAGAAAGACTTAGGGTTTTTTACAATAGAAGCCTCAATATTTGTCATATAATTGTCATAACAGGTTTTTTCCAGCTCAAAAACTCTAGTACGCAGTAATGAAAACGAGTGATAATCAGATAAGTTACTATAACGTTTATATTTCTTATGATACTTATGTTTTTCTCTAATAATTTTAATGAGTGCTGGGGTGTACCAAGGAGGATAAGAGGACTGTTTTACCGATTTTTGAGGTATATATCTATCCCTAAGCTCATATAGCTTACTATAAAAATTAGTAACGGCATCTTCCAAGCTCGTTGACTGCAACAACTGAGGCCAGTTATTTAGATCAAGCTCAGATTTAATAGCATCATAATTGCCTTTTGAGAAAATATGACGTTGCTTAGGTTTGTCGACAAGTTTTTGAATTTCAATAAATTTTGTCTCAATAATTAAAGGCTTGTGATGAGAATCAATAGGCAGAGCAAGTGGGTCCGTACATCCTGAGACAGTCACAGTATCGTTACAGAATACAAGATCAAGTAGTCTACAATTAATGTTCCGCTCCCCATTATACTGTGATAAGTTGAACGTATGTATTGTATCGAAGAACTGAATCACATGCTGGGAAGAAATATTTTGAGGGATTAACTCACCATTGGTAGGCATGTCCCCATTACACCACTCAACGTCGTTACCGAAATTAAAATCACCCACAAGCAAAAACTTGTCAAGTGGATGAGTCAGAATTAAGTTGCTGAGACTATCTGTGAAGTTACGCAACTGAATACTATGAGAATTACCTAGATTCTCTTTGCATAGGTACAGTGCACATATATGCAAATTATAACTAACCTGTGGTTTGTTCCTTTTAAGGATTAAAGACAGCCAAATATCCTCAGCAGAAGTCCGCCAGTCCAACCTCTCAACTATTGTAAGGTCATGTTTTACCGCTATCAGTACACCACCACCACGCAACTGACCGGTTCGGGAGTAGTCACGATCGCGTCTCCATACGAGGTAACGTCCATCAAATAACTCACTGTTGTTAAAACTATCGTCTAGCCACGTCTCCGTAAATATAATGATATCGTAGGAACTAAGACATACTCCGCGAAACACAGTGTTCGTTTTCGTACGCAGACCACGCACGTTCTGGTAGTAGATTTTAAGCGTAGTCATTACTACATTTAACCACAATCAAATAATTAAAAAGTAGATATAAAATTGACAAAAATAAATCAGTTATTACAGATAGAACAAAGTGCATGTCACTGACGCAGTCTTTATAATTCTTAATGCGGGTAATGGTCAAGTAAAGTAATAGACACAGCAATACACAGTGACAAGTAAAAATAACATTATAAAAACATTCGTTATAAAAAGAAACAAAAGGCGACGGCCAGTACAGAGATAAGAGCACCTCGGCGTAAATTGTCATAACTGGAGACGATTTATAAAGAAAAATGTACCTTATTACACGACTAAGACGGTTTAAATTAGCATAACAAAAACTAACATTGCAAAAATAATATTGAATAGACTTACTCGGACACACCGTCAAGCGACACAAAACCAATAGGAAAACACAACTAGCACACATAGGACTAAGATTCTCAAACAACATTGCTTCGCACCTAAAAAATACACCACAAAACACGGAATTATATAAACATAGTATTCTAGTAGCGGTCGTAATAAGTATTAATCGTGAGTAATTTAAACAATTTTTTGCAGATCTTTCTCCGATTTGATAGCCAGCGGTGGGGACATGTCGTTTTTTCTTACGAGTATCTTCGCATGTTTGACCCAAACGTATTTGAATTCCATTTCTGCAGATGTTTTCTTGGCTTTAGACAGCAACATTTTGTTTTTTATTGTAAGGTGATCATTTATGAAAATTTTATGGTTTCCACTCAATCCAATTTTATCTGGCGTCAGGGGTGAGGTCTTTAGTTCGTGCCTAGCAGCTGCTATGAAATCCTCTTTTACGTAACGTTGGCAAAAGCAGACTATGATGGGTTTTATACGGTCTTTCTCGTTAGTAGGCACACGTGTGATGAAGTTAATTTGATTTTTAGAGATAGGGTAACTGACTTTAGCGCAAATTTTGGCTATTATTTCAAATAAGTTCTCGTTACCTGTCTGAGGCACACCCTTAACTTCAATATTATTCATACGCGACCATTGATCCTTATTATCATTGTCTTCCTCTAACTTATCCAAACGGGCTTGCAGTTGTTCGACTTGGTCCTGGACTTTCTCAACCTTAACAATACGTAACTCCATATCATTCAGTTTTCCAGAGACTTCTTTCATAACCTCGCTGTACTGGTTGGATAAGGTTGTCTTAAACTCAGCAAATTCATTCCTCAATGCGACGATTTCCTCTTTCATATTCTCCAGTGTGGCAAACTTCAAAGACAAAGCTCGTATTTCCTGCAGGACAACCGATTCAGGTTCCTGCACGGGGGTGGGTGATACTGGCAAGCCTGGTTGTAGGGCATTACCTGCAATTCTGCATTTACTGCAACGCCATATTAGCTTACGATCCCCTAACTTTTGGTAGCCGTTTTCAGTGACGCCCCCACAATGAAAATGCATCATGAGGTTACACGATTTGCAGTGTGCACCATCGGATAGGGTGTCACTGCAGACACCGCACTTGTTTGTATCCATCTCAGATAGTATAAATTGCACTGTAAAAATAACAAGCGGAACAATACGAAACTTTGAGAAACAGTGGAATACTTTTTAAAATCGACAATAATTTGTACCAAACACAGCCGTATGTAACCGGGGTTAACGGCTAATGATATAATTATAATCGGCATATATGAATTATAATCGGCATTTTATTTTTCATGTGATGAAAACTAGAAATTGTAGAGTGTCGGACTTTTATTTACTTGTGCTGACAGTCTTGAATTCCTCCCAAACATGATTTTTGGAATAAATTCTCAGAAATAAAATAAATCTATACTTAAAAATAGAAAGCTGAAGAGTTTGTTTGTTTGTTTGATTGTACGCGGTAATCTCAAGAACTACTACTCGTCCGAATTGAAAATCTCTTTTTGTGTTGGATAGCCTATTTATTGAGAAAGGTTATAGGCTATATAACATCACGCTACGGTAAAAAGGAGCTGTGCAGCAATGAAAAATGAACGAAAACTGGCAGGCAATTCGATGCGACGGGAAGGGTCTGAAGAGCAAAAAATTGACGCGGACAAAGTCGCGGGCAGAAGCTAGTTAAAACATAATAGGGTATTTTTGGTCCTTATAGGTTTGATTTATTTGTGAAGCTGGCTTCGATTTTTTAGAGCTCTAAAGAACTGTAGACCTACGTATTTCATATTAATTTTAATTTGATACCTTCATGCATTCCTGAAAAGAAAGGTCTTGACGACGAACAAACAGAATCAATAGCAAGCAGTTCTCAATATTTTTCAATTCGCAATATTCTTGTGATATCGTCCGTCTTGGATTCTAGAGGTTTGGCCTCTAGAATCCGAGACGGACGATATCAAGAAATTCGTATAATTTAGTAAGCTCTCTCCTTGCATCAAGCTTACTATTACACTTTCTTTTTTTTTTGGGTGGGAGATCATCAAATGACGGCTCCCGCTCTGGGCGGAGAAAGGCGTGTCAGACTTTTAATGACTGAAACCCACCCGTGTTCCTTTAGTTGCCTGTGCCAGGGTCACGGTAACTCTTTTGAACAAATCCGCAACCCAGGCAGGTCACTATTACACTTGGAAACTGCCAAACGTGCCAATACTAAGGTACCGTATTCGTGTTTTCACTGTTACACTTGGAAACTCGAATACAGTAGCGTAGTAACAACATTGGCACGTTTAAATTCTACAACAGTTTAAACTCCCATTTATCAATGATGAAACATTGCTCGACATCCAACTGAAATTGCAGAAGCCGAAATAGTTAAACCGCTTTCAGCTCACAAAAGTCACACATTAGCCTGAAAAGCCGCAACCATTCGAGTAATTAGAGACCCCTAATAATTACCAAGACTGGAACCTCCAAATCTCCATTCAGTACCTACTGAGGCCGATGTTAATGCATCGAATGTGACCCACAAACGTGAATGGATGCACCAATTAATGCTTGTAGGGGACGCGGCACGAAACGTTACACGAATGGCACTCAGATACATTGGGAATTGGAATTGTTCTGTTCCAACAATATTGCAGTGCTGTGCAATCACTCTGATGAAGTTAGTTGTGTAGTGGAAAGTTTTATTTGTTTATGGATGAGTACCTATTTTAGTATGTTGTGGTGTTGGTGACTTAGAAAGGACGTTATACTATTTGCATGCTTATTGGCTAGGAAAGAGGAATATCTATAATGTAACCAAACCAAATCTTAATATTTTTATTTCACATAAACCTACAACATGGATACCAGA
Organism: Aporophyla lueneburgensis; assembly: GCA_932294355.1. Lineage (NCBI taxonomy): Eukaryota > Metazoa > Arthropoda > Insecta > Lepidoptera > Noctuidae > Aporophyla > Aporophyla lueneburgensis. Next base: position 25,887,313 of record OW028743.1, read on the forward strand.
AAACTGGAAACGTCAGAAGCTAGTTGCATGGTTCCAAATTGTTGATTCCTAAGGAGAAGAGCCAGCAAGAAACTTCATGGTTACCCTTTTAACATAATTAAATGAAGCATATTATTGTTGTAAATTTTTGACTATTTATTTATTTTGTATCTATTAAAATAAAGCATGAAGCATATACCAACCAAGTCTTGTCTTCTCGCAAGTCCACAAAATTGTAATTATTCTGATAGCGATTCGTGTAAAAAGGCACAGCATATTGGAAAAACAAAGAAATGCTTTGTTTATAACTTTGTTTGTTATTGTTTAGCTGTAGGAAAAAGGCTAGGCAGATGACGATAGCTGTGGAAACTAAATCACATAAAAAATTGTTACCTTCACTAGCTAAGTAAACAGTGACAGGAATTTACTGTTATTAATAAAACATCAACAATATACACTTAGTAAAAAAAAAAACGTTTTACACAAAAATAAAAAAAATCATTCCGCAGAATTTGATGAAATTTGATGAAATTTATTTTATTTTATTAATTTAGACTAACTATTTCCATAAAAGAAAAAAATGTCAAATCAGTTAATAAATGACGTAGTTCTGAGAAAACAAAAAGAAAAGTGTGCGAAATGAGAACCTCTTCCTCAAAATACTCGAGGGATGGCAAGGTTTAAACGACACAGCCAGATGGTACCCTTTCGAAATCCTTATTTGTCCAATGCCAGATAGCAGAGTGCCTATGGTTTTCAGTCGCTTTTGCTCAAAACCAGCTAAATACTCGTAGCCAGAACCACACATCGGAAGCTAAAGAGAATTCGTTATGTGCTTGAAAATAGGGCGTTGCAGGAAAGCACTTGCAATTAACTCCCCCTACACTTGGCATACGTAGACGAGGGACGCTGCGCGCTGCACAGACTTGAGATCCAAGCACCACAACATGTGCCTCACTTTTCCACGTACAGCTTCGGTTAAGTGACCCTAATTGTGTTAAGCTATATGAGATTATGCTGCAGATTGTAGGTAGAAAAGACCTTACTATTTACCATGGATACAGATGAGAGTTGAGTTTATTTTTAATGCGGTTTTAGTGGCTTCATCTGCACCTATCTATCTCTGTTCGTAACATAATTTTGAATCGTGATTTCCATCCATTTCAAAACGTCACATCAAATCGAAATTTAGCACACTTATCAAGGACCAACAACCATAAAATATCCATTTAGTTTGTGCCATTATCCTAACAGGAACTTCAGTATTAGCCAATTTTATAATTTTTTGGAGAAAGAGCTACCACACCAAGGAAGGCAGTAGTCTACCAACTACCTACTTCCGTCTGCTCTATCAAAAAACCCACATTAACGGTGTATTGAACGAAAAAGACAAAAATTTAAATAAAAGTTTTTAAAACAAAAACCAGGAAAAAAAATTAAATCAAACTAAAAAAATTGAAAACGATCTTCGAAAAATAAAATTTTAAAATAAGGATTACCTAAAAACAATATATTATATTATATGTATATTTGTTAATCAGACTATCTATCAAACAATAAACATTTTATGTTTTTTTTTTTTTAACAACAATTTATTCTAGCTAGTAGTTAATAAAACTATTATATTTAATTGAATTTTGTATGTAAACTGGAAATGTCATTCTTATTAGATATACGATTATTTTTCCTTACCGTGTATACCAATGAAGTAAACACCCTATTTCACAACGCAACTTTACGATTGATTCATGGAACATTGTACGCAACATTTAACAAATTACATTACGTTTGACGTTTGGAAGCGCCACGCGTCCATCAAACGGGTATCGGCCCGGGCTATTTATCATCGAAACGATCTATTTATCATGTATCCGGGCTATAAACTTATAATTACTACGCAGTGATTATAAAACTTTTGGGTACACATCGTTGTTGGTATTTACTTGATCAAATTGCATAGAACTTTGTATGTTCCATGATGGAGGAGCAGAAAATTCCTTGAGCATGGTTATTATTATAGAATACTGTTGACCACGTATTTAAGTTGACTATAGTATCAGTGGCACGGAGTCTTTTCTACGTAAACTTAAATAAAATTCTACTATCTTATATAAACAGATTGGGAAAGAAAGAGACAAGTGATGAATTTAACTTTCAATCTAAATTACGTCTCTATTGTCAAGAATTTGGCTTGATTTTAAGCATGATGAATTTAGTTCGTCGTGATTGCGTCGAAGAAAATCTTAGTTCCACTTTTGACAGCTCCTATTTATTTCCGTCTCTTGCTTGTTTCATTAAAAGGAAAATATAGAAATAGAGTAATGTAAGTTTAATTGGCGTTCAGCAGAATCATCACCATTGGCTCAAATACCATAGCCTCACGTGCAGGGCCCTCACCTCACATTCAACCTATTCCTGCCATTTATTGCAACTGCAGGGACACCAGCTATCTCATTACTTGTAAGATAAAGTGTCTACATATCTATTATAAAGATACACTACAATGTTATCTGCAATTCACACTATTTTCTTGTTCTTCCCCATTCTTCTAAAAAGTATATACTATTCTACATATTCTAGAAATCTAGACACTGTGGAGATTTTTTATTTGCTGTACTGTGTGTCAATCCCTTTCCGTTACCATTCCTTCTATCATTCAATGAATCTACCTTCAATACAGGGTGTCCTGGCACCTGATTCAAAGTTGTAACATCCAACACAATTTTTTTTTTAACGTTTTGTTTTTCTTTATTGTACACTACTAGTTTTTAGTGCTTCAAGTATATAGCCGCGTTACTTGATACATATCGCACATCCTCTAAAAAACTGTCACAACACAAAAACGAGCAAGAACACAGACAAAGACGCAGTCAAAATATGACCGCGTTTTTTATCTGTGTTCTTACTTTTTTTTGTGTAATGACAGTTTTTAGAGAAAAAAAAGTAAGAACACAGATAATAACACAGTCATATCCCGACTGTGCCCCCATCTGTGTTCCCACTCGCCTCCGCGTTATGACAGTTTTTTAGAGGATGTGCGATATGTACATATTAGTTTTACTGTTGCATTCATCACTGTGACCCATTTCCCGATTTAACTCTTAAAACTGATGCACTATATTTTATTCAGTTCTGTGAATGTCAATTATTTCGTAAAAGTTGATATACGCTGAAATTGATTGATTCCATTCAATTAGCGAACAATACGAGGTATTCAATAAGAATTAACGATACCCAGGGGAGTATCAAGCGATGACAGAACGATAAGTTCGCATTTTTTTATTTGCATTCCATTGCTGTTTATGTGTAGTCGTTGGTGCATGTTTAATGGATCGTATTTGACAAAAAGAGCAGTGTATGGTGAAGTGGGGGTTAAAGTTTCGGTTGGTGAATTATAGTGGTGGGTTCTCTGGTTTTCTGGTTTGCGGCCAGTACGGAATCAATAGCCAGGCCTTTATCTGGGTTAATCGTTTTGTGTTTTCGATAATTGTCGCGTTCATTTTAATAGTAGAATCGACGAATAGGAAAGATAAATATGTACGGTATTGCCGAGAGTTGCTTTATGCAGATTATTGTAATTACCCAACTGTTATTTTGTTTGTAGAGTTATTAATGTGGTTTATTCGAGCTATCTACTTGACAATATGTTGTGTGGTCGTGTGTTGGAATATTATCATTAATCAGCATAATAGCAAGTTCCACAGTTGTATTTAATAGCTTAATATGTTTTGGAGGATAACAAATCTTGTGTTTTACTCATCATAATCATTATTTCAGCCGAAAGACGTCCACTGCTGGACCGTTTCTTGCATCCAGCAGATTCCTTCGGCTTTCACCAGGTCATCAGTCCATCTTCTGGGAGGCCTTCCAACGCTACGTCTTCCAGTACGCGATCGTCATTCGTGTTTTACTCACAAATAAGAACTGTATTTGTTGGAAAACTTCATTAATTACATCATAAAATCAAGAACGTAGTTAATTCATTATACAACAGACTGTTAACTTTAAGTAGCACTAAAGTTAGATGACCGTAAAATGTACATTAAACTGCATTGTCTTGAAAAAAAGGTCTGTGACATTGATGTGTACCTGTAGAAGACGAAATAAACTCCTTAACAAGAGCCTAGAGAATGCTTTTAACTAAATTGTATTTTTATTTAAATTCTAAATACCTAGTGTGTTTTATTCCAGCACTTAAAGCTATTAAAGACACGGGAACGAATGCTCTTTACATAAATTTTCTCTTTCATTTAAGAGTGGGATATGAGGAGCCTTATTTTACTTTTTATGCAAATCCCTCTGAGTGTTATTTAAAAATATTAAGTGGTTATACAAATTGGGTTTTAGTTTTACCTTAAACTAATGAGTTGCAAATTTTTCTGTTACAGTTTTAAGTAAAGTTCTTTTTAATAAATATAATTTAAGTGGATTTAAATAATGAAACTTATATTGTAACAGATGTTCCAACCGAATATTTTCTTTATTTTTATAACGTTGTTCTATAACTATAGGCTTATTAGTCGATTCCCACAAATCAAGTCGCCCGAACCGAAAAATTCTGACACTTTTAAACAATAAAATATTTTCTGTAGACGATACGCACGAAGTTTATTTTATTTATGGGCGAATTAAACTGGGCGCTAGTGTACCTTTCTCTTAACTCTTTATCACTTCCCTGGCAGTCGGGTTAGAAAAGGTACGTTGATATTTAAGTTTTCTTCTCTATAACATAAGACTTATATTTAACTGGCGAAATGTGGGAACCTACTAATCTATACTTATATTATATATTATAAAGCTGAAGAGTTTGTATGTTTGATTGAACGCGCTAATCTCAGGAACTACTGGTCCGAATTGAAAAATTATTTTAGGTTGGGTAGCCTATTTATCGAGAAAGGCTATAGGTTATATTACATCACGCTACAATAAAGAGGAGCGGAGCAGTAATGAAAAATGTTGCAAAAACGGGGAAAATCGCACGGGTAGGCGATTCGACGCGACGGGAAGGGTCGGGGTAACACGAAATTTTACGCGGACGAAGTCGCGGGCAGAAGCTAGTACCTACTAAAGGTAAACCATTGACAGACCCTTCTATTAAAACAGTCATGATGACGTGATTCAAAATTAAATAATTTATTTCAAATAGGCACATAAAAGGCACGTCCTAATAAAAAAAAGAATTGCTTCTAGTTACCCCTTCCAAAATGTAGTTTCATATGGACAAGAATAGGCAAAAAAATTAACCATTTAAAAACAAATCACAATATTTTTAATACATTATCTATATATTAATACGTGAAACGAAAACTTTGGATCCATTTTTACGAAAATTGGGCGGACGGAGGAGTATGAAATTTCGCACACATATAGTTTATACAGAGAAGAAGTGACGAATGCTAATATTCTTTAGAAATTATGCGTTAAAATACATTATTTTCAATAAATAACACGTTACACACACTACTGTTCATTACCGTGTATCTAATACACACATGCATAGATATTCTTTTGTTTATGGTCCAAATCTGTCTTTATTATTTTGTGCAGTGTTACCAACACCCAGAAATATTTACCCCTAAAGCTTAAGTTAAAAAACCCTAAAATTGCCACAATTAATAAAAAAAATCCGCTAAACAGTTATAATGAAAATAACCAACGAATGTTCAGTAATCATAGACCGGCACACAGTAGTAATATTTGTCTATATTTATTACGTGACATTTGTTAATCATTCGCTCTGCATTCTTAGTATCGAGGAACCGTACTAAAAGTCGCTAATACTTTTATTGTAATCAAAAACACAATGATAAATGTAAGATGGCAAAAAACCCTAAGAATACCCCTAAAAATGGAACGCCCCTAAAAAATCTCAATCCTCTTATTTACCCCCTAAATTTGGGAAAACCCCTAATTGGTAAGCCTGATTTTGTGTCTTTAGTCTTACTGAATGTCAAGTATAACCATGGGTAATAAATTAATTTTATAGATATGTAACCTATTTCATTTTTTAAATCTATGATCATATCGAGAATATTTGTCTTTAATATTATTTGTATTAGCGACGATAGGAATTTGGTTTAGTTATAAGAGAAATATTTTTTGTGGTTTTATGGGGAGTGTCAAGTATGGCATTAGTAAGTTTCCCATACAAAACTTAGTGTCGTGTGCAAACTGTAGAGGTTGTATGCCTCACGATTGTACAGGTTGGTTATAATTATGACATTTTGAACTGTCATAATTAATTAGAAATAATAGCCCGGGAAAATTCTATAAAAACAGGGCTTCTGTGATAATTCATTCCATATCCAGCAGTTAAGAAGTATTAAGAAAATAAAAAAGAGAGTCCTGAAGAAGTATTCTTTACTCATTACACCTACTTCCTGGTCCTGGCCATCACCATCCCGCCAGCGAACCCTCTCCACAGTAGTACAGAGTCAACAATTTGTCTATAGTGTTACTGAATGTTAAATATAACCATATTATTTCTTTATATTTATTATTATCTATATTTTTTTATTTAATAATGTATTTCTATTCAAATGAAGTACGGTCGAATTTCGACCAATGGGCGATCACTAGTTTTTATAATTATATCTGAAGACGATGAACCCAGAATGAATTTTTTATAGCACAATAGGTAAAACGGATTAACATATAGCAAAATTAATCTGATCAATATATGCCTACATGTTTACAAATATTGTAAAAGTATATAAGTTTCCTACTATTTTAACAAATAATCATTAACTGTGCGAGTTAAACTAACCACAGGATATAAAATCTATGTCATAAAAATAAATCAGTACTCAGTACTCTTAGATTGTCCTATGGAATAGCACCAGCATATTTCCTCTAATTTATAATGTAAATGTTTACAAAGTGTATTTTTAATGTCAGTTTTAAATGATCTAACTCTTCTCCGAAATTCATAAGCATAATAAGCTAAGGAGTGTCCACTGAATCATTGTTAAACATACTACGAAATTTCAATTTTCTTTTCCAAGAAATTGTATCAGAGACTAAGCAGATCGTAATAGTGATACCCTGTGACGGGTGAGCGGTAATGGAGCACTGACACGGAAGAACCCAACATGTGTTATTCGGAAGATTTGTTTACCAACTCATTTGGGTAGAGGTTCAAGGGCAGCGTAGATGTTGTGTGCGAGGTATTGAAAGTAATGAAGCTTGTAGTGTGGTAAAGAAGTATTATATGTGACTTTTTCATTAAATTCTTGCTAAATAGTGTCTGTAATTCCGACAAATTAAATCCTAGACCTGATATTGGGTCCTAGTCGCTCCGTTGGTTGATTGTTACAGAAATTGATGGACACTAAAGGTATAACTATTAAAACTCTCTAAATATCATACTTCATGAGCTAACGCCTGGTGACAGACGGATGGACTGACGGATAGCGGAGTATTAGTAATAGGGTCCCGTTTTACCCTGTGGGTACGGAACCTGAAAAAGTAGCTGTTACCTCTAACTTACGACGAGACAAAAAAATAACTATACATTCATAAGCTTAATCTTTCTGAAATAATGCTAAGCACTCAATTTTTTTAGGGTGGGAAATCATTAAATGACCTCTTCCACTCTAGGGTGGAGTGGATGGTGCACTGATGGCTAATCTCCGTTGAGATTGGCCGCTATGGCTAAAATACGGTCTGGAGGACTATATGTATATATTTTGTAACTTAAATATGACGGTTGTATTGTATACAGGTCTGGTATGCAGACCTGTGTACAATACAGTAGTTTAGGGACTGAAAATCTGTCAATAATGTAAGACTCGATTAAAACCTACTGTCTATATGGGTACAATGTACTTTGTTTCTTTTCTATGTAAAACAATAATTAAAAAATGCTTGCATTGTAAACAAGCTGATAGAAGTGTGCTGGCCATTTTTGTCAAAGAGAGATTGTCGGTGGACGAGGCGAGTCCTGGCGCAGCCTGGCAGAAGCATATAGATTGGACTGCGGTAGGTTTTTTTATTGAGTGGTTAAACAAAACTCGTAGTTAAAGACAGTCCTAGTTTAGGAAATTGATGATCTATAAATTGTTATAATGAATTTCAGGTCTTTGTTTTATGTAATTAGCCTATTTCTAGCAACAAAACACTTCATATTTCAAAAAGGTGACCGCAGAGCGTAATTTACAGCGGCAAAGGCACCCAAACGTAATGCAATACTGCAACGACTCTACTGAATCAAAACGCGCTTTACTTCACAGACGTATCGCCTCTGTCTTTTCCTTCGAAGAATACCAGCGTAATGTTATATTATCGTACTCACTAAGTTTAGCCAAATGACGTCCACTGATGGACATAGGCCTTCTACAAATTACAGAAGTTTGCCATAATCGCCACGCTTGGCAGGCAGGTTGGCGACCGCAGTATGGTGGTAAAATGCATAGAGAAAGCTGCTGCCCATTCTCTAGTAAGTCCCTTAGTCGACTATTAAGATACCCACAGGTAGAAATAGGGTGGTGTTATTCTTAACGTCCGGCTCCACATGGGTGCTATATTATGTTGTCTATGAAATGTTTCAGTAGATGGCGATATTGAAGCAGAGGGCAATGGCACCATGCTATCCACGGAAGCGTTTGCGGTCTGCGGTCACCTTTCGGTATAGTACCTTTATTATGTTCCAAAGCCGAAGGACCTAGTTCTCTTTTCCAAGCCATAAATTAATTCAACAAAAACAACCATGTTCTAATTTCCGCCATCTATTTCCTTATTCCCACCGAATGTATAAAACATTGGGCTACCAAACATGCTCATCAATCTAACACCACTAGGACTGTGGTACATTTTCCTCCTAATACCGGTCATGCCCTTGAGAGTGACCTTTATTCCCTTTATTTTCTTAGCTTGGGAGTACTGTAATTCATTTAGAAACTGACCAAATACATGGATGTCCGGAAAGAGAAAAAAAAATGTAAAATTTTTTTTTTTTCACTTTGTTGATGATTCTTAGGAATAGAATCGTTACATTCTTTTCTAAAGTCAGAATTTAATACGCAAATTAATCCGTTGTAAACCGATCAGAAAATTGTGAGTCCCCTTTATTTTTCAAACCGTTGATAGAAAACAATATCTTGTCCCAGCTATAAAGCGATTATAAGTCATACTAATATTATAAATGTGGATGTCTGTGAGGATGTATAGAGGAATAGATGTTTGTTAATCTTTTGCACAAAAACTAAAAAAGAAAGAAAGAAAGAAAAATTGTTTATTCTGCACAAACAAAACGCACAAAATAAAATAGTAACAAAAAATAAAAAAACTAAATATACACACGTACAAAGTAGCCAAAAGCCCCGTATGACTGAAATGAAACCCGTATGTATGAAACTACTGAAAGGATTTGGATGAAATTTGGCACACATATAGTTACAACCTGGATTAATACATAGGTTTTAACCCGGTATGTTTCCGTGGAATAATTACCGACCTCTACGCAGGCGAAGTCACTGGCAAAAGCTAGTAGTAGTAGTGACAAAAACTACTGAACGGATTTGACCTGGATTAATACATAGGTTTTAACCCGGTATGTTTCCGGTATGTTTCCGTGGAATGATTACCGACCTCCACGCAGGCGAAGTCGCTGGCAAAAGCTAGTTGAAAATAATTCTGTGTTTACATCAGTAAATATCAGCACAAGAATGAAAAACTAATATAGGTTTCAGTCCTTCATTTAGGTAACATGTTTGTCATATGATGAATAGGTACATGAATTCCATAAACGATAAATTAAATCGTTTTTTGACACGACCATGTAAAAAATTATCAAAGAAGGTTTTATTTTGGTTGTTCAAATAGTTCGTTCGTTCGTTCGAGATAGTACGAGCGCTGAAAGGTATGAAATTTGGGAAAGCTGCAGGATATGATAGAGTGTCAGCTGAAATGCTGAAGTGCGGTGACAGGGTGGTAGCAAGCCTGTTGTGCCGGATCTTTAATTCGTGTTGGAGATATGGCCGTGTACCGGATGATTGGTGTAAGGCTGTAATCGTACCACTATATAAGGGAAAAGGCTCACAGCAGGAGTGTAAAAACTACCGCGGCATTAGTCTTTTGAGTGTTGTCGGCAAACTGTATGCGAAGGTTTTGATAAATAGAGTGATAGCAGTGACCGGTGAGAAAATATGGGATGTGCAGGCAGGATTTAGAGAGGGGATGGGCTGTATGGATTAGATCTTCTCCCTAAGGTGCATAGCCGAAAAACATCTGGCAAAGCACAAGAAAGTCTCCTGTGCTTTCGTTGACTTGGAGAAGGCCTATGACAGTGTGTGCAGAGAAAAACTGTGGTCAACACTATCCATGTACGGTGTGGATTGGCGCTTGGTACGGGCACTGAAATCTTTATACAAGGATTCCAGTGCTTGTGTTAGGATAAATGGGGCATACACGAACTGGTTTTGCATCTCGAGGGGTGTTAGGCAGGGCTGTGTAGCGTCACCGTGGCTATTCAACTTGTACATGGATAGTTGTTTGACAGATTTGAAAGAGGGTGAGTGTGGATTAACAATGAGTGAGTTGCCTGTCAAATGCCTTCTCTACGCAGACGATCAAGTTCTACTTGCATCGTCAGCAGAACAGTTGCAAGACATGGTGACTGTAATGGATGAAGTACTTAAGATGAAAGGGATGAATATAAATGTGAATAAGACGAAGGTGATGGTGTTTGAAAGAGAAGAGAACGTATTGGTGTGTGATGTGAAAATAAATGATAAGAATGTGGAGCAAGTAAGTGAGTTCGTATATTTGGGGAGTTTGTTTACAAGGGATGGAAAGATTGATAAAGATGTGGAAAGAAGAGTGAATGCGGGAAATAAAGTAAATGGTGCTTTACATGCAATTGTGACCAACCAATTGATGTCCAATAAGGCTCGACTGGCTGTTCACAATGGTGTACTGGTGCCTACGCTTATGTATGTGAGTGAATGTTGAGTGTGGCAAAAGAAGCATGAAAGTAGAATAAATGCTGTGGAAATGCGTTCCTTGCGAAGCATGTGTGGTGTGACTATGAATGATAGGCTGAGGAATGATGTGATAAGAGAACGGTGTGGTTTAAAAGAAGATGTAGTGACAAAAATTGAAAAAAGTATGCTTAGATGGTTTGGTCATGTTCAGAGGATGAATGAAGGACGACTCAGAAAAGGTATTTACAAGGCAGATGTGAGTGGAAACACCGGGAGGGGACGCCCTAGGAGGACATATAGTGACCTTATTGGTGATGTTCTTCAGAAAGGTCAGGTGCGTAGTACTCGCAACCGGCGTGTGTGTATGACCAATTGTATGAACCTTAAAGAGGCAAAAGGAGTGTGTAGAGATCGTAGCAGGTGGCGTTCCGTGGTTTCTGCCTACCCCCATGGGAAAAAGGCGTGATTGTATGTATGTATGTAAATAGTTCGTATTACTACCCACACATTGGAATCAACAAACAAACACACTCATTTTAATTTCCCACAGTTGTGTCATAAAACCTAAGTGCTATTTAAATGGGTCGTTAATATTCAATAACTGTTTAATAGCATAGTTGGAGCAATAGAACTGAAATGTTGGCAAAATAAAATATTTTGTACTAAAACGTTCACAATATTTGGTACAAAAAGCTATATAGGTATTCCTTTTTCAAACGACGAAAAAAAACGGAGGAGGTTATCAATTCGACGCGTATATATATATATATTTTTTTTGTTTTTTTTTTATATATGACCACGCGTAACTTTTTATATAGTCGTCCGATTGTGATAATTCTTTTTTAATTGGAAAGGATATACTCTCAAAGTGGTCCCATATAAAGGAAAACAAAATCGAACCCTAAGGGTCGGAAAACAGGGGATGATTGATTGTTCACTCACTGATCGTAATGTATATCCACGCATAACTTTATACAGAGTAGTCCGATTTCCATAATTCTTTTTTTATTGGATAGGGTATACCCTGCCAAGTATTATAAGTACATTAAAGCTACAAAAAATTATAAAATAAAAACTTTTTAACAAAAAATTAAACTTTAAAAAAATAAAAATTCAAAAAATTTTAGCTTACAAAGTTCCCCATAGACTTTCCTGCTTAGCCTTTTCACAACTCGGCTGGGTTTCAGTATAACCGAAAAAATCGGAATACCAGTATTTTACCTACAGCGACTGTCGACCTATCTGACCTTTAAAATCCAATTACTAGGTAACACAATATCCCTTGGTTAGTTAAACTTTTGACTTTCTGTCTATCCGTAACGATAGTGAGGGATCTAAGAATGACAGCCTGGGGACGGGACGGATAGACGGGCTTTCCCGAAGCAAGAAGGGAGGTATGTAATAGATAGTCAACTACCTATCTGCGAATTGACCGCTGCAAGCAAGCTACGAGCTCTTCAAAGATCTCTCATCTAAACAAATAAATAAAATTGGAGTGTCTGTTTGTAATATTAAAATAACCGCTTTTTACTAAGTGTATATGGACGTATACACGGTACATATACCAAAACATTTTTTTTTTTAATTTTTGTCTGTCTGTCTGTCAGTTTGTTCCGGCTAATCTCTGAAATGACGGGACTTTCACTGGCAGATAGCTAATGTAACAAGGAGTAACTTAGGCTACTTTTGTTTTAGAAAAAATCTTTTATTTTAGAAAAATACCTGCGTTAATTTCCGACATCCACGCAGGCGAGGGCGCAAGTAAAAGCTACTTTCTGAAATAAAAATACAAGAAGTTGCCTCGTTCGTCGTGTTGCCCAGTAACTAGATTGTGGAGGTCAGATAGACAGATCCATGCGCGTCATGTAAAATATCAGTAGTCAATTGCATCTGGCTTAACTGGAATTCGACTCCAACATTGTTGGGAAAAAAGCAAGGCAGGTTAATAAATGTTAGTTTTGAAGAAAATTAATACATAATTACTTCGGCAATTATAAAATAAAACCAATGGTTTTTCACTGCAACCTAAGCGTTCGAAACAAAATAGCTCTCAGCTCACATAGAAAAATTTACAACTATTATATTAAAAACATTCCCGAAATTATGTTTCTGAGATTCCACGTTTAATGAATGCGCTACCCTCATTCAGGTCCATGTAATTAAAATTTTTACACTTGGAGACTGCCATCACGAATACGTTTCTCTCTTTAAAGTTCAGTCGTCGTCTTTTTAATACATACATAAAGAAAATTCATCTAGTTTTATATGGAGATTTTATTGTGAACTCGATTTTTCTAAAAGTCTGCCAAAAAAATATTTTTTTTCCCGTTTTAGTCCGTAAAGTTTCGTGGAGGGGCGTGTCAGCCTTTACTGACCCCACCTGTGTTCCTTTATTTGCCTATGCCAGGGCCACGGTAACACTTTCGAACAAATCTCGCGACCCTGGCAGGAAGTGGCATGACCTAGAACCAATATATCGAAGACACACTTCTACCGACACATTCTGGGTACGCGTCGTACATTACAGCCCACTCTCTCTCGAAGAGACGGCCCAGCAGAGCCGGAATGTTCTGCAGAATCCTCTGGAGACGTGTAGCACAGAATCGATCTTTCGGCTGAAATAATGATGATGATCTTGATAAATACACCGTGACATTTTATTCGTCTTATAAAGGTTATCCACTCAATGTATCCGACATAATATACCTATAGAAGTGATTAAAAAATTGTTACCAATTAGGAAAATACGTACTAAGAAAAATAAATTATGCATTAGAATTATGAAACATTCTTTTAATAATGTTTACGTATCATATGGTAGAGAACACACATACCTACCCAGCGCAAGAGTCGATTAGATCATTCCGTCTCCATTTTTCATGAGGTAAAATATCAAACAAACTACGTCATGCGTCATCATCATGAATAATATTTTTATTTTTTTAGTTATGTTCATTTTTTCTTATGGATGTTTAGTAGTCATTGGAAACACGAAGTGGACTGTCGTTGTAAGACGACTAAATTTTAGTTATAAAAGAAAAAGGTCTAGTTGTCTGCATGACACCTAGATAGATTCAACCTTAGTGACGTTTCCATTTACGTGTTTAACTATGCATAGGAAAGAATAAGATTTCATTTTTGTATATAACTGAACCTATTTTAGTTTGGTTTTAATTAACCTCAGGTTTGTGGTATCAATCAAATTAGTTTAATTTGCGAAATGATTTGGTTTCTTAATAACCCATTGTTTCGGTTTGTTTGTTAAACCTATTATCTTCTAAATTAAACATATTTTGTTTACCTTCTTTACTATTAGGTAAACAAATAAGTAGCTTTGTTGGTTTAATACTGTAATTAATATAAGATGAAATGTTTTGAATTATCATCATCTGAGTAGTCCTTTCCCAACTTCATATATTGGGGTCGGCTTCGAATGTAAACGGATGTTACTGAATACCAATATTATACACGGAGCTATTGTCTATCAGACCCCTACAAGCCAGTTACTGGGGAACAAGATGCTTGCTACTACATTGGTTTGACTGCCAAACGTTAGAATATTCTAAATTTTGGATTAAAATCAAGAAAAACATTAATCTTGTGTTAAGCTTATAGTGCAATCTACACATAGAATTGTACATTTATCTGAAACATAATCACCGGTTTAAAATAACTGACATTTAACATGTCTTTTATTATAAAACAAACTATTAAAGTTTGTTATAAGAAACTAACTTCTGCCCGCGACTTCGTCCGCATTAAATTTATTGTTCCACGACCCTTCCCGTCGTGTCGAATCGCCTACCCGTGCGACTTTCCCCGCTTTTGCAACATTTTTCATAACTGCTCCGCTCCTCTTAGTTGCAGCGTGATGTTATATAGCTTATAATCTTTTCGATAAATAGGCTACTCAACACTAAATGAATTTTTCAATTTGGACTGGTAGTTTCTGAGATTAGCGCGTTCAATCAAACAAACAAACTCTTCAGCTTTATAATATTAGTGTAGATACACTACACCTACGTGTAGTGTTTTTTAAAGAAAACAAAGTTGGCGAAGTATTATAACGTTTTCTATATTTTATAACAAGGTTACGACTTTATTAGAAAGCAACGGTGCTAGCTCTGACTTCAAAAGTCACGCAGGGTTTGCGTATTTGCATCATAAGCTTGTAACGTTCCCAATTCTGGGCTTCTTCTGTGAGAGGGAGTTGGTCAAGCCAACTATGTTGAGTTCGGCTTCCAGTTTAATCGAATGCAGCTAAAGAGCAGTATTTTACATGGGGTGACTGCCTATCTAAACCTGCTGTAGGGTAACATAATTGCCCATGGAAAGAGTAGATGTCAGCTTCCTAGCTGATGATTACCCGTAACGTCTGTCACAGCTCTAACAAATTGCAGCTAGGACTTAACGTCCTTTCCGTTCTGAAGTATAAAAGGGTCTCGGAATGAGAAAGATGTTCACCCATCAAAGGACTGTCCTCGACAAGCGCCGCTTAACCTTATCCATCGATCCGTGCGGCTATAATCGGGGCAACAAGCCCCTCCCCTCTTTGAACATTACTTTATCCCATTACGCTAGCTCGACAGCTCAACAATTTTCCCCACACGACTACTAGTGATCCACGTATTAAAATAAAGTGAAACACAAATAACGCAGTACAGACGATGTTGTAAGTATTCCGGTGGGATCGAAGGATACCTGACTCACCTCCACAATTGGACATTACCGTAGAAATTGCTCCTTTATATTCCCAATGCATTGCGGTTTCAATATAACGCTCGTAGTCAGGCTAGCTAATGGCAAATTACTGAATGTAATGTATTGAGTGGCTGTGACTTAGGTGGGGTTAGCTCTTGAAGAAGAACTGAAGTTGAACGCCGAAGTGGTTTTTTGAGTTTTGTTAATAGGTTGTACGTTGCTAGCTTTTGCTAGTGACTTCGCTCGCGTGGAGGTCGGGAATCTCCACGGGAATGCACTACCGGGGATAAAATGTGTCCACCCAAAAACTTAGTATAATATAAAGAATAATATATGAAACTTAATTTATTATTTGTTACTTGTGTGCTTAATTTCATCCGAATCGGTTTTTGCGTAATTGAGTTGGTAACAAAAGTCCAGACATAAAACTTTTCATATTACTAATATTAGTAGGATTCAAATGATTATAGCTATATACTACTTCTAAGTATTGTAAAAGCTTTCCATTATCTGCAAACAAGATAACGTTAAAAATATGAAAAACAAACTGTCATTAGGTAATTTTATTTTTAACGAATGTGGCGATTATGACTATATTCGTACTATTTTCCCTTTTGTCACTGTCACAGAAATTAAAAGCATTAATGACACTGCATGTTTGTATCTATTGACCAAAATATGAATCACTTTTACTTTTACAGAACACTTACTTCTACAGTGAAGCTATGTTTTTTTATAAAATGGAAGAATAAAACAATGTTAGATTTATTGTAGTAGATATATCAAGTCTCGCGCGCGAGTTCTATGCGAGTGGTCGATGACTTGCGACAACGCGAAAATGTCCGTCGATACGATTAAGTGAGTGAGTAATAAAATTAGAGGCGGAGGGTACATAAATAGCGGTCCGTTTGGATTGTCGCCGCACCTACCCTCACAACATTCACAGCTGATCGACTCTGACTCACATTCGCAAACGCAACAAATAAGTGACGATGACGGACCGAAGTATCGCTCTCTCGTTCACTCTCATGCACGAGTGCTACCGACTGTCACCGAATCTGCCACCACGCTACGTAACTCGACGTTTATTGAAAATATTTATGGCATGAATAAAAATCCAATGCAATCAATGCAGGGTAACAAAACTATGGTGGAAGTTTTAATGCAAGGTGAATGGCCTAAAAATCATTCTGAAGTTGGTTGGACGCTGGTTCAAAGTAAAAAGTCAAAGAATCGGTTCGAGGGAAAAACGGGAACCGCAAGCCCTAATGCGAAATTTAAATTTAGGGCTGCTGATTCTAAAATTCCGCTTTTTATTACTAATGTTGACAAAGAGACTACGGAAACAGATATTTGTGATTACATCCAAAATAAGACGCAGGAAACAGTACAGCTTCAGAAAATCAATATGAAATCTGAAAGACCGTATAATGCATTTAAATTGTTTGTCTCTAAATACAAATTGAATAAATTTTTAGATGACAAGATATGGCCCGAGGGTATACGGCTTAGACAGTTTATTTACTTTAAGAACAATAACGTTAAGTTAAATAAACAGCACAGTGTTGAAAATATAACTAACACTTAATGGGTTGTATGTCGAACGTCAAACTATGTACATCCAACTGTAAAAATATATCCCGATCAGCTGGTTGCGTTCGTCAATTATGTGCTCGAGCCGACGTTATAGCGCTACAGGAGACCTGGTTGTTGCCCCACGACGTGCCCTACCTGGCGACCATAGATGGAGACTTCGCGTACACTGGGAAATCAGCTGTGAACATCTCTGACGGTGTTCTCGTGGGAAGACCGTACGGAGGTGTGGAGGAGGAAATCGTTATTTGCGTCGATTTCGGTTATAAATTGTGTTAGTGATCGTATCGTGTGTATTAAAATAGCTCAGGACGAGCGGTCCTTGCTAATATTTAGTGTGTACATGCCCACGGACTGTGCCGAGAATCTTCCTGAGTTTACGAACTGTGTCAGTGAGATTGTCTCAGTGATTGAGAGTAGTGAAGTGGAGTCGGTTTTTGTATTCGGAGACTTTAACGCGCACCCAGGGACTCGATTCGCACGTGAGTTATTATCAACCTGTACTGATCAATCATGGTCCTGCATTGATACAGAACTCTTGCCGCCAAACTCGCATACTTTTACTAGCTCCGCCAATGGATCTCTTCGCTGGCTAGATCACTGTGTTGTCACTGCAGCCGCCAGACATTTAGTGAATAATGCGTCTATTTTGTACGGCGTTTACGTGTCAGACCATATTCCGCTGTTAATAGAATGTAACATTAATCTAATTAAACCTAAAATTGTTAGTTCTTGCATATCTTGTAACAAAGTCATATGGGGTGAGAGGGATTTACAACAGATAAATAATTATTCAGAATACTGTAATAACAACCTAAAACAAATAGATTTTCCTCCAGAATTGTATATGTGCTGTATTGTAAATGTGCTGATAATATGTGTCATAAAACTGAGCATCGGTTGGTGATAGATAGGATGTATAATAGCTTAATTTGTATTTTGAAAGAAGGAGCTGAACTTACTCATGCAGGTTCTGTAACGAAGCGTCATAAAAGAAATTATGTTGTTGGGTGGAACAAAAACGTTCGCGAGGCTCACCGCGATGCCCGATTGTGTTATCAAATGTGGCTGTTATACAATAAACCTACTTCTGGATTAATTTATGAAAATATGTGTTCATCACGAAATCTTTTTAAAGCTAAATTAAAATTTTGTCAAAATAATGAAGAGCAAATTAAAATGGATATGCTAGCATCATGTCATAAAAGTAAGCAATTTAATAAGTTTTGGAAATTAACAAATAAATTCAAATATAGGTCGGGGGTGCCGGTGAGCGTCGCGGTCGTGAGCGACCCCACTGAAATAGCTAACGCTTTCCAAAAACATTTAAACGTAAGCTCTTGTTTGAGTGGCAACGGCGAGCCGTCAAATAGCGGCGCAGAGGCGGCCGTGGCCGGGGTTCCCCCTGTCAGGTTCTCGGCTAAGGAAGTCGCGGGAACCATACAGAACATGGTAAGGGGAAAGTCCCCCGGTCTCGACGGCCTCAGCGTCGAACATCTAAAATACGCGGGAGTACACTTGCCACGAGTGCTCGCTATGTTTTTTAACTTATGTTTAAGTCATAGTTACTTACATATTGAACTGACTAATACAGTCGTTGTGCCTGTTATAAAGAATAAGACCGGTGACGCCTCCAATATCTCCAATTATAGACCTATATCGCTTGCCACTGTCGTTGTTAAGGTATTGGATAGTCTGCTTGATAAAATTTTAGCTAAAAATATCATTCTCGAAGATGCTCAGTTTGGTTTTAGACCAAACTTATCAACGGATAGCGCAATTTTATGTTTAAAGCAGACTGTCCAATATTATACAGACAGAAAAACTCCTGTAATAGCATGTTTCTTGGACTTATCGAGGGCGTTCGACCTGCTCTGGCATAAGCTCACTCATGAGACTACTGTCCCAGCTGATGTTATATCGCTGTTTCAATTTTGGTACAGTTGTCAGAACAATAGAGTTAAGTGGGCTGGCTCATATTCTGATAAGTATGGGCTGGATTGTGGGGTGAGGCAAGGGGGACTGAGCTCCCCCCGTTTGTTTAACCTATACATAAACAAGCTGATAGGTGAGCTCAGTAGCACCAAAGTCGGTTGTCACGTAGACTGCGTAAACAACATTAGCTACGCTGATGACATGGTGCTGCTGAGCCCATCTGTCGGTGCAATGAGACGCCTCTTGAAAATCTGTGAAAGTTATGCGGTGGCTCATGGGCTCAAATACAATACCAATAAGAGTAAATGGTTGGTTTTTAAATCGGGTACTAAAGTGCAAGTAAGGTTAAAACCTACAAACAGCTGCCAGAACTCTCACTCTCTGGGAATCCTTTGGGTCGGGTTCAGAGGTTTAAATATTTGGGTCACTGGGTCACTGATGACTTAAAAGATAACGTTGACATAGACAGGGAGCGCAGGTCGTTGGCTGTCCGCGGCAACATGCTGGCTCGCAGATTTGCACGCTGTACTGAATGTGTTAAGATAACGCTTTTTAAGGCCTTCTGCCAGTCGTTCTACACGTGCAGCCTGTTGACCAAATTTACCCAGCGGGCATACAGCAACCTGCGTGTACAATACAATAACGCATTCAGGGTGCTCTTGAGACTGCCATGGAGATGTAGCGCGTCAGGGATGTTCGCGGAGGCGTGCGTCGACGGGTTTCCCGCGATCATGCGGAGGCGCTGCGCTTCCATGGTTGAGCGCTTGCGGTCCTCCTCCAATGGCATCCTGAATGTGTTCTCAGACCGGTGGGACTTTCCCCTCTTGCATAGGTGGCTGAAAGTTCATTCCCACTTGACAAATGAACTAAGGAACCATTGAACAATCAGTTCAATGGTTCATTCGTTTATTTTATTTTTATTGTCTTCTATTTAATACTAACATTAGGGTAAGTTGTTTTATTACTATCATTATATGGATTTATTTCCGAAATAAATATTTTGAATTGAATAGCACTACAAGGTTATTTGGCGCGTGGTGAAAATCGGAACTTATGACGCCATTTTATTTTTACATTTCAAGTGTCATTTCACAAAACTATTGTACAAATGCATGCGAACAGCGCCCCCCTGTCGCTGTAATTAAGACGCCTACAGAGCCCTGTGACACATGTATATTCTTGACGTTCCGAAATTATTTCACAATGTTTAACTTTCAACATAGAGGGTTCGTGGCTTAGTAATAACAGCCACACGGGTCGATCAATCAGGTTAAGCAACGCTTGCCGCGGTTGGTCCGTGGATGGGTGACAATCTTTGCGTACCAAAACATCCTACAGGCCTCGGAACGCAGATATAGCCGTTGGTTCCGGCTGTTACTTGTTGACATTTGACAGTCGATATGGGTCATTAAAATCCTAAAGGTCTGACAACCAGTCTTACCAAGAGGTATAGTATTACCCAGTAACTAGGTTGTGGAGGTCCGATAGGCAGTCGCTTCATGTAAAATACTGATACTCTACGATTATACTGGAACCCGACATGAACATAGTTGGGAAAAGGCTAGACAGATGATGCAGATGATAAATGATAAATATGATATGTGATATTTGATATTCTTGACTGTAACAAACACACCACACCGTCATTCTATCTCTTCACACACAACCTACACACTCACACCATCATTCTATCTCTCCTTACACTTAACTCACACACTACTCACGCATAACACTATAGGTACCTTTTTTATTATTCAGTTTTTTTTTTGGTTAGTTAATTTAAACATGTCTGTTTTTTTCCTCCATTAATATATATGTTGCTAGAGTTTTAAAATTGACCACTGTATTGTTGATTAGATTAAGTTCGGGGTGAGAGCCTGGTGATCACAGGGTATCCTAGTATGGACGCCAGTCTCTCACAAAGGATCATGTTTGTGAACTTTTTGTTAAAACGATATCATTCCTGTCTCTATGCTATGTATGTGAACCTTTGTGAAGAGAGAAAAATAAAGATATATTATATTATTATTATATTATATTATTATAAATGCCTTTTTTTTGCAAGTAGGTTTGTACAAACACTTTTACACGTCAATCATATTTTTTAAAACTAGATGGGGTCGGCGTTTCCTATTTGACTACTCTGAGAAGAAAGGCTGAAACAAACTCAGACGTCACAGTCTCTTTTAAAGTCCAGACATAATCTTGGTCAGATCATGTAAAGACCATGTGGATTGGTATTATTCATCTATCAACTTTAACGTTATTACATAACCAATGCAAAAGCAAGTTTAACAGTACGTCAAAACTTTAATGTAGTAAACTTAATGTTACGTACGATCTTAGTAATTGAGTCTCTAAATCAATCCTTAATTGGAATACACGCACTAAACCAAGATCAGATCTATAAAGTTAGTATCACAGGGTAATCCGTAATTGATACAAACCAATAGCTTGTTTGCAATGCCATGGAACACAGATCAAAAATTATTGCGATGAAGGAGATGTGACATAGATAATCTTTGTATTTAGGCTTCGGTTTAAACAGAAAAGAAAGTAAATATTAGCATAAGCATTGTTTACTTTCCATTTTATTAGTTTTAAGCTTCATAAGCCAATAAACGAATGTATCTTTTTTTTTTTAAATCATAGTCCAATTGCGGTGACATGGATAATCAACTTTATTTTTATTTATTTATTTTTGTTTAAAGATGGTGACAAGAACAGTATAGTGTGGAAATAATGAAAAAGTTCCCTAAGGGTAAACTTTTTTTTGATGGGAAATCATCAATTGACGTCTCCCGCTCTGGATGGAGCGAAAGGGCGTGTCAGACTTTTACTGACTAAAACCCACCCGTGTTTCTTCAGTTGCCCACATGCCAGGGCCACGGTACCTCTTTCGAACTAATCTCGCGACCCTGGCAGAAAGGGTAAACTTAAAATGATGAACGACGCCATATATAGAAGTAAAGTTCTGATAAAGTCAACCGTGTTAACATTGAACGGTATTTGACTAAACAAATAAAACCACGACAGAACAGAGCTCTGTTAAACCCCAGATGTCGTATTGTGAGTTTAAGTATCATCACAATGCCTATGTGAAAGAGATGGAATTATACATGACCGATAGCACCATCCCTTTTTTGAATTGTAATCATGATGTCATTATAACATATAATAGGGATAAAAGTTCCATGTGGTGCCAGACTTAAAAATAGCACCATCCCATATCTTCCAGTAGGTGTCGTAAGAGGTGAATAAGAGACTTATTAGAGAAAGAGCTGCAGCGTTCTCTATGCATTTTACCACCATACTACAATCGCCAAATCGCCTGCCAAGCGTGGCGATAATGGTAAACCCCCCAAATTGGAGGAGGCATATGTTAAGCAGTGGACATCTTTCGGCTGAAATAATAATGATAATGAATAGAGATAGAAGTGAACATGCAATACAAACAGTCTAAAGCAATCACGTACACAACAACACAAACACAAATAGTTTACCATTTCCTGTACACACAAACATATCTTGTCAATACATTAGTTGACACATCTCCTGGAGACTTGATCTGTGACATCCGACTGTCGCAAACACGGCGAATGGTTGCATCAATCATGTAGGCTAGCAGCCACCTGTCGATCTCTTGCAATGCATCTTCATCAGAAACGAGACGTTTACTAATCTGTCCTTAATCTGATACAACGATCTATTGGTGGTTATAATCTAAGGTGATCAAGGATTGTACAGTTAGCAAATGAATAAATTGATTGTAAGCACTGGACTATTTATTAGCTTTAGATTATGCAGGATTCGGAGTTTTCGAAATGTAAGTTTGAATAATCTCACAAACATTTAATGGAACTAAAACACTTTTTACAACAGGATATAATCAACACTAGCAATGACAATACACCTTCGCTTAAAAGTATTACAAACGTTAACAGTCAGATATTAAAATATTGAAGATTAAATAATCTGCCGTGGCTAACAAAGCCACGTCAGTTTATTATAACGGATAGCATTATTTCTATACGGAGTGACGCAGTATTACTTTTCAGTAATACTTTTCGGCATCGCAGCAACAATTGAGCTGCGCGCAGCCGCAGCCGTTTCATCGTTTTTAAAGGACAAGTAACACGCGTTGTCACTTGTCGCCTGCCGATGGTTACATAATTGAAACAAGACGACGGTAGTTGATAGAAATGCGTTTATTTTAAATATAAACTACATTTATTATGTCCACTAGGTACAATTGTATAGCGAATTTACTAAAATCCTAACATGATGTTATTCTTAATCAGAATATTGCTTCAAAATGTATGTATCATCATTTCAGGCGAAAGGCGTCCACTGCTAGACACAGGTCGGTATTCTATACTTTTTCCACGTAGTTATTACACTTTTCTCTAAATTAGTAGTTTTTTTTTTTGAAGTGAAAACTTCATTAGCGGCGTTGTGCACTTTTTAGGGTTCCATTGCCAAATGGCAAAAAACGGAACCCTTATAGATTCGTCATGTCTGTCTGTCTGTCCGTCCGTATGTCACAGCCACTTTTCTCCGAAACTATAAAAGCTATGCTGTTGAAAAGTGGTAAGTAGCTGTATTCTTTAAACCGCATTAAGATTTTTACACTAAAATAGAAAAAAACAAAAAATTTTGGGGTTCCCCATACTTAGAACTGAAACTCAAAATTTTTTTTTTCATCAATCCCAAACGTGTATGTATGAATCTCTATGAATAGGTCTTCAAAAATGGTATTGAGGTTTCTAATGTCATTTTCTTCTAAACTTAATAGTTTGCGCGAGAGACACTTCCAAAATGGTAAAATGTGTCCCCCCCCCCGTAACTTCTAAAATAAGAGAATGATAAATCTAAAAAAACCATATGATGTACATAACTATATAAACTTCCACCGAAAGTTGGTTTGAACGAGATCCAGTAAGTAGTTTTTTTTTTTTTAATACGTCATAAATCGTAAACAGCAATTTACCTTTAATTCTTGTCAATCAACTCAAATTTAAGAATTTAAAAAAAAAACATTTAATTTCATAAACATAAACCTTATGCATAAACTGAGGATACCTACAGGTTTGTACGGAACCCTAGGTGCGCGAGTCTGACTCGCACTTGGCCGGTTTTTTTTAGTAATGGGTAAAAAAAATTAAACTCGCGTCAGGACACGTGACCTGATCGAAAATTCGTAAGACGGACGGAGAGTGATTTTTCTGAGAGATAAACTTTTTAATGTAATATAAATTGTCATGTTTGTGTACGATAGCGCAATAAATAAATATTGTATAGTGCCACGTAAATGATAGTACTTTTATACAGATAATTAAAGCAATTCGTGCAAATTTATTCCCTAACCATTCCAAAATATCAAAAATGCACAACGTTAATATTCAAGTTTTCACTTCTGCCGGCACTCCCGGAGTGCAACCCGTCTTTTTTTTTTTTGATAACCGTTCATAGGCTGCTCAACTTAAATGGGACTAGGCAAGGCATGTCTGCCGCATGTTCCTTGGGAGCCCAATTAGCACAGAACTGATGTCCTGAGACAGTAAGTCGGGGTCGCAGCAAACCATGTAGAGGACAAGCTGGATAGGTTCCGTCAAAACTGGAAGGAGGACGCGGCTCGCAAAATATGGAAGAATGGAGGGAGGTCTTTGCCCAGGAGTGGGACAGTGTAGGTTCGTAATAAAATATAAACCAACGTACAATTTCTACGCTATGGGAGTTTCTCGTGAATCATTGTGTTTAATTTTGGTGGCACATACAGCAGTCCGGGATTTCAAGCGATCAATTTTTATGTTTGTCTCTACAAAAAATAAAGTTTTCTAGTAATAGAAATAATGACTTACGCAAGATAGAAAAAAATACTTATTACAAATGTCGTCATGAATGTTTCAGCTCATAACTTTTTGGTTCGAACTGTTTTTGGCAACTCTAGACTTCAAAAGCATCTATAAATTATGGTTTAATTGAATTACAACTAACTTTTCTGTAAGTCGACGCCTGATTTATAGCAAAGTACTAACTTACCAACTTGATTTTGTAACTGGACATAGTCAACAAATCTATAAAATTCTGCAAAAACTCAAATCACTATTTTGTTAGACAAACGCAGAAGTAATTACCTACCAGTTCTTAAACACGGTAATTTTCACGAAATTGAGTGTTGCAAAAAGAATTTAAAATTATGTACCTTTGTGAATTTGCAATTCTTGAAACATAAAAAAATATTATCTGACGTGTAAAAGTTTTTGTACAAACCTACTTACAGAAATAAAATCATTTATCATTTATTTATATATCATAGTTTTGTGCTAGCTTAGTGTCGATAGGCTTACCAAGCGTGATGATAAAGTTTTATTACAAAAAGGCTCTTGTACAGCAGTAAACCTTAAAACGTTTTTATTATGTAATTTTATAAAGTAACTCTCAAATAAAGACTCTGCAAAACTTTACTGCCCAAGCATCCGTTGTTTTAACATAAAAAACGTAGTAACAATATTCAATAACCCTAAACTGAAATTCAGAAGTCGTTTCACTGACCAGGACATTCTACAAGTCCTAGATGACCGACATTGAACCTTAGGTCAAAGAGATTTGAGACAGATGGCATAAAGGTTATCTGCTATGTGAATACATAAGAGGTAGGCAGTGAAAGCAAATTTTCTGAATGTAAATAGCTATTGATTGAGTGAATAAATTATATTTGGAGAATTTTCTTTATACATTCTGTCAAACGTGTTCTGGATTCGTACTTTTCTGTAATTGGTGGTTATTTCTAAGTACTATTTTTAGAAGAGATCACTCGTTACATAGCATTTATTTAAAGGGGTGACTTGTGGCAGCAATCCGCTGGATGTGAGAAGCACAGAACCGGTCGAAGTTGCCCTGCATGGGGAGGACTAAGCCTAATGGAGCCGGTTGAGTTGGCGGTGGCGGTGCATGGTGGAAGCCTATGTCCAGCAGGGTACGAAGACGCCTGTTAGCTGAAATAATGAATCAAATTGTGAATAAATATTTAGCATATATTTTGAACCGTGTGGTTCCGGACGTAAAGAATAGCACCACCCCATCTCTTCCCGTGGGTGTTGTAAGAGGCGACTAAGGGACTTACTAGACCGCTAATTTGTAATAAGCTCGTTTACAATGGCATGTTCGTTTATAATGGGCAGCAGGGTTCTCTATGCATTTTACCACCATACTGCGATCGCCAACCCGCCTGCCAAGCGTGGCGAAAATGGCTAATCCCCCCAAAAATTGTACCGGTCAAATTGGTGGTGCTTGGGGGAGTCCAGCAGTGGACGTCTTGCGGCTGAAATGATGATGATGATGATATATTTTGAAGGTTTAGTGGATTGTTAAATTGTATAAGTATAGCCAATGATTTTAAAGTGCCCTAGGGGCACTGACAGTTTTCGTCAGTTATTCAAAAACAAATGACTATTCAATACATTTTCATTTGACACTTTTTATGAAATAGCAGATTTTTATTTTATCACCGGGAAAAGTTTCTACGCATGGTCTTACATGTGCTTAATTCATTCATTACAGTTTGCACGTCCATGTCCCTACCACAATTTTTGTTCTTCTGTATAATATAGCAAACAGACAATCATTACGCCCATGTTTGACTTTGTCTTGAAATATAACCTTTCAGAGGAGCTTCATAAAGTGTATGACTAATAAGAACTATTACAAAATATTTGTTCTTTGTAATCATAAATCAAAAGAAAATAAGTTATTGAGTCAACTAACACAAAGTATTAGATATGAAATGTCCCAATGTTAATTTGATTAAGTTACATATGTATCTTTAACATTTTATATAATTTAGAAGATGAATAAAACACATTTTACAAGATGAATTGAATTGGCAATTTGTTTATATTTGCGAATATGATGAATGATTGACAGAAAACTTCTAATATTCGGTGCTGAAATTGATTGTGATTACTTTTTATATTTAAACGACTGTATTGCCTCACAAATGAGTAGTGGTGGCCCAGTGGCATCGCTCCCGACTTACAAGTTGTTGTTGGTCGTGAGTTTGATTCCAAGCAGGCACGGTATTTTGTGTAATTAATTTCATCATCACTGCTTGCGAAATGGTGAACGACATCATCGCATCGCGAAGAAACCGATATTTTTTCGAATTAAAAATTTGAAGATTAGCGGCAGCCGCCAGCCCGCACTGGGCCCACGCAGTAGTTAATTGTCCACTATATTTCACTGAGAGGAGGCCTAAGTCCCAGCACTGGGAACATTATAAGCTTATTATGCTATCGCCTCACTCCACGACAAGGACTTATTTCCACATAGTACTCACAATGATATACTTCTTGCCAGTTTGTGTAGGATTATTACTAACTCATTCAAAAAGCAAACAAAATCAAGATTTGTATTTGTTTTAATTTTACCCGTACTCATAAACCGGGTTATAATCTCAAATTAGAAAATAAACCACATAAGCAACTTCAAAGCAATATCTCTATCCTACTTCATACCAATAATTATAACTGCACTCATACGTAGGTACATACCACTTCATAGCTCAGCCGAAGATGAAATTAAATGGAAAAGAATTAAGAATTTCATTTTCCATTCTCCGTCTCAAGTTTTAATTGCCCTCCATTGCACAAGTTGAGAAATTAATATGTTTCAAGGGACTTTTATTTCTGGACATTGTTCTGGAGACGTCTTTTGTCCTGATTTAGTGTATTTGCAGCACTATGCCTCAAAATATAGGTTTTATTGTTGAAAAGCCAGAATATAGATGAGTTTGTAGTTTGATTGGTTTGGGCGAACTAAGTTTGAGTGGCACGAATGTTTGTAGTATGGACAGAGATAAGCCTATTTCAGGGTGAATTGATGACGAATGGCCGTTGTTGCGAAAGTTATGATTTTATCTTTTTGTTCGATGAATGCAATCTAGCACAACCTGCATTCCAATTATGTAATACTTTCAAAGAATTTCATCATTTAAATAGTTTGAAAAAATTGTGTCGAACAGCGTCGACATCACAATTTTAATAATAATATGAAGGAGATAACAATATAATAAAAAGGTTTATTTTCTTCACCACATAATGATAAGTCAGTTTTGAAGGGCTTGTGGCTAAGTAATGACAGCGGCACGGGTTGATGGTTCAGGTTAAGCTACTCTTGTCGCGGTTGATCCGTGGATAGGTGTACCATCTTTACATACCAAGACTTTTCCGTGCCTTGGAAAGCACGTTAAGCCGTTGGTCTCGGCTGTCTTTCTTACATCTTAGACAGTCGTTACGGGTCGTCAGAAGCCCGGAAGTCTGACAACCAGTCTTACCAAGGGGTATCGTATTACCCAGTAACTGGGTTGTGGAGGTCAGATAGGTAGTCGCTCCATGTAAAATACTGGTACTCAGCTGCAACCGCTTACACTGGAAGCCGACCCCAACACAGTTGGGAAAAGGCTAGGCAGATGATAATGAATAATAAGTAAAGAAAACAACAACATGGAACATAGCGAAGCCTCGACATAGAAAAGAGCCAAGCAAACAGTTAACCCCACCAAAAGATGCATCGGTGAAGCTCGACCTGGATCAACATGCCGGCGACGACGTGAAAAGATGCCCTCCTATCACCCTTCTCTCCACTAGTCCAATGCTTACTTAAGGCTGCATAGTCGGTAGGCTCGTAATCCTTTCCTATCCTATGAGCACGTCTTCCCTACCGGGAACCGATTACTTTTCCTAATTTTTTTTGTTCGAATTTCATTTTATCGAAAACTATTGGCCGACGTCTTTTTGACATATTTTTAAATCATCGAAGTATCATGTGTCATAGGTGTTATTTTACCGAATTATGTTTCGCCGATTTACGAAATACTATTAACTTTTTTCATTTGCCAAATGATTTGTTTGCCATATTTTCACCACAGTGAAACAAAATTTTAGGGAATATTATTTGGTCACAAATATATAGCCGGTTATTTGGTAGCGTTTTCAATATTAAATTAAATATATGTAGTGTCATAAAAATTCAATATATTGTGCTACAAAATTTAGTGACAAACGAATCGCTGTAAAACCGACTTTACGTAGTCTTGTCTGCCCTACCCCTAGAGTGTAATTTAAGCCCGGGCAGGCGCGGAGGGGTAGGGCGGCCCGCGAGCTGAGGAGCAGGTGGTCTGAAGGCCCGCCGCCGCAGCTAAGGCTGGCCGGCGAAGCCGAAGCTGCGGTGGTGAGCATTAAAACCATCTGCGACGATAAGCTCGCGTGGGGCCGCCCAAACCCCGCAGCGCCGGAGCCGTGACAGAAACAATGCTTGCTGCATGTTGCATGCCTGCTTGCATGTTGCATGCCTGCTTGCATGTTGCATGCTTGTTTGCACGCTGCATGCTTGCTTGCATGCTGCATGCTTGCTTGCTGCTTGCCTGCTTGCACGCTGCATGCATGGTTGCATGTTGCATGCTTGTAGCAAGCAGCATTGTTTGCATGCTTCTTACTGGGACCCTTTAAAAACACTTTTGTTCATAATAAACTGTTTTATTAAGTGCCATTACATTTAAATAAATAATTAATTGAACCAAAGAGTAGGTTAATCTTAACATAGGTATAATGAATGTCTGGAAACATAATACTTCGAACAAATGTTATTTCGGCTAAGTGTAACTTCGGGAAAGAGTTTATCGACCAAATGAAACGTCGGAGTAACGAAAAAAGTAGAATTGATAATAGGTCAACTGATACAGTGGCAGACGTGACTTCGATGAAGTAAAAAAAAAACGAAACGATAATAGTTGAAAAGTTTTAGGGGAAATGAAATTCGGTCAAATATTTTTCGAACTTATGATAGGTAACCTTCCCTACCATTACAGCGCCCCCCGGTCTACTTCTTGATATGCAATGGCCTATGTAGCACCATGAATCATGACGTTTCAGGGGCTAGTGCAAATCTCGGGGTTCATTCGATTAATCGAGTCTGGTCAAACCACGCTGGGATCGGTGCAATTCATTTCAATACATGTTAGTTTTGCAAAAATACATTAATGTTGTTGAGAAAATTCTAGTTCGGAGGCCTCTTAACTATCCAGCCAAGCCACAGTAATACAAACATATTTATACTAATAGATGATAATGTTGGAATGGAAGACAAAATAACAATTTAAGTCAGCAAAAAGAAAACTTATAAATAATTAGACAGCAAAGTATGATGTGTGCGTGGATATGTAATGAGTGTGTGATAGCCAAAACTGGTCTTCTATAATGATAATTATGTGTATGTAACATATCAACCTTCTTTATGAAACAACTTCTATGAGTCTCTCTGTGGCTTCATAATTGTGAAATTGCATGTGAATAGCAAATGTTTATCTTTAGTCTTGCAAATGAATTTGTTGTTGAGCAAGTAATAAGTAACACACTTATAAGGACCCAGATCAACAACATTCGATATGTTGTTGAGCTGGGCACTGACTGTAAAAGAATGCTTTCCAATTATCAATCACAAAAAAGTCGCAACTTTGATTTCTAAATGCATATTCATTTTCCTAAGTTTGGTTTCCGCAAAACAAGGATTTCAGTACGGAACACTAAGCCCATATAATTAGTTTTGTATGTTAGTACGTGTTTGATTTTCTCAAACATCAAAGCACGTAAAATATTGAAATTGGTATCGATACTTATTTTTCCTTGACCTGAAGTGTAGGGGACTAATGACCGATTTCCTTACCTCAGTCGCTCCACTGTGCACTGTGGTGAATTTTCCTCCTCCATTTATTAGATTTTTGAATAAAATATTTTTTTATTTCGACGTTTTTTGTCATAAACCTTAATATTTTAGACCAAATAAATGATGGTTCACAGATTCCTTGGTGATTTTTTTCTTTATCTTTTTCAAACGGCTGCACAATTTCGATAAAAGAAATATAGCCATCGTTTTTTTTTGTGGGTGGGAAATCATCAAATCAACGCTTGAAAGGTAAAATTGACTAAGCGACATTGTGGCCCTATGTCGCTTAGTTAATTTCGCCTTTCAAGCGTCGAAATGATGCCTCGCGCTCTGGGCGAAGCGGGAGGGCATGTCAGACTTTTGCTGACTGAAAACCACCCGTGTTCCTTCAGTTGCCTATATGCCAGAGCCACGGTAACTCTTTCGAACAGATCTCGCGACCCTGGCAGGAAATATAGCCAGCCTGGAGTCCAAGAAGGTTTCATAATGGTTACATTCATAATATTGGGAGGAAAATAAGTAGTTAAGTAAAATCATTTTGTCAGTGTTGAAGTAAACGAGCCATGCGAGTATCCGTAACATGTGTCTTTTGATACAGAAAAGAGAATGAAAAGTCAAGTTTTATGAACGTTTACAGTCTCAATCTATCAAAAATACCTCAAGTTTCCATACTGATATATGATTGTCGCCGAGATTAAACTGCGACTAGATTTTGAACGTTTTTCAATACCTTCAGGTGTAAGTTTGCGATGCAAGTAAATTTTTTGTAACTGTTTTCTTCTTAATAGTGTGTTTTGCCAAAGAAATGTCGATTTCGTTCTCTCTGCATATTTGTTTCAATTCTATTGTTATTTTTTTAAAACTAATCCACAAAAAAATCTCTAACTAAAATTATCTTGGCTTGTAAAAAGAAGTGAAACTTCGACAGTTAATTAAATATATCCAATTATGTGCAACCACATTTCCTACAGTTTACCCAAAGTACCAGTAAATTCTAGTTTATTTTATTTGGCATTAGTACAATATCACACTGTCTAATGAATCTTCGAATAGTTTATTCTAAGCGAACAGCTCTTTGCTCGTAAAAAGTGTAAGTTAAGCAATTCATTAGACACAATGATGTCTTCCCGTAACGATATGTAGAAGCTCTTTATTGACGTAAGTTACGATGCAAGCAGTAGCCAACAGCGGGATATAATAAGTTAGATGAGCTCAAGCAGATGCACTGCGGCATGTTCAAAATATGGTTATTACTTGGTGCGAGTTGGGAGCGAGTAGCGGGAATGTGGATGCAATTGTGACGAAGTATTTTAGTTAAGTTACAAATTAATTTAATTTGGATTTTGCTAACTTTATAGCCAAATGATCATAATGTTAATTTTATGGTATAGCATAAGCATGGGTATGGGTCAAAATGTTAGGCCACAAAAGAGATGAATGAAAGCCAATTGCATGCAGCTGAGATGACATTGTTAAGAGAGATGTGTGGTGTTACACCAATGGATAGAATAAGAAATGAGTACATAAGAGGACGTCTGACAGTAGCACAGTTAACTCAAAATTTGTGTGGGAATCGATTGTCATAGTATGGGCACGTGATACGAAGGAATGAGGAAAATGTCGTAAAGAACGCTTAGAATATGAATGTCCATGTCTAAGTATAAGAGTAGAGAGAGACCAAAGAAACGATGGATGGATTACGTGAATTATGATAAGGATAGAAATGGGATGTTTAACGAGATGGCGACGAAAAGAGAAGTGAGGAAGAAAAAAAACATGTAGCACTAACTCCAAATTAATTGGGATAATGGCAGGAGAATTATGGGCATAAGCATAAAACTTATTTGACTTATATTTTTACAATTCGGCTGCTGGGACACACAAAGAGGAGGCCCTCTTTGTGCGAAGGAGTTGGCTCCACCACGCGGCCCCAGTTCTGCCCTGCTAAGAGAAAAAGCGGTATCTCAAAAAAAATGTAAAGTTGATTTTAATGCCATCGGATAGCTTTAAAAAATACGCATCTAATAAACTGACGAAAGTAACGTCTTCTTTTAACAGATCAATTCAATTTAGTGTTCAATTTTTTAATTGTAATAAATCATATGATGAGATAGAGAAATCTTTCTAAAAAACTTTTATCATATGTTTGCTTTGCTTTGCTTTTCGCCGGTCGAAGTGGCGAGCTTGGGGGAGGCCTAAGTCCAGCAGTGGACGTCTTTCGGCTGAAATGATGATGATGATGATGATATGATTTAAACAATATAGCGCTAAAAGGCTTAGTTAAAATCAACTTTAAGATTTTTTTGAGATACCTCCTTTGCCTGGATACTTGACCTGGTGAAGGCCGCAGGAATGCGTTGGATGCGAGAGGCACAGAACAGGTCGAGGTGGCGGTGTTTGGGGGAGGCCTATGTCCAGCAGTGGACGTCTTTCGGCTGAAATTATGATAATGATGATGACCACTTTTGCGCTTAGTAGGGCAGAGTTGGTAGATGTCACATGTACGCTGCCACGCTAGACCCCGTACAATAGGATTTCAATTGAGTAGGTGGAAGCGTGATAGTGGGGTCCAGGAAACAAGAGTGGCGAGCGAAACTAGTCCGCCGTACGCGGAGCAGACAATATAAGAGAACAATTACAAATAAATTAACTACAATAAAACGAACAAAGGAACTCACCTGATGGACGACGACCACCTGCTTCTTGGGATTACCTGGATCTATGTATGTAAGTGAGTGTGTATGTATCGTGTAGTGAGGTTATGAATAAGTATTCTCAGGAACAGGTTACCATTTGCCGCTTCAAGAGGTCTGGCGTCCAGACATGCGGTCTCCCACACTTAACCTTCAATGTTCTTTAATGTCAAGAAACTAAACCCGTATTCCTTCACCAAATGGGGTTATTTAACACAATATCATTGGGTCATGACGTATTGTCCGCAAAAACGACCGATTTTCAAGGATTGATTTACAAAAAACTCGCGGAAGCAAAAATCTGTCCGACGCTCTCAAAGACCAAACTAAAAGGGGGGAAAAGGAAGTGACAAGTGTCAAAATCAAACTTGACAAGTCAGATGTCATTCCGTTCGGGCGGCGCGTTCCGAAAGCGCATAGAGTAACAAAGTGTTCGTTCCGAAACATCACAAGTCTTCAAATTTTGGAATCTAGGACATACCGGTAACTGTGGGGCATCTTTTTCCTAAATGGATATAATATTCCTGTGTTTACTATTGTAATGAATCCTACATATAAAACCACCTCTTAGCAACATGCATTTCATGAACCGGCCATAGATAGCTTGCCCACCAACCTAACTAATATATTCTCGGATCAAACATAAAATTCCCGCCCTACCTTTTTTTATTCACCACTTTCAAAGTTCATAGTTAACATCGGCAACTTGATCGGAAGTACATGTTGTCACGTCGCAAATTGAAGAATGCTGGAGGTGTGCGCCTTAGTGAGGAAAAGGGTCGCATTCCAAAGAGGCTCGGGATTCCGAGGGATAGTTAATTCCATAGCATATTCCGATATGGAAAATATTCATATTTTATTGCTCTTATAAGTTAATTTTGTCTGTAATTTTGGTGTTAATTTTTTGGTTTATCTTATTTCATTTTCCAAACAAATAATTTTATATTTTGCATAAAGGATTGTCCATTTTATGGAATGAAAGTATTATCTATGACTACCAGTAAAATCAGCAAAATAATCCTGGCATGTGTCTGGATTAAACTAACATACCCTTCAAAATCAAACTAATGCTGCTTGGCTGCTGAATTTAATGCAGTTTTCTCTACGAGAGAACCCCAAGGAATGTTACTTAGATTCTGCTAAACCTCAACGACCTTACACATATAAAATTGATCCTTATTTGTATAACCTCTTTGTACGGAAAGGGAATACCAGTTTGATTTTAGCTGGTAGCACTGCTGGGGCCTCCTATCGGCGAGAGAGAGTGGGCTGTAATCCACTACGTTGGATGAGTGCGGGTGGTTGATGTCTTCGATTTTTGGAACGAAGTTCCTTATGGCACGTTGCGAAAGGGGGCTAGACGGAATTAAGAGAAAAAGTTGTAACGACACTTTTTAACCGTCTTAAAAAAAGGAGGAGGTTTCTCAATTTCACTGTATATATTTTGTTTTGGAACGAAGTTTTTGGAACGGAGAGAGAGAGGGAGAGAGAGAGAGAGGGAGAGTATTTTTGTTGAGTGTATACAGGTTTTGTGTACATAATAAAAAATAATAACAATAATGAATGCTGGAAAGGAACTTCGTTCCATCCGGGTGTCCCTTGACACCTCTCAAGTTTTTTGTATCAAGGACATGCCGGTTTCCTCACGATGTTTTTTTTTTAACGTTTTGAGAGCAATGTTACAAAAAGTAAGGCGCCTGTCTGCGTTTGAACCTACAACTCGTAAGTCGCAGCCACTGGGCCACCACTGCTCTAGTCTTCCCGAAATCTTGTCTACATATATAATTAAGTTGTGAATACCAGAACCTGCCACGTTATTCTCAGGATATTAAACTATGTGAAGCATTTTGAAGGTAAATTCAACACTTTCTCTTCGACACCTTATGTTGTATTATTATATTAATTAACTCTATGCTCGAAACACCCGTGAAATACGTGGAAGAGAGGGAGTGTATTGTATATTAACTAACGCAGAAGGAAAATATTGTACAAGCTGAAATGCTGCCGCTGCTATTGCTCATGATTTTTTTCATTTAAATTACATTATTAGTGAATATATCTATTGATATTTATTCTAGAAGTATTTATGTATGTTTGTATGTATGTTTATTTTTTATTTTGTATGTTTATATTTTAATTATAGTATTATTTTTCTTCTACTATTACACACGTTGCCTACATCTCTTTGTATATTCTCTCCTATTGCAAGTATGCTGGAAGAGATTTCTTAAATAAGCATTACCTTTGTGCATATATTTCTGTTCCTTTCTTCTTGTCTGTTTAGTGTGCATAAATGGTTAAATAAATAAACGAAATGTGAAATAAAAAGATCTTCCGAAATCTGTCTTCACTACAATTATATTGTATGCCTTAGCACGACCACAAAAATAACTTGCTGGGGTGAAAAGTATAGCCAGGTATTCCCATCTAGTGGTGGTAAAGTAATATTTTTCAGCTACTTTCATAGCAAACCATCTGTAAGCCAACGATATTTTTGACAGACTGAAACTTAGATCACACCGTGAACGTTTTTGTATTCACAAGAATTGCCTTCTGTTTTCCATAAGCTTTGGTTTATAAAAATCAGACGTCAAACCGTCTAGGTCTCTTACAATATGCAGGATGAATATCCGCTAGTAACTTGGCCCATTGGTATTTCGTGGCTTATTCTAGCGTCACTGAGATACGACCAAACTTTCTCATGTGTTCCAGAAACTAGCTCCTATTTACAAGCCCCAAATATTTGGTCCTTTAAGAATAACCGTCCAAAATGTTTGGCCAACAGTTTAATGAAATAAAAAAACTTTGAAAAAAACATTTGCCAAATAGTTTTGATGGAAATAATGAACTTAAAAAAAATATACTAACAATTTTACAGTTCAGAGAACAATTATATTTAGGTAAATTGAAATTGTTAAAAGTTTATCGTTTAGTAGGTCAACGATTCAGTTAATATTAAACAACCAGTAACGTTGGAACTTTGTTGTGTTTCAAAATATATGGACTCAGAGGTCTTACCACTAAATTACTTTGTGTTCGTAGGTACAGCGTGATAATTTCTATAAACTTCGCTAAGCTTTGATGTCTTTGAAATTAAATTACGCTGTGTTAAATACTTTGGGTTTGACTACAAAAATACAAAAGTCTTTTAAGTACTGGGTTATTAAAATAATGTTGATAACGTATGATATTTCTTTGCGTACGTGAATGAAATGTTTTCAATTTATGGCATATATACGAACAACCCAATTTCATCGATTTTAAATATCCACCCGGAAAATTGTTGCCTCTCACACAGTTTTTGCATATTATAAATGCGCCAGTCATTACAAATTAAACCTTATCTCAACGGTATAAAGTCATGATATACTTGTATTTTGCAACGGCTCTATTCCCTGCAAAATATCACACTCGACCCAGAAATATAGAACAAGAAATAATTAATTAAAACGGTACATTCTTTGAGAGTCAACTCCCGGGAGGTGACGGCATCCGGCAATATTAATATGATAAATGCAAAAATAACTTTATGTCTGTTACCTTTTCGTGCCGTAACAGCTGAATACACACACGTAGACCATGATCTGGTTTAGGACATAGGATACGTGTTATCCTAGTAGTACCTTCGATCACAACGATATCGAAACATTGTGAGGAAACCGGCTGACCTAGAACTAAAAATTCGAAGATATGTGACATCAACCTACCGCATGAGAACTCCTTAGAACCAAAATTTCGAAGACATGTCACATCTACCAACGGGCTCGCGTGGTAGACTATGGCTACTACGTCTGACAGAGAATCCCACTGCTGGGACACAGGCATCCCCTGTGTCCCAGCAGTGGGATTCCCTCGGGATAATTGTCGATTTCCTCCCGATTGCAGCCTCGGACAAAAGCTAGTTTTCTAGAAAACATGAGTAATCTAATCCATTCCGCAGATGACCGGATCGCACGCAGATGACCCACTTTTAAGTTTATGCCAGATTTAATTAGAATTGAATAGAGAACTGGATTTTTCTGCGAAAAGTCGTTACTGAATACCAGGTTTTATAATTGGGGATAAAGTGGGTAGTTTGCACTTTAAAGCCTTAACAGAGTTTTATTCTCGTTTCCCTGAATGGAACACATCTTTACTGGGATACCATTAAGGTAAGAAAACATATTAGGGTATAAAATAACGTTGTAGGCTTATTTTTCATGCAACTCATTAATCAACATAAAGTTATAAATAATTAGCTTTTGTGTAAACTTAAACAAATACTTAAACGTATTAAACAAATATATATGGTAACATTTCGTGAATAAGTAATATTTTATTTCTACCAAAAAAAATTATAACAGAAGTAAAAACCGCCACGCATTTCAAAAACTCCGAATAACAATGGACTTAAAAATACTCTACTCAATTTATACGCTTTTAGATTAAAAATAGTCCGAAGTCGTTTAGATTTAAATATAAACTCTATTCTAAAGTTATTAAAGTACACATTTTTATTTGATAAAGAATTTTATTCGTGGACCTCACGAATAAAAAGTGTATTAAAATGATTACGGGCATTAAAACAAACAAAATTCATCCCCGGAGTGAAAATATACGGCGGGGCATCAAAAATATGGGCACAAAAACAATTCTATCTTCGTTAGCTAATTGTGTTCATTTTATTAACGTTTGGCTCGTTTTTTCGGGTACGTATATAATAAAATTGGTCCACATAACTTTATAACCCCATACTGAAAGTTTGAAATAGAAGAAGTTACCTTCATCAATGGTGTTTAATCTATTGAACAGTATTAGAAGAAAACCAGTCCTATAATATTATACATACTAACAAGAACATAAAATGTAACGCGTAGGCATTTAGCTACGCTGGCGTAGATCACGTAGCCATTTTGCTACGTCGTAGCACCATTAAAATTAGTCGATTCTTTACAGTATTCGAAAATATTTGGTCATAATATCAGAATTTTGAAAAAAAAATATTCCAGTCAAGAACCGCCCCAGAACGTAAAGGAAAATTTTTAAACCTACATTTGAACATCGTAAAGACTTGGCATTGATCATACAGAAAGCTCTTTTACACGCATCATCAAACCCACAGCAAATAAACATCAGTAGTATAAGTAACGCAGCTATAAAATAAAAAAGTGGTAACACAGCCAGTCATATAACAGTTTGTCAAACATACCTGGGCGTGTAAAACTTTTATAGACAATAAATAGCCATTAGTTGCAGACACCGCAGCTATAACTCTTCGCGAACAGTTGCGGTGGCTTTAACCCAGTCATTATTGGTTTCAGGGTGAGAATTACTATGAATATGAACTATGTATTTTGTTAGTCTGTGGTTCCTGTTGGTAAAAGTAAGTTTGTCAAAAAGCCTTTAGTTTACTGTCTTTTTTCTACACTGGACATACTATACAGATTTTTGTTATATTTTGAAGATCATGTTTTATGAAAGGCAAATACTCGTAATAGACGTTTTTACAAGTCGAGCGTGATCCCCGGGAAAACATGTTTATCGCCGATTTCTAGTTTCTGTGAATTCAATACTATCTCCCAATTACTATTTTTGTCATTTGGAAAAGAAAATCATTAGCGCTTAGTTTTTTTTTTCTGTTTAATACTAATTTATTACAGCATGCTTAGATAATTAGGTCATGTTGAGACGATGCGCAAAAGACAACTAACAAAATGTATTTACAAGGTAGATGAAGTGGAAACAACGGTTGAGGACACCCTTGAAGGACATATAGTGAGTATATCGGTGACATTCTTCAGAAAGGTCAGTTTTGAAATGAGAAAATTGTCAAGTGATTCCATCTTTCCCACATTATTAACAAGAGCTCGTTAGTTCACTCACCTTAACAAATATACTGATATTTTTGTATCTTTATTTTTGTATTTTACAGTAAACCGGTGTAAATCTTAAACAAACTTTCGAACTGAATTAGTTTGTCACTCAATGTTTATATTCTTAGCACGTTGCTATTTTGAGCATTTCAAGATTTTTAAAGCCTTATTGAAATCTAAACTAATAATATAGAGACAATTTTTTTTTTTGTTTGTTTTTATTTGTAATGGATGAACTCAAAAAAAAAAATACAAAACATACCTGAGTTTTTAAGTTCTTCCATTTATTTGTATAAAGCTTATTGCCAGCGAGTGAGTTATTTTATTTCAAATCAAATCCAAATATTAATTGCATTGCAGAACTTATGCAGGTGGTGGGTATTAATAGAATACCTATATAAAAATATGGACCCTGACGGGCACAGCATCACTTTAAATACTAAAGTAGAACAGAGGAAGAGCGCTTTAATAATTTTCCTATAAAGTCCTAATGTTGGTCTGTATTTTCAAAAACGAATTTGGTAATGTAATAATTTAGTTTCAGTTTATTGTACTCATAATTATCTACAAGAGTCTGCAAGGCTATACATCCATCTATTATAATTAAATAACAATAACCGATTTTGTTCAAAATATTCAGTCAAAACAGTAGTAGAGTCAAAAGATGATTACATTCGTATTATGTTCTCATAAATAAAACATTATTTTGTCAAAAAAACCTTATCTTGCCTGGCCAGCTGTAGAGATCCTAGTGAGAATGGTCGCTACGATTCTTTTTTGTGTAAGGAATTGTTATTATAAAGAACTGACTTATCTTTTTGTCTATCCGTGCAAAGCTAGGATGGATGTAGTATAGCCTATATATTAATGCTGAATACTTTGTTTTTTCATACGCGCTAATATGCGGACCCACTAGATGCATTTGAAAAAATCTATTTTTGCATTTGATGGCCCATTTCATGAAGAAGGTTAACCCTTTATAAGGTAGAGGCAGTATACATGCCACCAGTAAAATTATTTGTTTTTTCAACTGTATTGTTGAAAATGATTCTATTTTTTATTTTTTTGATAACATATAGGTATTATAGGTACATTTCCGCAAATATCAAAAATCAAACATCAAATTCCCAAATTGAAAAATACTTAAAATGTAATTATGAACATTCTAAGAATTTATTACCATACCATATCTAGTTTTCTCTGTCTTATAAAGGGTTAAAAGCCAAACAGTCAAAGGCATATAACACTACGATCTTTAGGAGCTGAGCAAAAATAACAAAATCCAAGAAGAATGCTAAGCAAAATGAAGGAATACCGCAGACAGGTAATGTAGCTGTGAATTTTAGTATATATTTTGGTATCTTACGACTTCCGCGCGAACGCAGTCACCGGCAAAACCTAGTGCATAAATAAATGTCTGCCTCAGCGTACCTAAATGTCATATCAAATAAACTTTATTGCTGCATGAAATGGCTATGCAATATTCATAGAATATTCAGAAGCTTATGAATTTTTTAACGACAAATACATTTTGCTGCGATTTTCCCATTAATGTTGTAGGTAAAATTTCTGTTTTCAAATATAAAGTGAAATGATTTTAAGATGGATTGTGAAGTGCTAGACTATTCTAGTATTTTTGATATGATTCAGAACTTTAAATGACAGACAGAGTAATTTGAAAGGAAGTCAGCGATGTATTGATTACGGTTTCAAAATATGATGACCACAGAATTTATAAAAAAATAGTTTAAAAAACACGCTTTCGTAGAAAACCAAAAATGAAAGGTGGAAAATAATGGAGAAAAACTTGGGGTGCTTAACATCAATTAAAAAATCCTGAAAAAGCACCCAACCTTTTTCCATTATTGTCGGTTTTCTATAAAAGCGTGTTTTTTTAGTTTTTTTTTTAATCTATAATTTATATTCTATTTTTGAGTGCGGCTAGCTACAAAAGCGTGTTTTTTTTTGGATATCGCGGTGTTCTTAGTCGGGATAATGGCACAAATTTATGAAATAATTGTATTGTCATCAGCCCTTGATAAGTGTGCAAGGGTTCAAATTAATCCGAATTTTTGGAGGGGTTGACAATCACGTTTATATATTCCGTTACATAGATACATACCAAGCTAATAAAAGCGTGTAAAAAATTAGTTTCACTTTCTTTATTTCATCATTATTTGGTACCTAAACTCACTGGGTTAGGCAATTATATCACGGAAATGATATTGCTTGCATGAGGTTGTTCACGTCCTTGACATGTATCCTCGTGCCGTCACCTTAATCGTTTGCAGAGCAATTAGGGGTTTATTTTATAAATGTTGCTTAAAATTAACAGACGGATAGACGTCAAAAATGTGTTGTCAAACAGCGTGTTAGTCACTTAGCGTAACTTAACTTTATGCAACATTTATCAATAGGCATGTTAATGAGGAGGTTCACTGTCGCACCACACATGAATCAGTCAGGGAAATAGTTTGTCAAATGGATACACTACGCTAATTTTCGGTTTTATAGCTATTTCATACAACTATTAAAGAATGATATGAATGTATGGACAATTTCAGTTGATATTCAAATTACTGAGCAATTTTTCCCTGACTTTTCAATATCGCTTGATACTTCCCTTTTTACCGACCTATTGTAAGATTTTGTGTAGTGTGCAAAAATATTGGTTTGCAAAAAGATATGTCCTCCGACTTATCATTTTTTTGCCTTCAATCAAAAAAATTCTTACGCCTATAAAAACTTTAGTACCATCGATATAGATCGGTTAT
Organism: Aporophyla lueneburgensis; assembly: GCA_932294355.1. Classification (NCBI taxonomy): domain Eukaryota; kingdom Metazoa; phylum Arthropoda; class Insecta; order Lepidoptera; family Noctuidae; genus Aporophyla; species Aporophyla lueneburgensis. Next base: position 25,929,483 of record OW028743.1, read on the forward strand.
GTTCCACGCTATCATAAACAACATTATATTCTACTTACTATCAGACATCCAAAATCTCACTTATATCTCATGCTAGTTTATTTTTCAATCTTACAAAGCTATCATCTCACTACGAAGTGGTTGAACGAAGTGAATTATGAGATTCTACCTACGATAACCTGATAAAAAGTCGCTTCATTTTTCGTTTCTTATATGAACAATCAATATTTCCTTCTTTTCATTAATCTTTCATTCGGAATCATTACTCGAAGTGATACGTCGGAACTTGTACTCCACAAGTTCTTGCCCATTCTTATCCATACGAATCTACCTTTTGGAAGTGGCAACTAGAATCTATTCTATTTTCATGTAAAAGTTGACGTTCAAAGTGCCTTTTTGGGCCTAATTGAAATAAATGCTTTGATTTTGATATGAAATGAATTAAAATTTAAAAATGAATTCATTAGTGAACCGATCCAACGATGTTGCAGTTTTTCATCTTCTCGCCAGCCAAATGATCTAAAAATTAAATGGAAGCAGTTGAACGTTGACTTCTATGTTATTTCGACAGTGTCGTGTGAACTTGAAATGAAACAAAAATTAATATTCACTGAGTGAACTATTCACTCGACTAAAGCGTCGAATATCAACTTACGAGTATATACCCTTAAAATATTGCACACATGTGTGCAAATATGTGCATAATTTATCTGTGATATGATGAGTTACTTAACCTGTCTACTTTCAGCCCATAATAAGTTTAAAGTGAAAAGTATGATCATAAAGCTTTTTTAGTTTTATCTCGATGAAAGTTCATTCGCATGATGCACGCTTTTAGTTTAACTGATGATAGCAGTTTCCATACTTTATAGTTATTATTACACAGGGGCAGATGTGAAAAAGTTTTATATATCGATGGGTTTTTGACAAAGTTTATTCTGTGATGAAAATTAACTAAGCTACAGTCAGTACCCTGCATTAGGTACCTGACCACTTCTACATAGAAAAAAATGAGGAAGAGGGGTCAAGTAATGCGGAGCACTGACTGTACTACACTATTAACTGAAAAATTGTACGAGTTTCATCAATTGCCAAATTATAAGATAATTTTACTTAAAATATTATTATTCAGAAAGAGACTGAAAAATATCGTCTGGCGAAAGATCAATTAAGGTAAGGGACAAAAACTCGAAAATGAGTTATAAATGCACTTCTATCCAGTTTTTGACGCTCTTACTAATGCTATATTTAAAAAAAATCTAGCTTTAAAAAATGACCGATACAGTAAGGATTTTTCAATACCACAAAGCAATTATTTTTTTTCAAAAATTAGTGTAACGGTCAATGTATTCGTTCCAAAAGTCATATTGGAGTTAGTCCTGCTTAAAATGGAATCCGATTAACGTAACTGTCGTAACTCTAACTAAACATCGTTACTTTAATTTGACTTTACGTTTTTTATTAAGCCCATGTCCTTTACTTTATTTTAACTTTAAGTCTTTTTTGGTCCTTGTCACAACAACTATTTCAACATTACTATTTCGTTTAAAAGTTAATAAAATAACAGACATAGTTTAAACTGTAAATAATTCACAGGCCGACAAAATTAAAAAAAAGTCCAGACCCAGAGACCAGACCTAACATACCCGAAGGATTTTGATGCGCTGAATCGAATCCTCAGAATTGCTCCTATACGTCTGGTTTTTGAGATATCCTAACTTAAAAGAGCAAAAAACGCGTTTTTTTTGCAGTTTTTGAGGTTATGTGACAGAAGGAAAAGAAAATGATTACGAAAAATTCTGACCTTATAGGATGAATTGGACCTCAGATTCGGACTTAATGACCCCAAAAACACAAGATCAACATGGTCTGGTCTCGGGCAGATTTTTTTTTTCGTGGTTTTGTTTAATACGACGAAGATGGAAGGGAAAGGGGAAAGGGAAGAGAACAAGCAAATGCGTCGACGTTGCGTCAACAATACCAGCGGTTCGAATAGAAGAAAATCCATCAGGTTGTGAAGTATTGAAATTAAAACCTCTTTACGCAAAACGACTACCTATTTCAAATGTGAAATCTTCGATCAAAGTGTGAAATACATAGATTTGAAAAAGTTATGTAATGACGGGGTTATACCAAAGAGGTTTCACTTGGATTCTAAAATTACCATTTACTTCTACCATTGATATATATGTTACACTAGATTAGCAATTACCGCGTCAAGGCGTTGCCACCGGACATATGGCCACAGCCATATGCGTAGCAAACGTCAGTTCAGTGCTCTCTGTGACGCCAACCAAAATGGACCCAGTGACAGCCGACAAAAAAATTCGCCAAAATGGGTAAATGCATAGTGAAAGAGTGCGATTCTAGATTACAAAAACACAATAAATTAATCTGAATTACTTTCCACACGTAAGTTTATTGTTTCTGTGTCTATATCAACGTAAAAACGCAATAAAATAAACAATATGTATCATTTTGTCAATTAGGTTCAGTGTTACCACTAAAAACTTAGTTTTAGTTTCCCACATATGTGAAAGTTTTTAATTTATAGGAATAAGTGACTTTATTTTTTTTTTAACAATAACATCGTTGCAGGGTGCCTAAAGATGCAGCACGCTGTGATATATGGGTGGAAATAATCCGATTGCTGAGAAGAGAGACTGACTGGCTACTTACTAAATCTATTGACATTTGTTCGAAGCACTTCCAATATAAAAAAAATATTCCAAAAGAAAATGTCTTAATTATTTTCATTAATGATAAAATTCTAATACACATCCAATAAGAAATACATAATTCAAATAATTTAACTTGACGTTTAACATTTTTTTAAACTTTTTTTTTATGGCTTAAAAAGATGGGTAATTCGAATAGGTAGGGAACCCCATCCCGTCATTGCATGTTTATATTGCGATCTTTGTCTAATCTAAGCGACGGCATTATTCTTGCGACTTGTGTGAGTGAGACAGATATATGTTTACGTTTAAATGTTTAGTGGTTTCAAAGCTACGTCGTCGCGTTTAAATAGTGGTTACAGTTTTTTTGACACATTTTTAATGAGGTTTGCATCTCTAGTTATATAACTCAATGACTTCTACTAAAAAAGACACACTTATGGAAACCGATGAAGAAGACAATTTAAAATTGACAGAATTAGTATCATGATCTTTAGAGTCTGAAAATACGCTTTTGTTGTTTTAGTTTTGATTTGATTTAAGTTTTACTTGTTTAAATTATGAGAATCTCTATGAAGCCGACGCGCGACTTAGTAACTTCGTTTTGGTTTAAATAACTAAAAAAAAAATGGGTTTGTTTTGTTCCCTTAAAATTGATGCTATAGTTTATTATGTTTTAAGATTCTTTATGTAACCAAGCTACTATTTAAGTTCCTTTTTGTTAAGTAATAAAACGAAAATGGGTATTACCATTTGTATTACCATTGTGTTTGTTTTTTGTAATGCTGCATAGATTATAAACGTTTCGTCTTGATATTAATGCTATAGTTTATTCGTTTACATAAGAATGTGTATCCCGTGTTCCTTCAGTTGCCCATGCGCCAGGGTCACGGTATCTGTTTCGAACAATCACGCGACCCCGGCAGGCATCGGTCCTAGCAGACCCCTTCAGCGCTGCTGACATCTCTTTGAGGCGCGCGTGGAACACTACGCGCCGTCGACCCGAGCTTGGTCCTTACCGGGCGGCAAGCTACCCATTGCTCGCCACCCGCAAGCTCGCGCCTACGGTGGCCGGGAGTCCGCTATGGACTCCCGACGCCCGGGGCGTCTCCTCCTGCGGCGGCTAGGGACGTGAGGGCGCAGAGACTGCCACTCCCTCACGCACCCCGCCTCCTCCTTCGCGAGCATTACTGCTTCGCAGAAGGAGGTGACGGCTTTCCATTCCCTCTCGCTCCATACCATGGCTCGCACCAGGGCCGGACGCGAGAGGTCGCTGCATCTATATGGTCTTCTTACGATCTGATCAAGAATATGTCTGGTCTTTAAAAAAGACTGTGACTTCCGATTTTACTACTTCTTTCTCAGAGTAGTCAGACAGAACACGCCGACCTCATCTAGTTTTTAATATGATTAACAAGTAAAAAAATGTGTTAGTTCAAACTTACTTACAGTAAGAAAGTCACTTTGCATTTATTACTAGAATTTATAGAGACGATTTTCTTCATTCTATCGTTCACATGATTATTTTTTGTTCTCACACACAGTAACTTCTCCACACTGGTTATCAAATATTTTTTATTAAATTCATTTACCCGGTTAAAGTTGAATTCTTATTCACTGTTATCACACAAATTCAAGATATTCATTATAATTTCACAACATAACTTGGAACACCACTAAACTTCAACGAAGCACACCCAATTTCAGTAACATAATAACGTTTACGCGTCTAACAATAGGTCCTGATTTGCGACCCAGTACTATGATATTACTTCTACTACGGGCTTCTAATCAGTATCGCAGTCCATTGTTGCTAAAGGGAAGGCCTTTATATTAGCAGCCACGTTACACGATGCTTTGTAACTAGCTGCATCGTGATTGGGGTACGTTAACGCCTTGATGAGTGGCATTAGTGAAAATGCAGCCGTGACTTACTGGCTAATATTATAACCGCCGCATGAGCCTACCAATGACCTGAGTAGTAAGACCTGTGTTTATCTTTTACTAGCTTTTGCCAGCGGCTTCGCCCGCGTGGAGGCTGGAAATTATCCCATGGGAACATACCACCGGGATAAAAGTACCCTATGTGTTACTCCAAGTTATAAACTATCTGTGTGCCAAATTTCATCTAAATCGGGTCAGTAGTTTTTGCGTGAAAGAGGAACAAACATCCATACATACAAACGTTTGCGTTTATAATATTAGTAGGATTTAAATTTTTCTACTTCGTGAATGAACATACAGCCTTACTGGCTAATATTTTTATCGCGGTATGAGCCTACCAACATCCTGAATACCAGCTATGTATATATTTTATTTAATTTTTTCTTCTTCGTGCCATCTTCATCACCTGGCTAGCCTTTGCCCGACTTTTTTTAAGGTCGTCTTACAGTCTAACTACCAACTACTGCCTCTGAATACCAGTATTTTATGTAGAGCGACTGCTTATCTGACCTCCACAACTAAGTTACTCATGGGCAAACACAATACACGCCTTTTTTTTTTCTGGATCTCATCGTCATCAAATGACTTCTCCCGCTCTGGGCGGAGCGGGAGAGCGTGTCAGACTTTACTGACTAAAACCACCCCTGTTCCATCAGTTGCCCATGTGCCAGGGTCACGGTATTTCTTTCGAACAATCACGCGACCCCGGCAGGCATCGGTCCTAGTAGACCCCTACACTGCTGCTGACATCTCTTTGAGGCGCGCGTGGAACACTACGCGCCGTCGACCCGAGCTTGGTCCTTACCGGGCGGCGAGTTACTCATTACTCGCCGCCCGCAAGCTCGCGCCTACGGTGGCCGGGAGTCCGCAATCGACTCCCGACGCCCGGGAGACTACCACACACTATACGGCTTAGTAAGACTGGTAGTCAGACTTTCAGGCTTCTGACGACCCATAATAACTGCTTATGCCATGCTTTCGAGGCACGGAAGGCTTTCGGTGTGTAAAGATGGCCACGGACCAACCGCGGCATCAAATGATCTGTGCGACTGTCTACAGGATCTCAATCGCACGACCGCACGTGTAATTACAAAAAAAAACTTTTAACAAAAAAAAACAACCGATTTCCTTAAAAAAAAAACACTGCAAAGTCAAAAATAACTTCAATTTCGAAAGTCGGTGTCTTAGGCTCTGTATTTAAGGTTTTTGCCACCGACTTCCGAAATTAAAGTTGTTTTTGACTGTGTAGTGTTATTTTAAGGAAGTCGGTTGTTTTTTTTCGTAAAAAGTTTTTATTTTTAACTTTTTAGTTATGGTAGATACTCCGCACTAATCTAATCGCGTTATTCGTTCATTTGTCGTGGAAATACGTAATGCAAATTTAAGACTTATATGGTTTTCACATGGACCCCGTTCCAATTTGGTTCCATTTGGTCCAAATGGAACCAAATTCGAACAAAATGAGACCATTTGGAAAGCACCAGCTTTCAAATAAAAAAAAAATTATCAAAATCGGTTCACCTAGTCAAAAGATATGAGATAACAAACATAACAAAAAAAAATAAAAAAAATACAGTCGAATTGATAACCTCCTCCTTTTTTTGAAGTCGGTTAAAAAAAAACAAGAACGATGTGGTTGTGTACTTTTTCAATCCTCAATACTTTCCATTGAATATTACTAGTAAGTCCTTCCAAATCTCCCGTTGTATCTTTTTTTTTTAATTCTTTTGCCCAAAGTTAGCATTATCTACTTTTGGAATAGCCCTACGAAGGAATTAACATGTTTTAAACCCTTTCGTAAAACACTTTACGAAGCGTACGTAAGCAGACGTACACGAAAACATTTTACTTCTATTGTGAGATTTGTAAGCCTGTGTTGTTGAATGTTACCTAAATTGAATTATACTGCAATGAAAGCCTTATTTGGCCCATTCTCGCCTCTCTGCCGTACAATACGTCGCCGCCTTTCAGTCATACATTGTGTTACTAACAATACTCCGAATAATACTAAACTTCAGGGACATAAGCGTTCAACTAGACCCAATTTCAGTATCGCAATAGTGGTTAACACGTATAACAATGGAGTCTGATTTGTGAGCCGGTACACCACAACGCATGACCACAAATATCGCTCCCTATTGTCAAAAGCTCGGGGGAGTATCTTGATTGGGACACTGTTATAAATGCGTGGAACTAATCGATGATTTAATAGTGTGGTCGAATATTAAAGTAGTGTTTATAGGACTTGGGTCTTAGGAGATTAGGCTATAGATACTGCGGCAGTCTTGGAGTATGTAGCGGGAACTGTCATGTCAAGATTATATTAGCTGTTAGACGTTTTTCATCCAAGTAGGCATCAACATACTTATAGACTTAAAAAAAAAAATACAGAGTGATTTTTGCATCATTTTATAAAAATGGTATCAAAATCAAAATGTTTTATTTCATATGAGAAACATGCTGCATGGTTTCAATTGGACACTTCCTTGGTTTTCATCTCTAACTGAAGGGATCCACACATTAGAAGGACTCAACTGCTGTACAATTTCTTGAAAATGTTAAATCGTCTGAAAATGTTTTTTTTATTTTTATTTGGAATGCCATTTCTCAGTTCAACCGATGGGGTTGTCGGCTGCTTAACCGGACATGCCTGTGGCTTCCATAATAAGTAAAGGCCAGGTTTAAAACACTTTAAACTAGAGCGCCTACACGCTAAGGGCACCCACTGTAAATGCCCGGGTGTTTCCATTGTGAGGATCGTCTGGAGGACACAGTGGAGCATATGGTGGAGGTGTGCCCCGTCTGGGCGGAGCACCGCCGTGTCCTCGTGGAGGCGATCGGCGGCGGCGACCACTCGCGTCTGGCCCTGGTGTGAGCCATGGTACGGAGCGAGAGGGCATGGGAAGTCACCCGTCACCTCCTTCTGCGAAGCAGTAATGCTCGCGATGGAGGAGGCGGGGCGCGTGAGGGAGTGGCAGTCTCTGCGCCTTCACGTCCCTAGCCGCCGCAGGAGGAGACGCCCCAGGCGTCGGGAGTCGATAGCGGACTCCCGGCCACCGTAGGCGCAAGCTTGCGGGTGGCGAGCAATGGGTAGCTCGCCGCCCGGTAAGGACCAAGCTCGGGTCAACGGCGCGTAGTGTTCCACGCGCGCCTCAAAGAGATGTCAGCAGCGCTGAAGGGGTCCGCTAGGACCGATGCCTGCCGGGGTCGCGTGATTGTTCGAAAGAGATACCGTGGCCCCGGCACATGGGCAACTGAAGGAACACGGGTGGGTTTTAGTCAGTAAAAGTCTGACACGCCCCGTCTTCTCCCGCTCCGCCCAGAGCGGGAGAAGTCATTTGATGATTTCTCATCCAGAAAAAAAAGGGCACCCACTGTGAGGTGCGGACCTCGCCTTCCATCGCTGGAAGAGGGCAGCATGGACGGGTTGGAATGATGTAGATGTGTGAAAATGTTTTCTGTTGTCAAGACAACAGTAAATATAATACGCAAAATATAAAGCTTCGTCTATCTGCATCGATTCGCAAACCCAGAAGAACCCAATTATTTTTATTTTCAAAACTGCGCCAAAAAGCAACAGTGTCAAAACCCCAAATCAACGAAATACAAAGACCGAATATCCCGACTCGTAATTCAAAGGTGCCAAAAATCTGTCATAGCTTACGGACAAAAAAGGATGATTCGAAAAAACACGCAGAGAGGTAAATCCAATTTTGCCGGTACAGAAATGCAGATAGGCTAGAAACAGGCTGCCTCGTTAGTGGGGGACCAAAAATATTTTTAATTTTCCTTCCTACGTTTTGGTGGCGGGCATTGTGACCTCAGTTCGCGTTCGTTTCAAATGCAGATTTACATTTTAGAACAGTAGGAATAAGAATAATTTCACAATGTCATTGTTTGAAAAGCGTTTGATTGTATTCCGACAGCTGTGTTGGCGGACGTGTGACGTTTGTGATTTTGGAATTCAGGGATTGAGATTTGATTATTTTATGCATTTGTGCGAAGCCGACTAAGAAACTATATAAGGCTTCGTAATATTATGCCTAGCCTTATTCCAAGTCCAAAGGATACTAACCGATACTGACGTTGACGTTCAAAAGTGCCTTTTTTGGGCCTATTTGAAACAAATGCTTTGACTGGTTTGTGGTGGTTAGATAGGGAGTCGCTCCATGTTAAATACTAGTGCTATTCCGCTGCATCCCTAGAAGCCGACCTCTACATCTTCGGGAAAAGGCTAGGCAGATGATGATGAATACAATTTTAAATAAACGGACCCATGGCAAATGAAATAGTGAGTAAGCAAGTAATCTACCCATATATTTACTACCAAAATCCAATACAGCACGAATAATAATCAAAATATAGTTTCATCCATTCCAAAAATAAGAATTGGCATCGTATAAGGAACATTACGTAAACGCGAACTCTGCGTAAATTGTACGCACAGACGCTGGTAGGAATACGCAATGTTGGAGTAACACGCATAACGACTGGTTCCGAACAAAATTATGTAACATACGATTCTTGTGTAATTTTTCTTAGAACATTTTGGAATTTAGTAGGTAGGGTAGGCGTGTTAGTTCATTCTCACAAAAACCTTGGATTTTTTATGAAAATGGTAGAAACTGTATTAGGTAGTGTTAGGTTTTACTATATATAGTGTAGCAGGGACATAGACGCGCAATCTGTTACTATCTACATATACTAATATAGAAAGCTGAAGAGTTTGTTTGTTTGGTTGAACGCGCTAATCTCAGGAACTGAAAAAATATTTTTGTGTTGGGTAGACTATTTATTGAGGAAGCCTAAAGGCTATATAACATCATGCTATGATCAAAAAGAGCGGAGCAGCAAAGAAAAATAGTCGAAAACTGGCAGGCAATGAGGGTGTTCAAGAAAATTCAGACCACCAGTTGACGCCACTTTGACAAGAGTCCTCTATTTAACCCCCGACGCAAAAAGAGGGGTGTTATAAGTTTGACGTGTCTGTCTGTCTGTCTGTCTGTCTGTGGCATCATAGCTCCCGAACGGATGATGCGATTTCAATAAAAAAAAAATGTATTAAAGGTGACTTATCTGCGAGTGTTCTTAGACATGTTTGATGAAAATCGGTTGAGCCGTTTAAAAGTTGTGGGGGGGAAAGTGGGGAAGAGTAACCAAATGTCAGCAAATATACTCGAGTGGGGTCTCAAATGAAAGCGCACTGAAAGAGAATATTGATGAATTAATCGAGAGTGTTCTTAGCTTCGTTTGATTGTACATTATATTAAGTATATACCTATAAAAAGTACAAAATAAAAAATTAAATTTAAAATTTAAAAAACCCCCGACACAAAAATCTAATTTCCCTTTAAAAAGTAAAAAATAATAAAAATAACTCAATCTTAAAGTACCTAAGAATGTATTAATAATTCAAAAAAAAAACGTCGCGTTGGGGGACCGCTCCGCGAGTGCAGACGTCGTTGACTGCTTAGTTAGGTAATAAGATTATTGGTAATTAAATTGTTAGGTTTAAGGCGGTCCCCCAACGCGGCGTATTTTTTTTTGAATTATTAATACATTCTTAGGTACCTACTTTAAGATTGAGTTATTTTTATTATTTTTTATTTTTTAAAGGGAAATTAGGTTTTTGTGTCGGGGGTTTTTTAATTCGAAAATGAATATAAAACTATTTCATTCATTCGTTTTCATTCAGTCACGACTAAGGAAAATATAGGCGCTTTGACACTTTTGACAGGTGCCCGGACCTGATGATTTAGTGCTGCCATCTAGTGAACGTCATTTCAGAAAACCCTCATTCGATGCGACGGGATGGTCAGGGGAGCAAAAATTTGACGCACAGGAAGTCAACGCACACGAAGTCACGCGCAGACGCTATAAATGATAAATGATTTTATTTTTGAACTTACTTTACTTTTAAACGTCAATATTAGAAATGGAATCAGTACGTGATCCTGTTCCCCTAAAGTTTGGGTGGGTTATTAAACAAACATTCGCTGTCCCATCCAAACACAATTATGGCGAATTTCCCCCAAATATGGGAGGCCTATCTCCAGCAGTGGACGTCATTTGGCTGCAATGATGATGATGATGTATGATGTGGATGTCATACATCGACTCGACAATGGGTGTTAATTTGGTTTACAATTGATATCCAAGAATCCAGTAAGTCAGCAACATTTAGATCTAATTAATGAAAACTTTCGTTCGACGTCTACTGGGCTAATGTTCAATGAATAGATGACATCGACCGATGAAGCTTTAATCTTTAGAGCATCGATGGTCTCTCTAGTCACTACCAAGAACTATAATGTACAGACATTGCTATGTGAAATAGTGTTGATCTGAAGTTTATTTTGTAGCTTTAAAGGAAAATAAAATTATTTATTTCAAGAATTTTCTATGTATTCTTTCTTCTCTAGACGCTAATAAATGTGTTTAAAAAGAAACAAAAGATAAAATGCACCTTATTTACAGACAAAAACGAAGGTTCAACGCAAGGAGGTGCATAAAAGAATTGTTTAGTAAATGTAGTAAATGCAAGGAATCTTTTTATGACCCTCAGCTAAAAAGTAGACTGTTTTGTTTTGCTTTTGTTAATGTAGCTAAAGAAGGGCTAATGACCTACAAGAAAATAATAAAGCAAAATTGTATGAAAAAGATTGCGTTTATTTACGAACTTGAAAAAGCGTTTAACAAAAACACTTTAAACGTGTCAAAATGTTATTTTTTTTAAGAATTTACAGAAATAAATAAAATTATAGTTATTTCTGGAAATTTATAAATAGAAACATGTTTCGTCATCATCATTTCTGCCGAAAGACGTCCACTTCTGGACATAAGCCTCCCCCAGACACCACCAATTTGACCTATTCTTTGCTTCTCACATCCAACGAATTCCTGCGGCCTTCACTGGTTCAGCATGAAACTCTTTAAAAAATACTTATGCTGTCAAACTTCGGTGTTTGGTATCCGACTACTCTGAGAAGAAAGACGGTTCCACATTGTACCAGGAAAATGGTATTGCCTAGGGCATCAGCAGATTAGCATAATATCAGATGGCAACACCAAGTACCTAACCCTCATTTTCAGTTGCAGATTGTCTTGCAATGCGTTACTTTTGTCAAAAGTAAACACATTCCATGAAAAAAAAAAGAAAAAAATACAGCGGTTTTATTGGGTAACAATAAAGATGGTGTTCCTAATTCAGTACACTCTCACAAAATTTGAACGCTCGAGTTTAGGTAAAAGACGGCAATCTTATGTATGCACAATACAAACAGTGTAACGCGAGTGTCGAGCCGGTCTAAACAGTCTTGAGCCGTTAGAATTATAATGCGGTATTTAGATATTTATGAAAATATTTATTTTTATTTATCCAGTCTAATAAAGATTTCTAGACTAATAAAAAAATACAACTATATCTTATGTAAAGTATACAATAAAAATTAAAAATTAAAACAATTACATATTGGTGCCGATTCTGTTGTACACCGAACTAAACTAAAAAAACTATCTCTAAAATTGCTTACTTTTAGCTATGAGAATTGTTACGCTATTCTGCAAGAAATAATCTCTTAAAAATTATTTTGACACGACTAAAATCAAATTTGACAATCGCGACTCAACGTGGTATTTTTAGGGTTCCGTTGCCAAATGGCAAAACCGGAACCCTTATAGATTCGTCATGTCTGTCTGTCTGTCTGTCCGTACGTCACAGCCACTTTTCTCCGAAACTATAAGAGCATGCTGTTGAAACTTGGTAAGAAGATGTATTCTGTGAATGCATTAAGATTTTTACACTAAAATAGAAAAAAAAACAATAAATTTTGGGGTAATACTTAGAACTGAAACTCAAAAAAAAAATTGTTCATCAAACCCAAACGTGAGGTATCTCTGAATAGGTCTTTAAAAATGGTATTGAGGTTTCTAATATCATTTTTTTTCTAAACTGAATAGTTTGCGCGAGAGACACTTCCAAAGTGGTAAAATGTGTGTCCCTCCCCCCCGTAACTTCTAAAATAAGACAATGATAAAACTAAAAAAAATATATGATATACATTACCATATAAACTACTATCGAAAATTGGTTTGAACGAGATCCAGTAAGTAGTTTTTTTTTTAATAAGTCATAAATCGTAAACCACAATTTACCTTTCATTCAATCAACTCAAATATAAAAATTAAAAAATAACTTTTAATTTTCAAAACCTTATGCATAAATCGAGGATACCTACAGGTTTGTACGGAACCCTCGGTGCGCAAGTCCGACTCGCACTTGGCCGGTTTTTTCTTTTGGCTTCGCAACTTAGTACTTGTGGGCTACGCAATGAACTTGCTGAGATACGAAGGCGCGCGCAAGGGGGATCCTGGACGTGTTTTATATGGAATTCTTCATTTTTGTTTAAAAAATAAAAAAAATATTACCCACGTGTTGAGATTTATATGTGTGGAGTTTTATAAAGGGGGTCGAAAATTTCATTATTTTTGCGATAGGACACGCCATTTTCGAGATATAAGCAAAAGAAAAAAAAAACAGTACTATTTTTGCACGTGAGGCGAGGCGTTGCCGTTGGTGTGAATTTTTGTTCATGACTACTAGTTTTACTCCACACCTTTTTAATCCCGATTAAAAATAGTCAGATTTAGTTAAAATAAATTATTTTAGTCTAAATTTTTCTACAATCTATTAAAATAATGCTTTACTTGATAATAAACGAAACTCTTATACAAAAAAAAATTAAATGCGAAGAATAGCAAAATGTTGTAGTCGTAGTATATTTTTGCGTTCACGATACGAGTACCCGTAAACTGAGACGCGGGAAAAAATGGCACAGGTCGTTCCCCGTTGGGCGCTTGCGCCGTACTAAACGCTGCCCGCTTGTGCATCGTAATTTATTCTAATTTAAAGTGATTTCAAAAACGATAATATGTCTAATTAAATAAACAGATTTAAATAAAACTTGAGAATTCGATTTGTTATAGAGTATACTTTATATTGACATGATTTTTTTAATGTAATTATGCTTTATTCAAACCAAAAAAACGCGATAAACTTGCGAATAAATCGTAAAAATTGCCATAAGACTTAATTTTTTTAATAATTAATGTTATTAAAAATCAATATTCTTGTACTAAATGTAACAACTAAATTATATGTCTGTTGTTTTGTGTATTTTTTTTACTCAAATTTCTACATATTAATGATGAAAATAGGAGTCTGAAATTGACCCTGCGCTGATTTTTAAGAAAACTAGTTGTGGGAGATTAATTACTACAAAGTAAACAAATAAGTTTTTGTAAATGTGCTACTAAAAGTGACAAAACAAAAGATTGATCTATTTTTTACACATATTCGTCAATGCCAGAGTATTTATAATGATGAGATGAGAGGTAAATAAGGCGACTAAAATCTTAGATATTCGCGCAAAAATGTAACATGGCTCTTAAAAACAAAAGAAGAATAATTCAACAGTAATTTTCTCTAGACGATAATTAATAAAATGTTTAAGAAAACTCTAACACTCAAATATATATTTCTCTACCAACCAAATCGTACATTCTATATATCTCGTTCCAACGTTCGATATCCTTGCCATAACAAGAAAACTTTCCTACTCGTGCTAAGAACTTCCAATAAATCTAGTCGAACTATTCCTAAGATACGGAATTACCGTTCAAGGACTCGGATCAAAGAATTAATTGGAATCGTAATTAGGTTGCCTGCATTCACAATCAAAATCAAAATATTACGTAACTAGAGAATGGGTTGCAGCTTTCTCTATGAATTTTACTATCATCCATCCATACTATATATATATAACCGTAACCATATAGCCATATAACCATATTATACCTATTTTTCTACCTTGACTCTTAATAACATAGTTACTAACTGTTGCTATCCAATAACCACATGGCAACCATTATGTGGTAATATAAAAACACACAATCCATTATGAAACTAACACGATATATTTTAATCCTAAACTTTCTTCCAAGTAGATTACAGTTTACTCTGTCGGAGCAATAATAACCTAGATCTGTTGTCGACCTTGGACCTAGATAGGAGACTTAGAAAAGATTATGTGAATAAGGCACTTACGGTACAAAAAGTTGTGTGGGTATGTATATGTTGTTAATAATATTTTTTTTGCTATAAGATGGCGTGATCAGAATTGTAGGTGCGTTGTTATTCCGGAAAAGAGATGTAGTTATTATAGAGAATAATTTTTGTTTTATTTGCCTACACTGTCCTATCCGTCCAGACGCCAGGCATAGAGAGACTTTTATTAGAAATGTCATAATGAAAACTGTGATCTCTCAGTGACGCCATCTAGCATAATGTGGCAAAATTACAAATCAGTGAAGATTTATGCGATACACTTACATACATTAAAACACGCCTTTTTCCCATGACTGTAGGCACATTTTTACCACACAAACCTTCGATTACCAACTGTCAGATAGCTTGACGTATGTAACGAAAGTAGTGATCGTTCAATGATCGAAATTCGAATATAATTCATTTAAACTTTAACTTGAATTTTAGCTTTCTGCACTTCTTCTCAATATAAACTTTACCGGTGCCAATTTTTATATCCTCCTTACTTGTAATTTTCGTAAAAATTAGGTTCTCAATCTAAAGTGTTCAATCTTTATACGTGATGCAAACGTATCAGAATAAAGATTATGAAAACTGAATACTCTACAAAGTATAATGAAATACTGTACAGAAAAAATTATAGATTAACTCCAGTCATTTTATCATTAAAAGATTTTATCACCACAATGTAGGCATATATTTTCGCGTACAATGCGACCTGTCATGTAGAGCGAGTGACAAGAGAAATGGAACTAAACTAGGTGCGACCTATATCCTACATATACCGAACACCTAGTGGATTTGTTGTTGTTCACTATGTCCCGTCTATCGGAAAATTAAATGTCCTTGCATCTCGAAGACCAAGTTGATATGAGCTGTTTTTTTCCTATTGGTAGTAATAATGATAAAAGTTTAATAATTTATAAATAAATAAGTTTGTTTTCATGTAAGAGATGAAAACAAATTTATTTATTTTACGTATTTTATTCTTCCCAAAAAACCTAATAAGTGTTAAAATTCGCTTATTTTTTTACACGACTAGAATTCACTTATGGGTGGTTTTTACGTCTTTAGCTATATTCTTTCGTAACCGTATGACCTTATAATACCTTCAATTCTATTTTTAAATCTTTATTAGATATTAGTGGTTGTCATGGCAATCATGTCCATTTCGGCCGAAAAACGTCCCCTGTTGGACATGGGCCTTCACCAACAGGTGGCGTAATATTCCCGCTTAGCAGGCGAGTTGGTGATCGCAGTATGAAAAACCAAAACCAGCGCGGGGGCTCTGTCCCGCATAGGGTCACTGCATTTTGCTGAGAGCTGGCTGCTTTGCGCTTGATATGACACATGTTATCCCCTAGCTTTTTTTATTATGTATGTTTCTGGTTTTTCTGTGCGTCATGTTTGCCGCATATAAACGTATTTTCTTTATTTCAGTACTAGCTTTTGCCAGCGGCTTCGCCCGCGTGGACGTCGGAAATTATCCCGCGGGAACATACTACCGGGATAAAAAGTAACCTATGTCCTTTCTCAAGCTCTAAACTATCTTTGTACCAAATTTCATTTAAATCGGTTCAGTATTTTTTGCAGGAAATCCAGACAGACAGACAGACAGACAGAGTTACTTTTGCATTTATAATATTATATAGTAAATATAGTAATATAGTATATATAGTAATATAGTATAGTATGGAAGTATGGATAGTATGGATATTGGATATGGATTATAAAGCTGAAGAGTTTGTTTGTTTGTTTGATTGAACGCGCTAATCTCAGGAACTTTTGGTCGGAATTGAAAAATTCTTTTTGTGTTAGGTAGCCTATTTATCGAGGAAGGCTAAAGGTTTTATAAAATTACGCTACAACTAAGAGGAGCGGACCAATAATAAAAAATGTTGCAAAAACGAGGGAAATCGCATGGGTAGGCGATTCCACGCGACGGGAAGGGTCGGGGAAACAAGAAATTTTACGCGCACGAAGTTGCGGGCAGAAGCTAGTTTAAAATAAAATTCGCTTTCTTCTTAAGACCTCAGACTATGTTACATACAACTCTGAAAATATTGAACATGCACCGTGAGTTACATACGTACGTTACAGTAACAATCAACTTATAAGTTAGTTCAGTATATTACCACTCTTACAGTCAACAAAATAAAACTTAAACCGAACCAAAGCGGTAGGTACCTATGGCGAAAAATGGGCAAGAAATTCCAACTGTCCAAAGTGTACTGGATCACCATCATCATTTCAGCCGAAAGACGTCCACTGCTGGACATAGGCCTCCCCCAAGCACCGCCACTTCGACCAGTTCTGTGCTTCCCGTATCCAACGGACTCCTGCTGCCTTCACCAGGTCATCGGTCCATCTTGTGGGAGGCCTTCCAACGCTACGTCTTCCAGTATGCGGTCGCCTCTCCGTACTGGATGTACTCAGACTATCAAATATCGTTAGCCGTGAACATACTCTTTGAATGCACTGCTTATCCACATAAAAGACAAAGAAACCTTTCATATGAGTAATCAGACAGAAAGTAATTATAACACTGCCGTGACACATAGTATGAAGCTCTAAGGCAGATTTATACTCCAATCTCGCACTCACAGTCGCTTCTCGATTCAACCTTAGATATTTCTTATTGATGATGTAACTTATGAGCTGATAGCGTTTTTTGATTCGCGACATGTATGGAATAAATTGATAAAAGGATCACTTTGAACCAAGTGTCAAATCAAAGACTGTAATAAGTATCTGGGGACTAAAGGTGGTCTTTAGCTTCATTCCGATCCAGCCCGTTCCTTTCTGCCCTCTACCAGCGATGCCCTAAGCCGAAGTCCGTATCCCACAGAGGGTGCCCTTAGCGAGTCGCCGCTGTAGTTTTAAAATTTTTAAGTCCTGGCTGGAGGCCTTCATTTATTAAGGTAGCACAGGAAAGACCAGTTAAGCAGCTGACAAATTTATAGGTTGATATGCGAGACGTCATTTCCAAAAAAAATAGTCCTTAGCAAAAGAAGTTATGTTATTTTTATTATACAGTACCTGTATCCGCAACTTTGCCCGCGTGGATGTTGGAAATTATCCCACGGGATCGTATTTCCGGAACAAAACTAGTAGTAGCCTAATTTACTCCTTGTAACATCTGCTATCTGCCAGTGAAAATACCGCAACAATTGGTACAGCAATTGCTGAGATAAGCTCGAACAAAAAAACTGACAAACAAATAAATGAAGTGTTTTTTCTTGTTTTTTGTTATAAGTACTGTATATACCTACTTTCTTAAGCAAGTATAAAAATTTTGCTATTTTGACATTACAAACAGACACTTCAGTTTTAATTCTTTGTTTAGAAAGTAATTATGTAGAACAACGAAAAATACTGAACATTGTGAAATAGCAGCTGCTTACAGCCATGCAAATTACGTAGTATTATAACTGCCTGTCCATAGTTTAATACTACAAAGGGTTGTAATAAGTGCACATTCATGCAGTCAGTTCTGCTAAATACCAACCATGGTGTCTGACTCATAATACATACCCTGTTCTTGCATCGTCGGTGCCGCAACCAAGAAAAAAACAACGGGTTGCACTCCGGGAGTGCTGGCAGAAGTGAAAACTTGAATATTAACGTTGTGCATTTTTTGATATTTTGGAATGGTTAGGGAATAATTTTGCACGAATTGCTTTAATTATCAGTATAAAAGTACAATCATTTATGTGGTAGAATACAATATTTATTTATTGCACTATCGTACACAAACATGACAATTTATATTACATTAAAAAGTTTATCTCTCAGAAAACTCACTCTCCGTCCGTCTTACGAATTTTCGATCAGGTCACGTGTCCTAACGCGAGTTTAACATTTTTTTACCCATTACAAAAAAACCGGCCAAGTGCGAGTCGGACTCGCACACCGAGGGTTCCGTACAAACCTGTAGGTAGCCACGGTTTATGTATAAGGTTTATGCTTATGAAATTAAATGTTTTTTTTTTCAATTTTTATAGTCGAGTTGATTAAATGTAAGGTAAATTGCGGTTTACGATTTATGACGTATTAAAAAAAAACTACTTACTGGATCTCGTTCAAACCAATTTTCGGTGGAAGTTTACATGGTTATGTACATCATATATTTTTTTGAGTTTTATCATTCTCTTATTTTAGAAGTTACGGGGGGGGGGGGGACACACATTTTACCACTTTGGAAGCGTCTCTCGCGCAAACTATTGAGTTTAGAAAAAAATGATACTAGAAACCTCCATACCATTTTTGAAGACCTATTCATAGATACCCCACACGTATGGGTTTGATGAAAAAAAAAAATTGATTTTCAGTTCTAAGTATGGGAAACCCCAAAATTTTTTTTTTTCTATTTTTTTAGTGTAAAAATCTTGATGTGGTTCACAGAATACAACTACTTACCAAGTTTCAACAGCGTAGCTCTTATCGTTTCGGAGAAAAGTGGCTGTGACATACGGACGGACGGACAGACAGACAGACAGACAGACAGACAGACAGACAGACAGACAGACAGACAGACAGACAGACAGACATGACGAATCTATAAGGGTTCCGTTTTTTGCCATTTGGCAACGGAACCCTAAAAAAGTGCACAACGCCGCTAAAGAAGTTTTCACTTTAATAAAAAATGCTCGCCTATCATACTTCACTTTGGTTACTAAATACGAGTACTCACCCCGCTCCCGCGTCTCACTTGCTGCCGTTCCAAAAGCAGTATCTATTCAGAGGTGTCGACTCCCAGGTACGTTTCGGACTTATCTCTCCCGTGAATAATGCCCCGGAGCGGTGATCGACGACTGACGACATTTCAGGATCGCGCCACTTTCCGCCGGTCCCGGGGTTTTTACTAATACCGCTATGGGACGGGAATAAACTTTGTTTTGTTGACGTCTGTGTTCTGAGAATTGCTTGTGGAGGGGTTTAAGTTTTATTTTGTTGACTGTAAGAGGTGTAATATTGAACTAACTTATAAGTTGGTTGTTACTGTAATGTACGTATGTAACTCACGGTGCATGTTCAATGTTTTCAGAGTTGTTTGTGACATAGTCTGAGGTCTTAAGAAGGAAGCAAATTTTATTATAAATTAATGATTACTGGGGCCAGTAGTTGAACCTAAAAAAAATGTAAAAAAAAGTCTATAAATACAATTTCTATGATCATATTTTTAAAATAAAACTAGACGAGGTCAGCATTTCCTATCTGACTACTCCGAGAAGAAAGGCGGAAACAAACTCAAAGGTCACAGTCTCTTTTAAAGTCCAGGCTTAACCTTGGTCAGATCATGTGAAGACCATGTGAATTCTGGTCTGAAATGGTCTTTTGAGAAAAAATCCGCACAGATTGAGTAGACCTGTCCAATCCATCTGTGTGGTTATGAAATAGCGTGATTATGGTTAGTTAAGCAGTCATAATAAAGAAATAATTTGGCATATGCCAAAAAAAAACGTATATAAACGTATATATATACTCGTATTTTACAGAAAAATCCTCGACCGAAAAGGCTTTTTAATAATAGAATTCATAAAGATTTAGTAGGAAGGTTCGCTGAAGGTTGATGGCTCTAAGGGTCATCGCCTATCCGCTTATACCGCAGAAACCCTTTCCTCCTATCGACCTTGACCTTACGTCGCGTCGTAAAGATGTGAAATATTTTTCCGATTCGTTGCATATCCCTATGACCCCTTACTAAGGTACGTCAGCTTGACCGAAATAGTTTTCCGACTATCGCACTCAGCGTCTCTGAGTGCGATAGTCAGAACACTATTTTGTTTGAATTATCTTAATTGATACGTTTAAATCTGAGTACTGTTAGTACAAATATTATGTGACAAGATATGTCATCATTCATCATAATGTCAGCCAAAAACGTCCACTGCTGGACATAAGCCTCCCTCAATTTGGCGGTGTTTGCCATAATCGCCACGCTTGGCAAGTGGGTTGGCGATTGCAGTATTGTGGTAAAATGCATAGAGAACGCTGCTGCCCATTCTGTAGTAAATCCGTTAGTCGCTTCTTACGCCACTCATGAGAACAAATGGGAATGTAAGAAATGGAAAGAAATGAGTGTCCATTAAAGTTAGTTCATATATAAAACACTAGCTTTTGCCAGCGGCTTCGCCCGCGTGGAGGTCGGAAATTATCCCGCGGGAACATACTACCGGGATAAAAAGTAGCCTATGTCCTTTCTCAGGCTTTAAACTATCTGTGTACCAAATTTCATTTAAATCGGTTCTGTATTTTTAGCAGGAAAGCGAGACAGACAGACAGAGTTACTTTTGCATTTATAATATTAGTATGGATAGTATGGATATGGATATATAATATATATAAGTGTGGATTAAAGGGTAATATTAAAAATAATTGTACATTTCAATATGCTGAAATGTCCATGGCAGGTTTTATCGATATAACGCGTATCCTTCATATAAATAAATTATGATACGTAGGCATAAATAATTAGAGATGAATAATATGAATTTCAAAGCCGAATAAAACATATGGTTTTTTAAATGCACATTTTTGTTTTGGGTTATATCATTTTTCTCCCATGTAAATACTTATGTCCTCGGAGACATGAGCGTTACAAAAGAGTCTCTCGTTCCTTACTTGCTACATATCTCACTGAGTATTTCAAGCCAAAAATACACTTAAGTATTATTAAGTCTGTCTAGATTCTGCATTTTTTTTTTCAATAATATAGAAATTGATAATTTACTTAATATCAAATCTGTGTCCACGATTTTTGTTATTATATTTTGTAACACTAATATTTAGTAGATTTTAAAATTAAGAATTAACAATACTGCGTATTCTGTTCGCAGCCAATCATGTAGCGCTAAATACTGACAGTCGGCCATTTTCTAACGTAAATTTTCTGAGTGTTGTGTGCTTATGCCAGTGATGAATTTTTTCAACAATTACACGTTCCTTTTTGTGTGCTGGTCTCTTTATCATACAGTAAGTTCTTGATTTACTATTTGCTTATTTCAAAATTGTATTACGATTGCCCAAATCAAAAGTAAACAACAATTTGAGCTAAGGAGCTTTATTTATTTTTATTTCGTTTGAGATTATATTCAACACATGTTTTATATTCATTTTTGTTACAATTTGTTACAATATTTTGTCACGTTACAAAAATGAATTAACAAATATGAAGTAAGGGTGATTTTGTACTGCTGAAAAATACGTTACCAGTTTATTATGGTTACAAATTATTCTAGCAATGCTTTCACCTTACCTAGCGTAAGTAACTCAATACATGATTGTTGTACTCTTATTAACAAACATCTTTCCAAAAGAAATATGTATGTTTTAAAGGCAGTACCGCAGTTTCGACATTATTTGCAATAATTTAAATCCTGTCTTGTGAAAATTTATTTTCAGTACCTACAATCATGTCACAAATGATTTATTTTCCAAAATTTATTACCAGTAAACCACGTTGCAGAAAAACGCGTTCTTTCAATAAAGTTGTTTTTTTTTTGTTTTGATATCATTTTATTTATTTAGTAAAAACAGTTACTTACCCAGTATTCTTCGTGAACGACAAAATTAGTTACGAAGAAAATGTCAATTACCTAAGAAATAATTATTAATACTATTATGGGCCAATAACATAATGATGAGACTGACAAATTGAACTCGATTATTATTGATTAGGATAAGAAAAAATATGAAACAATTAAAATATGACAGTGTACCTATTTTGTGATTTAAGTTTTAATTAAGAGTTGTTTTTGTATTATTAAGAGTGCAGATGTGACTATCCAAGTTGAACCTTTTTAACTATGGTTCAGTTATCATGTGATTTATTATAATTAATAAAAAAAAAACGAAAACCTATGTAGTTTTGTTTATAGTGTGAATTAGCCCTATTAGTTCCTTTTTGTTTCCTTTTTGTAACACTTATCATTCTGGTAACGAAATTCATTTTGGGACTGTACAATTATTTTTAATATTACCCTAAACTACGCAACAGTTTGATGGATTTTGATGTGGTTTTAGTCGTAAAAACCACCTTGCTTTGCATGGTTTTTTCATGGTTAGTAATCAATAATGATAACTGTTGAATGACTCTGTGAAAATGCATTTAGAGTCCAATGAAAATTTTGGCAAATAATAATTAAAGCCGCTATTTAAGTACCGAATCAAATAAGTCACATGCAAAATTAAGCAATCGTCTTTCAATTAAATTCGGGCTCTTTTCAATGCAGCATTTTTCAACTCTCCCTAATGACACAGACAATTCCTTGACCTGTTTTTGCGTCCTGATGTTCACTTTCATCTTTATCTGTGTGGTCTACCTCAGTCTGTCCCTCTCACTCATTCCCTTGAAATTTATCACCAGAGGAAATTACAAATTAAAATCTGTAACCATATCGGAAATATTTTTGACGTCATCAGCAGGTAAATTCAAGCTTAACCTAAAATAAGTAACCGTTCCGTTTGAACTGAAACTTTAAACCGACGTACCTAAATTCATTTTAGTTCAAAGTTTTGTTGGACTAATCCTAAAGAGTATTTTTTTGTAACATTAAAGAGTTTCTGCGCTTGACATCTCTTTGTTGTCGCTAGTTCTTTGTCGCTCAATATCTACCAATATACCTTTAGTTGTACCTTATATTTTATTTACGAACATTCCAATTGGTGCTTTATACTTGCTAGGTAAATGTGATACAAATGAATTTTGGAATAAGCAAACCATACATCATGTATTTTTGTAGGCAAAAAACCTTTGAGAAGTAAAGATTTAAACGTGTAATTTTCAACGTTTCTCCAACTATTTTGGGGTTGGCTTCCAGTCTAACCAGATGCAGCTAAATACCTGTATTTTACATGGAGCGACTGCCTGTCTGACCTCTGTAATTTGAAACCTCTTGGACCCCAGACTTTCAGACTTCTGACGACCGGTCGACCGAACGAAGTCACAGCCGGGACCATTGGCGTACTTTCCGATGCATACAATACAATACAATACAATCCTTTATTTCAGGCTACTAAGACCCATAAAAACAATACATAAATAATATAAAATCAATAACTATAAACTAATACATATTCTATAAAACTAAACTAAACTAAAACTGTCTCTAAACACGTAATGAAGACGGCGTCGTGTTCCGCTGCGTGGTGTCGCGTAACCGTCCTCGGAAACGTCGAAATACGACACCTTTCGGCCAAAAGTCCTCTCTTAAGTAGGTCTGTAGATGGTCGGTTGGAACTCGTACCACGAACGACTTAAAGTTGATGTTGTGGCGCGACTCCAACCTTTCGACCCTCAGAGTCCAGTTGGTCTTCACTTTCAAATACTGCACTACTTCCTCAATCGTCGTGGAGTAGTGCAGGCGTGAAATATACAGCTGCGTCGTAGGCACAGCAGGGCGCAGCAGCATGTTGGGTCCACTCGGAGCGGTACCACACTGGTTTCGTGAACAGGGCTTCTTCTTCTTCCTTTCCACTTTCGTGAAACCCTCTTCATCAACTTGGCCTGTTCTCGGCAAGGATCTACGGACCGCAGCCAGGGCAGGTTGGGCACCCTTCTTCTGTTTTTCCCCTATTACAGTTGGTCGCTTAGGCTGCGACATACCTGATTCGCCGGTGGTGACAGTAGCAGCGTAGGCACGCTTAGGGGTCGACGTACCTACGTGTGACGTTTCCGCAGCCGGTGTTGTGGCGCGGGTGATGGCGGCGGCGGGCGGCGCTTGGTCAGCATTATCAGCTGGTGACGCACTTGTGTTCGCCGAAGCAATACTGCCGATAGATGCATTTTGCGCCCCTCGACGTGTGTTCACCTTAGAGGCCTCAGGTGACCCAATTACTGAACCCACTTTGCGCAATAATGCTATTTCCGCTCGTAGTTCAGTATTTGTTTTTTCCGTAACCTCCATTCGGGACTGCATTTTGGTCATCTCCACTTTCAACGTAGTGATGTCCTTTAGCAGCCGTGTTACATCTACGTGATCGAATGTGACGGGAGGCAGCTTACCCAGCTCCTTCGCCACGAAATCTGGCACGTCATCCGGGTCGGTCTTCTTTAACATGTCCACAATGTCTTGAACACTCTTTTCAGTTCCATCTCTGTGGCGAGACGGCATCTGGTCCAGTTTTCCAAATGACTGGAACAGTAACAGTTTACCACTGCTGATCTCGTCCTCCTTGAAATTGGACCGGCATATCTGCAGAATGCTCACCTCGTCCATGTAGTCGATGGCATGTACCAGGAAAGCCAGCAATTCATTGACTATGAGTGGTTTGGAACTCATAGTGACAGTACGGGCAGCGGCTATGGCCGCGCTACACGTGAATAAAATTCGCTCCGTGCACAGTGGAAACATAAAGGGGACGTGGTATGTAAACATGATCACCCATCGATGGACTAACCGCGGCAACCGTAGCTTAACCAGATGGATAGATATGCTTCTGTTATTTCTTAGCCGCAAGCAATGCTATGGGTAGAAAGAAAGAAAGAAAAATATATTTTATTTGGGACACGCACAGGACATTAAAACAATGAGAAGAACATAGAAACACTTACATTTAAGCTACAAATAACAAAATATTACAGAACGATATAAAAATAAAAGAGTAAGACCTGTGCGAGGCCAATAGGGCTCCTATCTCAGCATAATGCTGCGATATTTGTAAAAAAAGCAGCGCTGTTATTCCGATAGGGCCCACTGTGATGCCACGGACACACTTACGGACATGACAATGTATCCCACATTGGTAGGTTATTCTTCCCTGTAAAATTATCGCACAGTAGGCTGCACATCAGTAATAAACAAACCAGTATAATTTGGCCTTGTATTCTATCAAAACTCCGTACCTCGGTAGGCCAGCTCAAAGCCATTTAGGTACCGTTCCTTTGCGCCCTCTCTACTCATAATGCAAAGTCGAAACCACAAATTGCTAAAGGCAGTGTATTGTTGCTAACGCATAATATAAACATCATCACCATCATAATTTCAGCCGAAGACGTCCACTGCTGGACATAGGCCCAAGCTCCGCCATTTCGACCGATTTTGTGCTTCCCGCGTCCAGCGAATTCCTGCGGTCTTTTTTTACATAAATACGAATAAAGATATATTTAACTTTGACTGCCTCGTTGGTCTAGTGGTAGCATGCGCTATTGCTGAGCATGAGGTCCTGGGTTCGATTTTTCCATCTGGAATTTCTCTGTAGCAGCCCGGAGTCTGGATTGGTGCCCGGTGGATGGCAATAGGCTCGCCCCCTATTACATATGGGACTTAAACATAACAGGCGAAATGTGGGTGTACTAAAAGGTACACCTCTGCCTAACCCTTCGGGGAAACAAGGCGTGATGTTTATGTTAATATTTAAGTGTCTGTTGGTAATGTGAAAATAACAGCTTTTTGCTTGATCAATCTGTAAGTATATCACCTAAAATTTTCCCAACTATGTTGGGGTCGGCTATTGGCTGACTTCCAGTATTTTACATGAAGTGACTGCCAATCTGACCTCCACAACCCAGTTACTGGGTAATACGATACACCTTGATAAGACTGGTTATCAGACTTTCTGACTTCAGCTGGGATCAACAGCTTAACGTGCTTTCTGAGGCACGGATGGTTCGGGCACTTAGGGTATGTAAAGATGGTCAGTGATCACCCATCCACGAACCAACCGCGTCAAGCGTAATTTAACCAAGCCAATCAATCTGTGCGAAAGTTATTACTTAGCCATGAGTTCCCCTCAAATCAGTCTGTAAATATATACGGTATTTATAGCAAAAAACTTTTTTTGTCAGTCAGTCCTACTAATCTCCGTAACATCTGAACCGATATTGACGGGACTTTCACTGTCAGATACCTGAGTTTGAATAGTTTTGTCCCGGTAGCACGTTCCCGTAGGATAGGTTTCAACTTCCACGCGGGTGAAGCAACGGTGATAGTTGCTAGTTCTATTCTAATACATATATAATTTCCTCATCATCTTCACCCAACACTATATCAGTATTCCATGTCAAAGTTTCAATATGAAATTCTCAACAGCCCTACAAATTATTATACTATAGAACTATAAGGAATACCCCTCAATTGTCGTTCCTGTAACCGATTCTACTTTCAGACTTTCTCTTATGTATCTTATTCTATCCATTCATGTAACACCACACATCCCTCTTAGCATCCTCATGACAACTGCATGACAATAGGTTTTTCATTCATCCTTTTTGTGGCCCAATATTCTGACCTTTATATTAGCTAGTATTATTACGAAAATGTTTATTATTTTCAAATGTTCCGGTCTTTTACAAACGTCCTAGGGTTTCACAAAGTTTTCGTTTTTTAGTTATCCTGCAACGCATAAAAAATGTCTCGCCTTTTATTCGATTGTCTGTATGTATCGTATGAAGGAATCTTTATGTGTCTTTAATTATTTTGTTTGTGTTCTATAAGTTTATGGTCGTTATCTTGTTACAATAGTCTCACAAAGGGATAGTTTTATTCAAAGGCAATGTTCATAAATCCTTTTTAGGGTTCCGTTGCCAAATGGCAAAAAACGGAACCCTTATAGATTCGTCATGTCTGTCTGTCTGTCTGTCCGTCCGTATGTCACAGCCATTTTATTCCGAAACTATAAGAGCTATGCTGTTGAAACTTGGTAAGTAGATGTATTCTGTGAACCGCATTAAGATTTTCACACTAAAATAGAAAAAAAACAACAAATTTTGGGGTCCCCCATACATAGAACTGAAACTCAAAAATGTGTTTTTTCATCAAACCCATACGTGTGGGGTATCTATGAATAGGTCTTCAAAAATGGTAATGAGGTTTCTAATATCATTTTTTTCTAAACTGAATAGTTTGCGCGAGAGACACTTCCAAAGTGGTAAAATGTGTGTCCCCCCCCCCCCCCCCCCGTAACTTCTAAAATAAGACAATGACAAAGCTAAAAAAAATATATGATGTACATTACCATGTAATCTATCAACGAAAATTGGTTTGAACGAGATCGAGTGAGTTGGTTTTTTTAAAACGGCATAAATCGTAAACCGCAATTTACCTTACATTCAATCAACTGAAATATAAAAATTAAACAATATATATTTTTAAACCGAGAAAACCAACAGGTTTGTACGGAACCCTCGGTGCGCGAGTCCGACTCGCACTTGGCCGGTTTTTTTATTTAACTGTGATTCGGTTTGGTTTCTAGTTTAACTGGATGCGGCCATGCGTCTATTATTATACACCATGACATTTTAACCATCTTACAACGGCAGCCCACTTCATGTAACGAATGACTACTAGATACTACTACACATCCATAAGAAAAAAAAAACATTTGAATAACTAAAAAACGAAAATATTATTCATTATGATGACGTATGACGTAGTTTGAAATTTGATATTTTGTCTCATGGAACATGGAGATGGAGATGGAATGGTCTAATCGACTCGTGCACTGGATAGTTATATTCTCTACCGTCTGATACGTAAACATTATTAACAGAATGTTTCATAATAATTCTTATGCATTATTTAGTTTTCCTAGTACCTATTATCTTAATCAATGGTATCAATTTTTTTATCACGCTTAGAGGTATATTATGTCGGATACATTGAGTGGACAACCTTTGTAAGACGATTAAAATGTCACGGTGTATAGTCTCACGCCCCGGTTTTGTCTCCCATGTCTCTGTATTGGTTCTCAAAATCTTTTTAGTAATTAAAATTTCCACAATATCAGTGTTTGTCAAATTATGTTCCCAAACATGGCCTTTGTCCATGCTTTATTTTGAAAACACGTGCACCCATTTACGTAAAGTCAATAGAGAGAGGTCGTCCGCTTTGATGTTCCCTTGTTCAGTAATGATAGCCAATCAACATCCGCCAGGTATTTATTTGCATTTCCATTAAAATATTGACCTAAATAGTTTTTTGGACGTATACACACATACCTACAATATAAAGGTAAACCTACCTGCAAGATAATCTGGCATGATTTCTGCGGACAAATAGTTAGATTGTTTTTTTATTCAAGTTTCTAGCAAGAACGCAGTGGTAATTCTGAGCTAATGGCCTCGACTTACAAGTTGTAAGTCGTGAGTTCGAACCCAGGCAGGCGCTTCAAATTGTGTAAAAATGCAAAACATGTGACATCTGACCATCCACACTGAGCCTGTCTGGTAGATTACGACCTACACCCTCACACCCAGAGGAGGCCTGTCCCAGCAGTGGGAATCATATAGGCTGCTTGTGCACGTTTCTAGCTTAATTTCTGTAACTATGGTGGTGTTTCGCGTTGTGCTGGACATAAAGAATTCCTGCGGATGTCGTAAAAAGTGACTAAGAGACTTCCTAAAGAATGGGCAGCAGCATTCTCTATGCATTTCACCGATGTCATTAATAGCCAACATAAACTCAGAAGTTACATTTGAATTGAAAAGTCACATTGGTACTTGCCCGGATTTTTACTTACAACACCGCACCCAATTTATTTTGTAAAATTTATTTCTAATTCAAAGTACACATCTCCAACAAACAGACAACTCCAGAAACTCCTCCCAAAGGGTCTTAAACAACGAAAACAAAACTTCTCTCTCCAAGAAGTTGAACAAAAGTATTACAAAAACATTCGCGGGTCAAACTGGGCTACAGGTTCGAAACCCTTAAAATTATGCAAATCCTTGTTACGACGTTGACGAGTTGAATTTTTAATTTCTAAAGAAAACTTTGACAATGACAATTGAATTAGAATGACCCGTAGGTAGACAAGGGGATTAAATATGATTTTATTCTTGTTTTAAAAGAGGGATATTTTAATAAGGTTCTAGGGTTAGTAAGGTTAAAGTGGTAGTGGGAAATCGTTTTTAGCTGTGTGTGTTGCATGCACTTTTGAAACTGCATGACTACAATTTTGTGACATTAAAGCTGCATGCAACGCAAAAAGTTTATTTAATACCAAGCTCATCATCTGCAGGCCTTTCTCTGAAGGGATTTGCTTAGGTAGCCCACGTAATTACTTACGTTATTTGCAGGTCAGTGTCATGTTTTAAAATATGATTCGAAACCGTAAAAAAATTTAATTAAATTACTACTAAAATTTAATTATTTCATGAAATAGCCAGTCAATATAGTAATATGAACGTAAAGAGATGTACTGGTGATTTTTATGATTATAATTCTTTATCTTACGTTGGTATTTATAACTGGAATTCATTTGAATTTTCCTATTTTATTTGCGATACGAGGGACTTACTAGAGTATGGGCAGCAGCGTTATCTATGCATTTTACCACTATACTGGGATCGCCAACCCGCCTGCCAAGCGTGGCGATTATGACAAACCCCCCAAATTGTTGGGGACCTATGTTCAGCAGTGGACGTCTTTCGATTTTCATGATGATGCTGATTTGCGATATGCCATAAGCAATTAATAATTAAAATATTGTCAGCGTTTATTATGAAAGCGCAGTTTACATTATAATACCACAATACAAAGTTCAGTAAAAGTTTTTTTTACCCAATAAAAAGTTTAAATTTGTTGTTGATTTATGAATCTGCAAGGATTTTGACATATTACCTCGAAGTATTATTAAAGTTTTATGCAAAAAGAGCTTGAATTTATTATTTTAATGAAAAATGTATTCAAAATAAAGTGTCAATGTTTTCTCAGCGATTTTCAATGTAAAAAGCTCGTCAAAAATGTGGAAAAAATAAAAGCATTTAATACAGATTCAGAATGCAAACAATCTTAGAAAAACGGGAATGTTCTCTCAGATTAAAAGACCTCTCACTTGTGCGCAAATCTTGCTGTGAAATTGTGCAGTGAACTTGCGTGTTGTAGACGAGTCTGTAGCTGCTATAACACTATGTGCTGTAGGGTGATCCGGGGGCTTTACGAGATTTCAGACCTTTGATGATCTCGTGCACCTCGTCAGGTGTGACAGGGGGCAGGGGATCATCATCATTACAAATTATCTTTATAATTAAAATAAAATTAGATGACGAAAAATAAGACAAAAGAAAACACTCAATCGGTGTTACTTCAAAATTCTATACCGTCGTCTCAATTCTTTAGATAGGTTAATTTAAAAAATACGTCGGACCACTTCCGATTACTTTTCGTGCGCTACTGCGAAGAGCTACGAGTGGGGATAAGTTGGCATTCACGCACCGTGAACCAAGCGCGAACGCTTTCCCGTGGAACAAAGAACCGAAACCGTTCGGGGAAAGGCGTGCGGCGTGAAGAGCGAACGCGAGGACGCGAAACTATCTACACTCGTGTTTCACGGTTTCGCATGCGTTCCCGCCGCGAGTGTAGAGTGGCCTAAAATCACAGCATTGAATTTTGAATTTAAGTATACATGCATCTTGAAATCCCAAGATTACTGGAAATGGTAACACGTATTGAAATCGGCAACATGTTTTCTGTATAGGTAAGTTTAGAATTACGTGCTTTTCCAATAATCAACATACAGAAAACTTCGACTTACAAACATACTAATAAATGTCATGCCAACTAAACTAGCACAAGTAGATAAAGTTCATGCAAAAGTTGTCTCGTTAAAAAAAGCAGTTACTGATATACCTACGTAACGACATAGTAACCGATGTTAAATATGTTTAAAACATCGAGTCAACTTACAGAACGAAGCGGAACAAAAATATCCAGGAATTTTTAATATTATATTAAAAATTCCTGGATATTTTTGTTCCGCTTTGAATTTTATTCTTAGAAAGGAATTTTCCATAGTTATATTAAGAATTTAGTTTAGCGTACTGGGTTGTGGAACTAAATTTTTGATAGAAAACTTAGTTTGAAAACAGTTGCTACGCTGTTTTAGTAGAAAAGTTTAAGGGAAGTATATTCACGCAGAAAATTTGGTTTGGTTGAAACGTCTAAAATACGCAGCCCTCCCTTTTTTAAGGTTTCAAAGAGTGTGAAAGAATTCCCATTATAACGTCTCTGCTGTTCGGCCACCTGTCACAAAGCTGTATCTTTTGAACTGCAATGGGTAAACATTTGAATTTTTTTTCATAAATATGACCCGATTTTTTTTCCTTCTTCAATGCTTATGTATTGAATATCGTATATACATACGACTTATCGTTGCCCCAGATGTTTTTTACGGGTTATTGCAGTCATATTTTTGACAGCAAAACCGTTTAAACTACTGATTATGATAACTTATTTAAATAACTACCTGTTTTTTGGACTCGAACTTCTCATTAAAAGGTACACGTGTTCGGTTTACAGCTAAATATAGATCACATGCCTGGATGACGAGACCTGAATTAAACATTCTGGTTTCAAGGGAACAGTTTGTCTAATAGAACTCAAACTGAACTAACATAATCTAGCCTAAGCAAATTCGACCTTTTTGTAATATATATGCGTATTTCAGATTGATAACATCCTCTGTTGAATGTTATACTGGTAAGTACTCCACACAGAATGAAATGTAGGTACTTATAAAGCATAATTATCGTACAATATTCCGACTGACACAGGCCGCCTATTTGTTAGAGGGAGTTGGCCATAATCCACCACGCGGGCCCAGTGCGGGTTGGTAGATGTCACATGTCTTAGAAGTTTTGGTTCTGGAGCATGCCGGTTTCCTCACATTATTCCTTCCTTCATCGTTTTGAGAGTAGTGGTGATAAAATAATTTACACAAAATAAAGCGCCTGTCAGGTTCGAACCTACGACCCATAAGTCGCACCTACCGTCGGTACCAAATAAAAGCTTGTAATCCTAAAACTGATGAACATAGTATGTCAGGGAGATACACAAACTGGAACCCTGGATTTACCACATATTTCTAAACTGCTTTGAAAATTTTCGTAATTTATCAAAAAAAAAAGAAAAAAGTACCTATAACCATACGGTTTGACCGCGTAGGTTTTGCACTTTTATATGAAACAGCAGATTTTTTATATAACCGGCGAGTAATTTCTATGTTCGGATAGAATCATAATTATGATAAATAATAAATAAATAAATAAATATCTCAGGACAACCAACACACTGTTATCTGATCCCAAACTAGGCAGAGCCTGTAATATGGTAACCAGACAACTGATAAATATACTTATATATTTCTAAATACATACATATTATAGATAAATTACACCCAGGCACAGAACAAATGATTGTGCTCATCACACAAAGATTTGTCCCGGGTGGGAATCGAACCCACGACCTCAGTCTTTGCAGTCAGGGTCACTAACCACTAGACTAACAGGCCAGTCATAGTTTCAGTTTGCGCACCAATGTCCCTGCAACCTTGTATAAACATTTTGATGGATAGAGAGGAAGACCAAAGAAAAAGTGGATGGCTTGTATGTGAAATGATATTAAAGAAAAGGATTGAATGATTTTTTTTTTTTTGAAAAAAAAAATGTGATATACCGACCCCAAGTTACATGGACAAGGGCCTGAAAATGACGATGAAATGCTTCTTCTTCTCATATTTACAGTTATGGTTTGGTAACACATGTGCCAGTTTAGTTGGGCAGAGATTGGACAACTAAGTCAAGACCTTTCTTCGCTTATTTCGCAAAGTCTTCAACTAGTGCGTTCTATTTGTTATATATGACAAATAGTGCTGAAACGTGGACACTGGGAGTCAGGTTGGTTCAATAAAAGCGGACTATGCTCTGAATCTCTTTCGTCCAAGCTGGATGGACCAATGACCATAAAATGGTGGCTGGGATAAACAGGATACGGAAGGCGGATAATAGAGTGTTGCCTATATCCAGCAGAGGACTGCGATAGGCTAAGTTAATTTGATTGGTTACCAGATGTGAAAGACCGAACAAGAAGAAAGTAATCAGTAATGTACTGTTATGATAGTCTGGGTCTTGTTAATATTAACTATTATTAGGTATTAAGGCTACTACACACAGTGCCGGCGGCAATGCCGCCGGGTTTATGCCGAGCGGCTATGCCACCGGCAATACAAGCCACTCTGGCGGCTTTGAATGCCGTGTGTAGTAGCCTTCGGAAGTAGATTTTATTAAAATAAATGCGCAGCACCAATCAACTATAGAATTTATTACTTTAAACAAACAAAACTTATTATAGAACCGAACCATTTGAATAAAATGAGAAATGAATAACTAATCACTTAGCACAGAGAAAACGTTACACTGAGGTGGAGAGAGGTCCGTCGCCGTCGGCTGTCGATCCCAAAAAGAGCGAGCACTTCTCGCCATCTGCCGATGCCGCATACTATCCCCACTCTTGCACTCTTGACTTGCGGATGTCTTGACCACGCCCCTCGTTCCCGCCAACTTATTTATTCTTCTAACACTATATTTACTTCCAGCGAAACGTATCATCAGGAAAACAATGATGTGAGGAATCCAGCATGTCCTACAACAAATCATTCGAAGACATGTGACATCTATCAAACCGCACTGGGCCCGCGAGGTGCATTAAGGCATACTCCCTCTCACAGAGAGGGGGCCTATGTCCCACCAGTGGGAACATTATAGGGTGATGATGAAGACAAATCTACCACCAAAACTGTTGTTTGTGTAATTGATCACCCCGTATAAACCTATTTAATCAACCATGGCTTTATTTCAACTGCATACAAAGACATGAAACCATTGAGTTGAAACCTCAGAAGCGTCCTTAGAACTGCATGATATGGTCCTTCAATCACTAATAATTAATCCATTAGCATTTAGTACTACCGAATAAGCAAAGGCCGAAGTAGGCCTTTGATCAAACAGATTGGTTGTGTGCTAAGCATTGTTTTGTGTGATCCCCTAGGAAGGCTGTGGCCTGTGATGTAAACGGGGTGATAATGGCAGCTTTTCATTGAGTAAAGAGGAGTTACTAATAATACAAAATTTATGGTAATTGTTTTATTAAGTTACTAGCTTTTGCCAGCGGCTTCGCTCGCGTGAAGGTCGGAAATTATCCCGCGGGAACATACTACCGGGATGAAAAGTAGCCTATGTCCTTTCTCAGGCTCTAAACTATCTGTGTACCAAATTTCATTTAAATCGGTTCAGTAGTTTTAGCAGGAAAGCGAGACAGACAGACGGACAGAGTTACTTTCGCATTTATAATATTAGTGTGGATAGTGTGGATAATAATAAAAATAAATAAAATGTAATAAATAATGTCATTAATGGCAACACCGTGTCAACACGTCACGTTCTTCAATTTTTCTACAATTTAAATAGATAAAATAATTGAAACCCAGTTTTTATATAAATTTTCAATACAAAAGGAAACCTATACCAAGAAGATCATAAAATAATATCCATAAGTGACTGTAAAACCAAAAAATGTAAAAAAAATGATAGAAAACTATCAATTCGGGGGTGGCATGACAGATGTCACCTCCGAACAACAATGACTACGACCAACAATAAGAAGAAATCGAAGAAAAAACGAGATGTTGACCAGATCAGCTACACGTAGCGCACGCCTATCACCTCCGGACTCGTCGCTCAGCTCCGCCTCGCCGCCGCCGGAACCCAACGCCATCGACAGTGCTCTGACACCGGCCGTGGCAGTTGCGTCGAGCTCGAGCGACGAATATTTTTCCCCGCCGACGCCGACGTCGCCAACACCTGTACGTCGGCAGGGGAGAGGCCGGCCACCGAGGAGCTTGGGACTTAGGGGCCAACCGGCCCCGAGCCGGGTCCCCGCTGCCGGTGGTTGTGTGCGGCGCATGAGATGGACTCAGTCTATGAACGAGAACGTCATGCGCGCATATTACGGGTCTACAGAGGGGGGAACTAACCTCACTGCGTACCGTGATAGGATGCTATCTCTGTTCCAGGAACTAGAACCATCCGTCAACGTTTCGGCCCAACGATTATCGGCTCAGGTGCGGGTTATCCAACGCCATCACAGGTTGGACGACACCGCACTTGAAAGGCTGCGCTCAGAAGTACTGAGCAACTATGTCGTCTCGACTCCGACACAAACCGCGGCCCAAGGATCATCTATTAACGCAATTTCGCCGCGGTTCCATCATGTTGAAGAAGAAGATGATATGGTTGCCACAGTAAGTAGCCAGTGCAACAACCAACTGAGGAGCGCTCTGGAGGATGCCCTTCGCGAGTATAGGTCTACCCCAACCGAACATAGACCCCGATTACCACGGTTTCCTATGCACAAGAAAAATAGGGCGCTGATGTATGCCTTGGACTCACAGCTTAAGAATTTATTCGAGAGCAGCGAGAATCTCGTCGATACACACTCGATCCTGTATTGCGCGGCTGTTGCGGCATGTCGTTTAGCTAACGTCAAGTTCCCAAGCTGTGACGGAGCTACTCGACCAATGCCAACCGTACCAGCCTGGCAATGCAGGATCGAGCGTCGTATCGATGGGGCCAGGGTACTCATCGGCAAACTATACTGCTTCAAGGAGGGCAATACACGACCACGAGTGATGCGCTTTGTAAGGCGGGCATTCTCGGGGACTGGAATCAGTCCTCCAGAATACATGTCCCGTGTTACAGAGCGCACTGACTTCCTGAAGCAGAAAGTCTGTGCATGGGCAAGCCGTATTTGGCGGTATAAACGGCGGGTTGACCGATACAAGCAGAATCGTATGTTCCAGAGCGATGAGAGGTGGGTATATAGAGCTTGGGAGCGACCCGGACAAAATGTGACGGACGTGTACTGCCCGGATGATGCCAACACGAGTGCATTCTGGCGCAGCATTTGGTCAGTGCCCGTCTGTCACGTTGAGGCTGGCTGGATGCGAGATGTCGAGCGGGTGTGTGAAACAATACCAGAAATGGAACCGGTGAAAATTACGCCAACAGACGTAGCCAGAGCAGTCCGTCCGTTACCGAATTGGAAATCACCGGGACCGGACAGACTGCACAATTTCTGGTTAAAATGGCTCACCAGTTAACACAGTCGCCTGGCATCTCATTTCCAGTCATTCGTAGAGTCTGGGTCGCTACCGCAGTTTCTAACAACAAGCGTTACCCACCTGCTCTATAAGTCAGGTAGTACCGCGGAACCTAAGAATTATAGACCGATCACATGTTTGTCGACGGTTTATAAACTTCTTACATCCATTTTGAGAGCGAAAATTAGTTCGCATATTGATAATAACTCCATTATGTCTGCGTATCAAAATGGATGTAGGAACGGGTCCCGTGGTACTAAGGAGCTACTCCTCATCAACATGGCCATAAGCCAACAGGTTCGTCGATCCCGCAAGGATCTTTCGACATGCTGGATAAACTACAAGAAGGCCTACGACTCGGTGCCACATGCATGGCTCAGGAGGGTGCTGGAGTTGTACAAGGTTGATGCAACTCTACGCACCTTCCTTGAGTCGTGCATGGGGCAATGGAGGACAGTCCTTCGCTATCCAGGATGTCCACAGATCCATCGGAATGCTGAGCCTGTATGGATCAAGCGGGGAATATTTCAGGGCGACAGTTTGAGTCCACTTCGGTTCTGCTTAGCCCTGAATCCTCTAAGCACACTGCTGGAGGATTCAGGTCTAGGCTATCGGCTGAAGAGAGGTGGTCAGGTAATATCTCACCTCCTCTACATGGATGACCTAAAACTCTTTGCCCCCAACAAACTGCAACTGATGGAGCTACTGAAGGTAACTGAAACTTTTAGTAGCGCCATCAGGATGGAGTTTGGTGTGGACAAATGTGCAGTCATGCATGTAAAGCGAGGTGAGGTTATGGAATCCGAGGGAATCCAACTTTCAGATTCCATACACCTCAGATCCCTTTCCTCATCCGAAAACAATAAGTATTTGGGTATGTCGGAAGCGTTAGGCATTAACAATGCTGACATGAAGCAATCGTTGAAGGAGCGCTTCTTTGGTCGCCTGAAGAAGGTATTAATTAGTCTTCTTTCAGATGGAAACAAGGTGCGCGCCTTCAACGGTTGGATCATGCCGGTTTTGATGTACTCTTTCGGCATACTCAAATGAACTCATACTCAAATGGACTCAAACAGAACTCGACGCCATGGATAGGAGGGTCCGTACAATGCTGACCGCAAACCGGATGCATCACCCACGATCATCGGTGATGAAACTATACATCCCGCGGAAGTGCGGGGGTCGAGGCTTTTTAAATGCAAAGACCCTCCACAACCGCGAGGTGTGCAGTCTCAGGGAGTATTTTCTAAAAGCCGAAGTGGGTATGCACCGTGATGTGGTCGCAGTGGACAAGGGGCTCACCCCGCTCTCCATGGCTAAAGAGAACTGGCGCAAACCTGTAGTACTTACTACCGATGACCGCAAGGAAGTATGGCGAAACAAGGAGCTTCACGGGCGCTTCTACCGGGCTCTTCATGAGCCCAGTGTAGATTTCTTAGCGTCCGTATCCTGGCTACGTTTTGGTAACCTATTTGGGGAAACTGAAGGTTTCGTCTGTGCAATTATGGACGAAGTTATCTTGACGAATAACTATCGGAGACATATTATGAAGGACGGGACGGTTGACGTGTGTCGGGCATGTCACCATCCGGGTGAGTCCATCAGACATATTATCTCTGGTTGTTCTCGTCTGGCTAACGGCGAATACTTGCACAGGCATAATCAAGTAGCCAGGATTATTCACCAGCAACTTGCTTTGCAATACAAAGTAATGGATTCTGAGGTACCGTATTACAAGTATGTGCCCGACCCAGTTCTCGAAAATGACCATGTCACGTTGTACTGGGATCGGTCTATCATTACTGACAGGACTATTGTCGCCAATAAGCCTGATATAGTGGTGATAGACCGGTTAGCGCGCCGCACGATGATAGTCGATGTTACCATTCCGCATGACGGCAACCTCGTGAAAGCTGAGAAAGAGAAACAGATTAAATATCTCGACTTAGCACACGAGGTTGTTGACATGTGGAATGTTGACTCGGCTGTCATTGTGCCGATTGTCGTATCAGCCAATGGGCTGATGGCCGATACCCTCGACCAACACCTGTCGAGGCTATCGTTAGGCGGTTGGATCAAGAGCCTGATTCAGAAGGCAGTACTCCTTGACACGGCTCGTATCGGGAGGAAGTTCCTGTCTCTGGAGCCCTAACCACCGGTAGCTTGGACCCTGCTCCCGATACCGGAGGTCCACTATTTTTTATATTTTTAAATGTTATTTTTTCTGTAAATTTATTTTTCTAAAAATATTTAAAAATGTAACTAATATGTAGATAAAGAAATAAACGGAAAAATAAATAATAATTAATATAAAATATAAATAATATATAATATATATAGTGTGGATTATATTATAGTGTGGATGTGGATTATGTTATATATTACCAGCCAAATCCGATTTCAAGATAAACTAGTTTCGCCTAAGTCAAACCAGTTCTGCCATCTCATCAACTTAATGACTCTACATGTTTCTGTGTAACAGTTTACAACTGTTTAAGTTTTACATTGGAATGATACGGTGACACTATATCGCTTCTTTCTTTACTGTAGTAGGCTGTACATGCTGTTTCTTTTGTCTTTTCTGCATAGGTCTATACTAGTTTGTCCTATCGCATGTAAGGAGAGCTGGTTAGGCCTAGGCGAAACTAGTTCATCCTAAAATCGAGTTCGACCGGTAACATATACAAATATTAGGAAGAAATTAAATACAACTTATCGTATTCCGAAAATTGATTCACTATTGGAAACTACAGTATTGCCGAGTGTAATAGGATATATTTTACATATTTGAAAATTATATTTTAGGCAGACGAACTTCTCAAACTTATGAAGTAATGAATTACCAATATTTTATAAAATATTTCAGATTATGATTAATAATGTATTACACAATTAAGGAGCAGTAATAGCCAAACGGAATAATAATCCCATGATCAACATAAACTTTACTTTTCAAGCAAAGATTAAAATATGCCAAAAATCCCGTAAAAAGAGAAACTACATAACAAAGCTCTGCCGTAGCGAGATAGCGTTCACGGCTCGCGATATTTACTTCACTAAATGTATTGAGCTCGCTATTCTTGGTGTAAAGGGCGCCATTCATAGCGCTTCAGAATGCGACTTTCAAATGGCAGCGATTTTGAATGTCAGTCGTTGAAAAATGTGTGCTGCAGTTGGCACTTTCGAAAAGATTGTGTGTCGCGACAAAATATTCGCTTGGAGTGGTTCGCCTTGTGGTGTTGTGCTGAGTGGCTCAGATTGGAACTCAGCATGATACTCCTAGTGAGTGTGAATGTTAGTTGACTCGTAAAAATGTAAATATTCTGACAATGCATTCATGCAATTCCCTGTAAAGATTTTCATCAATCTATTTGCAGTTTGAATTTGAGAGTAGAAAAATGCATTTTGTCGAAAATACAAATAAGTTCTTTATTTATTTATTTAACCCCTAGCTTCCGCCCACGTGATAAGTCAGAAGGGACAAAAGGTAACCTTTTTACGCCTACTTTTTCTTAGAGATTAGCCGGAATAAACCGACAGCCAAAATTAAAGGTTTTTTTTACAATCAGGTACCATTTGGCTTTTAACTTTGACATCATAAACAGAACATTCCATTTTATTTATTTGTATAGATTTATATACATACATTTATTCAGACAAGAAGAAAAAAAACAAAATAGGCACAGAGCTCTTCCAAAGAAAAAGGCCAGTCTTTCTTTATTTTTATTTTTAGCTTTTTACTTGATTATTTACAACACTAAATAAGAGTACCTATTCATTTTGGAACGTCATTTTGATCTTCTCAATTTTAATAGACAGACTTTAGGTATTTAGTATTTAATAAGAGACTATATTAAAATGTAATAAAAAAGTCTGCCACAGTCAAATAATTACGACTACTTTAATTTCAACGTCTGCCAGTGAATATCCAAATAAACCTTTTGTGGAGCTACGAGTACAATGAAGTGAATATTTTAATGTTACTTTCTCACAGTCTTTCGAGAATGCAACTTTGTAAAATTACCTACACTGGTGAAATAAATTACGTCTAAGTTTACATACCGTTATTTTTTTAAAAGTTTCTTAATGGAACTTAATTCAGGCTAACAATACATGGCTTGCCTGAGGAAGCAAAGATTTAATGAAAAAAAATCCTTATGCATATTTAGTATGTAACTTAATGGTGCACCGACGGATGTGAGAGATAATTTCGTTCGTTTGAATCAACGCAATTTATATGTAAGATATTTAAGGATACTAGTGATCGCCCATTGGTCGAAATTCGACCGTACTTCATTTGAATAGAAAAACATTATTAAATGAAAAAAAAATAATTAATAATAAATGTAAAAAAATAATATGGTTATATTTGACATTCAGTAACACTATAGACAAATTGTTAACGCTGTACTACTGTGGAGAGGGTTCGCTGGCGGGATGGTGATGGCCAGGACTAGGACGTAGGTGTAATGAGTAAAGAATACTTCTTCAGGGCTTTCTTCTTTATTTTCTTAATACTTCTTAACTGCTGGACATGGAATGAATTATCACAGAACGCTATGTCTTTATTGAATTTTCCCTATTATTTTTAATTAATTATGACAGTTCAAAATGTCATAATTATAACCAGCCTGTACAATCTATGACCAGCCTGTACAATCGTGAGGCATACATCCTCTACAGTTTGCACACGACACTAAGTTTTGTATGGGAAACTTACTAATGCCATACTTGACACTCCCTATAAAACCACAAAAAATATTTCTTACTAGCTTCTGCCCGCGACTTCGTCCGCGTCAAATTTTTGCTCCCCTGATCCTTCCCGTCGCATCGATTTGCCTGCTAGTTTTCGTCCATTTTTCGTTGCTGCTCGCTCCTTTTGAGTTATAGTGAGTCAACCTTAAAAGATAGATATATGCTGTCGCGGACTTTTTTTTAGAACTTTTTAAAAGAAACAATTCCGTCATACATGATTTTTGCGTTACTTTAACCGTTTACGCAGCGCACGCAACGGAAACTCTCAAAAGGAATATTTTTTCCCCGTTTTTGCAACATTTTTCATTACTGCTCCGCTCCTCTTAGTTGTAGCGTGATGTTATATAGCCTATAGCCTCCCTCGATAAATAGGCTACCCAACACAAAAATAATTTTTCAATTCGGAACAGTTCCTGAGATTAGCGCGTTCAATCAAACAAACAAACAAACAAACTCTTCAGCTTTATAATATTATATAGTATATACAATGTCGCCCATGCGCATGTGACCGCCCGTAAGTTTCTGAATATTCATGAAAAACTGTTGAAAATAAACTTCAAAAGGGGGGGTCTATCTATAACAGTTTTCATGTTATTCAATTTTTTATTTTTTAAGTAGAGTTTGTGGATTCGCTTTCTATTTTTTGATACATCTCCGAAGTTTATGGGTCGATTTGGATTCTGTTTATTTAACCTCTTAAAATAACTCATAAGCTTTTGGAAATAATAAATAGAATCCAAATCGACCCATAAACTTCGGAGATGTGTCAAGAAATAGAAAGCACATCTACAAATTCTACTTAAAAATTAAAAAATGATTAACATGAAAAATGTTAAAGTTAGACCCCCCTTTTGAAGTTTATTTTCGATATTTTTTCATGAATATTCAGAAAATTACGGGCGGTCACATGCGCATGGGCGACATTGTATAGTATAGATAAATCTAAACTAAATTCCAATCGTCGCTAATACAAATAATATTACAGACAAAAATATTTTCAATATAATCATAGATTTTAAAAATGAAATAGGTTATATATATCTATAAAATTAATTTATTACCTATGGTTATACTTGACATTCAGTAAGACTATAGACACAAAATCAGGCTTACCAACTTAGGGGTTTTCCCAAATTTAGGGGGTAAATAAGAGGATTGAGATTTTTTAGGGGCGTTCCATTTTTATGGGTATTCTTAGGGATTTTTTGCCATTTTACATTTCTCAGTGTGTTTTTGATTACAATAAAAGTATTAGCGACTTCTAGTACGGTTCCTCGATACTAAGAATGCAGAGTGAATGATTAACAAATGTCGCGTAGTAAATATAGACAAATATTACT
The DNA here is from genome assembly GCA_932294355.1 of Aporophyla lueneburgensis. NCBI lineage: Eukaryota > Metazoa > Arthropoda > Insecta > Lepidoptera > Noctuidae > Aporophyla > Aporophyla lueneburgensis. The sequence continues at coordinate 25,972,160 of OW028743.1, forward strand.
ACTGTGTGCCGGTCTATGATTACTGAACATTCGTTGGTTATTTTCATTTTAATTTTTTAGCGGATTTTTTTAGTAATTGTGGCAATTTTAGGCGTTTTTAACTTAAGCTTTTTTTTTCAGGATGGGAAATCATCAAATGACTTCTCCCGGTCAGGGCGGAGCGGGAGGGCGTGTCAGACTTTTATTGACTAAAACCCACCCGTGTTCCATCAGTTGCCCATGTGCCAGGGCCACGGTATCTCCTTCGAACAATCACGCGACCCCGGCAGAACTTAAGCTTTAGGGTGTAAATATTTCTGGGTGTTGGTAACACTGCACAAAATAATAAAGACAGATTTGGACCATAAACAAAAGAATATCTATGCATGTGTGTATTAGAAACACGGTAATGAACAGTAGTGTGTGTAACGTGTTATTTATTGAAAATAATGTATTTTGACGAATAATTAAAAAAAATATTAGCATTCGTCACTTCTTCTCTGTATAAACTATAAGTGTGCGAAATTTCATACTCCTCCGTCCGCCCAATTTTCGTAAAAAGGGATCCTAAGTTTTCACTTCACGTATTAATATACGTTGCCTGATGACTTTGAAGATTTGTCCTCTGTACTAGTATTTGTTAGTTTGGTGCTATCTACAAAAACAAAATACAGACAAAGTAAAGATTAAGCAAGGGTTCAGATGTGTAGTTGAGTTTTTAACGTTTTTGGCTATTTTATTCGCTCTCTGAGAGCTATAATACATATATTTGATTCTCTAGGATTAACAATGCAACGCAAACTAATATTAATCGCAACTAATATTTAACGCAACTAATATTTAATGATGCACTTTGCCCAAAAAAATATGAAACTCCTTTCGGATTTTTTTACAACTTTGTTGTAACAATTTGTTGATTTTTTCTATTAAGTGGCTTTTAACATAATAGCTCGATCTTGTTTTGGAGAAAGTCAATAGTTCTGCTGTTTTTGTCTACACTGTGTAAAAATTGAAGGTAAAAATTTACTTTACGTCTTAAATCTCATCTAGATAATTTTCGTCTAAATACCACTTGGAGCTTGAAGGCATAAAGGTAAATATTGTCTGGCACACAGTGAAACCATCTGATATCCCAACAGACTGTTGTCTGGGCTTCTCAACTTATTGAACCTAAATTGTTACAAATTTTGGAAAGCTTATATTTCAAAGTGACTGCTCAAAGTCAGAAGAAGGTCAAATATAAATAACGTGGTTGTAAAACGTTTTGTCATGTGTTCACTGGATAAATGAACAGTTTCTAATTGTGTCAGATCTTAGTGTCTTTTATAACTAGCTGCTGCTCGCGTGGTAATGGGAAATTATCCTACGGGAACGTGCTCTCAGTACAAAAAGTAGTTTATGTTACTTCTTATAACATCAGCTATATGCCAGTTAAAGTCCCATCAAATTCAGTACACGCGTTGCAAAAAAAAAAGACGTGTGGCACTCGGGGACTGCCGCGGTAAAGCTATTGCATAGCATTTTGTATCAACTTATGCAATTATAATTATTTATTTATTTTATTTATGCAGTATTTCTTTTTCTTTGATATTAAAAAAACGTACACTAAGGAAAACTTATTTTTGGTGGTAAAATTTGGAACTAAAGCATAAAGGTTAGTACATATGATTGCCACCGCAAAATTTGATAAGTAAACTTTAGTACCTAGTATAACAAGACGATAAATATTTTGGGTTTTTACCTAGCAACCGATGACAAATAATACAAACACTTTATACACAAATTTTACAAGTACAGCTATTCACTGTTGTACATAAATACCTATACACCTATATACTTTCTCATAAACAGCTGCTTATGTATTCGTCCGATTTCGGAGCAGCTCGTCTCGATTCGTGCGAGCTTCGTAGAGTCGTAGAATACGGCTAGTTGCACGCACACAAACACCGTGTCGAAGACTGCCGAAAAGAAACGACGTTAGACAATGCACGGCCTTCAAGCCACACCTCCGTGCCCGTCGGAGTAGGGAGCGTGAGGTTTTTTTTCGTTACGGAATTTCTGGATCCGGTCCCCGCGCTCAAGGCCCTCGATAGAAGCTATGCAATAGCTTAACATTTTTTGATATAAGTACCGTACCTATATACTTTCATATGCGTTTAGTGAAAAGCTGTTAATTTGAAATTACAGACAGACATTTCAGTTTGATTTATTTGTATGTACAGACTAGCACTCCCCACCTAAAAGAGAAGTGGCCTGCCTATAATTGTTATTTATTTATTTAGTGTCACTTTATTGTGATAGATGACCGAAAATTTAAATGTTTCTTGTGTTTTTAATGGTTGTGTTTATAAAACATTGTTTATGTGTGTTTGTGTTTAATTCGCGTTTTATGATAATAAGTAAATATGCTTTTTTCTGTGAAGTGAATTCATATAGTCAGTATAGTATGTTAAAAAACATTACGTGATTTATGTGACCGTCCAACATTTCTGTCAACTCCTGAAGTCCTGAGGGAAAAATTGTTGATGCAGATGAATAATACGCACTTTATTTAACATCTAATTTCTACATGTAATACCTATAGTCCACTACTCTTTTAGAATCGATTTTCATATATAAGTTTGGAGCATGAAAATTTATTGGGAGTAAAATCAAACTTTCTCCGTTACGTTATGCGTTATGTTTACTAACCTATATATTTCATAACCGTTCGTAAGGGGTAAATTCCAGTCATGCGTCGGAGCAGACACATATATATATATACTAGCTTCTGCCCGCGACTTCGTCCACGTCAAACTTTCGCTCCCCTTCCCGTGGCATCGAATTGCCTGCCAGTTTTCGTCCATTTTTCGTTTGCTGCTCCGCTTCTTTTGACCGTAGCGTGATGTTAGCCTATAGCTTTCCTCAATAAATAGGCTACCCGATTCAAAAATAATTTTTCAATTCGAACCAGTAGTTCCTGAGATTAGCGCGTTCCACTCCTCATATCACTTACTATCACTTAATATCTACAATTATAATCATAATTAATTTCGTGAAAATGTATACTTACCTACCATATTTTATTATGTCACTCACGCCAACACACGTCATTACGTCACTTCAAAAGGTAGTTGCTGAAAATCAGCGCTGTTGACGATAGATTCGTCTAAAGTCACAGCATTTTGCTGAGCAACGACTAATTCTTGCACAGATACGACGCACGGCTCAATTGTTCTTATTAACCGACTTCAAAAAAAGGAGGAGGTTTCTCAATTCGACCGTATATATATTTTTTTTTTTTTTTTTTTTATGTGTGTTCACCGATAACTTCGTCGTATATGGACCGATTTTGATGATTCTTTTTTTGTTGGAAAGGAGATATCCCAAGGGTGGTCCCATAATAAGGAAACCAGGATCTGATGATGGCATCCCAGAGAAGTCGAAGAGAACCTTCGAAAATCGTAGTGGCGACTAGTGCGTTTTTTATTTCTTTCATTAATTATCTTAAAGCACTACTATTTAATGAAGGTCTGAAGTTGATCTGATGATGAAGCCGAAAGACAGTCGAGGGAACTCTTCAACGACTTACAGCAATTACGCGGTGTTTGGACTTAATTCATTTCTATTGATGAGAACTTTGCACCCATATGGGCTATAAGTGCCATTACAGGTCTGATGATGGAGACCATAGACAGTTGAGGGAATTCCTCAACGATTTACAGCAGTTCCCTATTGTTGGGGTTACTTTATACGGTTCAAAGTGCCACTTTTATCACTACTATTTAATTAAGGTCCGGAGTTGATCTGATGATGGAGCCAAAAGACAATCGAGGGAACTCCTCAACGATTTACAGCAATTACCTGGTGTTTGAACTTAATTCATTTCTATTGATGAGAAAGCTCCCATAAGGCTTATAAGTACCATAACAGGTCTGATGATGGAGACCATAGACAGACAGTCAAGGGAATTCCTCAACGATTTACAGCAGTAGTAAAGTATTAAATTTCACCTGGCGATTAGTGGTATAGGAATTAGTGCGGGTAGATACCATAACTAAAAAGTAAAAAATAAAAACTTTTTGACAAAAAAAAAACCGACTTCCTCAAAAACACTAGAAAGTGAAAAATAACTTTAATTTCGGAAGTCGGTGGCAAAAAACTCAAATACAGATCCTAAGACACCGACTTCCGAAATTAAAGTTATTTTTCACTTTCTAGTGTTTTTGAGGAAGTCGGTTTTTTTTTTTTTTAATGGTATGTTTATCACAAAAGTAGCCAATAATGCACTCTGCATTCGGCAATTTTTGTTTTTGTTTTGATTGTTATTATGTATTAAGTAATTGTCAATGTTGTAACGCATATCTATCTATATTGTCTTTGGTCAATGGCCATGACATCAACAAGCAATGGACAATATTATACAACCTTTTTAAGCTTGAATACGGGGCTTTTGGCAACTTTGTACGTGTGTATTTTTATTTTTTGTTACTATTTTATATTGTAGGTTTAAAGAATTTATTTCTCATAAGAACTTAAATAACAGTTCACTTAAAATGAGATACAAAAGTGCTTACATCTAATTAATTATACATATTTACCTCCGGTGACATTATAGTGTACATACATGTTTCTTAAGTTTTTTTTTAAAAATGTTTATATTATCACACTTTTTTAACTCTTCCGGTAAATTATTGAATATTTGTGCTCCCTCAAACAATATTGTCTTTCTACCGTAATTAGTCCGTGCTCGTGTAGTCATTAGTTGAAACTTGTGTTTACTTCTTGTGTTGTATGTTGTTGTTTTTTTATGTATTTGTATATTAGATTGTACGGAATTCGTAGTGATTTTTTTAATAAGAATGCAGGTGTAATATTTGTAAAGTTGTGTGAGATTTAGTAGGTTAGTTTTTGTATATAAGTTCTTTGTAGGATATAGGTAGTTATAATGGAATAGTACTTTAATAATTTTGTTTTGTAGTCTTTGTAGTGGGTTTAGGTTAGATTTAGCAGTTGATCCCCATACCTCAATTAGATATTCAAGGTTTGATTTTACTAGGGAGTTATATATAATTAGTCGTACTTTTTTCGGGATACAGTTAGTGACTTTTCGTAACGCCCCTAATAGTGACATTAATTTTGTTTTGACGTGATTGATGTGCAGTTTCCAAGTAAGTTTTTCATCTACCCACAGTCCGAGATATTTTTCGTGTGTAGATCTTTTGACTATTTCTCCGTTGATCGTAAGCGGTGAGAACTCCATTAGTGGTTTATTTTTTGCGGAGAAAATCATAAATGATGTTTTTGCAGTGTTAATAGTCAACAAGTTATATTTCAACCATTCATTAAGTAGGTCAAGGTCTTTTTGAGCATCTTTTATAATGTCTTGCAAAGATTTGTCAAAATAAAAAAGGCAAGTGTCGTCTGCGTACAACGTTAGGTGTCCTGTCAGCCCTATGTTAACAATGTTATTAATGTAAATTAGGAATAATAATGAGCTAATTATTGATCCTTGCGGACATCCGTATGTTATATTTTGTGCCGAGCTAGTGAAGTTATCTATCTTAACAATTTGTTTTCTATTTTGTAAATATGAACTAAGCATGCTGAAGGCGATACCTGTAATATTGTGCGTTTTGTTTGTGCAGAATAAACAGTTTTTCTTTCTTTTCTTTTCTTTCTTTCATTTTAGCGAAGTGGGGGGTTAGAAAGAGACAAAAAGTAGCCTATGTCACTCTCCATCCCTTCAACTATCTCCACTTAAAAATCACGTCAATTCGTTGCTTCGTTTTGCCGTGAAAGACGGACAAACAGACATACACACTTTCGCATTTATAATATTAGTAAGGATATATATTTATATGTGTATATATATATATATTATTTTAATTTTATGTTACATACTATAATTCTTCTTCCTTTAAAGTTACCACGCAAAACCACCCGTGTAAGAAACCCAATTAATTATACTATCAATAATTCTAACATACAACTTGCAGGCTTCCAAAGCCTCTACGAAGGGTTCTTAGTTAATCCGATGATAGGTTTTCTCATTCTCGACTCTGTATTATCTTTTGATAGCACATTTTAATTTATGCGGGTTGCCATAAATTAATAATATCATATCGTAAATTCAATTGCTGAAACTTTCATATTAACGCAATGTTTTTGCTATAAAACGTGATTAGATTTTGAATTAATTTGGGACGAAAGTTTTTGAAAAATGTAATGTTTAGTTTCGATAGTTTATGGCGTTCTAGGTCTTAAGTTTTTTATACTTACATTATTATTTTTAATACTTGTTTTTGGCTGTCTTGTTGATCGCGGTCGCGAACGCTTCTACTATGTTTCTGGTCTTGGGTTTGATTGCTAGGTCGGACAAAAGTTTATTAGGTTATCCATTAGGAATTTTTCAGAAGCAGCCCGAAGTCTGTATTTGTATGCGGTTGATAGGAATAGGCAAGCCCCTATTAAATGGGATTTAAACATAACCGGTGAAACATCTGCCTAACCTTTCAACGATTATAGGCGTGACATCACATTGTTTTAGATGTAACCAGGTTTGTAATAGATAGGTAGCAACGTCTGAAAGATACTTATTTAGATATATATAAGGATTCAAAGCTTAAAGAAAGTTCTATGCGGCCATCTGACTTTGTGGTGGTTACAACAGTAATGTTATTGCTGAAGACAACATTCAGACATTATATACCGAAAATTTTGGATATTACCTCATGAAATGATCATCCACATTGCTGATAAAGCAATCCATGTGGCTTGTTAGTGTTAATCAATAATCAAGTCTGTCAATATGAAACTTAAGTCCATTTTCATAAATCAAACAAATTCCCGACCACTATTTACCGGCGTTCCGCGTAGTACTTGCAGGGAAACTATAAGTTTTAGTCGCAGCACTGTTTATATTAAACTTTGGCCAATTCTCTGAGAATTCCTGCACCTGTGCCATTAACTTTATTAATTTAGTACGTACAGTCGCGTACAGTTGGACTGTGGTACTAAGAGCCAATTCACACGTACCACAACTACACCACGTGGATGGAAGCTAATTTGTATGAAATTTTATATTCTACTACGCGTAGCTGTGCCCACGGGCTTGCCTGTGTATATGGCGGAAATTTTCCAACGGGAACGTAGTATCGCGACAAAAAAGTAGTTAAAGTTGTCCATAAAATATTACCTATCTGCCAGTGACAGTACCGTCAAAATTGGTCTAGCCGTTTTGTAGATTAGTCGGAACAGACAGACTTAAATTTTAGGTAAACCGTGTATACTTACATGTGCATTTAGTAATAAGCTATTATTTTGATTGAGATTACAAACAGACACTTCAATTTTATCAGGATGTACCTACCTATATGTATTATTCATTTACATATAGATGTATGGATTCAGACTGACCACATTTTGATGTCAAACTCAACTGTATGGGCACCAACCACAACGTACCAACAACGTTGCGTCGATACGACGTCTCTATGTGTACAACGTAACCACATCGAACTAGCCACGCTATTCACATGTAACCACTGCTTGCCCACGTTTCGTCACTGCGATATGGTGTGGTTGTGGTAAGTGTGAATGGGCTCTAATAACCTGTAGGTATTCATTGGAAAAACGCCAATACGTATAATTATTACTCGCTTTTTTCAGATGAAGCGTGATTTTTTTGGCATAAACATGCGATATCTCTTTTCAGTTTTCTAGAAGTCAGTATCATGGTGTGCATATTTATTGAGTAACACTCTAATTGTGTATTACAAATTAGCAAACAGCATAAAATTATTAACCTATAACGTTCCACTGCTGGGACATAGGTCTCCTCTCAGTGAGAGGGGGCCCAATGCGGGGTGGTAGATGTCACATGTCTTCGAATTTTTGGTTCTAGGACATGTCCCCACGATGTTTTCCTTCAACTGTGAGAGCAGTCGTGATGAAATAATGTACAAAAAAAGTAGAGCGCCTGTGTCTGAGTTTGAACCAGGGATGTTAGGGAGCTCCGTAACCGTAACCGAAACTATCGGATATCCGATATAAAAATTTATCCGTAACCGTAACCGAATCCGAAATAAAAGTTTCGGATAATATCGGATTTGTTATAACATTTTTATTTTAGGTAGATTAGATAACACTCAATATATATTTATAATCATTTTTATTTTAAATAGCTGCAATAATTACTCACAGACTGATTGTAATTCCTACCAAATGGTGACATATAAATAAAACCATTTCATTAGCTATTTGTATTTTACTTTTTAAATTCCTTATAAATTTAATATCCGTAACCGAAATTATCCGAAATTAACGGATAATCCGAAATAATTTCATATCCATATCCGTATCCGTATCCGGTATAATAATCATTCCTACATCCGTAACCAATCCGTATCCGAAATTTCATATCCATAACATCCCTAGTTTGAACCTACGACCTACAACTTGTAATTCAGGCCGTTATCTGACAGGCCTGTTGGTCTAGTGGTTAGTGACCCTGACTGCTATGCCGGAGGTTGTGGGTTCGGTTCAAACCCAGGACAAATTTTTGTGTGATGAGCACGATCATTTGTTCTGTGTCTGGGTGTAATTTATCCATACTAATATTATAAATGCAAAAGTAACTCTGTCTGTCTGTCTGTCTCGCTTTCCTGCTAAAACTACTGAACCGATTTAAATGAAATTTGGTACACAGATAGTTCAGAGCCTGAGAAAGGACATAGGCCACTTTTTATCCCGGTAGTATGTTCCCCCGGGATAATTTCCCATCTCCACGCGGGCGAAGCCGCTGGCAAAAGCTAGTCTATAATATGTATGTATTTAGAAATATATAAGTATGTTTATCAGTTGTCTAGTACCCATAACACAAGCTCTGCTTAGCTTGGGACTAGATGGCGTTGTGTGATAGTTGTGGAAAAATCAAATCAGCCTACCGCAGTCCACTGCTGGACATAAGCCTCATGCATGTTGTGCCACAACACCCTCTCCTCTGCCTTCCGCATCCAGTCTGTCCCAGCCACCTTTTTGAGGTCGTCGGTCCATCTAGCTGGGGGGCGTCCCGCACTACGCTTGCCGATACGCGGTCTCCACTCCAGGACTCGTCTGCTCCATCGGCCATCGGTCCTTCGACAAACATGGCCAGCCCACTACCACTTCGACCTGCTTACTCTGCAAGCTATGTCGGTAACCCGTTATCGCTGGACCACAACTACTAGCTTGTGTCCAGCAAGTTAGCACAATCAGCCTATAATGTTCTCACAGATATAGGCCTTCTCTCTGTAGAGATAAAGTAGACCACAAACCACCACAACGAGCTCAGTGTTTCATGTCTTTGAATTTTTGGTTCTAGGACAATTATTTTTGTGAAACCAAATCACCTTATATTAATCGCCTTGATGCAACATATAATGTTGATTTTTGAACACATTGTGCACATTGAAAACCTTGGGTTATTGCGAGTGTGTAGAAATTAGGGATCCGCCTCCTTAACTTTTAAAGGTAACTTAATTGCTTGTACTGATTCGAATAGATGAATTTCAAATCTATACTAATATACTAATCTATCTATACTATCTATACTAATATTATAAAGCTGAAGAATTTGTTTGTTTGTTTGATTGAACGCGCTAATCTCAGGAACTACTGGTCCGAATTGAAAAATTCTTTTTGTGTTGGGTAGCTTATTTATCGAGGGAGGCTATAGGTTATATAACATTACGTTACAACTAAGAAGAGCGGAGCAGTAATGAAAAATGTTGCAAAAACGGGGCAAATTTATTCCTTTTGAGAGTTTCCGTTGCCTGCGCTGCGTAAACGGTTAAAGTAACGCAAAAATCATGTAAAACAGAATTGTTCCTTTTAAAAAGTTCTAAAAAAAAGTCCGCGAGAGCATATTTCTATCTTTTAAGGTTGACTCACTATAACTCAAAAGGAACGAGCAGCAACGAAAAATGAACGAAAACTAGCAGGCAAATCGATGCGACGGGAAGGGTCAGGGGAGCAAACATTTGACGCGGATTAAGTCGTGGGCAGAAGCTAGTATACTAATAATATTATAAAGCTGAAGAGTTTGTTTGTTTGATAGAACGCGCTAATCTCAAGAACGACTGGTCCGAATTGAAAAATTCTTTTTGTGTTGGGTAGCCTATTTATCGAAAAACGCTATAGGCTATGTAACATCACGCTACAACTAAGAGGAGCGGAGCAGTAATAAAAAATGTTGCAAAAATGGGGAATATTGCACGGGTAGGCGATTCGACGCGACGGGAAGGGTCGGGGGACACGAAATTTAACGCGGACGAAGTCGCGGGCAGAAAGTAGTCTATACATATAATAAATCTGTAGAAGGGTCAATTCTGTACATTGAAAATATTGAAAAAATAAATAGCGGGGGGTGTTGCTGGATCGATATCAAACCCAAATATGTGATTAAAAAAAATTTGTCTGTCTGTCTGTCTGTCTGTCTGTATATGCAGGCATCACGTGAAAACTAACGGTTCGATTTCGATGAAACTTGGTATAATTATACCTTACTAGCTTTTGCCAGCGGCTTCGCCCGCGTGGAGGTCGGAAATTATCCCGCGGGAACATACTACCGGGATAAAAAGTAGCCTATGTCCTTTCTCAGGCTCTAGACTATCTGTGTACCAAATTTCATTTAAATCGGTTCAGTAGTTTTAGTAGGAAAGCGAGACAGACAGACAGACCGACAGACAGACAGAGTTACTTTTGCATTTATATTTATATTATATAAATATAATATATAATATATAATAATATAATATATAATATATAATAATATAATATAATAATATAATTAGTGTGGATTATCCTGGGCATATAATGGGATACTTTTTATTCTGGAAAAATACGTAGAAAAAAAAATCTTATTTTTCAATTTTATTCATAGACGTTGTTCTGTAGAACCGCGAACACACGTTGCATTACCCGCAGTGGATTCAGCGCCGTAACCTGTAGCGCCGAAAGTCGGATTTGGCAGAACGCGAGCTCAACAGCAGTAGCTCAATAGAGGGATCTCCTTAATTATTATAGGCTTAGCCGTATTTGGGTCCAATAGATATTTATAAGATGTCATTGTCAGAGTTACTCAAAATGGAGAAATAAACCATCCACGCGAAGACCGACATCCGCGCGGACGGAGTCGCGGGCGGAAGCTAGTTTGTAATAAAGTTAGGGTAATTTTGACGATGAATTTTAAGCATAAAGTATTTCAATATTGGTTTACTAATACAGCAAACTATAACGTTTACGGGCACCACGACTACACTATAACTTTTATTTTGCTTCTTCAGCAAAGTTTCATAAAATGTGCGCTACCTAATAAATGAAGTTAGTATTAATAAAACATACATAAGGCAGATTAAGGCACAATGGTTAAATATCAAGTTATCTGGCCATTGTTCAACACAAGAGAGGATCGCTTTAAAACGTATCGCACTTATTACGAATTATAATAAAATCGCTTCTTTGTTAAATCCTACCTTTTTATACGATCAAGCAATTATTAGGGTAACTATGTTTTGAATAATTATGTGATATTTTTTCAATGTAGACTTTGGGATGGATACGGCTATATGAAAAAGCTCTGAGCTTGTAAGAGAATAAGATCATGCAAAGCTTTGAGCGTTACTTAATTCTGAAGTTTTAGATAATTTAGATATTTATTTAATTACTGATAACTTGGACTCTCCCAGGCTGTGCCACAATAACCGACCTCCGCCTTCCGCATCCAATCTGTCCCTGCCACCTTCTTAAGGTCGTAGGTCCATCTAACTGAGGGTCGTCCCATACTATACTTGGAGATACGCGGTCTTCAGTTACACACGGGGTGGACGCAACAACCGGACAAACCAAATGTCTACCTCACCTGCACACGGTACACCCTACCACTGAGAGAAGACGCGCTGGGAATCGCCCGATGGCAGTATAGCCATCCAAGATGCCAACCTAAATTCTCCAGAGCAATGAATGGCAGCAGCGTCATCGTTGCAAAAGAATAGGTTCTACGGTCACCAACCAGCATACTCAGCGTAGTATATACGAGCATTAAATCGCCCATAGATAAAATGAGTAATACGATTAAGTCAACCAGTCAATTACCGTAATTACAGACACAATTAAAAACCATTGTGTCTGATACCAAATGTGGTATCTCAGGGACTTAGAGGTTAAATAAAAACAGACAGCCAAATGACTGTGAAAACAAAACTTGCAACACTCGCCTGAAAGTCTCATTTCACACCCCAAATATGTTTGTTTTTTTACAATTCAAAAACGGTATACAACATTCACATATTACCTAACCGTTACTGTAGATTCCTGCAAAATAAAAGACGAACCTACCTACAAAGCATCAATTTTGTTCAGCCATTGTCAAACCAGGAATGTTCTACGCAAACGGGATACATGCTCACAGTACTTCTACGACTCACAGAAAACCATTGTTACAGAGAAAGGCTAAAGTTCAAAAGGATACAATGTACCCACAATCCTATATGAACGAATAATGTAGCGCACATCACGGTTCTAAATCATTTACAAAAGACGAAGGTTACTTATCTGACAGAAATGTTTCTAGAAAGATATGTAACCCAACTATGACGTTTCAATGTTGAATCTTTTGTGAAAAACTTTGAAATATTGGATTCACATTTTATTGTAAGGTTTGCTTTGTTTGGATGTATGATGTTTTTTTTAGTCCTTTAGTGTCTGAAGCTGAAAATATTAATTGCTACGCAGTTTACAACATCTAAAAAAAATTAAATTAAAAATTTAAAAAACCCCCGACACAAAAACCTAATTTCCCTTTAAAAAGTAAAAAATAATAAAAAATAACTCAATCTTAAAGTACCTAAGAATGTATTAATAATTCAAAAAAAATACGCCGCGTTGGGGGACCGCTTCAAACCTAACAATTTAATTACCAATAGTCTTATTACCTAACTAAGCAGTCAACGACGTCTGCACTCGCGGAGCGGTCCCCCAACGCGACGTTTTTTTTTTTGAATTATTAATACATTCTTAGGTAATTTAAGATTGAGTTATTTTTTATTATTTTTTACTTTTTAAAGGGAAATTAGGTTTTTGTGTCGGGGGTTTTTTTAATTTTTAATTTAATTTTTTATTTTGTACTTTTTATAGGTATATACTTAATATAATGTAGAATCAAACGAAGCTAAGAACACTTTCGATTAATTCATCAATATTCTCTTTCAGTGCGCTTTCATTTGAGACCCCACTCGAGTATATTTGCTGACATTCGGTTACTCTTCCCCACTTTCCCCCCCCACAACTTTTAAACGGCTCAACCGATTTTCATCAAACATGTCTAAGAACACTCGCAGATAAGTCACCTTTAATACATATTTTTTTTTATTGAAATCGCATCATTCGTTCGGGAGCTATGATGCCACAGACAGACAGACAGACAGACAGACAGACAGACACGTCAAACTTATAACACCCCTCTTTTTACGTCGGGGGTTAATTAAACGGCTCAACCGATTTTCATCAAACATGTCTAAGAACACTCGCAGATAAGTCACCTTTAATACATATTTTTTTTTATTGAAATCGCATCATCCGTTCGGGAGCTATGATGCCACAGACAGACAGACAGACAGACAGACAGACAGACAGACACGTCAAACTTATAACACCCCTCTTTTTACGTGGGGGTTAAAAAATAAAATGAAACCGACATTTTATTCGTCAAGAAAGTTATTATAGTCAGAGCAATTAATGAAAATGGGCTGTGTAATTATTAAAATACCAGTTATTGGTAAAATTTTAAGTAAAAAAAAAACATTGTGACATTTACTGAAGCCAACCTCCCCATATTGAATCAGCCAGCTTGCGAGCATAATCTGCCTATAATGTTTCCACTGCTTGGAGTCAGGTCTCCTCTCGATAAGAAGGAATGGATGGTAACACGCCACTTGGGCGCAGTGCAGATTAGCATTCTATTTCTTAGGGTGTTTCGAATTTTAAGACGTATGTCAGCGTAGTTTGTGACGTATGTCAGCGTAGTTTTAGAAGACAGTTTTTTTGCTGTCCTGGTAACCCTGGCAAGGATGATGGCACAACTTTATGAAATTATTGCATTGTCATCGGTCTTTGACAGGTGTGCAAAGTTTGAATGAAATCTGGTCGTTTAAAGTGGGTCAAAATCGCGCTATAAGGAGTCGGTTGCAAATAAACATACAAACATACAAGTGAAGCTAATATAAAGCGTGTAAAAAGACTTCTCAGTTTTGGTTCTAGGACATGCCATTTGCCTTTTTGAGAGCAGTAGCGATGTAATTTAAACAACGTGAGAGTTCGAACTGACAACCTGCAACTCGTCACCGTAACTCAGTAGTTCAGTCAGTAGAACTCTTGGTGGGCCAGTGCCCACAACTGCTCCACACCACCCTGGGCTACCACTGGGTACTTCGACGCGCTCGCTAGCGCTATATCCAAACATAAAGCCTAAAAATCTAACAGAAATATGAAGTTCATAGATTTCACTTCGAAGATACACCCTGAGATATTACAGCAGGCTAAGAGCGTAAATCATCTCCAATCGTTTGTTTACGACCGAGATAACCACGCCGCCGTGCAAGGCTCGCGACGCCAGCGTATTTTAGTGTTATCAAGCGAATTGGTTTATGATCTCCTGTTGTGTGTGGTGTTATGATTAAATTATTTTAATCTTTTCTGCGCATGGGAGGAAAATTTAAAATTATGGAAAGTGTCGTAAAATTGTCTCGAAGATTTTTTTTCTTTTACTGAGAATGAACTAATGGATGCAGTTGATTAACAGTATTTTACATGAAGCGACTGCCTATCTGACCTCCACAACCCAGTTACTGGGTAATACGATACCCCTTGGTAAGACTGGTTGTCAGAATTTCGGGCTTCTGACGACCCGTAACGACAGTCAAAGATCCACAAATGACAACCAGAGAGCAACAGCTTAGCGTGCTTTTTGAGGCATGGAAGGGTCTTGGTATATTAAGATGGTCCAACCACGAACCAACCACGGCAAGCGTAGCCTAAAACGGCTCGATCGACCCGTGCGGCTGTCATTACTTAGACACAAGCCCTTATCGAAAAGCCTGCCTTTTTTTTTTTTTTTTTTTTTTTCAGGATGGGAAATCATCAAATGACTTCTCCCGCTCTGGGCCTGCCTGGCCTCTAAATAGGCAAATGTTCATGCATTTTTTACTATACACCTTTTCTTTCCACTTGCCTTAGATCTTAGATTGAATTCAACCGCCAAAAAGATCGCACTGAAAAAAATAAGACACAAAATCTTCTTTATTCCTTTTTATTTTTCGTTAAAGCTAAAATGTATTTGCTCCTTAATTTATTAACTCGATGTGCTCCGGCTTAAACTTATTTATGGCGAATTTGATTTGACGACCCAAGTGCCGCGTGTTTCCGCCATCTTGGCTCAAGGTCGTCTGTTGATATTGTGCCAAATCGTGTGTGTGTGGCCTAGAAGATAGCATGCTTGTTACAATTTCTTTGTAAGAAAGCCATTTTAAAGAAAATAGTAAAAAGTAATATTCCCAAAAATTCGGTAGATAGTCACATACAATATTCATGTATGTTTCAAACTAAGTTAAGCTTGTATTTTGGGAGTCAGTCCTCAAACGCAGAGCATTTTATGTAGATCGCGTCAACGTGAATGGCGTGACGTATTTTAGCATTATAAGCAGTTTTGGGTGTGTTAGTGTGTGTGGATGTCTTTGTGGGGTGTGCTTGTGTATGTGAGTGAGTGCATGGTGTGGTGGGATGTCAGCATAAATGTTTGAGTGTGTTACGAAAAATGTGCAAATAAGTGAGTGAGTGACAACGATTTCACATACAGATGTTTTCAAAATAGCATTCTGAATATCTCAGCGTGAAATTTTAGGTGAAGTGAGCTTGAAGTGAGTATGGTGGGCCGACAAAACTGGATACAGTGAGATTTTTTGTAGAATAAACCGGGAAATGTCGTCAAGTTCAAATAAAAACGTAGATAAATTCGTAAAAACTTACAGAAAAGTAAGTATTCTTATACAGATACACAGCAATTGGTTGTTCTTGGCAGATGTGAGTGAACGCCCTAGGAAGACAGACATATGTGACTTTATTGGTGATGTTCTTCAGAAAGGTTAGGTGCGTAGTACTCGCAACCGACGTGCGTGTATGATTAAATGTATGAATCTAAACGAGGCAAAAGGACTAAGTAAGGATCGTGGCAGGTGGCGTTAAGCAGTTTCTGCCTACCCCCATGGAAAAGAGGCGTGAGTTTATGTATGTATTTATATGAATTGATGATAATTAAATATCAACATTTGTGGATAAGAGATGCAAAGATACGGTGGTTAGTCCGATTTAAACGATATTTAACTGACTTGACGGTAAGTCCCCTCTTTGAGGAGTGGATAGAGAGGCGTCACGGCGTCCTCACCTTCCGCCTGACGCAGGTTCTCACCGGGCATGGGTGCTTCGGTGGGTTCCTGTTCAAGATAAAGCGGGAGGATACGCCCGGGTGTTTCCATTGTGAGGATCGTCTAGAGGACATGGTGGAGCATACGGTGGAAGTTTGCCCTGCCTGGGCGGAGCACCGCCGTGTCCTCGTGGAGGCGATCGGCGGCGGCGACCTCTCGCGTCCGGGCTAAGTGCCAGCCATGGTACGGAGCGAGAGGGAATGGGAAGCCGTCACCTCCTTCTACGAAGCAGTTATGCTCGCAAAGGATGAGGCGGGGTGCGTGAGGGAGTGGCAGTCTCTGCGCCCTCACGTCCCTAGCCGCCGCAGGAGGAGACGCCCCGGGCGTCGGGAGTCGATAGCGGACTTTCGGCCACCTTAGGCGCGAGCTTGCGGGCGGCGAGCAATGGGTAGCTCGCCACCCGGTAAGGACCAAGCTCGGGTCGACGGCGCGTAGTGTTCCACGCGCGCCTTAAAGAGATGTCAGCAGCAGTGTAGGGGTCTACTAGGACCGATGCCTGCCGGGGTCGCGTGATTGTTCGAAAGAGATACCGTGACCCTGGCACATGGGCAATTGATGGAACACGGTTAGGTTTTAGTCAGTAAAAGTCTGACACGCCCTCCCGCTCCGCCCAGAGCGGGAGAAGTCATTTGATGATTTCCCATCCAGAAAAAAAACCCTTACCCACGCGTCGCGTATTTTTGATTTCAATCGTAATTATACTTGTGACAGGAATAGGATAGATTCAAGTGAAGGCTACAACGTATGTGGTTTGAAGTCACAACTTGTAAATCAGCTGCTCAAAGATCCATCCTTTGGGCTATAGTGGCTTAAATTACCGATTTGACATAACTTTTAAAGATAACATAAACATTTTATCAAAGACCCTAAAACTGTTTTAATTTATTCCAAAACGTTCGTAATTTACTGCTGATCCGAGGAAATAAAGTGAACGAAATCTAAAACCTAATTTCGTTAATTGGCTTTCGGATTCCGTCGCTAATCTATGAACACTTAGAGACTCATTTACGAATTAATTACGTACACTGTTATTTTAAATTGTGCCACGAATTTGCCTTGCTTTGTCTATGGGAGCTCGTATTTGTTTCTTACTAATGGAGTTTTATCTTACCCGGAGACTATTTTTATGTGCAGAAAAATGGATCACAGCTTAAATATTTAATTCTTCTTCTTCTCACGAAACTTGGGATTTACCTATACGCTAACCGTTACGAGGAATTCAGCAGCACGTACTGGATAAAAACTTATCCAGCATAAAAAAATAATATAAAATATATCAAGAGTGTGATATTATCCTCCAAAGAACACTGATATATCCCAGAAATTAGTGCTAATTTTTCTTTTACAAAAATCTGCAAATCCTAGGAAATGTTACGATATCAACACGTTTATTTAAATAAATTATTAACTTATTAACTATGCACGAAAAACGAAAAAGTAAACCGTTGTAGTTAGGGTCCATTCTAAAACACTATTTTAAATTATAAAAACCAACAAATATATTTATCTATCTTAAGGTACACAGTTGCTAAGCACACTTTAACCTTCTTCAACCTTCTAAACCCGAGTATATATGAACTACACCTGAGTACTGTCAACTCATTTCCTTTGTTAAACTCCGACGAAGTAGATAAACTTGTTTGTAAATACACAAACAATGAAATTGGATTGCGTTTGTGCTAAGTTTTCTTTTCAATTGTTATATTTTGTTAATTTTCTTTGGATTTTCAGTAACATGAAATATTGTTTTTTTTTTTCATTTAGATAATAACTACCTAATTTATGAAAAATTCTTATTTCATGCGTCGATAAAATTGAGACTTTTATGAAAAAAAAAACTTCGCAAACTCCTGATCACCACTTAAAAACTCAACTTAATTTTAATAGAACGATTCCGAACAGTCTTTCATACAAAAAGATAAAACTTTATACAAAGCGAGCGAGAACGCGTCCAATAAACATCATTGTCACATTCAATACCAGTGCACAAACAGACGCACACACACACAGGAACCTTTATATCAAACAAACGAAAGTCGCCTTTGTGCATCGCCCACAGTTCCCTGCGGTTAAGTGCAAAATATTTGTTCTGGCACCGAAGAACGGAGATTCAATGTGGTAAAACAAATTGTAGACCTTTTGTGTGTGTGCCTAATACTATTGGCTCAATGTGTATACGTTTTCTACACCTATATCTTATTAGCACGGGTCGATTGATCAATTTAAGCTACCGCTTGCCGCGGTTTATACGTGGGTGGGTGGATGAGGTGATCATATTTACATACCGAGACACCTCCGTGCTCTGAAAAGCAGGTTAAGCTCGAAAATCTGACAGCCAATCTTACTGAGTTTTGCTTACAGGGTTGTGGCGGGTAACAAGCAGTCGGTCCATATAAAATAGTGGTATCCCACTGCATCCGGTTAGACTGAAATTTGACTCTAATATAGTTGGGCAAAAGTATAGTCAAATCATGACTTTTTTATAATTAAACTAAGTCTTTTTTTTTAATAAATATCTTAGGACAACAAACACACTGTTATCTGATCTCAAACTAGGCAGAGCCTGTACTATGGTGACCAGACAACTGATAAATATACTTATATATTTCTAAATACATACATATTATAGATAAATTACACCCAGACATAGAACAAATGATTGTGCTCATCACACAAACATTTGTCCTGGGTGGGAATCGAACCCACGACCTCAGTCTTAGCAGTCAGGGTCACTAACCACTAGACTAACAGGCCAGTCAATCTGTCAATCTGTCAAGTCAGTCTGATGCGAGATGGTGACGTTGGTTGATTTCAACTGGATTTGGCTATGTGTAATTTTGTTGCTAATATTTAGTTACGTCGTCTATGATAGTCACAGAGTTAATAAAAATTAAGTATTACGTCATTATCATCATTATTTCAGCCGAAAAACGTCCACTGCTGGACATAGGCCTCCCCAATTTGGGGGGTTCGCCATAATCCCCACGCTTGGCAGGCGGGTTGGCTACCGCAGTATGGTGGTAAAATGTATAGAGAACGCATTCTCTAGTAAGTCCTTTAGTCGCCTCTTACGATACCCACAGGAAGAAATGGGGTAGTCCTATTCTTTACGTCTGTCACCACACGGTACCGACGTAAGGTGTCGAATGGAACACGGGTGGGTTTTAGTCAGTAAAAGTCTGACACACCCTCCCGCTCCGCCCAGAGCGGGAGAAGTCATTTGACGATTTCCCATCCAGAAAAAAAAAAGGTGTCGAAGTATTAAATAATGTATTGTAAGTAACTAGGCAAACTAACAGACACATAATATCGTACCAGTCAAACCAGATACAGCTAAATACCAGTACTTTACATGGATTTACTAGCCATATGACCTTCGCGTGATAGTTCGAAAGAGATACCGTGACCCTGGCACATGGGCAACTGATGGAACACGGGTGGGTTTTAGTCAATAAAAGTCTGACACGCCCTCCCGCTCCGCCCAGAGCGGGAGAAGTCATTTGATGATTTCCCATACCAAAAAAAAAAAAAAAAAAGCCATATGACCTCTACAACCCAGTGAAACGATATTATAGATTAAAACGATACCCCTGGGTAAGACTGATTGTCAGATTTTTGGGTGTCTGACCACGAGTAACGACACTCAAAGACTCACGAATAACATTAGTGTCTGTGATGGTAGTGTCCTTGGTGTGTACAGATGAGCACCCATCCACGGCCCAACCGCAACAACCGTTGCTTAATCCAACCAATCGAACCATGCTTAATATGCTAATCGAATTTAGACACATAATTATGTTACGAAATCTTATTCCTAGAACTAAGCATGCTTATAGTAATTTAAAAAGAGTCAACAAGATAAACATAATTCAGTATTTTTCAGTTAAACGTATTGATATTGCGTCATGGGCTGCCAGGTAAATTTTAAATCATATATTTTTTGAGATAAATAAATAAAAAAAAAACTTAATGTAATTGATAGCAGTCCCGATAAAATCAACATAAAATTTGCAAAAAAAAAATCAAGCCTTCATTTTTCAATATTTGTTAAGAACATTATAAAATATAATGATTGCTGTGATCGCGGTCGGTCAGCCGAAATTATTGGGGAATTAATTTAATTTTCGAAATTTACCTATGTGGTAAAAAAAATCTCGTTTTGCCTTTCAATCGCGAGTGTTAATGAAATTTACCTGTAGTACAAAATAATACAATTTTTATTGAGTGACATTGATTTTCTTTCTTTTAGGTGATTTATTATTATTAAATGTTGGTAACATGGGTGCAAACAAATCTCTCAAACGTTAAATTAAATCAAACTGAATTATAAAAAGCTTTCACATGCCAAATTTTCATAGTAATCTTCACAAACTAGAACTTAGGTAGATAGAGACTTAATTCTACGAATTTCTTAACACGTTTACAAACTAAACAGGACTACTCCCATTGTTAAGACTTAGTCCGAGATACCCAGGAATTGTATTAACTTAAGAAAGGCCTCGATCTCGTGTAGAAGATTTGATGGGATTTAATTAACTCGAGATAGACTTGTTCTAGGTAATGTCATCTAGATGCAAAAGCATAATGGAGTATTTCTTTGCTAGTACGAGGTAGTGGAAGACGAAGTTAAAAATACAAAAACATTAAAGAGAAAAAATATATTTATATTTAAGGAGAAAAATGTTCTGTGGAGCAAAAAGTAGGTTCGGTTTCCATTTTATCATGCACACAGCAATATATATTTCAATACGTTTATAAGGAATTAATTTATATTTCTGTAATCAATATTATTGAGTATGAATGATTCAATGAATTAATGTATTTTTTCTCTTTTTAGTATTCTACCGAAAGAATTAAAATAAACAAAAGACACCGTTCGACTAGGTATCAAGAAAAATAAAAATAAACTTTAATTTATTTCTTCACATTTAACAAAGAGCTCGCAGACTTTTACTCTATATTTGCTATTTCTAGAGACCTTGCAACTCTTATTTTCAATTTAAGTAGTCGCCCATCCAAGTAAAACAAACCTTCAGATACTAAACTTTCCCCACAAACTGATAAAGAATCTAATTTATACCTTTGCAGGGAAAATTTCTAAGAGAACTTTAGGAGAAAAGATCGCACTCACTGTTGATTTTGCGAATGAATTATACTGATTACGTTGCAATATATAAAGTTGTTATCTTCGTTATTAATGTTGGCCAAATATTTTGGGTACCAGGTGTATTTATTTTATTGTTTTAGGGCCGATTTTTCAATCCTCAGATAAAAGAACCAATAGCTACCTAAAGAATAAAGTTATTAGACTCTTTGTTCCTCGGATAAGTGGTTGTCAGTTTTTCAATCGTTATTTTATTTAGGAATAACTACCTGACCGAATATCACATCTGTGAATACGCTAACTTCAGGGAGGTGAAACAAATATACAAAATAAACGAATGTTAGAACGGGACGGGCTATTTCATTGTTACTGTCAATGTTATAAAAACAATGTGCGGCAGCCAGATGTCCCTTTTTTACGTTGAGACGTTGTTTTTTTGTTTGTGTGGTATTTTTATTTGTATTTCCGTGATATTTAATTGTATTAAAATAATCATGGAAAGCAAAGATGAATCCCACACTTTAAAGTGTTCGACACTCGGTCTTGAAATTCTTTCTTTTCTCTCATATTCTTTCTTTATTTTCATTCATATACTTATATTTATTAATTATGGCTTCATCCTCAATTGCTATTTCGTCAATACTATCGCAAACATCCATTTTCATTAAGTACACTTTTTAAAAACGAAAACTAACCTCAAGTTTGGTAACGCCAACGTCGTTTATCAATGGAACAAGCGGTTATCTGGCCGTCAAAGAGCCAAATAGATTTATTCCTCCGTTAAGGGAATTATTCGACCAATAAAGCCTATTTGACGATTGAACAACACAGTTTTTTACTATCTATTGAATAAACCCTATCCGTCTGTTTATCTGAGGATTGAAAAATCGGCCCTTAATGGAAGAAAATAAATAATTCTCATGATCAGCGAGAGTATTACCATTGTTCACTGTTCTAGCTATAGGTACTTATTTACTTCAAGGATGTACAGTTTATGTACAGACGCCACCAGGTCAAGCTACCCGAAACTGTCAATTTTTACCAATGAACCTTGAACCTAATGCTCTAGAAATAGAGTCGAAAATCTATCAAAGAAATCTGACCGATTGTAGTAGCTTGATGTGTTGGCGTCTATACCTAGGCTACTTTGGCTCACTCTAATTAATAAATAATCAGCCTATGACGTTTCCATAACTGGGACACAGGTCTCCTCTTAGTGAGAGGGAGTGGGCCGTAATCCACCAAGCAGCCCCAGTGCAGGTTGGTAGATGTCACATGTCTTTGTATTTTCATTCTAGGACATGCCGATTGTCGGTTTCCGCACAATATTTTCTTTCAACATTTTAAGACCAAAATGGTTTGAAATAGTTTATACACAGTAAAGCTGTAGTAGTGGTGTAGTACGAACTACAACTCGTATGTCGCGGCAGTTACAAGTACTAACAAATTTGAATTTAGGACCTTCTAAGAAACAAACAAAATCCCGATAACAGCACTACCTCAGAACAGCCATAACTCTTAATTAGTAAGAAAGTCAGGTAATTTCGCGTGAGCAATTAAAAGAGAAAAAAGTGGTTCGCTAATTATTCGCCATCCCACAATGCATTAAGGAAAAGAGGGATGAATAATTTTCGGGACAATTATAAATCTGCTCAGTCGCGCAAAACTAATTTATATTGCCATGAAAGAAAATGTATGGACATTTTAAGAAAGTAAGGAATCATTGTTTTGGACAATGATCTGGGAAAGAATAAAAAAAATCGCAAATGGAGTCAATTAAGAGTGGACTTAATGAAGTGAACATCTACCACAAACTTAATGGAATTACCTTCTGTTGTCAGTATCTAGTTAAATATTGCGCAATGTTTTGTTTCTGAGAGGTATTAGCAAGTTCTCTCTAAACAGTGTGAAAATCGCGCTTGTTGTTGTTATAAGGATCACTTTAAACATTTAGAGGACAATTTAGCATCTAATCCTAAGTTACTTTGGACTTATATAAAGGCAAAACGAGGAGGTTCAAGTGCTTACCCCTTCACCATGACCGACGGAACTATTGTTACTTCGGACAGAACGATAGTATGCGACTTATTTGCTGACTATTTTTCGTCCGTTTTATAGCTCTGATAGCAAAGGGGATGATGAATACAACTCTGACTTCTTGTAATTTCTTGAAAATAACACTTTGTGTTTAACTATCCCAGTTATTTCTTGTGAATCCCTTTACAAAAAATTAAAAGGCCTTGATCCAAAAAAGAGACTGGGACAGGTATTTCTTATAGAATGTTCATCTGAAACACCCACTTATGTATTACCGGTCGTCAATGATTTATAACAAATCATTGACGACCGGTAAATTTCCGTTTAGGTGAAAAATTGCAAAGGTTGTTCTAGTTCACAAACCAGATGATAAAGATGTTATAACCAACTACAGGCCTACTTCAATTTTATCATCGTTCGCCAAAGTTGTCGAGTCACTGATATGCCCTTATATTCAAGATCATTTAAAGATGTATTTAAGTGACCATCAGCACGGACTTGTCAGGACCCGCTCCACTGGTAGAAATCTAATACCTTTTACAGAACTTCTCACGAAGGCTATCAATGCAGGCCATCAAGCTGACGTTATTTATACGGACTTCAACAAAGCGTTTGACAAGGTGCCCCATAAAATCTTAATTTCTAAATTGCGCGCGTACGGCATCTCTGGATTCTTGCCACAGTGGCTGAGTTCATATTTAAACGGATAGATTTTTCTTTCTTGTTGTGAATGGTTATCAATCAACCCTACAACGCGTTTGTTCCGGTGTTCCTCAGAGTTCTCACTTGGGACCAATTTTGTTTATTTATTTAAAAAAAGTTATTCTACAGTGTTTTCTGCACTCTGATTTTTTTATGTACGTAGACGATAAATTCTTTAGAATTATCAAGGCTGAAAATGACTCAATACTACTACAGAGTGACCTCGATCGTCTCGTTCTTTGGTGTGACAAGAACGGAATGGAACTAAATTAAAAAAAAAAAATGGTACTATGTTTTTACAAGAAGGAATATCCCAATAGGTAGCAGTTATCATATATATAAGGTGTATCTATTCATACACGAAATATTTTAAGAGATACACCTGTAGGTGGTAAAGAAGCTACTGCAACGAAAATATTTTTTTTTTCTAAATGTATTTTTTTTCAAAATTTAATATTTATAAATTATTTGACGCACATAAGAAATACTGGCTCCTTCTTATTTTTACGGGCCGAGACACCGCGGCCATGCTCGTGCCGTCCGGTCACCGCCCTCGCAGCGTCAGGCGGGCCATTCATAGAATTTGGAGTAAAGGTTTTATGCAAAACATCTCAAGCAGTTTTAAAATTATATTAATTACGAAAATTCAAAAACGCTTAGATAAAAAAAATATTTTTGCTTCTATAGCTTCTTTAACACCGACAGGTGTACCTCTAAAAATATTTCGTGTATGAATAGATACACCTTATATAGTAACACAATTAAGGAAGTTGAAACAATTAAAGACCTTGGTTGTACTGTTTGACAAGAAGTTTACTTTTACGCCGCAACTCGACAGTATGATAAAAAGAGCTTCAAAAATGTTAGGTTTCCTCATACGAAATTGCAAAACCTTTTGTCATAATAGGACAAAATAAAAATCTTTATAACAGTCTCATTCGTAGCATCCTGCACCCTAATTGCGAAACGCACAATTTATCAGAATCTGAATGGGATTGAAGATTATTGCTAAACCATTGCGTCATTTGTTCGAATAAATTGTCGGCTCAGCAACGTAAATAACGCAATGAATGTTGTTTAACTATGAATATTAAACCAATTCCTACCGATAAAAAGTTCCGCAATTCCCCTCTGGAATACAACAGAGTAGTTTGGCGTCCCCACTACGCAACGCGTTCATTGCGAATTGAACGTGTCCAGAAACGTTTCTCTTGAGACCTTGCATTTTCCAATGAGGTGGCCAAAAAAATACGTTCTTACACTAAACAGCTTAAGCATTTTTATATGATTTCTCTGAAAAAACGTAGGCATCTAATTGATTTATGTTTGCCTTTAAAATCATAAAACATAAAATAGACATTCCTAGCTTACTTGCCCTTGTCAGTTTTCTTGCATCCTCTAGAATTCCACGTAGTGCCATCTCGCCCCTTTATCTTCCTTTAAGAAGAACTGTTTTGGGAGCCAATTCACCTTTTGTAAGAATGTGTAAAGTGGTGAATGACTACATATACAGTAATATTATTGATCTTCACTTTGACTCTCTTACTAAACAAAAAGCCATCCTTAATCGTTTACCGAGCAACCACTCCAATCTTCATCAAGTTTATAAATTGTGCCAATTTTTAACATAGTTAATTATGTTTTTTTTTTCCTTTATTGTTACCAATTTTATCTATCAATTCAATCAATTTTATTTTTTTAGCTAATAATGTTTTAATCATATTTTAATATTGTTAACATCATCGCTATATTGCTGATGTTAATATTTTGTTACAATTTATGTAATGATATTATTTTATCAGTGATTTATATAGGAACAAAAAACCGGCCAAGTGCGAGTCGGACTCGCGCACCGAGGTACAAACTTGTAGGTATTCTCGGTTTAAAAATAAATGTTTTTTTTTTTAATTTTTATATTTCAGTTGATTGAATGTACGGTAAATTGCGGTTTACGATTTATGACGTTTTAAAAAAAAAACTACTCACTCGATCTCGTTCAAACCAATTTTCGGTGGTAGTTTACATGGTAATGTACATCATATATTTTTTTTAGTTTTATCATTCTCTTATTTTAGAAGTTACGGGGGGGGGGGGGACACACATTTTACCACTTTGGAAGTGTCTCTCGCGCAAACTATTCAGTTTAGAAAAAAATGATATTAGAAACCTCATTACCATTTTTAAAGACCTATTCATAAATACCCCACACGTATGGGTATGATGAAAAAAATTTTTTTGAGTTTCAGTTCTATGTATGGGGAACCCCAAAATTTATTATGTTTTTTCTATTTTAGTATGAAAATCTTAATGCGGTTCACAGAATACATCTACTTACCAAGTTTCAACAGCATAGCTCTTATAGTTTCGGAAAAAAGTGGCTGTGACATACGGACGGACAGACAGACAGACAGACAGACAGACATGACGAATCTATAAGGGTTCCGTTTTTTGCCATTTGGCAACGGAACCCTAAAAACATGAAACTTTATTTATTAAATTCTTAACAATTTTTACCAGTGTTATCAGTGTCAATGATTGTGAATTTCATCAATTTTAATTTTGCATGTCTCAGTATTAATAATGTTACGGTTTTTTTTTGTCGACCAATGTTACCACTTTCTCAATGTTAGCACTTATCACTTAATAACATAGCTCATTTCTCGGAACTATTGTTTCAAGCATGTGGTGTTTACCCTTAAGTAAATGATGCACCGTTACTATTTAAATTTTTTCAATGTATTATTAATTGTATCAGTGTAATCAATTGCTGGTGAACCTAATAAAATCAAATAAAAAAGCCTCTAGATGATGTAAATTTTTCGGCTGATATAACATGCCTTTAAACATATTTACTCATGCCTTTTTCCCATGATAGCCAGAAAGCCCGTTACGAGTACTATAGGTAGTGTATGGCCAAATGTTTGAACGAAAATGACACAAAAGGAGTATATGACAATTGTTACAGGTGGCGTTTTTTAGTGTCTAGGTAGACACTAAAAAACGCCACCTGTTTCTTGTCATTGGTGTAGGTACACCAATGAGAAGAAAGCGTGAGTCTATGTATCACCAATAAGTTTACAATAGATCCTTCTAGGAAGTCCAATCCCGGCTTTTCCATTTCTATTTTATTTTACTACCAAACCACAAAGCTTAGAAACTCAATATAACATACTTATCCACAACATTATTTACATCAACTATTCGACGTAGTACTCTTTATCCCAAAATATTTCATATTCGCCAAGATATGACACGTTTTCCAAGGATATTCAGTTCCCTGCTCATAACTGGTATTATGATGAATCTATAGAGTTGCGAGTCTATACGCAGGAGTAAGCCTGGATATTAAATTCTACGTCAAGTTACGATACAGATCCTACAGATTTATTCGAGTGCGGAATCGGTATCCGTCGTCTAGGTTCCAATTTCTATTATAGTTTAAACTAGTAACGTCCATAGTGAATTTGGAATATGAAGTTACATGTTTTGGAAGACATAAAGTGATTTTGTATCAGCAGGTGTGTTTTTTTTTTGTGGGTGGTGGAAATCATCAATTGACGTCTAAAAGTCAGTAAAAGTTTGAACCGCCCTTCCGCTCCACCCGGAAGGAAGCGGAAGGGCTTGTCAGACTTTTACTGACTAAAACCCACCCATGTTCCTTCAGTTGCCTATGTGTCAGGGTCACGGTATCTCTTTCGAACAAATCTCGTGACCCTGGCAGGCATCGGTCCTAGCAGACCCCAACAGTTCTGCTGATATCTCTTTGAGGCGCACGTGGAACAATACGCACCGTCAACACTGGCCTGGTTCTTACCGGGCGGCGAGCTACCCATTGCTCGCCGCCCGCAAGCCCGCGCCTCCAGTGGCCGGGAGTCTGCGATCGACTCCCGACGCCCGGGGCGTCTCCTCCTGCGGAGCAGGTATTAATAGTAATCTTAAGAGGAGTCAATCCATTTTAATTTCATACCATCGGTCGTACGTCATTATGGCGTTGTAACAGATTGACCAAATTGATTGTGAATATGTGGAGGTCAACCTATCTTGTAGTTTATGTCTAGGTTCCTAATGTTTGTAAAAATGAGAAAAAAAAAACAGTAGAAACGTCTGGATATCAAATTTTTTGCACAACTTTTATCTGTACTTCAGCCGTTTATAATGTACTCAAAAATGGAAAAGTAAAGAAAACATTGTTATAGAAACCTCACATATGTTAGACTGGCCTGTTAGTCTAGTGGTTAGTGACCCTGACTGCTAAGATTGAGGTCGTGGGTTCGATTCTCACCCAGAACAAATCTTTGTGTGATGAGCACGATCATTTGTTCTGTGTCTGGGTGTAATTTATCTTTAATATGTATGTATTTAGAAATATATAAGTATGTTTATCAGTTGTCTGGTTTCCATAGTACAGCCTAGTTTGGAATCAGATAACGGTGTGTTGGTTGTCCTAAGATATTTATTTTTATTTTTATTTTATATGTAGATTCTAACTGGCATGTTTTTTTCTAAAACTTATAAGTCTTTCACAATAACGCGTATTTCTTGGTTAGTAAATTAGTCATTGCGTCAACCTTCACCGTAATTGCGAAATGTAGTATTTTCGGAATCTGAATCATTTTGAAACTTATTGCTTAACCATTCTTTCATATGTTCGAAAAAAATGTTTGCTTAGGAACGTAAACAGCGCGATGACTGTTGTGTAACTTTCAAAATAAAAGCGATCCCTACTGACAGTGTGTTACGGACTTACTCCTCTGTTTACTAAAAACCATTGGTTGTTATAATAAAAATATTTCTTTCGCCGTTCCGTTTTGATATTTGAATTCAAAAAGTTAAAACTCGATGGCTCGAAAAACAAAAAACGACTGTCTCTCAACACACAATAACTGCAAGTGACACTACATGTTGCAAGAGTAACAGACTGCAAGCTTTCGTCGGCCGAAGTAACTTATTTTCCCGTTTTAACTTGTGGGGAAACCTTTTAAAGTTTCTTAACTTCCACACAGATCGGAGAGTAAAAGAAAAAAATGGATATAACAAAATAGACACTTTATCTCGTTGAAGTTTTTAATTTTCTATTAGATAAAATACCAGCTGGATTGGATACTGCCTCACAAATTATTATTATGGAATACACCAATTAAATCGCAATAAAGGTGAGGTAAAACCAGAGAGTTTATTGGATTGATGGTATAGTATCGACCATTTAACTTAGAAACCCCTTTGCCGGTTACACCTCACCCACACTTAACTAGAATTCGTTTTCTTGACTACAAACAAAACAACGTAAAACTCTTACCAAATCAGAACAGTTCACAGCTCAACAAACAAGACAATCCAACGATAAACGCGATTACAAAAACAACATAAGCTTCTGCTGAACTTGCACCATAAAAAATATATACCAAGGAGTCCTGACTAAATTGGCAACATCAACTTGTACGCACTATTTTGTTTTACTACAACACTCAAGTGAAGTGAAGTGCAAATGGCCTTCCATCTGCTGAAAATTTCATATTTTCAGGAGTTTATACGTTTATGTTTTCGTTTTGTTGTTTTTGGAAGGTAAAATAAAACAACAGGTACGTTTTAGTTGTGTTCTTAAAGATTTACGCCAAAATTTGGAGTAGTCGTATTGAGGAAAAATAAAATTGCTGACGAATTTATTATTTTGTTCTGTCCAAAAACGCCTTTTGAAGTTATTCATATAAATTAACCTCTGACTGAAATTCATTACGTCTTCAAAATCCTCAGCAGAGTCTTCATAAGCAATCTCTTAACATTTTCCTTAGGACATCAAAGCTCGTATTTCAATCTAAAACTACATTTCCTGTGACAAGAAGTGAAGAGCTGTTTTGCTATTCATTTTCTCTCACGTGTGAAGCTCAAAGTAATTCCAGGAACTCGGACCGCAATAATATATGTCCACAGTATTTCAGATTATTTGAATATTTCTGATATATGAAAACCACAAACCTCACCGTTTATTTTACTTTTTTATATAGAAACTAGCTTCTGCCCGCAACTTCGTCCGCGTTAAATTTTTTGTTCCCTCGACCCTTCCCGTCGCGTCGAATCCTACCCGTGCGATTTTCCCCGTTTTTGCAACATTTTACATTACTGCTCAGCTCCTCTTAGTTGTAGCGTGATATTATATAGCCTATAGCCTTTTTCGATAAATAGGCTACTCAACACAAAAATAATTTTTCAATACGGACCAGTAGTTCCTGAGATTAGCGCGTTCAATCAAACAAACAAACAAACTCTTCAGCTTTATAATCCACACTATATCCACACTATCACACTAATATTATAAATGCGAAAGTAACTCTGTCTGTGTGTCTGTCTCGCTTTCCTGCTAAAACTACTGAACCGATTTAAATGACATTTGGTACACAGACAGTTTAGAGCCTGAGAAAGGACATAGACTACTTTTTATCCCGGTAGTATGTTCCCGCGGGATAATTTCCGACCTCCACGCGGGCGAAGCCGCTGGCAAAAGCTAGTATTAGTATAGATTGCCTTTCAACTAATACAACCTGGCTTTTTATTTTCTGGTAATAATAGTAGGAGTCTTCACTCATTATGGAAGTCAAAATAAAGTATTTTTCCATACACATAATCAACTTATATTGTTCCCACTGTTGGGACACGGGCCTCCTCCCTTCAAGAGGAAGCGGGTCGTAATCTACCACGCGGGCCCGGTGCGGGTTGGTAGATGTCACATGTCATCGAATTTTTGTTTCTAGAACATGCCGGATTCTTCACGATGTTTTCCTTCACCACTTTGAGAGCCGTGGTGATGAACATTATTTACACAAAGTAAAGCGCCTGCCTGGGATCGAACCTACGACCAACAACTTGTAAGTTGAGGCCGTTACCACTGGGCCACCAATGCTCATTTTTCCATGGTTTCTTTCATTCGCCTTTTTTCTTATAATATTTCGATTTGTTTTCTATAAATCAAATACTCCTTTTACCACACAATATGCCAACAAAAAATACAGGTGCAAAACAATACAGGAAATAAATCAGCCCCAACCGGACAAAATTACGACTTTACAAATACGGTGCTACCAAATTCCTTTTACGATACCTATATACATGCAAAAACAGTCGTTCGATCACCACTGACAAACAAGATTAGAGGTTGATTTATACCAACGACTTATTCTGATAACAGCTTTCCTTCTTTTGACGTAAACAACGGGCCGATTGTTTCTTCGGGACTGAGGAAACTAACAGAGGTTGCAATAAAAAGCATAACACTGCCCTCTATACGTCTCTTTCTTTCTTTCTTACAACAAACTGTGTGTGTTAGAAAGAGTACATAATAGTTTTCTCTCTTGTATTTTTTGGCTGTTATAGACACAATGGTTACTAGATAGAATATTATAAAGTTATCACAATTTTAGATGGTTGCAGTACTGGTACATTGAGCTGGTAACCAATAGGACTATGACTTGAACAGTGGGCCACACGTCACTGGTAACAAAACCAGTACCAGCCAGCTGTTTACTATCAGCCTATAACGTTCCCACTGCTGGGACAAAGGCCTCCTCTGTGAAAGGGAATATACTGTAAGCTACAACGTGGACCGAGTACTGATTGATAGATGTCACATGACTTAATATTTTTGGTTCTAGGACATGCCGGTTTCCTCACGAATTTTCCTTCACCATTTTAAGAGCAGTGGTGGTGACACAAAGTAAGGAGCCTGTCGAGGTTCAAACCAACAACGTTCACTGGGCCACCACAGCACTCTGGCATCTTATTCTACTGAAACTCTAAACTACGCTCGGCCAGATCTACATAGGTCAAAATGTTACCACGCGTCCGAGTATACAAGCATGGAGAGTCTATTTCTTACTTAATTCTATAAGGCTTGGAGCTAGGGAGGTCAGTGAGGTGATTCGTCAGTTTTGTTTTGATAGATGCTTTGGTTACTTTGTGTAGGACGACTTTGCGTAGGACGGATTAGGACAGGTCTTTAGAAATGCTGATCTAGGTTAAGGAGTGTGTTAGTAAGTCAACATACTGACCTAAATTAAGGAAAACAAGTGTCAGGATAAAGAGATCTTTTGTGAAGTAAGTAGTGATAGGTCGATAGGTAAGTATATGTTTTAAAATGAAATTTGATGTGCAAGAATAAACCAAAAAATTTGTCTGTAAAAATCTGGACTGCTTCTTCATCCGGCAGTCTTCAAGAAAAGGTAGGTTTATGGTTTGAAGATTTATTTATTTTGATTTGGTTTAATTTCATTTAATTTGATCTTATTTGGTTGTATCGAAGAGAAAACCAAATATTCTTTTCGTTTTTATTTGGTTTGCCTTTATTTGACTTATTTTGTGTGATTTATATTGAATTTACTTTAACTCGAATAATCACCATATTCGCTCAAAACTGAAAATAATATATGGCTAACAAAACTGCAGAAATGTATGTATAGGTCTTTTTTTTTTTTTTTTCAGGATGGGAAATCATCAAATGACTTCTCCCGCTCTGGGCGGAGCGGGAGGGCGTGTCAGACTTTTACTGACCCTCATGCCCCTAGCCGCCGCAGGAGGAGACGCCCCGGGCGTCGGGAGTCAATTGCGGACTCCCGGCCACCGTAGGCGCGAGCTTGCGGGTGGCGAGCAATGGGTGGCTCGCCGCCCGGTAAGGACCAGGCTCGGGTCGACGGCGCGCAGTGTTCCACGCGCGCCTCAAAGAGATGTCAGCAGCAGTGTAGGGGTCTACTAGGACCGATGCCTGCCGGGGTCGCGTGATTGTTCGAAAGAGATACCGTGACCCTGGCACATGGGCAACTGATGGAACACGGGTGGGTTTTAGTCAGTAAAAGTCTGACACGCCCTCCCGCTCCGCCCAGAGCGGGAGAAGTCATTCGATGATTTCCCATCCTGAAAAAAAAAAAAAAAAACCCCGGCAGGCATCGGTCCTAGTAGACCCCTACACTGCTGCTGAGATCTCTTTGAGGCGCGCGTGGAACACTGCGCGCCGTCGACCCGAGCCTGGTCCTTACCGGGCGGCGAGCCACCCATTGCTCGCCACCCGCAAGCTCGCGCCTACGGTGGCCGGGAGTCCGCAATTGACTCCCGACGCCCGGGGCGTCTCCTCCTGCGGCGGCTAGGGGCATGAGGGCGCAGAGACTGCCACTCCCTCACGCGCCCCGCCTCTTTCTTCGCGAGCATCACTGCTTCGCAGAAGGAGGCGACGGCTTCCCATTCCCTCTCGCTCCGTACCATGGCTCGCACCAGGGCCGGACGCGAGAGGTCGCCGCCGCCGATCGCCTCCACGAGGACACGGCGGTGCTCCGCCCAGGCAGGGCATACCTCCACCGTATGCTCCACCGTGTCCTCCAGACGATCCTCGCAATGGAAACACCCGGACGTATCCTCCCGCTTTATCCTGAACAGGAACCCACCGAAGCACCCATGCCCGGTGAGAACCTGCGTCAGGCGGAAGGTGAGGACGCCGTGGCGCCTCTCTATCCACTCCTCAAAGACGGGACTTACCGTATGTATAGGTCTGACTTAGATAAAAGAGTTGACAGAGGCCTGAAAAAGAGAAAACGATATATTTTGTTCTCGATTTAAAAACATTCGACAGCCAACTGATTTCATCAAACATTCTTGTACAGCTATTTACATATCAACCTAAACACACTTTATATACATGCTGTTCGTTTTTTATCAGTTTTATCCGCTCACACAGCGCGACGGAATCTAATTACTGTGCCTCTGTCGCCGTGTTGACGTTCACCGTTTTTATTCACCCCTTACATGCGTCGAATTGCGATTGAGGCCGGTTTCGTTCCGGTTTCGTGCGGAAAAAACTCTAATTTTATTTTCTGTACTTTGTGGAGTTAGTTGTCAATTTTCGTTAGTGTTTTTTGTTGAGGTGGCGATTGGTGGAATGAAAATTGTCGGTAGTCTCGTCTAAAATTTAACTAGGAAAGGAACATACTACTACAAAAACTTTATTATTTAAAATCATTATCAAGTGCTGTGAGGAGACTTTGGCTGTAATAGACTTTTTATTTCTATGAATGGACTAGAAATATATTTAATTAGCTTCGACCCATGGTTTCGCCCGTGTGGTAAGTTGAAAAAACGTAGCTTATGCTCTTCCTCAGGGGTCATAGTACTCCCAAACCAATAAAAAAAAACTACATAATCGGTCCTGCCATTTCGAAGATTTGCCAGATCAAACATACAAACATTTTGAAAATATTTTCTGTTTTTAGGTACCGTATATACTTTCGTATGCATTTAGAAATATGCTGTTATTTTGAAATTACAAACAGATACTTGCATTTTCTTGGTAGTACAGATATAAACCTATTACGTGTATGTTGCTAGTTATGTTCTAAAGAGCGTTCTATTTGTGGAGGATAAACAGTTATTCTTTTTCTACATATATGTTAGAAAATACTGAAAAAATATCCTGTACGATTTCTTCTAGAAACAGTAAATCATTCCGTTTTATTAACCAATAATGAAATGGCTCGAGTTTCATTCATTATTTTATAAAGACGGTACGATTTATTTCATTGAGAGATCACATTCTATTAGGTATTTGATTCGATTTATACGGAATTAAATGTGAAAAAGAATGTATTTGATCATGTTTGCCATGGAGAAAGAATAAATGGAGAACAAATGTGTATTACCTCTGTAATTCACATTCATACGCAGAGGGTACGGCTGAATATCCTTTTTCCGAGTTGTATGAAAAGACCAATTGCGGCATAGTAATTTAAAAGTTTTAGTCGTTTGAACGAACTGTAGAGGAAGAAATTGATTCAAACGGTAGAAGTATCAAGCCAAATTGGAGCGACATATAAACGAGCTAGCTGCCCAACTGCAGGGAGAGGGCAGTCTAAGATTCTCCCGCCTTAAGTTGAATAGCGTAGGTACAAGAACTAGAGACAACATTCGCAGATAAAAGATGAGGATTGCATCGCTGGGTGCACGTCTCTGCTGAAGATACAATTGCTGATGAAGATCTGACCACATAGAATTCAAAGTAGCAGGATTAGTTAAGAAAAGTAGAAAAAACATTACTCTGAATATTCCTGGTTGACATTTGCAGATCTTTGCCAAACGTTACGGGCTGTCAGAAGCCCGAAAGTCTGACAACCAGTCTAAACAAGAGGTATCGTGTTATTCAGTAACTGGGTTGTGGAGGTGCGATAGGCCGTCGCTCCATGTATAATTCTGGTAACCAACTGTATCCGGTTAAACTGGAGGCTGAAGATAGTTGGAAAACCGTGACCCTGGCACATGGGCAACTGAAGGAACACGGGTGGATTTTAGTCAGTAAAAGTCTGACACGCCCTCCCGCTCCACCCAGAGCGGGAGACGTAATTTGAAGATTTCCCATCCAAACAAAAAAGACAGATTCATATATCGACACAAATGTACTTTTGAATTTCGGGGCAAATAATAGGCATTATGACTTTTGGCACTCCATTCTTATTTTTCAACGTTGTTTACCTTATAGCGTATCTATTTTTATCTTTGGACGACATAAAAAATATTATATACTCTCTATCTTTGGCAGATTGTCGGCCTTGAATTATATATTGAGTCAAGTCTTCTGTGAAACCACTTCAGTTGCCATGGAAATCAAGACGTTACTTGATCGCTATTCCAACGTTTTATTTTGTACATTTTTTTAGTTATTTCTTTGTCATTATATTCAGTTCAAGGCACCAGTGTTTTAGGCATTGCAGTTTTTTTTTTTTTTGAAATGGCTTCTTGTTAGTCTACCAGGTTGTCGGCTGCTTAACCGGACTTACCTGTGGCTACCTTAGTCAATTAAGGCTTCCAGCCAGGGCTGCAACAAATTCAAACTAGAGCGACTACTTACTAAGGGTTTCCCCTGTGGGATACGGATCTCGGCTTCAGGCATCGCTGGTAGAAGACAGTAAGGGACGGGCTGGATCGGAATGAGGGCATTGCAGATAAAATAAAAATAAAAAATAAAATTAGTTTAATTCAAGTCACATGACTCATATTCAGACAAATACATGCTAAAAGGATACAAACAGGATAACAAACACATACAAAAAGAAAGAAGAACACTTACAACATAGAAACATGTTTGCTGCAACATTGCCGGACATATGGACAATCCACTCTGTCGGCGATCATCGCTAGGACGGTGTTGGGGCTGCCCCGCACTTTGCGCACCAGAGACGCGCACCGCTTGCGCATCGTCGCGTGAAAGCAATCGGTGCGCGCCTCCGCGAACATGCCCGAGGCGCTGCAGTGGCGGGGCAGCCCCAACATCACCCTGAACGCGTTATTGAACTGGACGCGGAGGGCGCTGTAAGACGCACGAGTATACTTTTCCCACAGGCTGCACAGAGGGACGTACAGTAAGCTCTAAAGAGCGTTATTTTAACTCTATGGAGCAACGCACAGACCTACGCGCTATCATATTTGCTCTTATTGACAACGCCCTCCGTTCCCGCTCAATGTCAGCATCGTCTTTCAATTCAGCTTTAACAATGTGACCCAAGTATTTAAACTGATCCACTTCCTCAAGCGGCACATTATCAATATACACAGGGGGAACAGTACTCACACTTCTGAGATGAGCCCCAAACAGCATGAATTTACTCATCCCTGCATTATATTTCAATCCATGGCTCGAGGCATACTCTTCACCGGGAGGATACGTCCGGGTGTTTCCATTGCGAGGATCGTCTGAAGGACACGGTGGAGCATACGGTGGAGGTGTGCCCTGCCTGGGTGGAGCACCGCCGTGTCCTCGTGGAGGCAATTGGCGGCGGCGACCTCTCGCGTCCGGCCCTGGTGCGAGCCATGGTACGGAGCGAGAGGGAATGGGAAGCAGTCACCTCCTTCTGCGAAGCAGTAATGCTCGCGAAGGAGGAGGCGGGGCGCGTGAGGGAGTGGCAGTCTCTGCGCCCTCACATCCCTAGCCGCCGCAGGAGGAGACGCCCCGGGCGTCGGGAGTCAATAGCGGACTCCCGGCCACCGTAGGCGCGAGCTTGCGGGTGGCGAGCAATGGGTAGCTCGCCGCCCGGTAAGGACCAAGCTCGGGTCGACGGCGCGTAGTGTTCCACGCGCGCCTCAAAGAGATGTCAGCAGCAGTGTAGGGGTCTACTAGGACCGATGCCTGCCGGGGTCGCGTGATTGTTCGAAAGAGATACCGTGACCCTGGCACATGGGCAACTGATGGAACACGGGTGGGTTTTAGTCAGTAAAAGTCTGACACGCCCTCCCGCTCCGCCCAGAGCGGGAGAAGTCATTTGATGATTTCCCATCCTGAAAAAAAAAAAAAAATAAAAAAAAAATGCATACTCTTCACAGGTCCTCAACAATTTTCTAAGACCGCAGACCGATGCACTCAGCAGAACCATGTCATCTGCGTAGCTCAAATTATTGACGCATACTCCGTCCACATGGCAACCAACATACTGGCTGCTGAGCCCAATGATCAAGGCGTTCACATAGAGGTTGAAGAGCATAGGAGAGGTCAACCCCTGGGGTCGCGTGATTGTTCGCGGGGTCGCGTGAGTGTTCGAAAGAGATACCGTGACCCTGGCACATGGGAAACTGATGGAACACGGGTGGGTTTTAGTCAGTAAAAGTCTGACACGCCCTCCCGCTCCGCCCAGAGCGGGAGAAGTCATTTGATGATTTCGCATCCATAAAAAAACAAAAAAAAGAGGTCAACCCCCCTGTCTCACCCCGCACTCCAACCTATACGTATATTTAAAAAAAAAAAAACATTTTAATTCGGACAACTAAGATCCATAAATTGTTAGTAACACTTTTCTTTAAAGTTATTTTTTTCAAATTAGTCTGCTACACGTATGTATGTATGTAGTCTATTAATCAACCTTTTTTGAACATCCAAATTACAGAAAATAACACCCTTAACGACAGGCCTTCACCTCTTTCTGGGTGATCTTTAAAGGTTAGAGACTGTAATTACACTTTTGTTTTAGCAGTCTAACCTCATTATTAGCCCCAACGTAAATTATCATAATTTTAGTCAAAAGACGTCCACTGTGGGATATAGGCTTGGCAGGCGGGTTGGTGATCGCAGTATGGTGGTACAATACATAGAGAACGCTGCTGCCCATTCGCTCTAACGAAATGGGATGGTGCTATTCTTTACGTCCGGCATAAACGGAACAAACGAAAGAAAACCACACGTAAATTATAGGTCACTGTAAAACTTCAGAAGACATACATACAAAATAATAACCTAATGACAA
This sequence comes from Aporophyla lueneburgensis, assembly GCA_932294355.1. Classification (NCBI taxonomy): domain Eukaryota; kingdom Metazoa; phylum Arthropoda; class Insecta; order Lepidoptera; family Noctuidae; genus Aporophyla; species Aporophyla lueneburgensis. The sequence continues at coordinate 26,010,733 of OW028743.1, forward strand.
CCACCAACTTCGCCAAAGCAAGCTACAAAGCCAAAGAGAACGATGTTAGTAAGGAAAACTTGGAAATGTTAATTTTACTTTTCAATTAGCAACTTAGATGCAAGGTAGCTAATGAATTTGTATACAGAGCCTTGAGAAACGTTTGCGCTAAAGAAATCGTACATAAAATATGAGAGTGCAAAATACTTGGCACTTGGCACCGCTTCCCTTAAATGCATAATTGTCTCCCCGTTGCGTAGCTCCTAAAAGTTGTGCGGTGTTGCAAGAGTTCGCTCAAAGTGATTTTAGTTACGTGCATGCATTACTGATTGATTCTGAAAGCGTCGTTATTGTTTACATATTTTGATTTTGTTTTAAACATATTTTTCTGCCATTGCAATACTTTTTCCAGCAATTATTGTATGAATGATATTATTACATTTTAATTGAAGATTTATAGCAAAAATTGAAGTTATTTAAATCGCGATATTACCAGGTTGAAAATTGTCTATTAAACATAACTTTACATCACGCCTTGTTTTCCCGAAGGGTTGGACAGAGGTTTACGTATAGAACAACCACATTTAGCTAATTATGCTTAAGTTTTAAGTAATAGAGGGTGAGCCTATCGCCACTAACCGGGCACAAATCTAAACACTGGGCTACTACGGAAAAATTACAGATAGAAAATGCAAATAACACATTGCACTATGCAATCAAACCTAGTATCTCATGCTTAGCAATAGTGCTTGCAAACTAGAATAATGAGGCACGAGGTATTAAAGTTGCGTATTTAAAGAGTCGGAAGCCTGTTGTAAAAACATGTCTATCTTAACAGCTCTTAAAGGAAAACATGAGATGAACATAAAATTAATAATAACCCACACAACGATCAAATTACACGATAAACTGAGCAACTTAAGATTTAAACAAAAGTATTCGAAGCCTTCATTCAAAATTATTCATTTAATAAACCTTACACGGACCGAGGAGGCTTTAATAAATTCTTACTGAAATCCCCACAAAGATGTTTTCCTTAAATATAATCAAGAACGTAGAGCAGCAGACCGCCAACACAATGGTCGAATTATTTCAGCAGACCATTACAATTTCCTTAGATGCTGTTATTAATTTAATGTGGGTTTATTTTTGTGGTGTCACTTTTTCCTTATATTCATGAAGAGTTCAAGTGGCTTTGACATAATTTTTCGTCATCCTATTGCTTTAATTGCAGTTGCAAGAAACGATGGGATGATTATTTGAAAGACGAGGACAGGATAGTACCATAGAAGGGTAAAAGAAAGGAAGGAAAATAGCTAAGTACCTATGTCAACACAACCTACAGTTTTATGGTAGCTGCGCGCACAGTTTATTAAAGACCGGCGGCGCGTGAGTTGTTGCCCGAAATGTTACTTTTATAATGAATAATTATATAATAAGATAATTATATATTAAGAATAATAAGAATAATAATAGATAATTTATACATTAAGAACGAAGAGTGATTTTTTTTAATTTTTCTTTCGCACACTGCACCGGTTCACGTAATCACGTCAACTCCGGCTAACACAGAAAATTTGTGCGGAGACTCTGTCTGCGAAGGATCGTAGCACCATGCTGAGCAATGGCCGTTTTACGTAAATGTGACGCATATTTTTCCCTAACTTGTTATTTTTGGTGCATCGTCGACCTTACCGAAAATAAAACAAACAAATACACACACAAAACTGAAACACATTTTCTTTCCTTTTTGTTTTAGTAGTAGTAGCTTTGCTGTACTGTGATAGTGGCGAACTTTTGGGCTAATAAGATCTAAAATACAATAGTGCTAGCGCGCTGGTACAATTACATACTGGTCAACCTGTACGTACTAATGAAATTATAATAAAAAAACTGGAGAGGTGTCAAGGGACACCCGGGTGGAACGAAGTTCCTTCCCTCCAACAAAAACATTCTCTCTCTCTCTCAACTCACAACAAAACAAAAGCAACAACATACAAACAACAAAATATATACGGTCGAATTGAGAAACCTCCTCCTTTTTTTGAAGTCTGTTAAAAAGTGTCGTTACAACTTTTTCTCTTAATTTCCGTCTAGCCCCCTTTCGTAACGCGCCATAAGGAACTTCGTTCTAAAAAAACTAACATGTTCATTATTTATGACCATCACTGAGGGGAATGGGTTGCATTTCCCTATTTATGGTAATAAATGGTGATACAAGAGTTATGTAAAATCTTGATGCTCTCAAACAACTCTCTTACAACTCTCTTACAACAAACAAACCGTGGTCACGAATCTGTTGCTGAAGAAGCGTGTCATATATTTAAATGAGAATGTTTTCGTATTCATTTAAAACAAAGAAAATTCTTGCAACTGGAATAATCCTCTGAAAATAATTAACTTAAAGCGAGACATGTTTTCGAGCAACTTTAACTAGCTCTCGTATTTTTGATAAGCGTGATAACACTCTTAAGCAGTTTAAGTGTAAGTTCTCAAGAACAAATAAATTTCTCTGTAATAGTATTTATACGAACTGCACTCTAATTGCTCAACACACTTGCTGTCACAATGTGAATCGAGGATATTGCTAATCCATTGCACGTTTTCTATAATATATTATGTTCAGAAATTAATCTGAACAACGTCAATAACGTAATGTACTGTCAAATTGAAAGCCATTGCTGCATTATGTTACAGAATAACCCCGCGTGTGAATTTTTTTTTTGTTATTTTATTGGTAACAGAACCTCCATCAAACCAATTATGTCTAACCAATATTGGATCTACGTACAAACTTTTTCACCGATACCAAGATGAAAATAAACGAAGTTATCACAATTGTTGGATTTTAACATGTCACCAATATTGGCCACACAAACCAACACCGAGATGAAAATTGCTAATACAAACCGTTATTCCTCCAAAGCTACCCTTTTATGTTTGTCTACGTCACGATATTCGATACGTCAGCGCAGCGATGTCAATGTTGTTTGACGAAAATTCCACACACAAAGCTTTCAGGTTTTCCGACATGTCAGTTCTAAGTCCGACACTACGACGAGGGAAAATGCGTTGCTTGTGTTTGTGACATCCATGTCAGGCAGGGCCAATGAAAAGATTATAATATAGCTATACGAAAGTACATGGTAAAAGGTGAGCTTGTTTTGTATGAAAAGAAATCATTGGGAATTTGTAATAGCAATACACAACATGTGAGTAAGGTGTGATCAAATTTCAGGGTGTGGCACAGACTCAATAATTTTGTCCTAGGGGGCCCCATGGAGATAGTTGGTGAGCTTGATGGTACATTGTCATCGTGACACCACTTAATCCGACCCATACATTTGGGTCACGTAGGTATTGTAGTTGTGTATGGGATAATTCTAAAGGTTATTTTTTTTGTGGGGTTTCCGTTAATCAAGGTTGCTGTTTTAAAAAAATCGTAGACATTTGATTCCAAAAGAACAGTCAATAGTCGATCCAATGACTTTTTTGACTGGTCTGTTAGTCTAGCGGTCACTAACCGCTAGACTAACCCTGACTGCGAAGACGGAGGTCGTGGGTTCGATTCCCACCCAAGACAAGTCTTGTGTTATGAGCACAGTTATTTGTTCTGTGACTGGGTGTAATTTATATATAATGTATGTATTTAGAAATATATAAGTATGTTTATCAGTTGTCTGGTTGCCATAGTACAGGCTCTGCCTAGTTTGGGATCAGATAACGGTGTGTTGGTTGTCCTAAGATATTTATTTAATTATTATATTTATTTAAATGACAGAATTTTTTATCAATGGATAAATTTGATTTTACTCCTCGCCCGGATTGTTCAATAAAATCCAATTAAAAAACCAAATCTGTACTTCTATACTAATAATATTATAAAGAGTTATAGTTGGTATTGTCCTAGAGAATAGGCAGCACCGTTCTCTATGCATTTTACCACCATACTCTGATCGCCAACCCGCCTCCCAAGCGTGGCGATTTTAGCCATCCTCACCAAATTGGGGGACGCTTATGTCCAGCAGTGGACGTCATTTAGCTAAAATTATGATAAAAGTTTTTCTCTGAAACTTCCAGTTGTATTGGAAAAAAATGTACTTAAAATTACGGTACGACCCTAAGGAGCTGGTAAAATACAAAAAGACAGTCAGAAAGAACGGTAAGAGATTACGAAGTAAAATCGCAGACGGACAATGCGATGCTACAGGATATATTTTATGTTACAACAAACAACTTCATGTAAGCAGAAGCTATGAAAAGTAAAAGTAGACTAGTCAAAATTGTGGATGAAACAGTACAATTGCTGGCACTATTGTTCGAGATAAGTCACCAAGTTAGTTTTACAAACAAACATACCAACATCTTGTCTAAACTTGCTTCATCTAAACATACACGTATCAGAATAGTAAACTAATGAAGACCAATCAATACCCTGTTAGTGTGTTTGAGGTTGATACGCTGTTTGTGTTATCCGAGTCATTAGACGATGCCAAATACAGACTCCCACTGCTACAGATGAAATAGGTAATCCCATAAAGAAGTATTTATGTAACCATAGCATTTAATGTTTAAGTTCTTTAAAGCACGTATTACACTCATCAGATAAAAAGGCCTACTTACACCACAAATGATTAAATGCGTTTACCGCTAATCATATTTCAAACATCGTTTTGTCTCTGTGGTCTTCAAACAATTGTCAGAAACATGCGATGTTTTAAATAATGTTTAGCGGTTTTTGTTTGACTTTAGTACTGAAAATAAAAAAAAATTAAAATGCTTTGATCCAGACTATGAACCATATATGATGTTCGTAATATACACTATTTATAAGCTATGTTAGTTACAAATGTAGTAAAAATAAAATGTGCATATATATGTTGCACTCACCTGACGCACCGGGTACAAGCACATATATGTACATGCACCCAATGCGCACAAAAATAGGCAATAATCAGCATTTTTTTAACGTGAAAATTACATAATTAAAGATTTTCATCATCAAGTCATCTTTATCTGTCTGACAAATTTTTAATTTAAGCTTGGATCAGTGTTTGATCATCAATGATGAACAAAATCAGAATAATCAATAAATGTGATTGATGAAAACAGGGATTGTTTACAATAGTTTTGAAAGAAGCTACGAGGACTTCACAAAATAAATTAAATAGTCAGTAAAAGTTATGGCAGAGTCATTTCGGACCAAGCTAACTGGAACCAACAAATTCCATAATCGGAACATATTCGGGTATAAAAACTTTAATAAAATTTGTTTTCACGATCTTTTTGTTAACGAAGTGGGCAACATTCCAAACTGAGGCTGTTACGACCGCGACCACACACGCATACCCATGTAGGTCAATTTCGTTTTTGAAAATATTAAAATTATTAACCGGGATTTCCACCGTCTGTCTATCCTTCCACATATTTAACAAATACCCGAAAAAAAATATTCCTTTAAAAATCCTTCTACTTTTAAGTATTAATGAGAAGTATCAGTCAAGGAAATAGCTCAAACTTACACATTATTATGAAACATAAATATCTGCAACAATCTACACTTCTACATCCTAGTCATTATATTTATCATGTCACTAAGTACCATTCATGGAACTGGATACTACCAACTTCCAAAACCCTTCAACCCAATCGAATTCAAACTTTACGGGACCGTAATAAGGGATTTTGCCACTGTAAAAGTAGCGTGGTTATTATATAGTATAGTTAGGTATTCCATCACAGAGTGTATCACAGAAAACCCACATAATGTATGCCGTCGACGAAGCTGACACAGGCGACTCTATTACTCAAGGGCTGTAGAATTTATGAACCGAATAACACACAGTGTCGAGCTATTGGAAACGTGATACTAATGTTAATAAAGTTCTAGTTATAGGAGATGAAATGAAGAAGTGAGACGTGGAAATTGGACTGTTTAGCACGTAGTGTTAATGAAATTATTGGGAATGAAATAGTAATTTCGGGGAACAAAAAGAAGCCTATGTGTAACAGAGGAATGCAATTGAATTCAATGAGTTTAGCTGCCATATTGTGTTTAGGGTTGAAACTTCACAACATTTATAAAGAACTATTTATTATAATTATAAGACCCAAGATTCACCGACGTAAGAGATCCAGAATTATTTAGTACAATTTTGTATGAAAATAACTGTTCATCAAATGGTTTTTTACCTGAATTCAGGCACTTCTAAGTTTGTAAATTTATATTAGCAGTTTGCTCTATCTTCAAAGCTATTTTTATCTGTGCTTATTCGTCGTCATCGTCGTCGTTTCAGCCGTAAGACGTCCATTGCTGGACTTAGGGCTCCCCCAATTTGGGGGGCTTTGCCATAATCGCCACGCTTGGCAGGCGGGTTGGCGATCGCAGTATGGTGGTAAAATGCATAGAGAACGCTGCTGCCCATTCTCTAGTAAGTCCCTTAGTCGCCTTTTACGACACCCACGGGAAGAAATGGAGTGGTGTTATTCTTTACGTCCGGCACCACACGGTACTGTGCTTATTACTTATTCGAAAAACTCGAAGAAAGTGACATCCACTAATACGCACTAGGCCCACGAGGAAGATTATGCTTCTCATAGAAAGAAGGTTTCTGTCCCAGAAGTGTGCAATGGGAACATTAAAAGCTCATTACGCTTACGCTAATCACTTATCTCGCTGTGACAATTTCCCAAACCGTCAAAACGACGATATATTTAAGTCACATAACACAACTACCTGATTCAAATTTTATTTCTGTTCCAAAGTCAACTATTCCACCAATTAAATCTTCAAACTATACAAAGTATTACAAACTTGTTACTTGGCGGGTCACGTGACCCATAGCTAGACGTGACTGTTACCAATCTACCCTTTACTACCCAAGTTCGTATCTACCCAGGAATCTTAGGAAGTAGATGAAGTCATTATTCCACGAACTGTAGGCCCATTACGCGTTGTTAAACCCTAATATTATATGCATCGTTGCCTGTACCAATATTGAATCTCTATTCACGTTCTGATAATCACCGATTGATGTCATTCACACGAGCTCATTGAATGTGACTATGATTAGGCGAGAATTAGTAACGCGGTAATATGTTGGTAGTGGTCAAATTAATTCCATGAATTACTATTATGTGGTGTCGGTAGGTATATAGCTAGATGGAAACTATTGTTATTGAAATTGAGGGCTAGTGGCTAAGTATTAAGAGCCATGCAGGTCGATCGATCAGGTTAATCTACGCTTGCTGTGGTTGTTTCTTAGATGGGTGACCTTTTGAGTAACCTGTTAGTCTAGTGGTTAGTGACCCTGACTACTAAGACTGAGGTCGTGGGTTCGATTCCCACCCAGGACAAATCTTTGTGTGATGAGCACAATTATTTGTTCTGTGTCTGGGTGCAATTTATTTATGACTAACTTCTACCCGCGACTTCCTCCGCGTTAAATTTCTTGTTCCCCGACCCTTCCTGTCACAACGAATCACCTGCCTGTGCGATTTTCCCCATTTTTGCAACATTTTTCATCGCTGCTCCGCTCCTTTTATTTGTAGCGTATTGTTATATAGCTTATATCCTTTCTCGATAAAGAAGCTACCCAACACAAAAAGAATTTTTCAATTTGGACCAGTAGTTTCCGAGATTAGCGCGTTTAACCAAACAAACAAACTCTTCAGCTTTATATTAGTATAGATATCTATGTATTTAGAAATACTAGTGATCGCCCATTGGTCGAAATTCGACCGTACTTCATTGGAATAGAAGTAAATTATTAAATGAAAAAAAAAAAACATATAATAAATATTAAAAAAAATATGGTTATATTTGACATTCAGTAACACTATAGACAAATAATATTAAAAACAAATATTCTCGATATGATCATAGATTTTTAAAATGAAATAGGTTATATAATATTTCTATAAAATTAATTTATTACCTATGGTTATACTTGACATTCAGTAATAGTTAGCGAGCTGGCGAGCAAACAGAAAGAATCGAAAAGGCAGACATCCAGGGCTCTGACTTTTGTAGTATTCATTTTTTACATTTATTTTTATGATTATAAAACTCTATATGTAGTGCACACTTGGCAGATTTGAATTGTTCGATTAAAAACAATGAGAAGAACCACGGAAAAATAGTCTGCCAACATGTTGCCTCTGCGTTGTCTATTGACAGTGCTCCAAAAATTTTAAAAAAGGTGTGCTATATTATGCGCACACGTCTACCTCTTGGACTGATATTTGAATTCCTTATGAAAACCAAGAAAATCGATGAGGCAGACGTTCTGCCTCTGATATTCCAAAGGCAGACAATTTGATTTTTTTTTTCAACCCGACGCTCGCGCCAAACCAAGCAGTTATAAAATATCCTCATGGTTCCTTTCGTGGTGCATTTCTTTTATTTGGGAATATGAATGAGAACGGTATAACTTAGTTCCGACCTTTTCCGTATTATGAAACTAAATGTACAGAGCGTATATCTATATACATCCTCTCCTTTTATTTTGCACGCTTTTCCTCTCTCGCTCTCAGGCACTTTCACACGTCTTGGTTCAAAATCTACGTATTTTACACAAATAAAACGTGATTAAAAAAAGTTTAAGACTGTTCCTATCCAGATCCTAATCATATTCAGATTACAATCAAGCATGCAATTAAAAAAAAAAACTTTCTAATTAAAGTTGCGCATTTCGTTTCTGGTTAACATTGAGAAAAAATACGTTTACATAGATTTCAGCTCCAGAAGTTTAATCGTTACCGTGAGTTTAGAGGATAATATTAAACAAAATTATAAGAATCAAACTATAAATAATAACAATAATCCCATTCAATACCCGCTGTCCCTTGATTCCGTGAATTTCAAAAAGTTATACAGCTGAAAATCAGTGAGCAAAGTGTCTACCACATGTTTTGTCGAATCCACAGAGTCATAGTGAATCGAATGGGCGCAATGAGAACCGCAAATGACTTAGTAGAGCTTTTTTTTAATATTTTTACAACTCCGTGTCATGATAATGCAGAGTCCTGAATGTCTGCCTCTTCGATTTTCTTCGTTTCCAAGATGATTTTGACCATGAACTCCAGAGGCATACACGTGCTAATGATTTGATACCCCGATTTTTTTAAGCAACTTCAATCCGCTGTAACGCGAAAACACAGTGACATAGGACCTTAATTGATTGGACCAAATCAATTCGTAATGATTTAAACTGCAATCCACCTTGACGTGAAACGTGTGCAAATCATATAGCGAAATGCTCGCCAGCTCCCTAACTATAAGACTATAGACACAAAATAAAGACAGATATTGTCGATTGGACCATAAACAAAAGAATATCTTTGCATGGGTGTATTGAATACACGGTAATGAATAGTAGTGTGTGTAATGTGTTATTTATTGAAAATAATATATTTGTACGCATAATTTTAAAAAAATATTATCATTCGTCACTTTTTCTCTGTATAAACTATAAGTGTGCGAAACATACTCCTTCTTCCGCCCAATTTTCGTAAAAAGGGATCCAAAGTTTTCGCTTCACGTATTAATATATAGATAGATAAGTATATTTATCAATTGTCTGGTTGCCCTAGTTTGGGATCACGAAACGGTGTGTTGGTTATCCTAAGATATTTATTTTATTTATATTTAGTTTTCATACCAAGACTCCGTGCTTCGCAAAGCACGTTAACCCGTTGGTCCTGGCTGTCATTCCTGAATCTTTCAGAGTCGTTACGGGTCGTCAGGAACCCGAAAGTCTGATAACCAGTCTTACTAACGGGTATTGTCATCATCATCATCATTTCAGCCATAAATTCCACTGCTGAACATAAGCTTCCATCAAAAAGAGTTTGATGACTCTTGGCAGGCGGGTTGGCGATAATAAATAAATAAAATATCTTTGGACAACCAACACATCGTTGTCTGATCCCAAACTAGGCAGAGCCTGTACTATGGTAACCAGACAACTGATAGACATACTTATATATTTCTAAATACATACATAATAAAGATAAATTACACCCAGACACAGAACAAATGATTGTGCTCATCACACAAACATTTGTCCTGGGTGGGAATCGAACCCACGACCTCAGTCTTAGCAGTCAGGGTCACTAACCACTCGACTAACAGGCCAGTCGAAAGATCGCAGTATGGTGGTAAAATGGATAGAGAACACTGCTGCCCATTCTCTAATAATTCCCTTAGTCGCTTTTTAGACACCCACGGGTAGAAATGAGAGGGGTATCGTATTTACCCAGATAGGCTGTCTCTCCATATAAAACACTAGTATTTAGTTTCATTCGGTTAGACTGACAGCTGACCCTAACATAGTAGGGACATGGCTAGGCAGATGCTGATGTTATTGGAGCTGAAACTGGATTTAGCCGACGGTAATATATCTTCTTACAGAGTCATCCGATTTAGTTTGTTTTTTCTAAAGTAGGTATCATCTGTTCAGCAGTTTACTGACTGGCACTGGCAAGAAGATGCGACGAATTTTTCGTTTTATTTTTACCGCATTTCTGTACAAAGCAAGATTTATACGTTGTATATTTAGATAAGAGAACCCTCAGTGCACTATCTTAACTCAAGTCAAAAAGAGTACTCACTTAGACTTTAATAAAAATGCTAAACTTTTATCTAGAAGGTCATTCACCTAAGACTCGGTTAGGACACTATTCATTATCACAACTCTTCACAACTTCACCGCAGTATTTAGTTTTTTTTTTTCTTTTATATACCAAAAGAAACAAAGGTTTTGGTTAAATTATACCGAAAGCGTGGATGGGGGAACATTAGTAAACGCTACATAAAACACTCTAACGGAAAAAACAGTCGTTATAGTACTAGATTGTGTTTGAGTGGGCATAATATCAAAAATGGGGAAATTAAATACTCGAAATTTGCCTGAAAAGGGTAAAAACAAATAAGGTATTGCAGTACAGTTTCAATCGTACTTTATGAGAAAAGGCGTAAGTTTATGTATGTAACGTATTGGTTTTTCTCTATAGTCTCTAAGGTCGTCTTTAGTAAATCTGACTTAGACTTAGACTTAGTATTCAGAGGGTTACCTATCATAAGTTCGAAAAATATTTGACCAAATTTCATTTCACCTAGCTTTTTACTTAATCGAAGTCACGTCTGCCACTGTTTCAGTTGACCTATTATCATTTCGACTTTTTGCGTTACTCCGACGTTTTATTTGGTCGAAAAAAATTTTACCGAAGTTACACTTAGCCGACATAATTTTTTTTCGGAGTATTATGTTTCCAAACATTCATTATACCACTGTTCAGATTAACCTACTCTTTTGTTTAATAAGTAAATTATTTAAATGTACTAAATAAAACAGTTGATTATGAACAAAAGTGTTTTTAAAGAGTCCCAGTAAGAAACATGCAAACAAGGATGCTTGCTTCAAGCATGCACCATGCAAGCAGGCATGTAGCATGCAAACAGGCATGCAGCATGCAAACAGGCATGCAGCATGCAGCATGCGAGCAAGCATGCAGCGTGCGAACAAGCAAGCAACATGCAATCAGGCATGCAACATGCAGCAAGCATTGTTTCTGTCACGGCTCCGGCGCTGCGGAGTTTGGGCCGCCCCTCCACGCCTACGCGGGCTTAAATAACACTCTAGGGGTAGGGCAGACGAGACTACGTAAAGTCAGTTTTACAGCGATTCGTTTCTCAATAGAATATATTGACTTTTTATGACACTACGTATATTTTTACTTCATATTGAAAACGCTACCAAGGAACCGGCTAAACATTTGAGACCAAATAATATTCCCTAAAATGTTGTTTCATTATGTTGAAAATATGGCAAATAAATAATTTGGCAAATGAAAAAAGTTCAAAAGATACTTCAGCCAATGGTAAAAAGTTATTTTGTAAATCGGCGAAACATATTTCGGTAAAATAATACCTATGACACATGATACTTCGATGATCTAAAAATATGTCAAATAATGCATATAGCAAAAAAGACCTCGGTCAATAGTTTTCGGTGAAATGAAATTCGAACAATAATATTCGGAAAAGTAATCGGTTCCCATTCAGAGCCATTTTGCCCTTCTAGATAATCTTGAGAGCTCATGTTATAGAGAAATAATGTCAGTCATCAGAATGGAAGTGGGTCTGACTAATTAGTACAAACGTCACCATGGAGCTAATACAGTCTGTCAAATTTCTTTAATTGAATTTCAACTTTATCGCTAAAGCATTAGGTTCAAGGTTGATTGGGAGAATTTGACAGTTTGGGGTACCTTGATGTATTAGCGTCTGTACCTACTTGAAGACCCCATTGAACTAGTAGTCGTAAGCATTACTGCTGAGTATGAGGTTATAAAGATTCCTAAGCTTTCTGGTTCAGTGGGCAGCGCTTTTGGGTCGGGAATTTGTGGCAATAGGCTCGCCCCCTATTACATGGAACTTAAAAATAACTGCCAAAATGTGAATGTCCTATAAAGAATTGACTTCTGTTGTTCGGCCTGACCTTCTGGGTATTTCAGATGTGATGTTATTAGGTTAAAAGATATTTTCTCTAGTAGCTGTACCTATGAGTCGAATGATAACCTTGAAATATGACCCCTAGTGTTCGGAGTGTTTTGCCCTACTGGGTCTTCTTTAAGAACTCATGGCGTGGTAAAAAAATAATCAGTCAGCAGTAAGCAGCGGCCCATCTGGCTAACCAGGCTGTGCCAGATTTAGGTAAACAACAAGCAAACATTTAAGTTTCTCGTGGTGCTTAGCAACACTAATTAATAGTTGTAGTCTCAAAATGAGGATCTAGTGGCTTCTTAGTAACAACCGTATGAGTCGGTCAAAGGTAAGCTACAATTGTTGAAGTCGGTTCGTAGATAGAAGACCATCCATAACATATCGAGACTCCTCCATGCACCGAAAATCACGTTAAGCCATTGGTTCCGTCTGTCACGTTCTGAGTTGAGCTACATGATTACTAACCAAATTAGTATTCTTATTACTACTGTCTTCTTTATATATATCGTTACTGTTTTTTTATTCCCTGCTACTGTTTTTTTTTATTTCGTTATCATAGCCCTGAATAATGTGTTCCAGATTAAGAGACCAGGAGACCCATAGCACAGATTTAGTATGGGCTCCTGTCTCCCATCTTAAATTTATTTTTGTAAATAAAAAATTGGTTGCCTGTAAAGTCGGTATACGGGCGAAAGTTTTACGTGACAACGACTTTGAGTGGTAAAATAATTTTGTCTGTCTCTCTCGCTCTTAGGCGGGCTAACCATGCCCGAGTGGAAGGGACGCGTGCCTCTCACTCGCTCTCATTGTGAGCGCATAACGTGAGCGGAGCGTAACGCAGTTTCTTGAAGTGTCACCCGGCAAACCAATTTATAAGACGTTGTCACGTCAAAACTCTGTATGTTTTTAAACTTGTGGGAGAAAATAAATAAATGTATTAAATATTAAAAAGCAATGGTCAACACAAATCTGTTTGGTTCTGCATATATTGTCCTCATTTGATCTGATTATGTCTGGATGTTAAAGATAATCTGAGAACCAAAGGGTATCGTGTTACACAGCTAGTAACTGGGTTGTGGAGGTTGGATAAGCATTCGCTCCATGTTATATACTGGTATTTAACAGTATCCGGTTCGTCTGCAAGGCGAACCCAAAATAGTTGGTGAAATGCAAGGTAGATAATGACCCCCAGACAACATGACAACACCCAAGTAACACCTATTTACGGGCTGTTTGGTGAAGCAATACAGCATCAAAGCTAAGCGAGAACTGACCGAGCTGAGCGAAGCCCACCCGTACCTCACTTTTAAAGTTTTTAATATTCATGAGAGCTATTTTATCGACGTTGCTAGTTTCTGGCCATACCAGTACATCGGTTAAACATTATTAAGGGCTCGACTGTACTATTACTATGCAAATGGGAATTTCGCATCGCGCCAAACGATGGCTATATATATGTAATTGATTGATGCGATGCTCTCTTGCTTCGGTATATACAGAGGTGATTTTTATCGTGGAATAAAATTGCCTTTGTGCAGAATCTTTGTTTTTATAGAGGGTTTTGTGATGCTGTGGGGGAGTTGATAGGTAGTATTGTTTGTTTAGATCGTGCATTGATACTGTAATACAAGATTGGAGAGCGTGTCTTATGCGTGAATAGTTAAGTTATATATTTATCTATCTACGTAACAGGATTTAAGGCAGCATTCTGTTTTCAGGATAGGTAGAAATTATACATCCATACTAATATTATAATTGGGAAAGTGTGTATGTCTGTTTGTCCGTCTTTCACTGCAAAACGGAGCGATGAATTGACGTGATATTTTAAGTGGAGATAGTTGAAGGGATGGAGAGTGACATAGGCTACTTTTTGTCTCTTTCTAACCCCCCACTTCCCTAAAATGGGGGTGGAACGCCCTAATCTCAGGAACTGCTGGTTCAAAATGAAAAATTATTTTTGATTCGGGTAGCCTGTTTATCGAGAAAGGCTATAAGCAATATAACATCACGCTACGACCAAAAGGAGCGGAGCAGCAACAAAAAAATTGACGAAAACTGGCAGGTTGCGATGCGATGGGAAGGGTCAGGGGAGCAAATATTTGACGCGGACGAGGTCGCGGGCAGAAGCTAGTACATACATAATAACACACCTTTTTCCCTTGGGGGTAGGTAGATACTACGGAACGCCACCTACTAGGATCTTTACACACTCTTTTGCCTCGTTTAAGTTCATTACATCTGGTCATACATACACGCCAGTTGCAAGTAGGTACTACGCACCTGACCTTACTGAAGAACGTCACCAATAGGGTGTGATGTGTCCTCCTACAGTTTCCCTTCCCAGTGTTTCCACTTACATCTGATGAATAGAATTTATGTACTTACCTAAATTATACGTTTGCTCCTAGTACGTTTTTTTTTTGCATTACATACTACAACTTAATGGTCGTAGGCACCTTAATTCCCATTTTTTGGAGAATTCCAGTGATGACGCGGTGGGACAAAATTTTCTAAAAGCAAGTTTTTATATAATGCGTCATAATGATCATAAAAGTTTTTAACAATTTTACAGTTCAATTTTGTTCATCATTTCAGCGCGAGACACCCACTGTTGGGCATAGGCGTCCCCCAATTTGGGAGGACGTGCCATAATCGCCACGCTTGGCAGGTGGGTTGGCGATCACAGTATGGTGGTAAAATGCATAGAGAACGCTCCTGCCCATTCTCTAGTAAGTCCCTTAGTCGCCTCATACAACACCCATGGAAAGAAATAATAATAATATAATAGGACAACCAACACAATATCTGATCCCAAACTAGGCAGAGCCTGTACCATGGCAACCAGACAACTGATAAACATACATATATATTTTTAAATACATACATATTATTAAATGGGCTGGCGCTAATCTTTACGCCCCACACCACACGGATAAATGCGTCACATCGATCATAAAAGTTTAAAACACTTATAGTGCAATTTTACTAAATTTAAATCAACTTTTGTCTTTACAAAGCATCACTAATACTAAACTTATAACAAACATAGTTACATATGGTATCTAATTACCAAACTTCCATCCATTTGTCCAAGTTGGGCACACAATATATCGTGTGGTGTTTGTTTACAATTCGTCTAGATATGCAAATTGGGGAGCAGTGAGTCGACAAGTTAGATGTTTCGGCAACTATGCATGGCGTGCGTACTTACCTCGAATATGGCCGATTTGGCTGTTTCACTCCCACTGAGAATTTGAATTGAATTATTTTTGAAGGTTTATTCTCTTGGTGTGAAACATTTTGAAGCCGCCGTGAAATTTTAAAAAAGAACAACTTTATGTTTGTTAACTAGTTTTCTGAACTGTTTATTTCAAACGGAGGTCAACTATTATTACATATCTACTAGTAATTTTATTAATTATATGCTTAGGTTCCAACACGTTTCATATAAACGAATTGTCCCTTCGGAGATACATTTTTAGAATGAAGTTATTTAACACAGCTTGCTGTAAGAGTAAGCTTATACTCGTACTAATCTTCACATTACGAAAATTTTAGAAATCTTTACGTAATGTTAAAGCGTTATACCCCCTGCATGCGATTGAGATAATAACCGAGAGAGAGAGGGAGATAGTTGTCATGGAATTCGAGGATGTCAAAATAAAATTCAAGATGGCGAAATGTAACATTTTTATTCGTCGGTTTGCGGTGCGGAAGTTGATAATGAGGTCTAAATAACTTTTGAGTATTTAAAGATCGAGTGCACCACATTACATTTGGAGTTCAGAAAAATCGTAATGAACTTCGTTCCTGAAGTTTCCTGCTTTCCAATTTTTTTTTCATCTGTCCTGTCATATCATCTTTTTCTCTACTGAAACAGGCATTACATCTTATCTAAAACCAAGATTTATAACACAAATTACGGTCAGTAAACACTCAATAATCTTCTGCAAGTTGTCAGACCATCTTAGAAAGTCCTCTTACGTAGCCAATCTTCAAACAAGTCAGTCAATCATGAAAGCAAATCTTTGCACCGATAGCAGTGGCCGCAATGTCTACCGGAGTCCTGTTTGCCAACATGGCTCTGGCATACGGAATAACTTACTTTTCTCGTATGTATCATCAATATACAATGTCGTTGAGTAGTATATTTTCCAAAGCGATTCGCATTGCCGAGGCCTATTTATACTAACTAGCCAAAAAGGCATGGAGATGAGCATGATTGGCGTCAAGAAACAGGACAGAACAAGAAATAACTTCATAAGATCTAAAACTAGAGTAACAGATGTGCTAGTAATGATTGATCAACTAAAGTGGAAATGGACGGTAAGATTTCATTTTTTTAATGTTTATTTGTTATGTTTTCACACTAAAATGCCTGAACGGTTTTCGAAATTTGGCACATGGATAGACCATGACCTGAATTGGGACATACTTTTATCCGGATTTTCTCTCGGGTTCGAGCCTTATTCAGGTGAAATCACGGAATGCAGCTATAGTTACTTATATTATAATTGTGCTAGACTGTCTTTATTCAATTATCATTTTCCCCGAAATCAGTGATTCACGTTTTCGTCAGAGAGGCAGACATCATTAATTCCTTAAATTATTGACGCTCCGCTCAACATTATTTTATTTGCATCAGTGACTTTAAGCTTCGTTTTTTCGCGTAAAATATATTTTATTAAAGAACTCGATAACTACACGGTACTTTTCACCTTCTAACGTTTACTCATGTTTTTAATTGTAAAAATTGTTGGAAAATATTAGCATTTTAATGTATCGAACGCACATATATGACGATGGAATGAACCTATGAAGTAGCGAGTTGGAACAGTTCTCTCATATTTATTTTCGATTTAACAGATAACGTTACAAAGTTACAGTAAAGATTGTACTCAGTCAAGTGTGAATAATATTTTGTGACATTGCTACAATTTTGATTGGTATTCTCCACGAACCAAAAAAATAGGATCACATCGATTAGAATTGTACCTATCACACATTCTTGAATCCTGCTTGTTTTGTCACCATGCATACACACAACAGGCTTTTCATGGTACACATTAATCACTAACAAAGTTTGCAGACGCCAATTTCACATACACTTTAAATCCAACCGGATCAAATGTATGTATATAGATTATGCATTGTGTAAGTATTTGGCTTATATTTTTTTTTTTTTTTTGTAGCTTTGTTTTGGTGGTAACAACCGTGACTTATGAGTTGTAAGTCATATAGCCAAACCCAGCCAGGCCTTTTTCATTTCTTTCTGTTTTTCTTTTAGCTATCAAAACGGTGAAGGAAAATTTCGTGAGGGAACTGGGAATGTCCCATGGAACCCAAAATTTTAAGACATTTCACATCTGCTGACCCGCACGGCGCGCGGCGCACGCGTGGTGGATTACAGCGCACGCTCTCTCAAAGAGAGAAGGCCTATATACCAACTGTGATAACGCAATAGACTGATTATACTCTGTAGATATTTATACCCATAGGACTTACCTATGGACAAAAACCCGCAGAATTTACCCCAAAAAGAACCTTGAAAATGCCATTGAAGGAACCTTCCCCTAAAAGTAAACATCTCATAAATAACTACTCAACTAATTACCAGGGACACTTTCCCAAACCATTAGATAACAGCACTAGCTATTCATTCATAAATCCTCGCTAAGAACCCGACTTCGCTCGAAACAAAAAGCAACGAACATAGCCATATATATCGCTGATCTGAACTAATTCTTGAATGTATGCCAAGTCGGACCACGATTTTCGCTGACCTTATACATAGGGTGGCCCAATTTCAGCGATGCAACTTGCAAATACAATGATGTATGTGGAAATATTTTTGTGTACGTATTTGCATATGTAGCTATGAGTTGGTTTATTGTCTTTTGTTTTCCTTATGACGTCATGCGAAATAATGATGTTAAGAGATAACGCGGAATGTTGCATCGTTATGAGTTGCCCCATTTTTGTTTTATATTTTGGGAATGTTTTTGTATGTATTATATTTCTTTTTGTAAATTTTAACGTTGTTCGTACGCAACGAAGAATTGGTAAACTAAAGTAGCAGTGGGCAGGGCACATTGCTCACAGAAGAGATGGCCAATGGGGCCGTAGGGTTCTGGAGTGGCGACCGCGTTCCAAAATTCATAACGTTGGAAACGCCTCCCACAAGATGGATTGATGACCTGGTGAAGGCCGCAGGAATCCGTTGGATGCGAGAAGCACTGAACCGGTCAAAATGGCAGCTGAGCTTGGGTGAAGCCTATGTCCATCAATGAACGTCTTCTGGCTGAAATGATGAACGCTGTACTTAAAAAAAAAACTATCTGAAAGGACCGCATTTAAACTGAAACCCTCCAATAAATCACGATTAACAAAATTGACACGAACTGCATTTGCGCAAACAGTTTAATTTAATCCTTTTTGTAGAAATGCAATTCGTGTAGGTATATAAAAAGCAATTTCCATTTACAATTGAATTTCAGGGCTACACGTTTTCATTAAATTGAACAGACCCAAAAATAAATTTCAACACCCTTCGATTGCGAAGTCATTGACATCAAGACTACTCGAACATTGGAATAGATTCAATCGTTTGAAGTTTATCCACGTATTTTCTACTCTACTATCTACCAAAAATACCTTACATTCACTCAGTTTCAATACATTCCGACCATATAAAACAAACCTAAAATGAATTCGATCAATCGCTGAGAGTCTAGAATTCATAATTCAAATAGAATAGAAATAAAACCGGCCTGTAATTGCGTCACTACAAGGTGAAAAACGTGATCTCCCAAAGTGAATGCTTGATCTGTAAGATTTTTATTTAAGTCGATCAGCCAGTCGTGAATTCCTTTAATGCCTTTTGGAAAGGGCAACTACAATGATTTCAATTTTTTTGTAAACAAATGTGTGTGCGTGTGTTTGTTTTTTTTTTTTTTTGTAAAAATGTAATTTTTGTGCCTATTTAAAATAAATTACTAGACTTTGACACTCTTTCAACGTAAACTAGCTTCTGTCCGCGCTTCGCCCGCGTAAATGTCCAAAATCATAACTCGGGAACTTGCTACCAAGACATAAAGTAGTAGTAAAAGTAGCTTATGTCCTTCCGCTTCTCCTTGCCATTTTTTTATCGAAATCCGTTTAATAGTTTAGGCGTTAAAATGTTTATTATATTGGATTTCATGTGCTTTAGTTGTTTCTTCAAGTAACCATAATCCTTAAAAAAAGTAAGGTTACTTCTTATAATGTCAGCTACCTAGCCGTGAAATTCCTGTTAAAGTCGGTCTAGCGGTTTTGGATCAAATATACAGCCAAAAATCTAAAAAATTGGTATGAGTACCGCATATTCTTTCAAATGCATTTATTGTAGTAAAAAGCTGTTATTTTGGCAATTTATTTGTAAAGATATATACTAAGTTGGAAATAACTTACGATGATGGAAAACATCATTAAAGAACTAATACCTAGATATTACAGGATTATATAATCAACTTGAATGCTCCAGACTCCAAACTACTCGACCGGAGCTAAGTCACAACTCTGAGAACTCACTCCGTCAACACTAAGTCCTGCATTTTGGACCAACACTTGGATTTAAGCCCTTTAAGTAATGAACTCCAAGCTTTTACAGGGATTAAGCTAAAGGAATATTTAGAATTGTTTTAAGAGAGAATTATCCTGAAAGAATGCTTTAGTAAATTGAAGCCGCTGAACCGGATTTCGTCAAACAACAACTATGTTCACTAAAATGTTTTCGTGTAGTTTATTTACTGGATTAACTTGGCTTGGGAAAGGATTACAAAGGTTGTTTCAAATAGTTTTTGTACAGTCCTTTTAGTTTGTTCGAAACCTTTTTTCTCTTACAATCATTTAAATAAGTTATGTCATGCTATTTCGTAGATCGTCATATTGGTGACAACGTCAAATCTTCTAAAATTCAAGATAAAACTTATCTAAAACCAGTCCCAGAACGTTGTATCGTGTTACCGTGTACTCAGTACCTGAGTTGTCGTCATCATTATTATTTCAAGCGAAAGAGGTCACTGGCCTTGTCAATGTGTAATAAGCACGTGGCCTTCCAACTCTACGTCTCCGGATACGCGGTCGTCATTCCAAAACCTTTCAGCCTATCTGCCTTCTGTTCTGCGAGCAGTGAGCACTGCCCACTGCTACTAAATTTTGGGGATCCTTTGGGCTATATCGGTCACCTTAGTTTTCCTGCGGATTGGTAGTTGCTGCATGTAAAATAATGTTATTCAGCTACTTCTGGTTAGACTGGCAACCGACCCTAACAAAGTTGGAAAAAGACTTGCCATTTTTTTTTTGGATGGTAAATCATCAAATGAATTTTCCCGCTCTGGGCGGAGCGGGAGGGCATGACAGACTTTTACTGACTAAAACCCACCCGTGTTCCTTCAGTTACCCATATGCCAGGGCCACGGTATCTCGTTTTAACAATCTCGCGACCCTGGCAGGAAAGACTAGGCATGACGTGACGACTTATCTGACATCATTCCGATCGAGAAGCAAAATGGCCGTGGTATTTTTACAATGTCATAGAAAGCCTTGAAAATGTTGACGAATTTTTACTCGGTATAAGAACGAATGAAAAACATTAAAGGTAGGCCACGTCATCCATCAGCTAATAACTATCATCAATCACGGCTGTTGTTGTACCGCAATGGAGCTTACATTTTAAAAACTGTTTTTAAGAGTTTTTTTTTTGTGGGTTTTTCATCAAAACAATTCGTAAGTTAAAATTGTCACGTCTCTGCTTACGTACGACAAGCCATGGTTCATGTAACTATAGTACCTAAAGTATGTGGAACGATTAAGTGCTAAACAAAAAAAAACCTTTTTCAAAAAAAAAAACAACCGACTTCCTTAAAACAAACACTACAAACTCAAAAATAACTTTAATTTCGAAAGTCGGTGTCTTAGGATCTGTATTTAAGGATTTTTGCCACCGACTTCCGAAATTAAAGTTATTTTTCACTTTGTAGTGTGTTTTTAGGAAGTCTGTTATAATATTTTTGTATTTTTTTTTTTTACTTTTTAGTTATGGTACCTACATACCCCGCACTAATCTAATCACGTTAATCGTTCATATGTCGCGCAAATACTTAATGCAAATTTAAGACTTATGTGGTTTTCACATAGATCCCCTTGTCCGAATGAAACCAAATTAAAAAGAGGACCACACAAAAAGTACCAGCTTTCAAAAAAAAATCATCCAAATCGGTTCACCCAGTCAAAAGTTCTGAGGTAACAAACATTAAAAAATATACAGTTGAACGAGGTTCTCAACCTCGTCCTTCTTTTGAAGTCGGTTATAAAAGATTTCTATTAAAAAAAAGAAGTCAAAAGTAGGACCATTCTAAAATCAATTTGCTTCAATAATCAGATCCTGAACTGGAAACTAAATTAAAAATATTATATCCTTGGTGTTTTTACCCTAATTCCTCCATCAACAAGACACGAAAGTTTCAAGGAAAGTGAAAATTCTTCAAACCATAAATACGGCAATACGATTCAGTGAAGTGACGCTTTACGTCTAAAATTATTTGTTCTCACGTTTCTTATAAAGATAAGGTGTGTAAGGGGGAGCACACAACAACCGGACTCTCCAAAAGTCAACCTCACCTGCACGCGGTACACCCTGCCACTGACAGACGAGGCGCTGGCGACCGACTGATGGCGGTATAACCATCCAACAAGCCAATCGAAATCCTCCAGAGCGATGGCGGGCAGCAGCGTCATCGCTGCGAAAGGATTGGCACTGCGGTCACCAACCCGCATGCCCAGCGTGGTGACTACGGGCATTAAACCTCACCATGGATAAAGTGCCAAAACAACGGCCCCCAGTTCCCGGTGGTCCCGCTATTCCTGGTCAAGGTAGCGGTCACGGTAACGGCGGGACGGGGGGTGCTAAGAATCTCCGGGTTACGGCAGGCTACCAACGACGACTACATCTGGCTACGTATAATGGACGTTCGATGAGGCTGGACCATCACCTTGCCGAACTAGAGGTAGAGCTAGGGCGCATTAACTGGCATATACTGGGGTTATCTGAAGTCCGAAGACAGGGGGAGGATACGATAACTCTGGAGTCAGGCCACCTACTCTACTTCCGCGAAGGTGATCAGCTCTCCCAAGGCGGTGTCGGCTTTCTGGTCAACAAGGAACTCACTAACAGCGTTGTGGAAATCAGTAGTGTGTCGACACGGGTAGCGTACCTTGTACTAAAACTCACTGACAGGTACTACCTGAAAGTAATACAGGTATATGCGCCGACTTCGACATGCTCTGACGACACAGCCGAGGCCATGTACGAGGATATTGCCAAGGCAATGCACTGTACGACTAAGGCCCACTACAACGTTGTTATGGGGGACTTCAATGCCAAAGTGGGATTACAGGTACGCGGCGAATCGAGAGTCGGACCCTACGGTGTGGGGCGCAGAAATCACAGGGGGCAAATGCTGGTCAACTTTTTAGAATCGCAGGGGCTCTTTTTGATGAATTCGTTCTTCGAAAAGAAACCCCATAGGAGGTGGACCTGGCAGAGCCCCGATAACGTGACAAGGAACGAGATAGACTTCATCATAACGGATAAGAAGCACATATTTAGAGATGTCTCCGTGATCAATAGGTTTAATACCGGAAGCGATCACAGACTTGTCCGAGGCAGTCTAAATATCAACTTTCGAGCTGAGAGAATCCGCATGATGAGGCCTACCCTCCGACCTACGCCGCTCCAAGCCGCTCTAGGGTCCGAAAAGTTCCAACTGGAACTTCAAAATCGATTCGCCCTACTGGAAACCACTGGCACCGTTGACGAGAAGGCCGACGAGTTGGTCAAGGCACTACGCGACGTTTCCCGCAGAGTTTTCCCATCACAGCGGAAAAGTAAGGTGTCCAAACTTTCCTCAGAGACTCTCGGACTTATGAGGGAAAGACGAGAGTTGCCATCCACGCAGCAGTCTTCGTCAGATAAGAGGGCCTTAAACTTAAAGATCAGAAAGCTGACGCGACGCGACCTTCGGTGCTCCAACACCCGCGACATTGAGGTCGCGATTGAGCAGAACCGAGGGTCGAAAGTGTTCGCTCAGCAACTAGGAAGGTCCCATCTGACGAAACTTAGAACTGGGGATGGCAGAATCGTGACTTCGAAGTCCGAGATACTCGAGGAAGTCGAGGATTTTTACGGGCACCTATACTCAACGCGGACGGCAAAACAAGCGGAACATAGTGCGGATGACCATCGAGCCGAACTAACGCGCCACTACACGGAGGACATCCCAGATGTCGACCAGTGCGAGATTAGGGCGGCTCTCGAGCAGCTAAAGAACAACAAGGCACCTGGCGATGACGGAATAACGACAGAGCTCCTTAAAGCGGGCGGGGCTCCAGTCTTGACAGAGCTCGCGAGTCTCTTTAACTCCGTCATCCAAGAGGGTACAACGCCCGAAGCGTGGAGCAGAGGTGCGGTGGTTCTGTTCTTCAAAAAAGGTGACAAAACCTTGCTGAAGAACTACAGACCCATCTCACTTCTGAGCCACGTGTACAAGCTGTTCTCGAGAGTCGTCACGAACCGTCTCGCCAGGAGACTTGACGAGTTCCAGCCGCCAGAACAAGCCGGTTTTCGAAAAGGCTTTAGTACCGTAGACCACATCCATACTGTTCGGCAAATTGTACAGAAGACCGAGGAGTACAACCAGCCGCTGTGTATGGCATTTGTGGACTACGAGAAAGCCTTCGACTCCATCGAAATATGGGCAGTTCTGGCCTCTCTGCAACGATGTCGTATTGACTGGCGCTACATCGAAGTGTTGAGATGCTTGTATGACGCTGCCACGATGACTGTCCAGATCCAGGACCAAAAAACCAAGCCCATCCAACTGCTGAGAGGGGTGAGACAGGGGGATGTTATATCCCCGAAACTGTTTACCAACGCATTGGAGGATGTTTTCAAGACGCTGGACTGGACTGGACAGGGTATCAACGTGAACGGCGAGTACATCTCACACCTTCGCTTTGCCGATGACATCGTCATAATGGCAGAGACGCTGGAACAGTTGGACCAGATGCTGCACAGCCTGAATGGAGCCTCCCGGCGGGTTGGCCTCGGCATGAATTTGGATAAGACGAAAGTCATGTTCAACTCGCATGTCTTGCCGAATCCAATCCGCATCGAGGGTTCGCTTCTCGAAGTTGTGAAGGAGTATGTCTACTTAGGCCAAGTCATCCAGGTTGGTAGACACAACTTCGAGAAGGAAGCCGACAGGAGGATTCAGCTAGGTTGGGCAGCATTTGGAAAGCTTCGTCAAGTCTTCTCGTCACCTATCCCGCAATGTCTGAAGACTAAGGTCTTCAACCAGTGCGTCCTGCCCGTAATGACATACGGTGCCGAAACGTGGACACTGACAGTTGGGCTGGTCCACAAATTCAAGGTCGCTCAGCGCGCTATGGAGCGGGCTATGCTCGGAGTCTCTTTGAAGGATAAAATCAGAAACGAAGTTATCCGGAAAAGAACTGGAGTTACCGACATAGCTCGCAGAGTAAGCAAGCTGAAGTGGCAGTGGGCTGGCCATATCTGTCGAAGGACCGATGGCCGGTGGACCAGACGAGTCCTGGAGTGGAGACCGCGTATCGGCAAGCGTAGTGTAGGACGCCTCCCAGCTAGATGGACCGACGACCTTAGGAAAGTGGCTGGGGTAGACTGGATGCGGAAGGCGGAGGACAGGGTGTTGTGGCGCAACATGGGAGAGGCCTATGTCCAGCAGTGGACTGCGATAGGCTGAGTTGATTGATTCTTATAAAGCAGGTCATACTTTTAACTCACCTGCAAAATTCGTTTGTTATGCAGATATAAATAAAAGACAAGTTAACATCTTCCTAAGCTTTTTCGCAACTATGTTGGAGTTGGCGTCCGGGCAAATCGGATGCAGCTTGGAGTGACTGCCTATCTGGCCTCCACAATCCAGTAACTGGGCATTAGGATATCCATTGGTAAGACTGGTTGTTAGACTTTCCGGCTCCTGAAGACGATAACGACTGTCAAAGATTCTCTCATGACAGCCGGGCCCAACAACTTAACGAGCATTCTGAAGCACGGAGGGTATGGTCACCCAACCATAGACCAACCACAGCAAGTGTAGCTTATTACTTAGGTCCGCAAATAAAATTAAGTTATGTAACGAAAAAAATCTTCGTCACTTAAATTATCATGTTATTAGATCACTGCTGAACTTAAAATCACATTTTAAGTATAGTATGTATCTGGCGAGCTTAGCTCGGTTTTTTTTTTGGTAAATTGTGTTTAAAAAAATAAGTCATGTCTAAGTTGACTATCGATAAAGTTGATTTATTGAAAACACGAATAAAACGACCTTTTCTAAATCCTAGCCAGATCGATTTATAACCCCCGAAACCTGTGTACTAAATTTCATGAAAATCTTTGGAGCCGTTTCCGAGATTCAAATTATATAGGTATATATACAAGAATTACTCGTTTAAAGAGATAAGATTAGACCTTGTACAATTTTATAGGACACTAGGATGCAAAAGGTAGTACATTTCGCTTGATTATGTATTGTCACTGAAGATTTCTTGACTTTTCCAGTCTTCCATGATTTGAATGAAAAAAATGTTAACTGTCCCTTAAACTTCTGCACAATAAACACAATCATCTTTATTACTCAAAAATCAAATAACTTCAATATAAAGAACAAATCTGTTCAGCCGAAAAAAGGCGAATTCCGTCCATTTTTAACCTTGTTCACTATATTAATTCAAAGCTAAAAGATTCCCGTTTATTCTTGAATCTTTTTCGCCTGGCGATCGTTAACCCACGCTTTGTAGTCTTCTTTTAAACAATAAAAGCAAATTGAATAAGAAGGGTGCCCTTCTTAAAAGATATTTCAGAAGCTCCTGTTTTAATTGAGAAAATAAACCCTGGGTTCGTAATTTTGGCTTGCAGTGTTTGCGGGTAGAATGTAGGTTAAGGAAAGAGGTTTATTTTGGTACATAGATGTACAAAACACTATGTAGTGTAAATAGTGTTGTATATTTAGAGTCATGGTTGGAGATGCATTTAATTTTGCATCTTCTTTACATAGTACAAAATAAAGTTAGTTCCCGCGTATGTTCGCTTAAATCTTTTAAACTACGCAATGGATTTTACTGCGGTATTCATAAATAGACAGAGTGATTCAAGAAAAACCAGGCTTCTTGAAATGGTTCCTGCTAATATTAATATGTGTAGTCTATTTACAGCACATAATACGATACAACACTATCATCATCCGCAGCCTAATAATAATAATAGGGAGTGGGCCATAATCTACTACACGGGCCCAGTGTACAACAATATAGCTCCGTTCAAAAATCGCTGACTTTCAGTCTAGTTTGGATAAATGACTTTTGATTTTATTTTGCTTCATAATGCTTTTGCAATTGGTGCTACTAGACACACCCAAGGTAGTGTTATATTTCGTTGTGCGAATTAAATCTTTATCATATAGCCCTTTTCGCTTTAATTAAAATGATTTTTATGGTTTCTCCATGTTTCACCATAAGGGGAAAGGTAAACCTCTTTATTATGTTGCGGTGTGAATTTAACCAAAGAATCAACTGTTTCCCATTATCATTTTTCATCCACCTTCTCCATGAGAATACCTCGTAATTTTGACTCTATTTTTTGCTGCGTGTAATTGTCCATATTTATTTTTCAATGTACAGATATTTATTTATTATTTAAGGATCACTTACTTAAATTTGCTTACGCAATCCTATTCTTATGATACAAAGAATCAATCAATAATTCTAACAAAGATTGTGGGATAATGCTGTATATTTGTTAGTTCGTAAACCATAGTGTAAATAAATAAATACCTACCCAATTTCCCAGCATGCAGTTAATTACCCTATCCATAGATGGAAAAACAGTTTCGGTAACAAAAACAATATATTGTGTGCCTTATCATAAATATCAGTAAACCTAAAGGTAGGCCACTGATATTGGAAAGTAATTTAATTTTATCATTGTTTCCAACACATTTATTGTTTTCATTAAAGTTATGTCCACGTATGTTTTGGTAATAACACCCAACTTTATTAAAACAGGGCTGTTTGTAGTTTTGTTACGTTTGAAAATATTTTTTGTTACTTAATTAGTTTTCGGGACTGTTTTATTCGGGTAGTAAATGGACCAAAATTTTTGAAACTATCTACTAGTATGAAACAAGTCTGCAAAAAAGTGCATGATTAGGCTTAAAGCCGGCATTTTAACCGGTTTAAGAAGTTACAGCTTTATTTGAGGTGGAGAAACATTGAACCATCATCAACATTTCAGCCGAAAGACGTCCACTGCTGGACATAGACTTTCCCCAATTTAAGGGGGTTTGCCATAATTGCCACCCTTAGCAGGCAGGTTGGCGCTCTCAGTAAGGTGGTAAAATGCATAGATGAGATAGTGCCAGATGTAAAGAATAGAACGCGGAATAAACACTGAGTATGTCACGAGAAACGAATATATAAGGTGTATCTATTCATACACGAAATATTTTAAGAGGTACACCTGTAGGTGGTAAAGAAGCTACGGCGACGAAAAACGATTACCTGAATGTGTTTTTTTTTTTTCAAAATTTAATATTTATAAATTATTTGACGCACATAAGAAATACTGGCTCCTTCTTATTTTTTACGGCCCGAGACACCGCGGCCATGCTCGTGCCGTCCGGTCGGCGCCCTTACAGCGTCAAGTGGGCCATTCATAGAATTTGGAGTAAAGGTTTTATGCAAAACGTCTCAAGCAGTTTTAAAATTTTAATAATTACGAAAATTCAGAAACGCTTAGATAAAATTTTTCTTTTTGCTTCTATAGCTACTTTACCACCTACAGGTGTACCTCTTAAAATATTTCGTATATGAATAGATACACCTTATATACATACAGCGAATAACATACAGTATAAGTCATAGAACATCGTCAATAAATCCACCCATCACAGGTGTAATCAGCCTCAAATATATTTGTAGACGTATTAACGAAATTGTTTGTGGTGTATGATCTGTATGACTATTATTGTATCACCAATTAATCTGCAGCATTGTATACGTTACCCTAAATTAATTATTTTTCATACAATTGATACAATGTTCTGTATAGCTAAACATGAAAATATTATACCAAAACCAGGCTGTAACAACTGTATACCATGAAGAAAGGTAAATAAAGACTTATAACGTTCTCACTGCTACGAAACTTCTCCGTTCTATGAGAAAGAGCGCCAACCTATTATAAACTCTTCATTAATTCTCTAGGAACACCTATTGTTCCCACTTCTGATATGTAAGTACATCGGAAGTGGTATAATAATAATCGTTCTCCGCATCTATGTCCCAGAAAATCTGACCCACCATGACGTGAGAAACCCGAAAACAAAACATTAGAACCCCGACCTAATCCTTCAAAAATTAAATCATATAATTTAACAACATAATGAAACAGCGACCCTTACCTAAATTCAATTACTATGAGACCGTATATGTTATGATTTACGACATTCAATAATAAGGCACAATATCCGAGGGCACAATATAAATGAAGGGTATGTTTACCTGAACTTAGTATGGAAGATTTTCATTTTAGATCCGACACCTCTGTTAATAATAGATGAAAATTTAATTTTGTATATCAGTTTATTTGGTAGGGTAATGGCAGCGTTTTTAGGGTTCCGTTGCCAAATGGCAAAAAACGGAACCATTATAGATTCGTCATGTCTGTCTGTCTGTCTGTCCGTCCGTATGTCACAGCCACTTTTCTCCGAAACTATAAGAGCTATGCTGTTGAAACTTGGTAAGTAGATATATTCTGTGAACCGCATTAAGATTTTCACACTAAAATAGAAAAAAAAACAATAAATTTTGGGGTTCCCCATACATAGAACTGAAACTCAAAAACTTTTTTTTCAGCAAACCCATACGTATGGGGTATCTATGAATAGGTCTTCAAAAATGGTAATGAGGTTTCTAATATCATTTTTTTCTAAACTGTATAGTTTGCGCGAGAGACACTTCCAAAATGTAAAATGTGTGTAACCCCTAAAATGAGAGAATGATAGAACTAAAAAAAATATATGATGTACATTACCATGTAAACTACCACCGAAAACTGGTTTGAACGAGATCGAGTGAGTAGTTTTTTTTTATAACGTCATAAATCGTAAACCGCAATTTACCTTACATTCAATCAACTGAAATACAAAAATTAAAAAAAAAACATTTATTTTTAAACCGAGAATACCTATAGGTTTGTACGGAACCCTCGGTGCGCGAGTCCGACTCGCACTTGGCCGGTTTTTGTTTAAGGTGTTGAAGGAATATGGATCGGCTTATTATATAGAATCTTTTAAGATTATGGTTAGTTTTAGTGTCTTTCGATCTGTAAAGACAACCTTTTCAATATTCATCATCATCATCATCATTTCATTAGAAAGATGTCCACGGCGGACATAGTTCTTCTCCAAAAAGGGGGGTTTGTCATAATCGCCATGCTAGGCTGGCGGGTTGGCGATAGCGGTATGGTGATAAAATACATAGAAAACGCTGCTGCCCATTCTATAGTAATTCCCTTAGTCGCCTTCTACGACAACTACACCATGAAATGAGATGGTGCTATTCTTTACGTCTGGCACAACACGGCAAATAGTTTTCGATATTAGTGGGTTTTAATTATCTAAAGTCTGAACACATAACATTACGGCATCCTTGTCCTGTTCCCTACTTTTTGTTTAATTTAGAGCAGTAAAGACATAGTTTGCATTGTACAAAATCGCTTATTGGCTCTGACGTATAGAGCCAATCGACCACTAAGAGGCGCTTTGACAGATGTGCGTTTTTTAATGTCAAACTCCTAGAGGTTCATTATTATCAGCAAAGTGCGTTACTAGGTATCTCCTGCAATAATGTACTGTACTGTAATGATACTTCATTTTACTCATGATTTGCTGCACCATTCGACGTCACACGTCATCGCCGGCTGTCGCTGAAAACCAGCGCTGTGGCTCTGTTTCGCATAGAGTCGCAGTATTATGCTGAGTGTTTTATGATGTGAGCATATACATTTCCTTGCAAGATTAAAGAATGAGAATTAATAAAAACAAACTAAGATGTTGGTGCTACAGGTTAGATAATAAACATATTTAAGTTATTTCCTGTGTGATGTACCCTACAAATATTCTGTGTCCTACTCTACAAATATTCTGTAGATGCATACGATGCTGAAAACTGTCTAGTTTCGATCTCGCCCTTAGTCCAAAGATTTGGGAAAGCTCAGTGACCGATCTTTGCCGAAATTATTCCTACGAATAAACTCAATGAAATTCTGTTAGAGCAAGCTTTAACAAAGAAATTAATTAACATTTTTATTAACTATGGTGATAATTAATATGAAACATATTTTATGAAGTTATTTCACAGATCTTTTTGTTACATAAATGTGTCACTTGTAGTTAATTTGTTAAAAAGCGAATTCAAATTAGAGCCGACTTTTTAGCGAAACTAAAAGTTATTAAATTAAAAGCATCTGATTAATTATATATCATGTGTTTTGTACACCTAACAGCGACCTTGCAGCGATTTTTATGGTTTCGTAATCAATAAGGACCTTTTTATAGTTTCGACATGTCTGTCCGTCTGTCTGTCCCCGGCTTAGCTCAAAGACTTTTAGTACAAGAAAGCTATAAATTACCAAAGGTATACATATGTACGTATTAATGACACCAACGATAGTACAATGAAACAGAAACTTAAAAAAAAATTAAATTTATCCGATACAGAAATTGAAGATGAATTTGTTTTTTCTCGTGTTTCGCAAATAGAAGGGTGTCATTGAATAAGTAGTTTGGGTATATTTTAGGGGGGCGGGAGGCGGAGAAGTGAAAACCTTTTTCGATTTAAGGTTACGTTTGCGAAATATGAAGCATTAAAATGCCAATTTTTGTTACAGTCAAGTTCTCCCCATAATTTGTGTGGCTTGCTAGTTAAGAGATTGTTTTTGGATATCTGAAAAATTCACGGCAGTAGTGTGATCACAGCTAAGTAGGTTTTATAAGTTACTGAGTAATAGTCGGCCAACTAACATTTGCAGTTGGAATGTATGGAAGAACATGTTTTTCAACTGGAATTTAAAAATAATCTTGACATAATTTCATCCCAACTACCTTTATTTGTGTGCGGTTCGATACACTTGGCCGGTTTCTTTTGTTAAAATAGCTTATTAGCAAGAGGTTTGTATGCATCAAAAACTACGCCAATACATACCAGCGTTAGATAATTTGAAATTCAGTGTGGTACCTTAAAAAATGCTATCCATTCTTTTTCAAACTGTGTTACCTTGTCACTCGAAGTTACGTAAAGTATGTCCTGTGCGATATGACTAAAACCTACCCGTGTTACTTCAGTTGCCCATATGCCAGGGCCACGGTACCTCTTTCATACAAATCTCGCGACCCTGGCAGGCATCAGTCCTAGCGGACACCTTCAGTTGTTGCTGACATTGACACTGTTCCATGCGGACCCATTGCTCGCCGCGCGCAAGCCCGCACCTACGGTCGCCGGGAATCCTCAATCGACTACCGAGGCCCGGGGCGTCTCCTCCTGCGGCGGCTAGGGGCGTGAGGGCGCAGAGACTGCCTATCCATCCCGCACCCGCCTCCTCCTCCTTTGCGAGCATTACTGCTTCGCAGAAGGAGGGATGGTTTCCCATGCCTCTCGCTCCGTACCATGGCTTGCACCAGGGCCGGTCGGCTCCATAACAGGGCTTGGGCTATCCACCAAGCGGGCATAGTGCGGGTTGGTAGATACAATATGCGATATACTGGCGCATTTGAAATAAAACCAAAAACACAAACCAATAACTAGTGTTATTTAAAACTTTTACAACGAACGCAGTTTAAAAATAAATTCATTTCAAACTTCGAACTGATATGCGAATTCAAATTGTAAAGCCACATCTACACATAGGTACAGTTTTCGATAAACCAGACAATGAACCTCACTAAAACTTTAGACTCGCGTGCAGAATTGAAATGTGCAGACACCCATAGGGGCCTTGACCTAGGGTATAAGACAAAGACTTTGTAAATTGGCTTAAAAATAAACATCTAAGAGTTCAAGTGGAAGATTCGGTACGGTACGGTAGTTTGATCGATGGTTGAAAATTGATGTTGTTAATGTACGGAGTAAAGGGTCAATGAAATGGAAGATGTATCATTTATAATTGAGCTATAATTGAGCTGAGAAATGTGTATCTTTATAATAATCATAATGGTAAATAAATAAATGGCAACCGCGTATCAGAAGACGTAGAGTTGGAAAGCCTTCCAAAAGGTGGACCGATGACCTTTTGAAGGTGCAGGAATCCGCTGGATGCGGGAAACACGGAACCGGTCGAAGTGGCGGAGCTTTGGGGAAGCCTAACAGTGGACGTCTTTTGGCTAAAATAATAGATAGATAATGATGAAATAAATATTTTCAAAATCTAGTAAGCGACTTAATAGCTCACAACTTACTTAATTCAAGTTTATTTTTGTTATAATTTAGAAAACAGTACAAGGTAAAAAAATAAATTGCATGCGATATGGTGAAATATGGCTGAATTTTAATGTTATCATACAACCTATTATGTATGTATAGTTTACAATATTCCTAAATGTAAGACTAGGTTTGCTCAGAACTTTCCAAATTATCTTGGCCCCAGCGTATACAACAAAATAAGCAAAAAACTAAAAATAAGAGATCTTAGCTATCGCGAATGTACAAAGTCTATTGATGAATTTCTTAAAGAACTAGATTACCATGAAACTGAAAATATATTGAGATGATTTAATGTCACACACACAGGCAATCACATACGCACCCTAGTACAAACACACACACAAATACACACACACAAACACACACACACACATTTTATACAAGATAACACAAATATCGCATGTTAAATTAAAAACAAAAAAAAAACTTTTATTTAATTTTTACTTACTTATTTTAGTTTCACTTAATTGTTTTAATCAATTTGTTTTTATTTTATTTATTGTTTTATATAAAGTCACGAAAACAACACAAATATTCTGTGAACAAACTAAACATCTAATAGTTTTACATATACTATGTGAACTTACGCTACTACCTGCAATATAAAATAACAATTTTATTAAGTGATGCATTTTACCCACAGTTTTGCTTTGTCATTTTAAAAGGGAGAATATCTAATTATTGTATCTCAAATCGGCTTAATAAAATAATGTTAACTGAGAACGACGAATACTGTCCCACCGTAATACAGTTTATAACTAGTACGGGGGTCAGAGTGAATCGGTTTCGTAATAACCTGCTTATTATTGTGCCCTGAGTTACTAATTGGATATCTAATCTTTTGGATTCATAGAACGTAAGTACTTATGTAATTCTGTAATTTTGTAAGGTTGTTATTCTTTTGGCAAAAATAAACATTTATTATTTATTTATTTATGTATTATCTATATTTCCAAAATAAATGTCTATTCTAATCCATTCAACAATAATGAATGGAAATGTAAGTTAATATCTAAACGTTCTAGCGAAGTAAAAAAGATATTAAGTGAATTCACATCTGCTGCATGAATTACTGAAGTATTTTTGCCCCAAACCTTAAAAGTCTTGTGACGAAATATTAGGCTGGCTAAAGAAAAAGTGTCTTTAAAACATACTCTAGATTTTTTGAAGAACCTTCTACTTAGACTTGAGAAACGCTTAATTTTCTTAAAATAGAGACTGACTCGCGTTTTTGCTAATAAAGCTTTTGAATAAAAGTGATAGTAACTTTATGAAACGTTTGTTGATATCAGTTTTTTTATTATCATTGAATAGATCTTGACAGCTGACGTTCTGTGGTTAGTGGTTAGTTTTTGTACGGATTTAACTCTTATAAATATTGAGCTTCATTTAGAGAAATATTTGGAATATATGCAGGATGGTTTTCACAGCGTAGGCATTGTATTTTTCTATGAAACAGTTTTTTTTTTGAGTTTTTCTAAAGGACCACTTATAGCAAAATATATGATACTCTGATAATGGTAACAACGAATAACATATATGAAAATTTAGTAAATAACACGATCAAAACCGATCGCTTGTTAAACCAGCAAAGAGGTGGATATTTAGCCAATGTGTTTCATACAAAATTGTGTTTTGTTTTTATATGGGGAAATATACGGTAGCTTTTGTTTGTAATTAAAAATGAACTTTATTTAAAATTGAACCCTGTTCCTACATAAGTAAACATAATATTCATGTTCACTGAAATATAAAATCAAATCTTTCACAAGACAAAATTCATCAAAAAGTGACTTCTTCAGCTATACCTTAAAATTTATTCGAGCAAGAAATACACCCCAATACTGATCTCAGTCATGCAGGTAACAAGTGTTAGCTCGCAGCATCCCTTTAACGAGATGAAATCCTTTATAGATTGCTTGAACAAAGTTTGATTTAATAAATATTTGCCTCGCCATCTTTCCGTTCAAAGGCACCGACTTCGAATTTTATATTTTTGATGGCAATGAGGATCTAGAGATGAATAGTGGGTGCCGGGGTTTAGGCGTTACCGTTCAGGTACGCTTATAAAAAAGTGTCCTATCTCAAGTTTATATAATTTGGAATGACATCTGAAACTTCTTTGAAAAAAAGATCAAAACAAAGACAATTATGAGTTCATTATCGAACAAGCGACAACAATTTTAGTAAATGTTTATTTATTCTATTTATGTTTTCCGATAGTGCAAATGTCTGAAATAAGTAATCAGGATATCTATTAACCTTGGACACAGACCTCTTCTCTATTAGAAGAAGTACCACGGGGGCCCACTGTGGGTTGTCAGGAGTAACATGACGTCTTCGATTTTTTGGTTCTAAGACATACCATTTTCGATACGATTTTTTCCTTCACTGTTGTGACAGCAGCAGTCATGAACTAATTTACATAAATTGAAACGGCAGTCTGGCATCAAGAATGCGACCTACCACCATTACTGGGCCGCCCCTGCTCTCCAGCAGTATTCAGCATTATAATAGAGTGTGAAAAAATCACTTTAAGAACGAATGAAGGACGAATACTCTAAGTATTCACGAATTTCCTATCTAATTTCTAATCATAAGGACATTTAGCTTAGTTGAAATGGCAAACAGGAATATACGTAGAATATGTAAAGGTATTATATGTAGTGCATAAAGTAGATAAAGAGTAGGTGCAGTATGATCCAGTTAGTACATAAATGGGCGTTATAATCTCATAAATGCTTGACGGTGAGAAATACACCGTTTAATATTTTCTCCTCCACTTTAGTCATTTCATCGCAACTGAGCATACTTACGCTACATTTTTATAGAATCTGCAAGCTTTGTAGGCTGATAATGCTACTGCAGATTCTATAGTGTTTCCACTGCTGGAATACAGGTCTTCTCTCTGTGAGCGGGTATGGGCTATAAACCATCAACCGGGCCCAGTGCGGTTTGGCGAATGTCACATGTCTTTGAATTTTTGTTAAAATATGATGGTTTCCTCACGATGTTTTCCTTCACCGTTTTGAGTCACAATCTGCCGTACGACGGATACTGTAATTAATCAAAAGCAACCTTTTACCACCATACTTCGACCACCAACACGCCTGTCGAGCGTGGCGTTTATGGCAAAGCCCCACAAAATTGGGGTTAGCCAATGTCCAGCAGTGGACGTCTTTTTTTTTTCAGAATGGGAAATCATCAAATGACTTCTCCCGCTCTGGGCGGAGCGGGAGGGCGTGTCAGACTTTTACTGACTAAAACCCACCCGTGTTCCATCAGTTGCCCATGTGCCAGGGTCACGGTATCTCTTTCAAACAATCACGCGACCCGCTATGGACTCTCGACGCTCGGGGCGTCTCCTCCTGCGGCGGCTAGGGACGTGAGGGCGCAGAGACTGCCACTCCCTCACGCCCTCCGCCTCCTCCTTCGCGAGCATTACTGCTTCGCAGAAGGAGGTGAAGGCTTCCCATTCCCTCTCGCTCCGTACCATGGCTCACACCAGGGCTGGACGCGAGAGGTCACCGCCGCCGATCGCCTCCACGAGGACACGGTGGTGCTCCGCCCAAGCAGGGCACACCTCCACCGTATGCTCCACCGTGTCCTCCAGACGATCCTCGCAATGGAAACATCCGGACGTATCCTCCCGCTTTATACTGAACAGGAACCCACCGAAGCACCCATGCCCGGTGAGAACCTGCGTCAGGCGGAAGATGAGGACGCCGTGACGCCTCTCTATCCACTCCTCAAAGAGGGGACTTACCGCCGCAATTGTGGCGTGCCCAAGCAGTGGACGTCTTACGGCTGAAATGATGATGACGAAGACCAACCATCTACACAAAGAGCCTTAATCTCTTGCCCGTATCGCATCTTATTTAGGATCGACGTAATAATTCCTTACTTCTCTATTACTCGTCATCTCGGTACCCCCTTCATCAATCGCCTTATCCAGGAAACAATTTGCATAACAGGACCCTGAAACAAATACCCTATCATATCTCAAAGTCCCCTCGAATCAGCTTTGAAAGTACTACTTGTTGTCCAAAAGATTTAAATAACACTGAAGTGGCCAATACTCTTCGTCTGTTTCGTCACCTTCAAAGTTCTAAGTTGGAGTAAAGTTGAATGCTAAACAAAGCAGAGACTCACCCTCATTGCAAGCCTGAGTGAAAGTGAAGTTTGAACAAGTTTATAATTAGTGTCGAGTGATAAGAGATCCTCACAGTGAATCTGTAGAGGGGACAAAATATCTGGAAGATAATTAGGTAGATAATTAACATGCTGATTGCGGTTAGCCGGACGTGTGTGAAATATGACCGCATAAAATTTGGAACGGCTAGCTTTGTAGTAAGTCCGTTTTGGAGCACAATGCGATTCGATGGAGCGTCGTTTTGTTAGCGTTTGCGGTGTTTAAGTCCAGGACTGGGTTGAAGGGCTTAATAAGGGTCTGTATTTGGGGCTCTTTATGATTTGTTATCTGAATATTATGATTTAAATTATTAATTAAATACGAAGTTATGTTTTTGTTACATACTCAAAACCAACCTTTTGAAAGAAAACTATACCGCACTCTAAATGTTTCAGCGACTTACGTCCTATCTTATGGCACCTAGCAATTCGATCAGTGGAAGACCTGAGGTTATCTGATCAGTCCTCCAAAGTTACCAAAAAGTGCCTAAGTTGCCATGGACACATTAAAAGATGCAATGAAAATCACAACACAAATTGCACTAAGGCCTCCCCCACATTAGGCGTGCGCGATTCTCGGGCGTGTGAGTAGCGTGAGCGTCGCGTTTAGCTGCCCTGCGGCGCGCTCGCGGCGCACTCGCGGCGCGCTCGCGGCGCGCACGCGGTGCTTGCCTTGGCGTTTAACCCCCTTCAGCCAAGTCAGTCACAATTTGGACAATTTTCGTTTCAAAATCCACACTATCCACACTAATATTATAAATGCAAAGTAACTCTGTCTGTCTGTCTGCCTGTCTCGCTTTCCTGCTAAAACTACTGAACCGATTTAAATGAAATTTGGTACTCAGATAGTTTACAGCCTGAGAAAGTACATAGGCTACTTTTTATTCCGTGACTTTGTTGCGTCCGCGATAAACGACATTTACGCAGAAGAAGTCGCGGGCAGAAGCTAGTCTATTATAAATAAAGTGCTGATTTCTTCCCAGACCTTTTTTTTTTGCAATACGATCACTATACTCCTTTGTAGTCATGTCCCATATCGCAGGACGATTCTGTATTTCTAGTATAAAGCTTTCGATATTAATTTCACTCGGTGACTCTATTATTAACGTGTGCCAACACAACACTGCCCACCATGTGACTGACCGAAACAGTAGCAATATACAACAAGTTACCAGAATCCATAAGCACAGAGAAAAAAAGCCATCTATTTACTAATAAATTAAAAAAGCTGCTGTTAAGCAAATGTTATTATAGCGACAACGAATTTTTAAATGATAAATCCCTGAAATTAGTTTAGAAAAGTCCAAAGCATGTATTTCATCTATTTTTAATTACTATTTTAGAATAAGTTACATTATAAGATAATCAATAGGTCCTACTCTCTACCTACGGTATTTTCCTTTGCTGTGCCCGACAGGGTCCACAATTGTTTCTAAATAAAATGTTTTACCACCTAAGCATATACATTGTGGAATGCAATAAAGTATTGAGTATTGTAGCGGGCGAAGGGGTAAGAACGCGACTCGAGCGCCGCGTGCGCGCCGCGAGCGCGCCGCGATCTCGCCGCAGGGCAGCTAAACGCGACGCTCACGCGGCGCGCTCGCGACGCGCGCGCGGCGCTCGCGCTACTCACACGCCCGAGGATCGCGCACGCCTAATGTGGGGTCAGCCTAAATCCGCCAGAACAAAGGAGAGGCAGAGGTCACCCGCTATTGACCTTGTAGTAATATAAATATAAAAAAAGACCTCAATAAAGCTCAATTGACAGAACAGACAACCCAAGACGGAAAAACTTGGCACAGAAAAGTGAAGAAATCCGACAAATACTCAGGAATGAAAAGGGAAGAAGAAATTTCAGAAATATTTTTTTTACATAATGAAAAAAAATACGTTTTCACAATAACATTATCACACCATTAACTTGTTTACTTACATTAGTTCAGAAATAGACTACGAAGTATGTTTTGCATTATCAATATTATACTTCCTGTGTTGGAATAAAATAAAGCTCGTTATATTTACATAATATAAAAGCTAAGTCTCAAAGAAAAAATATACACAACTATATATTGTATAAAAAAAATAAGCATAATAAAATATGTCTGCATCGTTGTCAACAAGAAAGGTGCCCAAAAGCTGGCAGCATTGCCACGTTGTATGTACATGCTGATTCTTTGACCAAAAATTAGGCCCGCCGTCTGGTCACGTGAAGGGGCAACCAGCCGCTTGGCAATGTCTCGGAATACTATGTGGGCACTCAAACCCCAAACGGCATCTTCACTGTTGACATTAGTTTCGATTTAGATTTTGTTCATACGTACATATAACTTTGTTACAAAAATAATGATTCTTAATTTTTTGAGAATTAACAAAAAATAACCTACTTAGACAGGTAAATATTGCTTACACAATTAATTTTTTAGGAAGGAAACAAGCTGACTGGATCCACAGGTAATTTCTTTCTGCACTATTAAATAAACCGTTTCATATGATGTGTTTATTTTGATAAACTACACTAAATTCGCCTTATATTTTGTACGTCTAATGTTGCGCGAATACATCGTGTTTTCAGGTTATTATTTTCCTCAATTCGTTTTATTAATATCCAACACAGAGTATAAAATGTGTTGTAGAAGGAACGTTTAATAGTTAGGAGATTTTATTGAGGAAAGCTAGGTGTTAGAAGGTCCTGCTGGTGACTGTTGGAGAGATGTACCTAATACTTAAGCAGTTTAGTACAAAAAACCACATAAAAAGTTTTTTTGAAACCTTAAAAATAACTCTCCAGAAGTTCATAGGCACATGACGTATTTTTTTTTGCGTGAGAAATCATCAAATGTCGTCTCCCGCTCTGGGTGGAACGAGAGGGCTTGTTAGACTGTTACAAACTAAAACCCTCCCTTGTTCCTTCAGTTGCCTATGCCAGGGCCACGGTAACTCTTTCGAACAAATCCGCGACTCTGGCGGACATCGGTTCTAGCAGACTTAAGTACCTACTTTCTTAATAACCGGCTTCAGATTTTTCAGAATAGTCACCTTTTTAACCTGACTTAGTCACTATAACAATTATGGCGATAACCGATTAGGTTTAAAAAAAATATTAAAATTTTCCTCAGTAGAGTTATGGTAATTTTAGTGACAATTAAACTCCATTATATCCAGATAAATAAACAGAATTGACCATAAAATCCACGAAACACGGCATTTTGCCCCTAAAATGCATCATACTGCCAAGTCTATAAAAGCGTATAATCTATGCCAGTATCGGACGCCCGGTGTTAATTAGTAAACTATGACAAAGGAAACAAGACCCCTCACCTTGCCTTCAGCTTCAAAGTCCCTCATTAAAATGGAGTAGTAACTTCGTTGCTATAAGACCCGTGTTCTGCGTTCCTTTTACGTTTAATGAGCAAATAAATTGAAAAAAGGCATACGATTTGAGACAATGCTATGCGATTCTTTGGCTGGAACTTTTTTAACTGCGCTGCTGGGGAAGTTTTGCTGTGTTATTGTCATGATTTTTTTGTTACTATGTAATTCAAGGTGACTTGTGCTGAATTATACATATGCGAATAGATATATAGTTATAAGAATATAATTAGATACCGACATTATATAACAGTCTGACACCTGTCTTAACAGTAGTTATCATATTACCCAGTAACTGGGTTGTGGAGGTCAGATAGGCAGTCACCATCTATTACTATTACTAATATTATAAAGCCGAAGCGTTTATTTG
Organism: Aporophyla lueneburgensis; assembly: GCA_932294355.1. NCBI lineage: Eukaryota > Metazoa > Arthropoda > Insecta > Lepidoptera > Noctuidae > Aporophyla > Aporophyla lueneburgensis. The sequence continues at coordinate 26,051,769 of OW028743.1, forward strand.
TTTGGTTGAACGCAATAATCTCAGGTTATACTGGTTCAAATTGAAAAAATATTTTAGTGCGGGTAGCCTTTTCATTGAGGAAGGCTAGTGGCTATATAAAATCACGCTAGGGCCCTTAGGAGCCGAGCAAAAAGGTAAAGTCACGAATGTGAAGACCGCGCACGGGCAGGCGATTTGAAGCGACGTGATGGGTCGAGGGAGCAGGAAATTTGACTCGGAGGAAGTCGCGGGCAGAAGCTAGTATAAAATATCTGTATTCAGCCACATCCGGTTAGACTGATGGCTGACCCTAACATGGTTGGGAAAAGGCTTGGCAGATGATGATGATTTAACAACATACGCCCCTTATTACATACGACATAAACATATCTGGCGAAACGTGACTGCACTAATAGGAACCTAAGCCTCTGCCTAACCATTTGGAGTTAGTAGGCGTGATGTCATGTTATATGTAAGTTATACATAATACATACAATTGTATTTAATACAAACAATAAAATATGATGTTAGACTCTTCAAAGAAAACCATCATTGTGAGTTTACAATATTCTAAAATAAACCTTAATGCCTTAACTAGGCAGAACAAGTATCTTTTTTTGTGTTCTGCGTGGTGTATTTTTGATGAGACACGTGCTCATCAAAACGAGACAAAGCAAGCAGCTTGACAGTAGAAATAAAAGTTGGAATGACACATGTTCAGGCACCTCTCACCTTCTTGATGAAGTCTCCTTAGCATAATGGATAGTTGTTTTCCAAATACTTAACATAACCTACGCTTATAACCCACAGATGCACTCCATCCATGATACATCAGTACGAACTCCGTCTTACGTATGCAACATTTAACCTTACCAGATTTTCATAGCAACACAGGCAGCGTTACTATGAAAATCTGCTCAGGTTAAGTATTACTTATGTATTTACATAGGGATATTATAGCCACAGAATAGATAAATGCAGAAGGTTATCTGGCAGGGTGGCGAATTAGTTCGAAATTGTTACCATGGTTCTGGTACAGGCAACTGAAGAAAAACGGGTGGGTTTTAGTCGGTAAAAGTCTGACACGCCCGCCCAGAACGGGAGTAGTGGTTTGAAGATATCGCAACAAAAAAAAATTAAATAAGGATAGCTGCAAAAGCCAACCCACATACAGATGCGCCTATGTGCAGCTATTATAGTGCAACCGCTCTTGTGACTGGCTTCTGTCGCCGTAGTCACCAGAAGAGATAACCAGGGTTTTCGTATATATATTTGAAGTTTAGGAAGAAACCCATGGATGTTTTCGAACGAAATATTACTACATAGTATAAAACAAAGTTGCTTCCCCCTGTCTGTTCCTATGTATGCTTAGATCTATAAAACTACGCAACGGATTTTGATGCAATTTTTTTTAATAGATAGAGTAATTCAAGAGCAAGGTTTATATGTATAACACGCGGGCGAAACCGTTGGAAAAAGCTAGTGGTTTATAAATGATCCGTTTTTTTTTCTAATAACTTAATTAATTTGTATTCTAATAACTATATACGACGACTGGTTACTTATCCGTTTTAGTGACGGTACATATACTATTGCAGTTAAACTTGGAACTTTCCTGTAATTTACAGTGAAGGCTAACATTTTATGTTCCCCCGACGCTTCCCGTCGCATCGCATCGAATCGCCTACCCATGCGATTTGCCCCGTTTTTGCATCATTTTTCATTACTGCTCCGCTTCTCTTAGTTATAGCGTGATGTTATATAGCCTATAACCATCCTCGATAAATAGGCTACCCAACACAAAAATAATTTTTCAATTCGACCAGTAGTTCCTGAGATCAGCGCGTTCAATCAATCAAACAAACAAACAAACTCTTCAGCTTTATAATATTATATACTAAATATAGTAATATAGTATAAGTATAGATTATAGCATGATCTGCAAACGCCAGCACGCAGTGGGCAGTTGTGGTGATCGATCACTGGTCTCTTTTATGCAAATGAGAACAGACTGGTTTTTTTTTTTTTTTTTTTGGATGGGAAATCATCAAATGACTTCTCCCGCTCTGGGCGGAGCGGGAGGGCATGTCAGACTTTTACTGACTAAAACCCACCCGTGTTCCTTCAATTGCCCATGTGCCAGGGTCACGGTATCTCTTTCGAACAATCACGCGACCCCGGCAGGCATCGGTCCTAGTAGACCCCTACACTGCTGCTGACATCTCTTTGAGGCGCGCGTGGAACACTACGCGCCGTCGACCCGAGCTTCAATCAATCAAACAAACAAACAAACTCTTCAGCTTTATAATATTATATACTAAATATAGTAATATAGTATAAGTATAGATTATAGCATGATCTGCAAACGCCAGCACGCAGTGGGCAGTTGTGGTGATCGATCACTGGTCTCTTTTATGCAAATGAGAACAGACTGGTTACTGGTCTGTTTTGGTGACTTACGTCTATGCGTACGAGCGCCTGCTTTTGCTCCTTCTATAGTGTTAACCTTCTGTACCTATCTATTTAGTACTACAGCTTCTGCATTCACCTGTATGCTATTCATCCACCCAGCTAATCCTTTAATCAGCTCATACGCCACTTGCACACGATGTGCATACGAGGTTCAGTCGTGTCTGCCATCAATATAAACGGGAGTACCGCTTCTTATTGAAACAAAAAATAAATTATAGTGGTCATTCACTCTCGCTTCAAGTTGTCTTAGAAGCTTTTGACCCCACATACACAAAACAAAACATAGATAAGCTATTCAAAATTAGAGTGAGGCAAAGATAAGACAGTCTTGCATCCTTTCGTGTATTTCATATATTCTTTTATGGCATTTAAATTTCAATCTTATTTTCAGGAAATTCCAGTTTTTCCGCAGAGTCAAATTAAATTAGCTGGCAATACTTAAGCTAAGTTTTAGGTATCGGTATCGAAAACGAAAGAAAAAAAAAACTTGACAAAATATTTTTTCATCGTCCGATCAGATTTGAACAACATTTGTTTAAATATTTTAATGACACTGTGACAAGTACCTACATTAAGGCTAAAACTAAACGACCAATAGGATACAGTTTTTGAAAATTCGTAAAAAATATCTAAAATTCTCGAAAAATTCAATTAAAATACAAAAACAACTAAACAATTACGGTCCCCACCGAATGATGATAATATTTTGATTGGTTTTTTTGTGTCCATTACTTTTGGTATTTCGATACCCAACACGTGAGTAAAGTATTGCCAACGAATTTAATTTTAACCTATATAAACAGCAAACTTTGACTGGCCTGTTAGTCTAGTGGTTAGAGACACTGACTGCTAAGACTGAGCTCGTGGGTTCGATTCTCACCCAGCACAAATGTTTGTGTGATGAGCACAATCATTTGTTCTGTGCCTAGGTGTAATTTATCTATAAAATGTATACATATATTTAGAAATATATAAGTATATTTATCAGTGGTCTGATTACCATAGTACAAGCTCTGCCTAGTTTAGGATCAGATAACGGTGTGTTGGTTGTCCTATGATATTTATTTATTTATTATTATTAGCATTGCTGTTACCATCCCATTTACGTAACATAGACACGGTTGCCAAACAAGAATACACTATGATCAATGGTGGATCACACTTATGTAAATACAGAATTGGGTGGTCCTTATTCGGAAGGTAGACAAATATCCTACCTGGTGAAGATCGCAGAAATCCGCTGAATGCGATAAGCATATCAATGGTTGAAGTGGCGGCGCTTGTGGAGCCCTATGTCTAGCAGTGGATGTTTTTCAGTTGAAATGATAATGATGTTGCAGATGACAATTTATTCAGACTACTGAAGCTGTAGGCACAATCTATCACAACAGCCAACACCAAGAGAATGGCAATCTTTTCACAGTCAGAAACTTTTCCACCCCAAATAATTCTTAGAACGAAATGAAACCCAAAAACGGTGTTTAAAGGGCAATATTAAAATTAATTAAATATTGAGGTCGCGTTTAGCTCGTAATTCTATTTTAATTTTAATTAAGGATAGCGGACCGGAGTAACAGATGTCGGAAACTGATGTTTATTATATGTCTTGTATATATTTCAAAGCTAGCTTTATTGTTAATGGTATTTCTGAAGATCTTTCGAGCCAGATTGCGGTTGGAGTGGAGTCGGATTTATTATTTCTTGGAAAAAGATATGAGTGGGAAACGTAGAGAACGTGTGTGAGAGCTAGATACCGACGTCTATGAATCAAAGTGAATCCTATTTAATATTATAAATGTGGAAGTTTGTATCTTCCGATGTTTAAATGTATTGAGGTTTGTTACTCAATCATCCAATAACGGATAAACGGATTAGAATGAAATTTGAAATACTGATAGTTTATAACCTGGATAACACGTTAGATACGTTTTATCCCGGGCGAAGCCGCTGACAAAAATTAGTATGAGATAATCTTAATCTTAATCTTTACAACGCCTCTCTTGAAATTAACAAAAATGTTAGAGAGTTGTCAACTGTAGATTAATAATTTATTTCTAGAATCTTTAGATGATCCAAATCAAAATTCAAGTTCAAATTATCTTTTTCCGTTGTACAGACAACTGTAAAATTCCCTTTAATAGAACATTTAAAAACAAAAGTACACAAATTAACTGACAATCACACGAGTAATTTAAAACACGATCGAGGTGAAATGAAAGCAATAAATAAAACAGTGGGCTCCCGGGGATTGAAGAAAAATAAATATTATCCCGGGCAGTGTTGTTTCCAGCGAGCGGGAATTAAAGGAAAATATAGAAGGGATCAGCTGCTTATCAGCTGTGGCTGGGGTAACAGATGACTGGGGAAATAATACGGTGGAAGATTAGGTCATGGAGCGCAGGTGGGGAAATGCATGGTCATTAATGGAACGAAATAGTGGCAGGAATATTGCTATTTAAATTGGTTCAGTAGTTTTAGCAGGAAAGGGAGACAAACAGACAGAGTTACTTTTGCCTTTATAGTACAAGTGTGGATTTCCAAGTACGTCCGTGCAGTATGAACTTTAAGAATGACAAAAGGCTAATTTTAAATAGTTGGGGAAAAGGACTGAGCTGTGGTTTCCCGACTAAGCGAGAAGCGGGGTTACTAGTACTAGCTGGTTTAATGCATATCCTGTTAAAGATGGTCCGATTTACGTACATTCTGAAAGTTTATCTAAATATTTTTCAAATCTTACTGAAACAACAAAATCGACCTCAGTGACCACAACGTAAACGAAAGCAGAACGAACATAATATATCACCACGAACTGAAAACAAAAGAATTTCAGCAAGCACTATTGCGATCTATAAATCGAATAACTTTCTCCTGTTACATGTAGGAGAATGTGTTTTATAGTTCAACAAATACAAAAGTGCAAACATGAAGAATTTCTTGAAGAACAAAAGTCATACATAGTTCAGGAAACGCGTCCACATAAGAGGAAAGGATAGTCGGAAAATATCACAATGTTTTACCTCATTACACTAACATAGTGAACTAGATAAATAAAAAAATGCATACTGATATTATGAGGAAAGGATTTTGTTTGTTTGGGATACGTAGGAAACAAAACATATTTATGATATTTGTGTATATATGTGTTTGGCATGAAATTGTAATCCTTTTGGAGCCTACAGCTGTATTTATGTAGATAAAATAAATAAATAAATATCTTAGGACAACCAACACACTGTTATCTGATCCCAAACTAGGCAGAGCCTGAATTATGGCAACCAGACATCTGATAAACATACTTATAATTATATTTCTAATTTATATGTGGTTATATATGTGGTTTCTGCCTACCCCATGGGAAAAAGGCGTGATTGTATGTATGAATGTATCTAGTATATATTTCTAAATACATACTTTATAGATAAATTACACCCAGAAACAGAACAAATGATCGTGCTCATCACACAAAGATTTGTCCTGGGTGGGAATCAAACCCACGACCTCACTCTTAGCAGTCAGGGTCACTAACCACTAGCTAAACTAACAGGCCAGTCATATAATCGGTGTTTATAACTGAGCAACATAATGAGTATGACTGTATATAAGAACTAATGGCTATCATCATCATCATCATCATCATTTCAGCTATAAGACGTCCACTGCTGGACTTAGGCCTCCCCCAATTTGGGGGGCTTTGCCATAATCGCCACGCTTGGCAGGCGGGTTGGCGATCGCAGTATGTTGGTAAAATGCATAGAGAACGCTGCTGCCCATTCGCTAGTAAGTCCCTTAAGTCGCCTTTTACGACACCCACGGGATGAAATGGGGTGGTGTTATTCTTTACGTCCGGCATCACACGGTACGTACTACTATAAGTGAAGGGAATGTCCTGATGGTGAATGAACTATGTGAATGTTTATAATATAGTTAGAAAGTAATCTGTAGCAATTCGTAGAAGTCAACTACATCCTAGCCTTTTCCAACTATATTGGGTCGGCTTCTAGTTTAACCTGATACAACTGAATACCAGTATTTTATATGGAACAATTGTCTGTCTGACCTCCACAACTCAGTTACTGGGTAATAACGATACGACGACAAATTGAAAAGTATGGAAGAAAAAGACATGTGTCGCCGACCCCAAATATATGTATTTGAATAAGGGCTGGAGGATGATGAAAGAAATGATGGGACTAGCACGATTTCAAATAAGATTAAGCAGTAAAATTACAGAATTGTAAAAATGTAGTTATAACATAGTTCCATTTACGTAAATTTTTTGAAGATTTCAGAGACAAATTAATAGTATAAATATGTTAACACTAGATTGACCAGACCAGTCATTTTGACTGGTCGTGCCGTTTCAATTCCAAATTCCCATTACATATAATATTTGCTTTCCGAAATGATGTTATGACTTTTGTAGCTTAAGTAGAGAATATTTTTATGATTTTAATGTTACTTTATATAATAGTAACAATTTTTTTTATTTTTTATTAACATTTATACGTTTGCACGACCAGTCAAAATGACTGATCTGGTAAATCTAGTGTTAAAGATGTCAAAAACTAGGTTTTGTCATTAATTTTGTCTTGTTGCTACTTTTGGAAGAGGTTAAATATGAAGTAATAACTCTAAACAAGCTCATTTCTACGTTATGAAGTTGTCAGCAAGACGTTAGTTATTGCAGCAATGTTCCTTTAGCATTAAACAAACCAGTTTCCTTTCTAGGCAGCTTATATTTCAAATAATAGTCTCTTATAACACCGTAAGAAATGCGAGTGTATTTCTACCCGGTGTGCTGTAATCTTCGGCGAAAATTACAAAACGTTCCATTTTATTAGTAGACAACTACCACGTCAAAAGAAAATAAACTTAACAGTAACCCTGACACAAGATATTAGTAGTTTATAAAGTTTCTCGAAAAACTAACAAATTGCAGAATGAGTTCTGCACATAAACATCTACACTGTAATTTTAAACTAACTTCCTTCTTTCATTTACATTAAAATACTTTAACATCATTAATTATTTACATCAGGTACTATATGAAATTACAAATTTATTGAATACTAGCTTCCGCCCGCGACTCCGTCCGCGCGGATGTCGGTCTTCGCGTGGATGGTTTATTTCTCCATTTTGAGTAACTCTGACAATGACAACTTATAAATATTTATTGGACCCAAATACGGCTAAGCCTAATAATTAACGAGATCCCTCTATTGAGCTACTGCTGTTGAGCTCGCGTTCTGTAGTAAGTATTTTTTTCATAGTAATTCTGACCTTGATAAGTAGCATGTAGCAGTAAATTACTGACAGAGACGAAAAGTTTGCAATAATAAAAAAGTGATCGTGACAATGCGACAGAAAGTTAATTGAGAGCTTCAGCATACACAACATTGTTAGTGAGCTCGTCCGGAAAGAAAATAAAATACCAACCTAAATAAACCAATTTACGATGAAAACTTAAACTACGTACGTACTATAATATTTACAAAAGTATTTACAAATAACTGATCGGAACTGTAATCAAAAAGGTCGCGCTGAAAAGCACGGTTTAAAATTACACGCATACAATATTCATTCCACGGACGACCGCTCGCCATACTTTTTTTTTTTTTTTATAGGACATCTCGTAGTTTATCTGAAAGATTCTTACTACTTAAACGGAGTTTTAAAAAGTTACCTTTTTAGGCCTCCAGCCGGGGCTTATTATACTTAAAAACTAAAGCGAAAGCTCTAAGGGTTACCCCGAGGGGGGTACGAACCTCGGCTTAGGCAATCACTGGTAGGGGGGCAGCAAGGGACTGGCTGGATCTGGGTTAAATTATTTTGGGACTAATTTAAAGCTAACGGCGCAGCATCGCGGGCTGGCTCTTGCAAGGGTCGGGAGGGACTGTTAAGTCGGGGTCGCGACGACGGACCTCGGCGGCGAGGTCGGTACGATTTGTGTTTGTGTGCTGGTCTAGCTTTTTGTTTTCAATAAAATATCATAATAAATTTTACTTTATTCACATCACAATCTAGCGTATTAGCTAATAAGTAATTTAAATATAACTTAAACTGCTAAGTAGCTATAAAACTAAGAAATCGTCCAATAACGTCTTTCTTATTCACTGACAGTTATGGGGAAGACACTTGATTAACGTGTTCCTTATAAAAGTTTTACTTTCACTGTAGTTTGTGTTCACTTACACTGCACTACACTAACTCAAAGGGTTTAACCCTTTTTAGTCTTCGCACTAGTTCAGCAGTGTTGTCAAGGAGTTGAATCGTCTCGACATTCACGTGATGATGAAGTCTGTGCTCATGAGCTTCTGCATATTTTTGTATAACTTGGTTAACGACATCCATTTTGAGGTCTCGATGAAGGTCACTGTTTCTTATGTACCAGGGCGCGCTGACTATATCCCTAAGACTATACAAATGAATACAAAAACAAAATGTACTTAGCTGTCGAAGTACTCGATCGCATTATTGTCATCCGAAAACGTGCCCAGAAGACTGGTAGCATTGCTACGTTGAATACCAATGCCAATTCTTTGACGAAAAACCTGCCGGACTTGAGACAGCAGTGTCGAATAGTCGGGAGCTTCCTTACTTGAAACCGTTTCTCAATAAGTTCCTTTTTCTTGAATTATGTTACGATTATATCAGATATGAGCAAATATACTGCATTGCGACATAGTAATACAAAACGGCAAATGTAAACACAATTCACATTTTAGAGTCTGTACAAATATTTTTGTGTTTTCCTGCGTCTTACGAGAAACAGGGTTTGTGTTTGTTTGAAGAAATGCGGACTCTCTTAGTATTGAATAAGGTAGTAGGTAAGTTGGTATGTTGTACGTTGTTGTAGTATATATGTTGTTATAGAGTGTTGTTTTTGTACATGTTGATACATGGTAAAGTTAATTTGGGGCGCTTTGTGACCGGAGACTCGGCCAAACTTGTAGTACCAAAACTGTTTTGTTATCCTATCATTGTAAATTAATTTATGCAAATGTGTAGTTAGAAAAATAAAAACCTAATGCTGCATGTCTTTTTTTTTGTAGGTCCCGAATCATCTAATGACGTCTCCCGCTCTGGGTAAAGCGGAAAGGCGTCTCAGACTTTTACTGACTAAAGCCCACCCGCGTTCCTTCAGTTGCCTATATGCTGGGCACGGTAACTATTTCGAACAAATCTCGCGACCCTGGCAAAACCTGCATGTCTACGAACCAAAAATTCGAAAAAATGTTTTGGGTTACGGCGTATTCCTATCCTGTGAGAACATTACATGCTGATTATGCTAATACTGAACTTAGAAAATGCATTAGCACTGTTCACTCCTTGTTTATAATTTTGAAGAGCCATCATCATCTGCCTAGCCTTTCCCAACTATGTTGAGGTCAGTTTCCAGTCTAACCAAATGCAGCTTAATACCAGATGTTTAAATGGTACGACTGCCTATGTCAGCAAAACTAGTCTTCAGTGTAGTCTATTTTGAAGCATCTTTACACAGTACTGTGGTCGCCCAGTAGTTGAAATTCGACCATAATAATAAATCTATATGCATATCCATTAAAACTAATAAAAAAATAATATGGTTATATTTGACATTCAGTAACACTTTAGCCAAATAATAATAGAGACAAATATTCTTGATATGATTATAGATTAAAAAAAATAAATAGGTTATATATCTATAAAATGAATTCATTACCTATGGTTATACTTGAAATTCAGTAAGACTATAGACACAAAATATTAAAGACAGATATTTTCGATTGGACTACAGATTTCAACAATAAACTTTCGTAAAAAAGGGGTGCATAGTTTTCCCTTCACGTATTAATATATAGTATATTATTTTAATATATTATGTATATCTACAAATTGTCGTAAATTAATTTACTATCCATAATAATATTTGACATTCAGTAAAACTATAGACAAATGGGGTTCAAGTTGAACCCTCGTCGCAAGCGGTCGTCTGTGCGCGTGAGCAACACATGTTGGCTCGGCCAACTTCGAAATCAAAACGCGTTTTTTGTGTGTGTCCCTCTGTGTCGTAATAACAAAACAAAGAAGCAAAAGTGTCATAAGTTCAGGCTGTAGTGAAGACTGACTGCCGGAGGACGAGTAACCCATGGCGCAAGACCCGGTGAGACCGTTCTTAATATTACAGGGATACGTTAGCTAAACTGCGTAGACGGGCCTAGATATGCCGCGCGCGCGCACGCAACGTCATCTTGAGATGACGTTGCGGACCAGTGTCTTCACACAAACAAATTCACGCTATTATTCTAACACTAAATGTGATATCGTTAAAGATGCCTTACCTAAAGATCTTATAATTGTACACACAGCTACATATCAAGCTATGGATTTCCAGTTTTAACAGACCTCGCATTGTATAGGCTTTCCGTGCTAAGAGAAGTCAGTTTATACTGGAAATGAATGGCTTGATTTGTCGACGTGTGTACCATGGTAACAAATTCCTCAAATTGTTTTGCAAAAGGCCACGGTCACCGGAATGTAAATATACATGTGAACTGAAGAGATAATAAAAAAAAAATAAGTTTGCACCAGACGTTTTTGCTCTACAGATAACGATACAAAACAAAAAAAAGGTCAAGCTCACAAATTAGACAGTTTCAGCCCCTTACTGACACAAATGTGTTTGACTAAACAAAAGCAATAACAATGTTTACAATCGTGCCCATCACAAAAGACGGGAACTGTTACACGGGAAGTGTTTGTCTAGTAAGATATCTCACCAAATAACATTTGATCACAAGAATATCCGTCAAGATCTCGCTACATATGTTTTGGAACATTGACAGGATGATAGAATTCGCCTAGCACTTTTAAATAATATATAGGAATTTCTCCCCAACAGCATTCTTTTCCAGGAACAAAGGCTAAGAAAATATATAACCGTGCAATTCATTAAACATTCTGGTATATTGAATATACCATCATCACCGCGTCCGAATTGTACCTCGTAAATGTGAATGTATACATAAACAGAACGCAGAAAAACACCGATAGGCGATCGAGAGAATCCACCAATACATATACACATCCTCTACACGAAGCACTATGATAGCTGGGTCCTGATCAAAGTAACAATACAACAACCACTGGATAAACAAAACGCAAAGTTCAACCAACGCATCATACAACCACACATTATATCAGACCTTTAAGTAACCGGTACAACACATGAGAAGTACATGAAAAAGCCACAAAACGTCAGCTTCAAACGAACAGTCCCCAATTAGTTACCTCATTAACATCGTGCGAACAACGAGAAGCAACACTACTTACACCGTTATCAGACATAATTGCAGACGATACTGCATGTACCTACACCAGAAACCTGACCACGAAACGATCGCGGCGATTCAAAACCAAAAACACACACCGGTGCCTTGCAATTTTATAAAGAAGGGATGCCCAAATTGAAACAGTTTTCAATAAAAAGTATACGGATGCGATGTCACCTACCCCGCAGGTTGGCATGGGAAAAGACAAACCAACTCCTCTGTACATAATAAATTCACACCCCAACAGCTGTACTTAGAAAGCAATCAGATCCTTCACAAACGTATTAAACTTGATTAGACGAAAAACAAGGACAGGTGCGCTGCAAATACGACACTTCAACGTCGAAGTATCCAACGAAAGGTTCGATGCAACACACGCTTCTTCAGCATGAAGATTCCAACTACAGCGGCGAACTATTAATGAATATTGCTAACGGGGAAACACTTCAAATAGAATACAATAAAATAATTTGTGGACTGCCAAGATCAAATATCATAGAACAGTTAATAAAAAGGGGAAAAAAACCAAACACAAAAACAATGACAAGGTACGAATGTAACAACGGTTGAGACCAAGTTTGTCAAACAATGCAACTGTGCCGCGCTGAATAGAAATTCTACCAAACCAAAATACCAAGACTGTATAACAAAAAACTAGCAAATGTAGTAATCACCTCAACGAATGAAAACATCGAAGTACCCTGGAACATTGTAACGGTTGTAACTCTGACTCTTCAGACGATTTACTCAAGGGACCACCGATTAGCCCTTTTTAACCTACAGAAGGCCAAATTTCTACAAAGCAAGCAACCAAATAACTCCAATATGCATAATCAAGTAAAAGAAAGCCAGACAACACTCCAAAAGGTTAAATATCAGAACAAGAGACATGCAGACAACGTGATAAATATGCTTCACCGAACTAGGGAAAAAAAAATCACCCCGCAAAACACATGCAAACGCTCAACACATTCCCCAGGAAAAAAAAGAAAAAACCGAAAAAAAGCAGGGTACCGATATCCAAATGAGAGAAAAAAAAAGGTCCGAGGGCCTTCAGCCCGCTTCGACCGACGACGAAAGAAACAAAGGAAATCATCATCACTCCCGATGGTATTATCATTTGCGGACGACCTTATCCTCATTACAGATGAGCTGGAAGAACTAAAACGAATCCAATACCACATTATTGCGGCTCAGAAGGAATGAACGAGTTGAGTCATGATTTGATTGACCAAGCTAGGAAAAAAGGAAACCAGGAAACTGCGGTATGTCCGCAAAGAAAATGCATCAAATTTAAATCGGTAAAACCGTAACAAAACGCGTCAGGAACCACAGGATGTGCTACCTAGCACACGGTGAACCACATCACGCATGCATGCAGCAATGCAGTACAAGGCCAAATCTAAGAAGGTCGAGCGACCTACTTAGAAATATAACGACAACCTAAAACAAGACATTAAATACGAGTACTTCGACATGGGAATCAAGTTTTGGACGGACACAGCTGGAGATATTATCGTACCTTGTATGATATATGACTTAAAAGTATCAGCACTCACAAAAGCGAACCGATCAAGACCGAGAAGATACGAACGAGTTATCATGAGAGACTCGATCAACAAACCGAGACAGAGAAAATGCATCAATTCTTAGACGGGAAAACCATAACAAAACGCATCAAAAACCACAGGATGTGCTACCTGGCACACATTTTCAGACGCTCTGGACCACACCTGTTTCATGCAGCAATGCAGGCCCAAATCTAAGAAGGTCGGACGACCTATTTACTAATGGAATGATAACCTAAAACAGGACATGAAATACTTCGACAAGGATATCCAGTTTTGGAAGGACATGGCTGGAGACAGAAATAAGATCAAGAAAGCGGCTAGTGATATCTACAAAAAACCAGAAACTGATATCAGCGAGAACTCAGAAAACAACAACACGGAACATAGCGAAGCCTCGACATAGAAAAGAGCCAAGCAAACGGTTAACTCCACCAAAAGATGCATCGGTGAAGCTCGACCTGGATCAACATGCCGGCGACGACGTGAAAACCACAGGCGACGACGTGAAAAGATGCCCTCCTATAGACAAATATCACCCTTTTCTCCACTAGTCCAATGCTTACTTAAGGCTGCATAGTCGGTAGGCTCGTAATCCTTTCCTATCCAATGGGCACGTCTTCCCTACCATTACAGCGCCCCCCGGTCTACTTCTTGATATGCAATGGCCTATGTAGCACCATGAATCATGACGCTTCAGGGGCTAGTGCAAATCTCGGGGTTCATTCGATTAATCGAGTCTGGTCAAACCACGCTGGGATCGGTGCAATTCATTTCATTTCATTTCAGTAAAACTATAGACAAATAATACCAAATCAAATACAGACTCTATTTGACCATAGAATTCCAAATAAACAAAAGAATATCTATGCATGTGTGTATTAAATACATGGTAATGAATAGTAGTGTGTGTAACGTGTTATTTATTGAAAATAATGTATTTTTACGCATAATTTAAAAAAAAATATTAGCATTCGTCACTTCTTCTCTGTATAAACTATAAGTGTGCGAAATTTCATACTCCTCCGTCAGCCCAATTTTCGTAAAAAGGGATCCAAAGTTTTCGCTTCACGTATTAATATATAGATAAAATAAAGTCACATTTCGTGTTTGTACGCTTAGACATTAAGCTAGTACGATATAAAAAACGAAGTACTTGGGTTCTGTGTCTTTAATAAAAAAAACGACACAAAAAGTACGGACTAATTTCGACCATTTTTCTTTTCCAGAATAAAGGTAAAGACGCTTTCACGGATCTTGCTTCAGTAGGCGCAGCCCATCCATTGCTAAGAAGTGCCAGTAATATAGAAACCTAACCTTTGAAAAAGTCCCTTAAATTCATTTATCACGGTCAATGGATCTGTCAGAGGCCAGATAAAATTTTAATAATTATTCTTTAACCAGCTTTTGCCAGCGGCTTCGCCCGAGTGTAGGTCTTAAATTGTTCCACAAAAAGGTGTTACTAGGATAAAAAGTATCCTTTGTGCTAGTCTAGGTTATAAACTATCTGTGCGCCAAATATCATCCAAATCTGTTTAGCTGTTTTTGCGTATTTAAGTAACAAACATCTAAGCATCTACATTTAAACTTTCGTATTATAATATTAGTAGGATATTATTTTATTTACAACAGTCACGAAATTACGTATAAGACTATTGATATGTCAAGAGGCGTTAGGCATGCTATAGGAATCAATTAGATGAGGTATATTTAGAGAAGAACGTTTGATCCGTCACTTTTGGACAGTAGTCCGGTTTCCAGACTTAGGCCACTATACAAATGGTATCTGGTACGTTTCCCCGGAGAAGTGGGAACCCCGCAGACTTTATGTGCTCAAGATGGTCATTATGAGCTTGAATAATCTAAGAGAAAAATTTTCAGCCTCCAACTGTCATTATTCAATCTCGAAAAAAACTTTAATCTGTATCGTTATAACTATTTACTAGTAGAATCAGCTTCATAATTATAGTTTCTAGTTAAAATACACTTCACATTAGGCAAAGCAACAACAAAAACCTGAAACCCCCCACATTAATGCATAAAACTGCGACCATTCACTAGAAAACAACCGTATGCACTTTGCATGTTCTTATAAAATTGCTGCACTATACTTCGGTTAACGACCCATGGCCGACTTCTAAACACTCCTCCACAGAATCCGGACCACCTTTTATATTTCGCTAATAGCATGGCCGCCGACCTCGCAGCCACAATGTATGAAAGATGAGATTATTACGAAATATGTGGGCTAGGCACGGTGCCCTATTTAGTGGGAATTTTTGACGGAATTTTAAAGTTTTGATGGCGAGAATTTTGGTTCTTAGTAGAAGGTTTTATACGTTTAGATGGATAAGAGAGGGTTGCAGTAATTGATTGGAAAGAAAAATAATTCTATAAAAAAACTAAAAAACACGCTTCCATAGAAAACCCAACTTTCCCCCCCTAGTGTCCGTGCAAGTCACACGTAATTGCGCCGTCTCTGAACTGTAAAATCTAAAAGTGGTATAAACTTTGCGTCTACTTCAGTGAACTATATATCAAAATGTGCGTGAAATTTCATTGTTAAATCTGTGTAAAACAATTTTTATTTAACAGTCTAGTACTCCTATAACAATCAAAATAAGAGTGAGATACTTAATTATATTTATAAAATGTGGGTGAAAGTGTGCCTCTGTGACTGACCGCTGAGTAAGTTCACCCTACATACCTAAATTGTTACGAGACGCGGCACCAATAGAGACATAATTTCACCATTAAAGATAGTAGCTACATAGTCTCGAACGAAAAGAGGCGGACCGCTGCGCATGTGGTGCTAAGTTCGAATCTCGCCGTGGAAGTCCACTTTTTGCTAATTCTTGTTTTTGTGTTTTTGGTTTTATTTATAAAAAAAGCCATTACCGTTCTGGGAATTAAATAAAACAAGAGTTAATTTGATATCTGATAATTGCATCATTTACCGATTGATTACGAGCAATGAATACCCAACGTACCCCACCTAAATCAACGAACCCTCCGCTTCGACAG
Organism: Aporophyla lueneburgensis; assembly: GCA_932294355.1. Taxonomy (NCBI): domain Eukaryota; kingdom Metazoa; phylum Arthropoda; class Insecta; order Lepidoptera; family Noctuidae; genus Aporophyla; species Aporophyla lueneburgensis. The sequence continues at coordinate 26,068,123 of OW028743.1, forward strand.
GAGCAATCAGTATCTGAGCCCGATTTATCATCTACCCCAGGAACCATGAACGTGGTGGAACATAATGTAACCGTTAGAAGCAAGCGCCCGCGCACTGCGGACTCCCCTAACACTGAAACAAACCAGTTTACCTGCACATTTAACGAATTTAAAAGGGAAATTATGCAGATGCTCGCCTCGTGGAAATCCGACAACGACGACCGGCTCTCATCCTGGAAGGCAGAGCATGATGCGGTCTTAAAAGGCCTGGTTAGAGATATGAGTGAGTTGAAATTTCAGTGTGCAGAGATGCAAAACACTCACGCGGAAATTGAAAAAAGTATATCATTTTCGAATAACTGCTATGAAGAGATGAAAACAGGACTGGCTGTTTTGGAAAAGCAAAAGAAAGAGAATGTTGTTCGCATTGACCAGCTTGAGAAACACATCCATGATCTGCAACTCCGCTCACGTCCATCAACTATTGAATTCAGAAACATTCCACAGAAAGCGAAGGAAAGTTCAGAGGACCTTCTATCCATGGTATCCACGGTGGGTAAAGCAATTAACGTGGAAGTCCGAAAGGATTGCTTGCGTGACCTGTACCGCCTACCGGGGACTTCGGGAACACCCAGACCGATCGTAGCAGAGTTCAACTCAGTGACGAAGAGGAACGAATTCCTGTCTAATGTACGTAGCTTCAACAAAGAGCGCCCTGTAGTCGACAAGCTGAATACGCACACTATTGGGCTGGTAGGAGAGAAGAAGCCGATCTACGTTGATGAACACCTTATGCCATCAATGAAAAAACTATTCTATGATACGCGGGTGTTTGCAAAAGCCAACAAATTTTCTTGCTGGAATTCGTATGGTAGAATTTTCCTCAGAAAAGATCCAAATGATCCAAATGAGAAACCAACACAAATAAGGTCCGAAAAATGTTTGCACTCTCTGGTTACAATGCAATGACTATTTTTTTTATTTTTTTATTTTACGTTTTACTACTTTTCTACTCATAAGATGCATGCTCTCTGTTCCTATATGTTAAGGACTATTTTTTTTACTACTCTATGTGTTTATACAGTATACAAACCAAATGTTTTCTATATTCGTAATAAGATTAACTACTGCAACCCAACTTTACGCACTATTAACTACAATATGACCATAAATTTACTCCCAAAACCCATTGCTAGTTTTTATCAATTAAGATTTTTTTCTCAGGAGGTTTATATATTTTATTCAATGTTCTTTACGTATGCAATTGTTTTTACTACCCCCTCAAATTCCAATGGCTAACATTAATTCTATAACGAATGAACTTGACAATATATCCATAGCTTCATCGTATGAGTGCTCTCCTGACAGATGTTCGGAGTTTATTACGAATCCCAGCGCAAACTTGAAAATAATACATATTAATATTAGGAGTATTAAAAAGAATTTCGAACAATTCATCGCTATGTTATCCATCACTAAAATTGTTTTCGATGTCATTGTGCTCACTGAGTGCTGGCTTAAAGTATCTGGACCTAATCCTTTTATGCAGGGATACAACTGTCACGCCACTTTAAATAATGAATCACAAAACGACGGAGTCGTAGTATTCACTAAGACCTCTCTGCAGTGTACTGTGCACGAACCCACTTTTAATGGAGCGAACTGCCTTGTTTGTATCACGGATGATACAGTTATCATCTGTTTGTATCGCTCCCCTTCACATACTAATTTGGATCTCTTTTACGATAGCCTAGATAGTTTAGCATGCACTATGAATCGCTTCCACAATGTGGTTTTTATCGGAGATCTTAACGTCGACATTAAACCTAGTAGCCGTGACCGGAACTCAGACCAGTATCTTACACTTACTGCCACCCTTGGGTTGCTCCCAGCGCACCTTCGTCCTACCAGATCAGGAAACTGTTTAGATCATGTTCTTTTAAAAACAAAAAAAATCGCATGTGTTTTGATAGTTCAGACACACATCACCGACCACCTGCCAATCATCCTGTCGCTCAGAATCAAGGGTTCTATAATCAGTAATAGCTCATTTAAATCTTTCCGTTACAACTTCCCAGCAATTCAACAAGACCTTGAGAGTACTGATTTCAGTCTGGTGTTGAATGAGATGAACCCCAACTTAGCCACGGAATTGTTTGTAAGAATACTTCAAGAGGTTATTGCTACCCATACTCTATGTATACGCATCCAAAATAAGATCCGTGTTATTAAGCCATGGATGACTCAGGGTTTGGTTAGGTGTATACGTAACCGTGACAGAATGCATCATAGATTGAGAAAAGATCCTGAAAATACGGTACTTCAAATCACCTACAAAAGATATCGCAATTACCTTAACACATTATTAAAAAAAACTAAAGCGAGCATTTGACAAAAATGAACTGCAAAAGGCTAGAAATAACCCTAAAGCAACCTGGAGGGCAATTAAAGCGATTACCAACTCTACTTCTAAACCGCATTCTCCCAAAGAGCTTCTTCAACTTACTGATGATCCTAAAACTTCAGTGAACCGTGTCAATTGCTTTTTCACTGATATCGGTAGTAAACTAGCCTCTCAAGTTACTCCTGTCACTAGATTTAACCATGATGTTAAAACCCCTCCACTCCCTCCGCCTTGCCATTCTCTTGTCATACTGCCAGTAGATGAGACACAAGTGGAGACGCTGATCAACGCCTTGCGTTCTGACTGTGCCACTGGCTACGACAACATTTCAGCTAAAGTGTTGAAACAATCGAGTTCCATATTAGCAATACCCATCACGCAAATCTTCAATCGTGCTATTGATACTGGAGTTTTTCCCAACGTCCTCAAAAAAGCGGTCGTGCACCCGGTTTTCAAGAGTGGAGACAGAGCCAATGAAACTAACTACCGTCCAATCTCCGTACTAAGCTCTTTATCCAAGATCCTAGAGAGGATACTAAACAATTGTCTCGTTGCGTATCTGTCTAAACACAAAATCATTGCCAACAATCAGTACGGTTTTAGACCGGGTATCTCAACGGAAGATGCTGTAGTTGACCTCACTAAAACATTAGTTAACAACCTGGACAAAGGTATGAAATGTTACGGTATCTTCCTTGACTTGTCCAAGGCCTTCGACACGGTTTCCATTCCTATCTTGATCTCGAAAATGGAAAGCGTTGGGATACGTGGCGTCGCATTGGACATTTTTAAAGATTACCTCTCTAATCGTACTCAACGAGTTAAAATCGACTCTACAAAGAGTGATGATAGACTTATCAGCTTTGGTGTACCGCAGGGTAGTATCCTTGGCCCCCCTCTCTTCTTACTCTACATCAATGACCTGTGCCACACAAAGATTCCAAATTGCGACATATTTACGTACGCTGATGACACAGCGTTGATAGTTCATGATACTGACTGGGACAGGGCAATTAAAAGGGCAGAACAGTCGCTTCACTTTGTGATGGAGTGGCTCTCAGAAAATTTACTTACCCTTAATGTAGCAAAGACAAAGGTCGTTAGATTCTCTCTACCTAATACCTTGGCTCCTCCACCGGAATCAGGTCAAATTAAAGCCCACATATGCTCAGGTGAGACGCCCAATTGCAACTGCCCCTTCCTGTCATTGGTCCCTGACATTAAATACTTAGGAGTCCACTTGGATCATAAACTTAGCTGGCAACCCCATATCGAAGCCCTCTGTACAAGAATCAGAAAACTAATTTATATATTTAAGGAGCTAAGGCACTCTGCTGGTCCCGATCTAGCTTTAATAGTTTACCAGTGCCTCTGTCAATCAATTATTTTATACTGTATGCCGGTCTGGGGCGGAACCTACAAAACATCGCTACTGAAAATTGAAAGAGCTCAAAGGGCGATCTTGAAAGTCATTCACTTTAAACGCAGAGACTTTTCGACCAACCAACTTTATTCAGAAGCCAAAGTTTTAACGGTAAGACAGCTTTTTGTGCTCCGCGCCGTGCTGCGCAAACACTCTACGCTACACCTAGACCATGCTAAGCTGAAAAAACGTAAAGGCATGCCTGTGTGTGATATAGTCCAATGCCGTTCCAAGTTTGCCAGCCGACAATATGCGGCAACTAGCTCTCGACTCTACAACAAAATTAATAAAATTATTTCCATTTACCCCCTGACTAAACATGAAGTTAAAATCAAACTTACTGACTGGTTGCAGAAGTTAACATATGACGAAACCGAGAATCTTATTACAATTGTCTCTTAATAGATCTAATTACTGTATTTAAATTAAGGCGTTGTTTATTTTATTTTTTTGTTATCTATAAGTACTTGCAGGACACTTAATACAAATTGTATGCTATTATAATTGGAGGAACTTTGTCTCCTAAAGCACAGGTTTTTGGCCTAGTTTAGGAGGCATCAGTTTGCCTTTTATTGTGACTCTATTGTACAATTTTTTTTCCTTAATGTGTACTTATATATGTTTTTTCTGTCTGTACAAATAAACATTTTTATTATTTATTTTTTTTTAAAACTAATAATGGAAAAAAGCGTGGGGTGATTTTTAAGGTATTTTTTTTATTGATCAGGCACCCCACGCTTTTTTCCATTATTTTCTACTTTTTAGTTTGGTTTTATATGAAAGCGTGCTTTTTAGTTTTTTTTTTAACCATTAATTATTTTCAATTTTTTAGGGTGTTTCGAATTTTGAGACGTATGTCAGCGTAACTTGTGACGTATGTCAGCGTCGTTTTATAAAACAGTTTTTTTGCTGTCCTGGTAACCCTGGCAAGGATAATGGCACAAATTTATGAAATTATTGCATTGTCATCGGTCTTTGACAGGTGTGCAAAGTCTGAATGAAATCTTGTCGTTTAAAGTTGGTCAAAATAAGGAGTCGGTTACAAAAAAAAACATACAAACAAACATACAAGTTCACTTGCTAATATAAAGCGTGTAAAAAGATGCCTATCTGACGGATAGAGCCATTATCTACCCCGGTCACCAGGGAGAGTGGAACCGGCGAGAGATGTCGTGCGGTGTCCCACAGGGATCGGTCCTGGGGCCGCATCTGTGGGACATCGGTTAAGACTGGGTGCTGCGCGCCGACCGCCCTAGTGGCGTCAGCGTAGTTTGCTATGCTGACGACACGCTGGTCCTGGCGCAGGGGAGGTCACACAAAGCAGCGGCCGATTTAATGACACGTGGGGTTGCGACAATCGTCGATAGGATCCGGCAATTGGGACTCGAGGTGGGCTTGCACAAGTCCGAGGCCATGGGTTTTCATGGTCCTCGGAACGCGCCGCCTGCGCGTTCCCAACTAACGGTAGGAGGGGTTCACATCGGCGTCGAGTCGACAATGAAGTACCTGGGACTTGTCCTCGACAGCCGGTGGAACTTCGTCGAGCATTTCCGACGTTTGGCTTCCAGACTGGAGCGGGCTGAGGCTGCCTTAAAGCGGCTCCTGCCCAATCTGGGGGGTCCAAACGCCTCCTGCTGGAGGCTCTACACGGGGGTCGTGCGGACCATGGCCCTTTATGGGGCACCGATGTGGGCGCCTTCATTGAGGTTGCGCCCAGCGCGCTGGTTGAGTGCAGCCCAGAGGGTCATGGCCATCCGGTTAATCCGAGGATACCACACGATCTCATGCGAGATGGCGAGCCTCCTTGCCGGAGTGCCGCCATGAGATCTGGAGGCAAAGGTCCTCGCGCACATGTGGGAGTGCCGCGAGGAGGCGAAACTCCGCTGCCGCGACAAATCGCGGCAACATATTGAGTATCTAGTGGAAATATGGAGTACCGCTCATTAACCTACTACAAACTGTGGAAGTGTGCCCTACCTAGGCGGAGCACCGCCGTGTCCTTGTGGAGGCGATCGGCGGCGGCGACCTCTCGCGTCCGGCCCTGGTGTGAGCCATGGTACGGAGCGAGAGGGCATGGAAAGCCGTCACTTCCTTCTGCGAAGCAGTAATGCTTGCGAAGGAGGAGGTGGTGCGCGTGAAGGAGTGGCAGTCTCTGCGCCCTCACATCTCTAGCCGCCGCAGGAGGAGACGCCCCGGGTGTCGGGAGTCGATTGCGGACTCCCGGCCACCGTAGGCGCGAGCTTGCGGGTGGCGAGCAATGGGTAGCTCGCCGCCCGGTAAGGACCAGGCTCGGGACGACGGCGCGTAGTGTTCCACGCGCGCCTCAAAGAGATGTCAGCAGCAGTGAAGGGTCTACTAAGACCGATGCCTGCCGGGGTCGCGAGATTGTTCAAGAGAGATACCGTGACCCCGGCACATGGGCAACTGATGGAACACGGGTGGGTTTTAGTCAGTAAAAGTCTGACACGCCCTCCCGCTCCGCCCAGAGCGGGAGAAGTCATTTGATGATTTCCCATCCATAAAAAAAAGCGTGTAAAAAGATAATCGTGGTCGTGATATTCAAAGTCAAAGTTCAATCATACTTTCTATCTCGAGATCTTTTACCACAGCTAAAAAATAAGCATTTTATTGCTGAATAAACCTAACATCGACCTCTGATTAATAATGTCTCAGAAACACAAACTTTATCACCTATAAGTCCTCCAGTTAAATTAAATAGGCATATCAGTAATGCAGCACGCGTTGGTCCCACTATTCAAATAAAATTAGATCTGGGCCTGAATATGAATTGCAGAAAAACTATTGAAAAGCGGTCCCTAGTCCCTACACTGGAATTCTTTTCACAGATATTTTTTATTTAAATTTTGTTAGAAAATGGACGACCCGCAGTAAGCTAGCCCAAATATTTTCTTAAGCAAAGGTCTTTATTACGTGTAGCTGTTGTAATCTGATATTGAGCCTCCTTTCAGGATTTATGACGTTGGAACAACATTCACCGTTCACTAACGCAATATACATATTTCTTTGTGACTGAAATCATGTTCGTTTTTATAGGGGAGAAATATAAGGGGCCGCAAACATTGCCTAGATTCTTTTCATTAGAATATTGAAATTGCAGAGAACCTTGCTCTGAAAATTTGATATCGAGGTTTGAAGTTTTGAATAGAATTTGGCTTTGTAGAATCTGTTCAATAGATAGAGAGTAAATATAGACTACCATTGTTTCGAAAAAAAAAAGAATGAAAACTAAATTGCTACAGATAAATTATGTTAAATTATTTTATTACATCATATTATTATATTAGACTTAACCATAAACAAATTCTATGAATAGGCTTAACAAAAACCAAATCGAATAAACACACAACTCGTTATAAACATTTCAAAAACCCTTGTTTATATAAAATGTATATGCGGCTAGCCGCAACAAGAAAAGGCGCTTATAGAAACAATTGGAAGTTGTTTTCAATATTTCATCGATTTCGATTGTTTCATAACTTACATCTGTCAGAAAGGCGATAGAATCTGTTTTGCTGGCAAATGGACAAAACTGAATTTCGGATATCAAGTAGTATTCGTTTTGCTTTACAATTACTTTTATATAGAAAGGAGCTTTGAAAGGAGTAACGTTCGTCTTGATTACACTTTTAAATCGACCTTTTTATCATTTATGCAAAATATAAATAGTTCCGTGTGGCGTAGGTACGTAAAGAATAGCTTCACCTTATTTCTTCCCTTGGGTGTCGTAAGAGGCATCTAAGGGCAACTACTATTATTTAAGAATGGGTATTAACATCCTCTATGCATGTTACTACCATACTGCGATCTTTAACCCGCCAGCCAAGCGTGGTGATTATGGCAATCCCGTCCGGAATCGGGGGAGGCTTATGTCCAGCAGTGGACATCTTTTGGCTGAAATGATGATGATGACGATAAATAGTCAACCTTGTAGATTTTGTTTATTTCTCACTTTTGACCCTCTATCTCCCTCTGCCAGAGTCCCGAGATTCGTTCGAAAGAGTTACTGTGGCCCTGGCATATGGGCAACTGAAGGAATACGGGTGGGTTTTAGTCAGTAAAAGTCTGACACGCCCTCCCGCTCCGCCCAGAGCGGGAGAAGTCATTTGATGATTTCCCATACTGAAAAAAAAAAAAAAAGTAGAGCATTACATGATATAGACTGACAGTCAACATTTGAGATAAACAGATCTAGTATTCGACCTAATTTGTTTTTGGTAACATTGAACTGGGAGCCATTAATTATATTAATGAAATTCAATAATATTCTTCCTATTGAGGTCGTGGCTTGCCCGGTTGCATGATTCCCTTGGTCCAACCAGTCGACATCAGGTAGGTTAAAATCACCTATTATAAAGTAGGAGTCGGTGGTGGGATCATGAGCTAAGCTTTGTAGCATCATCTAATGACGTCTCTCGCTCTAGGGTGGAGACCCTAGAGCGAGAGACGTCATTAGATGATTTCCCACCCAAAAAAAAACACCCTCTAACTCTCACTATTATTTTAATTTATCTCACGAAGCGTCGCACGCTTTATTTGTGGTTACCAAGTGTACAAACACGCTGTGAATGTGCGTTTATACGCGAAACGTCCGTGCGTAGCACAGATGCACGCACACACACACACTTCTAACTTTGACATTGGCTTAGACGGTACTGAGAACTTCAATGCTTACACACATTCTCAGCTTGTTTATACACTTTACTACCACAAGTAAAGGGCGTGTAGCTTTGTGAGATAAAAATTATACCTAGACATTATTAGAAAAATATGTTATAAATTGTATCTTTTATAACGTTAAGTGACATTCAAGTTTATAATAATAAAGCAGATACGAGCTCGACTATGTCTATCCACTCTCCCATTGGTTTAATTTTGTGTAGTTCCATAAGGTACACAACTGGGGGCTTACTCTTCAACGTAATTTTGATTCCAATTTAAAGCCAATACGATTCCATTGTTAATTTTGCATATACGTGGTTCAATACTCTTGAAAACAATAGTATCAACATTGGAACAACAATAACGCCGGATCCCGATTCCACTTAGATCTCCAAAATGGACACCCAATTTAAACACATTTTAGCGCTAGCTTCGAACTCAAGAATACGAAACGTCAAAATTCCAATGTCAATCGATCCCTGGCACATGGGCAACTGGAAGAACACGGATGGGTTTTAGTCAGTAAAAGTCTGACGCGCCCTCCCGCTCCACCCAGAGCGGGAGAAGTCAATTGATGATATCCCATCCAGAAAAAAAAAAGTGTAAGCACCCTGGTCCGTTCTGTTTATGAAATTAAAGAATCTTACTGGTAGGTACATATTTAAGGATATGTGGTCGAGAAAGTATATCTACTTTGAAAATATTCATGCATAAGTTTAAGCAGTTTTCCTCGGAAGCGACGCGATCTTGGCACGGCATCATGCATTCAATATGACCGTTGTTTTGTCAAAGTTCGTATCGTATGCATCTGCTAACATATTGGGAAAGAATACTCAGTGTATTTGTTTCTTTTTATATATACCATAATATAATATATTTCATAGTAATTTGGTGAATATAATTTCATCCTGTTTAATAACACACAATTATAAACCTGCACATCAATAAACTCTGAATAGACAATCCAAACTAATCCATACTTCCATACTTCCATACTTCCATACTTATTACTTATTACTTATTTACTTATTACTTATATAATTATATTATTACATAATATATATAATATATTATTATATAATATATATAATTATATATTATATAATCCACACTTAATATTATAAATGCAAAAGTAACTCTGTCGGTCTGTCTGTCTGTCTCGCTTTCCTGCTAAAACTACTGAACCGATTTAAATGAAATTTGGTACACAGATAGTTTAGAGCCTGTGATAGGCTACTTTTTATCCCGGTAGTACGTTCCCGCGGGATATTTTCCGACCTCCACGCGGGCGAAGCCGCTGGCAAAAGCTAGTATTATATAAATGACTGATATTTTATATCATCTATATTTAATATATTATCTTATCATCACTATTTTGCCTAACCTTCTTCCCTACTATTTTGGGGTCAGCTTCCAGTCTAACTGAATGCAGCTTAATACCAGAATTTTACATGGAGCGATGGCCTATCTGACTTCTACAACCCAATAACCCTATTTGTACCGTGTGGTGCCGGACGTAAACAATAACACCACCCCATTTCTTCCCGTGGGTGTCGTAAAAAGCGACTAAGGGACTTACTAGGGAATGGGCAGCAGCGTTCTCTATAATGCATTTTACTACCATACTGCGATCGCCAACCCGCCTGCCAAGCGTGGCGATTATGGCAAAGCCCCCCAAATTGGGGGAGGCCTAAGTCCAGCAGTGGACGTCTTACGGCTGAGATGATGATGATGAATGATGATCAAACCCCTTGGTGAGAGTTCTTGCCAGACTTTCGGGCTTCTGACGATCCGTAAAAATTCACATAATATGTGACAGCTGGGACCAACGGTTTAACGTACTTTCCGAGGCCCCTCCGTGCCTCGGAAAGTACGTGGTATACTGGTATGGAAAGACGTTCACTCATCTACGGACTAATCGCGGCATTACTTGCCCACAAGCTCATAAATTATGGAATAAGGTTGGCAATACCCGTAAATAAAAAAAATCTATCAACAAGCAAAACCAATGTCACACACCAGTGTCGATTAATGGATTGTAATTACAATCTGTATAAATATGTTTAAATTGTAATTACAATCGATCGATCGCCTCTCTTGACTTATGTAATATCCCAAATTTTTCACCCAAATACCCATTTAATTCTCTAGTTGCCACGGTTAGGTTATACGTGATCTGAATTAACTATCATAAACGTGTTGCTATAAACTTCTGTGTACACTGTACTCCAATACCTTCGCCTTGAATTCTAAGGATGAAGGTTTCATGAAAGATATTTAATAATTACATAAGACTTCCCGAAATGTCCCACTTCACCACTTTCTAGTGCTTTAGCTGGAAAGAAAAAGTGGCACAACAAACTCCACTATGTCTCGTGTGCTTATGGGGCGTGGTTCTTCAAACATGATAACAAATTAGCAAATATTACTGAACTGGTGTGTTTTCAGTCCGAAGATTGTGGATCATACATAATCTCAAGAATTTTCTCCATGAGACCCAGGCGAAACTCAGAAGTCCATTGCTATTGGTGAAAGATTTGTGTTAATATAAATTATATAATACGATAATAATAAACTGAAAATGTATACCTATTGATAAGTGCATTCGATACCTGGGAAAATGATTTTAGGGAAAATGGAGAAGTAATTTGTTTCCCAACAAACTGGAATTTAATTTCCTTATAATTCATTTAATCTTTGAAGCAATGATGTTTATCTTTTTTTTCTTTAAAACTTTACCTTAGTCTTATGCCAATATTTGTTGATTTGCAAGTAGTCTTTTAGTTCTATTTTTGACTAATCAAAAATATTCTTACGCCACCCATGTATGTACTCTACATTTTAAGTAACATTACTAAAGAAAACAAAAAGAAAAACACTTACCGTACACAAAAAAAATAATAATCTCGTAATGATCTATTCAAGATCGCATTTCATTGGCCCGCTTTGTGTGCACAGCCCTCGCAACCTTTAGACCTGAATTTAGCTCACCCTTGAAACTTCTAAAACAAATTAGTTACAGCATTGAAATAAAACTAAGCATTTTCAATTCCATTCGTATATGTTGGATCGTTGTAGATTAAAGTGCAAAAATATCCACATTTCTATGACAAATTTGGTTCTAAAGCCAGCTTTGAAATGAGTTTTCTATCAATAGATTTTGGCTAACAGAACATGATTCACATTCGTTTATTGTTAACTTCTTAAGCATGTTATATATAGCATAATCGACTGGTTTGAGGTGGCGTGGGACAAGATTTCCTGGAAGAAATTGGGGGAGGCCTTTGCCCAGCAGTGGGACAGTATAGGCTAAACAAAAAAAAATTAGCCTATAATGTTCTCACTGATGGGACACAGGCCTACTCTCTGCGAGAGAGAATATAGTACAATCTATGACTCAGGCCCAGTGCGGGTTGGTAGATGTCACATATCTTCGAATTTTGGTTCTAAGACATGTTTTCTCCTGATATTTTCCTTCAACGTTTTTTAGAACATTGGTAATGAAATTATTTACACAAAGTAAAGCGTTCGGATCGAACTCACGACCCACAACCCGTTAGTCTAAGCCGATACCACTAGGCTACCACTGCTCTATGCTCAGTGCTGATATATGCTCTATGTGTGGTATATATGATATGATAAAATTTTCGGTTTTAGTATGTGACCTGTTTTTAAAGAAATGTTCTAATCCTAATGTGACCTTCACATATTAATATGGTGTATATTTTGAGTCTTTTATACTTTAATCTTTCTTTTAAACTCAAAGCTTTATTTCAATTAAACAATACAGGTACTTTTGAATTGTAAGGGGGTCGGTTAGTCAAAAAAATGAAGTTAATTGGCCATTCCAAAGCATAGTATATTACATAGGTTATATTGAGAAGAATGGACAAGGAACTGGCGCTCTGTGAAATCCAATCAAATTATTATTACAATTGATAAAATATCAGTTTCTTAATTAAAAAAAAAAAACAAGTCAGAACGATATTGATAGCTGTGCACGTTAAATTTGTCGGTTATAAAAATAAACTAATAAAAAACAGCTGAGACATTACCAGTTCCAACTGACAACGCCCGTTAACAAACATGATACATGGACCACCAACATTCAGCTCAAACATTTTGAAGGTCTAACACACACACCACCATCAGCAAGACATTTCAGTAAGCGTGACATAGCCTCATCAGCGAGAGCATATAACGTTCTTCTTAATCTTACAAAGTCATATAGCGTTCTTAATATCTGGATATCACACGAATAATATGTTAAGTTTAAGACGCTTTATCAACTTCGTGTAATTTTATCTTTTGTCGAAATTTTAATAAAACTCTTTATTACACTTCGTCATGAGCTTGATATTTGAGAACGACTTTAAGGCAGACTGTTACTGCTAACTGAACAGTGGTAAAGTTTTAGCGCTCATTCGTCGCTCTACCCTTTATTGGACTTTTATGTAGGTAGAATTTAACAATAAGGTAAAGATAATAGTCAAGTATTTTGTTTATTTCAGAATCCTTGGTATTTGATACCTAATCTACTCGCCTACGCCCATCTATGCTTACGCCTACCTAACTAAAGCCTCATGCACATCACAGTGTCCGACGATATCAACATCCAAACCATGAGTATTTTTTATTTAAGTGCTGATTTTTCAATCATCAAATATATTTTATTTAAGACAAGCATTTGCCAGCGGCTTCGCCCGCGTGGAGGTCGGATATTATCCCGCGAGAACTTACTACCGGGATAAAAAGTAGCCTATGTCCTTTCTCAGGCTCTACACTATCAGTGTACCAAATTTCATTTAAATCGGTTCAGTAGTTTTAGCAGGAAAGCGAGACAGACAGACAGATAGAGTTACTTTTGCATTTATAATATTAATGTGGATAATAGTGATGTATTTTGATTTTTCAGAATCCTTGGTACTTGATACCTAATCTACTCGCCGACGCCTATCTATGCCTACGCCTACCTAACCAAAGCCTCATGTGTATCAGTGTCCGACGATATCATCATCCAAACCTTGAGAATTTTATTTTAGTGCTGATTTTTCAATAGTCGAATATCTTTTATTTAAGATACAAATATGAAATTTTGACAGCTTTCGTATAAGAAATACTATGTCAAGTTGCAATATCTAAAATTCAAACACGAGCTATCTGACAATTGTAAAATGGCCTTAAGGTTTCTTCAGATAGACATGACGTGACAGCGCGACACGACTCCTGTTTCTCTCATGACTCTTGGAATATCTATGAAAATTTCATAGATTTTTTTCTATTAGAGTCGCATAGTGGCTGTTTGCGGGAGCCTTAAAAATACATAACTAAGAAAACATTCACAAACAACCATAACAGACGTATTAAGCGCAAAAAAAACGTAGCTACCCATTTCTCATTATCATAAAAGTTATACTAGTTAAAAGCCAGCTTTCTCTCCTTAAGACGTTCTAAAATCCAGGCTTATAAACTTCAGGTCCGTTAGCTTGAACAGCTATTATGAAATATTTGGTCTTGAATAATATGTAGTGACAAGGGTTGAGAAAGGTATGCCTTCTAGTTCGGCCATGTGTAAAATATGAGTCAAACGCGATTAACTGTCAGGATTTATTGAGAAAAGTGTTTTGGGTACACACCGTGAAATGTAAAATTGTATGCATGTCGGAATAATGACAGGCGGCACATCTTTTCGATGATAGAAAAGTTTAGGGTGTGCAAAATAATTTCACACATAATAAATCTACCCATAAATGAGGAAATTCACCACGAAAGCTGTTACTTTGTATAGCAAAAGGGCCCATGTTTCATTTTTGCCAAACAATACTAAAACGTAGTCAATTGAACGTTACAATTAAAACAAAAACAATACAAACCAGAACAAAATTCACATAACACTCGGAACATCTTTTTAATTTTAAAATAAAGGATTCAGTTCAGTTCAATCCAAATTCAAATTTATAAATCGAAAACAAATCACATACATGCACAGAAACTTTTTTTACCAACCGTCCCAACCATTCGCATTCCCGCGATCGACAAACATCGCATTTGAGTACAAAGTTGCCGTTTATAAATCAGCGCAGTATGTAACCGCTAGAAGTTGCCGCCTGCTCCTGACAAGACAGGCTCCTTCAACTTTTGAACTGGGGATTTGTCTTTAGAAAACCCACCGTTTGGCTTGGTTTATGTGTGTTTTTTTGCATTTGTATGGTTGAATTTGTTTTGGGTAACTGGTTTGGAGTTGTTTATGGGTTGGGAATATTATGAAAGTTTTCCTTCGTAGAGGTGATTATATTATTTATTTATACGCCTACAGAAGGTTACTTTGTAGGAAAATAAATTGCCTTTTACTTTTACGGTACAAAGATGGAGCTCTACTATTAAAATATATAATAATAGACGCAAGAATTTCGCCATAACCCTTATTAAGATTTTAATTAGAGAGACCAATGTTTTCTTGTCTTCACATTTTACCAATAATGAAACCAAACTCCATCGCAAGCCATTTGAGTCTACTTGTAATCTGAGTGAAAGCCCAAACAAAAATTTGATCTCGCTCAAACAAACGACCGGTACAATTTGAGTACAATCAACGATAAATTGTTTATTGGTTTTAAAAGCCCAAATAATATTCCATTTCTGAGTTGTTCTACAGAACTAAAACGTCTGATATTAAATTGAATCTACATCGAATCGGCTTCAGAAATGAGTTCCGGAGCGGCCTTCGAGATTTTATATTAAAAGAAAAGTGAAACGAGACTTATATTAAATTAAATTCTGGACATCTGTCGTACACTCTGGCGTAATACGAAGAAAGATTCAGCATTAATGAATATTTGAATTAATAATTCCTTATTAGAATCAATTTGTAATTAATGTTATTATAAATGTTGCTGTAGAGGAATTTGGACGAGATTCTAGGAGTTCGTTAAGTAAGTGAAAAATTTGTTCAAGAAACCTGTCATTATTATTTAATTAATATTTTGTTGTTTTATTATATAAAATGCACTCAGGTATAGATTGAATTTATAATATTTAGTATATAAGTTACAAAGGTTTGAGGGGCTTGTGGCTTACTTATAATAGTAACAAACAACATCGCACAGATCGATCAATCAGTTTTAGCTCTGTTTGCCGCGTTGGTTCGTGAATAGATGACCGTCTTCACATACCAAGTCCCGGAAAACACGTTAAGCCGTTGGTTCCGACTGTAATTTCTGGATCTTTGACAGTCGTTTTACGAGTCGTCAGAAGCCCGAAAGTTGGAACCAGTCTTACCAAGGTGTATCGTATTACACAGTAACTGGGTTGTGGTGGCCAGATAGGTAGTCGCTCCATGTAAAATGCTGGTATTCGGCTGCGTCCGGCTAGACTGGGAATCGACCCTAACATAGTTGGAAAAGTCAGGCAATTAATTTAATAAATACAATTGAGTGAAAAACTCACACAGTAAAACCTTACAATAATTTAAAGAAAAAAACAGAAATGAACACACAAACGAACAGCCCATAGTTAGTTTAGTGATGGGTTAGTAAAAGAAAGTACTAATTATAGTATGGTTAGTAAGGACACAAAATACGGTTAAATTGCCTAATCTCACCCTCGAAGCTCACTTTGGTAACACCATAGATATATCTACACCACCTACTGTATATGCAAGTCATCTAATATGCACCATGTTGACTCCCAATTTTAATATCCAAGTATCAATCATAATAAATTCCCAAACTTCACCATCGTTACATTTCCCCGAACAAGCTTTCGCTCGCAACATCACCCTTATTTATAGCTGCTTACGTCAGGAAAGTTAAAAAAAAAACTAGTCTTCTGTATTACGACGTTGACGTTCCAATTTCCTTGATCCTTCCTACATAATAGAGTCAGTAGAGGCGACACTTAATTTCCAGCGAGCCGCCGACGTATTACTTACGTGAAACTATGAATAAATTCAACTGTTTCTTCACTGGTCATTACTTGGTTATAATAGGATGAAACTGACTGCCTCATGGGTCTACTCGTAGCAGGCGCTACTGCTGAGCATGCGGTTTTGGGTTTGATTCACAGGTCGGGCAAAGTACAATATTGTTCCGTAGATCGTAAGTCTAGAAACATCACGCTAACTCCATCTCAGGAGGGGTAGTCTTACGTAGATCGAAAAGTCTAGAAACGTCACGCTAACTCCATCTAAAGTTGGGGCAGTGTTACGTAAATCGAAACTACTAGAAACGATACGCTAACGCAATCTGTTATCAAGTAGCAAGTCCTACACGAACAAATGTACGTAGACGCTACCGCCATCTTTTATCGAATAGCGGGATTAAATAGTAAACAGTTGTATTTGGAAGTACCTAGAAGCTTCTCGCTACATGTGAACTGTGGCAAAGTGTCGAATGTTCGCGAATGTTCTGGTCGGGATATAAATAGCGGATTTTCGGGCTCACAGGGCAGTTCGGTTTACGGATGCGATCGAATACGATTCAAGTGTTAAACTACAAGCGAGACAAGTGATTCTGTTGGACGGTTGTGATTACTGCGATATTTTGTGATTAATTAATTAAACTGTTTTGTGCGTTTTTGGTAAAATTTGTTTCAATTAATTTATCCAGAACCCCAGCTCGTAACAATATTATTGGGTTTTTCTATCTGGAATTGGAACTTAGACTCTGAATTCGTGCCTGGTTGAGGCAACAGACTCGCCCCCTATTACATGGGACTTAAATAAATCCGGTGAAAAGAGAGTGTACTATAGGTACAGCTCTGCCCAACCCTTCAAGGAAGCAAGGCGTGATATTATGTGATGTTGGGTAGAAACATGAAAAGGGAAATATTAAACGGATCCTCTAAAACCATATTGACTTTCAAACGATAGACACGTTTCCAAATAAAACACCCTCTAAAAACTTTCAGGCTTCTAATAATGCACACTTTTTTAAATAATAGAGCCCCTTTTTGACTTTTTGGTCACATTAACTAAGCTAGGGCAAATAAGTAACGTTACATTAAAATCGATACCAACCACGAGCAAGCCGAGCGAGCGAAGCGAACGGTGCAGCGGGCGATTATGTGAAAGGTGCAGCCTACTGGCACTAAATCCAAGGTGGTGGTAGTTACTCGGCCATTTAGCAATTTTAGGTCCCCAAAATAAGAATTATTTGAGATCATTATGTAAGACGGTTCAATAATATTTTTAGTATAATATAGCAGGAATATTAGAGATGAGATAAAATTATTATCGTATATTTCCATTAAAAAAGTCATAAATTGCTTCAGAAACAAACTCAGGTTGATTGTTTTGGTAATTAAGATTGCTTTTAATTTGTTTTTTTACTCAATCATGGTTGTTTACAAACAAGATAAAACGGTGAACTTTAAGAAAAATGTGTTTCTTATCCTTGTTTGATTTTTATTATGTGATATTCTAAACTCAGACTTTTATATATTATATTATAGATTTTTTGCAACTTTTAATGTAATTGATAACCCTGACTTATATACCGCTCATTGTATTACCCTTATGTGAAATTTCCACATTTATATCTGTTATTCATATATTACGGTGTTTACAAAGTGTCGACTTGGTTATCATTAAATAGTACTGCGGTTATTACAAGTTGTTTTAGTCTGTTTAAACAATCAAATTTGCCAAGCAAAATTAATAGCATAAAAGTTATTATAAAAATGTACCCTCGATAAAGGCACTACACACGCGCGGGCGATGGTATCAACAATTCTACAATAACTTATTGTCACCAAATAATCACAAAATTAAGTTAAATATTAAAAAGGTCCCACTAGCTAGAGTGTTAATTATTTTAATAGTTTATGTTTAAAATACGTAATGTAGATTATCACCAACCCGCTTATAACGTTTCGACTGCTAGGACACAGGCCTGGTCTCTGTGTGAGGAAGTAAGCCATAATCCACCACGCGGGTCTAGTGCGGGTTATATCACAAGTCTTCGAATGTTTTGTTCTAGGACGTGCCGGTTTCATCACGATGTTTTTCTTCAACGTTTTGAGAGCAGTAGTGATGAAATAAAAAAAAAAACACACTAAGTATAGTGCCTACGTGTGTTTGAACTCACGACCATGATAAGACACTCGGAAGTCTTGGCTGATGCCATTGGGCTACCACTGCTCTTCTAATGTAGAATACATGATTTAAATTAATGTGATAATCCAATCGCCATACTGTATATGAAAGAATATTCTATTATAAAATATATTTTGGCCAAAATATCCAAGTACGTGCACATTACTAATACGGACACTTGAATAAGTGCGCAAATATTAATATTTGTAAGCTCGGCAGCCACTTGACACTGTGCACTGAGCTACTTATCATTCCTCAGAGGTTCTAAGAGTCAACTGGGAGTAAGTGGGTAATATATTATTTTTCTAACTCGATGGGGTTATAAACTATCATAATATTGCACAGTCCTAATATATAAATAATGACTTTATGGATTTTGCTGATAGGTACATTTAAAAGTTTTTGGGAAAACTAATCTTTTAAATTTACTTAAACTGCACGAACGATTGCAAACGAATAAGTGCTTAACAAGGTTTTTATGGGACTCAAGGGACTAGATTCATGCTTTGAACACAACTAGTGAAATGCTAACCGTGTGAATAAAGATGTTATTTTCGTTGTGATTTTTCTACTTTTCTTTAAAAATGTCAGCAAAACATCTTATTGGTCAGAACATAGTTGCATAGTGTGCTTGTATAAAATATACGTAAATGGCATATACATAAATAGTGAAAGGACCACCATTGATGCACAAACTTATCTATACTAATCCCCTAGCGATAATTAATCATCGGTTATAATAAAAAAAATGCTGTGTCTTTCAATGGTGCAATACAGTACGTACCTTACGTAGGTAACTCACCATGTATGTAACAGCGTTTTTTTTTATTACCTTTATCAGGAGTGCTGAATCGTGTACTGAATGTATTGTAACAGTTGACCGTTGACATCCCTCCAACTCTGAACATAGCTGAAATCTTCTTGAACATCAGTTTACAGGGTCAAATTCAAATAGCTAGCAATAAAACCACGTGTTACCAAAAAACTCTTGCATCAATCAATGCATACCTAAAACGAAAGACAGTAACAATAAAAAAAAATCCAACGTTGTCATAATTTTAAATAACACTTACATGTACATTAAGGCCGGTGACGCGTGGTGCCGGACATAAAAAATAACACCACCCCATTTCTTCCCGTGGGTGTCGTAAAAGGCGACTAAGGGACTTACTAGAGACTGGGCAGCAGCATTTTTTATGTTACCACCATACTGCGATCGCCAACCCGCCTGCCAAGCGTGGCGATTATGGCAAAGCCCCCCAAATTGGGGGAGGCCTAAGTCCAGCAGTGGACGTCTTACGGCTGAAATGATGTACATTAAGGCTAAAAGGGTAACGTCTTATAAGCAAATTTCATTTGATCCTGTACACCTTTATCTATCCTTCGAGAGATACAAGCTTACTTTCGGTGCGAGAAAAGTAATAATACTCACTCCTGTTATCCCGGAAGACGCATTGCCCTAACGATAGATGTCCACAACCCGACTTAAGAGGGACAAGCTTTTAGATAAGGCTTACACTGCTAAATCCCAAAGAACACCGCAAGTATATACCACAAGCAATACTTCGATATAGGAGTTAAATAAATTCTTGGGTGTATTTTGTCGTACATGTTATTCGGATCACGGCGGTGTCCATGATTTATTCCACGTCACGTTCGCGACTTATCAGTCTCTAGCGAGAATCAGGCTGGCTCATATATCCTCTAGCGAAATGGAATGGAACGCTCCATAAAAACTCTTCCCTTGACTTTCGGTTCATTTTGAAGTATTTTATGTGCTTGGAGGAAGGTGAGGCTTTTTGGATATTAGAGATTTTATCTGTGAAACGTTTTAATTGTATTCATTCCAAAAAATAACTTCAGGATTAAGAGGCTAAAGTTTTTGCACAGTGCGATTAATTGGCATAACCTTTTTTGATCGCGGGGTTGTAATCCTTATGGATGTCCTCCACCCTGGTGTCATAGGGGCCTGTCAGACTCTTACTGACTAAACCACTCCAGTGCTCCTTCCCACACCTCCGTCGGGATCTCATGCGATTTCCGCGTTCATAGGCTGGTCCTGGCCACCTCAAGTCAAGGAGGGGAGTGAGGTGTTGAACTCCCCCCCTCACATCTTGGAGAGGCGTGTGTGGAACCCTACACACCACCACCTCGCTTCCCAAGTAATAGGGGGTGATGAATGTCCCCAAACCCATCGCCCCGGGACCCATTTAGGGGACCTAGAAAAGGGCGTTGTTCGCCCTCCGCCAACGCCTAGTACACCTTCTGCGGGCCGGTTGAGTGGAAGAGATTTCCCGCTCCCTTTCCGCAGCTTCCTTCTGTGACATGACTGTTTCGAAAAAGGATACCACCGTATCCCGAACCTCCTTGCTGCCGACCATTGACAGCGACAGATGGCTGCCTACTTCTGAGATGAGGGCACAGCGTGGCTCTTCCCAAGTGGCACACTCTGCCAGCGTATGCCATGCAGTTTCCTCCCAGTATGCCATGGCATTCTCTGAGTCAACCATAAATGTTGTACGATATAAACACCGTTTATACGTTCAATTCCTGCTTTAATTTGATTCTATGCTCCATACAAGAAACTAACTTCGTGTAAATGGAGCTCAGAAAACCAGACACTGAATTTCATTCTGAATAGGGCAAGGATGATTATTATGATTATTATTATTATTATTTATTATTATTATTATTATTATTATGATGATTATTACTATATGTTCCCCTTTATAGGATCTGTTCTCAAAAGACTGGATTCGGTTCCAAAGACAGTTACGTAGTTTCGAGAAACTTAGAAGCATGGAAGTTTACTTTAAACCATTCACGAATTACTGCGGCGACAGTTTGGTATATGTCTAGTTCGTAACTAGATTGAGTTCGGGGTTTAGTACTTAAGGAAATTGCTGAAATACTTATCTAAAATATGCCTAAGTAATTGCTACAGCCGCAGAGGTTGATCACCTTTACACCTTTACATACTGAGACCCGCAGTTGAAGTTGCAGGAAGCAGTTGGTCCCGGCTGTCATTCGATGATTTTTGACAGTCATCACAGGTCTTCAAAAGCCCGAAACTCTGACGCGTATTATAATAACTAGTGATCGCCCATTGGTCGAAATTCGACCGTACTTCATTTGAATAGAAATACATTATTAAATGAAAAAAAAAATATATAATAACAAATATAAAAAAATAATATGGTTATATTTGACATTCAGTAACACTATAGACAAATTGTTGACTCTGTACTACTGTGGAGAGGATTCGCTGGGGGATGGTGATGGCCAGGACCAGGACATAGGTGTAATCAGTAAAGAATCCTTCTCCAGGACTCTCTTCTTTATTTTCTTAATACTTCTTAACTGCTGGACATGGAATGAATTATCACAGAAAGCTCTGTTTTTATAGAATTTTCCCTATTATTTTTAATTAATTATGACAGTTCAAAATGTCATAATTATAACCAGCCTGTACAATCTATAACCAGCCTGTACAATCGTGAGGCATACAACCTCTACAGTTTGCACACGACACTAAGTTTTGTATGGGAAACTTACTAATGCCATACTTGACACTCCCCATAAAACCACAAAAAATATTTCTTATAAATCTAAACTAAATTCCAATCGTCGCTAATACAAATAATATTAAAGACAAAAATATTTTCAATATAATCATAGATTTTAAAAATGAAATAGGTTATATATATCTATAAAATGAATTTATTACCTATGGTTATACTTGACATTCAGTAAGACTATAGACACAAAATCAGGCTTACCAACTTAGGGGTTTTCTCAAATTTAGGGGGTAAATAAGAGGATTGAGATTTTTTAGGGGCGTTCCATTTTTAGGGGTATTCTGAGGGATTTTTTGCCATCTTACATTTCTCATTATGTTTTTGATGACAATAAAAGTATTAGCGACTTCTAGTACGGTTCCTTGATACTAAGAATGCAGAGTGAATGATTAACAAATGTCGCGTAATAAATATAGACAAATATTACTACTGTGTGCCGGTCTATGATTACTGAACATTCGTTGGTTATTTTCATTATATTTTTTTAGCGGTTTTTTTTAGTAATTGTGGCAATTTTAGGCGTTTTTAAATTAAGCTTTAGGGGTAAATATCTCTGGGTGGTGGTAACACTGCACAAAATAATAAAGATAGATTTGGACAATGAACAAAAGAATATCTATGCATGTGTGTATTAGATACACGGTAATGAACAGTAGTGTGTGTAACGTGTTATTTATTGAAAATAATGTATTTTAACGAATAATTTTAAAAAAATATTAGCATTCGTCACTTCTTCTCTGTATAAACTATAAGTGTGCGAAATTTCATACTCCTCCGTCCGCCCAATTTTCGTAAAAAGGGATCCAAAGTTTTCGCTTCACGTATTAATATATAGATAATACACCTTGATAACTGAACTGGATAATTCCAGTAACTGGGTTGTAGAAGTAGAGTAGAATGGCAGTCGCTCCTTGTAAAATATTGATAATAATATCTAAATAATAATATCTTAGGACAACCAACACAACGTTCTCTGATCCCAAACTAGGCAGAGCCTGTACTATGGCAACCAGACAACTGATAAACATACTTATATATTTTCTAAATACAAACATATTATAGATAACTTACACCTAGACATAGAACAAATGATTGTGCTCATCACGCAAAGATTTGTCCTGGGTGGGAATCGAACCCACGACCTCAGTCTTTGCAGTCAGGGTCACTAACCACTAGACTAACAGGCCAGTCAGTCAGTGATAGTCAGCTTCATTCGGTTAGACTGGAAACCGACCACAATATAGTTAGCCAGGGTAGCTGACGTAGATAGATGACGATGATCTACAACACTTACTCATTGTCACACAATTTGTTTGTAGGTAGACTCCTTCACAAATATTTATTCAGATTTTTATATCAACGTAAAATCAGAGATATTTTTTGTCAAAAATTACGCGATAAAATGTCCATTCATTTTTTCTGCCGCAATGGTTCCTTAAAAAAGCGATGAAGTACGTTTTTTAATATCATGATTTATAAGTGAGTCTCGAAAATACTTAATATTTTATTTATTTATTTAAATTTGGATCTCCAACAAAAGATGTACACAATACATTGACACGTAAACAAAGGGTAACATGAGGTATTAAGTAGGTGTACTCCTTCACTTATAGGAGACCACAGCATGCACAAAAGAGTTTACAACTAAGCTAACAAAGTTACAATATTAATTATAGGTAAAATTTGGTAACAGTTTAAACATTATTAAAGGATATACACTAAAAAGAAGAATATGAAATACATTGAAATACTTAAATGAACACCTAGAGATATTTTAACAAGAACAGGTGACAAACGTTTTTGAATTGAAAAGAAATAGGTACTTACTTCTACTTATTTCTGGATGTTAAATTCAATGTTGAAATTAATATCACCGGCCGTTGACCTCGGTCACTATTTCAATAGAAATAAATAGATACTATTTTAGTGAGAGTTCTACGCAATTAACGTTTCTCAGTAATCTGATTGGATTTTAGAGCCTTGGAAATAAGTTATACTCTACATTAGTTGAAAATAGAAAGTTAACATCTTATCTATATTTTCATTTAAAAGGATATCAAAGAAAGTTAAGTACTATTTAGGTTCCATGCAAAGAAATAACTGTATGGCAAGTACTCTCCCTTTATTTCTCAATAGAGATCGAAATAAACATTTATGTTATCTACAAACTCTTCAAATACTACTTTAAGTAATTACAGAATCTCCAGATATAGGCACATTTAAAAGTTCCCAAAGCGAAATACTTTTTTGCCTATCGTTTGCCTGATCGCCTCTATCCTTAAAGTCAGGTAACGCAAAACTTTTCCCAACGAAAATTACTTTCGTACAAAATTTCACCCCTTATCAAATTCAATTGGAAAACTGCTGAATACCACTAACTTTTCTAAACGAAACGACCTATTGGGTTTAGGTAAAATTTCAGGAGCTACATACACTTGTAGGACTAGATTTTGTCCATTATCCGAAATTGGGTTTTTCGTGTTGTGTATGGTGTGAAAATATTTCTGACTAGCTGACCCAGCGAACTTCGTACCGCCTCAGAATCAATAAAGTTGTGTTAACTTATCAGATCCCACCAACACAAAGCAAAGAGCACCAAGTACCAGATACCCATGTTAGGTGAGCTTCTAACAAGCTATGCCAACCTGGTACTTCGAAGACCTAAAGCGTTTTCTAGCGACCACACAGCCATATTAGGTGAGCTCCTACCAAGTTATGCCAACCTAGTACTTTGAAGACATTTTACATTGTCCAAAGCACTCAAGTTTGTTAAGTATTGTGTTCTTAAATTTTCTAATTTTCCTCGCAATTTTTTAATTGTTTTCTTCCATAAGAACCTTCTCCTAACAATAACAAACACAACAACAACAAAAAAAAAGTGAAATCGGTCCAGCCGTTCACGCGTGATGGTGTGACCAAGGGAAATAGGGATTCATTTTTGTATATATAGATAGATTAGGTTTTCAATTTTTAAAACTGTGTCTGTTTTTTGTTTTATCTCATAGAAATGAACTGTACTTAGTGAAATACGCTTATTCACCAGTTTCAGAACTATATCACGTGTTTATTTGAACAACGTTTAAAAGAGTACATAGTGTTCGAATTTAACAAATTTTTGTATATTTTTGGAACGACAATAGCAACGGGTATTTAGCAAGCTTTCAGTCATAAATTCGCCCTATATGAAAGAGTACAGATTTTTCTATTGAATCGAAATGTTTTACTACGAAATTTAGGTACCAAAGGTGAATATGTAATTTTATATTATTCATAAAATTACAATATACAATACGCTTATTCTCGAGTTTCAGAACCACATCGCGCGTTATTTAAACAACGTGTAAAAAGGTATTTTTCTACTTTAACCAATTTTTGTATATTTTTTAGAACGACAATAGCGACGGGTATTGAGCCAGCTTTCAGTCTTAAATTCGTCCTATTTTATAGAGTACAGATTTTTCGATTGAATCGAAATGTTTTACTACGAAATTTAGATACAAAGGTGAATATGTAATTTAATATTATTCATAAAATTTAGATTAAAAAAGGGGCTTGTGGTTAAATAATTTAACAGCTGCACGGTTCTATCAATCAGGTTAAATAAAGGTGACCTTCTTTACATACCAAGACCGCTCCGTGCCTAAGCACGTCAAGCCATTGGTTTTGGCTGTCATTTGTGAATCAGTCGTTATGGGACGTCAGTAGCCCGAAAGTCTGATAACCAGTCTTACCAAGGGACATCGTATTACCCAGGGTCGTGGAGGTCAGATAGGCAGACGCTCCATTTAAAGTACTGGTATTCAGCTTTATCTGATTAGACTGGAAGCCAACCTCAACATAGTTGTGAAAAGGTTGGGCACATGAGGATTTGGATATAAAATAATTACTTAAATGATAAATTGAAATTCATTAACATAACCTCTACCAAATGGTTTGTGTGGTGGTGGTGTTATTTATGTGCTCTAGAGTAAATACTCTAGAGCACATAAATAACATAACACTTGTAACCCCCGAAATGTTAGGCACAGGTGTCGTTTCCAATAGTAACACCCACATAATATCAGTTACGTTTATAGACACAAATAAGAAGGTTTACTTAGACACAGTTCGTGGAACACAGAATACAAATCACAAAATAAAAAACAAAATGCAAGCACCAAACTAATTTGTATAATTTACCAAAAAAACACCAAAGAAATTCGAAACCATTACCTATTCTAACAGAACATCTCACCAATATTTATTGTTACTCGCAAAATCTTACATAACAGCATCCACAGAAAGTTTCATATCTATGATTTATGCTTCTTCTTGCGTCAATATTTGGTATCTTTCTCACAGCCCGATAGGCGTAATAGGTTCAGAAATAGCGATCTATTTTGTAAGGGTATCGCTTTTAGGAATATACAAGGAAATAAATTACTGATGTGTTATGGAGAACGTATGGTAGGTGGATCAAATTCTGACCACTTTTCGATATTTGAGTCTTCTTGTGCGTCGTGTCAATCACGTAATTAGCCTATATAACCTGCCGGGGTCGCGTGATGGTTCGAAAGAGATACCGTGACCCTGGCACATGGGCAACTGATGGAACACGGGTGGGTTTTAGTCAGTAAAAGTCTGACACGCCCTCCTGCTCCTCCCAGAGTGGGAAAAGTCATTTGATGATTTCGCATCCTGAAAAAAAAAAAAAAAAAGAAAAAAAACAAAAAAGCCTATATAATATTTCCTTCTCTCATTATGAAGGAGTGGGCCATAATCTACCACGCGGGCCCAGTGCGTGTTGGTAGATGTCGCATGTCATCGAATTGTTGACATGTCGGTTTCCTCACGATGTTTTCCTTCAACATTTTGAGAGCAGTGGTGACCAAATTAAATACACAAATTAAAGTGGCTAGCTGGTTTCAAAACCACGATAGCATCTCGTAAGTCGGGGCCAAAACCACTGGGCCAACGTTCCGTGTCGATGGCACGACAGAGGATACAATTTTAATGTTTGAGTAACAAGGGTTATTTATGTTAGTAGAAATAAGTTTTTTTAAATTATGTCATCTTATACGGGAGTAATAAATGCTAAAATAAACAAGCTGTTGCAGTGAAGTCTTGGCCGCCTGTCCACTTAGGTTTGCTGAAAACTTACCGAAGAGCTTACTTTGTTGTACTGTAAACTAAGGGTTTATTGCGTAACACAGTAACAGTAGCTATGGCTTTCATTTTGACAGCTCAAAAACATTCATTGCAGTATTACGTTGTTAAGCAGACAATTTTTTCAAACATATCAAGCAAGCAAACAATATCCTTAAACATGATTTAGATTCTGATTGATAGCATGGTAACACAATTAGGGCGCTGGTCTGTGTTGGAAAACCATTTTGTGTGAAATTAATTAATAACTTAAAGCAGAGATGCTTTAAGATGATGTTGTGTAAATAGACTCATAAAATTCTGATGCCATTTTAATTTCTAAAGTTTTACTTATAGCGTGCATAATACCATACGTATATGATCTACTAAGATATCATTCAGGCACTAACATATACTCTTTTGATAGTACGTGACTAAATATGGGTGAACTGCAGGTAAACCTCCGCCAAACCCTTCGGGAAAATAAGGTGTGTTGTTATATTTGTTAAACAAATAAAAAACCAATTACATTGCTTTCGGTTGAATTCGATACAACATTTTCGTTTCCTTTCAAATAAATATACTCACAGAGAACTAAGATAATCCTATTACTTTCTAGGTTTCCTTAAATACGATAGGTCGTTGCCCAGCCAGGCGGAAAACTTACATTTCCCCTTTTCCCTCGTCTCGATTGAAAGGTTCTCTATAAAATATATGTGGCTGGTTTTTTATGTAGTTTGCGTATAATAGGACCCACACAGATATCTATGTGGAATAAGTACATCTATGTATAGTATTTGTATCTTACAAAGCGACGCGCGGGTTACTCGTGGTTACCAAGTGTAGAAATATGATACGCTACTAATGTGTGTGTAAGTGCACACGTGCATGCGTGTTTGTTGTGTATTGTACGAGACAATAGCAAAGTTGGAAATATCTGCGTGTGTGTTAAATGCTGACGCTACTGTTCTTCACGCACACAGTCACAACGTGTTTGTACACTTACTACAAGCAAAGCTCGCATCTCTTATAAAAATGCTGAATCTTAAATAGGTACAGGTAGGAAAATTTATTGTTTATCAAGTTAACATTCTACGTCTACGTTCGGTGTTATAGCAATTTCATACAATATTGATATTAGGATCACTTAAGTTGATAGGCACTCAGTTAATTTAACAATCAAAATCTCAGACTTTATACTATAATATATCGGATAATTCTACCTTTAATAAGCTACTGTAGAGCAAATAAGACTATAAGGGCTTATTCAGACCGGCGCGATGCGACAGCGCGACGCGATTCTTGTAGAACAATTTCCATGAAGTTCACATAAAAAATGTTCTACGAGTGTCGCGTCGCGTTGCCGCGTCGCGCCGGTTTGTAGGAGGCTTAACGAGCCCGTAAAACAGTAATACTTCCAATGAAACCGAAACCGATTCTGTAAATAATATCATTCAAATATATATAGTAAATAGAAGAAAGAAATACCGCACTTACCGTCTGGGCGAGTCTTAACTAGCCTAGCGACAACTACTAAAGACAACATTAACTCAAGGCAAAACAACCAAACATAATCATAAAAATTACAAAATTATACTTTCCCCCGACATTTCATTTAGCTTCACAACGACTAACTAAATCCCACGTACACAGCATTATAAGTAGCGAATGATCTCAAAGAATAATGATCCGTTAAGATAATAACGTAATAGAATAATTCGCACAAATATAATGACGCTTTTCATATAACATCGGATCCACACGGTTTGATTTTAGTTGAACAAATTTTGTTGAAATACTTAAACTTTCATTTAAACTCACTGTTGGTTTCAACACCCTTAAACACCATGATGAAAATGTTAAAATTTTCGGTACCAATATGTTGGACTGTTATTTTGACTGACTGACTGACTGACTTGAGTATTTCTTTTATACAATTAAAACTTAATATATACAATTAAAAGGAACTGAGCTTGGACTTAGGACATAAGTATTTTTAGTAATTACCATTTAACCATGGGTTAATTATGGACGTGAACCACGTATGGGAGAGGTAATCTTTGAATCCTTAAGCCACCGCAGGAGACGCCGTGAGCGTCAGGAGTCCATAGCGGACTCCCTGCCTTCGTAGACACCGGCTTGCGGATGGCGAGCAATGGGTAGCTCAGCGCCCGGTAATGACCAGGCCCGGGTCGACGGCGAGTTGTTTCCAACGCGCGCCTCAAAGATATATCAGCAATAGTTGAAGGTATCTACTAAGGCCGATGCCTGTCAGGATCGTGGATTAGTTTGAAAGAGTTACCGTGGCCCTGGCACAGGCAACTGAAGGAACATGGACGGATTTTAGTCAGTAAAAGTCGGGAGAAGACATTTCATGATTTCCACCCGAAAAAAGGACTGAGAAGCTATTATTAGTATATGATAATAATAAACTGAAAAGTTATACGTATTGACAATAGTCTCTTAACGAGTTTTGCAAAAAAATCAGAAATAATTTGTATCCTACGAAATTCGACGTCGATTCGTCAATTTCCTTATATTTCATTTCATCTTTGAACTAAAGACCAAAGAAAACCAAATTTCTCTACCGCTTCATAATAATCAACAAAGATATTTATCTTTTTTCTTCTTTAAAACTTTACCTTGGTCTTATGCCAATAGTTGCTGATTTGCGTGTAGTCTTTAAGTTCGATTTTTGAAACATCGAAACTAAGTCTTACGCTATCCATGTACGTCACATTCTAAGTCAGTCTATAGTCGTTCTATTCTAATCTTATACCTTTAAACGAGCAATTCTTGTATATATATATATATATATAATCTGAATCTCAGAAACGGCTCCAACGATTTTCATGAAATTTAGTATACAAGGGGTTTCGGGGGCGATAAATCGATCTAGCTAGGATTCATTTTTATAAAATGTCGTTTTATTCGTGTTTTCAATAACCAACTTTATCGATAATTAACTTGAACATAAACTTATTATTTTAAACACAATTTACCAAAAAAAAAAAAATACAGTCGAATTGATAACCTCCTCCTTTTTTTGAAGTCGGTTAAAAATACCGAGCAAAGCTCGGTCAACCAGATATTTACTATAAAACGAAAAGAAATACATTTACGTGCATAAGACATACTAAGAGGTCGTTAGACGCCCTGCGTATTTAAAGTAATAATTGCTTCAGGACATTGTTGGGACTGCCGCGCTATTGTAGTTGTCTAGTATATTCGCTTTTGCGCATACCTATTGGTATTTTTACACCATAATGTGGACAAAAACAAATTCCAGCTTATCAAGAGCGCGGTCTAGTTCCAACGGCATCCGATGCTGATGGAATGATACGATGCACCTTTTGCTGTCGCACGTTGTGGAGGAACTGGTCAGAAGACAGCTAACCTTACATTTGTTTGTTTGTTTCTGTTAAATTTTTTAGTAACAATAGTTTTTAAGAATAATGTTACCAACAATTGGGCCAAGTTCCCATAAATAAATGTGTAATTTATATTACTGTACATAAATAAAAACCTCTTGATGGTCTATTCAAGATCGATTCATTGGCCAGCTGTATGTGCACAGCCCAAACAACCTTTAGACCTAAAATTCAAGTCTAAAGCTCGCCCTTGAAACTTTTAAAACAAAGACGTAAAAGCATTGAAATAAAACTAAGCATTTTCAATTCCATTCGAATATATTGGGTCGTTGTAGATTAAAGTGCAAAAATATTCACATTTCTATGACAAATTTGGTTCTAAAGCCAGTTTTGAAATCAGTTTTTTATGAATAGATTTTGGCTTACAGAACATGATTCACATTCGTTTGTTGTTGACTTCATAGGCACGTTATATCTTATGTCTTTAAACAAGCAATTCTTGTATATATATATATATATATATATATATATATATATAATATTATAAAGAGGAAACCTTTGTATTTTTGTATGTTTGTATTGAATAGGCTCAAAAACTACTGGACCGATTTCAAAATTTCTTTTACCATTACTTAGAAGAATTCTTCCGAATCCGTATAGGCTATATTTTATCCCGGAAAATAGATATAATTTTTCGTGCTGGTGAAAATTGTGGAGTAAGGCGTCGAAAAAACTGCCGTACGTTAACGATTCTCGCGAACGCTGCCTAAATGGTTAGAGATGTATGGTTGACTTCTATAGAAAAGTTGTAGAACTCAATAATGCCTACAAAAAAGTCCGTAATAGTATAAACCAAACATTTATATTTTAGCCATTATAACCACTTTTCCATAGAATAAAAGTAATTAAAATTATTAGCCTATGTTTATTGATCATATTATCGTCAAATACTAATCCTTATCCAAATAAACTATTTATTGAGCAAGATTGTTTTAATAGCTATAAAAAACTTTTTATTTTATTCCAATCGGACAATCCATTCAAAAGATATTACGAATTTAAAATTGTAATTGGTATTAAAATGAATGATGGTGTCACACGACTCGCACGGCGAAACCGCAGGGGAGGGGGGTGCACATCTATGAAGCAGGTTGCCGCGCGGCTCACTCGCGCGGTCGGCTCTGTACGCAGCGGACGCGGCCAAATCGAGTAAATTTACTGAATTAATGCACTTATTAAAATTGATTTCGGAACTATTTAGATACTCATTATCAAAAGTTCTTTTCAAAACAATTTTTTTTTCAGAGAGCTTAAAAAATAAATGTCCACCCGTGCGAAGCCGGGGCGGGTCGCTAGTATCTTATATCTTTAAACGAGCTATTCTTGTATATATATATATAATCTGAATCTCGGAAACGGCTCCAAAGATTTTCATGAAATTTAGTATACAGGTGGTTTCGGGGGCGATAAATCGATCTAGCTAGGATTTATTTTTATAAAATGTCGTTTTATTCGTGTTTTCAACGATAATCAACTTGAATATAAACTTATTGTTTTAAACACAATTTACCAAAAAATACCGAGCAAAGCTCGGTCATCCAGATATTATAGCATAATGGGACTATAATGTTCCTACTGATGGGACACAGGCCTACTTTTTTCCAGAGAGAATATGGTACAATCTATGACTCAGGCCCAGTGCGGTTTGGTAGATGTCACATAACTTCGAATTTTGGTTCTAAGACATGTTTGCTCCTGATATTTTCCTTCAACGTTTTTTAGAACATTGGTAATTAAATTATTTACACAAAGTAAAGGGTTCGGTTTGAACTCACGACCTACAACCCGTTAGTCGAAGCCAAATACTAATAGGCCACCACTGGTCTCTGCTCAGTACTGCTATATGCTCTATGTTAGGTATGTATGGTGTGTTAACATTTTCGGCTTTAGTATATAATCTGTTTTTCTAGCAATGTAGCTTTACATTATTTACATGTTGTATATTTCTCTATGACTGTTTAATATTTATTTTAAAAATAAAAGTTTTATTTCAATTAAAACAATAACAGGCACTGAATCACAAGGAGTCGGTCAGTCAGAAAGATGAAACTAATTGCCCATTCCAAAGGTTCCTATGGAGAAAAATGGACAAAGAACTCCACGGTCACTCTGAAATC
This sequence comes from Aporophyla lueneburgensis, assembly GCA_932294355.1. Lineage (NCBI taxonomy): Eukaryota > Metazoa > Arthropoda > Insecta > Lepidoptera > Noctuidae > Aporophyla > Aporophyla lueneburgensis. The sequence goes on from OW028743.1 coordinate 26,100,952, forward strand.
AAATCGAATTATTGTTACAAAATAACAGTTTTAAGATTTAAAATATATATACATGTCAGAACAATATTGATAGCTGGGCACGTTAAATGTGTCGGAAATAAAAATAAACTAATAAAAAACAGCTGAGACATTACCAGTTCCAACTGACGACGCCCGTTCACAAACATGACGCATGGACCACCAACATTCAGCTCAAACATTTTGAAGGTCTATCACACACACCACCATCAGCAAGACATTTCAGTAAGCGTGACATAGCCTCATCAGCGAGAGCATATAACGTTCTTCTTAATCTTACAAAGACACATAGCGTTCTTAACATCTGGATATCACACGAATAATATGTAAAGTTTAAGACGCTTTATCAACTTCGTGTAATTTTATCTTTTGTCGAAATTTTAACAAAACACTTTATTACACTTCGTCATGAGCTTGATATTTGAAAACGACTTTAAGGCAGACTGTTACTGCTAACTGAACAATGGTAAAGTTTTAGCGCTCATTCGTCGCTCTACCCTTTATTGGACTTTTATGTAGGTAGAATTTAACAAGTAGGTAAAGATAATAGTCATATATTTTGTTTTTTTTTTAGGAGTCCTTAGTACTTGATACCTAATCTACTCGCCTACGCATATCTATGCCTACGCCTACCTAACCAAAGCCTCATGTGCATCACAGTGTCCGACGATATCATTATCGAAACCTTGAGTATTTTTTATTTAAAAGCTGATTTTTCAATCATCAAACATCTTTTATTTAAGAAATAAATATGAAAGTTTGCCAGCTTTCGTATCAGAAATACTATGTCAAATAGCAATATCAATCATTCAAATATGAGCTATCTGACGATTGTAAAAAGGGCTTTAAGGTTTCTTCAGATAGACATGACGTGACAACGCGACGCGACTCCTGTTTCTCTCATGACTCTCGGAATTTCTATGAATTTTTTATAGATATTTTCTATTAGCGTCGCATTGTGGCTATTTTCGGGAGCCTTTAAGAATACATAACTATGAAAACATTCACCAACCACCATAACAGGCGTATTAATTGCAATAACAACGTAGCTACCCATTTCTCATATTCATAAAAGTTATACTAGTTAAAAGCTAGCTTCTTCTCCTTAAGACGTTCAAAAATCCAGGCTTATAAACTTCAGGTCCGTTAGTTTGAACAGCTATTATGAAATATTTGGTCTTGAATAACATGTAGTGACAAGGGTTGAGAAAGGTATGCCTTCTAGTGCGGCTATGTGTAAAAAATGAGTCAAACGCGATTAACTGTCAGGATTTATTGAGAAAAGTGTTTTGGGTACACACCGTGAAATGTAAAATTGTATGCATGTCGGAATAATGATGAGCAGCACATCTTTTCAATGATAAGAAAGTTTAGGGTGTGCAAAATAATTTCACACATAATAAATCTACCCATAAATGTTTCAGCAACAAAGCTGATAATTTGTATAGCAAAGAGCCCATGTTTCATACTTGCCAAACAACACTAAAATGTAGTCACTTGAAAGTTACAATTAAAACAAAAAATAATACAGACCAACAAAATTCAAATTACACTCGGAACATCTTTTTAATTTTAAAATAAAGAACTCAGTTCAATTCAATCCAAATTCAAAATTTATAAATCGAAAACAAAACAAAACACATACACAGAAACTCCTTTTACCAATCTTCACGACCATTCCCGCGATCGACAAACATCGCATTCGAGTACAAAGTTGCCGTTTATAAATCAGCGCAGTATGTAACCGCCAGAAGTTGCCACCTGCTCCTGACAAGACAGGCTCCTTCAACTTTTGAACCGGGGATTTGTCTTTTGAAAACCCACCGTTTGGCTTGGTTTATGTGTGTGTTTTTTTTGCATTTATATAGTTGAATTTGTTTTGGGTAACTGGTTTGGAGTTGTTTATGGGTTGGGAATATTATGAAAGTTTTCCTTCGTAGAGGTAACTGCATGATTATATTATTTATTTATACGCCTACAGAAGGTTACTTTGTAGGAAAATAAATAGCTATTTACTTTTACGGTACAAAGATGGAGCTCTACTATTAAAATATATAATAATAGACGCAAGAATTTCACAATAACCCTTATTTAGATTTTAATTAGAGAGACCAATGTTTTCTTGTCTTCACATTTTACCAATAATGAAACCAAACTCCATCGCAAGCCATTTGAGTCTACTTGTAATCTGAGTGTAAGCCTAAACAAAAATTTGATCACGCTCAAACAAACGACCGGTACAATTTGAGTACAATCAACGGTAAATTGTTTATTGCTTTTAAAAGGCTAAATAATATTCCATTTCTGAGTTGTTCTACGGAACTAAGACGTCTAATATTAAATTGAATCTACATCGAATCGGCTTCAGAAATGAGTTCCGAAGCGGCCTTCGAGATGTTATATTAAAAGAAAAGTGAAACGAGACTTATATTAAATTAAATTCTGGACATCTGTCGTACACTCTGGCGTAATACGAAGAAAGATCCAGCATTAATGAATATTTGAATTAATAATTCCTTATTAGAATCAATTTGTAAATAATGTTGTTATAAATGTTGCTGTAGAGGAATTTGGATAAGATTTTAGAAGTTCGTTAAGTAAGTGAAAAATGTGTTCAAGAAACCTGGCATTATTATGTTATTGTTCGCTTACATAAAACACAATGAGATATAGATTTAATGTATAAAATTTTATCAATAAGTAATAAACGTTTTTCAGCCATATTATTGAAATGATTTGTAATTGATTTTCAGCAGGAGTTGATGGACGCTAAGAAAATGCTAAGCTCGTTGCTAAATTCAGGGCTAACTCTATTTAGATTGCTATCGACATACTGAGAAGAAAAGAAGAAGAAGAAGCTGCCTCCGGTTAGACTAAAAACTGACCCCCATGTAGTTCCAAATTGCTTACATTTTTGTATATGAACATATATTCATTTTTATTTCAAAATTCTTAGTGTTAATCCTGGTGTTGTTAAATTAAATAGATACACCTACGTTACTTGTATTCTGGTGCGCATTCAGTGAGCTGGAGTCTAGTTTGTTGGAATTATTCGGGGTTTTTCAAAATTTGCAGTTAAAAAACACATTTTTGGACCAAAAGTCAAAATTTTTCTAAGCAAATATTTCAGTAACGCCGTAGTTATGTGGCCTGCGTGGAGACGCGTCTTTTGTCACCTCGTCCGTGTGCCTAGCGAAATTAAAATTTGGCAATTGATTTAATTAATACAATTCACTGAACAACTTGCACAATCCAATAAAACCTTACTGTATTTTTCTTTTAATCCGACGGAATGAATGGGTTCATTTATTTTGTAGAACAATTTAGCGATATGTTAGTAGCAGAAATTACTAATCGTCTGTACTAGTATTGTTTGTAAGAATACAAAACGGGATTAAAATTGCCTAAGCCTGCCCTCGGGGCTCAGTTAGGTAACACCATAGGTACATCTACGCCACCTACTGTATATGCAAGCCATCTAATATGCACCATGTTGACTCCCAATTTTAATACCCAAGTATCAATCATAATAAATTCCCAAACTTCACCATCGTTACATTACCCCGAACAAGCTTTCGCTCGCAACATCCCCCTTATTTATAGCTTCTTACGTCAGCAAAGTTAAAAAAAAAACTAGTCTTCTGTATTACGACGTTGACGTTCCAATTTCCTGGATCCTTCCTACATAATAGAGTCAGTAGAGGCGACACTTAATTTCCAGCGAGCCGGCGACGTATTACTTACGTGAAACTATGAATAAATTCAACTTATTCTTCACTGGTCATTACTTGTTTATAATAGGATGAAACTGACTGCTGAGCATTAGGTTCTGGGATCGATTTCCAGGTCGGGCAAAGTGTTATTAGGTTTTCTTATCTGGAATTAAGAACTCAGAGTCTGGATTTGTGCCTGGCGCCCCTATTACATCGGACTTAAACAAACCAAGTGAAAAGAGAGATAACTACACGTACACCTCTGTGCAACCCTTCAAGGAAGCACAGCGTGATGTTATGTTATGGTATGTGGAACTGGGTGGACATTTGAAAAAGAGAATTAAACTCATCGAAAACCATGTTGACTTTCAAATGATAAACACTTCACGAAATCATAAAGCCTCTCAAAACTTTTGAAGCTTCTACGGATGCACACTTTTAAAGTAATTGAGCCTCTTTATAGCTTTCTGGTCTGTCCTCACAATGTCGTAAATACTAAACTAGGGCATACTGATTAAATCGGTAAAATTAAATTAGAACTGCTACCAACGACGAGCGAGCCGATCGAGCGAAGCGAGCGAGGTGCAGCCGGTGAGCGCTACATTCAAGTTTGTGGCAGTTACTTGGGCATTTTGCATTTTTAGGACCCCAAAATAGGAAGTTTTTGAGATCATTAAGTAAGATAGTTCCATAATATTTTTAGAATTGTATAATGGGAATATTAGAGGTTTGATTAAATTATTGCCTTATATTTCCGATTTTCTTAAGGAAAGCTCATAAATTGCTTTTGAGACAAACTCAGGTTGATTGTTTTGGTAATGAAGACTGTTTTCCATTTGTTTTTTTACTCAATCATGGTTGTTTACAAACAAGATAAAACGGTGAACTTTAAGAAAAATGTGTTTTTAGGGTTCCGTTGCCAAATGGCAAAAAACGGAACCCTTATAGATTCGTCATGTCTGTCTGTCTGTCTGTCTGTCAGTCCGTCCGTATGTCACAGCCACTTTTCTCCGAAACTATAAGAGCTATGCTATTGAAACTTGGTAAGTAGATATATTCTGTGAACCGCATTAAGACTTTCACACTAAAATGGAAAAAAAAACAATAAATTTTGGGGTTCCCCATACTTAGAACTGAAACTCAAAAATGTTTTTTTCATCAAACCCACACGTGTGGGGTGTCTATGGATTGGTCTTTAAAAATGGTATTGAGGTTTCTAGTATCATTTTTTTCTAAACTGAAGAGTTTGCGCGAGAGACACTTCCAAAGTGATAAAATGTCCCCCCTCCCCCCGTAACTTCTAAAATAAGAGAATGATAAATCTAAAAAAAATATATGATGTACATAACCATGTAAACTTCCACCGAAAATTGGTTTGAACGAGATCTAGTAAGTAGTTTTTTTTAATACGTCATAAATCTTAAACCGCAATTTACCTTTCATTCAATCAACTCAAACATAAAAATTTAAAAAAAAATATTTTATTTCATAAACTTATGTTTATGAAATTAAATGTTTTTTTTTTAAATTAAATGTTTTGTTTTAAACCTTAAGCATAAACCGAGAATACCTACAGGTTTGTACGGAACCCTCGGTGCGCGAGTCCGACTCGCACTTGGCCGGTTTTTTTATCGTTGTATGATTTTTATTATCATCGGTTTTATTATCGGCGGGGATCCAGTCTTGAGAGAGCTCGCGAGTCGCTTCAACTCCGTCATTCCAGAGGGTACAACGCCCGAAGCGTGGAGCAGAGGTGCGGTGGTTCTGTTCTTCAAAAAAGGTGACAAAACCTTGCTGAAGAAATATAGACCCATCTCACTTCTGAGCCACGTATACAAGCTGTTCTCGAGAGTCGTCACGAACCGTCTCGCCAGGAGACTTGACGTGTTCCAGCCACCAGAACAAGCCGGTTTTCGAAAAGGCTTCAGTACCGTAGACGACATCCATACTGTTCGGCAAATTGTACAGAAAACCGAGGAGTACAACCAGCCGCTGTGTATGGCATTTGTGAACTACGAGAAAGCCTTCGACTGTATCGAAATATGGGCAGTTCTGGCCTCTCTGCAACGATGTCGAATTGACTGGCGCTACATCGAAGTGTTGAGATGCCTGTATGACGCTGCCACGATGACTGTTCAGATCCAGGATACGAAAACCAGTCCAATCCAACTGCTCAGGGGGGTGAGACAGGGGGATCTGATATCCCCGAAACTGTTTACCAAAGCGTTGGAGGACGTATTCAAGACGCTGGACTGGACTGAACAGGGTATCAATGTGAATAGCGAGTACATCTCACACCTTCGCTTTGCCGATGACATCGTCGTTATGGCAGAGACGCTGGAACATTTGGACCAGATGCTGCACAGCCTGAATGGAGCCTCCCGGCGGGTTGGCCTCGGCATGAATTTGGACAAGACGAAAGTCATGTTCAACGCGCACGTCATGCCGAGTCCAATCCGCATCAAGGGTTCGCTTCTCGAGGTTGTGAAGGAGTACGTCTACTTAGGACAAGTCGTCCAGCTCGGTAGACACAACTTTGAGAAGGAAGCCGACAGGAGGATCCAGTTGGGTTGGGCAGCGTTTGGGAAACTTTGTCAAGTCTTCTCGTCGCCTATCCCGCAATGTCTGAAGACCAAAGTCTTCAACCAGTGCGTCCTGCCCGTAATGACATTATGGTGCCGAAACATGGACACTGACAGTTGGGCTGGTCCACAAATTCAAGGTCGCTCAGCGTGCTATGGAGCGGGCTATGCTCGGAGTTTCTTTGAAGGATAAGATCAGAAATGGAATTATCCGGAAAAGAACTGGAGTTACCGACATAGCTCGCAAAGTAAGCAAACTGAAGTGGCAGTGGGCTTGCCATGTCTGTCGAGGGACCGATGGCCGATGGAGCAGACGAGTCCTGGAGTGGAGACCGCGTATCGGCAAGCGTAGCGTGGGACGCCCCCCAGCTCGGTGGACTGACGACTTAAAGAAAGTGGCTGGGGTAAACTGGATGCGGAAGGCGGAGGACAGGGTGTTGTGGCGGAATATGGGAGAGGCCTATGTCCAGCAGTGGACTGCGATAGGCTGAGTTGATTGAGATCTCATTCAAACCAATTTTTGGTGGAAGGTTATATGGTAATGTACAACATATTTTTTTTTACTTTTATCGTTCTCTTATATTAGAAGTTACGGGGGGGGGGGGGGGGGAATACATTTTACCACTTTGGAAGTGTCTTTCGCGCAAACTATTCAGTTTAAAAAAAAATTATATCAGAAACCTCAATATCATTTTTGAAGACCTATCCATAGATACTACACACGTATGGGTTTGATGAAAAAAAAAAATTGAGTTTCAGTTCTAAGTATGAGGAACCCCAAAATTTATTGGTTTTTTTTCTCTTTCTGTGTGAAAATCTTAATGCGGTTCACAAAATACATCTACTTACCAAGTTTCAACAGCATAGCTCTTATAGAAAAAAAGTGGCTGTAACATACGGACAGACAGACAGACAGTTATGACGAATCTATAAGGGTTCCATTTTTCGCCATTTGGCAACGGAACACTAAAAAGTTCCCACTGACTATAGTAATAATTATTTTAATTGTGCATGTTTAAAATACGTAATGTAGATTGTCACCAGCCCGCTTATAACGTTTCGACTGCTAGGACACAGGCCTGCTCTCTGTGTGAGGAAGTAAGCCATAATCTACCACACGGGTATAGTGCGGGTTTTGTTATATATCACAAGTCTTCGAATGTTTTGTTCTAGGACATGCCGGTTTCATCACGATGTTTTTCTTCAACGTTTTGAGAGCAGTAGTGATGAAATAAAAAAAAACACTAAGTAAAGTGCCTACGTGTGTTCGAACTCACGACCTTTATAAGACACTCCTAAGTCTCGGCTGATGCCATTGGGCTACCACTGCTCTTCTAATGTAGAATACATGATTTAAATTAATGTGATAATCCAATCGCCATACTGTATATGAAAGAATATTCTATTATAAAATATATTTTGGCCAAAATATCCAAGTGCGTGCACATTACTAATACGGACACTTGAATAAGTGCGCAAATATTAATATTTGTAAACTCGGCAGCCACTTGACACTGTGCACTGAGCGACTTATCATTCCTCAGAGGTTCTAAGAGTCAACTGGGAGTAAGTGGGTAATATATTATTTTTCTAACTCGATGGGGTTACAAACTATCATAATATTGCACAGTCCTAATCTATAAATAATGACTTTATGGATTTTGCTGATACATTTAAAAGTTTTTGGGAAAACTAATCTTTTAAATTTATTTAAACTGCACGAACGATTTCAAACGAATAAGTGCTTAACAAGGTTTTTATGGGACTCAAGGGACTAGATTCATGCTTTGAACACAACTAGTGAAATGCTAACCGTGTGAATAAAGATGTTATTTTCGTTGTGATTTTTCGAGTTTTCTTTAAAAATGTCAGCAAAACATCTTATTGGACAGAACATAGTTGCATAGTGTGCTTGTATAAAATATACGTAAATGGCATATACATAAATAGTGAAAGGACCACCATTGATGCACAAACTTATCTATACTAATCCCCTAGCGATAATTTTTCATCGGTTATAATAAAAAAAATGCTGTGTCTTTCAATGGTGCAATACAGTACATACCTTACGTAGGTAACTCAACATGTATGTAACAGCGTTTTTTTTTTATAACCTGTAACAGGAGTGCTGAATCGTGTATTTAATGTATTGTAACAGTTGACCGTTGACGTCCCTCCAACTCTGAACATAGCTGATATCTTCTTGAACATCAGTTTACAGGGTCAAATTCAAATAGCTGGCAATAAAACCACGTGTTACCAAAAAACTCTTGCATCAATCAATGCATACCTAAAACGAAAGACAGTAACAATAAAAAAAAATCCAACGTTGTCATAATTTTAAATAACACTTACATGTACATTAAGGCCGGACGTAAAAAATAACACCACCCCATTTCTTCCCGTGGGTGTCGTAAAAGGCGACTAAGGGACTTACTAGAGACTGGGCAGCAGCATTTTTTATGTTACCACCATACTGCGATCGCCAAACCGCCTGCCAAGCGTGGCGATTATGGCAAAGCCCCCCAAATTGGGGGAGGCCTAAGTCCAGCAGTGGACGTCTTACGGCTGAAATGATGTACATTAAGGCTAAAAGGGTAACGTCTTATCAGCAAATTTCATTTGATCCTGTACACCTTTATCTATCCTTCGAGAGATACAAGCTTACTTTCGGTACGAAAAAAGTAATAATACTCACTCCTGTTATCCCGGCAGGCGCATTGCCCTAACGATAGATGTCCACAACCCGCCTTAAGAGGGACAAGCTTTTAGATAAGGCTTACACTGCTAAAACCAAAAGTACACCGCAAGTATATACCACAAGCAATACTTCGATATAGGAGTTAAATAAATTCTTGTGTGTATTTTGTCGTACATGTTATTCGGATCACGGCGGTGTCCATGATTTATTCCACGTCACGTTCGCGACTTATCAGTCTCTAGCGAGAATCAGGCTGGCTCATATATCCTCTAGCGAAATGGAATGGAATGCTCCATAAAAACTCTTCCCTTGACTTTCGGTTCATTTTGAAGTATTTTATGTGCTTAGAAGAAGGTGCGGCTTTTTGGATATTAGAGATTTTATCTGTGAAATATTTTAATGGTATTCATTCAAAAAAATATCTTCAGGATTAAGAGGCTAATGGTATTACACAGTGCGACTAATTGGCATAACCTGTTTTGATCGCGGGGTTGAAATCCTTATGGATGTCCTCCACCCTGGTGTCATAGGGGCCTGTCAGACTCTTACTGACTAAACCACTCCAGTGCTCCTTCCCGCACCTCCGTCGGGATCTGATGCGACTTCCGCGATCATAGGCTGGTCCTGGCCACCTCAAGTCAAGGAGGAGAGTGAGGTGTTGAACTCCCCCCCTCACATCTTGGAGAGGCGTGTGTGGAACCCTACACACAACCACCTCGCTTCCCAAGTAATAGGGGGTGATGAATGTCCCCAAACCCATCGCCCCGGGACCCATTTAGGGGACCTAGAAAAGGGCGTTGTTCGCCCTCCGCCAACGCCTAGTACACCTTCTGCGGGCCGGTTGAGTGGATGAGATTTCCCGCTCCCTTTCCGCAGCTTCCTTCTGTGACATGACTGTTTCGAAAAAAGATACCACCGTATCCCGAACCTCCTTGCTGCCGACCATTGACGTGACAGCGGCTGGCAGCGACAGGTGGCTGCCTACTTCTGAAATGAGGGCACAGCGTGGCTCTTCCCAAGTGGCACACTCTGCCAGCGTATGCCATGCAGTTTCCTCCCAGTATGCCATGGCATTCTCTGAGTCAACCATAAATGTTGTACGATATAAACACCGTTTATACGTTCAATTCCTCCTTTAATTTGATTCTATGCTCCATACAAGAAACTAACTTCGTGTAAATGGAGCTCAAAAAACCAGACACTGAATTTCATTCTGAATAGGGCAAGGATGATTATTATATGTTCCCCTTTATAGGATCTGTTCTCAAAAGACTGGATTCGGTTCCAAAGACAGTTACGTAGTTTCGAGAAACTTAGAAGCATGGAAGTTTACTTTAAGCCATTCACGAATTACTGCGGCGACAGTTTGGTATATGTCTAGTTCGTAACTAGATTGAGTTCGGGGTTTAGTACTTAAGGAAATTGCTGAAATACTTATCCAAAATATGCCTAAGTAATTGCTACAGCCGCAGAGGTTGATCACCTTTACACCTTTACATACTGAGACCCGCAGTTGAAGTTGCAGGAAGCAGTTGGTCCCGGCTGTCATTCGATGATTTTTGACAGTCATCACAGGTCTTCAAAAGCCCGAAAGTCTGACGTGTATTATAATAACTAGTGATCGCCCATTGGTCGAAATTCGACCGTACTTCATTTGAATAGAAATACATTATTAAATGAAAAAAAAAATATAATAACAAATATAAAAAAATAATATGGTTATATTTGACATTCAGTAACACTATAGACAAGTTGTTGACTCTGTACTACTGTGGAGAGGATTCGCTGGGGGATGGTGATGGCCAGGACCAGGACATAGGTGTAATGAGAAAAGAATCCTTCTCCAGGACTCTCTTCTTTATTTTCTCAATACTTCTTAACTGTTGGACATGGAATGAATTATCACAGAAAGCTCTGTTTTTATAGAATTTTCCCTATTATTTTTAATTAATTATGACAGTTCAAAATGTCATAATTATAACCAGCCTGTACAATCTATGACCAGCCTGTACAATCGTGAGGCATACAACCTCTACAGTTTGCACACGACACTAAGTTTTGTATGGGAAACTTACCAATGCCATACTTGACACTCCCCATAAAACCACAAAAAATATTTCTTACTAGCTTCCGCCCGCGACTCCGTCCGCGCGGATGTCGGTCTTCGCGTGGATGGTTTATTTCTCCCTTTTGAGTAACTCTGACAATGACATCTTATAAATATCTATTGGACCCAAATACGGCTAAGCCTATAATAATTAAGGAGATCCCTCTATTGAGCTACTGCTGTTGAGCTCGTTCTGTAGAAATACCAACCTAAATAAACCAATTTACGATGAAACTTAAACTACGTACGTACTATAATATTTACAAATAACTGATCGGAACAGTAATCAAAAAGGTCGCGCTGAAAAGCACGGTTTAAAATTACACGCATACAATATTAATTCCACGGACGACCGCTCGCCACACTGGACACGTCCGCTCGCATCAAAATTCAGAATTTAATGCATCGCGCGGCGTTTTTTCTTTTTTTTTTTGTGTGGCGTCTTGTAGTTAATCCTGAAAAGATTCTTACTACTTAAACGGATTTAGACCCGGCGAGTTCTAACCACCTTTTTAGGCCTCCAGCCGGGGCTTATTATACTAAAAACTAAAGCGAAAGCTCTAAGGGTTACCCCGAGGGGGGTACGAACCTCGGCTTAGGCGATCACTGGTAGGGGGACAGCAAGGGACTGGCTGGATCTGGGTTAAATTATTTAGGGACTAATTTAAAGCTAACGGCGCAGCGTCGCGGGCTGGCTCTTGCAAGGGCATCGCGCGGCGCGGAACGCGGCTGCTTATATAGGAGTCGGGGAGGCGTGGCCCGCGTGTGCCGCAAACGGTTCAAGCCAAATCTGACTTTCGGCGCTACAGGTTACGGCGCTGAATCCACTGCGGGTAATGCAACGTGTGTTCGCGGTTCTACAGAACAACGTCTATGAATAAAACTGAAAAATAAGATTTTTTTTCTACGTATTTTTCCAGGATAAAAAGTATTCCATTTTATGCCCAGGATAATAAGGTATAATTATACCAAGTTTCATCGAAATCGAATCGTTAGTTTTCACGTGATGCCTGCATATACAGACAGACAGACAGACAGACAGACAAAAATTTTTTTAATCACATATTTGGGTTTGGTATCGATCCAGCAACATCCCCCGCTATTTATTTTTTCAATATTTTCAATGTACAGAATTGACCCTTCTATAGATTTATTACATGTTTAGATAAATCTAAACTAAATTCCAATCGTCGCTAATGCAAATAATATTAAAGACAAAATATTTTCAATATAATTATAGATTTTAAAAATGAAATAGGTTATATATATCTATAAAATTAATTTATTACCTATGGTTATACTTGACATTCAGTAAGACTATAGACACAAAATCAGGCTTACCAACTTAGGGGTTTTCCCAAATTTAGGGGGTAAATAAGAGGATTGAGATTTTTTAGGGGCGTTCCATTTTTAGGGGTATTCTGAGGGATTTTTTGCCATCTTACATTTCTCATTGTGTTTTTGATTACAATAAAAGTATTAACTACATCTAGTACGGTTCCTTGATACTAAGAATGCAGAGTGAATGATTAACAAATGTTGCGTAATAAATATACTACTGTGTGCCGGTCTATGATTACTGAACATTCGTTGGTTATTTTCATTATAATTTTTTAGCGGTTTTTTTAGTAATTGTGGCAATTTTAGGCGTTTTTAAATTAAGCTTTAGGGGTAAATATTTCTGGGTGTTGGTAACACTGCACAAAATAATAAAGACAGATTTGGACAATAAACAAAAGAATATCTATGCATGTGTGTATTAGATACACGGTAATGAACAGTAGTGTGTGTAACGTGTTATTTATTGAAAATAATGTATTTTAACGAATAATTTTAAAAAAATATTAGCATTCGTCACTTCTTCTCTGTATAAACTATAAGTGTGCGAAATTTCATACTCCTCCGTCCGCCCAATTTTCGTAAAAAGGGATCCAAAGTTTTCACTTCACGTATTAATATATAGATAATACACCTTGATAACTGAACAGTAACTGGGTTGTAGAAGTAGAGTAGAATGGCAGTCGCTCCTTGCAAAATATTGATAATAATATCTAATAATAATATCTTAGGACAACCAACACAACGTTGTCTGATCCCAAACTAGGCAGAGCCTATACTATGGCAACCAGACAACTGATAAACATACTTATATATTTTCTAAATACAAACATATTATAGATAACTTACACCTAGACATAGAACAAATGATTGTGCTCATCACGCAAAGATTTGTCCTGGGTGGGAATCGAACCCACGGCCTCAGTCTTTGCAGTCAGGGTCACTAACCACTAGACTAACAGGCCAGTCAGTCAGTGATAGTCAGCTTCATTCGGTTAGACTGGAAGCCGACCACAATATAGTTAGCCAGGGTAGCTGACGTAGATAGATGACGATGATCTACAACACTTACTCATTGTCACACAATTTGTTTGTAGGTAGATTCCTTCACAAATATTTATTCAGATTTTTATATCAACGTAAAATCAGAGATATTTTTTGTCAAAAATTACGCGATAAAATGTCCATTCATTTTTTCTGCCGCAATGGTTCCTTAAAAAAGCGATGAAGTAAGTTTTTATATCATGATTTATAACTAAGTCTCGAAAATTATTTTATTTATTTATTTAAATTTGGATCTCCAACAAAAGATGTTCACAATACATTGACACGTAAACAAAGGGTAACATGAGGTATTAAGTAGGTGTACTCCTTCACTTATAGGAGACCACAGCATGCACAAAAGAGTTTACAACTAAGCTAACAAAGTTAAAATATTAATTATAGGTAAAATTTGGTAACAGTTTAAACATTATTAAACACTACAAAGTCAAAAATAACTTTAATTTCGAAAGTCGGTGTCTTAGGCTCTGTATTTAAGGTTTTTCCCACCGACTTCCGAAATTAAAGTTATTTTTGATTTTGTAGTGTTTTTTTTTTAAGGAAGTTGGTTGTTTTTTTGTGTAAAAAGTTTTTAATTTTTAACTTTTTAGTTGTGGTAGATACTCCGCACTAATCTAATCGCGTTATTCGTTCATTTGTCGCGCAAATACATAATGCAAATTTAAGACTTCTATGGTTTTCACATGGACTCCATTGTCCAAATGGAACCAAATTAAAATGGGACCATTCGGGAAGCACCAGCTTTCAAAAAAAAAAGAATCATCAAAATCGGTTCACCCAGTCAAAAGTTATGAGGTAACAAACATAAAAAAAAAATACAGTCGAATTGATAACCTCCTCCTTTTTTTGAAGTCGGTTAAAAAGAAGAATATGAAATACATTGAAATACTTAAATGAACACCTAGAGATATTTTAACAAGAACAGGTGACAAACGTTTTTGAATTGAAAAGAAATAGGTACTTACTTCTACTTATTTCTGGATGTTAAATTCAATGTTGAAATTAATATCACCGGCCGTTGACCTCGGTCCCTATTTCAATAGAAATAAACAGATACTATTTTAGTGAGAGTTTCTACTCAATTAACGTTTCTCAGTAATCTGATTAGATTTTAGAGCCTTGGAAATAAGTTATACTCTACATTAGTTGAAAATAGAAAGTTAACATCTTATCTATATTTTCATTTAAAAGGATATCAAAGAAAGTTAAGTACTATTTAGGTTCCATGCAAAGAAATAACTGTATGGCAAGTACTCTCCCTTTATTTCTCAATTGAGATCGAAATAAACATTTATGTTATCTACAAACTCTTCAAATACTACTTTAAGTAATTACAGAATCTCCAGATATAGGCACATTTAAAAGTTCCCAAAGTGAAATACTTTTTTGCCTATCGTTTGCCTGATCGCCTCTATCCTTAAAGTCAGGTAACGCAAAACTTTTCCCAACAAAAATTACTTTCGTACAAAATTTCACCCCTTATCAAATTCAATTGGAAAACTGCTGAATACCACAAACTTTTCTAAACGAAACTACCTATTGGGTTTAGGTAAAATTTCAGGAGCTACATACACTTTTAGGACTAGATTTTGTCCATTATCCGAAATTGGGTTTTTCGTGTTGTGTATGGTGTGAAAATATTTCTGACTAGCTGACCCAGCGAACTTCGTACCGCCTCAGAATCAATAAAGTTGTGTTAACTTATCAGATCCCACCAACACAAAGCAAAGAGCACCAAGTACCAGATACCCATGTTAGGTGAGCTTCTACCAAGCTATGCCAACCTGGTACTTCGAAGACATAAAGCGTTTTCTAGCGACCACACAGTCATATTAGGTGAGCTCCTACCAAGTTATGCCAACCTGGTACTTCGAAGACATTTTACATTGTCCAAAGCACTCAAGTTTGTTAAGTATTGTGTTCTTAAATTTTCTAATTTTCCGCGCAATTTTTGAATTGTTTTCTTCCATAAGAACCTTCTCCTAACAATAACAAACACAACAACAACAAAAAAAAGTGAAATCGGTCCAGCCGTTCACGCGTGATGGTGTGACCAAGGGAAATAGGGATTCATTTTTGTATATATAGATAGATTAGGTTTTCAATTTTTAAAACTGTGTCTGTTTTTTGTTTTATCTCATAGAAATGAACTGTACTTAGTGAAATACGCTTATTCACCAGTTTCAGAACTATATCACGTGTTTATTTGAACAACGTTTAAAAGAGTACATATTGTTCGAATTTAACAAATTTTTGTATATTTTTTGAACGACAATAGCAACAGATATTTAGCAAGCTTTCAGTCATAAATTCGTCCTATATGAAAGAGTACAGATTTTTCTATTGAATCGAAATGTTTTACTACGAAATTTAGGTACCAAAGGTGAATATGTAATTTTATATTATTCATAAAATTACAATATACAATACGCTTATTCTCGAGTTTCAGAACCACATCGCGCGTTATTTAAACAACGTGTAAAAAGGTATTTTTCTACTTTAACCAATTTTTGTATATTTTTTAGAACGACAATAGCGACGGGTATTGAGCCAGCTTTCAGTCTTAAATTCGTCCTATTTTATAGAGTACAGATTTTTCGATTGAATCGAAATGTTTTACTACGAAATTTAGATACAAAGGTGAATATGTAATTTAATATTATTCATAAAATTTAGATTAAAAAAGGGGCTTGTGGTTAAATAATTTAACAGCTGCACGGTTCTATCAATCAGGTTAAATAAAGGTGACCTTCTTTACATACCAAGACCGCTCCGTGCCTAAGCACGTCAAGCCATTGGTTTTGGCTGTCATTTGTGAATCAGTCGTTATGGGGCGTCAGTAGCCCGAAAGTCTGATAATCAGTCTTACCAAGGGACATCGTATTACCCAGGGTTGTGGAGGTCAGATAGGCAGACGCTCCATTTAAAGTACTGGTATTCAGCTTTATCTGATTAGACTGGAAGCCAACCTCAACAAAGTTGTGAAAAGGTTGGGCACATGAGGATTTGGATATAAAATAATTACTTAAATGATAAATTGAAATTCATTAACATAACCTCTACCAAATGGTTTGTGTGGTGGTGGTGTTATTTATATGCTCTAGAGTAAATACTCTAGAGCACATAAATAACATAACACTTGTAACCCTCGAAATGTTAGGCAGAGGTGTCGTTTCCAATAGTAACACCCACATAATATCAGTTACGTTTATAGACACAAATAAGAAGGTTTACTTAGACACAGTTCGTGGAACACAGAATACAAATCACAAAATAAAAAACAAAATGCAAGCACCAAACTAATTTGTATAATTTACCAAAAAAAACACCAAAGAAATTCGAAACCATTACCTATTCTAACAGAACATCTCACCAATATTTATTGTTACTCGCAAAATCTTACATAACAGCATCCACAGAAAGTTTCATATCTATGATTTATGCTTCTTCTTGCGTCAATATTTGGTATCTTTCTCACAGCCCGATAGGCGTAATAGGTTCAGAAATAGCGATCTATTTTGTAAGGGTATCGCTTTTAGGAATATACAAGGAAATAAATTACTGATGTGTTATGGAGAACGTATGGTAGGTGGATCAAATTCTGATCACTTTTCGATATTTGAGTCTTCTTGTGCGTCGTGTCAATCACGTAATTAGCCTATATAACCTGCCGGGGTCGCGTGATGGTTCGAAAGAGATACCGTGACCCTGGCACATGGGCAACTGATGGAACACGGGTGGGTTTTAGTCAGTAAAAGTCTGACACGCCCTCCTGCTCCTCCCAGAGTGGGAAAAGTCATTTGATGATTTCGCATCCTGAAAAAAAAAAAAAACAAAAAAGCCTATATAATATTTCCTTCTCTCATTATGAAGGAGTGGGCCATAATCTACCACGCGGGCCCAGTGCGTGTTGGTAGATGTCGCATGTCATCGAATTGTTGACATGTCGGTTTCCTCACGATGTTTTCCTTCAACATTTTGAGAGCAGTGGTGACCAAATTAAATACACAAATTAAAGTGGCTGGCTGGTTTCAAAACCACGATAGCATCTCGTAAGTCGGGGCCAAAACCACTGGGCCAACGTTCCGTGTCGATGGCACGACAGAGGATACAATTTTAATGTTTGAGTAACAAGGGTTATTTATGTTAGTAGAAATAAGTTTTTTTTAAATTATGTCATCTTATACGGGAGTAATAAATGCTAAAATAAACAAGCTGTTGCAGTGAAGTCTTGGCCGCCTGTCCACTTAGGTTTGCTGAAAACTTACCGAAGAGCTTACTTTGTTGTACTGTAAACTAAGGGTTTATTGCGTAACACAGTAACAGTAGCTATGGCTTTCATTTTGACAGCTCAAAAACATTCATTGCAGTATTACGTTGTTAAGCAGACAATTTTTTCAAACATATCAAGCAAGCAAACAATATCCTTAAACATGATTTAGATTCTGATTGATAGTATGGTTACACAATTAGGGCGCTGGTCTGTGTTGCAAAACCGTTTTGTGTGAGATTAATTAATAACTTAAAGCAGAGATGCTTTAAGATGATGTTGTGTAAATAGACTCATAAAATTCTGATGCCATTTTAATTTCTAAAGTTTTACTTATAGCGTGCATAATACCATACGTATATGATCTACTAAGATATCATTCAGGCACTAACATATATTCTTTTGATAGTACGTGACTAAATATGGGTGAACTGCAGGTAAACCTCCGCCAAACCCTTCGGGAAAATAAGATGTGTTGTTATATTTGTTAAACAAATAAATAACCAATTACAGTACTTTCGGTTGAATTCGATAGAAAATTTTCTTTTCCTTTCAAATAAATATACTCACAGAGAACTAAGAAGTTTCTATTACTTTCTAGGTTTCCTTAAATACGATAGGTCGTTACCCAGCCAGGCGGAAAACTTATATTTCCCTTTTTCCCTCGTCTCGATTGAAAGGTTCTCTATAAAATATATGTGGCTGTTTTTGTATGTAGTTTACGTATAATAGCACCCACACAGATATCTATGTGGGTGGAATAAGTACATACATGTATAATATTTGTATCTCACAAAGCGACGCGCGAGTTACTTGTGGTTACCAAGTGTACAAATATGATACGCTACTAATGTGTGTGTAACATGTGCATGTTTGTGTGTTATGAATTGTCCGAGATAATAGCAAAGTTGGGAATATGTGCGTGTATGTGTTAAATACTCACGCTACTTTTCTTCACGCACACAGTCACAGCGTCTTTGTACACTAACCACAAGCAAAACACGCATCTCTTTGTGAAGTAGTATTTTTATACTGTATCTGTGAATAGGTACAGTCAGGAAAATGTATTGTTAACCAAGTTAACATTCTACGTCGGTTTTCCGTGTTATATCTATTTCATACAACAGTGATATTAGGATAATTTAAGTTGGTAATCAATTTACTTAACAATAAATATCCCAGACTTAACTTAAGTACCTATATACAATATTATATCGGTGAATTCTACCTTTTAATGAGATTTTGTAGATCAAATAAGACTACTTCGAGCCTGTAAAATAGTATAACTTCCCATTAAACCGACATAATCTATAAATAATATTACTCAAATATCAGTAGTAAATAGTAAAGCATACCGCCCAGACGGTACAGTCATTCAGCTTCATCCGATAAATTTAGAGTCTTAACTAGCCTAGCGACAACCACTAAAGACAACATTAACTCAAGGCAAAACAACAAAACATAATCATAAAAATTACAAAATTATACTTTCCCTCAACATTTAATTTGGCTCTACAACGACTACCTAAATAAATCCCACGTAAACAGCATTACAAGTAGTTAATGATCTCAAAGAATAAATGAGTCGTTTTAAGATAATAACGTAATAGAATACTTTGCACAAATTGAATGACGCTGTTCATGTAACACTGGATTCGCATGGTTCGAGTTTAGTTCAATAACTTTTTTGATACAAAAAAAAATGTGCGTGGTTTTTATTTAACTCCGAATGTAAAGTAGTTTACTCTATCTATGAAATACTCAAACTATATTTTGATTTATTATGATATTGTTGACACTGTCTTAGATTATCATTTTGATATCACAGTATTGGTTACAGCACCCTCGAAAACCAAGAAAACTATCTCAGTCTCGCTCTGTCTGCTTCAATTAGGTTTATCTTATATCTTAAAACGAGCAATTCTTGTATATATAATCTGAATCTCGGAAACGGTTCCAACAATTTTCATGAAATTTAGTACACACGAGGTTTCGGGGGCAATAAATCGATCTAGCTAGGATTCATTTTTAGAAAATGTCGTTTTATTCATGTTTTTAATAATCAACATTATCGATATTCAACTTAAACACAAGCTTATGGTTTTTTTTATTGGATGAAAAATAAAAAATAAATATTTGTATTTAAATACTAGCTGACCCGACAGACGTTGTCCTGTCTTAACGATAACTATTTAATTCGAATTGGTATCTATATTATACGGTGTATCTATTCATACACGAAATATTTTAAGCGGTTCACCTGTAGGTGGTAAAGAAGCTATAGAAGCAAAAAGAATTTTTTTATCTAAGCTTTTTTGTATTTTCGTAATTATTATAACTAGTGATCGCCCATTGATCGAAATTCGACCGTACTTCATTTGAACAGAAATACATTATTAAATGAAAAAAAACATATATAATAAAAAATATTTAAAAAAATTGTTATATTTGACATTCAGTAACACTACAGACAAATAATATTAAAAACAAATATTCTCGATATGATCATAGATTTTAAAATTGAAGTAGGTTATACATATCCATAAAATTAATTTATTACCTATGGTTATACTTGACATTCAGTAATAGTTAGGGAGCTGGCGAGCAAAATTTCGACGTTATTAATAGTGATAATTATACCCTAAGAAACATCAAGGACCTCGGACCTCGTCTGCCACCATGGTGGCGCTGCGTTGTAAATTTACAGCGTTTCAACAATGTTTAAAAAAAAGGTGTGCTATATTATGCACACACGTCTGCCTCTGGGTTTGATGATCACAGTCATCCTGGAAACACAAAGAATCGAAAAGGCAGACATCCAGGGCTCTGATTTTTGTAGTAGGTATTCATTTTTTACATTTATTTTTATGATTAAAAAACTTTATATGAATTGCACACTTAGCAGATTTGAATTGTTCGATTAAAAACAATAAGAAAACCACGGAAAAATAGTCTGCCAACATGTTGCCTCTGCATTGTCTATTGACAGTGCTCCAAAAATGTAAAAAAAAACCGGCCAAGTGCGAGTCGGACTCGCGCACCGAGGGTTCCGTACAAACCTGTAGGTATTTTCGGTTTAAAAATATATATATGTTTTAATTTTTACATTTCAGTTGATTGAATGTCAGGTAAATTGCGGTTTACGATTTATGACGTTTTAAAAAAAAACTACTCACTCGATCTCGTTTAAACCAATTTTCGTTGGTAGTTTACATGGTAATGTACATCATATATTTTTTTTAGCTTTGTCATTCTCTTATTTTAGAAGTTACGGGGGGGGGGGACACACATTTTACCACTTTGGAAGTGTCTCTCGCGCAAACTATTCAGTTTAGAAAAAAATGATAATAGAAACCACATTACCATTTTTGAAGACCTATTCATAGATACCCCACACGTATGGGTTTGATGAAAAAAAACATTTTTGAGTTTCAGTTCTATGTATGGGGAACCCCAAAATTTATTGTTATTTTTCTATTTTAGTGTGAAAATCTTAATGCGGTTCACAGAATACACCTACTTACCAAGTTTCAACAGCATAGCTCTTATAGCTTCGGAATAAAATGGCTGTGACATACGGACGGACAGACAGACAGACAGACAGACAGACATGACGAATCTATAAGGGTTCCGTTTTTTGCCATTTGGCAACGGAACCCTAAAAAGGGGTGCTATATTATGCGCACACGTCTACGTCTTGAACTGATGTTTGAATTCCTTATGAAAACCAAGGAAATCGATGAGACAGACGTTCAGGCCTCTGATATTCCAAAGGCAGACCATTTGATTTTTTTTTTCAACTCGACGTTCGCGCCAAATCAAGCAGGTATAAAATATCCCCATAGATTTTTTCGTGGTGTCTCTCTTTTATTTGGGAATATGAGTGAGAACGGTATAACTCAGTTCCGACCTTTTCCGTATTATGAAACTAAATGTATAGAGCGTATAATATCTACATACAGCCTCCCCTTTTATTTTGCACGCTTTTCCTCTCAAAATCTACGTATTTTACATAAATAAAACGTGTTTAAAAAAGTTAAAGACTGTTCCTATCCAGATCCTAATCCTATTCAGATTACAATCAAGCATGCAGTTTAAAAAAAATACTTTCTAACTAAAGTTCCAAGCGCATTTCGTTTCTGGTTGGCATTGAGAAAAAAAATGATTGCATAGATTTCAGCTCCAGAAGTTTAATCGTTACCGTGAGTTAAGAGGATAATATTAAACAAAATTATAAGAATAAAACTATAAATAATAACAATAATCTCATGCAATACCCGCTGTCCCTTGATTCCGTGAATTTCAAAAAGTTATACAGCTGAAAATCAGTGAGCAAAGAGTCTGCCACATGTTTTTTCGAATCCACAGAGTCATAGTGAATCGAATGGGCGCAATGAAAACCGCGTGCAAATGACTTAGTAGAGCTTTTTTTTAACATTTTTACAACTCCGTCCCATGATAATGCAGAATCCTGAATGTCTGCCTCTTCGATTTTCTTCGTTTCCAAGATGATTGTGACGTGACCATGAACTCTAGAGACATACATGTGCAAATGATTTAATACCCCGATTTTTTAAGCAACTTCAATCCGCTGTAACGCGAAAACGCAGCGATCATCATTTCAGCCGAAAGACGTCCACTACTGGACATAAGCCTCCCCCGATTTGGAGGGGATTTGTCATAATCGCCACGATTGGCAGGCGGATTGGCGATCGCAGCATGGTGGCAAAATGCATAGAGAACGCTGCTGCCCATTCTCCAGCAAGTCCCTTAGTCGCCTTTTACGACACCCATGTGAAGAAATGGGGTGGTACCATTCTTTATGTCCGGCACGACACGGTACACGCAGCGATGTAGGACCTTAATTGATTGGACCAAATCGATTCGTAATTATTTAAACTGCAATCCACCTCGACGTGAAACGTGTGCAAGTCATATACCGAAATGCTCGCCAGCTCCCTAACTATAAGACTATAGACACAAAATAAAGACAGATATTGTCAATTGGACCATAAACAAAAGAATATCTATGCATGTGTGTATTAAATACACGGTAATGAATAGTAGTGTGCGTAACGTGTTATTTATTGAAAATAATATATATTTACGCATAATTTTAAAAAAATATTAGCATTCGTCACTTCTTCTCTGTATAAACTATAAGTGTGCGAAATTTCATACTCCTCCGTCCGCCCAATTTTCGTAAAAAGGGATCCAAAGTTTTCGCTTCACGTATTAATATATAGATTTTAAAACTGTTTGAGACGTTTTGCATAAAACCTTTACTCCAAATTCTATGAATGGCCCACCTGACGCTGCGAGGTTGGCGACCGGACGGCACGAGCATGGCCGCGGTGTCTCGGGCCAGAAAAAATAAGAAGGAGCCAGTATTTCTTATGCGCTTCAAATAATTTATAAATATAAAATTTTGAAAAAAATACATTCAGAAAATTTTTTTTTCGTTGCTGTAGCTTCTTTACCACCTACAGGTGTACCTCTTAAAATATTTCGTGTATGAATAGATACACCTTATAAATACAAATGAATCCCTATTTCCCTTGGTCACGCCATCACGCGTGAACGGCTGGACCGATTTCCCTTTTTTTTTTTACTTTTTTTAATTTTTTTTCTTTCATAAGAACCTTTTCTTGACAATAAAAAAAACAACAAAAAAAATAAAAGTGAAATCGGTCCAGCCGTTCACGCGTGATGGCGTGACCAAGGGAAATAGGGATTCATTTATATATACATACTAGCTGACCCGACAGACGTTGTCCTGTCTTAACGATAACTATTTCATTCAAATTGGTATCTATACGTATAGATATATAAAAATGAATCCCTACTTTTTTTACACTTTTTAATTTTTTTTTTCATAAGAACCTTCTCCTGACAATAACAAACACAACAAAAAATAAAAAAGTGAAATCGGTCCAGCCGTTCACGCGTGATGGCGTGACCAAGAGAAATAGGGATTCATTTTTATATATATAGATATAGATAATTTCTATAAAACACAAATTACAAAAAAAATACCAAGCAAAGCTCGGGCATCCAGGTACTATTATATGATTAGTGAGTGGCATAGCGCTTTTTCGACTATCGGTACAATGAAGTGCTGAAGTGTCTGTACGGAAACGTTTCTATGTCAGTCCGACTCCAGGACCGGACGTCGAATGCTATCCTTCTGCAGCGAGGTGTGAGACAGGGAGCCGTTATCTCTCCGAAACTGTTCACCGCTGCACTGGAGGATTTCTTCAAGTTTCTAGACTGGAGAGGGGTTGTGTGTCATCAAAATAGCGACTACATCGCTCACCTTCGGCTTGCCGACGATATAAATGGTTGAGACTATGGAGGACCTCAGTACAATGCTCGATGACCTACCTCAGTAGAGCTTTCGAATGAGTGGGTCTTAGAATGAACATGGATAAGACAAAGGTCATGTCAAATGCTCATGAACCACTCCAATGAAGATCGGAGGCGCTACGCTCGAAGTTGTGGACGAATATGTGTACCTAGGTCAGACTGTCCAGTTAGATGGGTTAGAAAGAGGTCAATCGTCGAATCCGACGCGGCTGACCAGCGTTCGGGAAGCTACGCAATATCTTCCTGTCCCACATCTTGCAGTGTCTCAACACGAAAGTCTTTGACCAGTGTATGTTGCCAGTGAAGACCTGCGGAACTGAAACGTGGTGCTCACAATGGGCCCTATTAGAAGGGTCAAAGTCACCGAAAGGGTGATAGAGAGGGCTATGCTTGGAGTTTCCCTACGTGATCGAATTAGAAATGAAGAGATCCGTAGAAGAACCAAGGTAACCGACATAGTCCGAAGAATTGACAAACTTAAGTGGCAGTAGGCAGGGTACATTGCTCGCAGAACAGATGGTCGATGGGGCCAGAAGGTTCTGGAGTGGTGACTGCGTAGGTACTGGAAGACGTAGCGTTGGAAGGGCTCCCACAAGATGGACCGAAAGCCGCAGGAATTAGCTTGATGAGAGAGGTATGGAATCGGTCGAGGTGGTGGTGCCTGGGGGAGGCCTATGTCCAGCAGTGGACGTCTTTCAGCTGTAATGGTGGTGATGATGATGATGATAACGCTTTTTTGTTGCGTAACACTTTTCCATTATTCGATTTCTAAAATCTGTCTCGTACCGTAAGCTGCGTTAAAGAATAACGTTCCGAAATACTTTAATTTTTTTTCTAAGTCTGTTCGAAAGCCAAACCAGTTTTGAAATTAAGGTCATACTATAGTTATAAGACGATGTGTTTCATCCATTTATTATCAACAAATGCGTTCCAAAAATTACCTATAATTACACGCAGTGACCATCAGATTTGTTATTAAGCTTCTACTAATTTGATTAACAGTACAATAACCATTCCCTTTTTATAGCACTTATTTTTTTTTGTCCATAACATTTGCACCAACTAAATGCATTTAATAAACATGATTATTTTCCTCAAAATTCAAGTTTTACGCTTCCATAAATCTAAAATATCTTAATTGACTTTGATGCCACTCAAAAACAACAAAACTAATATAACAAAACAATATGACCTGTTTGACTTGTTACCAGTAAATAGGTAAGTAATATTGTTTTCTAAGGATGTATTCACCACGTGTCTGCCTCTTTCGTCTAGAGCAGGGGTTCCCAAACTTATTTTGTCTACTGCCAACTTTGAGAATAAATTGATTTTTAGCGCCCCCATTTTAATAATAATCGCCCCCCGAAGCCTCTATCCAACGCCCCCATTTTTTTTTCTGGATCTCTTACCACCCCCCTTTAGGCCTCCAGCGCCCACAAGGGGGCGTTATCGCCCACTTTGGGAAAGGCTGGTCTAGAGGTTGCAAACACTACTGATGGGGTCCTGAGTAGGATTCCGAGGTTGGGCAAAGTGTAATTGAGCTTTGTCATTTGGACTTTCTCTTGAGCAGTCCGGAGTCTGTATTTGTGTTCGGTTGATGGTAATAGTTTCGCTCCCTCTACCATAAGACTAATGCATAACCGATGAAATGTGGATCTCTTCTACCTAACCTTTTAAGGAAACAAGGCATGATATTATGTTATGTTTATGGTTAGAGAACATTATTTCTCAAAAAAAAAAAATGTTTTCCCAAATTGCGCCAAACAAGAGTCAATGAAGAAAATTCCTTGGAAGTATATGATAAAATTATAAATAAATGTGTTGGGCGTGTTCTCGTTATGGTGAGGTAATTAAAGAGACGTGACTCCAAAGAAGAATATGTCTTTAATTCGGTTTCCACAATACTTCGTTATGACTAACTACGTACTAGGTATGCGACAAGGCAGGGCGGCGTGACGTGGACGACTGGCGAGCCGATCGCCCGCGCTCCCATATTCCGTCAAGAATGCAACTCGGCAAATTGCTATTACTAAGCCGCCACATCACACCCCCCCTTTTCCAAAAACAAATGTTACAATTAAAACATTTTTTTTTAACAATATGTATTTAAAACATAGTAAAACTACATACTTACATGACTATTACAGTACTCAGAAGTCTCTAAGCTTACAATATTGCTTACGATAATATTCTATACCTGTCAACATTCCAACAGTTGAGTGCTGCCTATTGTTTCAATTCTGTCGCTAAAATAGATCTTAAGTAACTTATTTTCTAACATGTTTGCGGTCTCATCGTTGCCGGAGCTCCGAGCCGACTTGAAATTATATATACGCTATACACATTATTAAGGGTAGTTACCATAACGCCCGCTCTGCAATAAATAAGTAACACCTCGAGGGTCGGCAGCGTTGGTTATGGTAACGCCATTCACTATATAAACTACGGATAAATACAACCTACGATATTAGGATCACTGGTTACAAATAACAAATTATATTTTGACCTGCTATTTTTAACAACCTTCTATGTACTTACATTATTTGTCAGGTGAGCCTAAATCGCACCGGTTGCTTAATCACTCGACCACAGCGTGTGGTTTTAGCCATAGGCGGTAGCGATTTTTGTCCACTTGATTTTATATCCGAATCACACTCATTATCAGTACCTATGTTTTCTGGCGGATTTTCTTCATTAATAATATACGCTGGTTTTAATCTGTCTATAGAAATGGTTGATTGACGATCACCTATTTGTATGTGAAAAGTTTTCTTATCCTTACTGATTACTTTATAAGGGCCGTTGTATGATGGGGTTAGCGAACTTTTTACCATATCATTCCTTAGAAAAACATGAGAACACGTATTTAAATCTTTATGGATGAATATTTTCCGCGAATCGCTGTTCTCTCTTGACTGTGGCCGCATACTATTTATGACGCTTCGAAGTTTGCTTACGAACGTTGGTTGATGATCTACTTTGGTTTTCTCGGTTTCGCAATAAAAATCGCCTGGTAGACGTAGGGTCTGTCCCAATACTAATTCCGCTGAACTTACATTATCATCATTTTTACAAGCCGCGCGAAGTCCCAACAATGCTGTCGGTAATTCATCGACCCATGACCTATTATCCTGTAGCCTAACCCTAATTGCAACCTTAAGTGAGCGATGCATTCTTTCAACCATTCCGTTCGCCTGCGGGTGATACGCTGTTGTACGTGTTTTTTTAATGCCTAAAATGTTTAGTAAACTTTTAAAAAGTTCGCTCTCAAACTGTCTTCCCTGATCACTTGTTAGTGTCAGGGGGCACCCGAACCTGCATACCCAGCCTTCGTATATGGCTTTTGCTACTGTGTCCGCGGTTATCTCTGTCACTGGAATTGCTTCAGGCCACCGCGTAAACCTGTCTATCATAGTGACGCAATACCTATAGCCTTCTTGTGACGTCGGTAGTGGACCAACGATATCGACGTGTAAATGCTCAAATCTATCTGTCAACGGAAAACTACTTAATTTGGAAACTGTATGGCGCTGTACTTTTACTTTTTGACAATGAATGCAAGCCCTTGCCCATCTGGTTACATCTTTGTTCATTTCTGGCCAAAAGAAACGTTTCGTTATCATCTTCCGTGTGGCCCTAATTCCGGGGTGGCTTATGTTATGTACTGTATCGAAAGCTAGTTTACGAAATTTGTGTGGGAGATATGGTCTTACCTGTTTATCTGAAATGCTACAATAAATTGTTTGATTACACAACGGTGAATGTATTTGTTTTAATACAATGTTACCTTGCGATTCTGCTAACATACGCGCCATTTGATCGTCTGTTTCCTGTGCTCGGGCGACTTCGTCGAAATCGATAGACGTTGCGCAAACAACGGACTCTACCCGCGATAGCGCGTCAGCAACCGGGTTCTCGCTTCCGTTGACGTATTGTATGTCGCTTGTGAATTCGCTGATATACAATAACTGCCTTGTGCGTCGTGGGGTCTCTCGATCGGTACCTATTTTAGAAAAAGCATACGTTAATGGTTTGTGGTCCGTGAGGATCGTAATCTCTCGACCTTCGATCATGTTTCTAAAATGTACGATAGCTAAATAAACTGCCAATAGCTCTCGATCGTAAGTGCTGTATTTTTGCTGGGCTTCCGATAGTCTCTTAGAAAAATAACCTAAGGGCCTCGTTTTTCCGGCGACTCCTTGTTGTAGAACTGCCCCCACGCATGTATTGGATGCGTCACACATTAGAGACAATCTACCTTTGTCCTCTGGATAAGCCAGTGTAATGGCGCTTTGTAGGCTTGCCTTACACTGCTCGAAAGCCGCCGTGGCCTTATCGTCCCATGTTATTTTTGACTTATCCTTTTTCTTGGCCCCATGCAAAAACTTATTTAACTCGGACTGGTGCTCAGCCGCTTGCTCTATGTGTAACCTATAAAAATTCACCATTCCCAGAAATCGTCGTAGCTGTTCGACGGTTTCCAGCCGCGGATAACCTTGTATAGCCTCGATTTTTTCTTTCAAAGGTTTTATCCCTTCCTGGCTGACATTGTACCCTAAAAATTCTATTTCCTGTTTACCAAAACAACATTTTGACAGATTAATAGTTATTCCAAACTGTTCGAATCTGCTAAAAACAAGGCTTAGATGTTTGCGAAGTAATTCGGCGTCGGTACTTCCAATTATTACGTCATCTATGTAACAGAATAGGTACGAACATTCCCCTTTCCGTTCTCCATTTAAATACTCTAATCCCTGTAAAACTGTATTGTTCATAAACCTCTGAAATGTTTGCGCTGCGTTACGCAAACCGAATGACATTCTAGGAAATTCGAACAGTCCAAATGGGGTAATGATCGCTGTTTTCTCTACATCCTGCGGTGCTACGCGAATATTATGATAGGCTCTATTAATGTCTAAACGTGCAAAAGTTTTCTTACCTGCTAGTCCATAGGTGAAGTCTTGTAGCCTTGGGATCGGGTATCTGTCCGGCTTCGTGATCGCGTTGAGTGCACGATAGTCGCCACAGGGTCTGATCTGGCCATCCTTCTTAGGCACGACGTGTAGCGCACTCGCCCATGGGCTCTTTGACGGCCTACATATACCTAATTCTTGCATTAACCTAAATTCGTCTTGTGCCATTTTATATCTATGCGGTGGCAACGGCCTAGCGCGGGAAAATACGGGAGGGCCTGTAGTCTCTATGTGATGGAATGTATTATGACTAGGCGGTTCTTTATACGATATCGGCTTGGTTATTTCTGAAAATTTTTCGAGCAAATCTTTGTACGGGTTATCATGCTGAATACTAGATATGGAAAATTCGGCACATTTCACTATAGTTGCTTCCCTACTCAAATTAGTGAGACCGTCAATCAACCTTTTATTATGTAAGTCTACGACTAATTGGTGTACCTTTAGAAAATCTGCCCCTATGATTGGCTGCTTCACATCGCAAACTATAAATGGCCATTTATAACTTCTACGTAAACCTAAGTTTAATTCTATAGTCACTACACCATAGGTTTTTATTTCTGAATTATTTGCTGCGAAAAGTTTGTACGTACACTCTTGATTTTGCTTTGTTTTCACTTTACTTACAGGTATCACTGACACGTTAGCGCCCGTGTCCACTAGATACACAATTCCCGTTTTAAAGTCTTTTACACAGAGTCGGTGATTCCCCGCGGCACAATCTTCCACCGTCGCTGACTGCACCGCGTCTAGTTTTCCGGCTTCTGCTGCTTCTTGGCCCAGCTACACGGCGATTCACACTCCCGCGCGTTGTTCCTATAGCGATAATGATGTCTGCACAGCCAGTCGGGTGATTTTGGTGTGCGCCGTCTCGGACTTTTGGATCTGAGTCGTTGTTGCCATTGCCCACCTTCTGTGTTCCTTGCCGTGCTTCTATTTCGCTGCCTTATCTCATTTATCTCCCCGCGCAATTCTTTCATTTCCATTACTAAATCCTTCAAGTGGTCGGCTACACTGTGGTTTGTTGATGTGCTTGGTGTTATGGATGCAACCTCGCCGTTTCCCAAAGTCTCTAATATTCTGTCTGCCTTCCTGGCCATATCTTCCAACTTGGTGTCTTCGCTCATTGCCAGCAGTGCGCGTACGTTGGGTGTTAGCTTATCCAGCCACAGCCTCTTTAGCGGTTCTTCTGTCAAATCGCATTTCTTCGCTAAAGTTGCCATTTTTCTTAGTAACTGCGACGGTTTTTGTGTTCCCAGGTCCATTTCATGCATTAATTTTTGAAATTGTTTATCTGCACTCTCTTCGTAAATGGACAATAATCGCTTTTTGATCGTTTCATATTTCCCTGTTTCCGGCGGTGCCTCGATGATGTCGGTTACTTGCTGTACAACGTCTGTGGGCAATCTCGCGAGCACCATATCATATTTTTGAGTGTCACCTTGCTTCTGTGGTGCCATTATTGCCTCAAATTGGCAGAACCACGATCTTGGTATTTCTCTCCAAAATTCCGGAACTCTCATTTGCACCGTAACCATCGCGACGTCTGCATTTGCTTCTGAAGTCCCGGGGGTTACCACTCGCGGGTTCATTTTGCGGAACGATATACACGCGTTGCTCTAATATAACTTTAGCACGCTGCGTTTTACTTTGCACCACGCGGTTTTTACGCCCCTGCCTCGTACGCTTTTTGAGTCACCTACTCTATTGTCACGAAAACGTAAAATCTTGAAATCGTCGAAAGGTCACCAGTGTTGGGCGTGTTCTCGTTATGGTGAGGTAATTAAAGAGACGTGACTCCAAAGAAGAATATGTCTTTAATTCGGTTTCCACAATACTTCGTTATGACTAACTACGTACTAGGTATGCGACAAGGCAGGGCGGCGTGACGTGGACGACTGGCGAGCCGATCGCCCGCGCTCCCATATTCCGTCAAGAATGCAACTCGGCAAATTGCTATTACTAAGCCGCCACAAATGTACGATCCCACCTAAGTCTTAACTCAAATTGAACAACTTTTAATGTCGTTAGAAAAACTATAATATTTTTCATTTGCAAGATCTCCCACAATCAGCCTAATGTTCCACTGCTGGGACACAGGCCTCCTCTCGGTGAGAGGGAGTGGGCCTTAATCCACCTCGCGGGCCCAGTGCGGGTTGGTAGATGTCACATGTCTTCGAATGTTTGGTTCTAAGACATGCCGGTTTCCTTACGATGTTTCTCTTCACCGTTTTGAGAGCAATGGTGATGAAATAATTTACACAAAGTAAAGCGCCTGTTTGAGTTCGAACTCACGACCTACTATTCGTAAGTCGTGGCCATTACCACTGGGCAACCACTGCTCTCAATCAGCCTATACTCGTACTTAATGTTTGCAATGGTACACAGGTCTCCTCTCGGTGAGAAGGAGTAGAACAAACTGCCAACACGAAGTGGGCACGCGTAGTGGATACGCTTGCCCACTTCATGTTGGCAGAAGTCACCTACCTTCGAATGTTTGGTTCCTGGACATGCCGGTTTCCTTACAATGATTTCCTTCACCGTTTTAGAGAAGTGATGATTTACTGAAAGCAGGCGCTTTCAGTAAACTATTTCATCATCACTTCTCTAAAACGGTCTACCATACGATCTGCGATCATTATGTATGTATGTTCCCACTATGTTTTAATATCTTCAACGCACAGCAAAACTTAAGGTTGCTGTGAAGGAAACCTAACCTATCGGCCATAAATATTAGATTATTACAGTCACCTATTGCCATGCTCATCCTTATTTAAACGTTATAAAGTTGAGTTTTATTCAGCAAATGGTTTCACTGCAGCTATTTTAAGTTGGTTTCAAATTACGAAGATTCTCCTAAGCTGTATATAAGGAGATAGAAGCTCGAATATGTCAGTAAATTGGTTCAAGTAGTTAAAAAAACAAGATGAAGTATTTCCTTGTGTTCACTTTGTTTGCGGCTTTCATAACCTTTGTTTGTGCAAAAAGTTTGAGCCCAGGTAAGTGAATTTTTTGTACAACCATTTCACTATTATGCCAAATTTATAGACTGCTTTAATAAATAAATAATGTGCACCAAACAGTATTAAGAGAAATTTCTGTGCTAATATTAAACAGTTCTGGGGGCTTACTCTTCAATGTAATTTGAATTCCAGTCTAATGCCAATACGATTCCAATGTTAATTTTGCATACACGTAATTCGGTACCCTTGAAAATAATAGTGTCAGCGTTGGAAAAACAACAACGCCCGATCTCGATTCCACTTAGTTCTAAAAGGTGTCCATTACACCTAATTTAAACACATTTTGGTGCTAGCGACAACTCAAGAATACGAAAAGTTCAAATTCCAATGTCAATCGATTGGAATTAAAATCAAGAGTAAGCACCCTAGAAGGAAATTTAAACTTAATTCTATTTATTAGATTCCTCTTAATACTTAAACCTCGTTCCACCAATAAATGATTAATAATTATATAATAATAGGTCTTTACCAATGATATATATCCATATTAGTATCGTGCCAAAACAATGAAAACATCGATGAAACTCTCCATTCCATACTTAAAAAAACATGCAACTGGATGAATGAACATAACCTCGAGATAAACTATTTCAAAACCAAATTAATTACTTTCTACCCGTATCAAAAAGCACCTTTAAATTTAGATTTTATTTTTAATGACTCAAAATTAGAAACCGTTAACGAATTTACCTTACTCGGACTAGTTATAGATACACATATAAACTGGAAATCACACATACAAAAAACTCACTCAAAAATTTCTAAATTCTCTTACGCCCTTCGTGAAATAAAAAAGACCACCAATATACAAACAGCTCTCACCACGTATTATGCCTATGCTTATGCATGGCTTAGCTATGGCGTCACCCTTTGGGGAAACAGCACAGACGCACAATCACTTTTCACACTGCAAAAGAAGTTAATAAGAATACTGGTAAACATTGAGCAAACAGATAGTTGTAAACCTTTCTTTCAAAAATATAATATTTTAACCCTTCCCTGTATATACATTTTAGAAACTTGTAAATTTGTCCGGAAACATCCAGAACTGTATTCAAAACGCGAAGACATACAGACACGCTATCTACTCAGACACCCATCTAGGCTTAACTTACCAAGTTCTCGATTAAAAATGCACTCTAACAGTCCCTACGTAATGTCTATTAAATTATATAATAAACTACCCGCAGCAATAAAAAAAGAAGAGAAAATAAATACATTCTTAAAAAACCTTAGACTATTTTTGATAAATAAAAGCTACTACTCAATAAACGAATACCTAAGTGATAAACTTATAAAGTCATAACTTAGGTACTCGACTTTAAACTACATATATGTATTTAAATCATAAGCATAATTTTATTATTATTACATATCTCAATCATATTTTGTATTTAATATTATGTTTATCAGAATTATAATACCGTAATCATTATTTATATTTGATCATTATTTTTATATTATTATAGAAGTTATCTAAGTAAGGCTACATAATTAACAAATGCTTCCTCTCTCCTAACTCACTTATTTTGCTGTGCCCGACAGGGTCCATATGATCTAATTATAAGTTTACCACCTAAGAACAAATGTGGAATGCAATAAAAGTATTGAGTATTGAGTATTGAGTATTGAAAATGCCGTTTTGTATGAAAAAAATTAAACGATTTTTTTTTATGTATTTTTTATTTTTATTAATCGAAATAATCACCCATGCAATCAATGCATCTTTGCCAACGCAGTAGCAGTTTATTGATGCCTTTCTTAAAAAAATCAGCTGGACGGGAGGCAACAAATTCTTCAAAGGCATTTTGTATACTGCCTCTCGGGTATTGAAATTTTTTCCCGCCAAGAAGTTATCCAAATTCTGGAAAAAGTAGTAGTCTGTAGGCGCAAGCTCTGGTGAGTAGGGCGGATGACGGAGAGCTTCCAACCCCAGTTCTTGCAACTTGGAGACCGTCTGCTGTGCAGTATGAGGTCGCGCGTTGTCGTGCAGGAGCAGCGGAGACGAGCGATTGACCAATGCTGGTTGGAGATGTGCCAGCTTCTCCATCATTGAGTTCAGTTCTTCATAGTACACATCTGCAGTAAAGCTCACCCCGTTTGGTAAGAAGCTGTGATGAATCACACCGGCGCTAGACCACCAAACAGTGACCATCACTTTTCTAGGGGTAAGTTTTCGTTTAGGGCATTGTTTAGGTGCTGAACCAGGATCCAACCAACTTGTTGAGCGCTTGCGGTTATCAAACAGAATCCATTTTTCATCGCAGGTAACAATGCGGTTCAAAATTCCTTCATTTGTGTGTCTGTTGAGCAGTGCAAGGCACGTCTCGACGCGTACTTCACGCTGGCGATCATTGAGTTCGTGGGGCACCCATTTGTCAAGCATTTTTACCTTGCCTATTTGACGCAAATGGACCAATATTGTTTTGACGCTAACGTCGAAAGCTGCTGCTAATTCAGCCGTAGATTGTGTATCATCAGCTTCCACAATCGCCTTTAATTCGTCATTGTCGACCAAAGTCTTCGGATGACCGCGAGGTTCATTTTTCAGATCGAAATTTCCAGAATGGAAGCAAGCAAACCAATAAAAGGTGGTGCGTTGGTTTGTAGTGTTAGCTCCGTAAACGTCGTTGATGTTGCGTGCCGCTTGTGCCGCGTTGCTGCCACGACGGTACTCATATTCCATAATTACTCGAATTTTTAACGTATGCATGATGACGAAAAAGATTGAAATGCGATGAAAATGTAACACTAATCAATAAACAAATGACTACTTTTGGAAAAAGAATTCCATGTTTTTAAAATAAAATTGATTTGAAATTAGAATTCTTAGACAAACAAAAATTATTTTGATTTGAAATGCCCAGTACAGCAGAACGGCAATTTCATATGTAAAGACCTAATATTTCTGTAAGTAGCTGTGTACAAATAATTTTACAGGTCAATCATATTTAAAATTCGATGAGGTTGGCATTTCCTATCTGACTACACTGAGAAGAAAGGCCGAAACAAACTCAGAGTGCACTGGTGTATGTAAAATATTTAAAAGAGTAACGGTATTTCTTGTCCATTTTTCTCCATACGAAACTACCGTTTGGAAGTGGTGACTAGAAATAATAATATTTGAATTATAATTTTGACGTTCATAAGTGCCTTTTATGGGCCTAATTGAAATGGGTACACTACATAAATACGAAAAACTTTATTCCGACAGTCACAAATACGATTTTCATCAGTCATAATTACTATTCTCAAAATACCGAGTTTCAATAGATCGAATAACAAAAATTCCGACTTAACGATAATTTGAAACATCAAAAATACGAATACCGATTATTAAAATACCGATTAATACAATTCCGAAAAAAAAACACCTTGTAAAACCGAATAGCAAGACAAATAACACATAATTGCTCGTCAGAGAGAAGTATAATATGGTGTTTAGTATGAGGAGGTAGAATTAAAGAACATGCAAGCAAGCATGCAGCGTGCAAGCAGACATGCAGCATGCAAGCAAGCATGCAACATAAAAGCAGGCATGCAACATGCAAGCAGGCAAGCAGGAAGCAAGCAGGCATGCAGCAAGCATTGTTTCTGTCACGGCTCCGGCGCTGCGGGGTTTGGGCGGCTCCACGCGTGCTTATCGTCACAGATGGCTTTAACGCACACCACCGCAGCTTCAGCTTGTACCTCAGCCGCGGCGGCGGGCCTTCAAGCCACCTGCTCCTCAGCTCGCGGGCCGCCCTACCCCTCCGCGCCTACGTAGGTTTAAGTTACACTCTAGGGGTAGGGCAGACAAGACTGCGTGAAGTCGGTTTTGCAGCGATTCGTTTCTGTCACTAAATTTTGTAGCACAACAGGTTGACTTTTAGTTTATTCGGAGTATTGAAGATCGGAGTGTCGTTTTTCGGACCGAGAACCCTTAGAGCATTTGATTCTTCGAACGTATGAAAATCGGAAAACTAACAAATCGCATTTACGACTTTCGGTAAAATAAATTTCGTGATTTTTAATAATAGACATTATAACTTTTAGGTATTATGAAATTCGGACTTTTGAAAATCGGAACATCGAAATTCGGAATAAAATATTTCGGAGTATTTGGGTGTTCCCAATTGAAATAAATGTTTTGACCTTGACGGGTGGCCCTAATAGGATCAACCGTACACAAATGCAGACTTCGGGTTGCTATTGCCAAAATCCTAACAGAAAAACCCGATAACTATTTGTCCGATCTAAGAATCAAAAACAGGACCAACACAACAATAACGTTTCCAACTACTATACCAACAAGGCAATACCATATTAAATAAACCAACTCAGCCTATCGTTGTCCACTGCTGGGACTCATAAGCCTCTCCCAGGCTGCAACATAAAATCGCCTCCTCCACCTTTCTGATCCACACTGTTCCAGTCAATTTTTTAAGGTCGTCGGTCCATCTAACTGGAGAGTATCCCAAACTTCACTTAACGATATGCGGTCTCCACTCCAGGACTCATATGCTCCACCAGACATGAGGACCTTCGACAAACATGGCCAGCCCAGTGTCACTTCAGCTTGCTTCCTCAGCAAGCTCAGCGGCTCACCTATCGGTTACTCCAGTTCTTTTCCGGATAAATTGCTATCTGTGGAGGCTTGTAAATGGCTTATCGTCAATTATCTCACTACTAATTTTGTATTGTCAGACGTAAGCCACCCATACATAAAAAAAAATGTGAACCAGCCCAACTGTCAGTAATCAAGTTTTGGCACCGTATATCATAATGGGCATGACACACAGGTTATGGTTACTTTGTTAATGTAAAATATCAATTAAATTCCGTTTCAGGAGATGACGCGGAAATCATCGGGGCTGGTCCCTGGAACAGAGTTCGTCGAGGTTACTGTGACTTCTTCCAATGCCAACGACACTGCTACAACTTGGGAGATGGAACTGGTCCTAAGGGAGGAGGCGTTTGCGTCAATACTCGTTGCGACTGTAATGTTCTTCCGAAAGACCATTAAATTGAAGCTTGAATGAACTATGTTTTTCTACTAATAAACACGAATGTGGCCTTACAAAATAATTTTATTTTTAAACCATCTATCTAGTTTTATATTTCGAACTTTATTCCGACGGTAAGAGCAAAACGGAGTGAGAAATAGTTTTATAAAGAAAAACTGCCTTTAATTTAAATTTGAATCTAAATTCTGGCGCTAAAAACATATTTAGTGATTTGTAGTGCAGTTTTGATAGATAAATTTACCTCCAACTGCAATGCAACTGTAGTAAGTGCGTCAATATCATAATGTTACCATAGACGAGCGCGTGACATATTGACCTACACGGAATTCTGAGCACTGTACAGCAACACCAAGGTACGAGAGTAACTTAGCTATTGATATGTTATTTTATGATTTTATTAATTAACATGTGGTATTGACCATACTGCACAAAAACATGTCAATTTTCCTCAATAAAATGTTTATTGTTTAACTTTGTATTATAAAGAATAATTAATTATATTTTCCATAAAATTAAACTACACTCGATGACCAACAGTCTAATACTCAATTTATATTATGAAGTTCATACAGTTTTGTTTACAGTATAAAATACTTTTACAATGGCAAATACTTTTAGTGGTAATCAAAACTTCGAAATTTTTTTTTAGTTGTATACAGAGTACATAAAAATTGGGTTACCTCATATCGCACGAATTTTCAAATAGCCTTTATGTGGCGCTTTATCGTGGTAATAAAGAACACTATCACATCCTAGTAGAAATACATCAAATTTCAATTCATCCTGTATTTTATTTAGTTAAACCACATATAGACTACCTTATAGAAATCTAATCTAGAAACATTGCAAACAACACAAAACAGACTAATCAAAAATGATTTAATTTCATGTTTCAAACATCAACACAGAAAATATATGAAGATACAAACATTTATGTATTATACATGTATACGAATACGCAAAATATTATGTCTGCGGACTGTCGAACGCTGGTATTTAGAATTCCAGCGTGGACATACTACTGTTAGTGAGAAATCTCGCGAAGGACGCCCAAAATCCGCCTTCACTGAAGATAACATCATTGCTGTGAGACAACCAATTCTCGAAGATCGTCATGTGACATATCGAGAGATAGAGGCTCTATTAGGCGTCTCAGGGACAACCATTCAAACTTAGGCCTGAAACAGCGTTAAGCAGGCACCCGCGCGGTTTCATACAAAAGTGCTCCATCGCGGGGACCAGCGCGGGGGTCCTTCACGGGGAGGCGCGCCCCGCACCCACGCAACGGGGCCCGCCTCCGTGCGACGGGACCTACCGCGGGGGCACGTGAGGTGCCCACTAGCGGTAACACGCACGGGCTTGTTCAGTAAATAACGCTAGGTGATACTCCGTGTGATAATACCGCCGTGTCATCAGCATAAGTTAATATGTCACAATATGGGAGTTTAAGATTGTATAGATCATTAATATAGATTAGAAACATAGTTGGTCCCAAGATACTACCTTGAGGAACCCCGTAATTTATTCATCACTCACCACCCTGCCGATACAAACAGACTGCGTCCGACCTGACAAGTAATCTTTAAAAATGCTTAGAGTTAGTCCACGTATGCCGTTGCCTTCCATTTTGGAGATAAGAATGGGAATTG
This sequence comes from Aporophyla lueneburgensis, assembly GCA_932294355.1. Lineage (NCBI taxonomy): Eukaryota > Metazoa > Arthropoda > Insecta > Lepidoptera > Noctuidae > Aporophyla > Aporophyla lueneburgensis. The sequence continues at coordinate 26,139,760 of OW028743.1, forward strand.
AGACCATGTCAAACGCTTTCGACAAGTCTAGCGACTTGATAGCCACATTTTCCGCAATTTTCCGGCCGACCGCAAATATTATTCGATCACATCCGAATCCGATCACATACACATCCGTAGTTCGTAAATTAAAATCACAGTTGTATACCAAAATAAAATATACAGTTAAAAAGCTGAAATAAATGAGATTTTTTTTTTATTAATTTTGAGGGTAGATGTTAGTTATGTTCGTTCTGGGTATTACAGTACCCCTTGGCGCTCTACAGGCTAGGAAGATTCCAAAACATTTCCGCTTTTTGTCTAGTAGTTTTATTGCCTTATTACTAAAGTCTGCAACCGCAACTATACAAGCACACCGTTAAAATTGAACTAGTGACTCTGCGTAAATCGGTCTCAATACTCAATTCTTTATTTCATTCCATATGTTACATAGATGGTAAAAATAAAAATGGTACAAGATCCCGCGACGGGGACCGTCGCGTCCGACTAAAGTTGTTCGTTCTCGAAGCACTTCAAAGAAGATGGTGGCCACGTTCGTTGGAAAAACCGGCCATGTTGCGACTGTTGCCCTTGAAGATCGTAGAACGGTTAACGCAGAGTGGTATACCACAGTTTGTTTACCACAAGTCATCGCCGAACTTCGAAAATATAACTCAAAACGACGCATCATCCTGCACCACAACAACGCAAGGTCACACAGCGCTCGTCAAACGATTGAGTATTTGAAGCAGGAAAAAGTACACATTCTTGTCCATCCTCCATACAGTCCTGACCTAAGCACTAATGATTTCTTTAAATTTCCTAAAATTAAGAAAAGTCTTATTGGTCAAAGGTTCCAGTCCGGTGAAGAAGTAGTCGACGCTTTCAAGTCAGCCATTTTGAACACCCCCACTTTAGAGTGGAATAAATGTTATAATAACTGGTTTGAGCGAATGGAAAAGTGTATTAAGCTACGTGGTGAATACTTTGAAAAACATTAAAAAGTACTATAAGGTTCTAGTTGTGTTTTTTTCTTTAAACGACAAAATTTAAAAGGCATGCCTCGTACAACACTAAATTTCACAAAAAAAGATCAAGTACACAAAATTAAACTGCGAAACTCTAATTACTTAGTAACACGTCTTCCCAGAACTGTTGATTACAGGAAAAGAAATATAGAATTTGAAGGTGTCAACATGTATAATAAAATACCGATGGAAAAAAACTTTTTAACAAAAAATTAAACCGCCGAAAAAACTGAAAAGCAAAAAATAATAAACCTTAAAATTATGAGTCGGCGCTTTGAGTGATCTTTATTCATTGATTTTTCAGCGCTGACTCAAAATTTTAAGGTTTATTATTTTTTGCTTTTCAGTTTTTTCGGCGGTTTAATTTTTTGTTGAAAAGTTTTTATTTTATTTTTTTGTGGCTTTAATGTACTTATATAAAAAATAATTTTTAAAATCGGACTACTCTGTATAAAGTTATGCGCGGTTATACATTAAAATCAGTGAGTAAAGAATCAATCATCCCCTGTTTTTCGACCCTTAGGGTTCGATTTTGCTTTCCAAATTTATATGGGACCACCTTGGGAGCATACCCTTTCCAATAGAAGAATTATCATAATCGGATCACTGTGTAAAAAATTATACGTGGTCATACATAAAAAAAAAAACAAAAAAATATACGCGTTGAATTGAGAACCTCCTCCGTATTTTTCGTCAGTTGATAAAAGACGCGAAAAGTGTGTCTTGTTTTGAAAAGAAACTTAAATTCTATATTGTGTCAATAGAAAATAAGAATAAAAAAATAAAACTAGTTTTAGCAAGTGCTCATGCAAGCGAATAAACATAATAATAATGTAAAAAAAACTTTATGAGTTAGTACACTGCCCATGTATGCCACATCTATTAATACATCAACTTTTATTCTATACCCGTGTTTACTCGGTTGGTGATTAGTTGTTTACTTGAATTTTATATCACTACTTTCATATTTTACTTTTTACGTCGTTTTTGTACGCTCAAAAACATTTTATGTTAATTTAATTTCTCAGTAAGTGAATTATTCTCCCTCTCATCGAGAGGAGGTCTGTGTCCCAGCAGTGGGAACATTATAGACTGATGATAAAGTGAATTATTGTTAATTCTTAATGAAAATATAAAGTTCATAAACCATTTTTGTTGATCGAAGTAAGGTATGTTAGTTATTTGCTTCAAGGGACTTAGTGCTAAGATGAAGAATTAAACAGTTGGTGAATAATGTTATATTAAAATGTATAATAATAAAATATATTGCGTCTATTTTTCTTCACTAACAATGACATATGTAAGTCTAACGTTAGAACACAAAAGTGGGGATAGAAACCATTAACTTCTTTAGTACTAAATATATTGCTCCTGGTACATATTTTTGCTCGACTGTACCTAGATAGTTAACATATTTAATCAGCACTTTAGAATTTGCTTGGCAATTTAAATAATGAGGTCCAACATCTGAAATGCATTCTGAATTATAATTTGATAAGGGCTTGTTAGGGCGTGTACAAGGGTCGCCTTTTTTGCACATCTAATTTTAATTCAAAACTTTCCCAAGATAATCTAATATACAAGACTCTTCACGTGACCAGAGGCAATTTTCTGGTGAAAGAATAGCTTTGCTAATCAACATGGCTATGCTGCTAGTATTTTGTTTTTTTTTTTCCTTTATATTATAGTTTTTTTGATGCCTGTGATTCTATTCGGTATTTTCTATATACATTGTTGTAATATTAATTATTATTGTAAGAAGACTATTATATTATCACAGAACTAAATAATTATTATTATAAAATGATCACCTTCAGCTTTTAGCGTTTAACGATTCCTTACATCTTCAAACTGATCAGGTACTACTTTAATTACATTATTTTGGCCACTAACTACACGTGGCTCCTCATGAGCCACCGCTAACTCAATCGGTTGATTCAACCTTCAAACTATCACCGTTTGGACTCTCAGATATCTGCTCATTCTCCTTCATTTCGATCGTCAATGAAAGATGGTATGTCTTATGTATCCTCTGACTTGGAATTTTGTACAATTAACTCATCCTCAATATTTTGACCAACGACGATGTTATTTTTTAATGTTTTGTCATCGCCATCATCATTTTCTTTTGACAAAGGTGCATTCTGATGTTCTGTAACATTACTAAAAGGATTAATGAATGAACTGGACTTAATTTCTTCCTCATGTTCACTATGGAACACTTTACTCGATCCCCTATCATCATTCGCAAGTCTGTACTCCTGGCACCTGCGTTCGTCATCATCATCATCATCATCATCATCACTTTTATCTTGGCAGCTTTAAATATCACTTTGTGAACCATCTTGTTTTGTGCTAAAAAATTAATCAGCATCGTTATCTACTTTAACGACGCTTCTCTGCCTTCTTCGGACATAACTTGTGCAATCTCTTATTCCCCTATACTATAGACATGGTTATCATCTTCACTGGAATTTGGCTCTCAATTTGTCACTTAATGTGTTAAAGAGCCGAGCTCAAAAGTCATAACATCGTAGTAATTATGGAGAAATCGGACAGCACCCTGAAGGTATTCGATTAATATTAGTGCTCAATTGCTCTCAAACCAAAACAAAAACCAATTACTTATTTATTTTTTTAGATATTTTTTCTGACTATGTCTCATTAATTCTGTCTCGTTGATTCTCTTACAATGTTTTATAATACCGTTGAGTTATGAGATATCAGTAGGAACACATTTTGTATTGGATGGTCACCTATGAACTGTAGCACCGGCAAGCGTAGCTTAGCTTTCGATCGATCCTTGCGGCTGTTATTATTTAGCATCGAGTCCCTCATGTCAGTTTGTCGCATATCGCGGAAACATGTTTTTAACGACTATGTACACTTTTTACTAATTATGTACACGATACAAATGAATTATTTTTTAATGGCTATTGAAATGTTTAGGTAATACTCGAGGGGTTGGGGCTGATAGCCGAAAGACAAACTCCATCTAGTTCGGCTACAGATGACTACACCACTTAATCTGACCTAAATTAGTCTGTTAAAATATTTTGTAATTTATGTCTAACTTCCTTTGAATATATTTTTTTATTATTATATTTATGTTACAGCAGTTATGGAGTAAAATTTCAACACCACAAGTTTATAATAGGCTTCACATTTCACAAACGACTGACACCAGTGTTAATTTCCTTCAGAAATGACATAAATTGAGTGGAAACCAATAATACCCGTACATGGGAGAGATGTACGGTGTACGGGGCTTTATCGCATCGTACGTGATGACATTTCTATTGAGCCGATGGCACTCACCGCCATACGAGCCTTAAGACCCTCCACTTCGAAACGACGATAATTGTATGTGGAAATGGAATATAAAAATACCATTCCCTTTGTACTGAATGGCGGGATTTCCGACGTTTTTTAAAGCAATAAGTACTCTTAATAATTTCTTTGGTGATGTGTTAAAGACGTTTTGTGAGTGTGTTTATTCAATTTTCTTTTCAAGGCAAAATGTAGCAAATTTTCAATATGTTACTTTTGCATGTGTACGAATCTGCTCTTACTGTAGCAATATTCAGCTTATACCGTTACCACTGCTGGGAAACAGGCCTTTTTTTTTTTTGATGGGAAATCACCCGTGTTCCATCAGTTGCCCATGTGCCAGGGTCACGGTATCTCTTTCGAACAATCACGCGACCCCGGCAGGCATCGGTCCTAGTAGACCCCTGCACTGCTGCTGACATCTCTTTGAAGCGCGTGTGGAACACTACGCGTCGTCGACCCGAGCCTGGTCCTTACCGGGCGGCGAGCTACCCATTGCTCGCCACCCGCAAGCTCACGCCTACGGTGGCCGGGAGTCCGCTATCGACTCCCGACGCCCGGGGCGTCTCCTCCTGCGGCGGCTAGGGACGTGAGGGCGCAGTGACTGCCACTCCCTCACGCGCCCCGCCTCCTCCTTCGCGAGCATTACTGCTTCGCAGAAGGAGGTGACGGCTTGCCATTCTCTCTCGCTCCGTACTATGGCTCGCACCAGGGCCGGACGCGAGAGGTCGCCGCCGCCGATTGCCTCCACGTGGACACGGCGGTGCTCCGCCCAGGCAGGGCACACCTCCACCGTATGCTCCACCGTGTCCTCCAGACAACCCTTACAATGGAAACACCCGGGCGTATCCTCCCGCTTTATCCTGAACAGGAACCCACCGAAGCACCCATGCCCGATGAGAACCTGCGTCAGGCGGAAGGTGATGACGCCGTGGCGCCTCTCTATCCACTCCTCAAAGAGGGGACTTACCGCCACAATTGTGGCGTGCCCTAAACAGGCCTCAACCTACCTGTTCTAGGACAAGTCGGTTTCTATACGATGTTTTCCTTCACCGTTTTGAGGGCGGTGGTGATAGAAAATGAGGATGAGTAATTGGAATTGGGAGTGGAAATTACACAACGTGAAGCGCCTGCCAAGGTTCGAACCCACGACCAACAAATCGTAAATTGGGCCAGCACTGGGCCAACAGTGCACTCTTACTGTATTAGCAGATAAATATCGTTTCAGCAACCTGTTACTGTTGTCCAATCCAACGATACTTACGTCAAAGGCGGTTTCAAGCATTGTTCGCTGCAATAGCCGTCAGACGTAACTTATGTGAATTGCTACACAAAGGTCTACACTGCTGCTACGCCGTAGCCGGCCTTGCTACGACAGCTCTCAGCAACAGAGTGCTACATTGTGGTTTGTGATCAATTGAGATAGGCGTCCATTTTCTGTTTAGTTTTACAGGATGGTTGGCTGATTATTTGGATAATTAAAGAATAATCTTCAAATAGCTATCCACCATTAACAATGAAAAACCAATTAAATTCATTCATAAATTTATAAATTACTGTGTTAATTCTACTTGAGATGAACTTTTTTTTTTAGTGGTCCTATAATTATCTGAATTTATTTGAAAATATTGTTACTATGCTTTTGAATTCTAAAACAGCAGCTTATACGCATATTCATATTCAAAGTGTATGAATTCAAAAGCCAATGTAACAATAAATGCTAACATGAAGTAGCACTTATATTACCGTATTCTTCCTATGAATTTGTATGCATGCATGCACTTAAGGGGAGCGACTAGTAATTGCATGACGTGATGCGGTCAGTATCAAGCTTTGTGACGTGACATTAACGCAATTGGAATTCTAGTCTAGTGCGGGACCGTGCGTTTTCAAAGGCACGTGTATAAGACACACTTTCATAAAAATGACGCTGACATTTTGTGAACAGTTTTATCATTGTATATTAGTAGCTTTGGTCTTTTGGCCTCGTATAGAACTGTTTTAATTGTTACCAGTTTTTTTTACACGCTTTATATTAGCTTCACTTGTATGTTTGTATGTTTGTTTGTAACCGACTCCTTATAGCGCGATTTTGACACACTTAAAACGACCAGATTTCATTCAAATTTTGCACACCTGTCAAAGACCGATGACAATACAATATTTCCATAAATTTGTGCCATTATCCTTGCCAGGGTTACCAGGACAACAAAAAAATTGTATTTCAAAACTACGCTGACATACGTCACAAACTACACTGACATACGTCTCAAAATTCGAAACACCCTAAAAAATAGAAAATAAATAATAGTAAAAAAAAATAACTAAAAAACACGCTTCCATAGAAAACCAAACTAAAAAGTAGAAAATAATGGAAAAAAGCGTGGGGTACCTGATATCAATAAAAAAAATACCTTAAAAAGCACCCCACGCTTTTTTCCATTATTTTAGTTTTTTTAAACTATTATTTTAATGTAATATATTATTTTTTAATTTCGGTACGGTTGTTTTTATGTATTTTTGTTTTTCTGTGTTCCTATTTTAATATTTTGTCTCTGTTTTTCCTGTGCGAGATATAGTATGTACTTTTAATAGTAGAAATTTTAAGTAAGTTTAGAAACGAATGTTCAAAAATGTGTCATATTTATTATTTTATTCAACTGTGTGTCAATAACACATTCATAGTACCTATGTACTATCTATCACTATACTATTAGAATCCTTAGTAATAAATGTTTTTAATGAACGTCCAAATTATAATGCAAGCTTATTTTATCTATTTCTCATAAGCAGTTTCCCTTAAATATTCCATTGTGGAAAACCCATTATTCATGAACAAACAATATTATTATTTAATATTTACTTCGAGAAATAATTTTCCTATTACTTTCTTCACGGCCTAAATTAAATGTCAGTTCCAATAGAAAATTAAATAAGTATGATTTTGGCACAATTATTTTTGTTTTCGTTTTCTGTTCTTTATTCGTTTGTAAGGAAAAAATGTGATGATTACGTAATTTTATCTCTAATTGTTTTATCACTCACGGTGTTAATATAAATTTGGGTATTTTTGTGAAGTATATTGAGTTGTTCAAGAACTACTAATTAACCTTTTCTAAATTTAGTGATTAGGTCATTCAAAGCCTCTACTTCAGTGTAATATAGTAACACTAGATGTTACGTAAAAATGTAACTAACCCAATGAAGCCCTTATGTCGTAGTAGTAAGGGCGATTATAATAGTGTAAGTGTTTGCGTAGACAAATATAAAACAACCTGTACGTTTGTATGTATTTATACTATTTTATTAATACTATTTTAATGTACATCAATATAATTTGTAGTTTTAAATGAAATCGCTTACAAAGACTTCATTTGAAACAATTAACTGAAACAGTTGGCTCTGTATGCCAACGTCATGTTGGGTCAAATATTGGAAAGTTAAGTTAGTTTCATAGACATCGATAAAAGTCTTTCTTTCTATTGAAAATAGGTAACCTAGGCTCCCGCAAACCGTCTCACACTTGACACCAAAGAGATTGTCAAACTTTGGAACTGTGATATTTTTACAATTTTCCTTTTTAAATTTAACAATCATACTTATTCTGAAAATTCACTAAATATTTGAAAGATAAATGGACTAATGGAAATAAATAACGGCAACTTACATTAAGTTGCCGTTATTTATTTTTCATGTTTTTCCAGTTGTCAAGTGTTAGTTTTGTTTTTTTTTCCAACAAGTGAACCTGTATAAATTATTTACAATCCAATTTTCGAAACACAATTTACCAAATTGACTTGCTTCTCGAATACAAAATATCCCTAAACAATTGTTTTAGTATTTTCAAGGACTAAGTTTTAGGTCCTAATTTACCAGACAAATAAATAATTAATTTATTGTTGGTCCAATTACGTGTTGGAAGTTTAAAATTTTTAGCTCTGAAACGTATTTCAATTAAATAGGTCTGTTTCAAGGATCCCTTTCCAGAAACTAATTTAATGTTTAGATTACAACGCAATTGTCTGGTACACGGGAAGTTTTGTTAGAAATGCGTGGCTGACAGAGCAGAAAACAACATGTCGCCCTACTACAAAAAGAATCCTAGAACATTATTTTTCTCAAGTACTACCCATTTATTTATTTAGTGGTACACCAACAGCAGTACCTACATAAAATCCATATAAAGGAAACAATCTATAAAATTAAATTAGATTGGAGTGGCTATCGGTCTCCGTCAAAAAACAGCTTTTTATTTAATGCATATGAAAGTTCATGCGGTACTTATAGCAACATTTTTTTTTTGTTGTTGACTGTCTCTCTGTTTGTTCCCACCTGTCGCTGAATCGGCTCAACCAATTCTGACGGAGCGTTCCTTCACTATTGTGTAACTATACCAAACCTAGATGAGACCTGCACAGACCAGGTAAATATGGCACAAAAGGGAAAGCCTAAACTCAGCAGTGACGAGACACATCCTGCATCGCGCAAGCAAAGTTTGCTGCGCAACAAAGATATACACCGTGACATTTTAATCGTCTTACAACGGCAGCTCACTTCATGTATCCAATGACTACTACACATCCATGAGAAAAAAAATAATATTTGAATAACTAAAAAAATTAAAACATTATTCATTACTAGCTTTTGCCAGCGGCTTCGCTCGCGTGGAGGTCGGAAATTATATAAAAAGTAGCCTATGTCCTTTCTCAGGCTCTAAACTATCTGTGTACCAAATTTCATTTAAATCGGTTCAGACGTTTTAGCAGGAAAGCGAGACAGACAGACAGACAGAGTTACTTTTGCATTTATAATATTATATATATACAAGATTATTTTTAGTATATGCGAAACCTGAATATAGTTTGTTCAGAATCAGTAACTGAATCGATTCCAATAATTTTTACACCATGTTATATTTTGTACCAAAAATATTTAATTACGCTTCCAAGTCGCGGGCCGCGCTGTTTTGTTTCGATTTTAAAATTATCATGTCTTTCTCGTATTCAAACGTCCATTACACGGAGATGGTACGTACACTAGCTGTTTGTGGTGATCTGCATATGTTTTTGCGTGGACAACTAGGTAACTTATCAAGCTTATAACTTTGTGATTATTAATGATACAGTTTTGTTTTTTTTTTTCATAGATTCTTTACACAAAAATACTAGACCCATAGATATCCAGAGATATGCCTTCATTGCGGAATAGTACGGAGTTCTAGTGTCGCCACTTATCTCCCACCCAAAAAATTACAACATTAACAAATAGTGTACTGACGACACACATTTAAAATTTGAACACGCACTCAAAGAAGAAAGCAGCTACACTAAATCAATTTCTAATAGCACACATACATAGAATGGGCGGGGCATTCACTTGTAAATACTTCCTATTTGCGAACATCCAATGCACACGCATGCAATTAGGGAGTCGAAAGCGATGGTCCATTATTTTTATCGATATTTAATTTTAGCACATTCTTGTAATTCGTTTAATTTCCTTTAAATATTTTTTTTTACCTTTCCGAAAATATAGCTAACTTTACTAAAATAAAATGGGCATATTTAAAAATTGTATTATCGGTTAAAAGGGAGTGCTCTCTGTTACTTATCATGCTGTAAAAATAAATAAAATAAATAATATATTACTTAACCTTAAAAAAAAACACAAATGCCTACCTACATTCAGGTTTGGTTTAATTCAGTTAGGCTAATGTTATACTCATATTCAAACTCGATCGCGTTAAGACATATTTCTAATGGAATTAAAATAGCGCCATCTAGCAAACTATTTTTAATGCTGATAGGATCGAATTCGGACGATTGTGGTCTTCACGGTGTTTCCACTTCCAGCGGAGAAAAGCGCAATATACAAATGCAAAGCCGCGAAACCACTCTCAGTTTGCGCACTCGCTGTTTACGTCGTTCGTGAGTGTGGAGCGGGTATAATAAAGAGTAGGCTTGAGTCCTAGCAGTGGGAACTGTTATAATAAAAATAAGGAAATACAAAATAAAAATCAAATAAAATTATTTATTGTCCAGTAAAATGTAAATATGGAGAATCATTAATTTGAATTTGTAGATTTGACTAATTAGCGACGGACCGCGAATTCTCTAATTTAAACTTCGAATCTTGGCTGCTCGGCTTTATGATTGACTAAGATGGGCGTGCGATTTAGTGATCAATAAAATAATATTACGCAAAATATATTTTTAATTTCAACAATATTTAACCATCGCAATCTTCAATACTAATCTTACTCGCTCAATAATATTGCGTAATATTATTAATCGTCTATGGCCCACCTTACGAAACCGCCAAATACCTAGACAGATGAAAAAAAAAAGAATATTTTTGTATATCGAAAACAAATTATTGTATTTTTTTTACCAAATATAAGTAGTTTGATGAAATATAATATTTATTTATCATATTACTGATCATATTGTACTTAAAAACTGTTAATTTGTGAAAATCTTTAGGTATAATATTACTTTAGTTTTTACACTTCACGACTAACTATATTGGAATTATAATGTCTTAATTTGGTTTAAACAACATTTAATTAATAGGTAATTTAACTCTTTTACTATACAAGTAATACGAGGATATCCATTGAGTTCTGTAAAAAAATATTCAACAGCAATAATACGCATATCGATAAAATCAGCCGCACGCAAACGATTGCACCACTCTACATATAAAACGTTCGTTTCGTTCGGGAAGATTCGGGCTAGTTCGGGTTAGTTCGAGTCGCTCCGGACGTAAGTTAGTAAATCATTTAAAAATTGATTTAAAATATAAAACAGTGACTTAATTGTTTACTAACCGGTGGTAGGACACGCTATTTGTCTTCAGGTTGATAGTATTTGACCTATTTTTACAAATAATTACTGCACAACTCGGCATTTTGGTTTTTTACGCACCAATAATGCACTGTACACAATCGCAAAGCGACTGAATGATGCGTACAGCCGGCACTCGAACATAAGACCAATTTTATAATATCGAGGCGGCACGTGCCACGCCCCCAAGGCATATCCCTCGATATCCGTGACTAGACCCGTGTTTCGGGTTTCGCATAAACAAAAATTAATGTTGTATATATATAAATATATAATATAAAATAATATATATAAATATATATAATATATACACGCTGATTTTTTAATGGTTGTTTTCCCGCGGCAGGGCGATTTGCCCTCAGTAGTATTATCGATTCATAGAGTAAAATTAAAAAAATTAAAATTAATTGTTTTCAAATAATTTAAAAAAATATGCATCAACTCGAAAGCATGAGAAACAGTAGTATACTACTAAACATAAAGCCTCCTACAAACCGGCGCGACGCGGCAGCGCGACGCGACACTCGTAGAACAATTTTTATGTGAACTTCATGGAAATTGTTCTACAAGAATCGCGTCGCGCTGTCGCGTCGCGCCGGTCTGAATAAGCCTTCACGTAGGTAGTAAAGAAACCGCACGTGCCGCCGCCCGATGCCGACAAAGACCCTTTGTCGGTGCCGCGCGTTCATAAATGTTCAGAGCAAAATAAGCTGTCGCGCGTAGTGATACGGCATAATTTAGCCCGCATGCGGCGAGCGCATCAAAGCAGTTCCCGCCCGGGACGCGGGCGCCGGCTCAATCAGTCGGGCCGTGACCGCCGTATGCGCATCACAGTGCGAAATCGCGATTTGCTAAAATGAATCGACATTACGTTTATTCGAATTTAGAGTACGTCGCTATGGTGCAGCTGTACGCTAGGGCTAATTACGACTCCCATGCTACCCGGCGACTTTACGCGGAGCCACAACACTTGGGGTCGCTTCGCCTTCGCGGGGTTCTGAACCCCTATGTCCCACAGGCCCGGACGATAGTAGCGGCGACACAGCGGCTACTCGACTATGGACAGTTCGAGACACCAGTGCATGCACAGGGCAGAGGTCGACCGGCCGTGTATTCACCAGAGCTCGACGAGGAGATCATCGAGTACTTTGAACGGGATCCTCGTCGAAGTACGCGTATGGCTGCGACTAGGTTTGGCGTAAGCCAATATTACGTCTGGAAAGTGCTCAATTGCGAAGGATTGCATCCATATCATTTTCGCAAAGTTCATGCCCTACACGAAAACGACGCAACGCAACGCGAAATGTTACGTAATTATCCCGGACTGATTAGACGACGTTCCGCTAGCAGTCCCCGTGGACAATCTGCACTAGCAGCATGACGGGTGCCCGGCCCATTATCAGCGCGCCGTGCGCGAGCACCTGGACGCGGTGTTTCCCCAGCGCTGGATTGGACGCGGCGGGCCAGTGAATTGGCCAGCTAGAAGCCCAGACCTGCCTTCGCTGGATTTCTACTTGTGGTCTGAGCTCAAGCGCCTAGTGTATCGGGAAGAACACGAAACTCGCGACGCGTTAGTAACTGCGATAGTGGGCGCTTTTAATATGGTGCAAAGTGAGAGAGACACTTTAATAAAAATTAAAAGACAATCAAATAAAACGTGCCCGGTTGTGTATCGAACGCAGTGGCTTGCACTTCGAACAATTACTCCGTTACCGGGAAGTGTAAGTACATACCTTTGTAAATAGCGAACATTTTTGTTTAGTTAATTAAAATCGTAAATAAGTTGATTCCAATTTTTTAAATAAGCCTTAAATACCTACTTCACGATCAGAAAATTATTTTTTGTAAGTTAAACTTGTTTCACAGTTTCGTGTTCAGTAAGTTGTACGATGTAGGTAAAAAAGTATTTATGACTGTCCTAAGCCCGTAAAAGTATGAAGGGAAAATTGGAATAACTTTTTGGGTACTATTGTGTTCCATTAACTCAGGAGTAGGTAATCATCAGCTGTAGGGACAAAGACCGCACATCAATCGCGCCGCGCGCCGGCCGGCCGCCCGGCCTGCAGTCAACCGTTCGCGCTGTAATACCTACATTACCTACTACTATTCGAGATCACTTTCGATTTTGGTTTTTCACATTTGCCATTTTTTTATATTTTGTTTTTCTTTTTTGACAAATGGATTGTACTACCAAGACCAAACCATGTCGCCACGGGAAAACAACCATTAAAAAATCAGCGTGTATATATAAATACATCTTTACATATCTATCTATATGTATAAAAGGAGAAACTGACTGACTGACTGACTGACTGTTGATATATCAACACACAGCCCAAACCACTGGTCCTAGACACATGAAACTTGGAGGGTGTGTTCTTTGTGAATAGTAAGTATCCACTAAGAAAGGATTTTTGGGAATTCCACCCCTAAGAGGGTGAAATGGGGGGTTGAAGTTTCTATGAAACTTTTTATTCTCTGGGTCGATTGACACAAAAATTGGTATACATACTCTTCAAGTATAATTATGAGACACGTGTATCACAATTTTTCCAAAATCATCCCTTTACTGTGTCAAAAACGGCTTCGAAAATCTTACGTGGAATGGTAGACGTGCGCATGGCGTGCGGGGCAGCCCGGGAAGCGCATTGTCGTCACCGGTGTCCAGTCTCAACCAAGGTTTCAAGAAGTATCAAATATGTAACTGATATTAATATGAACTAACTAGCTTTTGCCCGCGACTTCGTCCGCGTAAATGTCGGTTATCGTGGACGGAGACAAAATCTCGGAATAAAAATAGGCATATGTACATTCTTGGGGTTCAAACTTACCCCGTACCGAATTTTTTCTTTCGCAATTTTTTTTCTTAAAATTGTATCTTATGTCACTTCTTATTACCTCCACGAATATATGTACAAGGTTTCATGATGATCGGTTAAGTAGTTTTCGCGTGAAAGCGTAACAAACAAACTTAATATGTATTAGTAGGGATATTTGCAAATTATAACAGCCGCACGGGTCGATCGTTCAGGTTAAGCTACGCTTGCCGCGGTTGGTCCGTGGATCTTTACATAATAAGACCCTTCTGTGCCTCGGAAAGCACTTTAAGCCGTTGGTCCCGGCTGTCTTTCGTAAATCTTAGACCATCGTTACGGGTCGCCGAAAGCCCGAAACAAGCAGTCTTACCAAGGGGTATTACCCAGTAACTGGGTTGTGGAGGTCAGATAGGCAGTCGGTCCATGTAAAATACTGGTACTCGGCTACATCCGGTAAGACTAGAAACCGAACCCTAACATAGTTGGGAAAAGGATAGGCAGATGATGATGAAGTACATGTAAAAAACCGGCCAAGTGCGAGTCGGACTCGTGCACAAAGGGTTCCGTACAAACCTGTAGGTATTCTCGGTTTATACAGAAGGTTCATGTTTATGAAAATAAATGTTTTTTTTTATTTTTATATTTCTGTTGATTAAATGAAAGGTAAATTGCGGTTTACGATTTATGACGTTTTAAAAAAAACGACTTACTCGATTTCGTTCAAACCAATTTTCGTTGGTAGTTTACATGGTAATGTACATCATACATTTTTTTTAGTTTTATCATTCTCTTATTTTAGAAGTTACGGGGGGGGGGGGGACACACATTTTACCACTTTGGAAGTGTCTCTCGCGCAAACTATTCAGTTTAGAAAAAAATGATATTAGAAACCTCAATACCATTTTTGAAGACCTATTCATAGATACCCCACACGTATGGGTTAGATGGAAAAAACCATTTTTGAGTTTCAGTTCTATGTATGGGGAACCCCACGATTTATTGTTTTTTTTCTATTTTTGTATAAAAATCTTAATGCGGTTCACAGAATACATCTACTTACCAAGTTTCAACAGCATAGCTCTTGTAGTTTTGGAGAAAAGTGGCTGTGACATACGGACGGACAGACAGACAGACAGACAGACATGACGAATCTATAAGGGTTCCGTTTTTTGCCATTTGGCAACGGAACCCTAAAAACGCGTTTGTTTCTGTATTAGATAAAACTGAATAACTACACTTACTATTCTTTAATACATACCTATGCAAACTTATAAGTAAAAACTAATTGGACACATACCTACTATCATACTTTACGCACTAACATATTTAATAAATCTGTACGTTCAGTGAGCAATAGTGCGATTTGGTTTATGCATTAAAGTAAAACATAACGACCAAGCCACAATCATCTATTAAATTATTTTGAGATCGTCCGAAGGAGTTGAAAATAATTATAAATCAGTGGACTCGAGTGATAAACAATGATGACGCCATACATTACCCGGTTTAGTTTCATAACACATTGAAGCCTCTCGGTCTCTCAACTCACATATGTAGGTACTCGTATAAAAATGTAGAGCTGGCGCCCAGTTATGTTGCTGCGTAATTTAAACCTGCCAAAATTATGCAATGACACCAGGTTGTGAGTTTATATTGCAACGAAATGTTATCGAGGCAACTATACTGACACGTTGTTCCTGAGAGGAGTCTGTGTTTATTCCGAGGACACATCTAACGCCATCGAACTACCCCTTTGAGTTCAAAAGAGTGCAGTTTCCCCTGAAAGTCTGCTTTGACAAGACCATAAATAAATCTCAAGTCAAAACACTTAATTTAACAAGGGTAGACTTAAGGGAGAACTGCTTTTCACACGGTCAGTTATACGTGGCCGGCTCAAGAGTAAGCTCACTGAGCAGCCTGGTGATTCTAGAACCTGAAGTAAAAACAAAAAATATTGTTTACAAAGAAATTCTGCGGTAGGCACAGTATTTCGTAGTAAACAATATTAATTGTTCATTATCCACTTCTGATTGTCTCTTATATAAATCTTTTCACATACGTTTTGAGTTTTATTAAAACTATACTACTCTCATCCCAGAGATTAGTTTAGTTTTTGAGGAGAACCTCTAAAGTAGTATTTAAAGATACCCCCCTGACCCCTGTGAACAGCAAGTTAAGTAAAATCTCCATTTGAAAAATTTATGTCACAATTTTTTTCGAAATTCCCAGGGAATAAAGAGAATTTATATTTTCGTTTTAAATTTGCCTTCAAAGTCATGCAAGTCGGGGCACCGGTGTGGGCGCCCTCATTGAGGCTGCGCCCAGCGCGCCGGTTGAGTGCGGCCCAGAGGGTCATGGCCATCCAGTTAATCCGGGGATACCGCACGGTCTCCTGCGAGGCAGCGAGCCTCCTTGCCAAAGTGCCGCCATGGGATCTGGAGGCAAAGGTCCTCGTCCACATGTGGGAGTGGCGCGAGGATGCGAAACGCCGGGGCGAAACTCCGCTGCCGCGACAAATCGCGGCACGGCGGACAGAGCTCCGGTGTGATCTCATGGCGACATGGCGGGTAAAAAAAAAAAAAAAAAAAAAAAAAAAAAAAAAAATAAAAAAAAAATGAAATGAAATGTACGATTGTCGCAACCCAGTGCTGGGCACGCCACAATTGCGGCGGTAAGTCCCCTCTTTGAGGAGTGGATAGAGAGGCGTCACGGCGTCCTCACCTTTCGCCTGACGCAGGTTCTCACCGGGCATGGGTGCTTCGGTGGGTTCCTGTTCAGGATAAAGCGGGAGGATACGTCCGGGTGTTTTCATTGCGAGGATCGTCTGGAGGACACGGTGGAGCATACGGTGGAGGTGTGCCCTGCCTGGGCGGAGCACCGCCGTGTCCTCGTGGAGGTGATTGGCGGCGGCGACCTCTCGCGTCCGGCCCTGGTGCGAGCCATGGTACGGAGCGAGAGGGAATGGGAAGCCGTCACCTCCTTCTGCGAAGCAGTAATGCTCGCGAAAGAGGAGGCGGGGCGCGTGAGGGAGTGGCAGTCTCTGCGCCCTCACGTCCCTAGCCGCCGCAGGAGGAGACGCCCCGGGCGTCGGGAGTCAATAGCGGACTCCCGGCCACCGTAGGCGCGAGCTTGCGGGTGGCGAGCAATGGGTAGCTCGCCGCCCGGTAAGGACCAAGCTCGGGTCGACGGCGCGCAGTGTTCCACGCGCGCCTCAAAGAGATGTCAGCAGCAGTGTAGGGGTCTACTAGGACCGATGCCTGCCGGGGTCGCGTGATTGTTCGAAAGAGATACCGTGACCCTGGCACATGGGCAACTGATGGAACACGGGTGGGTTTTAGTCAGTAAAAGTCTGACACGCCCTCCCGCTCCGCCCAGAGCGGGAGAAGTCATTTGATGATTTCCCATCCTGAAAAAAAAAAAAAAAAGTCATGCAAGTAGGTAATTTGCCGTTCCGTTATATATTCTGTCACTATTGTTAGGTTTTAGGCTATTAATCCTACAACAATCATTTATCAATCCGAGCGCTACTCCTTGTATAACACAAAGCAAGCAATGCAATAACACATTGTGTGTTGGATTAACACATAGGATACTTTCAATCCCGGTAATACGTTCCTGTGGGATATTTTACGACATCCACGCGGGCGAAGCCGCGGGCAGATGCTAGTTATAAAATAAAGTCACTTCGCTGTCTGTCTGTCCCTATGTATGCTTATATCTTTAAAACTACGCAACGGATTTTGATGCAAGTTTTTTTAATAGATAGAATAATTCAAGAGGAAGGTTTATATGTATATAACATGCATAATATAGTAAAGAAACGCTGATAATTTTAGAGGTTTCTAATGTGATGTCATAAATAAACACATTTTTTTGCGCTTTCATTGCGAACGCTGGCTGAACCCTACGAAATAGCTCAAAATAATGTACTACAGTATTGTACACCTTAAAAAGTTCTACAAAAAAGTCCGCAATGGTATATGTCTAACTCTTAGGGATAACCCATAATAACCATTTTTATCCTTTACTTTTTACGAGAAATAATGGCTTATTTATGAATGCGATTTTAAGTAATACAGCATTAATCCTTATGCAATTAAGTACCTTAAATAAATTGTGCATTTCATGTAGATCAAAATTGCCCTTTACAGCATATCATTAAAATTAATATTTTAGAAGATATCAGAGATTATAATAAAATAGCCGCAGAGCGGCTAGCGGGCCGTTCCGCGTCCGGCCATCTCGCTTGGTAACGGTCGGGTAGTGCAGGATTAGTAGGATTGTAATTCATATTAATTGGGCTTCATAGTATTGCATATCATCATGTGTGTTCGAAGTACTCAAAATAAGCTAATTATATTATTCCAAGTGCCGCGAAATATGGCTTAGATGTTTAGATTTTTGGATGGATTTGGATTTTTGGTTATCCTGGATACTTACCATATATAGCATACCATACATATTTTATCCCGGTAGTAGTTCATATTACTTGAGCTTCATAGTAAATGCATATCATCATATGTGTTCGAAGTACTCAAAATAAAGCTAATTTTATTATTCCAAGTGCCGCGAAATATGGTTTAGAAGTTTAGATTTTTGGATGGATTTGGATTTTTGGTTATCCTTGATACTTACCATATATAGCATACCATTGATATTTTATCCCGGTAGTAGTTTCCCGGGTGATATTTTCCGACAGCTATACGGGCAAAGCCACTGGCCAAAGTAATATTCTTATAACTATGATTAATTTGGTGTCTGGTAAATAACTGAGTGTTTATATAGGTAGAATAGGAGCGTTAAGAAAAATCAGGAAGACTTATATTCAATTCAATCCAGCCCTATGTCGCAGTCTTCTTACTCTGAATACTATTAGTTTTATTTTAAGTACATCAAACACACAAGATATGTAAGGATCGTAGCAGGTGGCGTTCTGTAGTTTCTGCCTACCCCCATGGGAAAAAGGCGTAATTTTATGTATGTATAACATGGATTAATACATTCTTACCGCGGTAATACGTCCTCTTACGATAATTTCCGACATCTACGCGGGCGAAGCTGCGGGCAAAAGCTAGTAATATATATAGTGAGGATGGCGCATGACGTAGTTTGAAATTGATATTTTGTCTCATGGAAAATGGAAATGGAATGATCTAGTCGACTCATGCGCTCCGACTGAGGTAAATTTGGATAAAAAATATGTAGTTTGCAATTACGTGGTTCAAGTCTCGTATAAATTATAAATAATAATAATCATCATATTTCATGAAAAGTCATAAAAAGTTGCGACAATATGCATAATAAAATATTAATTAGAGCTGAAAGAATTTCGAAATGGGTCAAATTTGGGACGCCCACACTTCTAATGTTAAAAGGATGTTTCCAATTCTAATGCATTATTTATTATTCTTAGTACCTATTATCTTAATTAATGGCAACAATTCTTTAATCACGCCTAGAGGTATATTATGTCGGATACATTGAGTGGACAACCTTTGTAAAACGAATAAAGTGTCACGGTGTATACAACGTCCCGATTTCAATTGTCGGGTAGTTGCCCACCAGACACGATACCTGTCTGGTAGGTGAACTCTCCCTTTTCTATGAAGGTAAGTTTTCTAAAGAAATAAAATATACTAAATACAAACTGATAAGTTACCAAGTAGCAGTACTGTTTTAAAATATTTATGTTGACTTAGATTTTATCTTCTTTATTTGAGGTGCATTATCTGGTTAGTCTCAGTCCATATTTGATCAAATCTTTTTGGATAGGTTCCAAAATAGAACTGTTATTTTCTGAAAAGACAGTAAAAAGTAATGGTTTCAAACAAAGTTTCTGATATTCATAGTTAACGTTTTGACCTCATAAAAAGTAGGAAACGTAAAGCAGTGTGGTGGCGAATGTGGTGGATCATTATTATCAACAGCCTATAATGTTCCCACTGCTGGGACACAGGCCTCCTCTCGGTGGGAGGGAGTGGGCCATAATCCACCACGCGGGCCCAGTGCGGGTTGGTAGATGTCACATGTCTTCGAATCTTTGGTTCTAAGACATGCCGGTTTCCTCACGATGTTTTCCTTCACCGTTTTGAGAGCAGTGGCGATGAAATAATTTACACAAAGTAATGCGCCTGCTTGGGTTTGAACTCACGACCTACTACTCGTAAGTCGCGGTCGTTACCACTGGGCCACCACTGCTCCTTTGGATCATTAGCTTTCCTTCAAATTGATTGAGGTGAATGGTGTTGATCCATACGTCATGTTCGTGAACGGGCGCCATCAGTAAGGACTGGTCATCTCTTCTCGGCCACGGCTTATTTTAATTTCTGCATTGGTCTTTTTAGGGTTCCGTTGCCAAATGGCAAAAAACGGAACCCTTATAGATTCGTCATGTCTGTCTGTCTGTCCGTGTATGTCACAGCCATTTTTTTCCGAAACTATAAGAGCTATGCTGTTGAAACTTGGTAAGTAGATGTATTCTGTGAACCGCATTAAGATTTTCATACAAAAATAGACAAAAAAACAAAAAAATTTGGGGTTCCTCATACTTAGAACTGAAACTAAAAAAATTTTTATTCATCAAACCCATACGTGTGGGTTATTTATGGATAGGTCTTCAAAAATGATATTGAAGTTTCTAATATTTTTTTTTTCTAAACTGTATAGTTTACGCGAGAGACACTTCCAAAGTGGTAAAATGTGTCCGTCCCCCCCCGTAACTTCTAAAATAAGAGAATAATAAAACTAAAAAAAAAATATGAACCCGCCTGCCAAGCGTGGCGATTGTGGCAAAGCCCCCCAAATTGTGAGCGGCCTAAGTCCAGTAGTGGACGTCTTACGGCTGAAATGATGAACGATGAAGCCTTATGCATAAACCGTGAATACCTACAGGTTTGTAAGAAACCCTCGGTGCGCGAGTCCGTCTCGCACTTGGCCGGTTTTTTATTTTTGTTTTTATCACGGACGCTTATAATTGCACGTCTTTTTACATCGTACTTACATGTATTATTTCAATATGAATGATATAACCACTTTTGTGTAACACTATTTTGAGTTAAAACAGTGTCCTTGGAGTTTTGTGCCCATTGTTCTCCATAGGTACCTACTATGCTTTGAAATTGGCATCTTCATCTTTCTTACTGACTGACAATTCAGAAATGCCAGTAATTGACTTATTCAAAATGCTTTGAGATTTGAGTTTAATAAGTGAGATCTTAGAAGTTATATTGTCAGGTGAATTTTTAATACTGGTGGGATATTTAGGACAACAAGTGCCAAAGCTGATTACTATAATCTTTTGAAGTCTTTCGTCAATTACACATATAATTGCCAAGCTAGGGAACAAAATCCATTAACTGCATGCATCCATAAAAACTAGACAAAGCAGAGTACATTTCTAGGAAAACCCGACGCTGGCCCGCTTCCGTGCTGTAATATGATCAAGACCATACTACGGGGCAGTAGCCAACCAATAGGCAGAACAATCAGCAAATATCAAAACAGTTCAAAACTGGAACTATCCTATAGTTTACACAGAATACGTAATAGGATTACACTCATCGAATCGGACGCTCGCGTAACCGTGCAATGCGAGTCGGGGACAAAATTACCCCAGTGTACCACACCATTACAGCCCATTAATAGGACAATTTAAACTCAGTTAACGTTTCGCGTTTTCGCTTGAAACGGCTTTTATCACGTATAATGGCGGATTTAGAACGTATTTTTGGTGTGAAACTGCTACTGTCCTGTGTACACGTCTGTTGCACGCCGAGATTTTTCTTTTAACAGCTGTTTTTGTTAAGGGAAGGGGCAATTAATGGACAAGCAAAAAGTTGTAGAGTGACCGTGGGTTAGTGGTAACTGTGGACTAAAAAAGGAGCAGCTGTAGCAATGAACATTTGCGGGCAGTTATATAGACTGTAGTGTGTGTGTGTGTGAGGTTGTTTTGCATTCCAATAGTTCTGTTGAGCCGTTGAGCGCCAACGATTTCAGTTACAAGCTGTAACTATTTTTAATAGGTACTGTTTCGAAATACTACCACTACTACTACTAGTAGAATTCTAAACACGCACTTGTTATATTAAGCAGTATATAACTATAAGTGTATATATATATATATATATTCATATACTAATTATCAAGCTTTGAATGTCAGAATGGTAACGGCTTATTTACTGTGTATAGGAAAGGGTTTCAATAAGTAAAGCACAGAAAGACAAGACTAGACATTTATTTCAATTAGGCTTGTCAGCAATTAATCAGAAAGCTAGTCGTCCGTTCCAAAACTAGGTCTTCATGGAGAAGAAGGACAAGAAACTCCACGGAAACAGTATTGAAGTATTATATCAACACATTTCTTACATTGCCATACATAATCATTATCTTAAATACATTAATTCTATCTCTTGGACCATTGTCCAAGAGAACTCAGAATAATATCAATATAATCAAAATATAACAATAATATCTAGGAAAAGAATATGAATATTCCACTTAAATGATTTGAAACATTAGCAATATTGGCAACACTATAAACAGTACAACAACATTGTCATAATAGGCAATAATTAGGATATCAATTACTTAACTTACGTGACCTCTGGTCGATCCTTTCCACACAACAACAGCACTAGAACTAACCAACTGAAAATCCAACAAGCAGCTGACTGTTTCACTGTGGCTCCGGCCTTTTATACCCGTTAACAAACAAGTATGATTCAAAACTGACAGCTTGAGTCAAATCAGTGTTTGACTTATACAAAAATAAGTTTATAATAAAAATCATTCACTAAATTCAATAATTCAATATTAGACACATAATGACATATAATAATTACATATATCACACTTATCGGTTAAAACAGGTAAGGTCACAATAACGTGCATGCGCTGTGGTGTGGTGCTCGAGTCACCACTAAAAAAGAATTGGTAAAATAAAAAAATAACCCTAAAATGACCTGGAACACTATAAACAACATAATTAGTAAACAGCCCTCTAGATCTCCTACAATGGAGTTATTGTCAATGTCTAACCTAGACTGCAAGTCATCTTTAAACTTAGTCAACAAGTACTTTGCGAATATTGGCAAAGAACTTGCAGCTAACCATACAAATGCTGATACGTTACATACGTCATACCTCAGGGATGACGCTCAGGTGAACTCAATTGTTCTTCTCCCTCCGGATCTCGCTGAAGTTGATAACATTATAATGAGTCTTCGTTCTGATTCTGCCCCGGGATGGGATGGAATCAGTTCACAGTTACTAAAAATGTGCAAACAAACTCTTGTGCCCCTCATCGCTCACATTTGTGGCCTTTGTATGTCTGAAGGTGTATTCCCGAAAGTGTTAAAAAGAGCGGTCGTTCACCCAATTCATAAGGGAGGGGACAGAGGCAGTGTCAACAACTATAGACCAATTTCAGTCCTACCGGCATTGTCTAAGGTTCTTGAGAAGGTCCTCAATAATCAACTCGTGTCTTTCCTGGAAAAACACAACATTATCTCCAGTAATCAATTTGGCTTTCGTAGGGGGAAGTCCTGTGAGGAAGCTATCTCTGCCCTGATTGACGAAGTTGTTGAGACCCTAGATAAAAAATCCAAGTGCATTGGTCTATTCTTAGATTTATCTAAGGCATTTGACACCGTCTCTGTCCCCATTCTACTCAAAAAATTGGAGCGAGTTGGAGTTAGAGGCCCCGCACTTGCTATTCTTACGAGTTATTTATCTGAGCGAACGCAGTGTGTCAAAGTCAACACATATATCAGCGATGTTTGTGGATTGTCTTTCGGAGTGCCTCAGGGTTGTATATTGGGGCCTACACTTTTTTTAATATATGTAAACAGTTTATGTAACTTAGCTCTCCCTAATTGTTCAATTTACACATATGCGGATGATACGGCCCTTCTGGTGCTGAAAATTGGAACGAAGCTCGAGAGAGAGCAGAATCTGTACTTGCTATAGTGATGTCTTGGCTATCGGCGAATAGCCTAACTTTAAACGTGGATAAAACCAACTATATCACTTTCTCCCTCAAATCTAATTCGCAACCTGATAACACACTCTCAGTTAAAGCGCACACTAATTGTAATGCTCACCCAAACCAATGCTCGTGCTTTAGACTTACAAGAAAAACAAATGTGAAATACCTTGGAGTAGTAATAGATAACCTCATATCATGGAATCCTCAGATTGGGGCATTGTCTGGCAGAGTTAGAAAACTTATGACCGTGTTTAAAAGCCTACGGTATAGTGCTGACATAGATACCTTACGTATGGTTTATTTGTCTCTCTTCCAGTCAATATTAACTTTTGGCATTACAGTCTGGGGTGGTGCTGCGAGGTCAAGCATGATACAGCTGGAGAGAGCGCAGAGAGCTGTCCTCAAGGTCATGACCTTTAAACACTTTCGGTATAGTACGGCTCAATTGTACAAGGACTGTCAGGTCTTGACTGTGAGGCAGCTCTTTGTGCTAAACTGTACGTTGCGTAGACATACTTCTCTGCGACTGGATCTTAATCGCTTGACAAGGCGTAGAACTACGGAAGTGTATCCCATAGAGAGACACAGCACGAAACTTGCTAGTCGCAGCTTCAAAATTCTTGGTAGTCGTATTTATAACTTCGTCAATAAAAAATCTAACATCTACACGTTCAATAAATTTGAGTGTAAAGGTAAAGTCCGTAATTGGATAACTACCCTTAGTTATGATGAGGTCGAACAAATTCTTATTACGTAAGTTTTACCGACACCCCTTCTCACCCGAAAACTCTCCTTCTTGTACATCCTCGAATACACCCACCTTCCCACACAAACAACACTACAGAACACTATACAACACAACATAACACACACAAACACAACCCACATACAAAACACATACAGAACACACACAATACAAATGGTTCTCTCCTTAATTAGTTTATTTTGGTATAAAATCTTTATCTTCTATCTTTTCTGCCTACGTTGTGCCTACACTGTTAAGTTTCGAATTTTTGTTGTTGTAAAACTGGTGTTAACTTGAGAGCCCTGTCACTCATAACACAAGTTGAATCTTAGCTTGGGTGACTGAGGTTTATAACTCTGTATTAACCTACAATTTATAAGACAAATTGTAAAACTGGAAATAAAGATTATTTAAATCAACGCTGCACTGTGGGTCCCATGGCACAGCATCATGCTGAGTAGTAGCCCTCTTGCCACAGACACGGCGTGCAGTTGCCGACAATTCATGTTCTGTGTTCATAAGTAAGTGAATATCTGTTTTGTTTCATTTTTTTTTATGTGATCGCAACTTTATGTACACACGCGTTTCTATGACAGATAAAATCTATGTTTCTTTCTTTCGCTGTATCATCACGTGTAGGAACTAACATCTACGCCAATGAAGGAAGTTGCGTTGCTGAATTCTAAACCAAACAGAAAATGTAACTTTTTTCAGTCAAAATTTGCCACCTACGCTTTTAAGAACGAACTAATAAAAGAAATAGGCTATTGCCATCAAGTTTAAAAAAAAAAAACGCTTTTTTGCTATTTTCAAGTCAGATTCAGGCTGTATGTTGCACTCAATACCGTATCCATTAAAAATTGACACAATAATTATAATTAAATTATATATCAATACAATCTTGTAATTTCACATTTTCCCAATGAATGGCTACATTCGCTCATCCTCCATCCAACAAACAGTATTTTTCAATTATCATTTTTTTACAGTTACATTAAAACTTATAGTTACACTCCTGCTTTTCTGTTTGGTAATAAAGTTAAATCAGTTGAGTTCATTAATTAACAAAAAAGTTACGTACCTATTATCTATTAAAAACAAAATGCAGCATTAAAACAAAAACAAGAATAATATCTATTAGGAGTACTTAGTCCAAAGCAATTTCATCTTTATTATTTTCTTTATAAAAAACGTAGTTAATTAAGTTGGCAGGTCGTAATCCCGGATTACAATAAACCTGCAGTAAAAGGTCTTCATAGCTTAGTGAATGGATTTAATGAGCATTTTCTGAATATATTTACGCTCAAGGTTCTTTTCTCATTTTAATCATTTCTTCGTGTTGATGGTGTTTTAGTTTTTAATTAATGTAATGCAAGTGATTAGATGTTTTTTTTTTTGTGAAAAATCAAAGATAAGTACTTTATAAAATTTAAATATTTGTCTAATTAATTAAAGTTGAAGACGAGAGCACAGCACTACTGCGTAATATAAAAAATTATGAAACAAGAATGATAATTCAAACAACAGATCTACATTGCTAAAAGTCAAAAAATTGTGGTCTAAATTATTCATTTATTTTAATATAATATTGCTGTATTTATATTTAAGATGTTAAAATCGGCAATTGTTATTATTATTTACGTGATAAAATTTTCTGTATTTATATAACACTAGTGATCGTCCATTGGTCGAAATTTGACCGTACTTCATTTGAATAGAAATACATTATTAAATGAAAAAATATATATATAAGGTGTAACTATTCATACACGAAATATGTTAAGAGGTGCACCTGTAGGTGGTAAAGAAGCTATAGAAGCAAAAATATTTTTTTTATCTAAGCGTTTTTGAATTTTCGTAATTATTATGATTTTAAAACTGCTTGAGACGTTTTGCATAAAATCTTTAGTCCAACTTTTATGAATGGCTCGCCTGACGCTGCGAGGGCGGCGACCGGACGGCACGAGCATGGCCGCGGTGTCTCGGGCCATAAAAAATAAGAAGGAGCCAGTATTTCTTATGTGCATCAAATCCATACTTAATATTATAAATGCAAAAGTAACTCTGTCTGTCTGTCTGTCTGTCTCGCTTTCCTGCTAAAACTACTGAACCGATTTAAATAAAATTTAGTACACAGATAGTTTAGAGCCTGAGGAAGGACATAGGCTACTTTTTATCCCGGTAGTATGTTCCCGCGGGATAATTTCCGACTTCCACGCGGGCGAAGCCGCTGGCAAAAGCTAGTAATTTATAAATAATAAATTTTGAAAAAAATACATTTAGACAAAATTGTTTTTTTCGTTGCTGTAGCTTCTTTACCGCCTACAGGTGTACCTCTTAAAATATTTCGTGTATGAATAGATACACCTTATATAACAATAAATATAAAAAAATAATATGGTAAATTTGACATTCAGTAACACTAGAACAAGATTATGTCTGGACAATGGACGATCACTAGTGATCGTCCATTGGTCGAAATTTGACCGTACTTCATTTGAATAGAAATACATTATTAAATGAAAAAATATATATATAAGGTGTATCTATTCATACACGAAATATGTTAAGAGGTGCACCTGTAGGTGGTAAAGAAGCTATAGAAGCAAAAATATTTTTTTTATCTAAGCGTTTTTGAATTTTCGTAATTATTATGATTTTAAAACTGCTTGAGACGTTTTGCATAAAATCTTTAGTCCAACTTTTATGAATGGCTCGCCTGACGCTGCGAGGGCGGCGACCGGACGGCACGAGCATGGCCGCGGTGTCTCGGGCCATAAAAAATAAGAAGGAGCCAGTATTTCTTATGTGCATCAAATCCATACTTAATATTATAAATGCAAAAGTAACTCTGTCTGTCTGTCTGTCTGTCTCGCTTTCCTGCTAAAACTACTGAACCGATTTAAATGAAATTTAGTACACAGATAGTTTAGAGCCTGAGGAAGGACATAGGCTACTTTTTATCCCGGTAGTATGTTCCCGCGGGATAATTTCCGACTTCCACGCGGGCGAAGCCGCTGGCAAAAGCTAGTAATTTATAAATAATAAATTTTGAAAAAAATACATTTAGACAAAATTGTTTTTTTCGTTGCTGTAGCTTCTTTACCGCCTACAGGTGTACCTCTTAAAATATTTCGTGTATGAATAGATACACCTTATATAACAATAAATATAAAAAAATAATATGGTAAATTTGACATTCAGTAACACTAGAACAAGATTATGTCTGGACTTTAAAAGAGACTGTGACCTCTGAGTTTGTTTCGGCCTTTCTTCTCAGAGTAGTCAGTTAGGAAACGCCGAACTCATCTAGTTTAAAAAATATCATTGACATGTAAAAGTGTTTGTACAAACCTACTTACAGAAATAAAATCATTTATCATTTATCATTTACTATAGACAAAAAATATTAAAGACAAATATTCTCGATATGACCATAGATTTTAAAAATGAAATAGGTTATATATCTATAAAATTAATTTATTACCTATGGTTATACTTGACATTCAGTAAGACTATAGACATAAAATATTAAAGACAGATATTCTCGATTGGACCACAGATTTGGACCATAAACAAAAAAATATCTATGCCTGTGTTTATTAAATACACGGTAACGAATAGTAGTATGTGTTACGTATTATTTATTGAAAATAATGTATTTTTACGCATATTTAAAAAAAAATTAGCATTCGTCACTTCTCCTCTGTATAAACTATAAGTGTGCGAAATTTCATACTCCTCCGTCCGTCCAATTTTCGTAAAAGGGATCCAAAGTTTTCGCTTCATGTATTAATATAAAGATTTATAAATATAAATACAGCCTAGTTGAGTATACCACTCGAACTCTAAACAATAGAAACTTGTGAAGGCATTCATTTATTTTATTTACTCACATTTATAAAGCCATCTTCAATTCCTCTCAAATTACATTTCATTTAGAACTATTGAGCCCATTCAACCGGTAAACTCGTTCCATTTATATCCAGTACTTAACCCTCAAGTCGCTATTAATTAAAATCCGGATCAAATCGTTCCACAGACGCAATTTCAAAACATTTAGAGAAAGAAACTCGGTACACTTCGTGCCAAATTGTTGTGCACAGCATTATACAACTTAAAGTCGGCTGTCTTGTCCACAGACACGCGAGACCCATCAAACTTACCCCACTTGCAGTTAACGGGTTACCACGCGTCTTGGCAACAAGTCAAGAAAAAATAAAACATATTACCTTTGTCTTAAGGTGTAGAATTGTGTGTTCTAAGTTGACGTATTGAGGCTACACATCCTGATCAATAATAGATTATATAATGGATGGAATAGTAGGACGTGTTTGTGAAAGCATGTTTTTTATGGACTAGTTAAGGAATGTGTTTGGTTTCTACTTAGTTCTGTGGTATTGGATGGAGATCGTTCCATTTATGTTTTAATTGCAGTGAATGGGACAAGGAAATAATGCCCGGATATTGAAAAGTATGCGTAATTAATATTTGCCCAAACTTTGATTGCCTTATTCAGGACCGTTAGTAAAGTAAAATAAAATCTCTTAAGTCAGTATGAAGTAATATTTAGAATCCAAGTTAAAGTAGTAACTTTGATATTAAACTTTAATGTGAATCTATCTTGTCCTGCGTGTCCTCTTGTTTGCACGCTAGAGGAGTTGATTGACGCTACTGAAAACGCTAATCTCATAGCTAAATTCTGGGCTAACTCTATTTAGATTGCTATCGACACTCTAAGAAGAATAATTAAAATCTAATATACTTTTAAGACCCTACAAAATAGTGAACTCACTCATTTTCTTACGCAAGAAGGCAGTTACTAGGCTTCCTATGCAGTCGTTGAATGTTCGATACTTCCCTAATCATGTTTTTTTTTTTTATTTATCCACAAAAGCCTGTCAGTATTAGAAATCTTTCCTAATCCAACTAATATGTATTATACATATATGTGAAAGTTTGGTTGTTTCGATGTTTGTTACTCAATCGCGCAAAATTTTGTGCCAAATTCAATGAAATTTGGCACACAGATACTTAACATATAAGGTATATTTTTTTATTCCAGTAGTACGTTCCCGTCGAATAATTTAAGACGCAGGCAAAGCCGCTAGCAAAAGGTAGTAAACAATAATAATGAAACAACAGATTTTCCTCGAACGCCAAAATAATAAAATGCTAAAACTAATCCCTGTCCCCGATAACAAACGCCCAACTCTCTGACCTTCGGTACACAATACGAAGATCCGTAACACTTTTGTACTCAAGTGCCCTTTAATCAAACTCATTTATTCGCTGGAACTTTTAACAAATGATCCCGGTACAGTTGCGCAGATAATCGTTATATAGATTGGAAGTGAGGCCGGGACAAACAGCGCAGTCGTTAGCAAAGTCCGTCTCAAGTTACGAACACTTTTATACACACGGCTGAAATAAACGTAGAACAATTTAGGCCTAGAGTGTTGGTAGAACTGAAAGTGATTGGGTAACTGCTTATTACTTTATAGATGTTTGATTAGACCTTTCATTATTGGTAGAACTGAATTTTGGATATCGAAATAGTTTCACAAAACCTACACTCGCTACGCTAGGTTTAGCGTCAAAACTCAAAACAAATGACACTTTCTATTTGTAAACTCATTTAAAAACGAATTTATTTTTATTGATTAATCTTTGCACGCACATATGAGGGGTTCACTGGGTATTTATATTAAACAATATCTTTGTTGACTATGACTTTTATATACCTAGATACAGAGTTTTTTACGAAAGAGTCTTGTGTAAAGTTTAAAAATGTCGATTAATAAATATAGCCCGTGAACCCTCGATATTATTATTTAACAAATCGGCATGACTTACTAAATATTTACAAGACGTTAAATATACACAGTTTTAATCATAATAAACATCTGGTAGTACATTTTCTGTCGCCTGATTGAATTACGTTCGCTTTTCCATTGTCCGTCCTCCTGACCAGTGTATCCCAATTATAGAGCGCTACAGTGAAGTATTCTATAGACGACTGAACTGGCCGGCACGGAAAAATACTTCCTAGATACTGTATGTTCACTAAATGAATGTGCGATTTTCGTTTTCATTAGCTATTTATTACTACCAAGCTCCTCTATGTCTCATATTACAACTCTTAAGTTGACCTTATGCATGAAGCTAACTAGCTAATTTCCTTCTCACTGTCTAACCTAAGTCTACCTGAAAAGCCCAAGCTGTTACAATTGTACCACTGCTGGGCAAATAGCCCTACTCTCTTGCCTTCCTTCAGTCTGTCCAGAACTGCCAAACACCAGTATTTATAGAACTCCAGCTTTTCCTGCTACCTCAATCAGATCTTGTTTATAATTTAGCGTTTTAGTTACAATTGTCCGTATTTATGCATAAAAATCCCCCGACACAAAAACATAATTTCCCTTTAAAAAGTAGAAAATACTAAAAAACTCAATCTTAAAGTGCCTAAGTAGATATCAATAATTTAAAAAAAAAAAAACGTCGCGTTGGAGGACCGCTCCAAACCTAACAATTTATTTACAAATAGTCTATTCCCTAACTAATTAGTTGCATTAGTTAGTTTTCTTTTCTTAATTATGAAAAGAAAACTTTTATAAAATTACTTCACAATATTGCATTTAGGATACGACCGTCAACGTCTGCCCTCGCGGAGCGGTCCCCCAACGCGACGTATTTTTTTTTAAATTATTGACACCTATTTAGGTACTTTAAGATTGAGTTTTTTTTATTATTTTTTACTTTTTAAAGGGAAATTATGTTTTTGTCGAGGGATTTTTAAATTTTTAATTTAATTTTTAATTATATATAATAGTTTTTATAGGTACATACTTATTATAATGTAGAATCAAACGAAGCTAAGAACACTCTCGATTAATTCATCAATATTCTCTTTCAGTGCGCTTTCATTTGAGACCAGTCGAGTATATTTGCTGACATTCGGTTACTCTTCCCCACTTTCTCCCCCACAACTTTTAAACGGCTCAACCGATTTTCATCAAACATGTCTAAAAACACTCGCACATAAGTCACCTTTAATACATTTTTATTTTATTGAAATCGCTTCATCCGTTGGGGAGCTATGTTGCCACAGACAGACAGACAGACAGACACGTCAAACTTATAACACCCCTCTTTTTGCTTCGGGGGTTAAAAATGGAACCACACGACAAATTTAGTTTTTTACTTTTTTTGAAGAATACTAATTTAAAAGTGGTCTAAATTCTTATACAAAAAAAAAAAGACGTGGGGCACTCGGGCACTGCCGCGGTAAAGCTATTGCATAGCATTTTGTATCAGCTTATGCAATTATAATTATTTATTTATTTTATTTATGCAGTATTTCTTTTTCTTTGATATTAAAAAAAACGTACACTAAGGATAACTTATTTTTGGTGGTAAAATTTGGAACTAAAGCATAAAGGTTAGTACATATGATTGCCACCGCAAAATTTGATAAGTAAACTTTAGTACCTAGTTTTGCCACCGCACAAAAGGACTAGTACTCCATGCCCATAATACTCTATGGCCTGGTTTGTTACCTAGTATCCGATGACAAATAACAAGACGATAAATATTTTGGGTTTTTACCTACAAATAATACAAACACTTTATACACAAATTTTACAAGTACAGCTATTCACTGTTGTACATAAATACCTATACACCTATATACTTTCTCATAAACAGCTGCTTATGTATTCGTCCGATTTCGGAGCAGCTCGTCTCGATTCGTGCGAGCTTCGTAGAGTCGTACAATACGGCTAGTTGCACGCACACAAACACCGTGTCGAAGACTGCCGAAAAGAAACGACGTTAGACAATGCACGGCCTTCAAGCCACACCTCCGTGCCCGTCGGAGTGGGGAGCGTGAGGTTTTTTTTCGTTACGGAATTTCTGGATTCGGTCCCCGCGCTCAAGGCCCTCGATAGAAGCTATGCAATAGCTTAAAACACATAATTTTTCCCTTGGAAACAAGGTATAATAAAAGCAGAATGGAACCAACAGCAACAATAAATCTATATATATAAAATTCAAAGTCCTGAGTGACTGACTGACTGACTGACTGACTGATATATCAACGCACAGCCTAAACCGCTGGTCGTAGAGACATGAAATTTGGAGGGTGTGTTCTTTGTAAAGAGTAGGTATCCACTAAGAAAGGGTTTTTAGAAATTCTACCCCTAAGGGGGTGAAATGGGGGGTTGAAGTTTCTATGAAACTTTTTATTCTCTGGGTCGATTGACACAAAAATTGGTACACATACTCTTCAAATATAATTATGAGATACGTGTATCACAGTTTTTCCAAAATCATTCCTTTACTGAGTCAAATAGGGCTTCGAATATCCTACGCGGTACCTATCCTGGTAGACGGGCGCATGGCGTGCGGGGCAGCCCGGGGAGCGCATTGTCGTCACCGGTGTCCAATCTCAACCAAGGTTACGGAGATGTATCAATTAAGTAACTGATATTAACATGAACTAATATTTGCAAGTAATAAGTAAGCACATGTAAAAAATGCGTTTGTTTCTGTATTCAATAAAATTAAATAACTACAGTGACTATTGTTAAAAAGATACCTATGCAATTTTATAAGTAAAAACGAATTGTGCACATACATCTGTACGTTCAGTGAGTAAGAATGCGACTTTAATTTATACATTAAAGTAAAACATAACGACCAAGCCACAATCATCAATGAAATTCTCTTCAGATCGTTCGATGGAGTTGAAAATCATTATAAATCAGTGGACTCGAGTGATAAACCACGATGACGCCATACATTACCAGGTTGAGTTTTTTAACACATTGAAGCCTCCTGGTCTCCCAACTCACATTTTAAAATTTAGAGTTGGCGTCCCAGTTATGTTGCTGCGTAATTTAAACCCGCCAAAATTATGCAATGACACCAGGTTGCGAGTGAATATATTGCAACGAAATGTTATCGAGGCAACTATACTGACAAGTTGTTCCAGAGAGGAGTCTGTGTTTATTCCGAGGTTTCCTCTAACGCCATCGAACTCTAACCCTTCGAGTTCAAAAGAGTGCAGTTTCCCCTCAAAGTCTGCTTTGACATGACCATAAATAAATCTCAAGGCCAAACACTTAATTTAACAGGGGTAGACTTAAGGGAGAACTGCTTTTCACACGGTCTGGTGCAGACCAGCAGCCTGGTGACCTGAAGTAAAAAATAAAAAAATTGTTTACAAAGAAATACTGCGGTAGGCATAGTATTTCCTGCCGGGGTCGCGTGACCTGCCGGGGTCGCGTGATTGTTCGAAAGAGATACCGTGACCCTGGCACATGGGCAACTGATGGAACACGGGTGGGTTTTAGTCAGTAAAAGTCTGACACGCCCTCCCGCTCCGCCCAGAGCGGGAGAAGTCATTTGATGATTTCCCATCCTGAAAAAAAAAAAAAAAAAGGCATAGTATTTCGGTGTAAACAATATTAATTGTTTATTATCCACTTCTGGTTGTCTCCTAAATAAATCTTTTCACACACGCTTTGAGTTCTATTAAAACTATACTACTCTCATCCCAGAGATTGGTTAAGTTTTACGAAGAACTTCGTCCTATTTGTTTGGGATATTGTCAGTTTGTATATTAAATTGAGAGGTAGTGAGAGCGCGGATGTTCGTTTCTGAAAACAAAAATGCCGCGGGCAGAAGTTATACAAAATATACCAATGAAATAAACACAGGCAACAAAAATCTGTTGTAATTATATTACATGCATACGTGTCGAATTCATAAAGATGATGCTATACACTATCCTATGGAGCTCTTAAATTTATTGAACCCATCTGGTCCCCGTCTCACACACTTATCCTCAAAGTGGGTGCTCCAGCAATGCTACCACGAAATCTCAATCCGGCCAAGTTGTGCAATGGGACCAGGTCATGTGTGAAAACCTCACATCAAAACGTGGTAGAGGCTCCGCCATTGTATTTACTGGCTGTGCTCAAGGTGAATCGGTGTACTATATACCGCAGATACCACTAATACCGTCGGAGTACCCATTCGAGTTTAAAAGGCTGCAGTCCCCTTATGGTATGTTTCGCAATGACGATTATAATAAGTCTCGGGGCCAGTCACTTAAAACAGCGGGATATCATCTTAGAGGGGATTGCTTCTCGCACGGCCAGGTTTACGTTGCCTGCTCGAGAGTGAGCTCATCTAGCAGCCTGGTTGTATTAGCACCTGAAGGCAGAACCTCTATATAGCAGTATATAAAGAGATATTTTAAGTATAAACTAAATAATAAATAGTCTTTAACGCCTGTGAACAGCAATGTAAGTAAAATCGTCATTTGAATAATTTAAGTAACAATTTTTTTCGAAATTCCTAGGGTATAAACAGAACTTATATTTTCACTTTAAAGTTGCCTTCAAAGGCATGCAAGTAGGTATTTTGCCGTTCCGTTATATATTCCGTCAATATTGCTATGTTTAAGCAATATTTATCCTACAACAATCATTTATCAATCCGAAGGCTGCTCCTTGGAACACAAAGCAAGCAGTGCAATAACCCATTGTTTACCTGGATAAACACAAAGGGTACTGAATCCGGGTAATACGTTCCTGTGGGATATTTTTCGACATCCACGCGGGCGAAGCCGCGGGCAGAAGCTAGTATTACATATAAAGCAAAACCGAACCACAGCACAACGGGACTCGATTGTTCAAACAAATAAACGATATTAGTAGTATGTCATTTTATACAAAACAGATCCACACATACTTGATACCATTATAAATTACACATATTTGTATTATTAACAATTATTTTTAATACAGCAAATGGAACCAAATCATATAGTTTCATTGATTGATATCAATGAAACTATATGATTTGGTTCCATTTAAAGTAAATCCCTGGGTTGTGGTTCTTGTTTTGTATGAAAAAACCTATCAATTAGTAAATGTTAAAAGGAACCACATGAACATTTTCTTGATTATCTAGTAAGTTTAAGAGTATTCAGAGCAAATTTATATACGCATACGTAAATAAGTAATTTATCAATAAATTTAAATAAAATAAATAGTAATTACAATTCTTCTAACAGAGCTGCACATATTTTTGTAAATCCTTTGATATCTTAGAAGTGCGTTTTTGCTGGGTGGTTCCTTATTGCATAAATACGGACAATTTATGTTTGTTTTTAAATACAATATCTTACAATATTTACATAATTTAAAATCTAAGTTAAAATCCAAAGAAAAAAAAATGTACATGGATATATAAAAATAAGTAATTATAAAGCATCAAAAAAAAATTCTGCATCGTTGTCAACAGGAAACGTGCCCAAAAGGCTGGCAGCATTGCCACGTTGTATGGCAATGCTGATTCTTTGTCCAAAAAATAGGCCAGCCCTCCGGTCTATTTTTTGATGACATATGATTGATATTTTATGGTTACAATTTGAAATGACATATGATTGAGTTATTTTTACACTTACTTTAATTGAGAATAACGTGAGAGTATTGCTGGATTTCTTGATATAAAAATATATCAAGAAAGCTAAGGGATACAAATCCCTTTTCTTCTTACGTTTCCTGCCATGACAGATATTTGATATTCGGCAAACGTTTTCTTTCTAGTTTGTTTTTGTCGATCTTTATCGGTTTCAGGAAAATTTTAAATTCATCCTAATACAAATTATATTTGATTTGTCGCCAGCAGCATTGTTGAAATAAATTAAGATGCTCCTGGTAGTAGTCCGTCTGGCTTCAGGTTCCAAATAATGGAAAATTGATTTACCATATTATTTTTATAGGTAACTGCAGATTCAGTCAGGACAATCTTACAGCTATATTTTGCTGTCGATCGACCATAATACCCTTACATGTATAATGTTTACAAAAAACATTTAAAGATCTGCTGCTATCATCTAATTCATCTGCCTGGCTTTTTTCCATCTATGTTTGGGTCAACCTCAACTCTAACAAGGTACCATTATTTTACATGGAGTAACTGTCTATCGGACCTCCACAAACCAGTCTGGGTAACAAGATAACTCAAAATATGACTTTGGGCTTATCACTACCCATAAATACTGTCAAAGATATAAAAATTACAGCCGGGACCAACGCATTTACGTGCTTTCCGAGGCACGCAGGAGTTTCGATCTGTAATGAATGGTCATCCATCCTCGAACCAACCACAGCAAGAGTAGCTTCGATCAACAAGTGCGGCTGTTATTATGAAAAAAAAAATGCTGTTTTATTTTAACAGATGGAAATACAGTGAAATACAGTTTCGGAGTTAGGATAAGTTCTTAACATTAAGTTCTTAGTTTTTATTTTTATTCTTGTTCTTGTCATTAACATTAAAATTTTAAGAGTATGACTTTGAGTCTTTACGTTGTTTAATGTAACAAATAAACATTACGTAGCCAAGTCAATATTTATTAGAGCAAATGGAGGCTCTATCTGCCCCTCACAAATATTATCTTTCAAAGCATCGCACCCGAACCCTTCGCACGTGTCATACAAACGTCTCAAGTTTGAGAAACTCTAGCAAGTCCAATATAAAGTTTGTCAATATTTCCGTTGTAGGAGCTGATGGCCGACACTCATTGATTGGGCCAGGCCAGGCGAAAAATAAAGTTGAGCTACAGTGTACGGTCCACAGACTAGCGACAGTGTGACTCACCTCTTCGGAAATAGGGCATTGTTTTTGCAGCACGTGTAAAAATATACAAAGTGCCAAAAGACCATCCTATAACATAGACGTTTAGTACGCATTCTGTGTATCAATCATTCATCAACAATATTTGCTGAGAGAAGACTTTTAGTTTTGGTATGAAAATCGCACTTTAGAATACATTGCGCTTATGGTTTCATGAAACCACATTTATCTGTTCCGTGCATGCAACGCTACAAGACTTGAAACAGTATTAAAGTTATAACAATTAAACTTTGTTTTCGCGATTATAAAATTGTATCATTATTCTATTTTTCTACCCGAAACAATAAAAATATCACAATTTCGAGGACGATAAGTGACTTTCGGCTTTGGGTTGGAAACTATTTCCCTATCATTAATAGGTAAGCCGGACTAACATTCCATAACAAACTGACTTTTTGTCGTATAAATATGAAGACAAAACATATTACGCAAGTGGGGACATTGTTTTGGCGACACGTGTAGGAAAAGGTAAGACAAAATTAGATATTTACATCTCATTAGGTATGTTTGTATAATGTAATTTTCTTATAAAGGCGTGGAATATAAAAATGTACGTGTGTGTAATTTTGGTGTCACGTCCTTAGTAACGGAATATTGGTCAGAAGAGTTTATCTATTTGTGTTATTTATATTTGAATAGGTCTGTGGTTAAACATACTGAAACTATTGAAAGAAATGGTAACCCTACCAGAATGTAATTTTTTACACCATGCAAAGTTATAACAAAAAAGAACCAGCCGAGTCCGTGTCGGAACATGCACAACGAAAGGTTCCATAGATGGCTCCATAGATGGGATAAATTAACCTATAAGTCCCTGAGATACCAAATTTGGTATAGACACAATGGTTTTTAATTGTGTCTGTAATTAGCGGCATTCAACGGGTTAATGCCTAAAACCAAACTTAACCTCTAAGTCCCTGAGATACCACATTTTGTATAGACATAATGGTTTTTAATTGTGTCTGTAATTACGGCATTCAACAGGTTAACACTGCAGTTAAGAAACATGTTCACCTACATGGATATAGGGTACGTTACGGTCAACTCTTTAACAACAAAATATTTACGGGAATAATAAAAAAAAAAAAAAAAATCTGTGATAAGCTTACAAATTTATGATTTTCAGACTTCCCTTTATTTTTCCTACGTGAGCTTGCTTTTGACTAAAGATTATGATTGTAGGTCTACGAGAAGTGCCCTATAGGTTTTGATTTATTTGCAAGCATCATATATGTCTATCAGAAATGGCCGAATGGGCAACGAAGTGATCCTATAACGGTTCCGATTTTTCCCGAACCCTAAAAATTATTTCGTCGAACTCCGAATTCAACAAATAGGTACTTTTAGCCAGCATATCGCCTTAGACAAGAACATAAAATACAAAACTAAAAAGCCTTTAATATTTTCAAGCTCAAACAAACCGGGGTGCGGGGCCAGGCTTGGCAGTCGCCACGTGCCTCCATTACCCCCACATGGCGTGAAATAACCGATACCTATAACATTGGTATTATTTACACGTTAAGGCCTCCTTGGGTTATGTTATATATTAGAGAATGCTGTTTTAGTGGGTAAAATATGTGTTGTATAAAGGGTTGAATGTGGAATAATGTTTAAACGAATGTGTTAGAAATAAAGTTGCAGGCCCGGAAAGTGCAACTGACATGTCGACTTCTTCTTGACGGCGGATTCTTTTATGACTAATGTTACGGACAGAGAGGACAAGTCAAACATAGATCTATCTGTGGGAGAGAATTTGGCCAGAAGAAGTACAGAAATACTCATTAAAACTAGGGGAGTTTTCTTTTAATGAGTTTTTCTGTACTTCCCACTTCTTGTTTGCTTTATACTGTTTTGATCATCATCACCATCATTAAATCACACTCAAACACTCAATTTCGGGGGCTTGGCCATAATCACTACGCTTGGCAGGCGGGTTGAGCATCGCAGTATGGTCGTAAAATGCATAGAGGACGCCGCTGCCCATTCTCTGGTAAGCCGTTAGTCGCCACTTTACGACCCACAAGAAAAAAAATGGAGTGCTGCTATTCTATACATTCAACACTACTCGGAGGGGTTTCGATAAATGATTTTATTTCCCTAGATTTGTCCATATACTTTTACAAGTCAATCATATTTTAAAACTAGATGAGGTCATATTTCAAAACTAGATGAGGTCGGCGTTTTGAGATTTCGAAATTAGGGTTCATAAACACATTGACTTAATAGAATCGTCAAAAAATATTTAGGTTATATTTGGTAGATTTCAGTATGCCCTATTTTCTCTCTCAGAGGCCTGAGTGCCAGCTATAGGAACTTAATCAGCTGATTATGCTCCTCTGCTATATTTCTGGTTGTATAATGCCACGTAAAAATTTTGTACATTTGAAAAGCCTTTTGCCCTGCGGTGTGACAGCTAAAGCCTAATATTATTACAGTGTTCAAAAGGCCGGAAGCCATATGCTAATATCAGCAAACGCTTCGTTCAATATAATTTTCTACTTTGACTGGAAATGCAGCATGTATCATGAATGTGGTCATATTTAATTGTGTAGACCATCATACTTAACAGATGTAGCCTAGTGGTGTTAGCTGCGACTTACGAGTGGTTGGTAGAAGGTTCGAACTCAACTAGGCAATTTTCTTTGTGTACATTATTTCATCGCCAATGCTTACTAAACAGTGAAGGAACCATAGTGAGGAAACAAATGCTAGAACCAAAATTTCAATGACATGTGGCTTCTACCAACGCGTAATGGACCCACGTGGTGGATAACAGCGCACTTCGTTGCACCTAGAGGTGGACTGTTTCCCAGCAGTGGGAACATTATGGCGGTTCACTCACTGAAGATGCGTCCCGCCGCGGTGCGCGGAGCGACGTATAACGCACGGCGCGCCTTCCCACACATTTCCGCGTCGGCAGTGTGTTGTGCTAGACGTGATTTCTAAATAAATTGAGATACTTGCATACGGAACCAAGCCAACCGCCCCAACCGCCCCTATCTGTGGAATTACCCCAAAAAAATATTCCGTATCGTAACAGTGACGCTACTAGACCACGATAGGCAACAAGTAACGCGTCTATATTTACTTTTCTAGCCAACTGAAAAAGTGCATAGGCAGATTTATTAATTTTTTTACATAGCTGTTCTATATGAGCTTTCCAATTAAGGTTATGGTCAATATGGATACCTAAAAACACACTTACTGCGACCTCTTCTATTTCGTTGCCATTGTAATTGACACACATTTTAGGAGTTTCAACTCTTTGGTGCAAGTGCATTACCTTTGTTGCTCCGTTTGTTGTTACCGGTGCTTGCTTGGTACGGATTGTTCCAATTCGTAGTCAATATAAAAATTCATTGAGTAATTATAAATGTAAAACTGCATTAGTAAAAAAAAGTGTCTTGGGTATTTTTTTTTTTTTTTTCAGGATGGGAAATCATCAAATGACTTCTCCCGCTCTGGGCGGAGCGGAAGGGCGTGTCAGACTTTTACTGACTAAAACCCACCCGTGTTCCATCAGTTGCCCATGTGCCAGGGTCACGGTATCTCTTTCGAACAATCACGCGACCCCGGCAGGCATCGGTCCTAGTAGACCCCTACACTGCTGCTGACATCTCTTTGAGGCGCGCGTGGAACACTGCGCGCCGTCGACCCGAGCTTGGTCCTTACCGGGCGGCGAGCTACCCATTGCTCGCCACCCGCAAGCTCGCGCCTACGGTGGCCGGTAGTCCGCTATCGACTCCCGACGCCCGGGGCGTCTCCTCCTGACGTGACTACAATGTTGGTCCCATGGAGAAAGTTATTCAGTTTGATGGTCTACCTTCACCTTTATATATGACCACGCATTTCTGAAACACGTTGTATGCTTAGTGTACATTTACATAACACGCAATCAGATCCCTGCTTACCAGTTGCAACTGATATCTAACCGCTGTATCGCAGTGCAGTCTTATCTTGTGAACGGGTGCCGGTGTGGTATTTACATTTGATTTTTTTCCCATGTCATAAACGTTGGGTGTAGTAAAAGAATCATGACAGTAGAATAAATGCTGTGGTAATGTGTTCCGCAGCATGTGTGGTGTGATTATGAATGATAGGCCGAGAAATGATGTGATAAGGCAACAGTTCGTATTAAATTCGTATATGCACTCCGAAAGGTTAAAAATATAACAAACGTTAAAACTGCTATCACTACCTATCATGCTTACGTAGAATCATTAATACGCTATGGGTTCATAATGTGGGGTAACACTACCGATAGGAACAGAGTTTTTGTTGCCCATAAAAGTGTATTCGTGCAATATATGGGCTTCAACCTGATGAATCTTGCAGGCCAATATTTAAAGAACTTGGTTTATTACCGCTACCTTCTCTCTATATTTATGAAATATGTATGTTTGTTAAGAAGCATAAAGATCTATTTAAAAAGGCAGAGGATGTATGTTCTCGAAACCGGCAAGATCCTCACAGGCTTGTATTAAGTGACTTTCCCAGACTGGCTAAATATAGTAAAAGCTGTTTAGCCATGTGTGTTCGAATTTATAATAAAATTCCAAGTGATTGTAAAACTTTAGATTTGAGATTGTTTAAACGGACGGGAAACATTTTTAAATGTAACCAATAATATTTGCATGCTATAATATAAGCTAAACATGTATGCTCTATACTATATTTTTAACACCTTCATATACCATGTTTTATGCAAATAAATATTATTTCTATTTCTAAAAGAAGATGTAGTGACAAAAGTTGAAAAGAGTATGCTTGGATGACTTGGTCATGTTGAAAGGATAAATGTAGGGCGGCTTACACAAGGCAGATGTTAGTGTAACCACCGGGAGGGAACGTAGGTACTATGAGGACATATAGAAACTTGGTGACTCGTAACCATGCCATCGTGTATTAACGTAAACCAGGCAAAAATAATATTTAAGTATCGTAGTAGGTGGCGTTCTGTAGTCTAAGGGGCTACCTGCAGAAACTCTTAGGAAAAAGGTAAGAGTTTATGTTTGTATATCCTTCTGTGTCAAACTCAGATAAACGATAAAGGAAAGTCGGAAAGTTACGATTCTCTATGACAAGGGTGGCCGGCATATACCGAATGGCTGCAATGACGGCTGTTCTGAAAATGATGGTAGCAGGCTTTGGCTTCACAGTGTTGTACGTCGCAGGTAAAACCCAAAGCAGGCACTTAAAAACCCAAGAAAACAGTGAAAGAAAACCAAAATGTTCCTGAAGCAAAAATTCGAAGACACATTTACCAACCCGAATTACGACCCACTTCCTTTCACCAATAGGTGACCTGTGTGTTATTAGTGGGAACATTATATGGTGATTATTGTGTCAAATAACGCACTTTACCTCTAGTGAAATAAACCTACTTACTTTCATGAGTAAATTGTGGACTTAGTGTGGTGGCCACCGCAGTCTTAAGAAATTCTAGGTTAATACTTTCAGCTGCCGGTTTTTGTAAGGACAAATGGACCTGTCTTCAAAGAGTCTAGTTTATCTCGCCATTCCTTGCTCCTCTGCCGTGATACCGCTTGCGATTTCATGTTTCCGTATACAATTTCAATACAATAATGTTAAATAAATGCTCAAAAGATTGTAGAAGACGATATATAAGGTGTATCTATTCATACACGAAATATTTTAAGAGGTACACCTGTAGGTGGTAAAGAAGCTATAGCAACGAACAAAAATTTTTTTTAATGTATTTTTTTCTAAATTCAATATTTATAAATAATTTGACGCACATGAGAAATACTGGCTCCTTCTTATTTTTTACGACCCGAGACACCGCGGCCATGCTCGTGCTGTCCGGTCGCCGCCCTCGCAGTATCAGGCGGGACATTCATAGAATTAGGAGTAAAGGTTTTATGCAGAACGTCTCAAGCAGTTTTAAAATTATAATAATTACGAAAATTCAAAAACGCTTAGATAAAAATTTTCATTTTGCTTCTATAGCTTCTTTAACACCTACAGGTGTACCTCTTAAAATATTTCGTATATGAATACCTTACCTTATACCTTATATACATACAGCGAATAACATACAGTATAAGTCATAGAACATCGTCAATAAATCAACCCATCACAGGTATAATCAGCCTCAAATATATTTGTAGACGTATTAACGAAATTGTTTGTGGTGTATGATCTGTGTGACTATTATTGTATCACCAATTAAAATATTTCGTGTATGAATAGATACACCTTATATTTATTTAAAAACTATCTTGATTGGCTTACCACATCAATTGCACGGGGTACATACCATGTTTAAGTAATTATATAAAAAATCTGGGGTGGACTATCAAGTTCTGGAAACCAAAGTCAGGTGGGTTAATTATACCATTAAACTCAAAAACAGCTGGACCGGTATATGATCTTTAATTTGTTGGATTGGTCCCTCCCGGAATAGCAGAATACCCACCGGAAAAAAAACACGGAAAAAAATAATTAGTTATAATTCTATTTTTCTTTTTTTTTTGTGACAGAAATTATTGATTTAATTCCAAAGTTTTTGTAGCAAGTAAAATCATTATAGGCAATGAATGCACAATGGCGCACAAATGCGCATTGGACTCACTCGAACTATAAAAGTTCTGCTATATCTCCGGACAGGTATGTTTACTAGAAAGCGCTGTATTCCTTTGAATTAACTCGGTGGGAGCTCACCTCATATAGGTCCACCTGCTAGATAACGCTTTATGCCTCCGAATAATTTTGATTCATTTGTTTATTGAAAACCAAATTCCTTGCTGCCACGTGAATTACATTAATTTAATTGTAAGTAAAATATATTAAATTTTCAATGAATGAGTTCATTCATGTTTCTGTAATAAATTTATCGTAATACAAAACTGAATTTAATTCGGCTACTAAGTTAATACACAACACATAT
The DNA here is from genome assembly GCA_932294355.1 of Aporophyla lueneburgensis. NCBI lineage: Eukaryota > Metazoa > Arthropoda > Insecta > Lepidoptera > Noctuidae > Aporophyla > Aporophyla lueneburgensis. The sequence goes on from OW028743.1 coordinate 26,184,109, forward strand.
TGATTCTGAGTCACGAAGTTTGTCAGGTCAGCCAGTTTCCAATATTATTTAATTTCATCATGGTATGACTTCATCGCTTTTAGAATAATTTAAGTACTTTTCATAATATACCACGTAATAATTAATTTTGTTTTAATAATAAGAAACTGCGGTATTTGGAGGTGAAGTTGGTCCTAGGAGTTATGAAGTATAGATGTAGGATATCGACTAAAATGTCAGTAAATTATAAAGTTTGTACTGTCAAAATTGTTTGTAAAGATTGTAAAACGACCTTATGTTGTTCAGACTGTAAAATAATTTTAAGCCGATACGAACATTTGAGCATTTAGAATATGTCTAGAATCGACTGTTGACCGTGTATTTGCCCGTGACCGTGTGCTGCAAAAAGACATCGCCTACAACTTTTGGCAAGGAGCAATCATCGAGGCGGTGTGTGAAAATCTATAAAGACCCATCGTAACTACCAACCGCACCAGAGTGGTCTAAATATTTGTCGTCCTATGTAGATGATGGAAGTTTCACTTACACATGGTGAGCAACTTCGTTGAGGCAGCCCTAAGGCTTCTATAATACCTAGATTTTTTATTATGGAAATTTCTCCCAGTACTTACTATACAATCATATACCTAAATACCTAACTATCCTACTTCCTTCCTACTATACTTGTATGTATGGATGTGTGGATGTTTGTTACTCTTTCACGCAAAAACTACTGAACGGATTTGGATGAAATTTGGAACAAAGTTAGTTCATAACCTGGATTAATACATAGGCTACTTTTTACCCCGCTAGTACGTTCCCGCGGGATATTTTCCGACCTCCACGCGGGCGAAGCCGCTGTCAAAAGCTTATCTTTAATAAACTGACAACTAACAATGTTTATAATAGCTGCGTTAACCACTTGTCCCTGAACGATTTCCACAAACTGAAATAAATTCGATGATTATTTGGACAAACTTCGTGCAAAATATACATTTTGATTGGAATTTATGTACTGTCTAATTTTAATGCACCATCTATAATGGAAACATGAAATTCTAAAATTACGGAATATTTAGTTCCGATAAACGCTTGACGATGGCTATAAGAGTAGAGGAAGACCAAAAAAACCATGAATGGACTGTGTGGTATGGATAGAAAGGGGGTGACTGACTAATAGAGAAGTGTAGAAAAAAAGACATATTGCGACGACCCGAAAAAAAATGTGCTAAGGGCAAGGCAATGATGTTGATAATGATTAATCACTTGACGTTTAGTAACCCTATCTTAAACAAATAATACCAAATGTAAGATTTCAGAAGACCATTAAAATATTCGTGGTTGTATTCAAGGACCTTCGGGTGAATAGGCTTAGCCTTTCCCCAACTATGTTGAGGTCGGCTTTTAGTCTAACCAGACTCCAGTATCTTATTTGGAATGACTGCCTACCTGACTTCCACATCCAGCTGCTGGGTACCCCTTGGTAAGACTGGTTCAGACTTTCAGACTCCTGATGATTCATGTACCGATGTACCATGTGTTGCCGGACGTAAAAAATAACACCACCCCATTTCTTCCCGTGGCTGTCGTAAAAGGCGACTAAGGGACTTTCTAGAGAATGGGCAGCAGCGTTCTCTATGCATTTTACCACCATACTGCGATCGCCAACCCACCTGCCAAGCGTGGCGATTATGGCAAAGCTCCCCAAATTGGGGGAGGCCTAGGTCCAGCAGTGGACATCTTACGGTTGATGATCCATGAATGACAGCCAGGACAAACATGACGTAAGGTTGATGGAGGGACGATGGGGTCTTGGTATGTAAAGACGGTCCGCGAATTGGCCCTAGCAACCGTAGCTTAACCTCATCGATCAACCGTATTGGCCGCGAGCACAAATTCAAGTAACTTTATCCATCACATCCTATGTGCCTACACTAATTATCCTGCCATCTAAGTAAGAAGTAAAGAATAGCACCATCCAATTTCTTCCCAAATGTGTTGTAAAAAGCGACTAAGGGACTTACTGGAGAATGGGCCGCAGCATTCGCTAGCATTTTCCACCATAGTGCAATCGCCAAACCGCCTGCCAAGCGTGGCGATAGCAGCAACCCTCAAAATGCTTTGGGGAGCCCTATGTCCAGTAGTGGACGACTTTCGGCTGAAATGATGGCTGTAACACGAATATTTAATGTAATAATACGTTTAACGTATCAAACGACGCAGAACATTCTTCTTACAGAAGCGAGTAGGACGTTTTGCGTCAAGATCGAATATTTGTCGAGATACAGCATCAAATAATAGTCTCGAAGTACAAAGGGTTCTTTAAAGAAAAATATTATTTTAATTAAAAAGCCGTATATTTTTTGAAACAGCCTACGCTACAACAAAGAGCCGATAACCTGAGCGTAGGATTCAAATATCCCTTTTTGATTAATTCTCAGTCCAGAAGTGGCAGGTCCTGTGATTTATTATTAGTACTAAAAATCTTTCGGATAAACTTTGAATAGATGGGTGATATTTCAAAGGCAGTGTAGGCACCCGACCTGTTAGTACTGGTAGCGGTTTTGTTGATACATTAATGTGATTAAGCACTAGGAAGTGTCGAAGGGCGGGCGTTTTGGGGGGACTGTCTTTTGTAACTTTGACGTTCAAAAAGTGCTGACTCTCAGCCTAGTTTGAATAATGTACATTAGTACATTATTCAAACTAGGCTGAGAGTCAGCACTTTTAAAAAAAAAAAAAACAAAATCAAAAGTCATTTATTAAAATGACTTTTGATTTTTGTTTTTTTTTTTTTCTGAATGTTATCCCGTAGGATTTGCGGGTGCCTGCTGTACATTTTCACATAATCTGGCATGAGTAAATAAAATTAATATAACTGAACTAAATTAAATTTACATTACTATCTTTTTTTTTTTTTTTTCATGATGGGAAATCATCAAATGACTTCTCCCGCTCTGGGCGGAGCGGGAGGGAGTGTCAGACTTTTACTGACTAAAACCCACCCGTGTTCCATCAGTTGCCCATGTGCCAGGGTCACGGTGTCTCTTTCGAACAATCACGCGACCCCGGCAGGCATCGGTCCTAGTAGACCCCTACACTGCTACTGACATCTCTTTGAGGCGCGCGTGGAACACTGCGTGCCGTCGACCCGAGCCTGGTCCTTACCGGGCGGCGAGCTACCCATTGCTCGCCACCCGCAAGCTCGCGCCTACGGTGGCCGGGAGTCCGCAATCGACTCCCGACGCCCGGGGCGTCTCCTCCTGCGGCGGCTAGGGGCGTGAGGGTGCAGAGACTGCCACTCCCTCACGCGCCCCATCTCCTCCTTCGCGAGCATTACTGCTTCGCAGAAGGAAGTGACGGCTTCCCATTCCCTCTCGCTCCGTACCATGGCTCGCACCAGGGCCGGACGCGAGAGGTCGCCGCCGCCGATCGCCTCCACGAGGACACGGCGGTGCTCCGCCCAGGCAGGGCACACCTCCACCTTATGCTCCACCGTGTCCTCCAGACGATCCTCGCAATGGAAACACCCGGACGTATCCTCCCGCTTTATCCTGAACAGGAACCCACTGAAGCACCCATGCCCGGTCAGCAATTTGACTTGACTTATTTCTATGGACTTTTCATAAATATTGTTCTATTAGAGTTGCGTCACAATATCGCAATGTGACTGCCTGCGGTAGCTTTAAGACTCTACCACAACATATCTATATATTAATACGTACGCGGAAACTTTGGATCCCTTTTTACGAAAATTGGGCGGACGGAGGAGTATCTGCCGGGGTCACGTGATTGTTCGAAAGAGATACGGTGGCCCCGGCACATGGGCAACTGAAGGAACACGGGTGGGTTTTAGTCAGTAAAAGTCTGACACGCCCTCCCGCTTCGCCCAGAGCGGGAGAAGTCATTTGATGATTTCCCATCCAAAAAAAAAAACGGAGGAGTATCAAATTTCGCACACTTATAGTTTATACAAAGAAGAAATGACGAATGCTAATATTTTTTTTTTAATTATGCTTCAAAATCACACACACTACTATTCATTACCGTGTATTTAATACACACATGCATAGATATTCTTTTGTTTATGGTCCGAATCTGTGGTCCAATCGAGAATATTTGTCTATAATATTATTTGTCTATAGTGTTACTGAATGTAAAATATAACCATAATATTTTTTTATATTTATTATATATATATTTTTTTTCATTTAATAACGTATTTCTATTCAAATGAAGTACGGTCGAATTTCGACCAATAGGCGATCACCAGTAATACATAAATATGTATTTTAATTTACATACATATCATAATATTACGATTGTAATGCTCTAAGGGTATGGTAGAGTTGCACCTATGGTACACACACATTTCACCAGGTATGTTTAAGACCCATGTAATATGTGCAATCTCAATACTATCAACTTGGCACAAATCCAGACTCTGAGCAGCTACTAAGAAAGTTGAGGTGGAAACATATCCAGCAGGTAGCACTTGCGACTACCTAGAATAGACGTGTGATGACTCTAAAAAACCTATTTATTCACACCCCGTCTCAGAATATATTCCATACAAAAAGTATACTTCAATCCTTCTTAATCTCGTTCACAATCTTTTTTCCATTAACAAAACCTGAGATTATGTAAAAGGCACACGTTACAAAGACTAATACATCTTACACAAGGTCGCGACGAAGCGACATGACACTGACAAGCCAAGCCGACGTGTGTATCACGTTATATGGAAGTTAATATGCATTATCTGCCAGCTCTACAGTCAGGGTTGCTACGTGAGGATTTATGAGACAAGATTCGGTTAGTTTAGGTTTGAAAATGGCTTTGACTATGGATGTCTGAAGTCACAATTGTAGCTGTGTTTGATGATTTTCTTAAAATAATTCTTAGCTTTGCTTAGTTATGCAGTCGACATCGTTTACCACTAATGGCTTAGCTACCACTTGGCTACGAAAAAAAAAAAGATGACTTGGTAGCGACAAAAAAAACAACTCAATACCATACGGTTTTGCACAGAAGTACTATGAGGGCTCACCCCAAATAAATTGGCATAATAGCCAGGAGAAAGAAGAAGAAGATTTATTTCTAGAACTGGATGGTAGAAAGCCAATGATAGTCTGGGCTGCATTATTTTGCTGCGTATTTAATAGATTAGAAAAAATATACTGAGCTCAAGATACTGACATAATTACTTTTTTTCTTATGTTGCCTTTAAGCTTCTAGTTCAGAGAGTAGACAAAACGCTAAGAATCAATAGTTTTAGAACATTAAAATTATATTTTCTTGTGTAATTTAGACGTCAGTCGCCAAAAACACCCGCTCTTCACCACATGCAAATGTTTTAGTATTAAAAAAGAAGTGGCGCAAAACATTCCCCACCACTCAATTAAACAATCAAGAAATGGAATTCAAGAACCCCGTTAATGACACGTTCAACACAAAGTTAATCGGTTTTAACTCTCAACCCTACACCTAGGGTTGCGGAAGTCAGGTTTACCTTGCCCGGATTCCGATTGGAACCGCAACTATCCGCTTTCGACCGAAGCTTGCATTGCCAATTTAAACATTGGCCGATTAATCAAAAGTCGTTGAGAGTTGGAATATTATCTCACACTACAATTTTGACGGTATTCAAAAATACATAATAATCCTGACGGAATGAGAAACAAGTTCAAAAATATATCTATTACTAGCTTTTGCCCGCGGCTTCGCCCGCGTGGAGGTCGGAAATTAACGCAGGTATTTTTCTAAAATAAAAGTAGTTAAGCTAAGTTACTCCTTGTTACATCAGCTATCTGCCAGTGAAAGTCCCGTCAAAATCGGTCCAGCCGTTTCAGAGACTAGCCGGAACAAACAGACAGACAAAAATTGAAAAAATGTTGTTTTGGTATATGTACCGTGTATACATCCATTATACACTTAGTAAAAAGTGGTTATCTTAATATTACAAACAGACACTCCAATTTTATTTATTTGTATGTATGTATGTATAAAGTACAGATAACTGTCATTCGAAGATTCAAAAATCTACTTTGAAAGTAGTTACGGGTATTCAAAAGCCCAAAATTCTAACAACCAGTCTTGCCAAGGGGTATCGTGTTAATCCTGTCGTATTAGTAACTGGGTTGTCAAGTTCAGTCATAGAGTTACTCCAAGTCATAATTTCAGCCGAAAGATGACCACTGCTGGACATAAGCCTCCACTTCGACCGGCTCTGTGCTTGTCACATCCAGCGAATGTCACACAATGTAAAACGTTAGTAATCAACTGCATCAAGTAAGATTGATAGCCGACCTCAACATAATTCGGAAAAGTCTAGGTGAATTGATTGATTGAGCTAATTATAACCAGAGGAAAGAACACTTTGAAATGAAAACTTGGAAAATCTTGTAGGTACCTAACTAGCTGACCCGCCTTTGATAGTACTACAATGAAGTTTGTAAAAAAAAATGGTTCCGTTTACGTAATCACTAAACAGATATGCATATTGCACACCGCAACGCTCTAGCCATTAAAATATTGATTTAGCCGCCGTGTTGCGTTACACCATGCGTGAATAATTCCCAGCTGTGACACCCCTGGAAGTTAAGATGACAGGGCACAGGGGTGACACACTTTAAATTAAAATAAAGCTCGGTTGTAATACCTTGCATAGTAACTGCCTGCCTTGTATAATTTCATTCAGCGGTTATGCCTCTTTCGCTAAGTGTTATTTTAAACTTCAACGCTAGAATGAGATGGTTTTGTGACAATTAATGAAGCTGTTCTATGGACCGTAAAAGACTGAAGAAAAGAGATAGTCACTTTCCCAGTGTAGTGAAATTTAGCTTTACTTTAGTTTGTAGATTTAGAACTCGCTCCATAAGTATTGGATTGAAAGTGTTACTTTCGTAGTATCAATTTTACTTATACCTACCATATGTAAATCGCAATGTTGGAGTTTCAATTCTCGGCCTACTACTTAAACTTAAAAATTCATACAGGCCTACAAAATGACGCACTTTTAAAATTGCAATAACTTTTAAAGTACAGAAGATATATTTTGGGATTTAAAAAAATAAAAAAGGTTTTTTAAATAAAAACTTTATAGTCGATGGCCTTATTTTAAACAACAACCGAAAACAAATCTATAAACAAAAATAGTCCTTTAAAAAAAATCTGTCCTACTTTTACACAATTATTTCTACATCGATGAATTTTGTACACGCAACAGCACTACAGCCTATTTGGCCAGAAGAATGTGCAAGAATCATGGCTTTTCTAGAACTAGGCATCAGTAGATGTCGTTAGTCAGGTGAAGCAAAGGTAAGAAGAAACTGAAAACTATCTGAGGTATCCTTGTAATGGTATACCCAGGTGCAATAGTACCCCGTGTCGACGGGGCGTAGTGTTCCACGCGCGCCTCAAAGAGATGTCAGCAGTACTGAAGGGGTCTGCTAGGACCGATGCCTGCCAGGGTCACGAGATTGTTCAAACGAGATACTGTGGCCCTGGCATATAGGTAACTGAAGGAACGCGGGTGGGTTTTAGTCAGTAAAACGCTGACACGCCCTCCCGCTTCGCGCAGAGCGGGAGGAGTCATTTGATGATTTCCCATCCAAAAAAAAAGGTGCAATAGTACCCGAAAAGACCGCTATATTGTCTTCACTATGTTGAGAAATCGCCACCTCAATCCAGTTTATGTCCACCAACAGCGTCTTTGGACCCGAAGAGACTTCATAAGTGACAGTGCAAGTTTCGAAGGTATTTACTATCTACATTGATTTTTTCAACAACTATGGATTCCCGGGTTTACTTCCAGTCTAACCGAATGCGGCTAAATACCAAATAAATGTTTTAAAAAGAGCGACTGCCTTTCGGACCCCAGTTACTGGGTAATACGATAACCCTTAGCAAGACTGGTTGACAGATTTTAGGGGTTCTCTTAAAGATCTTGGGTCTTGTTTTGTATTAAAAGTTCACCCATACACGTAATTATTTAGTTAGAGGATCTTGAAAACTTGGAAATCCATCAGCACGCTTTAATTTAGGCATTCAATTAAATGCCTTGTATTAATCGCAATAGGTGCTATTATCAAGTGCGCGGAGTTTTGCTTACTGGTTGGTAGCTTAGTTAATTAACCCCCGATTACAATGATAACTTACTGGACCTTGCGCGGGTGCCGTTTGACGGGCAGGTGGGTAACCACTCTGAGTTGGCATTACAGTAGAGCGTCGATTATCCAAACGTCGATCAACCGAACAACCGCTTATCCGAACTACTACGCCCGCCCGACTCGCGCGTATTATCCTCCTCCCGCGCTACAATATTGTATACGCGAAATTGTCTCGAATTGTTAGTTGTATGTGAAATTTTACCGCGTGAAAGGAACTATTTGTCATTAAAGATATGACGGGCTAAGGGGAAGAATCTGCAATCTGAAAGTCACATTTTTTTTTTTTTTTTTCATTTGATTTTTTATTATCTATGGTCACAAAAATCCACATTTTACCATACTCGTATCTAAAATAAGGCGAGAACTCGCTGGGTCACTTAAAAAAATTGGGCTGCATTTTAGATTTAATAGTAAATGTAGTGAACTAGCTTTGTCCATGACTAAGCCACTTCCCTGCCAAAGCGAATGTGAAACGGGTAATTTTTATGGAGATGACGATCCCAATATCGACAACATACCATATTTCCTTTTAAAATCAAAAATTATTTATGTATGAGAAATATTTTTAAGTTAGCTATAAAATTATAACAAAAATTTATATGTCAACACTGACAAATTTTATGAATATGACTAAGCCAGTTCTCTCAAACAACTAAAAATTTTTTATATCATCAAAAAATCTTCATTTCATTCAAACAATGGCCTTCAGAACTACGCCTTAAAATCTATAGCCTGAAGAAAAAAAAATAATTTCATACCACAAAGGGCACCCAAATTAAAGTATAACTATTCTTTATAAGAATTCCTTTTAAATTTTAATAACAAAGGGGAAAGACAACGCTGAATATTATAAAGCCTTCAAGAATAATAGATACCTATTAATTTTTAGAGCGATGGGCCCCAAAGTTCATAACATTTCTCCCTTGGGGGCATCAATTACGAAGATGAATATACAAGACTGTAGTGAGAATGGGGTATACCTGGTAGGTATATATTAAAGGTTTTGTTAATAGGTAAAGAAGGCTTCATATACAATGTGAAACTTAATTAATGCACATTATGAAAGTAGTTTGTTGACAAGGGCTCACTGAAACAATACCTGAAATAGTCACCACTATCATAAATGCTAAAGAGTTTACTGTTTGATATGCTTTTAAAGTATTCATAAATACAAAGGTTTGGGGCGGTGGCAGAATCGTATAGCTAGAAAATTATATTGATTTTGGACAAAAGGCATCTACAGACAGTATCTAGTGATTAAATAATATTTTAGCAGCCAACTGTCTACAATGTTCCAGCAACCTGCTGCTAATTCATTTATTAGTATGATTTTGACTTAGAAATCAAAATTAAAAAGAACCTTGTTTGAACATTACGACTTTGAACTCGATAATTAGCTGATTACGGAACATAAAATTAATTTCAACATTTCTTTGATGTTGGATAGAACTTATTACATGATTGAATTAATTCTTATCTACATATCAGCAAAGTTTTATTAAGAAGGTGCCAAAGAGATATGAAAGGTAGAAGAAAAAGGGCGATAGACAGTGAAACTTTGAGAGCGACCAACTGTTCAGAATAATTGAATTTTCCTTAAAAGTCAATTATATTAGAATTTTAATTACCTAATAATTTTACTTTGTACTTAAGTGTCTACGTTATTATATATATATTATACTTTTCAGAATTTTCATATATCTTTATTCGTTTATTTTACACTAAAAATAAATTTTGCTTGAGGCTTTTCGTTATTTAGTTTTGTGCCAAGAATTTTATAATCGTGTTTAGTATGTTTTTGTTAAAATTAATTTTAGTAAACATTGTTCGGTATTTAGATAGTGTTAATTAAAAACGTGTTGATTATAAAAGTAATATCGTAACGATATATTTTTAATAAAGGTTACTAAATTGATGTAATTGATAAAGATATTTTATTGAATTGCTGGTAAAACATATACAGTCATGAGCACTGAGGATAGAAGTTATCATCTATATACCTAGTTTTTTTTTTAAACTATGTTGAGGTTGGTTTTCAGTCAAACCTGATGGAGCTGAATACTAGCATTTTACATGGAGTGACTGCCTATTAACCTTCACAACCCCTACGGTTACCCCTTATAAGACTGATTTTAGGTCTACGGCTTTCAACCACTCGTAACGACTGTTATAGATCTACAAATAAGAGCCAATCAAGAATCAATTCTATTTGAATGTTATTGTTGACGTTCAAAATTGCCTTTTATGTGCCTTTTTGAAATAAATGCTTTGACTTTAACTTTGAGCCGGGCACAACGACTCAACGTACTTTCCGAGGAATGCATGACGGGATGACCCACTGACCGGGTTATGGTATGTAAAGTTGTTGACCCATACACGGACCAACCGCTGCAAGCGTTAGTTAATCTTTTTGATTGATCGACATAATAGGTCTTTACCTATGAAAATGCCGTTTTGTATGAAAAAAATTAAACGAATTTTTTATTTGTATTAATCGAAATAATCACCCATGCAATCAATGCATCTTTGCCAACGCAGTGGCAGTTTATTGATGCCCTTCTTAAAAAAATCAGCTGGACGGGAGGCAACAAATTCTTCAAAGGCATTTTGTACTGCCTCTCGGGTATTGAATTTTTTTCCCGCCAAGAAGTTATCCAAATTCTGGAAAAAGTAGTAGTCTGTAGGCGCAAGGTTTGGTGAGTAGGGCGGATGACGGAGAGCTTCCAACCCCAGTTCTTGCAACTTGGAGACCGTCTGCTGTGCAGTATGAGGTCGCGCGTTGTCGTGCAGGAGCAACGGAGACGAGCGATTGACCAATGCTGGTTGGAGATGTGCCAGCTTCTCCATCATTAAGTTCAGTTCTTCACAGTACACATCTGCAGTAATGCTCACCCCGTTTGGTAAGAAGCTGTGATGAATCACACCGGCGCTAGACCACCAAACAGTGACCATCACTTTTCTAGGGGTAAGTTTTCGTTTAGGGTATTGTTTAGGTGCTGAACCAGGATCCAACCAACTTGCTGAGCGCTTGCGGTTATCAAACAGAATCCATTTTTCATCGCAGGTAATAATGTGGTTCAAAATTCCTTCATTTGTGTGTCTGTTGAGCAGTGCAAGGCACGTCTCGACGCGTACTTCGCGCTGGCGATCATTGAGTTCGTGGGGCACCCATTTGTCAAGCTTTTTTACCTTGCCAATTTGACGCAAATGGACCAATATTGTTTTGACGCTAACGTCAAAAGCTGCTGCTAATTCAGCCGTAGATTGTGTATCATCAGCTTCCACAATCACCTTTAATTCGTCATTGTCGACCAAAGTCTTCGGACGATCGCGAGGTTCATTTTTCAGGTCGAAATTTCCAGAACGGAAGCGAGCAAACCAATAAGGGGTGGTGCGTTGGTTTGTAGTGTTAGCTCCGTAAACGTCGTTAATGTTGCGTGATGCTTGTGCCGCGTTGCTGCCACGATGGTACTTATATTCCATAATTACTCGAATTTTTAACGTATCCATGATGACGAAAAAGATTGAAATGCGATGAAAATGTAACACTAATCAATAAACAAATGACTACTTTTGGAAAAAGAATTCCATGTTTTTAAAATAAAATTAATTTGAAATTAGAATTCTTAGACAAACAAAAATTATTTTGATTTGAAATGGCCAGTACCGCAGAACGGCAATTTCATAGGTAAAGATCTAATATTTTCTCTTCTTAGTCTCGCACACTATTGTCTACCATTTCTTTTTCATTTCTCTTTTCGCAAATCTACTGGAACAAATTTCAAAAAAAAATAAGCAGCACCTTTGAATTCAATTCTATAATTATACCCTATTATTGTGTATTTTATGTGTCTACATATATAATAAAATAAATAAATAAAATAATCCCAAAAGTGTAACACAAACTGAGTCCAACCAAAATTCAAAGAAATACAGTGACAATAAATCAAAATACCCACAACAATTTTAAGTAACACCTACTTGTTGTCTTTGAACACTTAATTAAACACTAAACATTAGACATTTTCAATAAAGTGTAGGAGGCCTTAATTACCTCGTGTTAAAATGTGCTTTAATCCAAAATAAACAGAAACTGTTGTAATTAATTTCGGTTCGCACCGGGCAACGAAATTTTAGATGGGGAAAGTTCTTGAAGTTTCTACGAAGGTTTATATTATGCGTAAGTTTCATGCTAATTTTAAAATAACTTAAGGCTATGAGTTTCATTAAGCTTTTATTATTAAAAGAAATGTATAAAATGTACGGGCACAATACAAGCTGAAGGCGACATTAAATGAAACTGCGTATATTATATATACCGACGTTCCCAGTCTGCATACAAAAATTCAAGCGAATATATATCCAATAGTTAGTCTCTACAGCTAGTCGGCTGATCGACAAAATCCACAGTAGACCCAATACGTTTGTTAAAAAAAAAAATACTTTTTGTATTTCAGTCTTAGGGTTTACTTGGTAGTTTCAAAATACCCGTATTCATCAGTATTGTCAGTTTTCTTTTTTAATTTACTGGAGTTTATACGATTCCACTTTCGATATCAACCACAATGGTTTCAATTTGTGGAAACCGGATTTAAATCTGCTTTCATATCTCATAATAATTTACAGGACTACATTTGTTGTTTTTCAACATATTTTTGTGGCAAACAAAAATAGCTTATCCAACGTTTGATTACAAAACCAAATAGAATGGCCATTTCTTTCTGAACAAACTTTTCCAAACAAATGTGGTAAGAGCGATAGCGAGCCGTGATAGCAAGAATCATACAAACATTACATACAACAAGTGCAAATAACATCTACATACAGAGACGTATGTTCATAAATGTAATTTCACAGCAGCATGCAATAGTATGCATCCTATTACGTCGCAGCTCTGAAATCACATCAACCACGAAAATTAGAGCGAGGCATTAGTCACAACTTGGGTGTTATTACACAAATTTAGTTTACAGAAACGTTGTAATATTCAGAGCGCAGACGCGCTGGTGTCATCAAAATAACGACAGCGATTGTTCTAACATCGTTGAATTTTTATTAAGTGCCTACTCGCGAGGTATCAAAAAGGTGCTGTAAAAAATTTACGTGGACTCCCAGACAATTTCGTCATACAAGAATTTTATATAACATTCTTATAGCGCCGATGGTATCATAAAGAGTTGAATTTAAGCCTTTGCATAGGAGACGTACGGGTGTAGTCGACGGAAAGTAATGTGCTTGGTCTATTTTATTAGGTTGAGCTTTAGAAAAAATGGGGTCTCGTTCGTGATTTAAAATGCATTTATCCTACATTTATACTTTTGGTTTAGCTTAAAGGTGTATAAACTGAATTCATATTAGTATTTATTCTCATGCTATGAGAATATTATTTATTTAGATATAATAATCTATTCGCGTTAAAAAAGTGACTCATCGTTGTTACTTGGCTTAGCCATGCTCTTTAACCAATTACATAATAGTAAATTAGAAAGCCGTGTTCGCAGTGGCCAGTTGAAGTAAGCTCTTCAGACAGTACGTTCTAATTTACTATGATCTAATTGGACAAGGGGCGTGGCTAAGCTGAGTGACAACGATAAGTCACTATTTTCTTAACGCGAAGAGACTATAGATACTCATGCAGCAGGACACAGGTGAAAATCTAGGTATTGTACAAAGGTCAAACGTGATTAATCTAGAATCTCCTTTGCACTTGGCACTATAACCCATATTTGATGGGTGACAAGCTGACAACTGAGTTGCGCCAACCCCAATAAATTGGAATTAAGGCAAAGAGAATGATGGTGACACCTACGTAATAAATCTATTTTTATTGGTTTACTTACATCTCTTTTACAGTATTTAACACAATTTAATATTTACACTAGGTACTAAATTAAATAACTAACTAACTATACAAATTAATAAGAAAACTATAGAACAGTTAGCGCCGAAGGACTCGTCCGCATCGCTATCATCGCTATAGTTGTAGATGTTCTCTGCCTTATACACGTATATTCCTTATATACGTATATTCTGAATTTCCGTCGCAAGGGTAGATGACTTTACGCTATAATGCGCGAAAAGTCAGCTTCACTAATGCACCAAATTCGAGGGAGTGGCAACGGTATCCTAAGGATGATTGCAAACAGACCAGCGTCGCCAGCGGTGAAAAGGCTCATCACGCTGCATGTGACCTGATACTATGTTTTAATTTAATCATTTATTTTAATTTTTAGCTAATTTAAATCAGTTTTTTTCCAGTTAAATTTAATTTTATTTCAATTTAATTTAACCTATTTTTAATTTAATCTATTTTAATTTATTTTCTATACGAGTATAATTGATCTCTTCACGGCTGACATAGTTTTTAAGATAATGTAATGCTAACGAAATATGGACATTTTAATAGTCTGAATTAAACGTATTTTATTTATTTTATTTTATTTATACCTAAGCTTAGTTGGTTGTACTTTATATCAGTGTGTTCGAGATAATCGGCTCCTTTCACGACCGGAAGGAAGTTCCTTTTTGATGTAAAATGTCGTCGTTGCCTTGATGTCAAGTAAAAAGCAAAATATAAAATATGATACTGTTATAGACGTTAAATAGTAAAACATGTAATCGATACAGTGATCATATCGTCATGATTAGAAAGGAAAAGTTTCAGATTCAATCATAAATGAATTCTAATTCTACGCAACTTCATATGGAGTAAATGGTAGTTGGCAGGTCATTGCTCGCAGAACAGATAGCCGATAGGGCTGCAAGGTTCTTGAGTGACAACCGCGTACCGGAAGACTTAGCTCTAGAAGGCCTCACAAAAGGTGGACCGGTGAGCTTTTAATGCAGGGATTCGCTGGATTCGAGAAGCATAGAACTAGTCGAAGTGTAGAGTAGCTTGGGGAGAGCTTATGTCCAGCAGTGGACGTCTTTCAATTGAAATGATGATGTTGACATGTTGAATTCTTCCCCTAAAGTTTTCTATCGTATACGAATATTTTGTTTAACATTTCTGCTTATATCAACTTATTAACAAGTTCAAAGCTTAAAAGATTTTATTTGAAACTTAAAATTTTCTTAGTGCTTTTTAAGCAAGCATCATTAGGCAAAATTAGTTAGCAGTTTCTTACTATTTTTTCTACTCTCAATATTTACTTTGAATTGCAAACTTGTTTAAATAAATAATGTAGGAGAAACGAAAAGCTAAATTGTAAATATTTCTTATAGGTATACCAAACGGTCTGAAAATTTATTAGTTTTAAAAATCTTTATTTATTTTTACAAGCTAAATATTCTCCTTTATTCTTCGTAAAACCTATTAAAATGTTCTTGTGGAATGTTTTTTTTTAAGTATTTAAAATAAAGCGTCTAGGTATAACATGTTTACTTGCTTGATTTCAAATTCAGGACAAAGAAGTCAGTAAAAAAAATAGCTCACTCTTTTGTGGAAATAACAGTTCATATATAAACAAAAACGGAGGCAAGCGTTCCTAAGAAGTTATCCGGAAAACAACTGGACTTACCGACATAGCTTGTAGAGTAAGCAGCTTGAAGTGGCAGTGGGCTGGCCATGTTTGTCGAA
Organism: Aporophyla lueneburgensis; assembly: GCA_932294355.1. Taxonomy (NCBI): domain Eukaryota; kingdom Metazoa; phylum Arthropoda; class Insecta; order Lepidoptera; family Noctuidae; genus Aporophyla; species Aporophyla lueneburgensis. Next base: position 26,199,838 of record OW028743.1, read on the forward strand.
GGACCGACGCGACGGCTAATGGAGCAGACGAGTCCAGAAGAGGACACTGCGTATCGGCAAGCGGACTGTGAGACGCCCCTCAGCTAGGTGGACCGACGACCTCGAAAAGATGGCTGGGACAGATTGGATGTGGAAAGTCGAGGACATGGTGTTATTGCAAAGCATGGGAAAGTCCTTTATCCAACAGTGGACTACGATAGGCTGAGTTGATTGTTGATTGATGAGTACTTTATGAGCACTGCCTGGACTTTATAGAGTGCTTTGTCGTGCAGGGTAGAGTGAGGATCACACAAACGCTCACCTATGAGATGAACTAACGAAATAAAATCACAGAGATCAATCCCTTATATTATGAGTGACAATTCAATTCCAAAAAAGTAGATAAGGAGAAATCGTAAGGCGAATCACATCAGCTCCTAGATAAGCGACTTCATGAGAACCATGAACTCTCTGAGACAAGAGTTACATAGAGGAAATAGAAGATGACTTGGTAAATTCGTTTATTCATACCCAAATGTTTCACCTGTATAAAGGCATTGAAAAACCAACACCTACAGATCGCCAATAGCAATTACATTTCATCCACATATCTGTTAGTCTTAAAAATAATCCAACTTCAACGGGAAATCAACGAAATGCCTTGGTACTACAGATAAGGACGACGTAAGTACATCTCTCAAAGACCGGTGAGGCGTATTGAATCTTTCCAAATCTATAAGATCTTCGGCAAGTGAGAGGTACTTCTCGGCAAAGCAAGCGTATTTTCGCTTCGGGCCCTATTCTCAAAGCGCGGGCTTATTCTGAAGATAGAGAAGTGAATAGATGAATGCAACGCGACCCGTTTCGCCTTTATAAGTCGAAATAGCAGTTTTTATCGTATAGTTAACGTATAATGGCTTTTACTATTGCAGAATAAAATGTTGTTATATGTTTCAACTGCTTGCGGTTTGTATGCAATGCTGTTCATCTTCTGCCTAGCCTTTTTCCAACTATGTTGGGGTTGGCTTCCAGTCTAACCGGATGCAGCTGAGTACCAGGATTTTACATGGAGCGACTGCCTATCTGACCTCCACAACCCACCCTTTGATAAGACTGGTTGTCAGACTTTCGGGCTTCTGACGATTCGTAACGACTGTCTAAGATCTACGAAAGACAGCCGGGACCAGCGATTTAACGTGCTTTCCGAGGCACGAAAGGGTCTTGATATGTAAAGATGGTCACCCTACCACGAACCTGAACGATCAACCCGTGCGGCTGATATTGCTTAGCCACAAGCCCTTCTCTTCTTGTATGCAATGCTGTTAAATGATTAATTTAACTCAATGTTTGTGTGTGTTTAGCATAGTGTTTTTCCAACCCAAGTCGTGTTGTAAAATGTGCTTACCATTTATCATGAATTTGTGCGTAGTAATTTATTACAATCTAACCCGCAATCTGCTTGTTTAATTAATTAATGGTTTTTGTAGTAAATTATAATTTGGATATTAAAATTTGTGGCAGCAGTCCTAGACGTATTTTTTTTTTAATATTCGTGTGGCTTCGTTAAATCTCTCATTAGTTCTTAATAAAAAAAAAGATGGGATAGATTTAATACTTTTTATTATGTATGTATAGGTATTACATAACATAAAAGTAGGAAACATGAAAAAAAAAACACTGCCCAGTGACAAATAACTCTAATTTCGGATTTTCCTTTTTTTTGCCACCAACTTCCAGCGTCTATTTTTCACTTTGTATTATTTTTTTAATATAAACTTTTCATTTTCACTTTTTAGTTGTGGTAATTGTGTGGTAGACACAAATTCGTATACCTTTAATAGTTAAGTTAATAAAATGGACAGCCAATTACTACTAAATCATCTTAATAAACTAATTGGAATAGAATACGTTTAATGTGTATGTAGTGTGATAGTGGTTTTTGGCTTCAATACCACTTAGCAAACCTTGACCAAATATTTCGGGCAGGATCGATTCGGGACTCATCATCATCAGCCTATAGCAGTCCACTGCTGGACATAGGCCTCTCCAATTGCACGCCATTCAGCTCGATTCTCGGCAACTCTCATCCAGCTGCTACCAGCCACCTTGCGAAGATCGCGGCTCCATCTAGCCTGAGGGCGTCCTACCTAACGTTTGCTGATTCGCGGTTTCCACTCAAGAACACGTCTACCCCAAAGGTCATCGGTTCTACTGCTAATGTGGCCGACCCATTGCCACTTCAGCTTGCTAATTCTATGAGCTATGTCGATAACTTTGGTTCTCTGCTGAATCACCTCATTCCGGATTCCGGATACTCGGGACTACTCGGTAAGTATCCTACCCTTGTAAAGCAAACTTTAAAAAAGAAGCAAACATTTAAAAAATGTACAACCGATTTAAGAACGTCCTTCTTTCTTTGAAGTAAAAAAGCAAATAGTTTCATATCCTTCAAATATTACTCAATTAAAATTTCTTCTTTTCCTTGTTACATGGGTCTTACACATAACTGACTAAATGTGGGTGTAGTTTAGCTTCACTTTTCCTAGTTGTTTGGGAAATACAGGCGTTATGTGATGCTAGTTAAATTTCTTTAAGGCTAGGTGATTCGACACTCATACAGATTTGAGGGGGTGAGGTGCGGGGAAATCCGCGGGGCGCCTCCCGCGCGTCCTTCTTGTCGAACACGTAAGCGCGCCAAAAGTCCGAGCGGCGCGGGCGTAGCACAGACAGGTCATAGAGTAGCGACATCAGTATGTCCACAGTATTAGAAACCACAGAAGAAAATATAATACAAGAACAAATATTTTTATTTATTTATCTCTAAAACTATTTTACATAGTTCTTGATTGAATCCTCGTTGGAACATTTGTATACAGCAGCTAATTGTATCTAGTGTATCCTACTAATATTATAAATGCGAAATTTTGTGAGTATGGATGTATGGATGGATGTTTGTTACTCTTTCACGTAAAAACTGCTGAACGGATTTGAATGAAATTTGGCATGCAGATAGTTAATAACCTGGACTAATATTATAAATGCGAGTTTGTGAGTATGGATGTATGGATGGATATTTGTTACTCTTTCACGCAAAAACCAATGAACGGATTTGGATGAAATTTAGCACGCAGATAGTTTATAACCTGGACTTATATTATGAATGCAACAGTTTGTTAGTATGGATGAATGGAAGTATGGATAAATATAAATAAATAAATATCTTTGGACAACCAACAAATCGTTGTCTGATTCCAAACTAGGCAGAGCCTGTACTATGATAACCAGACAACTGATAAACATACTTATATATTTCTAAATACATACATCATCATCATCAGCCTATAATGTTCCCACTGCTGGGACACCGGCCTCCTCTCGGTGAGAGGGAGTGGGCCATAATCCACCACGCGGGCCCAGTGCGGGTTGGTAGATGTCACGTCTTCGAATTTTTGGTTCTAAGACATGCCGGTTTCCTCACGTTGTTTTCCTTCACCGTTTTGAGAGCAGTGGCGATGAAATAATTTACACAAAGTAATGCGCCTGCTTGGGTTTGAACTCACGACCTACTCCTCGCAAGTCGCGGCCGTTACCACTGGGCCACCACTGCTCTTAATATAATACCTACATATTATAGATAAATTACACCCAGGCACAGAACAAATGATTGTGCTCATCACACAAACATTTGTCCTGGGTGAGAATCGAACCCACGACCTCAGTCTTAGCAGTCCGGGTCACTAACCACTAGACTAACAGGCCAGTCGCCATGCCAGTCGGATGGATGTATGTTACTCTGTCACGCAAAACTACTGAATAGATTTGGATGAAATTTGGCACCCAGATAGCAACGCACTGCTTAGCGCCGATAGTTTAAAATCGAACAGTAAAAGTAGCTAGCACTCAGTTGGATTCTCAACCCTCGGCTTAATGCCGAGAGTTGAAAATCCAGTGCGTCAATAGGATTAAGTAAATAAATAAAAAAATTGCTTATCATATTTCGTTTGCGATTTTTCTTGCCTTCAACCGTGACTTGGGCCTATTTTTATTTTTAACCGACTTTAAAAAAAATGGGAGGTTATCAATTCGACTGTATTTAAAAACAAAATATTTTTATATTTTTTACCTCATAACTTTTGAGTGGGTGAACCGATTTTGATGATTCTTTTTTTATTTGAAAGCTGGTGACGAAAAACTAAAGTTTCTATTTTTAACTTTTTAGTTATCGTAGATACCCCGCACTAATCTAATCGCGTTATTCGTTTATTTGTCGCGCAAATACTTAATGCAAATTTAAGACTTATATGGTTTCCACATGGACCCCATTGTCCGAATGGAACCAAATTAAAATGGGACCATTCGGGAAGCACCAGCTTTCAAAAAAAAAAAAAACATCAAAATTGGTTCACCCAGTCAAAAGTTATGACGAATTGATAACCTCCTCCTTTTTTTGAAGTCGGTTAAAAATAAAAACTTTTTATAAAAAAAAAAACAACCAACTTTCTTCAAAAACACTACAAAATCAAAATTAACTTTAATTTCGAAAGTCGGTGTCTTAGTATCTGTATTTAAGGTTTTTTTACCACCAACTTCCGAAATTAAAGTTAATTTTGATTTTGTAGTGTTTTTTAAGGAAGTCAGGTGTTTTTTTTTTTTTTTTTGTAAAACGTTTTTTTTAGTCGCCGTTTTCACAATACAATCACAAAATATTCTTTTTAAAGTTTTACAATCATTTACACAATGAGAACCGTACACACAAAACAAAAGCTTAACCAACTATGGTCTTTATAAGTTCTATAAAACAATATTTATTTACAGTTTATTTTATTTTCTCTTATTATTACTTACGCAGCAGAAAGGAAGCGCACGCGCAAAAATTTTTCACAGGTCTCACCTCGATAACATCTCGCAGGACACTGGCAAGCGACGCGCCGATCGAAATTCACTTGAATAATTGATATTTTTTTTTAGAAATGTAATGAAAAAAAATTATCGGGTTCAATCGATTCCAAAATAAATTATCTATAAATTGATACTAATTATATAAAAATAGGAGTATTAGTACTTCTTTAAAATGAAATTTGGCTTGTTAAAAACTGCAAATCGAAGTTAGTTCGGCTTTTTTTTCTATCGAGTAAATTTGATTGTATCGTGTTTTGAACGGGTACAAGCTAAGGAGAAAGAATGTATCTTAAATATATATTTTTTTCAGATTCTGAAAGTAAAAATTTACCTATCAAAAAGCAATTCTAAAAACGGTAAAAAATGTGAAAACGGTCCCACCTGGCCTTAAAGAGCTGTCCAAAAAAAAACATCCCATAAAAAAATCACATCGTTGCAGAACAACACTAATACCCTACTAATGGATTTTCCTGTCGTAAATTGTCCATGAAATAAACAAAACTCTTTATTGCAGTGCGTTGTTTTTGTGGTCCCACAGATAAACTGCCCGGAAACCTATAGGCAAGAGAATTATTGCTGATGCAAAAAGGTGATTTGTGTTTTTGATATTTGAATAACACAGCAGTAGTATTTTTTATTTTTATTGTTGGGTATGTATTATGGCTCCCACAAACAGGCGAAACGCGCGTGTCTAAAGAATTCATTGGAAATAATGTTAAAATATTTATAATTTTTTTTTTTTTTTTTGCTAGCTTCTTCACCCGCGTGGTGGCGGTAAATTATCCCACGAAAACGTAATATTGGTATACAAAGTAAGTTATGTGTTATTTCATGTTAGTAACTACATACATATCTATGTGCCAAGTTTCATCAATATCCGCTAGGCCGTCTTTGTACAATTGAGTAGAAAACAGCCAAATATCTAATCTGTATGAGATATATGTAATTGTTGAATGTTTCCTTACATTTATAATATTACTAGCTTTTGCCAGCGGCATCGCCCGCGTGGAGGTCGGAAATTGTCCCGCGGGCACATACTATTGGGATAAAAAGTAGCCTATGTCCTTTTTCAGGCTCTAAACTATCTGTGTACCAAATTTCATTTAAATCGGTTCAGTAGTTTTAGCAGGAAAGCGAGACAGACAGACAGACAGAGTTACTTTTGCATTTATAATATTAGTATGGATGTGGATGTGGACAGTAGCGTTAAAAAGTAATTATACAACCTGTCTTTTACACATATACACTAAAACTCAAGTCCTAATTTCACGATCTGATATCTGGGCAAGGTCATTAAAGTTACTCAGATTTAAGCTATACCCTACCTATAAAAATGTCAGGTATCTAACTCAATGTTATTTTTAAGCCCCACCTCAATGATAGGTAGTCACTAAACTTTGTAGTGGGTACCTATTATATATAGGGTAGATCTATTCTAATAAAATCTCACCGTGAGAACTTAGGTGAAGTTAGCTGTTATTCCATCTGATGCAAAGGATTAACACTAATGACAGCTCACTTTAAGCTCATTTCATTCTGTAAACATCTCACCGTGACAACGTTCATAGAATAGCACTACTGTCTGACAAAATATTTACCTCAACATCACAATATACACCTAACCATGCGCACTTGACCGTTCCACGTTTAAAACTCGAATATCCGTTGTAAATCTGCATCAAACAGCCGCCTAGCCGTATGCGACTCATCGGTATTCGAAAATCGAACGAGCATAGAGTGAAGCAAATTTATGATGTGTGCAGATGCACACCCGAGGCGTACCCATAACTCATGTGGTAGCCCGCACATACTGATTAGATGGTCCTTCGAGCCGGGTCTCTATCCGTGCTTTGCAAGATTTTGGGAGCTCGTGACGGTTCTGAATGGGATAGTGATTTGAAAAAGGGGTCACAGTTATTTGCTAAGTGTCAAAAGAGTTAAAACAAGCAAAATGCTGGTTTTGCTAGCTCGCACGTAGTGATGAGGTTTTGGTAGCCTGTACATAGCAATTATATGGTCCTTCGAGCTGAGCCTCGGATCAGTGCTGTGCAAGATTTTGGAAGCTCGTGAATTAGGTTCTGAATGGGATAATGGTTCAGACAGGGGACGACATTCATTTATTAAGTGTGAGACGAGTTTTAAATAAACTAGTACAAGATTTGGTAGCCCGAACATACTGATCAGATGGTCCTACGGACCTATTGTTGTATCCATGCTTTAAAATGTGTTTGTTTCGTTGTGACTGAGGTTCTGAAGAAAAAGGGTGATAATATCATTAACATTAGTAAATAATTTAATATTTAAATGAGTTTCAAAAGAGTATTAGGATCTCATGACCAAACATCATATTTAAAAAAGAACATCAAGCAATTTACAAAAAAAAAAGCTTAGGTCATTGCTATGCTTTTTTTTTGGATGGGAAATCATCAAATGACTTCTCCTGCTCTGGGCGGAGCGGGAGGGCGTGTCAGACTTTTACTGACTAGAACCCACCCGTGCTCCTTCAGTAGCCCATATGCCAGGGTCACGGTGTCTCTTTCGAACAATCTCGTGACCCTGACAGGCATCGGTCCTAGCAGACCCCTTCAGTTCTGCTGACATCTCTCTGAGGTGCGCGTGGAACACTACGCGCCGTCGACCTGACCTTGGTCCTTACCGAGTGGCGAGCTACCCATTGCTCACCGCCCGCAAGCTCGCGCCTACGGTGGCCGGAAGTCCGCTATCAAGTCATTGCTATGCTTCCGTTAATTTACATCAAATTCCTTTTTCCAACTGAAAAGAAACTCTGCCTAACGAGAAGTGATAAGACCCCTTTTTGATATTTACAACCTTTTACAATCCAAATAAGCCTAATACAATAAAAGAAGTACCTACTTGATACGTAGCAATAAAAAAATCGTATACGAAAACATCCCGTTAACCTTATTTAACGCAAACCCCGGCTCGAGCCCGAGCATTCATAACCGAGTGAACATTAACCCGATTCACGCGAATCAATCTTTGTACCTAATCCTGAAACAGCAAAATATATCTCGCGAAATGCCAATTTACGATCGGCGTATTCCCGTTAATTTCCTCTTTGAGTGGCCAACTTTGTGCTAAACTCGTTTAAAACTCCCATAGTGATGCGACTACGATGCTCGATTACTAATGGAGTAATTTAGTCGACTGACTAATCGCGTTTTAGTCGATGTTTGTTTGTTTCGGTTCGTAGTAATCGTTGTTTCCAGCTGTTGTTTCTGAAGTTGTCTTGATGAACATCAGCGTTCTGTCAGATCTGAAACAAATGAATGAATTTAGCAAAACCGATTTTAACGTTCTTTATTTTTCACGTCTAGAGCAGTGACAAACAAAAACACAAAACGGAAACGTAAAAGTAGAAACTTACGTTTGCCGTATTATTCTAATATTAGAGAAAACATCCCAGCTTATGCAGATTTAAAAACGTCTGAGAGAACATGAAGTACATTTTATAAAGTCACTTGTTTCTGTATTCAGAGCTTTGTAGCACGTGGAGCACCTACGGCTACAGGTTATTTTATTTTCAGAAGAAATATTACATGCTTGCGTGAAATGACAGGATCTTTTGAAAAGGATTGTATTTTTGCTTTTATTGTACCGTGTAGAAAGCTTTTGGTTCAGCAAAATGTAGATATTTTATCAGAGGTCATGGTTTATTTCAAATTGTAACGTTAGATAATTATATCGTAAGATTTAGATGTTGATGACACAATAAATTCCAAGTCAAATCATTTATGTCAAGTAGGCAGCGAGAAGGCTTTTAACCGTTCAAATTTACAAGTATTGATGGAATTGATTGAAATGGCAAAAGTGAACTTTTGGACATGCACATATAAAAAAATAGTCTGTGATCATGACCACAAGATATAAGTAAAAACTAATGACTAAAGATGATTATGCGTGATATAGCGCCAAATATATGTACGCGATTCAGCGTTATCAACCGTCCGAAGCCGATTACACTCTTAACAAAATCACTGACCCAAGCGAGATAGTTCAGTTTCGTACATTAGTTAAAATCACCCCGAAGTATAATCCATCAATCAAAAAAGAATCATCGAAATCGGTTGGCGAGATATTGAGTTATTCGTCCAATTGTCACGCACATGCTTATTGCAAATTTAAGACTTATATGGTTTTCTCATGGATGTCATTGTCAGAACTGGACCAAATTGAAATAAGACCACACGCTAAGTACCAGCTTTCAAATGAAAATAATAATTAATCAAAATCGGTTCGCCCAATCGAAAGTTCTGATTTAAGAAACATAAAAAAACAATATGTCAAATTGAAACCCTCCTCCCTTTTTAAGTCGGTTAAAAAGAAACAATATTGAAAATCTATACTGCAAGAAGTAAAATTCTACGAGATAAAAATAACGCACAATCGATTTTTGAGCACAATTTCCCATCCCTAATAACGCCCTCAGTATAATAATTTGACAAACAAAGCAAGTCTGAAGACCAAAGTTCAATGTTTTGACATAAACGTGTTTGTGACTACAAACCAATATGGATTTCGTTGAATATTTACCATTAAATAGGATTTAGGAAGAAGACGTTATTTACTGAACGAACGTATTATAGTATTTGTATTAGAAAGGAAAATACAATTAGAATTAAACATTTTTTAAGTGTCACTAAAGTATCATGACATAACTTCACACCTGTATTCTTCAAATGGTTAGGCAAAGGTGTCTTTATTATTCATCCACATTTTGCCAGTTATGTATTAGACACATAGAACAAGGAGCTAACCAACCTGTTGCCATCAACTTAGGACGAATCAAGACTTCCCGATGGAAAAACCCATTACCACTTTATCATTATAATTAGCCTATATTATTACCACTGCTGGGACACAGAGAGGAGGCCCCTCTCGGTGAGAGGGAGTGGGCCGGTATTCACCACGCGGGCCCAGTGCGGGTTGGTAGATATCACATATCTTGGATTTTTTGGTTTTAGGACAAGCTGGTTTCCTCACGATGTTTTCCTTCACTGTTTTGTGAACAGTGGTGATGAAATTATTTATACTAGTGTGACTAACATGTAAAAGTAAATACATGCAATCCTCAAAGATACATAGATATAAAGATACATACAATCACGCCTTTTTCCCATGGAGGTAGGCAGAAACCACGGAACGCCACCCACCACGATCTCTACATACTTCTTTTGCCTCATTTAGGTTCATACAATTAGTCATACACACACGCCGGTTGCGAGTACTACGCACCTGACCTTTGCGAAGAACATCACCAATAAGGTCACTATATGTCCTCCTACGGCGTCCCCTCCTGGTGATTCCACTCACATCTGCCTTGTAAATACCTTTTGTGAGCCGCATACATAGATACCTACATATTAAACTATTTGAACTTTGCAGTTAGTCATCAAGTTTGCAGGCTATATTACTGTAGTGACATCTACTACGTCACATACTAACTACGCTTACAATGACGCATGACGTCACGCAAAATCCTTTATCACACAAGCAGAGTTTACCGCCCAAATAGCATGTGTATAACTATCCTTACACCAATCGTCGGACACTACAATCGTCTGGTTGGACGATTCTCCCTTTCTATCGAGGGCAAGTGAACCCAGTCCTTCAAACTTCTATTTTACTACTTCTAATTGTTTTTCTTTCGTAGATGGCAATGTGGACTTCTTGGATGTAGCTTCGGAAAATCTGAAATAGCACAAATATTCCAATCTTATTGTGAGTTATGAGATGAAACACTAGGATCATGAGGTCCTAATGCCCACTTAGTTGTTAAAGACATCGCCCACCGGTTGGTGTTTTGCTTTTTGTTTGGCAGAACTAATCGATACGATTCGAATGGTTTTACAAAATCGAACATCAATCAAGTTTACCGGAAGAGTCTTATAAACGCTGTTCACAAATCCAATACCCGAAAATTTTGGCACTTTAAATCAAATAAACGACCACTATTACTCCGACTGCTGTTTGCGACTGCTATTTGTCAGGCGCAAGGCAAATCAGGTTATCGAAATATTTAATTTTATATAAGATCGCCTGTTAAATGGCTGTGAATAGTTATGCAGTAGGCTGGACTGTTTTTGGACAAAGAATCAGCATTGCTATGTACTCAGTCATGCCAACCTTTTGGGTGCTATTATTGTTGACAGCGAAGCAGATGAATTTTTTGATGCCCTATAATTTTACCCTCCCCCTTTTTATCTACACATATTATTATTTTAGATATTAGAACGGTATATTTAGTACATGAAAATGAACAACAAGTCTCATTAAGGTCAATATAATACGTAGGTAGTTACTCAAAGGAGAGAAAACCAAGATACATAGTTAAAGGATCTTTTCAAGTTCTAAGAAACATCTAAAGCAGAAGACGAGAGAATTCGCGAGTTGTATCTGTTTGCAACTTGTTACTTTGTAATCTACAAAGTGCATTCTCAGAATTAACCTACTTAAATGAAACCATCATCCATCTAAGACAGAAAGTCTCAATCTTAGAAGTGGGATTTTTATATCTTTATAAAACACAACAGTAACTTAGAATACTTAAGAGAGTGTGTCCAACCAAATGTAAATAAAACCAGCCTAATTCAATTTAGGCTGCTTATGATTTAGCACTAGCTCCCTCGTTGGTCTAGTGGTAGCAAGCGCTACTGCTGAGCTTGAGGTCCTGGGTTCGATTCCCAGGTCGGGTAAAGTTTTATTGGGTTTTCCATCTGGAATTTCTTCAATAGGCTCGCCCCCTATTACATGGGACTTAAACATAACAGGCGAAATGTGGGTATACTATAGGTACACCTCTACCCAATCCTTCGCGGAATTAGGGTGTGATGTTAAGGTGTTATGGTTATGATTTAGCATAATTAAGCATAATCAATTAATCATCCTACAATTTTCCCACTGCTGCGACTGTCTCCGCTCGTTGAGAGGCATTGGACTGGAATCAACTCCGCGAGCCCAGTGAACGTTGGTAGATGTCACATATCTTCGATTTTTTGATTCTAGGACATTTTCTCACACTGATTCCTTCACTGTTTTTTTATTTCGATTCTGTTTATACAACACATAATTTTGCACATGAAATTCCGACTCCTGTTGTTTGACGTTCGAGAAAATGAACCTACCTGACCAGCAGTTCCGATAGATTCAATCTTGCCTTGCTTGTCCGTCAATCCACAGAGCAAACCATATATTCACCACAACGCTTGTCGATTAATCTACTGACGCAAGCTGCCAGCACATGTGGCACAACATCAGTACAAAACATTCAAAATCACAGGAAGTAATGGTACACCTGGACGCATCATTCATGAATATTGCATGAAATATATGGAGTGCAGAAGCGAGGGAGAAGTAGTAAAGGCTATTCTTACAATGCTCAAATGGCGCATAAAAACTTTGCTGTGTATGAGAAATCTTTAACGAGTAAACAGTTGTTGGAAGATTATTATTTATTTAATAATAACACAAAATCACGCCTTGTTTCCCCCGTACAAAGTTGATGGTTATTTTTAAAGGAAATCTCTGAAGACTTTCTGAAGAACTTTCAGAAGGTTATATGTTGAAGACATTCCTCGCAATCTTTTTGAGGGAGAAAGCGCCAGAATAAGTAGTCCGATAAATCCAAATTTCCTTTCTTCTTTTCCAATTTGCATGTCAGTGTGTTAGACTGTATGTTGAACAGAATATGATTTGCTACCCGAAACTGACAAATTCTGCCAATCAACTTTGAACCTCATGCTATGGCGATAAAGTTGAAAATCTATTTAAGAAATTTGACAGATTGTGGTAGCTTGATGTGCTAGCGTCTGTACATACTTGATTTAAGCATTATAAATCTGTTAAAACATACATATTATGTTTTACAAATTTATAATCATCAATAAAACTACAGTATACATTCAATTTCATTGAATAACTATTTCATGAAAAGTCATAGTTATATAGTGATAATAATTTCACAGGTTTTATCGCGCAATCTCTTTAAAGCTCCTACAGGTAGGCACGACGTGACTTTTTAACCAACGAAAAAAACGGAGGAGGTTCTCAATTCGACGCGTATTTTTTTTTATGTGTGACCACGCATAACTTTTTACATAGTGATCTGATTGTAACAATTCTTCTTCTATTGAAAAGGGTAAACTTCCAAGGTGGTCCCATATATATAGGAAAACAAAATCGAACCCTAAGGGTTGGAAAACAGGATGATTGATTGTTCACTCACTGATTGTAAAGTATAAACACGCATAACTTTATACAGAGTAGTCCGATTTTGATAATTCTTTTTTGTTGGATAGGGTATACCTTGTCAAATATTATTAGTACATTAAAGCCACAAAAAATTATAAAATAAAAACTTTTTAACAAAAAATTAAAACATTGTTTTTTGTGGAACATTTTCCGTGTAGTTTCCATAGATATTGTTCTCTACGAGATTCGCGTCACGCTGTTGCGTCTTGCCTGTTTGAAGGAGCCTTCAACAATTATTTATATTTGTAGTAGTAAACCCCTCGTTCCACCCAAACTTCAGCTACTACATAACCTACTTAAGAAAAAACTAAAGGACATGTTGATAGAACATCCACTTTCCTTCTTAACTCCAGTGCGAAGCGTGTTGTTCGGGCAGCTGAACTAACTTCTAGACAATGTTATTCTGAATACCTTCCATACTGTCGTGTTCAACCCTTGCGTGCGAATTTTAAAGTGATAACATGTTACACGTTAGTTTGTTTTGTTGTTAAACGATGTATGAAAATTGCGGCCAGCTATTTGTGATGTTTGGTTAAAGAATGGTTTAAATTCATAGATGTTTTTGGAAGTAAAAGAAATTTGGTGGAATTTATTGCGCAAAATTGCAACTACTTTGCTTAAATCTTGCTTTTTAACTGACTTCAAAAAAAGGAGGAGGTTTTCAATTCGAATGTATTTTTTTGTTTGTTACCTCAGAACTTTCGACTGGGTGAACCGATTTTATTAATTCTTTTTTTATTTGAAAGGTGGTACTTCTCGTGATCCAGTTCTGATGATGGCATCCATGAGAAAACCATATAAGTCTTAAATTTCACCTGGCCAGTACTGGTATAGGAATTAGTGCGGGATAGAGACCATAACTAATAAGTAATTTTTTTTTACAAGTCGGTGTCTTAAGATCTATATTTAAGTTTTTTGCCACCGACTTCCGAAATTAAAGTTATTTTTCACTTTGTAGTGTTTTTAAGGAAGTCGGTCTTTTGTAGGTATAAGTGTTTTTGCTATAAAATCAAAATAAAAATCAATCAAAAAAAAATCCTTGCCTTTTCCCAGCTCAACATACAAAATAACGCAATGAATATTGTTGAACTGTTAAAATGAAAACCATTCCAAAAAAAAACAAACAAAACAAAAAACAAACAAAAATAAAAAAACAATAAATAGCAAACAAACAAAAAACAAACAAAAAACAATAAGGTCACCCGGGGCATTTGCGTCTTGGGGGCTATTGCGTCTAATCGAAATAATTTAAAATGTGTTTGAATACTAACCTCTCCTGCCATCTAGTTTTGTTCATTTTGAATAAAGTCATAGCGTATACTTTCAATAGATGGCGTTGTCCCGCACAAATTTAAAATATCGGCCATATTGAAAATAACGCGTGTTTCGTCAAGACGTACTGCTTGTGGTGAGTGATTAAAATCTTTAAGAATCCATGTTTTTTCTGAGTTTTCCGTGTTTTGAATGAAATGTTCATATTCAACATATTGTAGCCTCTGTATACCGATAGTTATTTTTATTGAAATCGTTTTATTTGTGGAGAAATGAAGATTTAATTGTATTAGGTTAGGTCTGTTTTCTTGGGGTAAATGCGTCTGCTGTTTCGGGGATATTGCGTCTGCATGACGCATTTGCCCCAAAACCAGAGATCTTAAACCTTTTTTTTTGTATTTTCTTGTAGTCAATTTTATTTCGTTTTAACAGCTTTATTTGAATTGAATTTGCGTTTCTAAATTTTTTATGAGAAGTTTAGGAATTTTATTTATTATAGTGTAGTTATCAATTTGTGTTGCAGGTAATTTAGATCACAATGGTTATATTGAGATATCTTGAAATCGACAAATATTTAGACAGAAATGACTTTCAATATTATATAGAGCAGATACTTACCTGGCCATGGCATAAAACACATTTTATTTGGTCACATAAATGTTTCGGATGCGGACAGTCCCATACGACACCAACTGGACCTCATCATTTGATTTTGAATATGAATACTCAAATTGCAAAGGCATTATTAGAAAGTTCATTCTTTTGGTGTCCATCTTGTTCTATTTATACTTTGTACATGCACTACACTGAGGATGAATGCGAATATTGCTATGAAAATTTATAACTGCAATATTATTTTTTCTTTTAATACTTTGTAAGTTATTCCGAATCTTGAGACATTTATTTTTAAATTAATTTTAAAGTTTTCGGTACAAAATCACAATGCAAACGATACATAAATATTTTTGAGTAATACTTAATATACTTAACATCTCAAACTTAGCACAAATTAATATTACAACTTTATTAATTCTATTTCAGATGTTAATCATTTGAAGATGGTTCGCAATTATAAAAAAAAGACTATTTCTAAATACACTCTTGAAACATTAAAAACAGCAGTATTAGAAGTAAAAAATGGAGTCCTTAATTCATATCAAGCATCACGAAAATATGGGATACCGCGTACAACTATAGTAGATCGAGTAAAACAAAGGCGAGGAGTTGTTAAAGACACACGTGGTAGACCAACACAAATCGATGCCGAAAATGAAAAAAGATTAGCTGCTGGCCTACATACTATGGAGAAATATGGCTTCGGCCTCTCTTCAAAAGAAACATCTATTATAGTAACCAAATACATTGAAAGTAATAAACTTAAAACACAGTTTAAGAGTAATACACCGGGGTATGATTGGCTTTCCGCTTTTCTTAAAAGAAACAAATTATCCTTAAAGAAGCCGCAAGCTGTAGAAATGTCCAGAAAAGCAGCTTGCGACCCCTTTATTATTGAAGAATATTTTAACACACTTGAAAGTTGCATTAATGAACTAGATTTCAAATTTTCCCCTGAAAGAATTTGGAATTTAGACGAATCTAGTTTCAGTAAAGATCCAGAAAAAACCAAAGTTGTAGGTGCAAAAAGTTACGCAAGTACTCGAACCATAGCATCCGCGGGAAAAGATAACGTCACGGTCTTGTTTACTGCTAGCGCTCTTGGCGAAAAATTACCTCCACTGATCATATACCGAGGCAAAAACGTATGGGACCAGTGGATGTCTAAAAATGCATTTGAAGGTACCACATACGCTGCAACCAAAAATGGTTGGATAGAATCGAAAGTTTTTGAGAAGTATATGCTAGGTACAGTCTTGCCTCACTTATCCAAAGAAAAACCATGTTTGCTAATTTATGATGGTCATTCAACACATATTCAATTGAAAATATTAGAGAGAGCCGCCGAAATGGGTGTGACCATTTTGAAATTGCCACCTCATGCCAGCCATCTTTTACAACCTTTAGATTTAGCAGTTTTCAAATCCATGAAAGACAGATGGGACGCAAAAATATTGGCGTGGCAGCGTTTGAACGTTGGAGCCAAGTTACAAAAGGACCAATTCAGCCAAATCCTTGGCGAATGCTGGAATGAATTGGATCCTAAAATAATTAGAAATGGCTTTAAAAAAGGGGGTGTGTTCCCATTTAACAGAAACGTTATCTCAGAAGACAAGTTCGATCCAGATTCTCTTAAGAGATTTCAAAAACACAAAGCCAAAATCAACAAACTCGACATACTATCTCTATCCAGCTTATGTTTACAAATAATAAATAAGGTGAATCCAGAAATTACAAGAACTTCTTTGAATCTGAAACCTTCTGACATTGTAATACCCGGTATTAGTAATGGAACTTCGGGAATCAAAATTCTCGAAAATCGTATCATTTCTGATAGACAAGGAGAATCATTTGAGGATTTGTTGCTTAGCACAATTAAAAAATCGGATAGTACAGATAAAGTAAAGAAAAAAAAAGCTGCGAAAGGCTGTGAAGTCATTACACGCGAATATTACCTGGAAAAGTTACGAAATGAAGAAGCAGAAAAGCAAAAACGTGAAGCAGAAAAAACATGGCGACAGTCAAGAAGATGCGCAAATAAAAGTAAATCCAGAAAGAAAGAAAAGTATATAGCTTCAAAGAAGAAAAAACCACAGAAGAAAATATTGTATTCATCAGATGAAAGTACAGATAAAGAAATAATATTAAGCGATGGCACAGAATCTGATAATTGGAACACTTATTGTGAAAACATTATTCAAGACGACAAAGAAGAGGACTGTTTTTTTGACCACGACTCTAGTGACGATCAAGTATTAAGTGAATTAAAATATGAAAAGAGAACCGATTCAAGAGAGACGGTCACTCTGGACGAACCAAGACGTCCTCAAGTTGATGATTGGATAGTAGTTAAGTTTGTAACAAAAAAAACTGTAAAGCACTTTGTCGGAAACATAATTTCAATGGATCTCGATTCCGACATAGTGGCTCCAAAAGTCAAATTTCTAAGAATCATTAAGAATAGTAAAATTGATTCATTCCATTACCCCGATGTCGAAGATGTTTTAGTACTCCGACATGAAGCTGACATTGAAAAGTTTCTTGAAAAACCCCAAATAACCCGAAGAGGTCATGTTATTTTTAAGGAAAATTTAAAAGCTTTTAATATCCAATAGAATGTACTTAATTATTGTATTTATTCTTAGGATATTAAATTTTCGACTGAGAGACTATTATTATAATGTTTTTATATTGATTTTGTTGGAATAGAGAATTGATTTTGTTATAGCTATATTTGGATTAAGGCTTTATTATCTTATTTTAGATAGAATAAGTGTTGATTCTTCAATATTTTATGAATGTAAATTAGGGCATCATCGAATTTCGTAATCAATTCTTTGAGGCTCGTATTACAAAACGCACATCAAAACTCAAGTATTACTTAAAACTAGTGTCAACCAATCAAATGCCTTGAATCTAGTTTTAAGTAATGCTTGAGTATTGATTGACGTTCTGTAATACGGGCCCGTATGTATGTGGAACAGGAAATTCGGTGTGCTCCTCGAAGAGTAAAACTTACCCGTAATTTTGATCTGATTTTATTGTGATATTAGAATATGAAAGATTTGATCTTGTGAATGTCAATTATTATAATAGCCATACATTTTAATATAATGATACATAGATGGACCAGCTTTAAAATACAAATAGTTTAGTGCATACTTAGGAGTATACAAGGACTGATATTGATATGAGACATAATTTGTGATTATTTATAAAATACATAAGATTTAATCTCGTTAAAAATTATAATACTTGATTTAATTCTAGATTCTTACATTATTATACCAGATGACCTTTTTGACAGTCGTGAGGAAATAGGCTATCATAGATGAACGGAGTAGAGGCCTGTGGCATACCTAGATTCTTTGTTTTGATTTACCAATAAAAATACTACACATTTGTTACACATTGTTTAGATAGAACATTTTTTTTTGTAAAAAATAGCATTTTTTTATGCAGGATTACGGCGCGGCGGTGGCACACCACCGCAGCCCTGCATCAAACTCTTAAATTGAAAAAGCTCTGACTGTAATAGTGTACATGTTAGTTTTCGTCTACCTGTAACTTGATTTTGATTAAACTTCAAAAATCTACATGTTGCTTTTATTTAGCACCCAGGTATTTTTATAAGAATTTATTTTAATTTTACCTTCAAAAATAAAATGTTCTGAACGCCTGGATTTGACAGCGGGTAAATGCGTCTATGAAAAAACAGTCGCTTTTTCCCAGATTTTATAACATCGCGTCTGATGTAATAATAATTTAATATTTTCTTAATTTACTGAAAGATGTGGGTGTAAAACTTTAGTTGAAGTAAAATATATCTATTCCAGCCTTCAAACGTCACAGGTTTAAAACTTATTTAATGAAGACGCGTTTGCCCCAAAACGGGAAAATGCGTCTAAAATTTCTCTTTTTAAAAAAAAAGTGTATTTACTCGTATTAATTGTTACTAATGAAATAAACGATTTGTTAAGGTTGCGCACAGATAATTTCTTTATACATTTGCGTTAAAGGTTTTTCCAAGAAATTTAAAGTTAGTGTAATATAAATTTTTAAAAGAGACTAAGGTATTTTTATGACGCAATTGCCCCGGTTGACCTTAAATAAAAAACAAAAAAAAAAACAATGACTAAACAATTTTTCAATCTCCTTTTTTAGGGTTGGCAAAAAACGGAACCCTTATAGATTCGTCATGTCTGTCTGTCTGTCTGTCTGTCTGTCTGTCCGTCCGTCCGTATGTCACAGCCATTTTTTTCCGAAACTATAAGAGCTATGCTGTTGAAACTTGGTAAGTAGATGTATTCTGTGAACCACATTAAGATTTTCACACTAAAATATAAAAAAAAACAATAAATTTTGGGGTCCCCATACTTAGAACTGAAACTCAATTTTTTTTTTTCATCATACCCATACGTGTGGGGTATCTATGAATAGGTCTTCAAAAATGGTAATGAGGTTTCTATTATAATTTTTTTCTAAACTTAATAGTTTGCGCGAGAGACACTTCCAAAGTGGTAAAATGTGTCCCCCCCCCCCCCCGTAACTTCTAAAATAAGAGAATGATAAAACTAAAAAAATATATGATGTACATTACCATGTAAACTACCACTGAAAATTGGTTTGAACGAGATCGAGTGAGTAGTTTTTTTTTAAAACGTCGTAAATCGTAAACCGCAATTTACCTTACATTCAATCAACTGTATAAAACTTCAAAAAAAAACATTTATTTTTAAACCGAGAATACCTACAGGTTTGTACGGAACCCTCGGTGCGCGAGTCCGACTCGCACTTGGCCGGTTTTTTATTCCTACTTTTAGTGTGTTACGCATTACCCTTCTGATTGTGATTGACTTTAAGTATGTATCGATACATTGACCGGACTTAACAGCGCTTTTTCGTTAGTGTTTTGTAACTGTCTCAGTATTTTGACATAATAAATAATTTTCCTAGATTTTTCAAACAATCTGACGGTTGTTAAAGGTTTGTGTGGTACACTTACAATTCAAACGCTAGATGGCGTCACTGAGACATGGGATTACAGTTTTTCTACGACGATAATGGCAATGGGCTCGCCTTTATAACATTTAAATGTAACCGGCTAAATGTGGTTTTTCTATAAGTGTATCTCTGCCTTACCCATCACGAATTACAGTCGTGATGTTGTCGTGATGTCTATACAAGATGCAGTTTTGAACCTGCAAAACATTTCAGGAGGTTGTTATGAGACTCGTAAATAATCATATAACAATACGATACCAAGTCAATAATCAAAAATACTTTTTATTTTAGATTTTAAATTTATTTTTCTTCAGAATAACTCTGTTAATAACCCTGTTCAAAAAATCTATGAAAGAAATTTCGGTTGCGTTTGTTTGTGTGTGTGAAAGCGCAGTTTAAGGACACGTACAGACTGGCCGCGTTTTAAAAAAGGTAGTTCACACTTACCGATTTCAGTAAATAAGAATAAAATGAAAAAAATACCTGCCCATTTTATTATAGTTGATTCGGGTCGAGAAACACTAACATAATTACCTCCTAAACTGTTTTGCAGATCCAAAACTGCACCTTGTATAGTCCCTAAAATCTGTATAGTACATACTAATTCCATACTTAAGTCTTTTTGGTCGATTCCAAAAGTCACATAGCCTAGAACATACATTTACAATATCAACAGTTCCAGTTCTCTAGAGAGTTCGCGTTAATTCACGCTACATTACGCGGCGCCGTCACCGCACTGCCGTGTCACAGTGCAGTGAACGCATTGTATGCTGGCCACAATGGAAACGCGGTAATGGATTACTTCGCGATTATGTTGTTTATGTTTATTAATAGTTGAATGGCGTTTAGATAAAGTTTTGAGTGGTCTTGGGTTTTAATGGAATTATTAAGGTTAAAAACCAAGGCAATTTAGAAAAATATTTCTTTTAAAAAAAACAGTACTTTTCGCTTTGTCGGTTCACCTAGTGGGGACAAACTAATGTACCTATGTGCACAGTTAGGTACTACTCTAGAACTCAGCCTTTCAAGGATTCATCTGTATTATCTATCTAATATATATATATCTATAAATATAAAAGCGAAAAGTCACTCATTTATACATTCATTCACTCACTGATTAATCACGAAAACTCAAAAGCTACTTGACCTTAGCAAATGAATTTAACACACAGAGTAGGAGACTACCTACTGAGATTATGAGTAGGAGACGTCAGCTGAAAAATAATTTTAGGAAACTCTCCCCGTAAAGGAGTGAAATAAGGAGTGGAAGTTTGTATGAAAGACTGTCAGTTTTGTAGCTAGGTTCTAGGTTCTAAAATTAAGAGCTTAGAGCCGAAGAAAGGGCTGAAGAGCTGAACAAAGGGATGAAAGGGGGAACAAGGTGGGTAAACATCTTTCAATTTATTATTTACACATATGGTTGGGAACCAACGCAACAAAATTTTCAACATCCACGCGGGGGAAGCCGTGGTCAAAAGCTACTAAAGAATATAACCCACCCCTTTTTTTTTTTTTGTTTTTTTTTTTCAGGATGGGAAATCATCAAATGACTTCTCCCGCTCTGGGCGGAGCGGGAGGGCGTGTCAGACTTTTACTGACTAAAACCCACCCGTGTTCCATCAGTTGCCCATGTGCCAGGGTCACGGTATCTCTTTCGAACAATCATGCGACCCCGGCAGGCATCGGTCCTAGTAGACCCCTACAACCCACCCCTACTGCCAAATGAAATTGTTCAACGAAATTAATACATCTTCTACACACCACTTTCTTACCTAGCCAAAAGTATTTTTAATAAACTCTCAAACACCCAAAATTTTCACTTAAGCCGAATTAACACTAATTATCGTACACAAACACGAGGTTAAAGACAAGATCAAAAGGGGAGCTTCTCTTTATACAACTTTCAAATAACTTCGCGAGGAAATTAAGTCGACTGGAAAAGTGGGTAAAACCATAATTGAAATACAGGACTCTCTTTGTTTGTTTAAAAAAAAATAACCTTTTCGTAATGAGGAAATTGCTGTTTGACTATTGGTATTGGCTCATTGGCTACAATTTTTACCGTGGCATGATAGTTTGCGATGCAATAGTAAAAGACCGATGACTGATGTCCTGGTGAAGGCTGCGAGGTAGAAGGCAGTAATTTAGTGTACGTGAAAATCACAGAACCAGTCGAAGTGGCTCTGTTTTGGGGAGGCCCATGTGATGATGATAATGATGATGAATAGAAAAAGAAGTGCACTATTGACAATGCAGTTAAATGTTTGCGGCACACAGACCATAGAATCGCTTCGATGGTTATTCCACGTTTGGACGAACGTAAAAAGTCGCAGGATTTTTCAATGCACTGCTCAACGCCCAAAGTTGAAATCCGAACATGATGTTTTTTTGAGGCGCTGTCATACACGCTGTGGGATTCTCAATGCTCGATTCAACACCGACAGTTGAAAATTCAGGGAGAACGTGGGCTTAGGGCCTAGAGAGCTGCCAGGGTCGCGAGATTAGTTCGAAAACGGTACCGTAGCCCTGGTATGGATAATTGAAGGAACACGGGTGGATTTTAGTCAGTAAAAGTCTGACACACCCTTCTGCTCCACCCAGAGCGGGAGACGTCATTTGATGATTTCCCATCCACAAAAAAAGGATCCGGAGAGGGCAGCACCTTCCTACAGTATTTTTGTCGCACGAAGGGACGTGCCCTTTGCTTGTGGTTATCAAGTGTACAATCTCGACGTGAATGTGTGTGTAAGTGCAGGAGCTCTCCATACTGTCCGGGACGCGAATTTACAAAGGCTATACTATTTTAGTCACGAGTCAGACTCTAATCAGTGAGCTTTTGTTTCTGAATATTACTCGACAATACCTAGTCTATCTCAGTAAAAAAATTGACTCAAATAGACTAGCTTTTTGTTTTGATATTTTCAAAGAAAATGCACGGACAAAATCTAGTACCATTTCAGTCACGCGTGGACGAAATCCCATCCATGGTTAATACCCCGACTCAGAGTACCCCGACTCGGATAGGTTAGGTTAGAAAGCTAAGGCGGGAGCGAAGCGGAGCGGAGCTCCCGCCTTAGCCTTCGTGGTTATTTTTTTTTTAAACCACCCAGAAATAGGAGCCCCGCGAAGCGGGGCTCCGTCAACCTATTTTAGCGCAGGTGGCAATCAGATACATACATATTAATTTTGAATACATATTAATCAAATAGATAAGCTTCAATTATAGGTTGATAGTTACATGGCAACTGTTTTCATTTTAATTGCTCGTTTCTATTATGTATTTGATAAACAAAAATAAAACGAATTAACAAACGAGAAGTACTTTTATTAGGTAAAGAACCACCCACCACCCACTTGTTGCGAGTATAAATTTAAAAATACCTCGCCAAAAGCTTAGGTATTCGAGTGATATGTATTATATAGAACTAGATTTTGTCCGTGCATTTTCTTTGAAAATATTAAAACAAAAAGCTAGTCTATTTGAGTCAATTATTTTACTGAGATAGACTAGGTATTGTTGAGTAATATGCATAAACAAAAGCTCACTGATTAGAGTCTGGTTCGTGACTAAAATAGTATAGCCTTTGTAAATACGCGTCCGGGACAATACCAAAGTCAGGAGTATGACATATGTTATATGCTGACGATACTCTTCTTCACGTATTAATTTGATATGTAAGTTCATCACTCCTCAAAATTGTTGTTTACTAAAAGTGGTTGTACATTAATTTAACTTGTTTTAAAAATAACAATTGACTATTTAGTATCTTCCTTAAACAGGTTAATGAAAACTTTAACTACGATACTAAAAAAGAACAAAAACTGGCCAACTGCGTCTCGGACCACGCACAATGAAGGGTTCCGTGGTTTGGATTAATTTGTCCCAATAATAAAATGTAATTATTTTCTTTTTAATTCGCGCAGACATCAGTTAGAGAATTGACCATTGATTGATTGAACTGAAAATTGTAATGAAATTACGGTCAATTCTCTAAAATGCAAAATAATATTGCAAATTGACAATTTTCGGTCATTTTCCGTAACTTGTGTTTTGTGACCTGCTTCTTGCCAAATTTTATGTTTCTAGGTCAACAGGAAGTACCCTATCGGTTTTAATTCATTTGCGAGTATCAAAATATGTCGCATAAATCGGCGTATTTTTTATTGTGTACACTTAGAAGCATGACTTTTTATAAAGCTCCAATAAGAAACCGTTGATCTATGTAGGTATTTGACATAAATTTCAACGTACCACCTCCACGCATTTCTAAGAAAAGGGGTCTTGAGAGACTGACAGGCTGACGGTCAAGAAATTGATCCTACATGGGTTCCATATTTTTATTTTCAGGTAGCAACGGAACCCTGAAAACCGAGATGAAACTCTTTCATGAACATTATTCTTATTATATTGGTTTTTATAACGATGAAGGAGGAGACTGTGTGAAACTGGTGCGCCATTTTAATGAACTTCAAGATACTTACAGTTTCAAAGAAAAAGTGAGAATCTGAGCTTTAATTACCTCAGTATTTACTTTGGCTTGTAAAGAATGTAGCTATTCTTTCTTTAAACGAAATTCTTTAACTTAGATAATAATGTTGCTGTGAAATTAACTATAATCTTTTAAACAGGAAAATTTATTGCTTAAACTTTCATTTATTCACGTTTTAATTGCGGATTTTTGTCATCAGTGTTGGAAAAGTGAACCGAAATATTAATTGACTGAATAAATCTGGTTAATAAATAGAAGAATCTTAAGAACCCACATTGAAATTATAACGTTTAAAACACGCACTTTCTGTAGTTATCTATCTATCTATCTATCTCCTATCGCAGGTAAGCTGACAGAGATTTCTTTCAAAATGAACATCACCTCTGTACCTTCTTTTCTGTTCTTATCTTCTTGTCTGTTTATATTATGTTGAACATAAATGTTTAAAGAAATAAACATTTAAAAACCTATCTAAATATGCACAGTATATAACAACAAAACAAGCTAAACGCCCCTTCACCTAAATATTCTTTAGCCTATCTCTCAGCTCGTAATAAAATACTCCGGTACAGACAACCATTCTACACCCTTACATTAGCAACCATACACCCGAATTTAACCAGCGAAAAAGCTAAGCGAAAAACGGGATGCACTAGCAACTGTCAAAAACATGGAAGTCTGTTACAGAACCCGACGAAACTCCGACACCGTACACAGACAGCCAGACCACAAAATGGATTAGGTACAGAAGGTCGGCTCCATAGTCTTGAAATGAAAAATGGCTCACGCACACACATACCTACATAGAATGAGATGGAGCTATAGGTCCTATAAGGTGGTAGCTATAAGGTGGCCCGCGACATTTAAATTTTCTTTTTTTTTGTATTTGCAGGTTTAACAGAATTATAATCATTAAAATCATCAATACAATTCTCTCATATCATTTAATCCCATTGAATGACTATTTTACATGCTTTATATTAGCTTCACTTGTATGTTTGTTTGTAACCGACTCCTTATAGCGCGATTTTGACCCACTTTAAACGACCAGATTTAATTTAAACTCTGTAGACTTATCGAGGACCGATAAGAATACTATAATTTCATAAATTTGTGCCATTATTCTTGCCAGGGTTACCAGGACAGCAAAAAAACTGTCTTCGAAAACTACGCTGACATACGTCACAAACTACGCTGACATACGTCTCAAAATTCGAATCACCCTAAAAAATAGAAAATAAATAATAGTTTAAAAAACTGAAAAACACGGTTCCATAGAAAACCAAACTAAAAAGTAGAAAATAATGGAAAAAAGCATGGGATGCCTGATTTCAATTAAAAAATACCTTAAAAAGCACCCCACGCTATTTTTCTACGCTATTTTATTTTCTACTTTTTAGTTTGGTTTCTATTATGTGTTATTAAAAAACATTCATTGGGTTAAAGTGAACTGGACTGGAACTTAAAATTATCAATACAACCTTTATTGATGATTTTAATGATTATAATTCTCTCTTTTGAGTGACAGATGAAAAGTGAGCAGAGTAGGTTAACAGTTAAAGAAACTTCATACAAAAAGTGCAATGATAAATGCATTACTACAATGCGTAGCTTAAAAGTTTTGTTAGACCTTACTCTATGGAATAGTGCGGGGTATCTACCATAACTAAAAAGTTAAAATAAAAACGTTTTACAAGAAAATAAAAACCAACAACCTTAAAAAAAACACTACAAAGTCAATTTATTTTTTTGTAAAACGTTTTTTTTTATTAGTGGCATTTACGGTCACTAAAAGAGATAAGTAACCACGGTGGTTAGTCATATTTGGATTTTAAGAAGTAACTGATGGATGTTTCGAATTAAATAAAATAAAATAATTAGAAAACAGCGGTTGATTTATCAAATGAAAATTCATTTAAAATCATCCATCGATTTCTTACTAAACGTCAACTATATCCGACGACACTGGTTTCATATCGGTTTTGGTAACTGTACGTGCGTTTTTAGGGTTCCATTGCCAAATGGCAAAAAACGGAACCCTTATAGATTCGTCATGTCTGTCTGTCTGTCCATCCGTATGTCACAGCCGCTTTTTCCGAAACTATAAGAACTATGCTGTTGAAACTTGGTAAGTAGATGTATTCTGTGAACCGCATTAAGATTTTCACACAAAAATAAAAAAAAACAATAAATTTTGGGGTTCCCACTACTCAGAACTGAAACTCAAAAGATTTTTTTTTTTTCATCAATCCCACACGTGTGGGGTATCTATGGATAAGTCTTCAAAAATGGTATTGAGGTTTCTAATATCATTTTTTCTAAACTGAATAGTTTGCACGAGAGACAATTCCAAAGTGGTAAAATGTGTGTGTGTGTGTCCCCGTAACTGTTAAAATAATAGAAAAAAATATATGATGTACAGTACCATGTAAACTTCCACCAAAAATTGGTTTGAACGAGATTTTTTTTAATACGTCATAAATTGTAAACCGCAATTTAATATAAAAATTAAAAAATAAAAACGACGGGTTGCACTCCAGGACTGTCGGCAGAAGTGAAAACTTGAATATTAACGTTGTGCATTTTTGATATTTTGGAATGGTTAGGGAATAATTTTGCACGAATTGCTTTAATAATCTATATTTTAATACGTGAAGCGAAAACTTTGGATCCCTTTTTACGAATTGGGAGGACGGAGAAGTATGAAATTTCGCAAAATTATAGTTTATACAGAGAAGAAGTGACGAATGCTAATATTTTTTTAAAATTATGCGGAAATATACATTATTTTCAATAAATAAAACGTTACACACACTACTATTCATTACCGTGTATTGAATTCACACATGCATAGGTATTCTTTTGTTTATTGTCCAAATCTGTGGTCCAATCGAGAACATCTGTCTTTAATATTTTGTGTCTATAGCCTCGACTGTCTACGGTCTATAGTCTTACTGAATGTCAAGTATAGGTAATAAATTAATTTTATAGGTATATAACCTATTTCATTTTAAAAATCTATGATCATATCGAGAATATTTGTCTTTAATATTATTTGTATTAGCGACGATAGGAATTTGGTTTAGATTTATATTTTTTGTGGTTTTATGGGGAGTATCAAGTATGGCATTAGTAAGTTTCCCATACAAAACTTAGTGTCGTGTGCAAACTGTAGAGGTTTTATGCCTCACGATTGTACAGGCTGGTTATAATTATGACATTTTGAACTGTCATAATTATATAAAAATAATAGGGAAAATTTTCAGCTGTCACCATCCATGGATGCGCGTGGCACGCTGTAACATAAACGCACACGAACATTCGCGCAAGCGTCCTGCGCCGCCTAAACGAAACACCAGGCAGGTATACATTTTCGCCGCGCCGTAGAAAGAGAGGGGGATACTTCCTCTCCTACTCTCTGTCAGTCTTACGAATTTTCGATCAGGGTCACGTGTCCTGACGCGAGTTTAACATTTTTTACCCATTACAAAAAAAGTGCACAACGCCGCTAAAGAAGTTTTCACTTCAAAAACATTTAATTTCATAAACACAAACCTTATGCATAAACCGTGAATATCCACAGGTATGTACGGAACCCTCGGTGTGCGAGTCTGACTCGCACTTGGCCGGTTTTTTTCTCGTTGTAACGAGCGGACCTTCTGTTTCATCTATTTAGTTGCCAGTGGAAAAATATTCATAAAACATTATGACGAGAGGTCAATGCTCTTTCGTGGTTATTTTTCTGTTGACTATTCTATTTTTGGTGAAAGGGGAGGATTGAAAGTGACAGCGCTGTCAGAGGGTTGTCTCGCTTCATGGATCGGATTATTGAGGGCTAAAGGGGTTTTGAGACCGTTACTGTAAAGCCTGGGATACACTAGGAGACAAATGAAGAAACATGTTGCGGAACATATCCCTCAACAACTACGTGAAGTGTCCCGACACAATTGTCGCGGAACATTTTGCCGACTATACTAGTCAGTGCTTATAGAAATGTCGCCCGAGGAGGTTGTGGCTATTAGTGCTGCGTACATAGTTTATATCGAGTGTGTTGAAACGTAAGAGAAAGAGAAGGTGGATGCGGAATTTCTTACTACAACGAGAAAGAAGAGTCAATATTCTAAGTGATCTCCGAATGTGACAAATGGCGCGACTTGGCGCGGGACACATGCGCTCGCTCTCGAGGCGGGAGCAAGCAACATGCCCCGAGTCACGTAAAATGTTGCGGGGTATGTTGCGGGACACTATGCAACGTTGCAGCGTCACGTATATTGAGTGTCGCGCGTCATGTTGCGGGACAAAATGTTCCCTAGTGTATCCGGCGCTTAATTGGAACAAGATTAAGGCATCGGCCTGCAAGGACCTTCCACCCTTCCCCACCCTTTGAAACTTTTTAAATTGAGTTACTATGCTTATCAAAAACTCAAAAGTCATTTATTCAAACAAGGCTGAGAGTCAACACTTTTGAAAGTCACAATAACATAAGACAGTCCCAAAAGAACGCCCACCATTCACCACTTGCTAGTGCTTTAGCTGGGAAGAAGTGGGACTCTAGCAGCAAAAATAATAAGTGATGTTAATTTTAAACCTATAGTTAAATTTTATGCTGCCAAATTCTTAGTAACTCGAATTTGTGACTATAACAGTAAAAAAAGCAGCAATAACTATTTATGATAGAATCCTACGGACCCAGAATAAATATCAAGCTTTGCAATATGAAACTTATTCTTGAAAGACAGAGGTGTGACAAACTAAAAATACAAGATCATAATAAATAGTCAACAAATAAATGTCCGGTAGTTTTTTACTTGAAAACTTTCCACATTTTTATTTCTTGCGCCTTATTTTTCTTTCAAAGCTAATGTTTATAAAGTTGCGAAGGGTTCCAAGATTCTTTGAAACTAAACTAACACTTCTGGCCGAGGTTTTTAATCTTCTATTACTATTTAGCTGGTGTGTTTTTATAAGACTTTTAGTTACTTACTTTGTGGCTCGTGGCTAAATTAAATAACAGCTGTACGGATCGCTTGTTGGTTTCGTCATTACAATATATCGAGTCCCCTCCTTGCCTTTTTTTGTGGCTGGGAAATCATAAAATGACGTCTCCTGCTCTGTGTGGAGCGGAAGGGCGTTTCAGACTTTTACTGACTAAATAAAACCCACCGTGTTCCTTCAGTTGCCCATATGCCAGTGCCACGGTACGTCTTTCGAACTAATCTTGCGACCCTGGCAGACATCGGTCCTAACAGACCCCTTCAGTACCGCTGACATCTCTTTGAAGTGCGCGTGGAGCACAACGCGCCGTTGACATGCGCCTGGTCCTTACCGAGCGGCAAGCTACCCATTGTCACAATCGTTCCTCCGTACCTTGGATAGTACGTTAAACTCGATACTAGCTGTCATTCGTAGATCTGCAGTCGTTACGGATCGTCCAAATGTTTGACAACCAGTTCTACCCAGTAATTGGATTGTGAAGGTCTGATATGCCTTGAGCTTTGTAAAATACTGGTATTCACTTGCATCCGGTTAAACTTTCAGCCAACCCTAGTTTGTGTTATTGGCTAGGCAGATTGATGGGCTTTATCTGTATTTTCCATTAGAAGAAAAATTGCCTACTTTTTTTGTTATTTTTTTGTTTATTGTGGGTGGGAAATCACCAAATGACGTCTAAAATTGCCCAGTACATTTTAAAAATGATGTACAGACGCCAGCACATCGAGCTAAGACAATATGTAAAAAATTCTTAATAGATTTTCAACTTTATTGCTATAGCATTAGGTTCAAAGTTGATTAGGAGAATTTGACAGTTTCGGGTAACTTGATATGCTGGCGTCTGTACGCTTATAATGATTAGGGTCCGTTAACATTTCATGCACAAAACTTTTTAGAAGTACCTACTTTTGAAAAGCTTCCAATTAATGCAGTCGTATTTTTTAATTTGAAAAAATTGTAATAATTTTGGGTACAGGATCGACGACTATGACAACCTTCCCCATGTACAATAAATATGGTCACTCGGACTAAGACGATCTCCAATCAGCTTGAGTTATTTACATCACTATTAAATAGAGTGCCCCTATGTCAAGTGCAAATTATTACATTCATATACCCACGCCTTTTTTTAATAGGTACAGGCCACACCACAGAACCACAGAACGCCATCTGCCACGATCCGTACATATTACTTTTGCTTCGTTCACGATCAGGTCATAAACGCACGCAGTTTCCAAGTACTACGCACCTGACATTTCAGAAGCAGATCAGCAATAAAATCACAATAATGATGTCATTCTAGGACCTCCCGTGCCGGCTTTTGCCCTCACCAGTATACAAGATTATTTTTAGTATATGCGAAACCTGAATATAGTTTGTTCAGAATCAGTAACTGAATCGATTCCAATAATTTTTACACCATGTTATATTTTGTACCAAAAATATTTAATTACGCTTCCAAGTCGCGGGCCTTAGTGTTTTGTTTCGATTTTAAAATTATCATGTCTTTCTCGTATTCAAACGTCCATTACACGGAGATGGTACGTACACTAGCTGTTTGTGGTGATCTGCATATGTTTTTGCGTGGACAACCAGGTAACTTATCAAACTTATAACTTTGTGATTATTAATGATACAGTTTTGAAATTTTTTTCATAGATTCTTTACATAAAAATACTAGACCCGTGTTTCGGGTTTCGCATAAACAAAAATTAATGTTGTATAGTAGTAGTCTTTGGTACTCACAATAACCTTGTAATAAATTAACGCTTGGAAATCATGGAAGATGAATACCAAAATAAGCTAACAGCAGAAGGTAAGGTTGTGGCTTTATTGATATTATGATGTTAGTACACAACATAATTGCGCTGAGCAGATTTTTGGAGTTTACTCCTTCCTTAAGAATTTGATTTTAATATACAAGCCCCGGGGCATGAAAATTTAAGGGCAGTAAACTCAAACTTTCTCCGTTACGTTACATTACGTTATGCGTTATGTATTGTTTACTAATCTTTATATTTTATAAACATTCGTAAGGAGTAAACTCACAAATTTGTTTATTTAAGGATGTGGTACCTGTCAGCAGCAGTGTAGGGGCCTACTAGGACCGATATGCCTGCCGGGGTCGCGTGATTGTTCGAAAGAGATACCGTGACCCTGGCACATGGGCAACCGATGGAACACGGGTGAGTTTTAGTCAGTAAAAGTCTGACACGCCCTCCCGCTCCGCCCAGAGCGGGAGAAGTCATTTGATGATTTCCCATCCTGAAAAAAAAAAGGATGTGGTACCTACAAAACATCAAACTGAATAACTGTCTCCATGCAAACAATATGGTAATCACAAAAAAAAACCTGTAGTGCTAGGAGGACATCCATCAGAAATGGAGTTCCTTACGTTTTTTCTTCAACCCCGAATGTACAGACGACAACACATCAAGCTACTACAAATTGTCAAATTTCTTTAATAGATTTTCAACTTTATCGCTAAAGCATTAGGTTCAAGATTGATAGGCAGAATTTGTCAGTTTCGGGTAGTTTGATGTACCGGCGTTTTTACCGTCGTTTAATCAATTTTTAAAATAATCATACTTTGTTTTGACTTCACTATCCACTTCACCATCCTTGAAAATCACACACTCTGTCTATTCTATCATAGTTAAAACAAAAGTTTCATATGAAAAATGAAAATCATAACACTTTTTCGTTACTCACGCTCATGTTCGTTAAAGAACTTCGTTCCAAAAATGATCATTTGGATAGAGTAGATTACTTTTTTCATGATTTTTTTTTCACCTCTGCGTGCTCCGAAAACAAAGAGTCATGATGTTATGTAAAATTTAAGACTGAAATATAAGTGACAAGTTGAATTTCATGAATTTGCAACTACAAAAGTTAGTTACTTTAGAACAATTTCGAATCAAACAAACTAAACTACACTATGTCTAAGTAGGTACAGTTCAATGTTCTACAACACTAAACAGCAAACATTCTCTAACTGAACTTACCCAAATATTATTGCGAGTACCGGTCAACATTATTTTCCCTCTAAAAGGGACGGCAAGCCATTCTTATACTATTTTGGAGATATGAGGAACAGGGTGTTTTTTTTGGGTGGGAAACTTTCAAATGTCGTCTCCCTCTCTAAGGTGGAGCGGAAGGGCATGTCAGACTTTTACTGACTAAAACCCACCCGTATTCCTTCAGTTGCCCATATGTCGGGCCCACTCTTTCGAAAAGATCTCGCTACCCTGGCAGGCATCGGTCCTAGCAGACCCCTTCAGTACTGCTGACACCTCTTTGAGGCGCGCGTGGAACACAACACGCCGTCGACCCGAGCCTGGTGGTCCTTACAAGGCGGCGAGCTACCCATTGCTCGCCGCCCGCAAGCTCGCGCTTACGGTGGCCGGTAGTCTGATATTGACTCCCGACTCCTGGGACGTCTCCTCCTGCGGCGGCTAGACAGGAACAGGGTGTGAAGTTCACTCAACTTCCGTAGAAAATGGAGGATCAACCGTCCAGGTGGATGTCGTGTCTGGTGGGCAACTGCCTGATGATTGATGTCGGGACGTTGTATATTTGCTAGTTGCGCGGTAAACTCTGTTTGCGCGATGCAGGATTTTGTGTTACGTCAGTGTGATGCGTAGTTCGCATGTGGTGGTGTAGATGCCGCTATACTAAAAAATATTATTTTGTGAATTTCCTTGATTCACAAATTGGCATTTAGATAATCTTGGCGAAGCAGGACAAAATATCAATGAACTCAGCCTTTCGCAGTCCACTGCTGACATAGACTTCTCCCATGTTCCGCCATAACACTCTGTCCTCCGCCTTCCGCATCCAGTCTGCCCCAGCCACTTTCCTAAGGTCATCGGTCCATCTAGCTGGGGGGCGTCCCACACTACGCTTGCCGATACGCGGTCTCCACTCCAAGACTCGTCTGCTCCACCGGCCATCGGTCCTTCAACAGACATGGCCAGCCCACTGCCACTTCAGTTTGCTTACTCTGCGAGTTATGCAACAAAATATAATACCCATTTATTTAGATTGTTAACAGTCGTTATGGAAGTAAAAAGCCCAAAATTCTCCTTACCCAAGTGTTACCCATTATGTCAATGTGTTGTTAGTGTGTGATTAATCAGGCAATCAGCTGCTATGTGTAAAATACTGGTATTCAGTAAGACTGTAATCCAACCCCAAAGTAGTGGTAAAAAAACTAGCCAGATAAATTTTCGGTCATTATTTCTAAGGGTGCCAATGGAACCCTATTCCTAAGCTACCGCTGTTTTTCCGACCGACTGTCAGCGGGCTGTATCTCATAAACTGTAATATATAGACAGATAGATATATTATATATCTATTACCGTTTCATCATTATTTATATAATATTCACCTGTATACAGTTATACTAGAAGCCGATTTCGACATAATTAGGATAACCCTAGGCAGATTGGGAAATTTTATGCATCCACGATCTAATTTTACATCAACAGCCTCAATTTATATTACCTCGTACCCACAAATTCTAACCGCATGCCATTAGTTCGCCACCCCTGCCGACTGCTCCATAGTGACAGATTAGAATCGGAACCCAAAACCTCGACTAATCACATACCAAAGCAACCATTCAGTGTTTGTATAAACAAGGATACTCTTTAATTAACACAAATTCATTCTAACAAGGGCTTCGTTCAATTACATACGCACAATTCAATGGTGAATGGAGGCCTCCATTAAAGGGGAAATGTACTTAGGTAGGTGGATGTGTCACGAGGTTCGGCTGTTTTGTTTTGAACGTTAACCATATTGTTTTTAGGTCAGATTTTTGTTTTGAACGATACACTATGCGCTGTATATCTATATACATAAAAGAAAGTTGTGTTAGTTACACTATTTATAACTCAAGAACGGCTGAACCGATTTGGCTGAAAATTGGTGGGGAGGTAGCTTAGAACCAGATTTTTTAAATCCCGTTTGACTATAAAGAGCAAAGATTTGATTGTTTGTTTGTATTGAATGGGCTCCCAAACTACTGGTCCGAATTGAAACATTATTTTTGGGTTGGGTAGCCTATTTATTGAAGAAGGCTAAAGGTTAGATAACATCATGCTACGATCAAACGGAGCGGAGCAGCAACGAAAAATTGATGAAACTGGCAGGCAATTCGATGCGACGGGAAGGGTTACGGGAGCAAAAATTTGACGCGGACGAAGTCGCGGACAGAAGCTAGTTTTGGATAAAAACAAAACATTACAGATGCAATGTGCATGATTAGGTACAAGTCAAAGAGGTAACTTCGTAACACACTCACAGTAGGAATTTAGTTCAGTTATTATTAAACAGTAAATGAAATGTAGTTTGACTGACTCATCATAATCAGTTTATAATGTTCCCACTGCTGGGACACAGGCCTCCTCTCAGTGAGAGGGAGTGGGCCGTAATCCACCTCGCGGGCCCAGTTTGGGTTGATAGATGTCACATGACTTCGAAGTTTCGGTTCTAGGACATGCCGGTTTCCTCACTATGTTTTCTTTCACCGTTTTGAGAGCAGTGGTGATGAAATTATTTACACAAAGTAAAGCGCATGCCTGGGTTCGAAACCACGAACTACAACTCGTAAGTCAGGGCTACCAGTGGGCCATCAGAGCACTCCGCACTTGGCTGATTTGCCTAGCTCTAATAAAACCGAACGGTGACTCTGTCATCGTAAACTATGAATGGAGAATGATAGGGTAAGACGTAGTGATGAAAATTGAAAAGAGTACGCTTAGTACGGTTTGGTATATATGTACCTAGGTATAATTGTAAACTTTTTGCTAATAACCACAGTTCGATAAATATACTCTAAGATAGTCCTACTCTAATTACCTTTGATACTCGTAGGTACTTGCATATACATATTGGATCGCAACACCCTACAGGCTGTTTTCAGTCATCAACTCAGATATAACACAAGAGGGGTTATAAATTACTTAACATGAGTAAATTAAGCCTATTACGCACTGGAGCGCAACTCTAAAGATGATTTGTGTGTCGTCATGTTTACAATGTTAGGGAGTGTTGTTTTAAATGTTGTTCATGACATAGAAATGTTAATAATGGGTTGAGGATTGTTTGCATCAGTGAGCGTATTTAAAAGGAG
The DNA here is from genome assembly GCA_932294355.1 of Aporophyla lueneburgensis. Lineage (NCBI taxonomy): Eukaryota > Metazoa > Arthropoda > Insecta > Lepidoptera > Noctuidae > Aporophyla > Aporophyla lueneburgensis. The sequence goes on from OW028743.1 coordinate 26,235,499, forward strand.
GGTTTAGAGTATTTATTTATTTTTATACATACACATTATAATCGTCCCTGTGGTGCTGGACGTAAATACCACCATTCCATTTCTTCCCTTGTATGTCGTAAAAGGGTACTAAGTGATTCACTAGAGAATAGGTAGTAGCGCTCTCTATGCATTTTACCACCATACTGCGATCGCCAACCCGCCTGCCAAACGTGGCAATCATAGCAAATCGCCCCATATTGAGGGAGACCTATAACTTAATATCTAATATCTTAGGACAACCAACACACCGTTATCTGATCCCAAACTAGGCAGAGGCTCTACTACGGGAACCAGACAACTGATAAATATACTTATATATTTCTAAATACATACATATTATAGATAAATTACACCCCGATACAGAACAAATGATCGTACTCATCACACAAAGATTTGTCTTGGGTGGGAATCGAACCCACGACCTCAGTCTTAGCAGTCAGGGTCACTAACCACTAGCTAGACTAGCAGGCCAGTAGTGGAAGTCATACGGCTGAAATGATAATGACGATACATTGTACGTGTTGTGACGTTATGAGTATTCTCCAGGATACAACGAGGCCGCTCAAGAGATCTGCCATCCAGACATGCGGTCTTCAAACACTTTCACATTAACCTCAAAGTTCTTCAATGTCAAGAAACTAAACCCGTATTATTTCACCAAATTGGGGTTATTTATGTACAAAACAACTGGGTCATGACTGGTGTCCACAAAACGACCGATTTTAAGGGATTACTTTACAACAGGGTCGCACGCGCAATTTGGACCGCCATCCCTTTTCAAGAACAAAATCAAAGAGAAGTGTCAAGTGTCAAAAGTCAAAACTGACAAGTCAGATGTCACTCCGTTCGGGCGCGTTTCGAAGGCGCATAGAGTAACCAATTTAAACGGAACTGAACACATATAATTTCATTTTTAAATATTTTTGCGAAAGATACATTAAAATATATGTAAAAATAGTAGCCCTTGCTTAAGGAGAGCCTCGTGAGATTTTGATCAAGGCTTTCGGCCATCAGCCCATTGGCCGATACGACAATATGTTTTTAAATTGTTATTATTTTGCCTAGTTATAATTTCTAACGATTCGATATTATCATGGATCTCCACGCCCATTTGACAACACAAGAACAAGGAAGTAAAAGAAATAGAAATATTACGGAGACGCTCTTAAATTTACGTCCACAATAACACTATACTATCATCATCTTCTTCTTTTCAGCCGTAGGACTTCCACTTCTGGACATAGGCCTCCCTCAAATTGGGAGGGGGGGGGTGGGGGCTGATGCCATAATTGCCACGCTTGACAAACGGGTTGGTGATATTATAATGTGCACATATTCCATACATTTTTGGTATAGTACCTACATACCTGTTGAAAATAAATTAAATCCAAGAAGAGAATTAATATAGAAAAGACTAATTCAACCGAAAATAACAAATTATAATCGTAGAAGAATTTAAAAATGCCTACTGCCAAAAGTATTGAATAAAATAGAAATATTAAAACAAACCCCTTAATTAAGTAAAAGTATGTTAAAATAATAATTAAGGAGTTTAGTTCTCGGTAATGAGGATTGAGCGAGTACCAAGAAATGAACTCATCAACACATCTTATAGTATTAATAAGTTAGTTGGTAGTTACAAAGTTAATTTATAATAAAATGTAATTATTTATGTATTACATCAAAATGCAAAGGATGGCGAGTATCTAATATAGTAAGAACAAAAATTTGTGTTTTGTTGGTACATATAATATGACTTCTTAGTTAGACACAAACAAATAAAGCCCGACGAATTGACGGAAAAAATAAACCCATTTTTGAGACTAGCTCATGATTATTTTCAAAAATTGACATAAAGTTTCCTTAGAATATGCGCAGCAGTGTATGCTACTCCATAGCACAGCGCGTAGCGTGTGTTTGGGCGTAGCACGTGCCGTCTATTATCTATACGCTTACTTACTGTCAATAATGAATTAGGTATTCAATTTTTTCACTGCAGTAATTTAATGGAAACACGTGTTTAATCGCCATTTTCAATTTTGCCCAAAGCAAATAACAATTATGTTCTAACTATTTTCGCCCAACGTTTCACAGAACACGTGTCGTCAACACCGTTTTATTTTTGAAGGTTGAAGCTGGACACTTCACCGTCATTGTTTGCTTTAAGGATAATGCCCCTTTTATGATCCGTACCCAAAAAATAATTCAAATGCAAATAACAGCGCGAGATTCACAGATTTTCCTTAAAAAAAAAACCTTGGAAAACTGACGCGTTTAAAAAAATAACTCTGTAGGAGCAACCAGCCCAATAACAAACGAATTGCTTATAAATATTAAAATATTGAAATCCGTTCCATTATGCAGTCAAAACCGGGGGAACAACAAAATATCGGGGGGTTGCTTGCTATGATAAACCGGTTAAATCTGGTTAATACACGCCTTACTAAATATTGGATAGATGTTGCTTGTAATCCGGTTTTCTCTTGGCTATGTGCAAGTTTTTGGGTAAGAATTATTTTATTATTTTGTTGGGTAAAAATGTTGTCCGTAGTCTTCAGTAAATGTTTGGTTATAGCTCTCCTACTTATCATTGGTAGATCTTTGACAGTCGTTATAGGTCGGAAGCCTGAAAATCGACGACCACTGCTATCAAGGGGTATCGTGTTACCCTGTATACCTTTGTTCTGGAGGTCAGATATGCAATCGCTCCATGTAAACATTTTGGTATTCAGCTGATGTCGATTAGACTGGAAGTTGACTCCCACCTAACACTAGGCAGATGATCCATAATTGACGTACCTGATAGTTAATCTCTAGAACAATAAACTTCAACTACTTCATATTACGCTTTTGCTCACTTAAAGAAGTAGCTATGTTTGCACATTCTTGAAACTCAGGCATTTCCACAAACGCTTGTCCACAGAATATTTTTCTTCATTGTAAACAATCAAAACTGGTCGACGTGACGGAGCTTGGAGCAGACCTTTATCCAGCAGTGGATGTCTTTCGGTTGAAATGATGATGAGGATTATTTGAATATTTTGATTGTTTAGCAAAATCATTACATTTACACGTTTGGTAAATAATAAATTATTCACAGTAATTTTAAGATTTTAGTCATTCAAAACCACCATATAAAACGACAGCAAATTTCAAATGAAATTCATTTTATATCACTAAATTATTAGTAGGTATAATTAATAGTTCGTAGCTATTTGATTCAGATCGCTCCCAAATTGGCGGTAATTTAATAAAGTTTAATGTTACCACGACAGTCGTTTGTGGCGTTAACAAAATATTATCAGTACAATTTGGAATTTTGAGGTAAATTGGCGAAATAACGTGATAAGTTTACAATTTTACATTTACTACTTACAGGAAAACAGTTCCTGAGATGAAAATGTAAGGACCAAACTGAGATTTAGTAAAACTAAAACTGCCGTTGAATTTAAACCTATCTAACATAACAATATTTTCTATTTCCATTATTTAACTGTCAGAACAGTGATGGCCGGGACTTTGGGGTTGTAGGTCGTCAGTACGAATCCAGACAAGCTCTTTCAGTAGCAGCAGCATTACATTTCATTTCATTTATTCGTGAACAATTTACATTGTGTTGAATATACGTGCAATTTACATAAAATTATAAGAACTTAGATTCCAAAAAAAAACAAAATATAGTACTAATAGTTTCAAGAATAATGTCCAAACAGTTTTGAAATACTATTAGATAGTTCAAAAATAATATAATTATAATGTCAATTGCAATATCAAAAACAATTTTAAAACAATATAATTAAAATGTCAAACAGCTTTGAAATACAATGTCTAAAAAGCTTTAAATACAATGTCAAACAGTTTTAAATATGATGTCAAGAGATTTCAGGGGAACACTCAAATACTCCGAAATATTTTATTCTGAATTGCGATGTCCCGATTTTCAAAAGTCCGAATTTCATAACACCTAAAAGTTATAATGTCTATTATTAAAAATCACGAAATTTATTTTACCGAAAGTCGTAAATGCGATTTGTTAGTTTTCCGATATTCATATGTTCGAAGAATCAAATGCTCTAAGGGTTCTCGGTCCGAAAAACGACATTCCGATCTTCAATACTCCGAATAAACTAAAAGTCAACGTGTTGTGCTACAAAATTTAGTGACAGAAACGAATCGTTGCAAAACCGACTTCACGCAGTCTTGTCTGCCCTACCACTAGAGTGTAATTTAAACCCGCGTAGGCGCGGAGGAGTAGGGCGGCCCGCGAGCTGAGGAGCAGGTGGTTTGAAGGCCCGCCGCCGCGGCTAAGGTTGGCCGGCGCAGCCGGCCAACAAGCCGAAGCTGCGGTGGTGTGCGTTAAAGCCATCTGCGACGATAAGCACGCGTGGGGCCGCCCAAACCCCGCAGCGCCGGAGCCCTGACAGAAACAATGCTTGCTGCATGCCTGCTTGCTTGCTGCTTGCCTGCTTGCATGCTGCATGCCTGCTTGCATGTAGCATGCCTGCTTGCATGTTGCATGCCTGCTTGCATGTTGCATGCCTGCTTGCATGTTGCATGCCTGCTTGCATGTTGCATGCCTGCTTGTATGTTGCATGCTTGCTTGCATGTCTGCTTGCACGCTGCATGCCTGCTTGCAAGCTGCATGCTTGCTTGCATGTTCTTTAATTCTACCTCCTCATACTAAACACCATATTATACTTCTCTCTGACGAGCAACTATGTGTTATTTGTCTTGTTATTCGGTTTTACAAGGTGTTTTTATTTCGGAATTGTATTAATCGGTATTTTAATAATCGGAATTCGTATTTTTTATGTTTCGATTTATCATTAAGTCGGAATTTTTGTTATTCGATCTATTGAAATTCGGTATTTTGAGAATAATAATTATAAACGTTAGGAATATTGAAATGTAGGAATTATAAAAATAGGAGTAATGATAAGTCGGAGTTGTTATATTCGGAATTTTGAATCATTCGGAATTATGAAAAGTGGTATTTTGAAATTCGTATTTGTGACTGCCGGAATACAGTTTTTCGTATTTATGTAGTGTACCCAGATTTCAGATTTTAAATGATGTCAAAGTTTTCATAGTCGTTAAAATTTAATTCCATTCTAAAATAATAATATTATGGTTGTCGTTTATTATCTAGGTACTCATCAACGCTGTAATAGGCCTTCCTCAATAAATATGTTTTAATTTTTTTTTAAATAAGTCTGCGCTATTTATGCTTTTAAATTCTAAGGGAAGCTTGTTGTATAGAAATACTGATTGGTACCTAAGACTGTGATGAGCCACGTTTATTTTCGGTTGTATTGTGTTAGGTAAGTCTTTCCTGCGTGTATTTACTCTGATTTGTCGTTGGTCATCAGTTTCATATTTGTGCAGGTTCTTAACAATATTGGTTAGCAGTACCAGTATATAAAGGCATGGCACTTTCAAAATATTAAGTGTAATGAAAAGGTCTCTGCACGAATCCGTCTGTTTTAAGCGGAGCATTGTCCTTATGGCTCTTTTTTTAATTACGAATGCCGAGTAGATATTATACTTACCTATAGCTATTGCCCCAAAACTCAAATATCTAAGCCTGGACTCAACCAAGGCAAAGCAAACCATCCTAAGCTGGGTTAAGGTCAGAGCTTTTAATAAGTAATTAATTTTTAATTATTTATGTTGTTTGCAGACACTATTGCATCAGTGTCATCCGCAAAAACAACGAGCTTAGTGTCTGTAAAACGTTTTTTTTTATGTACTCAATTAAATCATTAAGGAATATTATGAAGAAAATTGGACCTAAAACAGATCCCTGAGGGACACCTCGAAATATTGTCATTAAATTGGAGTTCAGTATTTTTTGTTCTTCATCCACTACCGTCTTCATCTCAACAAATTGACGTCTATTATGCAAATAAGATCGAAATAGCTTCAGAACGTTCTCCCTTATACCATAATGTTCCAACTTGGCCATCAATATTTCATGGTCCACCGTGTCCAAGGCTGAACTAAGATCCAAAAACACATCTGCCACCTTATGTTTGTCATTAAGATGGCAAATAACCTCATCGAAATAGCATCGCTTCAACAGCATCGGCGGTTCCCAATGATTTTTGATAGCCAACTTGTTGTCCATTTAAGATGCTATGTATTCGTAAATGTTTCATAAGCCTATCCTTCATAATCTTTTCAAAATTTTTTGATAGTACAGGTAATAGAGAAATCGCCCTGTAGTTGCACAGCAATTGAAGAACGAATGGTCTGTGAGAACTGAAGGATAACACTTAAAGTTTTTAAGAAACAACAAATTTCCCAGATTAATTCTGTAATTGTTTTCATCCTACTACTAAATCTAGTATTTTTACTTTGTCAAATTCCTAGTGTATATAAGTTATTATTCCTTACAAAAGGATAGTTCACACGATCCAGTTAACCGAACAGACGATATTTGATTTTATTTAGCGACACGGTTCCAACTTGGACATAAAATCGATACGTCAAAAAAATTCACTGTTTATCCGTTAGGCCCGCACTCAGTGAGCTGGATCGAATTTATTAAAACTTCAGTTACATTTGCGGTGAACCTAAAACTTTTTATTTGGTTCGTCAGTTTTTGCGGCGGCAGCGATCCGTGACGAAAATCATTTTTAAGCTTGAAATGTTTGCGTGGACAATGTTTTTGTACCCGATTTCTTTTGCTTTGGAAAATACCGCGTTTTTGAACCTGTTGTCGGCATGGTAATCTTGTTTTGATACCTTTTTAGGACACTGTGTTTTTTACATGGGGTTTGGAACTTTCCGTATAGAATATCTGCTGAGCCACTTCTTTTATCTCGTGCCTATATAGAAATTCACAACCATTCGATACGCTTCCGTACCGAATTGATCATCAATCAGTGTTATCTTAGGAGTTTCTATTAACACTAGCCATAAATCCAAAATTCGAACATACTGCCTGTTTTCATATTAGACAGATGCCCACTACTCTTCCAACAGCTGTTTGCTGTCGGGGGCAAGGCAAATCAGGTATTCGAAATGTGTGATTTTCGAAACAATGACTGGTCTAATCGTTTACGAATTATAGGGAATCAAGTCGCAATATTTTTTTAAATATAGTTGATAGCTGAACTGACTACTTAGGGTACCTAATGTTACCACATACTTGCGCTGGTATGTCCTTACGTTGCCTAAAATGCCCCGGCCTTACAATCCCAACTAATGTTAAAAATGCTGAAGCAAATTTGTTTGTTTGCTACAGTTTCATACCACGGCTAATGGATTTGTATCAAATTTGGCACACAGATAGACCATGAGCCAGGTAACTTAAGCTACTTTTAATCCTGCACCGTAAAAGAGTCGCGGACAACAAATATTCATACAAAATTTTAATATTTTTTTCCGGAAACTGTTTTTTAGCATATTCAGGCATCTTCGGCAAACGGTACCAGTGTGCAGTGTAGACTGTGTGTATAGTGAGTTGGAGGGAGACTGAATAACCTCTTCAGACACCCTTCATGATGCTTTCAACAGCAACACGGATTAGTCACGTAACGCATAAGCAATTTGAAAGACGACTTCTGAAAATAAAATTGTATTGGTTCTCTTTTTCAATGGATTCACAAAGAACCCGTATCAACCTACATAATTGATGTAAATGAGACTACGAAATTACTATTCGGAGAATACTACAAACTCAGACTATTTTCTTTGAATTGGAAAACATTCTCAATAAGCTACATCTTCATTAACATGTCAGCATTTAAAACTTAGCTCATAGGTCGTATGTAAAGTGGGTCGAAACCTAACCCCTGAGCGCCTCAGTACTTTTAATTACAGTTGGTAATCCTAATAAAATTACTTATTTAACTCGTTCAAGCCTTGCAATGGGTTGTAATTGGAACGTAGGCACTCATTAAGTCCCAAATAAATTTTGTGTTTATGAGTATCGTACTTTAAATACTCATTAGGAGGTCAATTATTGGATCGCTCGAACACACATGCTCGAACTTGTGAGAATTTTTTGTTGAGTTTCCATGTGTGACTTTGGCTGAATGTCATACTCAATACTGTGTATAGTTTTATGTTACGCATGAATTGCGTTTCAAATAATCTTGATTTTAGGAAAACGACTAGCGTGTGTGATCGAAGTTTGTGAATATTTAGAACAAAAGCAATAGTAAAATTTGTTGTTTGAAATCTTTGTTAAGGAGATGAAATACTCCGGGAAATTTATCGCCACTGACTTTGTAATCCTTGTCTCCGACATCGTGGTAAACTTAAAACTTTTCCTTCAATATCGAACTTTGAAGCAACAAACCAAACACATAACTCGAAATGTCGACCGATGTTGTTTAAAGTCGAGTGATTCAATAATTGGGGTCCTATAATGATGGCCTCAGGTTGTCTTTATGATGGGACCGGAATGTTTTGTACACAAATTCTTATGTTTATTCAGGTCTTTAACTATGTGTTGAACATTTAGTAAATAACAACGGTCGTTTTTGCCCATGGTTATTTTGCTCGTTTTAAAAAGTGAGAAACAGGCATTGACACTTGCATATTACCTTACCTTTGAAAATGCAAGTAGGTACTTGAGCCCTTAGTGCAGAAGTGAAGACAGTAATTATTATTAAAGAAAAAAAAACACAGTACACCCATTGCATAATACTTAATACTCAAAACTACTAAATTTTCCAAATTAACACATCTATTTTTTTTTCCTAGTTTCTCGTACGTATTCCTACAATAGAACCGCATATCGTAATCACGAGGTCTACTAAACACGCATTCCGTAGTTTCGGCCAAAGTTATGGAAACCTACGTCTAACTCCGTCAGCGAAGATACAATGCCTATCCGATAATATTTTGATACTTCGGAATGAACCCTACCACAGTTTGTTAGTATTTCTAATACCGAAGTAGTTTTGACTGATTAAATACATTCGGATGGGCCGGTATCTTCGTCAACGGACTTAAAGAATAGACCCCCGAGTTTCCGACAATACTTACCAAAAACCCGCAGTAACCAAGTGAACTAACTTACAAACTCTGAGACTTCAAATTTGTCTCAATAACACTGTTAATATAACTTCTACTGGTGTCAGTGTTGGCCTACGAAGGCTGAAGTAAGGATTCATTTACACCGCGCCAGTGTTTAGTGAGTGTTTTTTATTTATAAAGAGCAAGTCTCTTTATAAATAATATAATTGCGTGAACACATTTTGGGTTGGGTAGCCTATTTATCGAGGGAGGCTATAGGCTATATAACATCACGCTACAACTAAGAGGAGCTGAGCAGTAATGAAAAATGTTGCAAAAACGGGGAAAATTTATTCCTTTTCAGTTTCCGTTGCGTGCGCTGCGTAAACGGTTAAACTAACGCAAAAATCATGTATGACGGAATTGTTCCTTTTAAAAAGTTCTAAAAAAAATCCGCAAGAGCATGTGTCTATCTTTTAAGGTTGACTATCTATAACTCAAAAGCAGCAACGAAAAATGGACGAAAACTAGCAGGCAAATCGATGCGAAGGGAAGGGTCAGGGGAGCAAAAATTTGACGCGGACGAAGTCGCGGGCAGAAGCTAGTATATCATATAAGTAACACAGCCTGTGAATTGATTTTTAACAAAATATATCATCATCTGCTTAGCCTTTTACCAACAATGTTGCAGTCGGCTTCCAGTCTAGTCTAGTCAGGAGCGACTGCCTAACTGACCTCCACAAAACAGTAACTGGGTAACACGATACCCATATCTAAGACTTGTTGTTAAACTTTCGGGCTTCTGACGACCCGTAACGACTGTCAATGTTCCATAAATGACAGCCGAAACTAACGGATTAACGTGCACAAAACGTAATATGGAGGGGTCTCGATAGTCCGATTTCACCGAAATATATCTGTTATGTTTCTGTTATCTGTCAATTTGAGCAGACTAAGTATTAAATGTTATTTCGCATGATCAGCATGTTCAGACTATCTCACATTTCAAACTCTAAGACTAAAAAGTTCTACAAAGGCATCTACACCAGCGCATGTGCACTGACGTCACGCAAAATCCTGCATCGCGCCAGCAGAAATTACCGCGAAACTAGCATTTATACCACGTCTCGACGTCAGTCTTCGGGACGTTTTCCACCAGACCCGACACCCGTCTGATCGGAGGGTCATCCCTTTTCTATGAAGGTTGAGAGACCTTTACACCCCGTTCCACATATCACCACATTTTTTATCTCAAAGTAAATTAAAATATTACATTTCACCAAAAACTGGCGCCATATAAACGCGCCTCAAGCCAAAGTCCGGGCTTAAACTCCGAGTAGTAGGTACATGCTCAACTTCACGCGGCCCGATGTATGAAACTTGAACGATCCCAGTTGGTAAACTCGGAACTAAATGGAACTGACATTTGGGTTAGGATAATACACTCGACTGAGTGGCAGTTGAAATATCAGAAGTTACAGGTGAAGAATTAAAGAATCTGTTTGGATCTGTAGCGTTTTTTTCAAGCTGTGATAGGTACATGATAGATGTGAGTGGAAACGTCGGGACGGGACGCCCTCGTAGGATATATAGCGACCTTTTTGGTGATGTTCTTCTGAAAGTTTAGGTGCGTGGTATTAGCAACCGGCGTGCGTGTATGACCAGATGTGTGACGTAAACAAGGCAAAAGGTATGTTAGGATCTAAGCAGGTGTCGTTCAGTAGGGTCTACTTACCTCCATAGGAAGAACGGGTGAGTTTATCTTTGTATGCCTATGTACGTGACAGTTTATAAACATTGACTGGCCTGTTAGTCTAGTGTTTAGTGACCCTGACTGCTTGTTCGCTGCCAGGCCAGACCTCATTTCAATAGCGCAGTGGAAGTTATGATGATGGGGCTCTGGAGACAAGAGTGGTGAGCGAAACTAGTCCGCCGTACGCGGAGCAGACAATACAAGTACAATTCAAAGCACTCACCTGGTGGTAGAAGAACACCTGCTCTGGTGCCTACCTGGAGTTATGTATGTAAGTGAGTGTATATGTATCGTGTAGTGACGTTGTAAATGGGTTTTCCAGGATACAGGCCGCAACATTGAGGCTGGAGGCAATCACAGCATGCGGTTTCCAATAAGATCACTTTCACTTCAAAGTACTTCAGTTTCAACAAACTTAAACCGTATTATTACTCCAAATTGGGGTTATTTACAATCAAAGCAATTGGATCACGACTAATTGTCACAAACGGATCGATTTAAAGGGATTAATTTACAACAGCGTCGCGGAAGCCAAGCAGCGACGATTCCCTCGTTCAAGCACCCAAATCAAGAGAAGTGTCAAAGTCAAAAGTCAAACTGACAAGTCAGATGTCATTCCGTTCGGGCGCGTTCCGAAGTCGCATAGAGTAACCAATTTAAACGGTCCGGAACATCTACGGACGGGCCTTCCCGTCCGCTAATCACTTGGCAATCCCGACAAGGTTGCGTTTTATCAGTCCACCTGACGCGCTGCTGGAGGATGTGCAAATACTCCAAGCTCCAACGCTTCCAAAACTCTGAGCGAGCTGCTGCACCAACTGAAACCGCGATAGCCAATTTTGGCTCACATCGACAAAAGGGTGCTCCGGCAGGGCGACAAGTGGCTGTCAAATCAAAAAAAAATGGCCCGGGGTCAGGGCCTCCAAGTCGTTCGGGTCCGAAGACAGCGGGCACAATGGACGCTAGTTCAATACAGCTTCAATGCGGCAAAATACCGTAGCTAACTCCTTAAAGGTGAGAACGGTGTCTCCCAACAATCTGCGCCAGAGTCCCTGTGCCGCTTTCACCGCGGCCTCAAAAATACCCCCCCAATGGGGGCAGGCTGGCGGGTCAAAACAATAACAAACAACAAAACAACCAAACAACAACAACAACAACAATTTAACCAAATGGCCCTCCTTAGGCAACAAAAGGGGGTGACGGACCCCATAAGGAAGGCTAGAGTGACTCAACCGTCAACAACCAAACAACAAAAGACCCGTATCGTCCAAAAGGGGTTTAACTTACTAACGGCTCCCGACAATATCCAAAACTCTCGCTGCAGAATGGCCAACAGCGCATTGCAACCGGCATGCGAGTTCATAATGTGACGATCAGTCACCAACAATTCAACAACTTGTCGAGGAGCTGTATCGACTCAACAAAAAATCAGGGTCCTTCGTTCCAACAGCGAGCACCTTGAGCCCGGGCAAAGGACCCGACATCAAGACTGGCGTTCGAGGCCAATCATCCTCGGGGCGAGTCAGCCAGGGTAGTCCCCACCATAGTGGGTGAGCAATCAAGCGGGGTGCCATGCACCCACGTGAGGCCACGGCGCCTGGGTTCAAATCTCCAGGCACGTGCCTCCAAATCAAAGGCGTTTCAGAATTTTGAATCTGGGACACTCGGTTCGCAACAAAGACCTCCAAAGAGTGGACGGACGTCTTCAACCAACACAAAACAATTTGACTGTCCGTCCAGGCTTAAGAAGCCCGAATGTCCACAGTTCCACCCAAAGTGTGAGCAACGTGGTTCAATAGACGCACAAGAAGCGCCGCCCCTGACAATTCTAATTTAGGGATGGTCAGTGCCGTCCGGAGGGGGGTCACCTTGCTCTTGGCCATGACCAGTGACAACTTCACCTGGCCTGTCGCGCTGACGGTGCGCAGATAAACAACAGCTGCATAACCGTGCGAAGATGCATCACAAAACCCATAAAGGGTAGCAGTGTAGCTCCCAGAGGGGAGGATAGCGCGGGGTAACATGACCTCGTTGACTGCAGGGAGTGCGGACACAAATTGGAGCCAATCTTCCAACAGGGTTTCCCGAAGTGGCTCGTTCCAACCAAGTCCCGCAGTCCAAAGGCGCTGAAGAAAACATTTTAACCAAAACAATACACAAACAAAACAATAGAACAATAGACAAAGGCAACCCTGGGCTCCCGTGTCCAAACTGGCACGGACCACAACAGAGTCCCCCGTGGGCCCCCAGACCTGACCGATGCCGTTGGCAACAAACCGTATCGATCTGAGGGGTACCTTAGCGGGGCAGGCGCCAATGTCCTAACAATGCCTGGGCGGCGACCGATCGGCCCACACCCAGGCTCCGCACCCAGGCTCAAGTCCCTCGCGACGAGGATGGAGGCCAAACTCCTCGTCCGCGCGGTGTCCCGAGCCACGCGCCATCGCTGGAAGGGCACATCCCACCGGATGCCAGAATGGCAGGGAGCGTGACTCCAAACGGGGACGTTCCGCCAATGGAGGGGAGGGAAGGCGGTGCTGGTCTGGCCAGCGCTGCCTAGCAACAACTGCGTAATCGCCTTTACGCGGGGAGACCAAATGGCGGTCGCGCGGCTCCCGATCAACTTGCGCGGGGGGTGGAGTGCGGCGCTCAAAATTGCGGACCTCTCCCCGGTTCTGAACTGGCGAGGCAGTAGCCCGGTGACCAACTCCATGGTACCCCCCCATACGCGAACCTTCATCAGAGGCTGGTCTGCCAGCGTGGTTCGCGTTAGCGCACAATATGTCCAAAAGGTAAGACCAATGGTCCACCGGCAACTCCAATTGCTTTAAAGCGTTGGTGGCTGCCACCAACGGGTTTAACAGGTCAGTACGCAATGCTGACAATCCAGTAATGACCGGTAACCCCAAAATCAATTTAATATGAACGTCAGCAAAACAACGTTTATTTTGGTACCGCCGGGTGAGTAGTTCCAAAGCGGTAGGGTAGGCTGAGTCAGTCAACGACAGATGCTGTACCAAGGCTCGGGCCTCACCTTCTAGGACAACAAATAGGCAAACTTTTGGGCGGGTCTGAGGTCCGAGCGTGCATCAACCAAACTTTCAAACAGGTTTTGGAAACCTAACCAGTGGTCCAGGCGACCGTCAAAGTGTGGCAGTTCCAAAGTAGGTAGTCTACTCAATATTCCGGGACCTGAAACAACCGAGGTCTCCGGTTTGACCTGGACAGGTATCCGGCTCTCCAATATTTCCCGAGCACGTTGACCAATAACATCCCCCAGGTCCAAGATCTGGTCGTAGTCAGCAAGGACCTTGTCACGTGCTGCCTGGTCCAGCACTTCCAGAGCCACATCACAAATGTACTCGTTGTAGCGGGTAAGCAGAACATCAACGTTGCCGAGTCTCACGTTCAACTGCTCGAACCGAGAAAGAGTGATCCCTTCGAGATCCTGGCGCTCAGCAGTCGCTGCAGCTGAAGTGAACCACCGTAGCTGTGTGGCCAATCCACTGATTGCCTCTCTCACCGCTTTGTGTGCCATTGCGCAAACAATACAATTCTAATATACCAAACAAAATAATAATCAAATAACAAAGTTCAATCAATCAATTACAAAATAAATACAAGCAAACAATTAAACTACCAAACTGTTAGTCAGCAACTCAAGAAATAACAAAATATTGGTTTCAATTCAATTCAACAACAAACTTTTATTTTAATTCAAACCAATGTCAACGTTCAAAAAATTCTATTTCATATTCAATTCAAAATTCAAATTCAAATCCAATTCCAAATGTTAAGTTCACAAACCACTGTGTCAATGGTACAACAATAATAAACCTTTATTCCAACTCAAAACAATGGTAATACTCAAAAATGCCAATTTCAAATATTAATTTTCACATACAACCATATCAATGGTACAAACTCAATATTTTAATGTCTTCCTGACATTCAACAGAGATCAGACACAAACAAGGGGTTGTAACATAGCCCAATTCATTCAACTCTACTAGCATATGCAACCCGGGCCGACTATGGTAACATGAGTTACTCGTCTCAACAAATTTACAAATTATATCAAATAAACAAGCAATCATAGTTATCAAATATTTACAGCGTATTACTACTTCCCTTATAGAGACTGCCAAGTAATTAGCCTACTGTAAATTACCAATTTGGTGGTTATATGTCTTATAACCACGCTCTGCTACCAAAATGTTCGCTGCCAGGCCAGACCTCATTTCAATAGCGCAGTGGAAGTTATGATGATGGGGCTCTGGAGACAAGAGTGGCGAGCGAAACTAGTCCGCCGTACGCGGAGCAGACAATACAAGTACAATTCAAAGCACTCACCTGGTGGTAGAAGAACACCTGCTCTGATGCCTACCTGGAGTTATGTATGTAAGTGAGTGTATATGTATCGTGTAGTGACGTTGTAAATGGGTTTTCCAGGATACAGGCCGCAACATTGAGGCTGGAGGCAATCACAGCATGCGGTTTCCAATAAGGTCACTTTCACTTCAAAGTACTTCAGTTTCAACAAACTTAACCCGTATTATTACACCAAATTGGGGTTATTTAGAATCAAAGCAATTGGATCACGACTAATTGTCACAAACGGATCGATTTAAAGGGATTAATTTACAACAGCGTCGCGGAAGCCAAGCGGCGACGATTCCCTCGTTCAAGCACCCAAATCAAGAGAAGTGTCAAAGTCAAAAGTCAAACTGACAAGTCAGATCTCATTCCGTTCGGGCGCGTTCCGAAGTCGCATAGAGTAACCAATTTAAACGGTCCGGAACACTGCTAATAGTGAGGTCGTGGTTTCGATTCCCACCCAGGACAAATCTTTGTGTGATGAGCACGATCATTTGTTCTGTGTCTGGGTGTAATTTATGTATAATATGTATGGATATAGAAATATATAAGTATGTTTATCAGTTGTCTGGTTGCCATAGTACAGGCTCTGCCTAGTTTGGGATCAAATAACGGTGTGTTGGTTGTCCTAAGATATTTATTTTTATTTATTTATCAAACAGTACAATTGCAAAGATTTATTGCTACAACCGACTTCCTAAAAAAAAACACTACAAAATGAAAAATAACTTTAATTTCGGGAGTCGGTGTCTTAGGATCTGTATTTAAGTTTTTTTTGCCACCGACTTCCGAAATTAAAACTATTTTTCACTTTGTAGTGTTTTTTTTTTTAAAGTCGGTTGTTATTTTTTTGGAAAAAGTTTTTATTTTCAACTTTTTGTTATGGTAGATACCCCGCACTAATCTAATCGCGTTATTCGTTCATTTGTCACGCAAATACTTAATGCAAATTCAAGACTTAAATGGTTTTCACATGGATCCCATTGTCCGAATGGAACCAAATTAAAATGCAACCATTCGAAAAGCACCAGCTTTCGAATAAAAAAAAAACATCAAAATCGGTTCGCCCAGTCAAAAGTTATGAGGTAACAAACAATAAAAAAAATACAGTTGAATTGATAACCTCCTCCTTTTTTTGAAGTCGGTTAAAAATTCAGTTAAACTTGGTTGTTGTATAAATTTTTGTAAGATATTTATAGATGCCTATCAGTTGATATGATATCTATAAACCTCCTTCAAAAATATTGATAATACGCAAGATGTCTTCATAATGTAAAATAGGCATTTTAAATTATGTTATTGAACCTTCCGTGGTCCACTTGGAAATCCCTACACCGTCTCCGAACCCAAGTGGGACGGTATAAGTCGAACCTCGTAAAGTGGGGCTACATCGACAGAACGACAGAAATGTGTGGATGTGGAACTGTGTCCCACAGTATGTTCCACCTACTATCTTGCTGCTCTGAGCCCCAAAACATGCAGCCAAGGTGACCTCTGAACTGCCACCAATAAATCCGTGGAAATGGCAAATTATTGGGTGACTCCAATAGGAAAAAGATTGTTTATCTTGAGAACTAAACGACAACGAAAACGACATAAAAATGTCCTTAAAAATATTTTTACTTACTCAGTTGTCACCTTCAAAACCATAGCAAGTAATTGATATATTTATGAACAAACAGACACTGGAACAGCTCTCTCAAGTTCTACAAATGTAAATAATCAATGCGAGCACGTTGGTTGCTCCAGTGCTACAGACAGCGCCATCTATTAGTCTCACAAGGTACTAAGTTTCCCGACAGTAGCGAAACGGACCGGTACTACATGTGCTACTGTCACTACAAGTTAATATGTAGTAGGTAAATACACATACACACGATATACAAACTAAAAAAAAAATTGTTTATGATTTTGTTTTTTATTATTTATTTCAGCTTGAGTTTGGTTTTCAATGTTTTGTTGGTATATTGGCGTATGCTAGCTGACATATGGCAAATATTTAATGTATGTTTTGTTTTCACAATATTAATAACTTACATATTATTGCAGGTATAGAATCAAGTTCTTCTAACACAACAGACAGCTGTGCTGCTGGAGCCACTTTTTCTTCCCAGCTAGAGCACTAGGAATTGATGAAGGGCGGGCGTTTAGGGGGACTGTCTTATGTTACTGTGACGTGCAAAAAGTAGTGACTCTCAGCATAGTTTGAATAAATGACTTTTGATTTTGAAAAACATTTATTTCGATTAAACCAATTACACAGACACTTTCGAATTGTCAATTACTCGGGCAGTCAGAAAGGTGAAGTCAGTTACCAATTCCAAAGCATAGTTGGTTCCTATGGAGATAAACAGGCAAGACACTTCATGGACAGTCTTTATTTAGAGTTATATCTTCCTTTACATAAACCTCAGGCAATAATGCAACTTAGGTACCTAGTACACAAGCCAGGCACAACTATTAATTGCCAACAGCTGTAACCTTGGCGGCCATGTTATAATTTACCTGTTAAGTCGCGACGAGGCGTAGGTACTGATTATTAATAGCAGTTTAGGAGTATAGTTTGGAAGTGTAGTTGAATAAGTTCTTTGGCCTAGGTGGAAAGTTCTTTACTGGCTTAGTTCTAACAAACACTTAGTCTTAGGTGCATTATAAATAGGCTATACTTAATTTTACAGTCAGAAAAATTTATTGTTTAGCAAATTTATCAAGCAAAACACGTGAAATTGAAGGGACTCTTCTTTATATTGACGTATTATAGACGTTTGAAAAAACTCTAAAAGCATGAGAGTTGTCATTTCAAAACACTGACAATTTAAGTTAAAGCCGGCCCCGCAACTGACTATTATATTTTTGGGCGAATATCACAGATTACATAATAGTACTAGAATCTAGTGTGGTGCCGGACAAAAAGAATAGCACTTTCAAATTCAAATTCAAATTCAAAATGTTTATTTGCAAGAAAATACATAGTTTACTAGGGAAGATCTTACAGCCTAAAAGTCATTGTATTCTGCCTGCAAGCAAGCGTGCAAATTATTATTGTTTAAATGTCATGCAAATTATTACCCTTATATTATTACACTATTATGACATTATTATTACATTAATTATCACAAATTATTACTACATACAAAAAAAAAAAAAAAATACATAAAATTATTTCAATAAATTAATTTATACTATATTCAAATATTTTTATGTTCTAAAAATTCCTTAATACTATAAAAACACTTTTTTTGTAACCACTCTGACAATTTTGTTTTAAAAACATTACCCTGTAATAATTTAAAATCATTTGGTATGGTATTATAAATAAGGATACACATATTGAACACATTTTTCTTATAAATATCTTTATGTCCAGCTGGATGATATAAGAGGTTGCGAAACATAGCCCTTTTTTGACGTGGTATTACCTCGGTATGTTGCTTAAAATAATGCATGTGTCTCTTTGTAAAAGTGCAGATATCTCTAATATACATACAAGGTAATGGAAGAATATTCATTTTTTGAAATAGTGGTTTACAGCTATCTAAGAACCATGCCCTGTTTATTACCCGGATGCAGCGTTTTTGGAGCTTAAAAACTCTGTCGCTATCGGTCGAGTTACCCCACATGATTAGTCCATAGCTCAGAACAGATGACACGTAACCATGGTAAGCTGCAAGAGCAGCTTCTACTGATACATTTTGTCTCAGCTTTTTTAAAGCAAACACGAACCGATCTAATTTCTGACCTACGTGCTCTATATGGCTTTTCCAATTCAGGTTTTTATCTACATTGATTCCTAAAAATTTTAATTGATCAACTTGTTGTACCTTTTCACCATTATACAGAATATCCAAAGCTAATGGTTTGCTGTTATAGGAGTTAAATTGAACTAATTTTGTCTTGCTAATATTTATATTTAAGTCATTATTTTGCATCCAACTTATTATATCTTTTAGCGTCTTTTCCAAAGCTGATTTGTAGTCGCTTTTATTCTGACATTTTAGGACAACTGTAGTGTCATCTGCAAAAAGTATACATTTATGCAAAGTGGCCCCTGGAAGATCATTTATATAAAGTAAAAAAAGTAAAGGACCGAGAATACTTCCTTGGGGCACGCCACACTTATTTATTAATGCTACTGATTTGAATTTCTCTTTTGAATATATTCTGTCCCTTTTCTTTACAACTTTGGTTATCTCGGTACACTGTTGCCTGTTTACTAGATAACTAGATATCCATTTATACGCTTTTCCTCGAATACCGTAGAAGTCTAATTTATTTAGTAGCTTATAATGGTTAACAAAATCAAAGGCCTTACTCATATCCAAAAACAAGGACACCGCAGGATTGCCATTGTTAATGCTTTCTGTAACAAGTTTAATAAAGTTAAAGATTGCAAGAGCAGTTGAGCTACCTTTACGGAAACCAAACTGCTCTTTGCATAGTATGTCATGTTTACAGAGAAAATTATTTAACCTAATAAGCATTGCCTTCTCAAAAATCTTGGATAGAATGGGTACTATTGTGATAGGCCGATAATTATTAGGGTCTGACTTATTTCCATTTTTAAATAGTGGTTTCACGACTGACATCTTAAGTTGCTCGGGAAATACCCCTTCCAAAAATGATAAGTTTATAACGTGTGCTAGTGGATGACAAATCCAACTAGCACAAGTTTTTAAGACCTTTGTAGCGATGCCGTCATACCCACTAGTTTTGCTATTGTTCAGGGACATAATTATTTTATACACTTCCTTTGCATCTACAGGATTCAAGAATATAGTATTGAGATTTTTATTTTTTTTACTAGAATTAGAATCATTTGAATTATTAGAATTACGCAAATTATTTGGATTATTGGAATTATTTGAATTACGCGAACTATTAGAATTATTGGAATTATTAGAATTTAGAGGCAGAATAGATGTCAAATTATTAAAATAGTTATTAAATATATTGCAAATGTCTGATGGATTATTATATGTTACATTATTAAAATTTATTTCGTCAATGTCATGTTTATATAAATTATTACCCATTATTGTTGAAGAGATTGCATTCCATGTAGCTTTACATTTATTTTTATGCCTTTGTATACGTCTTGTATTCACAAGTTTTTGCGCTCGCTGTGCACATCGCCGAAACGTATGACTATAAAGTTTGTAGGATATCTCATTTTGCTTTTTATTCATTTTACTTGTTTTAAATTTGAGATACAGCTGCCGTTTTGTTTTGCTAGATTTTTTAATGCCTTTTGTTATCCAGTTTTGTGTTACTGGTTTATTGTTAACCTTAACCTTAATCACCGGAAAACACAGATCGTAAAATAATGTAAAAGTTTCATAAAAGGTATTAAAGGCTTCAGTTAGAGTATCTGAGTTAAATGTTTCCGAAAATGAAAGAGCAGACATACATTCGCGAAATTTATCGAGATTTTCTACACAGTAGTCACGTCTTAATTCTGACCAACAAGTTATTATTTTGTGCATGCTTGTTTTAATAGTAACTGATTGCGCAGTTTCGTGATCAGACAGGCCGAAATGATGAATTTCTGGCTGAACACTTTTTATGTTACTGGCGATTTGGTCAATGCAAGAGTTCGCCCGTGTTGGTGATTTTATATGCGCTTCAAAATTGTAGTTACTTAGTATACTTAAGAGTTCCTTTGTTGCGGAGTTGTGTTTTAAAATATCGATATTCCAATCACCACAAATAATAATTTTCTTCCTCTTGTGTCGGTCCGTCAAATAATTTAACAAATGATCAAGTTTATGGAGAAATACTCCTGTTTGCGCTTTTCTCTGATCGGGTATTCTATATATGTTTACAACAATCAGGCTCAAACCTATTATCTCTACGCCACAGCATTCAAAATAAAATTCTGTAGCTATACCTGAGGGAATACTTAATGTTTTTGTGTCAAATGCCTTATTTGTTAAAATACAAGTACCCCCTCTACATTTATCACGACTAAAAACTGCAGCCAAATTAAAATTGTTAAGTTTAATATTAGCTTCCGTACCTTGCTTCACAAAAGTTTCACTAAAACATAGTATATCAACCTCCTTGTTTTTGTCTACCAAATCAGTTAAAATTACTTCTAGCAAGTCTAGTTTGCTGCAGATTTCCCGTTACACCCTTTTTTTTTTTTTTTTTTTTCAGGATGGGAAATCATCAAATGACTTCTCCCACTCTGGGCGGAGCGGGAGGGCGTGTCAGACTTTTACTGACTAAAACCCACCCGTGTTCCATCAGTTGCCCGTGTGCCAGGGTCACGGTATCTCTTTCGAACAATCACGCGACCCCGGCAGGCATCGGTCCTAGTAGACCCCTACACTGCTGCTGACATCTCTTTGAGGCGCGCGTGGAACACTGCGCGCCGTCGACCCGAGCTTGGTCCTTACCGGGCGGTGAGCTACCCATTGCTCGCCACCCGCAAGCTCGCGCCTATCGACTCCCGACGCCCGGGGCGTCTCCTCCTGCGGCGGCTAGGGACGTGAGGGCGCAGAGACTGCCACTCCCTCACGCGCCCCGCCTCCTCCTTCGCGAGCATTACTGCTTCGCAGAAGGAGGTGACGGCTTCCCATTCCCTCTCGCTCCGTACCATAGCTCGCACCAGGGCCGGACGTGAGAGGTCGCCGCCGCCGATCGCCTCCACGAGGACACGGCGGTGCTCCGCCCAGGCAGGGCACAACTCCACCGTATGCTCCACCGTGTCCTCTAGACGATCCTCACAATGGAAACACCCGGGCGTATCCTCCCGCTTTATCCTGAACAGGAACCCACCGAAGCACCCATGCCCGGTGAGAACCTGCGTCAGGTGGAAGGTGAGGATGCCGTGGCGCCTCTCTATCCACTCCTCAAAGAGGGGACTTACCGCCGCAATTGTGGCGTGCCCTGCGCTGGGTTGCGACAATCGTACCCGCCATGTCGCCATGAGATCACACCGGAGCTCTGTCCGCCGAGCCGCGATTTGTCCGCGAGTTTCGCCCTGGCGTTTAGCCTCCTCACGCCACTCCCACATGTGCGTGAGGACCTTTGCCTCCAGATCCCATGACGGCACTCCGGCAAGGAGGCTCGCCGCCTCGCACGAGATCGTGCGGTATCCTCGGATCCCGTTACACCCTTGGGTGTCGTTAAAGGCGACTAAGGGACTTACTGGAAAATGGGCAGTAACGTTCTCTATGCATTGCCCCCCCTGCCATGCGTAGCGATTATGGCAAACCCCCCCAAATTGGGGGAGGCCTTTGGCAGTAGACGTTTTTCGGCTGAAATAATGATGATGATAAAAACCGATACGAGAGAATAACGAGCACCAAGTGTTTCATTTCTTTATTTGCAACATTGGTGGATTTGATGGTAAGCTGCACAGGAAGCCCCGAAGGTATTTTCAACCGACGAAAAAAAACGGAGGAGGTTATCAATACGACGCGTATATATATTTTTTTTTTTATGTATGACCATGCATAACTTTTTACGCAGTGGTCCGATTGTGATAATTTCTTCTTCTATTGGAAAGCGTATACTCCCAAGGTGGTCCCATATAAATTTGGAAAACAAAATCGAACCCTAAGGGTCGGAAAACAGGGGATGATTGATTGTTCACTCACTGATTGTAATGTACAACCACGCATAACTTTATACAGAGTAGTCCGATTTTGATAATTCTTTTTATATTGGATAGGGTATACCTTGTCAAGTATTATAAGTATATTAAAGCCACAAAAAATATAAAATAAAAACTTTTTAACAAAAAATTAAACCGCCGAAAAAACTGAAAAGCAACTCAAAATTTTAAGGTTTATTATTTTTTGCTTTTCAGTTTTTTCGGCGGTTTAATTTTTTGTTAAAAAGTTTTTTAGCTATCTATACTTTGGTGGAGGCAGTTGTAGATTCGCTTCATTCAAGAAACAAAATATTTTTTCTGAGTACCTACCATAGCTGTGAGTACCTGTCTACACAGGTAAGAAATTCTAAAAAGACAATTTCAATAACCACAAATCCATATTCAATTAAGAACACGATTAATAAATGGCATCTGCCGCCATGAAAAATTAAAGTAATTCCACAAGGAAATTAGAATATCGAAATATACGTACCTTTGTTTGTTTTCAATTAATTGGAGCAAGCCACGACAAAACCACGGGCGTTTATTCAATAGCATATTTAATTAAACTTTTTTTTATTTTCACACTACCCGTTGCCTGCCATTTTGTCCGCAAATAAACTTAAATCAAGTATGCCCGTTTATTTTCGAAAAATCTTTCTTCACGACGCGAAAACCTCATACACGTACAATCTGTAATATGTAATATCTTCCAAATATGTTCATATTTTTAATGGCTTAGGCTATGTTTTACAAACGAATAGTTTCGCTAAATTCGTTTTAAGATTACTAATAAAAGCAATTGAAATTGATAGGCTGTGTTAGTTACAGTAGCCCAGAAGATTACGATATTATCTGCGAAAAATCCTGGTTAAGAATTGTCTTCGTAACAATCTTCAATAAGGCACACCGTGTATGAATGAATGAATTATCCCAACTGACCCCAGTGTGCATGGTTTGACCAGACTCGATCGAAGGAAACCAAAATTAGCAATAGCCGCTGAAGGCTCATGGTTCATGATGTTACAGAGACTATTGCATATTAAATAGTTGACCAGGGGCGCCGTAATAGTAGAGAGGACGTGGAAAGAGAACCCTAAGGGTAGGGAAAGAATACAAACCGTATCGGATATACATCCTAGAGTAGATTTTTTACCAGTGAAGGAACGGGTGATATCTACAAGACTGATTCAGGTTGAGCTTCATTGCTGGATCTTTTGGCGAGGTTCAACTACTTTCTCGGCTGTTTTCTACATCATATCTCCGCTGTGTTAAATATTGTTGTTTTCCATGTCTGTATACGATCAGTTTGAGAAGCACTCGCGTGCTTCGGGCAGGCCTATTTCCAGCAAAGGACTGGTGTAGATTGATGATGATTATGACTGATACTGGATCAAACTGCGTAGATCCAGTAAGTGGCCGATCAAGAGGCATTAACTTTCTCTTAAGCAAATGTTATTACTCGACTGAAGATTTTATTAATGAAAAATTTACCTAAAGATTTGACATTATTCTGTAAAAATCATATTTTATCTCCTTGACTTCATGCAATTTTGACATTTAATTAATATCTTTTACATAAAAAAGGTTCCGTAATTTAAATAAATTCTAATGATTAATAACTAAATCTTAATGTAATGATGACTTATAATTTTAATGATTAATAACTAAATTTTAATGTAATGATGACCCATAATTTCAAAACCATATTTGTACACCGGAAACGGCAGAATATTTTAAACGTAATAATCCACATAACAACTTTTTACAATATTCTGACAAATAAATGATTTCTTTCTTTGGATCAAAACACTAGAACAATATAGGTAAATCCAACCAACCATTATGCCTTTTTTGTGGGTGGAAATTCATCAAATGACGTCACCCGCTCTGGGCGGAGCGGGAGGGCGTGTCAGACTTTTACTGACTAAAACCCACCCGTGTTCTTTCAGTTGCCTATATGCCAGGGCCACGGCAACTCTTTCGAACAGATCTCGCGACCCTGGCAGGAACCATTTATGCCTGAAACCGTGTCATGAGTTTTTCACGCCAAGCCTGCAAACAAGGACAAACAAATAATCAAACTGCTATTAACATTTTATAATGATTATTAGGGATTTGGACGTAAAAAAGTTATTTCATCAATCCAAATTGCTTCAAAATCAATATTTTATATAAAAAACTTTTCATGGGGTCGTAAAAATCGGATTTCTTTCGTGCTTTTTATGAGTTTTCCTATAATAATGTACGCTTATACCACTTCCTCAAATCTTGCAAGTTCTTCCGCTGTTACTACAATAATTTCCTAGTTACCTTCAGGAAAAGTTAAATAACATTCTCACGTAAACCCCTTTTTTTCCCCATGAGTCATGCACGTACGCTGTTTGCGAGTACTACGCACCTGACCTATCTGAAGAACGTCACCAATAAGGTCACTATATTATGTTCTCCTAGGGCGTCCCCTTCCAGACATTTCCACTCACATCTGCCTTGAAATACATTTTGCTAACCGCCATTCATTCACCCCTTTTATTTTTTTTCAGGATGGGAAATCATCAAATGACTTCTCCCGCTCTGGGCGGAGCGGGAGGGCGTGTCAGACTTTTACTGACTAAAACCCACCCGTGTTCCATCAGTTGCCCATGTGCCAGGGTCACGGTATCTCTTTCGAACAATCACGAGACCCCGGCAGGCATCGGTCCTAGTAGACCCCTACACTGCTGCTGACATCTCTTTGAGGCGCGCGTGGAACACTGCGCGCCGTCGACCCGAGCTTGGTCCTTACCGGGCGGCGAGCTACCCATTGCTCGCCACCCGCAAGCTCGCGCCTACGGTGGATTCATTCACCCCTTAAACAAGACCAAACCATCGAAGCATAATCTTTTCAATTTTGTCTCTACATCTTAGCAAGGAACACGTTTCCACAGCAATTATTCTACTTTCATGCCTGTTTTACCACACCAGAGTTTTTTTAAACACTGTAATCTACCTGTGTGCTAAATTCCAGCAATTTTTGCGAAATTTAGTATCAAGCATCCAAACATATACAGTCTTATTCATAAACGCCTCTTAAATTTTAATCAATTGCTAAGCAACTGATTAGTGAAATTCTTATTCATAAACTCTATTTAGCGCTAAGTAGTCGCTAACCATTTGATTAAAAGCTGTCAAAGTTAAACACCACTGGTAGCTTGCTAAGAGGATGCTAACAGTCTTATTCATAAACGCCTCTTAAATTTTAATCAATTGCTAAGCAACTGATTAGTGAAATTCTTATTCATAAACTCTATTTAGCGCTAAGTAGTTGCTAACCATTTGATTAAAAGCTGTCAAAGTTAAACACCACTGGTAGCTTGCTAAGAGGATGCTAAGAGGCAAGATGGCGGATTTTATTTGAATCAGCTGATCGGTTCAATAGGATTATTGTGTGCTTCAAGGTTATTTTGTCCCTAATATCTAATTATGCCTTAGTAAATATTGATTTCAACAATATTTACGGGATTTCGGAATAGTACAGGAGAATTAAATAATTTTGAAACGCTACGCGCCGATGGGAAATAGACGGAGGAAGACCTACAAGGCTTGTTTCCATCTGCTATGAGAATAAGTCCATATTAGGTACATATTCTTCATGCGAAGTAAACGTGATAAAGGATTTTTAGGGAAAGCTCAAACAGGAGGAGGCTCAGTAGGTTTTAGGCCCCTCACATTCTTTGACGCCAGTTCTAAGGCACAGAACTGAAGAAAAGCCATGTTGTGGCAGCCTTGCTCAAATAACAAGAGACATTTCATAAGTAACAATTCTATCTATCTAATCTAACTAGCCTATATTGTCCCACTGCAGGGCAAAGGCCTCACTCTCCCTTTTCCAAACATTTCTGTCTTTTGCTAGTGTTAGCCAGCGCATGAGATGGACAAGATCTATCAATGAGAATGTCATGCGCTCATACTATGGGGCTACAGAGGGGGGGAAACAATCTGACCGCGTACTGTGTTCGGATGCTCTCTGTTTTTCAGGTGCTTGAGCCAACCGTCAACGTTTCAACCCAACGACTATCGGATCAGGTGCGGGTCATCCAGCGTAATCATATGTTGGATGACACTGCACTTGATCGCCTACGAAATGAAATGCAGAGTAGCCATGTTAGTTAGCCAAGCAACAATTACGTTTATTTTAATAAAGCTACATTTTTGTTATAAATTCATATTTTTGATTTCCAATTATTCTTCCTCCGTGACATATGTATAGGTGCTATTCTTTTCTCATGCCACTCTCATTCCTCATCTTATTCACGTAGCATGATCTGCGCCCTCGCCGTCTTTCCGAGGTTATATAGTATTTATTGGTGCTTCGTCAAACTTTCAACTGTAAACAAGATTTTTTAATTTTATTAAATACACAGAAACCCCAGTGCATAAGCAATAGGAAGTAATATAGAATAGACACAAGTACCTATGTTTTTAAAAGAGTATATTCATGTAAACAAGCTTATGGGACATGCAAATACATAGCTATAATTGTATTATCGGTTACGGCTTTTTAACATTAATTTGGTCAGTTTAAGGTTAGCGGATATAAAATCAGAAATAAATACCTGTATCTTCCAGCCTTTCGAGCTAATTACATTGCAGTTTACCATCGGAAAAACAATGAAATAATTAAGATATGAACGTATTAAATTATTTTATTCAAATTGAAATATCCGATGATATTGTTGACTTTGGTCTGTCAAAATCACCACAGATACAAATACCGTACTTTATACTTTTAATTCAGTTTTTTTGTCTTCTATATTGATTATAATCTGTGCTGCACGCATAATTTCCCCTCTATTTCGTGTCGTAACTAATCATCTGCTAACTAGCGTTTATGAATAAAGAAAAGTTAATCATTACTTAAGAGCTAACCATTTGCTTAACTAAACAGTGGCTAATCAGTGATTAGCGAGATTTTTATGAATAAGGCTGATAAACTTTAACAATTAGAATATTAATATTATAGTAGAATTAACCCAATGAATGCCGACTACGAATATATCCGTAAATGGTTTCTATGCAGGACGCTGGCTACGGATAGATACGTAGGAGTTCACTACGAGTTTCAATAGAATGTTCAGTAACTGAACTTACCAATAGAGTATTTTAATATAAGATGGCATCTCAAATATAACAATCTATACTTATAATAAAACTGTAGAGTGGTCAATTCTGTACATTGAATAAACATTCAAAATTAATATTGGAGGATGAATAGTGATCGATACTGATGCCAAAAATGCAATCAGTAATTTTTTTGTCTGTCTGTCTGTCTGTATATGCACGCATGGATCATAAACTACTGAAGAGATTTTAACCAAACTTGGTACGATTGTAGTCCATACTCCTGGGCAGGTTATAGGCTATCATAACGCTAAGACACATAGGAGCTGAGCAGTGACGATACCCGCGGGATATTTTCCGACCTCCACGCAGGCGAAGCCGCTGGCTAAAGCTAGTCTTTAATAAAGGAGTAGCTTTTATTTTCACTGATGCCATATACGTATATATCCGTGCATAGACAAATGTATGGTGGCAGCCGACTTTGGCCGTGTAGCCAATGTCGGCATTCAATGGGTAAAACCCACAGAAAGCCGTCGCATAGCGTCCAAAAATGGCCATTTATAAAGAGATAATTCAAATAGACAAATAAAATTCTGCGTATCCTTTAAAAACATAAGTTTAAAGATAAATACAGAACTAGACATCAATTTAACACCCGTTCTATGTAAAGACGAACTATAAACACCAAATAGATTTTTCTAGAGAATGTTTATCGCGTTTTTATTGCTTTGTTCGACGCTGGGAATCGAACCCCGTTTACGGCGAGTCATAAACTAAGTCGGACGAGCATTCGTAAATGTTAAAATGTAACTAAACGATGTTAACTTAATGTTTCTAGATAATTTTAACAGATTTTTTGCGTTTAAGATAAAGATATAGGAAGGCGCTAGTGGCTAAGTAATAACAGCCGCACGGGTCCGTAAATTTTGTCCATGGATGGGTAACCATCTTTTCATACAAAATCCTCTGCGTGCCTCTGAAAGAACTTAAGCCGTTGGTCCTGGCTTTCACTCAGATCTTTGACAGTCGTTACCTGTCGTAAGAAGCCCAAAAGTCTGATAACCAATCTTACCAATATTATCATTTTTCAGGGTATCATTTTTGGAGGTCAGTCAGCAAAAAGCACTCACTCCATCTAAAATACTAGTACTCAGCTGCTTCCCAATAGATCACCGAAGCGGACCCTAACATAATAGGGAAAAGGCTGCCTAGCCTGCATCTGCCAGTATGATGAGAGTTAAAATATTATAATATAAATACTAATTTATGTGGTCTACCCAAATGTCCTTTCTTTGGTACTGTTCGTCAAAGCGTTGGGCTCCTTATCTTCCGAGTTGAGCTAAACGATTAGTGACAAATGCTTGCACTGACTGGACAGGTCCACTCAATCTGTGTGGTTCTTTCTTCAAAAGACCATTTCAGTCACCAATCTACATGATCTTCACATGATGTGAACAAGATTATGTCTGGACTTTAAAAGAGACTGTGACCTCTGAGTTTGTTTCGGCCTTTCTTCTCAGAGTAGTCAGTTAGGAAACGCCGAACTCATCTAGTTTAAAAAAATATCATTGACATGTAAAAGTGTTTGTACAAACCTACTTACAGAAATAAAATCATTTATCATTATCATTTATCATTTATAGGACTTTTAAAAACTAAATTCAAATCTTGAAGCTACTACACCACAGCCCCAAAGTATCTTCCAGATTAATCAGAGCTACCTACTTGCCCATAAATAACCATTGAAGGTTCCCACCATGCAACTTTCTACCAGCGTTTCCAACACGAACACATATCCGGACTCCGGGTTTTAACTGAAAAATTTCTGACGGAAAAACCCAATAACACTTTGGCCGACAAAACCTGCAGTTTAATATGTTCTTTAATAAAATTTGAATTCACGACTTCATTTTCAATCAATATCATTCTAATTAGGAAACAAGTGAATATATATCCAACTAGCGACCCGCCCCGGCTTCGCACGGGTGGACATTTATTTTTTAAGCTCTCTGAAAAAAAAAAATGTTTTGTATGTATGTTTTTATAGGTTTTTTATTCGTGAATATTGAATGAAATTATTTATAAGTATTTTTGAAAAGAACTTTTGATAATGAGTATCTAAATAGTTCCGAAATCAATTTTAATAAGTGCATTAATTCAGTAAATTTACTCGATTTGGCCGCGTCCGCTGCATAGAGAGCCGACCGCGCGAGTGAGCCGCGCGGCAACCTGCTTCATAGATGTGCACCCCCTTCCCCTGCGGTTTCGCCGTGCGAGTCGTGCGACACCATCATTCATTTTAATACCAATTACAATTTTAAATTCGTAATATCTTTTGAATGGATTGTCCGATTGGAATAAAATAAATAAGTAATTTATAGCTATTGAAACAATCTTGCTCAATAAATAGTTTATTTGGATAAGGATTAGTATTTGACGATAATATGATCAATAAACATAGGCTAATAATTTTAATTACTTTTATTCTATGGAAAAGTGGTTATAATGGCTAAAATATAAATGTTTGGTTTATACTATTGCGGACTTTTTTGTAGGCATTATTGAGTTCTACAAGTTTTCTATAGAAGTCAACCATACATCTCTAACCATTTAGGCAGCGTTCGCGAGAATCGTTAACGTACGGCAGTTTTTTCGACGATTTCTATTTTCCGGGATAAAAAACTTTTAACAAAAAATTAAACCGCCGAAAAACTGAAAATCATAAAATAATAAACCTTAAAATTATGAGTCGGCGCTTTGAGTGATCCTTGTTCATTGATTTTTCAGCGCCGACTCAAAATTTTAAGGTTTATTATTTTATGCTTTTCAGTTTTTCGGCGGTTTAATTTTTTGTTAAAAAGTTTTTATTTTATATTTTTTCGTGGCTTTAATTTACTAATAATACTTGGCAAAGTATACCCTATCCAACACAAAAAGAATTATCAAAATCGGACTACTCTGTATAAAGTTATGCGTGTTTATACATTACAATCAGTGAGTGAACAATCAATCATCCCCTGTTTTCCGACCCTTAGGGTTCGATTTTGTTTTCCAAATTTATATGGGACCACCTTGGAAGTATACCCTTTCCAATAGAAGAAGAATTGTCGCAATCGGACCACAATGTAAAAAGTTATGCGTGGTCACACATAAAAAAAAAAAAAAAAAATATACGCGTCGAATTGATAACCTCCTCCGTTTTTTTTCGTCGGTTGAAAATATAGCCTATACGGATTCGGAAGAATCCCTCTAAGTAATGGTAAAAGAAATTTTGAAATCGGTCAAGTAGTTTTTGAGCCTATTCAGTACAAACATACAAAAATACAAAGGTTTCCTCTTTATAATATTAAGTATAGATAATTAAGCAGCTGTCGATCAAGTGCCAAAAGTTAGTCATTCCGTCATTAATCGAAGTTGAAACTCCATTGAATCGTGAAACTTCGGGATCCAGCATTCATAAAATATTAAATGATCTAGTTTTATGCTCTTTAATTACTTGGCAAGTGCTTTAGTCTTTAGGTAATGAACGGTCCAATTTTTGAAGAAAAGGATCAGTACCATACAGGGCGGGCCGTAAAACAATGTCTAAAGCAAAAACCAATAGCGTCTCTCCAAGGGCTTCTCGAAACACACCTATGTATGCAGTACAGTACAGTTTTAGCGGATGTACATTCATGCACAGTAGCTTGTAAGTATACGTTTTTAATTCACTAAAACCTTTAGTCAAAAAGCTGCCACGCTTAAATGGAATTGAGCTGACCTGGACTCTTTTACTTAAGATTGGTACTTGGCTGCTCTGGACAGAGATACGTGGAAACAGAGTAAGGAGACTTTCGCCGAGCTGTGGGACATTATAAATAATAAATAAATAACATAAAATAGATATTTCCATAAATATTTTCTCTGACCTATACATACACAATTTGTTACACATTTCTTTATTTTATTAATAGTCTTTATAGTTTATAAGAAGAATAATTCGTTTATAAACAGTGCGATTTTATTGGCTAATCTACGTATACTAATATCTATACTATCTAAGTATCTATATTAATATTATAAATGCGAAAGTAACTATGTCTGTCTGTTACGCTTTCGGCTAAACCAATGAACCGATTTTGATTAAATTTGGTACAAGGGAAGTTTTAAGCCCAAGAAAGGACATAGGCTTTTTATCTCGCGACTTCGTCTGCGTCAGCGCTAACCGACATTCACGCGGACGAAGTTGCGGGCAAAAGCTAGTAAAGAAAAAAAAACTGTTTATGATTGATTTGTGTATCCATTCTTCTTTAGTTGGGAGTTTAATTTAAAAAATCCTCTATGCAACGATAGTTAAATCTGTACACGTGCGCGAAAACATTTCAAATATACAACTGGCTGTAAATAACTCATAGATTAAAAGTTAATGTATTTGCTGAATGCAAGAGCAACGCCCCATATTGACGAAAATATCGTAGCTCGAATCTAATTTGGAAATAGCCAAAATTATTTGGCTTAGTTCAGAAGTAGGTAAATATTTTAGATAAAATCAAAAACCCAGTGACACTTTCACTCATCACAACGGTTCGACGACCCAGGAGAATCGGCCGAAACCTGCCCCAAGCGAATGTTGACTCCAAAAAAGGTACTGGTAAGTGACTGGTGGACCAGTGCTGGTGTCATCCACTACAGCTTCCTATCTGGCCAGAGATTTACGTCTGATCTGTATTTTCAACAATTGAAAACCATGATAGAAAAGCTAGTCGTTAAACAATTGAGACTGATCAATTGGTCTAGCGCCCACTGCTGCTTCAGACCAACACTAGACCACATACCACACAACAAACCACTGCTAGATTAGAGGAGCAGCGATTAGGATATCTCCGACACCTAGCATACTCCCCGGACCTTGCTCCAACAGATAACCACTTTGAAGACGTCAAGACTGCCTTCAAAGATGTTATTGACAGTTCTTCCTACAAATATTCCAGCAAAGGAATCAATTACTCAATACTCAATTCTTTATTGCATTCCATACACAGGCCTACAATTTTTTAACCCAATGACTAGACCTGTACCCGAAGGATTTTGTTGCGTTGAATCCGAATTCAAGTTCAGAATGGCTCCTATACGTCTGGTTTTTGAGATATCCTAACATAAACGTGCAAAAAACGCGTTTTTTTGCAGTTTTTGAGGTTACGTGACGGAAGGAAATAAATTATTTTCAAAAAACGTTGGGGAAAGGGAAAGGGTATGGTACTTTCAATTGCTATACAATTGAAAGTACCATACCCTTTCCCTTTTAAACCTATTTGGATTATTTCAAATAACTTTTTTTTTCACCAAAATATCGCTATTTGAAATTTTACACTTTAGCGTTTTAACCCAACCACAATAAAAAAAAACGAAAAAATTCTGCCCGAGACCAGACTATGTTGATCTTGTGTTTTCGGGGTCGCTGATTCCGAATCCGAGGTCTAATTCACACAACGCAACAAAATCCTTCGGGTATGTTAGGTCTGGTCTCTGGGTCTGGACTTTTGTTAAATTTTGTCGGCCTGTGTTACCTATAAGAGCATAGATAACAACGGTACAGACAATGATTGATTAAGTATATAATTTCAAAAATGTTTTGCTTTTTCCATATAAAACGCCGATTTCATATGAAAGGACCGAATAGTAAATATTAGGCTGACCCCACATTAGGCGTGCGCGATCCTCGGGCGCGAGCGCCGCGCGCGCGTCGCGAGCGCGTCGCGAGCGCGCCGCGAGAGCGTCGCGTTTAGCTGCCCTGCTGCGCGCTCGCGGCGCGCTCGCGGCGCGCACGCGGCGCTCGAGTCGCGTTCTTACCCCTTCGCCCGCTACAATACTCAATACTTTATTGCATTCCACAATGCTTAGGTGGTAAAACATTTTATTTAGAAACAGTTGTGGACCCTGTCGGGCACAGCAAAGGAAAATACAGTAGGTAGAGAGGAGGATCTATTGATTATCTTATAATGTAACTTATTCTAAAATAGTAATTAAAAATAGATGAAATACATGCTTTGCGATATGGGACATGACTACAAAGGAGTATAGTGATCGTATTGCAAAAAAAAGGTGTGGGAAGAAATCAGCACTTTATTTATAAAAGACTAGCTTCTGCCCGCGACTTCTTCTGCGTAAATGTCGTTTATCGCGGACGCAGACAAAGTCACGGAATAAAAAGTAGCCTATGTCCTTTTTCAGGCTCTAAACTATCTTAGTACCAAATTTCATTTAAATCGGTTCAGTAGTTTTAGCAGGAAAGCGAGACAGGCAGACAGACAGAGTTACTTTGCATTTATAATATTAGTGTGGATAGTGTGGATTTTGAAACGAAAATTGTCCAAATTGTGACTGACTTAGCTGTAGGGGGTTAAACGCCAAGGCGAGCGCCGCGTGCGCGCCGCGAGCGCGCCGCAGGGCAGCTAAACGCGACGCTCTCGCGGCGCGCTCGCGACGCGCTCGCGACGCGCGCGCGGCGCTCGCGCCCGAGGATCGCGCACGCCTAATGTGGGGGAGGCCTTATTGTCATCAAAAATCTATCACAGATAGATATATCTATACCTGGTTTGGAACCTGTAACCTACTTATGACACGGATTATTAAACCCCAAGCAACAATTTTAAAGTTGGCAAACAAAAACCGACAAATACTTCCGTATTATATTTATCGCTAACCACGGTTTAAACTTCGCTACGAAAATTTAAACTTAACAGTTAAGCGCTACTGCAGTAAATAATCCTGTATAATAGTTTAAACGCAGTTTAAAATCTTACCCTTGGAAGTATAAAATTGCATTTATATTATGATTTACATCTTTGATGTTGTTTTTATTTATACTAGTCTATTTAAATATCTTGAACAATTTCGAAGTTATATTTCCGCGAATCAAATAACACAACTTAAGTTATTTGAGTTAAATTGTATACCATCGCTATTATGTATAATTATTAATGTTAATATACCTACAAAGAGATGGGGAAGTGACTGTTTTTTTGACTAAAAACTTGCTTGCTATTTAATTTTTGCTTGCAAAAAGCCCCTGAACAGAATAACTCATTTCTTGTTTAGAATTTGAAAAAAGGCTGAAAAATTTAACTGTCTACCTGTGGACCTGCGGAGGCTTAGTGTTCGACGCCAGGCCAAGGCCCCGACCATAGGATTTAAATAGCGCAGTGGAAGATGATGGTAGGGCCCTGGAACAAGTGTGGCTGCGAACTGTCCGCCGTGCGCGGAGCTGATTAATACAAATATTCAAAAGACTCACCTGGTTAAAGAAACTGGTTCTGGAGCCTACCTGGATTTATGTATGTAAATGAGTGTATATTGTATTGTGTAGTGACGCTATGAGTATTCCAGGATACAACCGCTCCAATAAGCTGTAGTTTTCTTTAGCATGCGGTTTCCAAATGGGTCACTATAACCTCAAACTTTCAATCAAACAAACTGAACCCGTATTATTTCGTCAAAAGGGGTTGGTTACACACAGAACAAATGGATCACGACAAATTGTCCACAAATCGATCGATTCAAAAGGATTCAATAAAAGGTCGCTAGCAAAATACGACGATCCTCCATTTTTCAAAGACCAAACCAAAGAGAAAAAAAAAACTGACAAGTGACAGTTGTCACTCCGTTAGGTACGCTCCGTTAGACGCACAGATTAAACAAGTCAAACAGGATGGAACACTTAGTAATTGGGTTCCGTAGGCACCCTATGGCTACAGAACTCTAAAAAGTACAAACCTTAAAACAAACTCACATTGATTGCAAAAATTCACAATTAGCTTATAACGTTCTATATGCTGGGGACACAGACCACCATTCTGTGAGTGAGGCTTGGTGGACCTCACATGTATCGATGTTTTTGTTTTAGTACATGCTGGTTTCGTCACGATATTTTCTATCACCGTTTTGAGAGCACAGGTGATAAAATTAAATACAAGAAGTAAAGTGTCTGTTTGGGTTCCAACTCACGAACTACAACTCGTAATCATGGTGGATACACCACTGTCCTTAACAAATTGATCTCAACAGATGATTTCAAAGCAAGGTGCATAGGAATCTCAAAACTGCAATCATTGAGGAAACCTGGTTAATTTAGAAATTAATTACGTAGTTACACTCGCAGTCAATACGCTTAATTCTTTAAAGTAATCCCAACTACGAGTACGTCATCAGCTTAATGTAACTACTCTTAAGCCGCAAACACACCAACTGTGGGCACCTACGCCAAACTCTTCAAACAGTGGTCACAAAAAAGGGTCAAACACATGTTATGAATGGAAGAGCTACAAGTTATGTCAATATTTATGGGAAAACTTTAAGTGCTTGTAAACGTCGACCCGCGTCGGTCTATAAAACTCTACAACTATTTTCTTGTTCTTTTTTATTGTTGACTTGGTTATAGTAAGTTTTTAGTTTGTTCTGAATTTTTGGGGTATAGGACTGGAAGACGAAATGTTGGTCGTCTAGTGACGAAATGGGCTGACGACATTGTTGCCATCGCGGGCAAATCCTAGATGTGGCTGGCCCAGAAGCGTTGGGATTGAGACAAGAAAGAGAGTGCCAGCAATGAATGAAGTCGGGCTTCGGATGATCATAGCTACATAATGTTCCTTATCAGTTATTTAATTAGATTCAGGAGTCGCGAATTCTAAACTTGCTTATTTGTATTCGGATAATCTTTTCAAAAACTTGTTGAAAACGATTAAAAACGAGTAGAGGTCACACAGTCTAGGTTCCTAATTGGTGGACGGATACAAAAGTTATTTCCAAATATTTCCTTTTTTGCGGATCAAAGAAGTCGTCAAAACAACATATTTAATTTCTAAGATCTGTACACAACACAGTTAAGACTCTAGAAAGTGTATTAGTTACGTATAAAAGCTACTAGTATGAATATAAACTCTATATTTATTCCATAAAACCCATCATGCAGAAATATTTCAAAGAAACTTTCAGCGTAAAGAAAACCCACTTAAACAAAATAACAACAGGTTCACACTATAATACAAATATGATTGTTATACAAAAACATCAAACAAACTTCAAACATTGCCTGGAGGCCGACTGAGTTAGACACCGACTTCAAACTTCTGGCCGCACCGTTATGATTTACGCCGAGGTACTACACATGCTGTTCAGTTGAGCGCACACGTGCGACTGTATCGCGCGATTTTGTCTTATATTCATCATCATCACCATACCAGCCGAAAGACGTCCACTGCTGGACAAAGCCCAAAGCACCGCCACTTCGACCGGCTTTGTTCTTCTCAGCATCCAGCGGATTTCTGCGACCTTCACCAGAGGGGTAATTGCGGAACTTTTATATCGGTAGGAATTAGTTTAATAACATTCAATGCGTTATTTACGTTGCTGAGGCAAAATTTATTCGAACAAATGACGCAATGGTTTAGAAATAGCTAATCTTCAATCCCATTCAGATTCTGATGAATTGTTCGTTTCGCAATTAGGGTGCAGGTCATCGATCCACCTTGTGGGAGGCCTTCTAACGCTACATCTTCCAATATGCGGTCGTTACTCACTTGTATTGTTGTGAATGAAATACAGCTCAAAGTAGCAAGTTGTAAGCGAGCTGAAATTATAGTGGACACACCACGTTTGGCAAAAGACCGAGAGCCGGTGGAGCCGATGTATCCTCGAGAGGAAACCGTGGATTAGCAAGCGTAGACCCCAGGTAAATGGATTAATTACCATAATAAGGTGGCTGGGACAGACAAGATGTTTAAGGCGGAGTTCAGGGTGTTGTGGCGCAGCCTGGGAGAGACGTATGTCCAGTAGTGGACTGCAATAGGCTGAGTAGATTTCTTAATAGCTGTGATTAATTACCATCGACTTTTTGTTTGTTTTTAGTCTAAGTGAAGCATTCTCTGAGTATTTCTCGCTCTTAATTACTCAGTTAGTTACTTTCAATGCTCAAGCTGTTTTATTCATAGTGCCTTAGTCACTTGATAATAAAAATACACGCAACATAACATCACGCCTTCTCATTTCATTTTTAGTCCCATGTAAAAGGGGGTGAGCCTATCAATAAAAAAATACAATTACTTTAATTTATTTCTCTAACCAAACCATTACAAAAACCCTAAACATATACCAGCTCTAAAACAGCACACAAATACGCCGAAAAACACCGCAAAAATTAGTTGCAAACAGTTGAACACTTTAAAAACTAAAACTTTTAACGCCCTAATTAGCAAAGATTACGCCCGTTTTAAATATTCAACGGGAAAATTGCTCACACAAATTGCACCGCAGTGCGGGGTTAAATCCGTGAGTATTGCTAATTTGTATCAATTTAACTACATAGTCTGTTATATCACGCGTTAATAAGCTTTCACCGATGTTCGCGTCTGTTTTTAATGCCTGTGACATTTGATCGTAGTTTTTATGCTTGTTTCATACTTTCGTATTTATTTGTGTTGTGGACATTGGTTTTAATAATTAAAGTAATTAATTCACGTTTTATACTGATGTAATAAACCGCTTGATATATGTATGAATTTATCTGTACACTAATTAATAAACATTATTTGCCAATTAAGGCTCCTGCAGACAGACGCGACACAACATCTAAAATATTATAAAACATTAAAAAGAGCAACAGTGGAGTTTCCTTCCCATTCTTTTCCATACAAAACAACTTTTTAGAAT
Source organism: Aporophyla lueneburgensis (assembly GCA_932294355.1). Lineage (NCBI taxonomy): Eukaryota > Metazoa > Arthropoda > Insecta > Lepidoptera > Noctuidae > Aporophyla > Aporophyla lueneburgensis. Next base: position 26,274,003 of record OW028743.1, read on the forward strand.
AGGTGACTAGAATCAAATCTATTTTAATGTAATTGTTGACGTTCAAAAGTGCCTTTTTATACGTGCCTACTTGAAACTCAATACATGCTTGGACTTTGACTTAGACAACAGTGCGATGCGATTACAATATAATAATTTCTATGAAAACTTCATATAAAATTGATCTACTGAGTCGTGACACCTTTATTCTTTAGGGAATTACTGTGAAATAAATTAGAAAGATACCTACATACTACTTACTGGAACCCAGAAGATAAAACTTGCAGGATCGAACAAAACGCCACAATTTCTTGGTATAAAATTATTTGTAGACAAAGCTAATCGACTATTAATCGACAATGGTGCCGATTCTGTTGTCACAAAATTCTCTAAACTAAACTAAAAATCACTAAAATTTGGTTTAATCCTGTCAAACGACGATTTCCTATTCTGAAATAGACTAAAGTGACACAACTTAACTATATTTTAGTTTGACAGCACTAAGATTGCACTGAGTTATTAGTTTAGTGAAAATGTCAATTTTGCTATTCTGAGTTTGCCGGTTTTCAACCGACGAAAAAAAACGGAGGAGGTTCTCAATTCGACGCGTATATTTTTTTTTTTTTTTTTTTTTTATATATGATCACGCATAACTTTTTACACAGTGGTCCGATTGCGACAATTCTTCTTCTATTAGAAAGGGTATACTCCCAAGGTGGTCCCGTATACATTTGGAAAACAAAATCGAACCCTTAGGGTTGGAAAACAGGGGATGAATGATTGTTCACTCACTGATTGTAACGTATAAACACGCATAACTTGTTACATAGTGGTCCGATTGTGACAATTCTTCTTCTATTGGAAAGGGTATACTCCCAAGGTGGTCTCATATAAATTTGGAAAACAAAATCGAACCCTAAGGGTTGGAAAACAGGGGATGATTGATTGTTCACTCACTGATTGTAACGTATAAACACGCATAACTTTGTACAGAGTAGTCCGATTTTGATCATTCTTTTATTGTTGGATAGGGTATACCTTGCCAAGTATTATTAGTACATTAAAGCCACAAAAAATCATAAAATAAAAACTTTTTAACAAAAAATTAAACCGCCGAAAAACTGAAAAGCATAAAATAATAAACCTTAAAATTTTGAGTCGGCGCTGAAAAATCAATGAACAAGGAACACTCAAAGCGCCGACTCATAATTTTAAGGTTTATTATTTTATGCTTTTCAGTTTTTCGGCGGTTTAATTTTTTGTTAAAAAGTTTTTCACCAAAAATTTTGACTATAATAATTTATTTTAACTAAATCTGACTATTTTTAATCGCGATTAAAAAGGTGTGGAATAAACTAGTGGTCATGAACTAAAATTCTCAACAACGCCTCGCCTTCACGTGCAAAAACAGTTCTGTATTTTTTATTTTCTTTTTGCTTATATCTTGAAAATGGCGTGTCCTATCGCAAAAGTAATGAAATTTTCGGCCCCCTTCGTTGGAAGACGGGGAAACTGGTCCTCATTAAGAAGCCTGGGTGCCCAGCGGACTCTCCGTCCGCTTACCGGCCCATCGTGCTGCTCGACGAGGTGGGCAAGCTCTTTGAAAGAGTGATTGCAGACCGCCTCGTCGGGTGGCTGGTGCGGGAGGGGCCGGACTTGTCGGGCGGCCAGTACGGCTTCCGCAAGGGGCGCTCTACGGTGGACGCCATCATGCGCGTGCGAGCCCTCACGACGGGGGATGCAGTGGCCCGGGGTGGGGTCGTCTTGGCGGTGTCTCTAGACATCGCCAATGCCTTCAACACCCTGCCCTGGAGTTGCATTAGGGAGGCACTCCGGTATCACCTGATGCCGACCTACCTCTGTCGCGTGGTCGAGGCCTATCTGATGGAAAGGGCCGTCATCTACCCCGGTCACGACGGGGAATGGAACCGGCGAAATATGTCGTGCGGTGTCCCACAGGGATAGGTCCTGGGGCCACATCTGTGGGACATCGGTTACGACTGGGTGCTGCGCGCCGACCTCCCTAGCGGCGTCAGCGTAGTTTGCTACGCTGACGACACGCTGGTCCTTGCGCAGGGGAGGTCGCACGAGGCGGCGGCCGAAATTATGACACGCGGGGTTGCGACAATCGTCGATAGGATCCGGCAATTGGGACTCGAGGTGGCATTGCACAAGTCCGAGGCCATGGGTTTTCATGGTCCTCGGAACGCGCTACCTGCGGGTTCCCAACTCACGGTGGGAGGGGTTCACATCGGCGTCGAGTCGACGATGAAGTACCTGGGACTTGTCCTCGACAGCCGGTGGAACTTCGTCGAGCACTTTCGACGTTTGGCTCCCAGACTGGAGCGGGCTGGGGCTGCATTAAAGCGGCTCCTGCCCAATCTGGGGGGTCCAAACGCCTCCTGCCGGAGGCTCTACACGGGGATCGTGCGGTCCATGGCCCTCTACGGGGCACCAGTGTGGGCGCCCTCATTGAGGCTGCGCCCAGCGCGCCGGTTGTTTGCGGCCCAGAGGGTCATGGCCATCCGGTTAATCCGGGGATACCGCACGGTCTCGTGCGAGGCGGCGAGCCTCCTTGCCGGAGTGCCGCCATGGGATCTGGAGGTAAAGGTCCTCGCGCACATGTGGGAGTGGCGCGAGGACGCGAAACGCCGGGGCGAAACTCCGCTGCCGCGACAAATCGCGGCACGGCGGACAGAGCTCCGGTGTGATCTCATGGCGACATGGCGGGTACGATTGTCGCAACCCAGTGCTGGGCACGCCACAATTGCGGCGGTAAATCCCCTCTTTGAGGAGTGGATAGAGAGGCGTCACGGCGTCCTCACCTTCCGCCTGACGCAGGTTCTCACCGGGCATGGGTGCTTCGGTGGGTTCCTGTTCAGGATAAAGCGGGAGGATACGTCCGGGTGTTTCCATTGCGAGGATCGTCTGGAGGACACGGTGGAGCATACGGTGGAAGTGTGCCCTGCCTGGGCGGAGCACCGCCGTGTCCTCGTGGAGGCGATTGGCGGCGGCGACCTCTCGCGTCCGGCCCTGGTGCGAGCCATGGTACGGAGCGAGAGGGAATGGGAAGCCGTCACCTCCTTCTGCGAAGCAGTAATGCTCGCGGAGGAGGAGGCGGGGCGCGTGAGGGAGTGGCAGTCTCTGCGCCCTCACGTCCCTAGCCGCCGCAGGAGGAGACGCCCCGGGAGTCGGGAGTCAATAGCGGACTCCCGGCCACCGTAGGCGCCAGCTTGCGGGTGGCGAGCAGTGGGTAGCTCGCCGCCCGGTAAGGACCAAGCTCGGGTCGACGGCGCGCAGTGTTCCACGCGCGCCTCAAAGAGATGTCAGCAGCAGTGTAGGGGTCTACTAGGACCGATGCCTGCCAGGGTCGCGTGATTGTTCGAAAGAGATACCGTGACCCTGGCACATGGGCAACTGATGGAACACGGGTGGGTTTTAGTCAGTAAAAGTCTGACACGCCCTCCCGCTCCGCCCAGAGCGGGAGAAGTCATTTGATGATTTCCCATCCAGAAAAAAAAAAAAAAAGACCATGTAGATTGGTGACTGGAGTGGTCTTTTGAGGAAAGAACCACGCAGATTAAGTGCGCTTGTCCAGTCAGTGCACGTATTTGTCACTAATTGTGCAGCTCAACTCAGAACTTAAGAAGCTCAACGACGTTATGAACAATTAAACTTATCTTTAGGAGCTGTAGGGTTATGGCGAACTGTAAGCCCTCGTACCCATGGGCATTTTTTATGGTTCACTGCATTTTCAACACAGTACATGAAAAATTCAACAATGAGCTTAAATCGTTACGTTAAAAAAATCGTCAATGCGAACGTGAGTAACTGGAAATATTGACAATGGCCATTTATATCACCTTTGAGGTGAGTTCACTCCGTGACCTTCGGTAACCCGCGCTCCGGTGCTACGCCATTGGAAATAAACTTATTTTTGTTGTACTGGTAAACACCATGACACCTGCAGGAAACTAAAACTATTTTCTTGCAGATGTCAAGGTTAGTTTGTGGTATTGTTTGTGGTTGAGTCTACATATAATAGTTTCTAATTCATTTATGTTATTAGTATTTATTTATATACATATGTTGGGAAAAGATGCCGATTGCAGTTGGATTCTTCATCATTGAACATTTTATTGGGCTTAGATGTGTGTGTTTCTAGACAGTTGCGTTCCGCACGATGTCTGATGGTCCAGAGCTGCGCTATGCCGTCTGTACCCAATCTTATCAACTCGCACGAACGTCAGGCTAGACTCTATGGAAGTGCGCCTATTTCACACTTACGTTGTCTTATATCTCGTACATATGACTCTTATGATATATAGATTATATAGATAGATAAATCATTAATTTAATGCACACCAAAAAAAAAATAATTACTTTTGGCTTCTGACTACACCCAAACTCGGACAACTAGTCTTACCATGGGGTATCGTGTTACCTAGTTACTGAACCGAAGAGGTCAGATAAGCAGTCGATTCATGTAAAAGTTAAATTTGAAACACACAACACACTAAAACAAAAAACCCTCTTAAAATTAATAAAATATACGTATTGGTCCTTTAAGTTTAATAATAAATTGGTTATGCATTTAAATCTCAACACGTGGGTAATATTTTTTTTATATTTTTCAAACAAAAGTGAAAAATTCCATATAAAACACGTTGAAGCTGCCCCCCCCAGCACGCGCCTTCGTCTCTCAAAAAACTCATTCTACGCAATGCACACACAAGTACAACGTTGCGAAACCAAAAGAAAAAAAAAATACCACGCTGAGTCGCGATTGTCAAATTCGATTTTAGTCGTGTCAAAATAATTTTTAAATTTAGAGATTTTTCCTTGCAGAATAGCGTTACAATTCTCATAGCCAAAAGTAAGGAATTTTAGAGATAGTTTAGTTAGTTTAGTTCGTGTACAACAGAATCGGCACCATTGTCAACCATTAACGATCCGGAAAAAAACAACATCAAATTGTTCTTTCAGAAATTCCGCTAATATTAACGAAGAATGATTAAGCAAAACAAAACACACGAACCCAAAACCCTTCTTCATAATAACAACAAATTTCGTATATAAGTCTAAAATACACTTACCGACGTCCTGTACTTACTTACATACTTCATACATTTTGTAACATAAGCCCGACGGCTAAAGACTGGCACAATTATCTCCCAAACATAATTTTCGTCAACAAAGTTATCTATTCAGAAATTTTGTAAAATTAATCATGAAACAGCGAATTTTGAGGCAGACGTCACATGTGAACCCAGACAAGTCAAGCACTCAGTTAAATTAATGTGAGGTATATTCACTCATAACATGGACGTGTAAAAAAACATATGAGATGGACGCAGACTAACTGATTTTTGCAAATAGATAGGGTGGTTTCTTTGAAGTAGAGATTAGTCTGATCAGATGCACCTTTGAGTAGCAGTATTTTAAACCTCCGATGCAAAAACAGGGTGTTATAAGTTTGACCGCTCTGTATGTCTGTGGCACCGTAGCTCTTAAATGGATGAACCAATTTGAGTGCGGTTTTTTATAAATTTAAAAGTAGACTTTTTAAGGGCGACTCTTAGACATGTTTTATCAAAATCGGTTCAGCCGTTTCAACACGACAAAATTTGATCAAAATATTACCTATATAACCAATGTGTTATTAAACTTAAAAGACCAATACGTATATTTTATTAATTTTAAGAGGGTTTTTTGTTTTAGTGTGTTGTGTGTTTCAAATTTAACTTTTACATGAATCGACTGCTTATCTGACCTCTTCGGTTCAGTAACTAGGTAACACGATACCCCATGGTAAGACTAGTTGTCCGAGTTTAGGTGTAGTCAGAAGCCAAAAGTAATTATTTTTTTTTTGGTGTGCATTAAATTAATGATTTATCTATCTATATAATCTATATATCATAAGAGTCATATGTACGAGATATAAGACAACGTAAGTGTGAAATTGGCGCACTTCCATAGAGTCTAGCCTGACGTTCGTGCGAGTTGATAAGATTAGGTACAGACGGCATAGCGCAGCTCTGGACCATCAGACATCGTGCGGAACGCAACTGTCTAGAAACACACACATCTAAGCCCAATAAAATGTTCAATGATGAAGAATCCAACTGCAATCGGCATCTTTTCCCAACATATGTATATAAATAAATACTAATAACATAAATGAATTAGAAACTATTATATGTAGACTCAACCACAAACAATACCACAAACTAACCTTGACATCTGCAAGAAAATAGTTTTAGTTTCCTGCAGGTGTCATGGTGTTTACCAGTACAACAAAAATAAGTTTATTTCCCATGGCGTAGCACTGGAGCGCGGGTTACCGAAGGTCACGGAGTGAACTCACCTCAAAGGTGATATAAATGGCCATTGTCAATGTTTCCAGTTACTCACGTTCGCATTGACGATTTTTTTAACGTAACGATTTAAGCTCATTGTTGAATTTTTCATGTACTGTGTTGAAAATGCAGTGAACCATAAAAAATGCCCATGGGTACGAGGGCTTACAGTTCGTCATAACCCTACAGCTCCTAAAGATAAGTTTAATTGTTCACAACGTCGTTGAGCTTCTTAAGTTCTGAGTTGAGCTGCACAATTAGTGACAAATACGTGCACTGACTGGACAAGCGCACTTAATCTGCGTGGTTTTTTCCTCAAAAGACCACTCCAGTCACCAATCTACATGGTCTTTTTTTTTTTTTCTGGATGGGAAATCATCAAATGACTTCTCCCGCTCTGGGCGGAGCGGGAGGGCGTGTAAGACTTTTACTGACTAAAACCCACCCGTGTTCCATCAGTTGCCCATGTGCCAGGGTCACGGTATCTCTTTCGAACAATCACGCGACCCCGGCAGGCATCGGTCCTAGTAGACCCCTACACTGCTGCTGACATCTCTTTGAGGCGCGCGTGGAACACTGCGCGCCGTCGACCCGAGCTTGGTCCTTACCGGGCGGCGAGCTACCCACTGCTCGCCACCCGCAAGCTCGCGCCTACAGTGGCCGGGAGTCCGCTATTGACTCCCGACGCCCAGGGCGTCTCCTCCTGCGGCGGCTAGGGACGTGAGGGCGCAGAGACTGCCACTCCCTCACGCGCCCCGCCTCCTCCTTCGCGAGCATTACTGCTTCGCAGAAGGAGGTGACGGCTTCCCATTCCCTCTCGCTCCGTACCATGGCTCGCACCAGGGCCGGACGCGAGAGGTCGCCGCCGCCAATCGCCTCCACGAGGACACGGCGGTGCTCCGCCCAGGCAGGGCACACTTCCACCGTATGCTCCACCGTGTCCTCCAGACGATCCTCGCAATGGAAACACCCGGACGTATCCTCCCGCTTTATCCTGAACAGGAACCCACCGAAGCACCCATGCCCGGTGAGAACCTGCGTCAGGCGGAAGGTGAGGACGCCGTGACGCCTCTCTATCCACTCCTCAAAGAGGGGACTTACCGCCGCAATTGTGGCGTGCCCAGCACTGGGTTGCGACAATCGTACCCGCCATGTCGCCATGAGATCACACCGGAGCTCTGTCCGCCGTGCCGCGATTTGTCGCGGCAGCGGAGTGTCGCCCCGGCGTTTCGCCTCCTCGCGCCACTCCCACATGTGCGCGAGGACCTTTGCCTCCAGATCCCATGGCGGCACTCCGGCAAGGAGGCTCGCCGCCTCGCACGAGACCGTGCGGTATCCCCGGATTAACCGGATGGCCATGACCCTCTGGGCCGCAAACAACCGGTGCGCTGGGCGCAGCCTCAATGAGGGCGCCCACACCGGTGCCCCGTAGAGGGCCATGGACCGCACGATCCCCGTGTAGAGCCTCCGGCAGGAGGCGTTTGGACCCCCCAGATTGGGCAGGAGCCGCTTTAATGCAGCCCCAGCCCGCTCCAGTCTGGGAGCCAAACGTCGGAAGTGCTCGACGAAGTTCCACCGGCTGTCGAGGACAAGTCCCAGGTACTTCATCGTCGACTCGACGCCGATGTGAACCCCTCCCACCGTGAGTTGGGAACCCGCAGGTGGCGCGTTCCGAGGACCATGAAAACCCATGGCCTCGGACTTGTGCAATGCCACCTCGAGTCCCAATGAGGATCAATTCGACAAAAGGATATAGCAATTTTGAATACTACATCGAATACAATATAAATATCTGAGTTCATTTCTTTTTGAATCACTCAAATCCATCGAGAAATTACGAAGTTTTTAAACTTTAAAAAAAGGGAGTTTTAAAACGCACGCCGCGCGCGCGAAACTGCTGATGACGTCACGAGGCTCGATCGCCCGCCACGCGCCGCACTGCTTTGTTATGATTTGCGGAGTTTAATCGTTGTTTCTTGTTTATTTATGTTTTATAGATATTGGTAGATAGGAAACATGGAAGTCGGATTTACCCAAGGCCCAATCGGACAATCTCGCGAAGATTGATTCGTTTATGGTTGAAAAGTAAAAAAAAAAACACAGGTAGGTACTACGTTTTAGAATGTTTTGATTTGGCAGGCAGGCACCTTTTTCGTGTTTCTACAATGTGTGGGCACCACTCTACCTATTTTAAATAATATTTCTTACTAGCTTCTGCCCGTGACTTCATCCGCGTAAAATTTCCTGCTCCCCCAACCCGTCCCGTCGCATCGAATCGCCTGCCCGTGCGAGGTCTTTGTATGCGTGACGTTTTTCTTTGTGCTCGGCTCCTAAGGGTCTTTGCGTCTGCCGGGGTCGCGTGACTGCCGGGGTCGCGTGATTGTTCGAAAGAGATACCGTGACCCTGGCACATGGGCAACTGATGGGACACGGGTGGGTTTTAGTCAGTAAAAGTCTGACACGCCCTCCCGCTCCGCCCAGAGCGGGAGAAGTCATTTGATGATTTCCCATCCTGAAAAAAAAAAAAAAAAAAAAAAAAAAAAAAAAAAAAAAAGGGTCTTTGCGTGACCTTATATAATATATAGTCTATAGCCTTCCTCGATAAATGGGCCCAGCAACACTAAACGTACAACTCTTCAGCTTTTACTTGGGTGTGCTACGCAATGAATTTTTTGAAAGACCAAGGCGCGCGCAATGGACGTGTTTTATATGGAATTTTTCACATTTTCTTCGAAAAATAAAAAAAAAATTTACCCACGTGTTGAAATTTATATGTGAGGGGGTTACAAAGGGGGTCGAAAATTTCATTATTTTTGCGATAGGAAACGCCATTTTCGAGATATAAGCAAAAGAAAAGGAAAACAAAAATACAGTACTGTTTAAAGCACGTGAAGGCGAGGCGTTCGTTGGTGTGAATTTTAGTTCATAACTACTAGTTTTCATCCACACCTTTTTTATCGCGATTAAAAATACATTTAGTTAAAATAAATTATTATAGTCAAAATTTTTGAAATGCAGTATAAAGTACTTTTAGTTAAGGGGACATGGGGCGTCACTCCTCATGAAAGTACACCACTTCTTTCTATTTTTTGGGTATTTTGGGACACAAAATAACAATTTGTCCGGTGTAGCAACAATTGTATTTTCGCATCGTGGCACGATACAATATTTTATGAAGACATTATTCGTTTAAATGTTCTGCGAGTCACGTAACTAAACGCAGAAAGAACATGCGTGGCGGCGCCGCGGACGCGAACGTGGAAAATGACGTCATCAACAAATTGTGCGTATTGGCGGGCGTTTTTGAAAATGCAAAATTAAAACCGCTCTAACTTCGTCATTTTTGGTCCAATTTTAATAATTCTTTCACTGAAATAATTGGTTTAGATATGACTGTAATTCTACATATTTAACTAAAATCATCGCTGATCCTCATTGCCGGATCCTATCGACGATTGTCGCAACCCCGCGTGTCATAATTTCGGCCGCCGCCTCGTGCGACCTCCCCTGCGCAAGGACCAGCGTGTCGTCAGCGTAGCAAACTACGCTGACGCCGCTAGGGAGGTCGGCGCGCAGCACCCAGTCGTAACCGATGTCCCACAGATGTGGCCCCAGGACCGATCCCTGTGGGACACCGCACGACATATTTCGCCGGTTCCATTCCCCCTCGTGACCGGGGTAGATGACGGCCCTTTCCGTCAGATAGGCCTCGACCACGCGACAGAGGTAGGTCGGCATCAGGTGATACCGGAGTGCCTCCCTAATGCAACTCCAGGGCAGGGTGTTGAAGGCATTGGCGATGTCTAGAGACACCGCCAAGACGACCCCACCCCGGGCCACTGCATCCCCCGTCGTGAGGGCTCGCACGCGCATGATGGCGTCCACCGTAGAGCGCCCCTTGCGGAAGCCGTACTGGCCGTCCGACAAGTCCGGCCCCTCCCGCACCAGCCACCCGACGAGTCGGTCTGCAATCACTCTTTCAAAGAGCTTGCCCACCTCGTCGAGCAGCACGATGGGCCGGTAAGCGGACGGAGAGTCCGCTGGGCGCCCAGGCTTCTTAATGAGGACCAGTTTCCCCGTCTTCCAACGAAGTGGGAACTGGCCCCTCTCCAAGCATGCGCTTTAGAGCCCCCCTAGTCGAGGCCCGAGAGCCTGCAAGGCCAGGACCCAGGCTTTTCCAGGCAAGCCGTCGGGTCCTGGGGCGGTATTCTTGGCATTAAGCCTTGGTACCGCCACCCTCATCTCTACCTCGGTCACTTCTGGAGCACCGTCGTCGTCGTTAGGTATGTGGTCCGCATCGGGCACCGCAGGAGGCGGAGCCATGGGCGGGGGACTATGTTCCCCTCGCGAGGGGAACAGAGCGCTCACCACGCCCTCCACGAGTTGGGGCCGGAGACTCTGAGTTAGCGGGGGAGCCCATGGGCGGAGTTTCTCCCGAACGGCCTTGTAGGGCCGTCCCCATGGGTCCCTGTTCAGAGTCTCCAGCGACTCCTTGCGGGCCAGTCCTCTAGCCCGAAGGATCTCGTCTTGGAGGGCGGTCTTCGCCACTCTGTACCCCTCGTATAACTCCGCCTAAATAGCTTCCGTATCCGAAGGGCGGATACGGAGCCTGCGGTGCCTGGTGTACCAGCGCCGCGCCGCAACGCACGCTTCGCGCAACGCTGTCAGCCGCGGCGACCACCAGTACACCTGGCGCCAAGCCCGTCCTGGCTGGACTCGGGGCATAGCCACGTCACAAATCTCGGACATGGCCTCCCGGAATCACTCGGCCTCGTCGTCGATGTCAGCAGGCCTGTCCGGTGGTGACACCCAGGCCTGCACGATCGAGGCTTCCAGGAGAAGCTCCCGGTCCAGCTTCTTCAGCGCCCACCGCGGACCACTCTGGGTCTCCCGGATCGGCGCGCTCGAGGTCTGGGCGGAGACGTCAAACTGGATGTACCAGTGGTCGGAATACGTCTCCACCTCCTCCATGACGCGCCAATCAATGACCTGCGGTGACAGAGTGGGGCTGGCGAACGAAATGTCCACCACTGAGTCGCCCCGCATCCGTATACACGTAGGTACAGAACCCCGGTTTAGGACGACCAGGCCTGTCTCCAGAGCCCAGTCCTCCACCATCCTGCCCCGTGTGTCCGTATACCGGGAACCCCAAGCCAAATTTTGGCGTTGAAGTCCCCGAGTACGAGCACGGGGAGGGGACGAAACCCGACGACGACGACTCTCAACTCCGCAAGGGAGTTGTGGAACTCGGCGAGAGTTCGGCTCGGGGAGAAGTATACTCCCACCACTACGATCTCCCCGAACCGTGCTGCTACGCAACCCCGTCCCCTCTTGGCAGCCTCGAGGGTCGGGGTTCCGGCGGCGGCCGACGAAATAAGGGTCACTGAGCCGCTCAGGTCCTCCACCCAGTCATCCCTGGGCGCGACAAAGTACGGCTCAGCGACCACAGCGATGTTAATCGACCACTGCGCCATGCTCTGGAGTAATAGATCCTGAGCGGAGGCGCAGTGGTTGATATTCGCTTGGAGGAGGCGTAATGGAGTACCTATTATTGACACTCCATTTCAGCCCCCTCCTGAACCCCCTGTGAGGGCCCTGCCGTGGTGGTGCCGGCAACGACAGGTGTCAAGGCGGCAGCGGCAACAGCGGTGACGGCGGTGGCGGAGGGCTTGCCCTTGCCCCTGGCCTTGGCGGTTGAAGCACAGGCCTTACTCCCAGCCCGGTGTTCGGCCGGCTTGCCAGCCGCCGCACATGCCTAGCAGTGCAGCGTGGCATTGCAAGAGCCGGCCTTGTGACCGGGCTGACCGCAACGGAAGCAATGTCCGCTGCGGTCCACCTCCGAGGTGCATTTCACGTATACGTGGTGCCCTGTCTGGCATCGGAAGCACCTCAGAGGTCTGGGCTCCAGCAGTTTGACCTGCGCCGAAACCCAGTCCACCAGGAGCCTTCGGCCCTCCGCGGTGATCTTTTTAGCCACCGACACGAGGCAGCTGACCGTTACGGTTCCCATCCCCGTGCTGTCAGGACGGATGGTGCCTGCTCTCACCTGCTCGGCAGAGCATTCCCCCGTCCTGACGATGGCGGCAATCACCTCTGCCTCCGTCGCACAGTCATCCAGGCCCATGATGCGCAGGTCAGCGCACTTGGTGGGCCTGGACACTCGGGCCTCTTCCGCGTCTAGCGACGCCCTGAGCTTTTGGTCTTCACATGATGTAACCAAGAGATGTCTGGACTTTAAAAGAGACTGTGACCTCTGAGTTTGTTTTGGCCTTTCGTCTCTGTGTATTCAGTTAGGAAACGCCGACCTCATCTAGTTTTGAAAAAATATGATTGACGTGTAAGAGTGTTTGTACTGCGGGTGGCGAGCAATGGGTAGCTCGCCGCCCGGTAAGGACCAAGCTCGGGTCGACGGCGCGCAGTGTTCCACGCGCGCCTCAAAGAGATGTCAGCAGCAGTGTAGGGGTCTACTAGGACCGATGCCTGCCGGGGTCGCGTGATTGTTCGAAAGAGATACCGTGACCCTGGCACATGGGCAACTGATGGAACACGGGTGGGTTTTAGTCAGTAAAAGTCTGACACGCCCTCCCGCTCCGCCCAGAGCGGGAGAAGTCATTTGATGATATCCCATCCTGAGAAAAAAAAAAGAGTGTTTGTACAAACCTATGTACAGAAATAAAATCTGTGCGTCATGTTAACAGACCCACACTAACATTTATAATTGTTCGCAGTATGCCTACCTACCCTATCATTTCTTGTTGGCGTGAAGGTGCGCGCATACCGCGCGCCGACCATCTATGCGAGTGCCGCCTGCCGCGGAAACCGGTCTGCTACCTCACCCTGGACGCCGCGCTCCGCGGCGCCTCCGCAGCCCGCTCAAGACGCAGACGGCGTGGACCGCCGGACAGTCAGCCAGAAGCCCTCATCGCGAATCCTCGTCGCTTTGGCTCGCTACCGCTTATTATTATTAGCTCGCGTAAACTCATATTTCTTACCGCCATCCTAACGAACTTTACTTTGTATTCTTTCCATCTTGAATTCGTTTCCTTTCTTTCTATAATTTCACCTATCACTTGTTTCTATCTTAACCTTGACTTTATTATACTTAAACTCAATCTTTGTCCTGCCTCTCATTTACTCGCACCCATACGCTTCCAAAAGTGGTGACCCCGACGTGATACAAGGCGCGAAGATATCGTGACGCGACCGCGTGGCGTTAGAGAACTTTCCGGAACGTTCGCGAAGGAAACGTTGACGACGAACAATTTTTTTTTCTGCAAGTCATTGCAGAGATGGCAGGAGAAAATCTTGCGGAGGCGTTGGTTGCAGCATTAGGATCAGCAGAGATCGCTAAGGTTAGAGTACGTGTTCCTCCTTTGTGGCCTGAAAAACCTGCGCTATGGTTTACGCAAGTTGAAGCCCAGTTTGCTTTGTCGAGCATTACTTCGGATGCGACAAAATATTTTACTGTGGTCGGTAATCTAGAACCTTCCATTATGGCTCAACTAGAGGATATTTTAGAAAATCCACCAGCTAGTAATAAGTACGAGAAGCTTAAAACCGAGCTAATTAAGCGTTTGTCAGTTTCCCAGGAAAAGAAAGTGCGTCAACTCCTTATTCATGAGGAACTTGGAGACCGCAAGCCGTCAGCATTTCTTCGCCACCTGCAGAGCCTGGCTGGCCGAGATGTACCTGACGACTTTCTACGCACCATCTGGACCAGCCGTCTACCAACCAGCCTGCAGACGATTATGGCGTCTCAGGATGGTACGTCCCTGGAAGCAGTTGCGGAGCTGGCGGACCGGGTATTAGAGATCGCTCCGGTGAACCCGGTGACCCAGGTCGCGAGTACTTCATCCTCTGCAGGGAGCATACTTGAGGTAATGCGTACAGAAATAGCCAGTCTCACGCGGAAGCTAGATGAATTAACCACAAAGGTAGATCGGCAACCTCGTACCAGCGGTAGGTCAAATAGGAGCCGTAACCGGCGATTCTCCCGTTCGAGAAGTAATTCAAGAGGCCGCTCATTCAAAATGGCGGACAATCGTCGTGTATGTTGGTACCATCACAAATTTGCAGACAAAGCTCATCACTGCATAAAGCCATGTGATTTTGCTTCGGAAAACGCCAAAGCCAGTCGCTAATGACGGCGAGCGATTGTTGCAGTATTTCCAGCCGTTTATTCGTCATAGATCTTCAATCTAAAAAACCTTTTCTGGTCGATACGGGTTCTGATCTGTGCGTCTACCCTCGCAGTTATTTAAATGAGAAGCGGGTACGTGTAAATTACGACCTGAGCGCAGCTAATAATTCTGTTATATCCACGTACGGGTATATCAATTTACAGCTGAATTTAGGATTACGCAGGGAGTTTAGCTGGAAGTTTGTAGTCGCAGATGTGACCAAACCGATTATTGGGTATGATTTTCTTTCCCATTATAATTTATTAGTAGATTGCCACAAGAATAGGTTGATTGATGGATTAACTAATTTTTTTGTTGGTGGAGCTACAGCGGAGGTGGCGATTCCCAGCGTTAAGGCTGTTACTGGTACTTCTCGGTACCACGTGCTGTTGCGAGAATTTCCAGCCATCTCACGTCCGTCTGGTGCACCAAAGGAGGTACGTCATTCTACCGTACATTTTATTAATACAACGCCCGGACCACCCGTTTTCTGCAGGCCACGCCGTTTAGCACCAGATCGTTTGAAGATCGCCAAATCAGAGTTCCAAGCTATGGTTAAGGAAGGGACAGCTCGGTGCTCCAGTGGACCTTGGGCGTCTGCTCTGCACCTGGTGCCCAAGCACGACGACACTTGGAGACCATGCGGTGACTACCGTGCACTGAATGCTAGGACGGTGCCAGACAGGTACCCGGTACGTCACATAGAAGATTTTTCACAGCATTTACACGGAAGCACTATTTTCTCAGTCGTAGATTTAGTCAAAGCATATCAACAGATTCCAGTAAATCCAGCAGACATAGACAAGACAGCCATCACGACACCGTTTGGGTTGTTTGAATTTCCTTTTATGTCATTTGGTCTGAGGAACGCTGCACAGACGTTTCAACGATTTATCGACGGATTGGTTCGAGATTTCGACTTCTGTTTTCCGTACATCGATGACCTCTTAATAGCTTCTAGAAACACTCAGGAGCATGAAGAACATCTGCGTAAGCTGTTCGCACGCCTCGAGGAGTATGGAGTGGTCATCAATGTAGCTAAGTGCAATTTTGGTCAGCCGCAGGTAACTTTTCTTGGTTATTCTGTTTCAGAAAAGGGAGTACGCCCATTAGAGGAGAAAGTGGAGGCTATTCAGAATTACCCACCGCCTCAGACTATAAGATGCTTAAGAAGATTTCTAGGGATGCTAAATTTTTATAGGCGTTTCTTGAAAAATGCAGCAGAGTTACAAGCCCCACTTAATGATTTATTGGCAGGTCCAGACATGAAGGGATCGAAACCAGTGAAGTAGACTGCTCAATTATTAGAAGTGTTTGAGCGTTGTAAGCATAGCCTTTCAGATGCTGCACTGTTGGTACACCCGGTGATTGATGCGCAGCTGGCATTGGTAGTAGATGCATCCAATGTTTCCTTAGGAGCTGTTTTACAGCAGAAGGTGGATAACATCTGGCAGCCCTTAGCTTTCTATTCGAAGAAGATGAGCCCCACGCAGCAGAAATACAGCGCTTATGATCGCGAACTCCTCGCGATTTACGAAGCCATCAAACATTTTCGGTACATGTTAGAAGCACGACATTTCACTGTGTACACCGATCATAAGCCGCTGATAAGTGCATTTAAAAAGAAAGACCAACAAGGATCACCAAGACAAATTAATCATTTGTATTTAATTTCTCAGTTCACGACTGACATCCAGCACGTTTCCGGGCAGGACAACCAGGTGGCCGATGCATTGTCTCGGATTGAGGCAGTCACTGCGCCAGTGGACTTCATGGAACTTGCCCTTGCGCAGCGTGATGATCCAGAGCTTCAACAGCTCCTGAAGGGTAACCATTCGTTGACACTGGAGTTAGCGCAAGTACCAAATTCAAACGTACATATTTATTGTGATGTTTCTTTGGCAAAACACAGACCGTTCGTGACAGCTACCCACAGACGCCGTGTGTTCGAGACGTTGCACAGCCTAAGCCACCCTGGCGCAAAGGCATCCATCAAAATTGTCAGTGAACGTTTTGTTTGGCCTTCCCTTAGGAAAGATGTACGAGCTTGGGTTAGAGAGTGCATTCCATGTCAGAAGTCTAAGGTAACAAGACATACTACATCTCCTCTTAGTAAATTCGACGTACCAGATCTTCGATTCGCAGAGGTTAATATGGACTTAATAGGACCACTACCAGTATCTTCCAATTTTAAATACTGTCTCACTATCATTGACAGGTTCACCAGATGGCCTGAGGTGATTCCACTCCCTGACATGACAGCGGAGACTGTGACAAAGGCGTTTGTGTTGGAGTGGATTGCTCGGTATGGTTGCCCAAAGAAGGTGATAACGGACCAAGGTAGACAATTTCAATCTCACTTATTCCAAAACTTGGCAAAAACGTATGGAATCAAGTTAGCAAGGACAACAGCGTATCATCCAGCCTGCAACGGCATGATTGAGCGTTTACATCGCACGCTTAAGGCAGCTTTGATGTCACACGGTACGAAGGATTGGGTTAGTTCTCTTCCTATAGTACTTTTAGGATTACGGACAGCTTGCAAAGAGGACCTGCAGTGTTCACCAGCAGAGTTGGTGTTTGGAGAACAGTTACGCGTCCCCGGTGAATTTTTCAGCGCAGCAAAAGACAAGGTAGATTACCCAGATTTTGTCAGTATTTTACGACAAAGAATGTCCGACCTACGCCCATGTCCAGCATCAGACCATTCACAGCGTAGGGTTTTCGAGCACAAGGATTTACATACGTCTACGCATGTGTTCTTGCGCCAAGATCTGCTCCGCGGATCGCTGGAACCACCTTACAGCGGCCCTCATAAGGTCGTTTCAAGAAGTCCAAAGACATTCGACATAGCGCTCAATAATAAAACTGTGAAGGTGTCAATTGACAGACTAAAACCAGCATATGCATGTCATGATGACGCTGAGACACAGAGCCATGACTCAACGCACGCGCGACTATTGCGCACTACTCGTTCAGGTCGCCAAGTAAGGTTCCCTGAACGGTATAAATAAAGTGGCCCTTTTATTCGTAAGGGGGTCCTGTGGCGTCATGTTAACAGACCCACACTAACATTTATAATTGTTCGCAGTATGCCTACCTACCCTATCATTTCTTGTTGGCGTGAAGGTGCGCGCATACCGCGCGCCGACCATCTATGCGAGTGCCGCCTGCCGCGGAAACCGGTCTGCTACCTCACCCTGGACGCCGCGCTCCGCGGCGCCTCCGCAGCCCGCTCAAGACGCAGACGGCGTGGACCGCCGGACAGTCAGCCAGAAGCCCTCATCGCGAATCCTCGTCGCTTTGGCTCGCTACCGCTTATTATTATTAGCTCGCGTAAACTCATATTTCTTACCGCCATCCTAACGAACTTTACTTTGTATTCTTTCCATCTTGAATTCGTTTCCTTTCTTTCTATAATTTCACCTATCACTTGTTTCTATCTTAACCTTGACTTTATTATACTTAAACTCAATCTTTGTCCTGCCTCTCATTTACTCGCACCCATACGCTTCCAAAAATCCTTTATCATTTAAGGATTCCCACACATTAAACCATCATTGTTTTTTTATTATTATTTCCAACGAACCGTTAAACACACAATGATCCTAATTATTATCATTCCAGAACCACACTACTGACACACATTCAACTACAGCTAAATTGAGACTAAATCAACAACATTTCGTAAACCGTACATCTCTCAAATTCCCAACCAGTTGTTAATTGTTCAAAAAGTTCCTCTGAAACTGTCTGTATCATTTTACATTTTAATATCCCTCAAACATTTTGTTCCGTGGACCGAAACATTTTGTACCGCGGACCGTATTTAGTTCCATCGAATAGTTGGAGGTTTAACTTTGAAAAGTTCAAATGAGTTCCGGGAGGTAATAGTTTAGAAAATAAACATGCCTTATCCCCTTATTTGTTTTGCTTAGATGTATAGATATTAGAAAATAAGCATGCCTGTATAACAAGCTAGATAATTTTGTCCACTGTATTTGGTTTTTAAAAGATGTTTTTTTTTTTTGTTGTTTATTTTAATCAAATATAAAATGGCACTTAATTAATCCACGAGTTATAAATACACTTGAAACCAGTGATTTGGTTTCATTAATAGAACGTAAAATCAATAAAAAAAAAACAACTTTTTTTTTTAAGAAAATCTAAATTTTTCTACAAGAAAATTTCACCCTATGCGCGAGGGCTTCGGGAACCAACTTCGGGAACCACGCCGCGTTGCACGACGCCGACGCACGGGTCTTGACCCCAGTCAGTCAGCTGTCAGTTTCGCTAGCGATCGCACGTAACGCCGCGTCGTAGCGTCGCTCATTTCTCGCGCGTGAATTGAGTGTGTTACAATGTCTTACACAAATGAACAGTGGACCACAGATTGCGAGTAATAATCTGAACGGGGCGCGTAGGATGTACGCAGAATTATTCCTTGGACAACCTGTGCCAAACCGTGAAACGATGTTGGCGGCGACACAAAGGCTACGTACCTACGGCCAGTTCACTGTGTGGTGGTTCAATTTTCAATGTTTCCCACTGGACACTATGGACAATGCTCCTCATCGATCGTCAACATCCATATCATTTCAGCCGGCCCTAGAACTAAATGATAACGATCGCATACCACGTATGGTATTTTCGCAGTGGCTTATCAATAACCTCAATAACATTTCCATTTTGTTTGCGGACGAAGCAATGTTTACGAGGGCGGGGATTTACAATGTTCATAATGAACTTTACTGGACCCAGGTAAATGAACACCGAATACAGGAAAATAATTTTCAACATCGTTTTTCCGTAAACGTGTGGGCGGGAATGTTGGACGGAACCCATTTTGAACACGTGTTGAGGTTAATGTAGGTCGGTAAGTGTAGATTTTATTCAATCAGTGTAAATTTAGTTTCATTTTTAATTTAACTGTACATAAAATTGTGATTAACTTTTTAAATACGCCAAAAGTACCCAATGGTTTGTTTCATTTAAAAAAAAATGTTTTCAAATCATTTAGAATCCAAAGCCATTTCGAATCAAATTTACATTAGACTCGTCACGCAAAACCTAAGGTAGGTATTTGTGCCTGTCCTAAATATTTTTTTTTATTTTTTTTAACTCACTCTGTTATTTTATATTTAAGTCAAATTACCCATGGGTTAAGTAACAACTATGTTTACCCTTACATCCTGTATATTTTACAGCTTTACTATGTGTTTTTTTTTATTTGCATTTTTATTTACAAGTTTGGCAGTAAACTAAATAAAAATGACCCATAACAAATATTTGAATGGGTAATTTACTAAACATTAAGCAGTTAAATGACTGAACGGGCTGTTACGTGTGGGCAGTTAAAAAATCTGAATTAGTGGGTAAGACACCTTACAACAAGTAACCTAACAATTTTTTTGATGAGAGTGCCCTGGCTTAGTAACTACGTCGGATTCAGCACGCACGTGGTTTTTCAGTGTTCGAAGCTAACCTATCAACTGCTGAACTATTTACCTAGCTACCTATTCAATTATTTTTACTGGTCATTCATTTATTAAAGTACTTGAATATTTTTTTGTACTGGCCATCGTACGATGAAATAACTGACCAATGTTCTTTTTCAAATGATCATAATAACCTTATTTTAATAACAGTTGCAATGATGACTACCCTGTCTGTGGAATTGAATCTGTTTGACCCTAAACTAAAAATAATGTTCCGTAATATTTAATTGATTATTTTAAATAACAAAAAATACGCTTTATCTTAATCCATGTATAAAAATGTAATGAGAACCATTATTCTTCCCTTTAAAACCAAGCCACCGTTCAATTATACCCTCATAGATGCACCAAACACTTAGGCACATAACTTTCCTCTTTCCCCATAAATATTCAAATCTATGTCTCAGGGTTTAAAACGGTAAAGTGTGGTGAAAGCAGCTTTGGCGTGGCGCCCACCCGCCGCAGCCATTACGAGATTCTTTAATATTTTAATACTGTGCATTATGCATCGCATTTCAACGCCAGACATTGTGACAGAGTTTAATCCCGGTGAAATGGTTCAAACGGTTTCATTATGAACACTTTGTCTACGGATTATGCGGTTGAAAGTTGAAGTTGCAGTGTGTAGATCAAGTGACGGAGGGAACTAATGTCAGCTGATTTTCAGGTTCGTACAATTTTGCTGGAGTAGTTTCTGGCTTTTAGTTTTGTTGGCAAATGAGATGGTTATATTGTTAATGTTCTTCAGAAAGGTCAGGAGCATAGAACTCGCAACAGGCGTGCGTGTATGACCAGATTTACGAACGTAAACAAGGCGTACGTTCTAAACTTTCTGCTGTTTACATGGGTAAAAAGCATGATTTATTGTTAATCGATTTTATTTCTATAAGTATTTTTGAATAATACTGATAGACACCCACACTGGTTTAATTTGTTTTTCACTATTACATGTTATTTTAACACTAGAAGAGGTCAGCGTTTCCTATTTGTATACTCTCAGAAGAAAGATCAAAATAAACTCAGATGACATAGTCTTTTTTAAAGTCCAGACATAATCTTGATCTTAACACGTGAAGACCATGTAGATTGCCGTCTGAACTGGTCTTTTGAGGGAAGAACCACAAAGATTGAGTGGACCTGTCCAGTCAATGCACGCATTTGTCACAAATCGTGCACCTCAGAACTTAAGAAGCTCATCGCTGTCTGCTTATTAATACTTCGTTTGGTGAGTCCGTACCTTCTTTGGAAATATTTTCGTTGTTCGTAAATAATAATCGTAATATTATTTTTACTTTTCGTTTTTACTTTAAATTTTTCATTTCAATTTCCATTTTTAGAATTGTTTATGTTATTGAATAATTGTACCTATGGATTCTGATATCTCTAATAAAATGTTTGTGTTTTCTCTTGCAACGAAGAGCTCGTAAGTGGTATCGCAATACATAAGAGCAATGTCGTAAAGTTGGGCATTATTTGCAGCTCTTAGATCTCTAATCGCCTCAAAATATTCCACGCAAGAATAACTCCTATCAAAATACAGTAAAAACGATCCAAAATACTGAAGCCTCTTAAAATTCAACTTCTTCCTAAAGAAGGGCGTGAAAATAAGTAATTACTAACAGCTTTCGAAACACGACACCGGTTGGCAGACCATTTGAAAACTCGATATTCACAAAATTAAATTAGGGATGTAACTCGAGACGTATCTAAAGTATTCTATGTTCAGGTGAAGACTGGAGTTACGGGATAAAGTCAATATTGTTTCATTAAGTACCAGAGGACATCGAGTTTCAAACGTTTGCCGTTTAGTAATTTTGTTCTTGTGTCTTCGGGATACTGATGGTGTCGAATGAGTTTACATCGTTGTATAGAAAATTATTGGAAATGAAGCGCCCAAACATGGTCAGGACTACCGAAAGACTTCTCAACTGCAAGTAAGAGCTCTCTCATCAGAAAGTCTCTGTCTGTTTGTTCGGATCAGACAAATTTGAAGTTAGAACTCATGGCCAAACTCTGTGCATAAAAATTTTCAAAATCTAGTAGTATTCTCAACTCAGCGGTAATCAATGTCAATAACATGTCAAAAATGTAGATAAAACGTAAGTTCATAAACTAAACTCACGATCTTAAAGGGAGAACAAGAAAAACTTTTTTACAAAAAAAAAACAACCGACTTCCTTAAAAACACTACAAAGTGAAAAATAACTTTAATTTCGGCAGTCGGTGACTTAGGATTTGTATTTAAGATTTTTGCCACCGACTTCCGAAATTAAAATTATTTTTCACTTTGTAGTGTTTTTAAGGAAGTCGGTAGTATTGTTTTTTTTTTTTTTGTAAAAAAGTTTTATTTTTAAATTTTTTGTTATGGTATCTATCCCGCACTAATTCCAAACAAACAATGCATATTTATGCGATAGCAGAAATCGCGGTTCATTTACTGTCATTTTTTAAAGAGCTCCGGTGTCTGTCTCCCGAACTAATCATTAGATCTGAATGAAATTTAAATGGAACCATTTCGGAATAAACTCCTTTCGAACAAAAAAGAATTTTGCAAATCCGTTTATACATAACGGAGTTATGGCCGAACATACCTAAAAATATATATAAACATCCGAATTGATAACCTCCTCCTTTTTGAAGTCGGCTAAAAACATGTTCATTTGAAAACCGTGGTCGTATGCCACTTCGCCCTAAAGCTTTTGATCGCTTACTACTGTCATATTTCAGACAGCTTATAATATGTATATATTACTTTCGAGAGCAGTGATTCTGTTCAGAGCTTCGGAGAGTAGTGGTGGCCCAGTGGTAACGGCCACGACTTACGAGTAGTAATGAGAGAGTACGACTTACGAGTAGTAACGAGATGTTCATGAATAAAAAGTATCGATATTTTTTTCGATATGATATATCGTAATGTTGTATCGATACTTTGCGATATATCGTACAAATGTATCGATATTTTCGATATATCGTAAGTAATTTGTATTTATCTAGTCTGTAATAAAAAAATATTAGAAAGGGAATAAAAAAATGAGTACAAACAGCTAGGGTTAAGAAACAAACCATACTTTATTTACTTAAATCCCAATATTTTTTCTTTAAACCTCTCCAAAACAAAATTTTAATAACGAAGAAAAATGCGACGTTGTTAGCTTGGTAATCATCAACGTTCTGAGCACAGTTGCATCAAAACTAAATATTGGGAATTTAATACTAGTCTTTGTATTAAATTCCCAATATTTTTTAGCTATTCCATTATTAAAATAGTAATCTTTGACATCGTGTTTTAAATCACATGATACTTAATGTTTGAATCATATTCCGTGTAAAACAAAACAGATAATTGCCACAGCTTGCTTCTTCTATATAAATAAATAGTAGGCAGCCTTTGGTATCGTTTTTATGTAATAATAAATACAGACTTTTTATTATGTATGTCGTAAACGGCATTAAACAAAACAGACTACATAATTGTAATCAATCTATTACTGTACTCTGTTATTGTCATTTGGTTTTATTATACATAAGCTTACAAAGAAGCTAGCAACCACAAATTATATATGTATTGCTTTTTTTACTACTAAACTCTAATAAATATTACTCACGCAGAGTAATATTTCGTGTCAGAGCGTTTCGTTTTTGGATTCGTATTTCCCAACACTTCTGCCAACCATCAAAATAAATTAAATAAAAATTACTAGACATGCAGTATGCTTTTAATTTCTCACGATATATCGAATGAAATATATCGATATTATAAATCGATATCAGATGATTCGATAATATCGAGTTGAACCGATATATCGCGAGCAAAATCTATCGATATGCGAAATATCGATATATATCGAGCACCCCTCGTGAGTTCAAACCCAAGCAGGCGCATAACTTTGTGTAAATTATTTCATCGCCACTGCTCTCAAAACGATGAAGGAAAACATCGTGAGGAAACTGGCATGTCTTAGAACCAAAAATTCGAAGACATGTGACATCTACCAACCCGCACTGGGCCCGCGTGGTGGATTATGGCCCACTCCCTCTCACTGAGAGGAGGCCTGTGTCCCAGCAGTGGGAACATTATAGGCTGATGATGATTACTTTTGAAATGTACTTATGTAGCTCTTTTATTAGATGCCTAAACGCGGCCTATAGGTAGTTTATAACCAGCGGGCATTCAAGATATTTGTAACGACACTCATTTGTGAAAATATTAATAGTAGTTTAGAAGTTATGAGGGAACAAGTGAACCAACATACATACATACCGGTCGAATTTCAATGCCAATCAAACAGATTGATTGATTGGCATTGAAATTCAGTCAGATTACAATGCGAACGTTCTTATAACACAGCGACCCCTTTTAAAATTCCAGCGCTGCAACACTTATTGTTAAATGTGGCATAGGGGCCTTTTGGCGTCGTACAGGACTTTCTGTTTTTCTTTCTATTGTTTTTAGTTTAGTTTCTGGGCGAGTCATAATAACAACCTTTTCTTTATTGTATTTAAATACAGAAATTGCCCCTCTGACCGTGCATTGTTCCTAAGTGGTTTCCCCCTAAGTGAAGGAGTTAAATGTAAGATCTACTAATACGTAGATTAGAGCACCCCATTCCCCACCTATTCAAATCTGTGTACTTTGGGATGTGCAGTACAGAAACGGGTACCGACTAATATATAGCAACATACTAAATTACTCATGCCTGACGACAGTCACTGTCATGTTCATGATAATGTTTTTTTTATAAGTTACTAGCTTTTGCCAGCGGCTTCGCCCTCGTGGAGGTCGGAAATTATCCCGCGGGAATATACTACAGGGATAAAAAGTAGCCTATGTCCTTTCTCAGGCTCTAAACTATCTGTGCACCAAATTTCATTTAAATCGGTTCAGTAGTTTTAGCAGGAAAGCGAGACAGACAGACAGACAGACAGACAGACAGACCGACAGACAGACAGAGTTACTTTTGCATTTATAATATTAGTGTAGATAGTATAATATAGTATAGTATATAGTATGAAGTATGGATTTGGTAAAGCATTTTACTCACGTATGTGAGTGAACTGTACTGTACTGAAACATTAACATGAACATAATAATATCACTGAAAAGAGACTAAGAGAATACATGACTATATTCTGTTTGTAAACTAATTACGTTAATTATAAGTAGCTTTGTTAAAACTATCATCATTTAGCCATGAGATGTCCATTGCTGAACATAGGCCTCCCCAATTAAGGGGGGCTTTGCCATAAAACCATGCTATAATACAAATATTTATTGGTATTATATGCCTACTACAATATCTTCATTACAGATACAAACGGAAAAGCCTCTGTTCCCTCCCCATCTATTTGCGAAACATATAACAACCGTATCTTGGTTTTGTTTGTTTAGGATCGTCATTTTGTTTATCGACTAATATACAACGTGATAATATGCTAGATAATCTTTAGTCGGTTTTAACTAAACAAATCGGAAACAATGAAGATTTTGAGAAAGAGTACGATTTTATAATCATCCAGGTCGTGATTTAAGGACTTTTGTTCAGATTAAAAGCAGCAAAACTCCTGAATAACTGTAATTTTTACAATTTTTTATTTGATTTTGAAACTTTAGCAGCATATACATCACCACATACGAACAACGTATCACACCTATGTCACGCAATAGCTTACAACGCGCAAGCAGAATTTACCGTACAACTAGCATATGGTCTTTACCTTGGCCAGAGGCCTTGGCATTGCCATACAACGTAATAATGCAGCCAATCTCTTGGGTACATTACCAGTCGACAGCGATGCGGATGAATTTTTCGACGCTATGTTTAAATTTGTAAATAGTAGGTATTAGTTCATTTCAATTATAATTTTGTTTTTTAATTAATTTAAATCTTAAGATTTTTACAAATAAATCCACTAGCATATATACACAACGTCCCGACATCAATCGTCAGAAACTTGCCCACTTGTTACGACACTCGTCTAGTCGTACGATCCTCGCTTTTCTACTGTGGTCGCTGTTGGCTCCAACAACCCACTATTGGCTTTTACCATATTCGAAGAGACGTAAAAAAATCACGGCGGAATTTTACAGTGCACGCCAATTTCAACTATAAGTGTATATAAGCATTGAATCTAACAGAGTGCAGCCAAACGCATCGAAAAACACACCGTTTTATTTTGAACTTTCGGCGCTAAGCATTACGTTGAAAATACAGTGTGCGGCAAAATCCCATAGGGATATTTTTACGTCCGCGCAAACGTGGAATTTTGGTACAAACATGAAAACTCTCAATCGAGTCAGATTCTTGTGCCTCAGTTGTATAGTGATCGCAAGCGCTATTGTTGAGTATGAGGTCTAGAAGAAGGGTTTTTCCATATGAAATCTCTCAGTAGCAGCCCGTAGTCTTGATTTGTGCCCGTTTAATGGCAATAGTAACTGGTGAATTTTGAGTGCACCTCTGTCCAACCTTTCGGAGAATACAGGCGTGATTTTATGTTATGTCTCTTCTCAGCATTAAAAAAAAATGGGTTTTCGAAGATAGGACTAAGTTAACAAGCATAAGAACGTCTTTTCTGTACATAGTATAAAACAATGATGCTTCTCGCGTCTGTACTCTTTCCACGTCGGTAATCTTTAAAAACTTCGCAACCGATTGTAATTCGGTTTTCATCAGTAGGCAGAGTGATTCAAGAGGAAAGTTTATATGTATAATAAAAGGGCGAAACTGTTGTCAAAAACTATTAAAAAAAATTAAAAGATATCATTGAAAAATCTCTCTCTATTTAGCTTCTACACATTCCACCTAAACAGCTTCGAACTTTTTCATTTTCTCTGAATAATTCATATGAACTATAGCCATTGACGATGAGCCACCGTCATATTGACAGCAACCGTCTCATCCCTTTGACGGCTTATCCAAATACAAATCCATTCAGCAAAGACGAGTGAGTGTCCTCCATTAATATGGACACTCTTTTTAACTTCAACAGGGAATTTCTTGCGATAGGAGTCACTTGGGTTATTTTGTTTATTTCTTTGATTATGTAAGTTAAATTAAATTATTTAGAATAACATACTTTCATTTATTTCAGGTAAAATACCGCATTACTAAACATAAATTGATAGATACTTAAATCATAAAATAAATCCAAAAAGTGGGATTTATGAACATAAACGAGACAAAAGGAGTAAGGATTGTAGCAGGTGTCAGTCCTTAGTTTCTGCCTACCTCCATAGGAAACGGCGTAAGTTTATGTTTATATTTATGTATGTAAATCAAATAAAATCTATCGTTTGTACCTATGCAATACAAGCCTTAATCATTCACATTTTATGCTCGTAAAATGAGAGTATCTAATAATTGACTATCCTCTCATTGTGTTCATTTTTCCCTTGTTTGGTAAACGACCTCCTTGAAAATGTAAACTCTGTAGTAAACTGTGTATACTGGTATAAAGGGTAGTAAGGACACTATTTAGTACATGGTTCTGAACCTCCGTTGAAATATTGGATAGATATTAAAATTAAAATAAATGCTGCTCCGTGAATTTTGACTGCTTAGGTTGAACTATATTCTATAAAACGGCAGATTCTTAAGAACCATGTAAACTGTAATCATGAATTCAGCACACATTACTTTAGACTCCTTGGCTGAATTCATTATTACAGTTCGTTCTTCAATGTCCCTGCCACCCTATAGGTCAAGGCAGATTCTTCATTCGGGGTTCAGTGCATAACTGCAATTGTTTAATGTAAAAACCACTACAGACAGACCTCACCATAAATTTGAAAGTTGGGTTTAAAATATTCAGAATTTCAGGCTTAAAAAATGTTCTAAATGAATCTAACCAACCTGTATTGTACCACTGCAGGACAAAAGCCTCCCTGTCTCTTTTCTACAGAATTCTGTATTTTGCTAGTACTGGGTAGTTCTTTTGTAAGGAGTCAAGCTCGTCCGTCGAAAACTGATAATCAAAACTAAACTAAATATGAACCATGAAAATAATATTCTATCCAACACAAATGACAGAATTATCAACATCATTATATAACAGAAACAAGATATAATAAACGGGTTACCTCCTGCAGACAAGATGGATGAACGTCATAAAAAAATTTGAAGGAAGAAAATACACAAAAGGTGCGTTTTTCAGCAACTTTTATTTCTTAAGAGAAAAGAGGGACCCTTGCAGGTGGTCCGGGAATTTATTATCTCTACTCGCTGAGTGTCCGGGACAACGTAGATATTTGCTTTTACTGGATATTCCGACGAAACTTATAATAAAAAAAACTTTTTACAAAACAAACAACTGACTTCCTTAAAAAAACACTACAAAGTCAAAAATAACTTTAATTTCGGAAGTCGGTGGCAAAAATCTTAAATACAGAGCCTAAGACACCGACTTTTTTTTTTAAAAGTTTTTTTTGTAAAAAGTTTTTATTTTTTGAATTTTTAGTTGTGGTAGATACTCCGCACTAATCTAATCGCGTTATTCGTTCAATTGTCGCGCAAATACGTAATTAAAATTTAAGACTTATATGGTTTTCACATAGACTCCATTGTCCAAATAGAACCAAATTAAAATGGGACCATTCGGGAAGCACAAGCTTTCAAATAAAAAAAGAATCATCAAAATCGGTTCACCCAGTCGCAAGTAATGAGGTAACAAACATAAAAAAAAAAAAAATACAGTCGAATTGATAACCTCCTCCTTTTTTTGAAGTCGGTTAAAAAGCATGACATTCGCCCTTTGGGCCAGTTCCCTTCGTCAATCAATCGTATCGACGATCGAGAGATATGTGTACATAAGAATTTCTGTGACTTAAACGTGGACGAGGAACTAAAAAAAATACATTTTGTATATGGAGTCACTTTTAAGGACCAAACAAATTTAATTTCATTAAACTGTACCTTGTGACATCCATACTAATAATATTATTATATTAATATTATAAATGGGAAAGTGTGTGTGTCTGTTTGTCTGTCTTTCACGGCAAAACAAAGCGACGAATTGACGTGATTTTTTAAGTGGAGATAGTTGAAGGGGTGGAGAGTGACATAGGCTACTTTTTGTTTCTTTTCTAACCCCCCACTTCCATAAAATGGGGGGTGGAACGCGCTAATCTCAGGAACTACTGGTACGAATTGAAAAAATCTTTTTGAGTCGGGTAGCCTATTTATTGAGGAAGGCTATAAAACATCACGCTAGGATGAAAAGGAGCGGAGCTGCAACAAAAAAATGGACGAAAACTGGCAGGCTGCGATGCGACGGGAAGGGAAGCCAATATTTGACGCGGACGAAGTCGCGGGCAGAAGCTAGTATTAAATAAACGCGCTTGTAGTCAAGGTTTTAATAGTCAATAATTAATCTTGAAACTTAACGATGACTTGATTTTGTGTCATACTGCTGATTCCCTGTTCATTTGTTGAAGGTGACAAAATGTTTAGTCCCTTCCAGCATTTTTTCTTTATCTACGAAACAGCTTTATGCAAATTAGTTAAACAGGTAACCCAAGCATAACACAATTTTATTATGTTCAGTATTCTGATGAAAGTATTATGTACTTGGTGTATGGTCATTTTCGGGGTACACGCCTGGATATTTTAGCTACTCTTTTGTCCCTACTATTTTGTGTTTAAGATATTTTGTTAAAACATTAACCGATTGAATAGACGTCCTGTCCATCATCTACTTTGCCTTATCCTAACTTTGTTGGGGTCGGATTCTAGTCTCTCCGGTTGCAAGTGAATTCCAGTATTTATACATAGAGCAAATTGGCAATACTGGCGATACCCCTGGGTAAGACTGGTTGTCTGACTTTCAGACTTATTACGTCCCTTAACAGCTGTCGAAAATCTACAAATGACAGCCGGGACCAATAGCTTAAAGTGCTTTCCGAGGCAAGGATATAAGTAAAGATACCAGACGTTGTCTTGTCGAAATTTCAATAATTCATATAAAAATACGTTCAGTTTTTTTTTTGCATTTGAATATTTCTGGGAAACGTTTCCGGTGTTTCTCACCATAAAACCTAATTTGGATTATAATGAAAATTAATTGATCCCAAAAAATTGCTTTGACTGTCTATCCATTTTAAAGACGACCAGAATTTCATGGTTTAAAGAGTCCCAATAAAAAGATCTATCGCACGTATTTTTTTTTATCATTATATTTTGTGAGTTTTAAAGATAATATTGTCGGTTGTATTAACCTTGTCCGCGCAACAGTTTTAATAGTAAAACAAAATTTGAACTGCTCTACTGAACAGTAGTCTTTTTGCAGAACCGACATTGTTAATAGAGACCATCGATATTCCAAGCGTCCCGCAATAACGCCATTCCGGTCACAAAATGCAGCCAATATATGTTATTAATATAAACTCTATGCAGTCATGGGATTCCTATAAAAATTAAATTCAAGTAAAGTACGCGAAATATGGAAATTCTATTCGTAGTGGCTGAGTTTGGCCTGATATTAACTGTCTGCGTGGCGACGTAGTGCCTAGAAACTTAGTATGAAATATGATTTTTCTCTAGAAATGTGGTTACTGCTAGATGTACAGATGCCAGCACATCGAGCTACTACAATCTGTCAAACTTTAATAGATTTTCAACTTTGTCGCTAAAGCATTAGGTTCAAAGTTGATTGGGAGAATTTGACAGTTTCGGGGACCTAGATGTGCTGGGGTCTGTACATTTTTAATCTGGTACTAGTAAGTGATTCACCCTACGGTCAGGCCTGTTCATAGAAACTCTATGAAAAGGTCATGGTTTGATATGATTTTCATACATCAGCCTTTCCTTCACTGGTGGTACAAGGAATTAGAGGTCGGTTTTTGGACTGTCCCAAAAACCGATCTTTAGAACTCCGATAATCGTAAAGTTTACATAACTAGTTTTAAAATAGCACGTGCAGTACGTGGAGTGTGTATCTAAACCTTGTTTTTATTTAAAAACTTTTAAAAGATACATAAGTATAAATTGCAAATAATAATGTCACTTGGCATTCTGCTTATCTCATAACAGAAAATACGTTTAATTAAACCAGCAAAAAAACAACTTAAAAAAATATACTTGGACGTGCATACGCTATACGAGTAAAAGTTAATTTAAAACATGCGTTTAATACACATTTGCCGTAAAAAACGAATGAAAATGTTAATTGACTCATACCTACACTGAAAAACCTAATATGAAATAAACGGCTTGCGATGTTTACAAAAAATATTCAAATAAGTACATGCCTTTATAAATTCTAACCAATTTTCAATTTTGCTTTGTTGGCATTTAAATTTAAGATAAAGGTATGTTTGACTTTGACTGTTTGACTTTGACTGACTGACTTTGACTATCAGTCAGAGAAAACAATTTTTGAAAAGTACAATCTCAAAGTGGCAGTGACTTCATCACAGTTTTAAATTGTCGTCAAAAAGGGAAGAACTTCTATATTCGAGCGATTATAATAATTTTTGTCCCACCGCTCTATTCTATTACAATAGCACCGTGAGAATTTATGTATAGAAATCGTGAAGCGAGCTGACATTCTATCTGATGCTAGGGATGGACACTAATGACAGGTCACTTTATGCTCAAATCACGCAAGTTATCACGGTGAGATTTATACAGAATAGTACTGCTGACCCATATTCTCGCATCATTATTGTGTCACCATCAACATCACAAACAATGACGTAAAAAATAATAACTTTAAGGTATGTTAGATCTTACGCCTGTTTCCAGTAACACCTAAATGTTATTATTCATTATTTATTCAAGTTGGATTTTATACGTTTGGGGCTGAGTTGAGCGTTGAAAATACAAAATTCAAAATCGTTTTCAAATATTTTCATTTATGGAACACTGGTGAACAAAAACTACGGATGTTAATATTAATAGAAATAAAACGCTATGTTTTGCCGACAGCGGCGCGCAAGTGCAAAAGTAACTCTGTCTGTCTGTCTGTCTTGCTTTCCTGCTAAACTACAGAACCGATTTAAATGAAATTTGGTACACAGATAGTTTAGAGCCTGAGAAAGGACATAGGCTACTTTTATCCCGGTAGTACGTTCCCGCGGGATGTTTTCCGACCTCCACGCGGGCGAAGCCGCTGGCAAAAGCTAGTTAGTAATAAATACGACCAAACTTCTAAAATTAATGAATGAAACTAAATTCCAACAAAAAATATGAATAAAACGAACAAAATAAATTATGTATAATTTGTCGTCTACGCTCTCACTGACTGTGTAATATGCTTTTAATAAACAAAGAACAGCTTTTTGAAATGGTGTATGTCAAGATCTTTTATTATATTGGGTACTTTGTTTTTATCTTAGGTAGTTACAAACAGTCAGCTTTTATTTGTGTGCCGACGTGCGTTCGGTCACGTAACAATAATATAGGCACGATTCGCTAACTGACCATCAATTCCACCACTTGCTATATGGCTGACAATCTTTACATACTGCAGCGTCATCTACCGCCACATGGGAACTACAGATCATACTAACGTCACGCAAAATTCTGCATCGCGCAAGCAAAGTTTACTGCGCAAGTAGCAAATATACAACGTCCCGCGCCTGACATCATTCGTTGCGCAGTTGCCCACGAGACACGACACCTGTCTGGTCAGAGGATTCTTCCTTTTCTTGGGAAGACCCCTCTGCGACTTGGAAAGCATGATAACCCATTCCCTGTCCCATGAACCACATATGGTTCAGGTTGATTATTTAACTATTGTGTCTACCTTATAGACAATGAAAGTGTTAAGCCGTTGATACTGGCTGACATTTTTAGATCTATGACAGTCGTTACTGGTCATTAGAAGCCCGTTAATTTGACAACCAGTCTAACCAGGGATGTCGTATTATCCAGTAACATAGTTGTGGAGGTCAGATTTGCAGTCGTTCCTTGTAAAATACTGGAATTCAGCTGATTCCGGCTATACTGAGAACCAACCCCAACATGGTTGAAAAAAGCTACGCAAAAATGATAAAATCGTTACCGACGCCCATCAACACAATATTCCTAGGGCAAAAAAAAAATGACTTAAAGTAGTCACACAGATTAAAACTTAAAAACTTTTCAATTTAATTCAAGTCCATACAAAAACCGTATCAACAAAATTCGTGACGTCACTCTAACCCTCTATTCGCCAAAGTGGCTCGACCATGTAATCCTCACCCCTGTTCTAGCCTACTGCATAAAACCGGCAGCTCAGACCAACGAGCTATGAACTAACATGCAAAATATACTTTGGCTGGCTTTTTGTTGCTATATTAATCGGTGACAAAGGAGGTGGATTAAGTTTAGAACATTTTTTGCCTATCATTGTCAAGAAAATTCAAAGTATTTTTTAACGTCATGTTATTGTGTTTGTGTGAAGTTTAGTTATCGACCTTTACATCTATTCTAAAATAGTAAGAAAAAAAATTAGCAAGGTATATAAATAAAAAACATCAAACTTGGCAAATTCTTTGAAGTTTTGTTATTTTAAGCACCTTTTTTAACTTTAATTATAAAATAAACTGTTCAGCGCTTTATGCACCAAAACAAATTAATTCTAGTTAAAAAGCCTATTTACTGTAGTATTTATGAGACTGAAAAATATTTTGGTGCTTAAAGCGCTTATCTTTACCCACCTCCACAAGGTATAAAATAAATGCTTTGGGGAATCATGTTTCAAGTAGAGAAGTTCTTAGATTCTATACCATTATCGTTTATTTGATAAAAATAAATAGGGTTCAAGGTGAATTAACGGCGTTAATTGTTTAAGTATTAAACATAAAATATCGAGTTGTCAATCCGCATCTGGCTGTAGAGCGTGTAAACAACGTCACCATTCACTATTACATTTTACTCGGGATTCGAACCCACGGACCGCGGAAGCGGCGAGTTCCACTATACCTACGCCGCAGCGCGAGGCGCCCGATCCGGTGACGTCAACGCAAGCGAACGTTGCTGTCGTCCCTTTCGCACCCGTGCCCGCGTCCGAGCCGGTGCACTCCGCCACGCAGCCTGATGTAGCTTTGTGTTCGATGTCCGTTGACGCTCCGCGTTCTGTTTCCTCTAATGCCGCTTGCAGCGAGACGCCGCAATGTAATTCGCATACTACTGTTTTACTCGCTACAGCGCAAGTTGTGGCGTACGATAATACTGGACGTGAACATTTAATCAGAATTTTACTTGATTTCGCTTCGCAAAGTCACTTCATTACTAGGGAATCCCACCCAAAACATAAATGTGAAATGAAAGCCAAGTTCAATATTATGATATATGCCTTAGTTGTTGACTTCAGGGACAAAAGAAGTGAGATCTAAATGGGTGCCAAGTTCAATGGTCAGTCCTGAAATTTATTTATTACTATCATTTCTTCTTATAACTTAGGATAATATATTGTAGCCTAAGGTCTGACTTGGCTAGTTCTCATATACGAATTATTATATTCGATGGCTAGTTTCTACCAGCAAGCCAAAATTTAGGAATAATAAAATAAGTACCGACAAGTAACAGGTTTAGAACTTGCGTAGGCTATAATATAATTCGTATATGAAAACTAGCCAAGTCAGACCTTAGGCTACAATATATTATCCTAAGTTATAAGAAGAAATGATAGTTATAAATAAATTTCAGGACTGACCATTGAACTTGGCACCCATTTAGATCTCACTTCTTTTGTCCCTGAAGTCAACAACTAAGGCATATATCATAATATTGAACTTGGCTTTCATTTCACATTTATGTTTTGGGTGGGATATCATTACTTTTTGTACATAAATTATAAGTAGGTACTTATTTATAACAAAATTAATACCAAATGGTTTTTATTACAAGTGTTCCTAATAGAATCAATTAAGTGAAAAATTATAGCAAAATTGTAAAAAATTACCAGTTTCTGATTTATTCCTTTGTATTCACCTAATTACCTATCTGCATGCCAAATTTCAACTTTCTAGGTCACCTGGAACTGGGTTAGAGTTTTGATGTATAGGTCAGTCAGTGATAAAAATGACGATTTTTGGACGTTAATATCTAAATAACCGTTGGAGATATGTTTATGAAATTCAGAGCACATATGTATCTTGCAAGTTTCACTATATGAGCCAAATTTGACACGTTTATGTGAAATAGTTTTTGAGTTATGAGGGGGTCAAAAGTGGCTCCAAATGGTTCGTGTAATATTACACACGGTGCTGCTCGCCAGTTCTGTTACTTGTACTTGGCTTGACACGCTCCCGCGTGTCTAGATGAACAATTCGAGAAAAACTTGAATTTGTACACTAATGTATGAAATACCAAATTCCATAGGCTTTGTATCAACCACTATAAATACCTATACTTCCAGCTGTCCCTAAATGCCAGCGTTGGGGTTCTGTCTCGCATAGGGTCGTAGCATTATGCTGAGCACCAGCCGTTTTGCTTGGACGCATATTCTTTCCCAACTTGTTGATTTTGTGTTTGTGAGCTGTCGCTTCGTCATATTAACTGCAAATAAACGTATTTTCTTTTCTTAACAATAGTGTTTCCCATTTTATTGCTTTACCTGTACGGTATCAATGCGCGGCCTCTCGAGTCCTTTAATGAACTCTTTTCCCGCTCCACCTTGAACCCTATTTATTTTTATCAAATAAACGATAATGGTATAGAATCTAAGAACTTCTCTACTTGAAACATGATTCCCCAAAGCATTTATTTTATACCTTGTGGAGGTGGGTAAAGATAAGCGCTTTATGCACCAAAATATTTTTCAGTCTCATAAATACTACAGTAAATAGGCTTTTTAACTAGAATTAATTTGTTTTGGTGCATAAAGCGCTGAACAGTTTATTTTATAATTAAAGTTAAAAAAGGTGCTTAAAATAACAAAACTTCAAAGAATTTGCCAAGTTTGATGTTTTTTATTTATATACCTTGCTAATTTTTTTTCTTACTATTTTAGAATAGATGTAAAGGTCGATAACTAAACTTCACACAAACACAATAACATGACGTTAAAAAATACTTTGAATTTTCTTGACAATGATAGGCAAAAAATGTTCTAAACTTAATCCACCTCCTTTGTCACCGATTAATATAGCAACAAAAAGCCAGCCAAAGTATATTTTGCATGTTAGTTCATAGCTCGTTGGTCTGAGCTGCCGGTTTTATGCAGTAGGCTAGAACGGGGGTGAGGATTACATGGTCGAGCCACTTTGGCGAATAAAGGGTTAGAGTGACGTCACGAATTTTGTTGATACGGTTTTTGTATGGACTTGAATTAAATTGAAAAGTTTTTAAGTTTTAATCTGTGTGACTACTTTAAGTCATTTTTTTTTTGCCCTAGGAATATTGTGTTGATGGGTGTCGGTAACGATTATCATTTTTGCGTAGCTTTTTTCAACCATGTTAGGGTTGGTTCTCAGTATAGCCGTAATCAGCTGGATTCCAGTATTTTACAAGGAACGACTGCATATCTGACCTCCACAATTATGTTACTGGATAATACGACATCCCTGGTTAGACTGGTTGTCAAATTAACGGGCTTCTAATGACCAGTAACGACTGTCATAGATCTAAAAATGTCAGCCAATATCAACGGCTTAACACTCACTGTCTATATGGTAGACACAATAGTTAAATAATCAACCTGAACCATATGTGGTTCATGGGACAGGGAATGGGTTATCATGCTTTCCAAGTCGCAGAGGGGTCTTCCCAAGAAAAGGAAAAATCCTCCGACCAGACAGGTGTCGTGTCTCATGGGCAACTGCGCAACGAATGATGTCAGGCGCGGGACGTTGTATATTTGCTACTTGCGCAGTAAACTTTGCTAGCACGATGCAGAATTTTGCGTGACGTCAGTATGATCTGTAGTTCTCATGTGGCGGTAGATGACGCTACAGTATGTAAAGATTGTCAGCCATGTATCAAGCGGTGGAATTGATGGTCACTTAGCGAATCGTGACTATATTATTGTTACGTGACAAAACGCGCGTCGGCACACAAACAAAAGCTGACCTAAGATAAAAACAAAGTACCCAATGTAATAAAAGATCTTGACATATACCATTTCAAAAAGCTGTTCTTTGTTAATTAAAAGCATATTACACAATCAGTGAGAGCGTAGACGACAAATTGTAATTTATTTTGTTCGTTTTATTCATATTTTTCGTTGGAATTTAGTTTCATTCATTTATTTCGGAAGTTTGGTCGTATTTATTACTAACTAGCTTTTGCCAGCGGCTTCGCCCGCGTGGAGGTCGGAAAATATCCCGCGGGAACGTACTACCGGGATAAAAGTAGCCTATGTCCTTTCTCAGGCTCCAAACTATCTGTGTACTTCATTTCATTTAAATCGGTTCAGTAGTTTTAGCAGGAAAGCGAGACAGACAGACAGACAGAGTTACTTTTGCATTTATAATATTAGTGTGGAAGTGTGGATTAATTACATATTATAATCAGAATACTTGCGCGCCGCTGTCGGCAAAACAGAGTTTTATTTTTATTAAAATTAACATCTGTAGTTTTTGTTCACCAGTGTTCCATAAATGAAAATATTTGAATACGATTTAGTATTTTCAACGCTCAACTCAGCCCCAAACGTATAAAATCCAACGTGAATAAATAATGAATAATATCATTTAGGTGTTACCTAGTGTTACTGAAAACGGGCGTAAGATCTAACATACCTTAAAGTTATTCTTTTTTACGTCATTGTTTGTGATGTTGATGGTGACACAGTAATGATGCGAGAATATGGGTCAGCAGTACTATTCTGTATAAATCTCACCGTGATAACTTGCGTGATTTGAGCATAAAGTGACCTGTCATTAGTGTCCGTCCCTAGCATCAGATAGAATGTCAGCTCGTTTCACGATTTCTATAAATAAATTCTCACGGTGCTATTGTAATAGAATAGAGCGGTAGGACAAAAATTATTATAATCGCTCGAATATAGAAGTTCTTCCCTTTTTGATGACAATTTAAAACTGTGATGAAGTCACTGCCACTTTGAGATTGTACTTTTCAAAAATTGTTTTCTCTGACTGATAGTCAAAGTCAGTCAGTCAAAGTCAAACAGTCAAAGTCAAACATACCTTTATCTTAAATTTCAATGCCAACTAAGCAAAATTGAAAATTGGTTAGAATTTATAAAGGCATGTACTTATTTGAATATTTTTTGTTAACATCGCAAGCCGTTTATTTCATATTAGGTTTTTCAGTGTAGGTATGAGTCAATTAACATTTTCATTCGTTTTTTTACGGCAAATGTGTATTAAACTCATGTTTTAAATTAACTTTTACTCGTATAGCGTATGCACGTTCAAGTATATTTTTTTATGTTGTTTTTTTGCTGGTTTAATTAAACTTATTTTCTGTTATGAGATAAGCAGAATGCCAAGTGACATTATTATTTGCAATTTATACTTATGTATCTTTTAAAAGTTTTTAAATAAAAACAAGGTTTAGATACACACTCCACGTACTGCACGTGCTATTTTAAAACTAGTTATGTAAACTGTACGATTATCGGAGTTCTAAAGATCGGTTTTCGGGACAGTCCAAAAACCGACCTCTGATACCTTGTACCACCAGTGAAGGAAAGGCTGATGTATGAAAATTATATCAAACCATGACCTTTTCATAGAGTGTCTATGAACAGGCCTGACCGTAGGGTGAATCACTTTGTCTTACTAGTACCAGATTAAAAATGTACAGACCCCAGCACATCTAGGTCCCCGAAACTGTCAAATTCTCCCAATCAACTTTGAACCTAATGCTTTAGCGACAAAGTTGAAAATCTATTAAAGAAATTTGACAGATTGTAGTAGCTCGATGTGCTGGCATCTGTACATCTAGCAGTAGCCACATTTCTAGAGAAAAATCATATTTTATATACTAAGTTTCTAGGCACTACGTCGCCACGCAGACAGTTAATATCAGGCCAAGCTCAGCCACTACGAACAGAATTTCAATATTTCGCGTACTTTACTTGAATTTAATTTTTATAGGAATCCCATGACTGCATAGAGTTTATATTAATAACATATATTGGCTGCATTTTGTGACCGGAATGGCGTTATTGCGGGACGCTTGGAATATCGATGGTCTCTATTAACAATGTCGGTTCTGCAAAAAGACTACTGTTCAGTAGAGCAGTTCAAATTTTGTTTTACTATTAAAACTGTTGCGCGGACAAGGTTAATACAACCGACAATATTATCTTAAAAACTCGCAAAATATAATGATAAAAAAAATACGTGTGGTAGATCTTTTTATTGGGACTCTTTTTAAACTATAAAATTCTGTTCGTCTTTAAAATGGATACACAGACTAAGCTATTTTTTGGGATCAATTAATTTTCGTTATAATCCAAATTAGGTTTTATGGTGAGAAACACCGGGAACGTTTCCCAGAAATATTCAAATGCAAAAAAAAACTGAACGTATTTTTGTATGAATTATTGAAATTTCGACGGGACAACGTCTGGTATAAAGATAGAAAGTGCTTTCCGAGGCAAGGATGTAAGTAAAGACTTACATCCTTGCCTCGGAAAGCACTTTAAGCTATTGGTCCCGGCTGTCATTTGTAGATTTTCGACAATCGTTAAGGGACGTAATAAGTCCGAAAGACAGACAACCAATCTTACCCAGGGGTATCGCCAGTATTGCCGATTTGCTCTATGTATAAATATTGGAATTCACTTGCATCCGGAGAGACTAGAATGCGACCCCAACAAAGTTAGGATAAGGCAAAGTAGATGATGGACAGGACGTCTATTCAATCAGCTAATGTTTTAACAAAATATCTTATACACAAAATAGTAGGGACAAAAGAGTAGCTAAAATATCCAGGCATGTACCCCGAAAATGACCATACACCAAGTACATAATACTTTCATCAGAATACTGAACATAATAACATTGTGTTATGCTTGGGTTACCTGTTTAACTAATTTGCATAAAGCTGTTTCGTAGATAAAGAAAAATGCTGGAAGGGACTAAACATTTTGTCACCTTCAACAAATGAACAGGGAATCAGCAGTATGACACAAAATCAAGTCATCGTTAAGATTCAAGATTAATTATTAAATAAAAGCGCTTGTAGTCAAGGTTTTAACCTTGACTACAAGCGCTTTTATTTAATACTAGCTTCTGCCCGCGACTTCGTCCGCGTCAAATATTGGCTTCCCTTCCCGTCGCATCGCAGCCTGCCAGTTTTCGTCCATTTTTTTGTTGCAGCTCCGCTCCTTTTCATCCTAGCGTGATGTTTTATAGCCTTCCTCAATAAATAGTCTACCCGACCCAAAAATATTTTTTCAATTCGAACCAGTAGTTCCTGAGATTAGCGCGTTCCACCCTCCATTTTATGGAAGTGGGGGGTTAGAAAGAAACAAAAAGTAGCCTATGTCACTCTCCACCTCTTCAACTATCTCCACTTAAAAAATCACGTCAATTCGTCGCTTTGTTTTGCCGTGAAAGACAGACAAACAGACACACACACTTTCCCATTTATAATATTAATATAATAATATTATTAGTATGGATGTCACAAGGTACAGTTTTAATTAAATTAAATTTGTTTGGTCCTTAAAAGTGACCCCATATACAAAATGTATTTTTTTAAGTTCCTCGTCCACGTTTAAGTCACAGAAATTCTTATGTACACATATCTCTCGATCGTCGATACGATTGATTGACGAAGGGAACTGGCCCAAAGGGCGAATGTCATGCTTTTTTATTATAAGTTTCGTCGGAATATCCAGTAAAAGCAAATATCTACGTTGTCCCGGACACTCAGCGAGTAGAGATAATAAAGTCCCGGACACTCAGCGAGTAGAGATAATAAATTCCCGGACCACCTGCAAGGGTCCCTCTTTTCTCTTAAGAAATAAAAGTTGCTGAAAAACGCACCTTTTGTATATTTTCTTCCTTCAAATTCTTTTATGACGTTCATCCATCTTGTCTGAACGGTAGGTATTTATAGTGGTTGATACAAAGCCTATGGAATTTGGTATTTCATACATTAGTGTACAAATTCAAGTTTTTCTCGAATTGTTCATCTAGACACGCGGGAGCGTGTCAAGCCAAGTTCAAGTAACAGAACTGGCGAGCAGCACCGTGTTTAATATTACACGAACCATTTGGAGCCACTTTTGACCCCCTCATAACTCAAAAACTATTTCACATAAACGTGTCAAATTTGGCTCATATAGTGAAACTTGCAAGATACATATGTGCTCTGAATTTCATAAACATATCTCCAACGGTTATTTAGATATTAACGTCCAAAAATCGTCATTTTTATCACTGACTGACCTATACATCAAAACTCTAACCCAGTTCCAGGTGACCTAGAAAGTTGAAATTTGGCATGCAGATAGGTAATTAGGTGAATACAAAGGAATAAATCAGAAACTGGTAAATTTTTATAATTTTGCTATAATTTTTCACTTAATTGATTCTATTAGGAACACTTGTAATAAAAACCATTTGATATTAATTTTGTTATAAATAAGTACCTACTAATAATGTATGTACAAAAAGTAATGATATCCCACCCAAAACATAAATGTGAAATGAAAGCCAAGTTCAATATTATGATATATGCCTTAGTTGTTGACTTCAGGGACAAAAGAAGTGAGATCTAAATGGGTGCCAAGTTCAATGGTCAGTCCTGAAATTTATTTATAACTATCATTTCTTCTTATAACTTAGGATAATATATTGTAGCCTAAGGTCTGACTTGGCTAGTTTTCATATACAAATTATATTATAGCCTACGCAAGTTCTAAACCTGTTACTTGTCGGTTCTTATTTTATTATTCCTAAATTTTGGCTTGCTGGTAGAAACTAGCCATCGAATATAATAATTCGTATATGAGAACTAGCCAAGTCAGACCTTAGGCTACAATATATTATCCTAAGTTATAAGAAGAAATGATAGTTATAAATAAATTTCAGGACTGACCATTGAACTTGGCACCCATTTAGATCTCACTTCTTTTGTCCCTGAAGTCAACAACTAAGGCATATATCATAATATTGAACTTGGCTTTCATTTCACATTTATGTTTTGGGTGGGATTCCCTAGTAATGAAGTGACTTTGCGAAGCGAAATCAAGCAAAATTCTGATTAAATGTTCACGTCCAGTATTATCGTACGCCACAACTTGCGCTGTAGCGAGTAAAACAGTAGTATGCGAATTACATTGCGGCGTCTCGCTGCAAGCGGCATTAGAGGAAACAGAACGCGGAGCGTCAACGGACATCGAACACAAAGCTACATCAGGCTGCGTGGCGGAGTGCACCGGCTCGGACGCGGGCACGGGTGCGAAAGGGACGACAGCAACGTTCGCTTGCGTTGACGTCACCGGATCGGGCGCCTCGCGCTGCGGCGTAGGTATAGTGGAACTCGCCGCTTCCGCGGTCCGTGGGTTCGAATCCCGAGTAAAATGTAATACTGAATGGTGACGTTGTTTACACGCTCTACAGCCAGATGCGGATTGACAACTCGATATTTTATGTTTAATACTTAAACAATTAACGCAGCCGTTAATTTTCCTAACAACCTGTAAGCGTTCATATGGAGTTGATTTATGAAAATCAGGACATTTAAATAAGTGTTGATGTGTGACATTAGTACATAAACATTTATCTGTTGAATCGGATTCGACCGTGCTTACTTACGAGTTATAACGCGGGGAAGACTGCGGTTTTTTACTATCATTAGAACTGCGGGAGCGATCAGCTGATTTTGCGGATTTATGTACTTGCGCGCCGGCTGTTAAAGCGTGAGCGCGATACAATATTTTACTCTGATTATTAACGAAATCGACTAAATCATCAAATAAAGGAATATCAGACTGATCCTGACTGTTTTCAAAGTTACGAACAGTTTCACTGTCTAACTTGGTAATAGCTATTTGTACGAAAATTAAATTCAATAAATCTGGAATTTTTAAATGTTGTAAGGCACGGACGGCGTTAACAAACTTATCATTAAAAATGTCCAAATTATCGGAAGTAACGAAAGTTAACGGTTTAAAATCTATGATCTGTTTTAAATAAGTGGCCGCTAGTGTACGTTTGTCTTCATACCTATTCACTAGCGTATTGAAAATGAGTTCGTAATTCTCAGCGGTAGGTACAGTGCCGGCGCATGCGGCTAGCGCTTTACCGGTCAATTTGCCCTGTAAATAATGTAATTTTTGATGATCCGAGAGAGATGGATTATCATGAACAGTGGATTTATAATTTGAGTAAAACAATGGCCATGAACGAATGTCACCGTTAAAACTCAAATTCAATCGGCGGTAACTTAATGATAGAAGATTTTTTCTCTAAGATGGACGGAACGACGTCTGCATTGGTATTGGAAGCAACCAAACGTTTTAAGCGACTATATAACTGTTCAAACGAAATCAGCGCCTTGTAATCAGCGCGCGCGGTGGGATCAGCTGTCAGTAGATAGTTATTATACTGATCCATAACTTTATGAAATTCGGAACGAATAGCGTCAATGTTTGAGCTAGCGTCCATAAAAGCCTCTTTCGCATCATCTCCCGTGCCTATGTCTTTAGATAAATCGTAGGCAGACTGTAAACACTCGAATAAAGCATTCCGTTT
The DNA here is from genome assembly GCA_932294355.1 of Aporophyla lueneburgensis. NCBI lineage: Eukaryota > Metazoa > Arthropoda > Insecta > Lepidoptera > Noctuidae > Aporophyla > Aporophyla lueneburgensis. Next base: position 26,317,621 of record OW028743.1, read on the forward strand.
GGCTTCCAACGCCAACAACGAAAACTCCGTACTATCAGACTTAATAGCTTTCTTCATTATGAAATGAGAATTTTAAATTAAAAAGTATACAAAATAATTTATTTGTGAATTTGCGAATAATATAAAAGTAACCACAAGTGGGTACTAGTACCTACCTGGCGTACCTAGTGAGAATCGTGCGTGGCGAGCGCCGAGCGCGGCTCGACGACACGTACCGACTTGTACGCCGCGTCAGTTATGGTAGGTATCTACCAAATCTCAGCGAAAATTATAAATATAAATATCATTTCTTCTTATAACTTAGGATAATATATTATAGCCTAAGGTCTGACTTGGCTAGTTCTCATATACGAATTATTGCGTTTGATGGCTAGTTTCTACCAGCAAGCCAAATTTTCGGAATAATAAAAAAAAGAAACGACAAGTAACAGGTTTAGAACTTGCGAAGGCTATAATATAATTCGTATATGAAAACTAGCCAAGTCAGACCTCAGGCTACAATATATTATCCTAAGTTATAAGAAGAAATGATATTTTATGTAGTTAAAAATAAATTTCAGGATTGACCATTGCACTTGGCACCCATTTAGTTCTCACTTCTTTTGTCGTTGAAGTCAACAACTAAGGCATATATTGAACTTGGCTCTCATTTCACATTTATGTTTTTGATGGGTAAACTTTAACAACATTTTTTCGGTACAGAAAATGTATAATATAACGGTTTCACCTTTACCAGAAAACCTTTAGCAGATCATCGTGACCGTAGTATGATAGCGGCTCTCCTGATATCATATTCTGTCATCAGGAGACAGTCGCCACACAACCATCAATGCGACGCTTGCACCAGCCGGTGTCTCTCATATCCGATGGCTTCGGCAGTTCCAAGAAACTTCGTCACAAATCAATATGGTGCTACTTGCTGTGCCATTAAATATATCAAAACAGTTAAAATGAAAGACAAACAAACCTTCCTTGGAAAATTCAAATAAATATTAATAGTTTTATTTTTCTTTTCACAGACGAAATAGGATCATATTAATTTAGACAAGCTTAAAACTAAAATAAATTATGAAAATCTGTAAACTTAATCCAGATCACCAGGGTCCCACCACATGGTATGTATATATCCCACCACATACTCAGTTATTCGTAAAAAAAAAACAAAGAATTTGCAACCCTATACGATCAAAAATAGCCCAAAAAGTTCACATACACTTTCTGCCCACAATAGGGCACTTCAATTAAGTGCCAATGTTATTTCTAGAAACAGAATTGTTAAAATCACTTCAGATTGTGCTGGCAAATCGGATAGTGATATTTTGAGTACGCCTGAGCCCTAAAGAGATCTCCCACGCAGGTTCGAGTTCATGAAATATCATTGGAAAGGTATCGATTGCATGAACGTCGTTGGCGTGAGATGAATTGAGATGAAAAGTTCTTGCTTTCATTGTATACGTGTAAATAGAATTTCCAGCTCTTAAAAAAAACAGTAGTAGCTTTTTAAAAGCTACAGGACGGAAGCCATAGTAAAAAATGCTGCAGCACAGGAGTAAAAAAGTTTTGTGTGGAGTTTTCCACCATTTTAAGTTTCGTCAAAGTCAAAAAGATTAGTTCTATGCAAATCTCCTGCACATCAACACCTGCATGTTGTGACCGGTTGAATTACACTATGTCTGATGCATGCACGCCGTCTGTCTAGGCCAGTCAGCTCAAAGCTCCAAAAAGAAAATGAAAATGGTTCTTTTCTTCATACGGTCCTTAAAAACATGACCTTGCATTGTTAGACTCACATAAAATTCTTAAAAAATAATGTTTGGATTTTAAAAGAGACCATTACCAAAAAACCAGTCAAGTGCGAGTCGGACTCGCGCACCGAGGGTTCCGTACAAACCTGTAGGTATCCTCGGTTTATGTATAAGGTTTATGCTTATGAAATTAAATGTTTTTTTTTTTAATTTTTATATTTGAGTTGATTGAATGAAAGGTAAATTGCGGTTTACGATTTATGACGTATTAAAAAAAAACTACTTACTGGATCTCGTTCAAACCAATTTTCGGTGGAAGTTTACATGGTTATGTACAGTCACGAGTAATATTATGTATACACATAGCAAAATTCAAAAGCGATTTTCTCTTTAAATAGCGATTGCAACTTTGAGATAAGGTCTATTTCGTAATAGTGTGGGTTCCAAAATACTATGTTCGTAATAAAATAAAATTACAATCAGTACAATAGGAGAAAATCCCTTTTAAAAGTTAGTAAGTGTATACATATTCGTGCTCGTGACTGTACACCATATATTTTTTTAAGATTTATCATTCTCTTATTTTAGAAGTTACGGGGGGGGGACACACATTTTACCACTTTGGAAGCGTCTCTCGCGCAAACTATTCAGTTTAGAAAAAAATTATATTAGAAACCTCAATACCATTTTTGAAGACCTATTCATAGATACCCCACACGTAAGGGTATGATGAAAAAATTTTTTTTGAGTTTCAGTTCTATGTATGGGGAACCCCAAAATTTATTGTTTTTTTTTCTATTTTAGTGTAAAAATCTTGATGCGGTTCACAGAATACATCTACTTACCAAGTTTCAACAACGTAGCTCTTATAGTTTCGGAGAAAAGTGGCTGTGACATACGGACGGACAGACAGACAGACAGACAGACAGACAGACAGACAGACAGACAGACAGACAGACAGACGGACAGACAGACATGACGAATCTATAAGGGTTCCGTTTTTTGCCATTTGGCAACGGAACCCTAAAAATGCAAAAGTGTCTTTAAAGATCTACTGAAAATACACATTTAATTTCATATAGGTAGCGGCAGATAGTGAAAACTAAAGATAACAACAAAAACCTCAACTTTAATGTCCATTGGTGTGCTCAGAATTCATGCTGCGGTGCGCAGTAAATGTAAACTACGTATGATATCGGTGTAGCACTGTACAATGCAAAAGCAATGCCGATTCTAACTTTCATATTCAGATCTATCTTGAATCGCCTCAACATACGAACTTCAAGCTATTGCTATTTTAGCCATAACAACACAACGCCCATACTTCGTTCGCAGTGTCTTTTCCAAACATTTAAAGAAATAATTATTTGTTTTTCTACAAACAACTTTAATCTTGATTCGTAAAGTTCAGTTTACGCAACCAGCTTCAACATTTTAATGACTTTTTCAGATCGAATGTTTCAGAAATCGAATTATCTTACGACGGGAAAAGTTAATATTCTTTTAAGTGGAAAATCATCAATTGGAAACAAGGTTTTAAATACACTTTAGATACTTCAACATAGAACATAGAATATATGGCCGTCGGCTAGACATAGACCTAACAGACCAGACAAGCCGCAGTCCGATGTTGGTTGTTACCCAAATAATATATTCTGTTAATAAAATATCAGTATTATGATAAGGTATAATAATTAAACCTGAGCTCGTATCAAGCGATGGCTGGAGAATAGAGAGGAGAAACGGTAGACTCACTTGGTGTACGCAAAGTTGCTTATGTACAATTTTCTCGCTCATTATCACTGGGACAATAATTTAGTTGGAACAACCAGCTTATTGCACGTGACTCGACGGAATGCAGATCAAAAAGGTGATTGGAGTGGTACCACCGAAAAGCCGTCGACTGTGTGTGACCTTCAATCCCAGTTTTCCAAGTCATTGTGCATGACTAAAGGCTCGCCTATGGCCACAGTTCCATCGAAGGGATTTATTCATCAATAACCATAACAATAGTGGGGGGTGGTTAGTGCCTAGTATCCACCCCCACCAGCACCAGCAGCACCAGCAGTCATTAGCCACTAGCCATCATTATGCCGATAAGCCAGGCTTGGCAGCCTGATTCATCGACGTGATTTTGCTTGCATGTCGGTCTTCTACAAACTACACTTCGAAGAGTATGCTGAGGAACTCTACGACCTGACCGCACCATCACCCTTTTACTACCTGTCTTCCAGACGTACTGCAGAATACCACCCGCACTTTGTTGTCTCCCGAAAAGTCGTACTCAGTGCTTATGCTCCCCATTAAATATGCGGACAACCAAAGTGTATAACTTTCTACCAGCATCGTTGTTTCTTTTTACATTTAACCACTCTGCTTTTAACAGCCATCTTCTGGGCATGCTCCTCGCGGATCTCGTCCATCACTTTCCATCAGGCGTGATCGAGGTCAAGAACAGGCCAATTTAGCAATAAAAACTGAAATGTAAAGAAAGTCGGATCCTCTCTAGATATTTTAACTTTGTTCGTTTAGTAACTAAAATTTATTGTGCACTAGCTGACCCAGCGAACTTCGTACCGCCTCAGAATCAATAAATGTTATGTTAACTGATCCCACCAACACAAAGCAAAGAGCACCAAGTACCATATACCCATGTTAGACCAAGTTATGACAAACTGGTACTTTGAAGGCATAAAGCGTTTTCTAGCTAATAAACACCCATGTTAGGTGACTTTGTATTCTTAAATAAGTGTTCTTAATTTTTCTAATTTTCCGCGCATTTTTTAATTTTTTTCTTTCATAAGAACCTTCCCCTGACAATAACAAACACAACAACAAAAAAATAAGTGAAATCGGTCCAGCCGTTCACGCGTGATGGCGTGACCAAGGGAAATAGAGATTCATTTTTATATATATAGATGTTGTGGACTCCTATGAGTGAAGACGTTCACCTACTTCATACCTGGTAATGTCCATACTAAAATGTCTCTACGACTACACACGACCCCGGGTAGGTTTTAAAAGTCGTAAGAGCTTCTTACGCTCTACGCAGGCCATCCAGGATCAACAACCCAATGAGAGAATCAAATTGTGGGAAGACATGGATCCACCACCAACTTCGTTAAAGCCTAGATAAACTTGATTCACGGGCGTGACTAGCAATGGCGTTTATGAAAAGCTCTCAATCGATTTTTTATCCAAATATGCCGTTGCACACCCAGTGCAAGTGGGGAATTACTGACGCATAACACTAAGTGTGAGTAATCGGATCGTTTCTGATCGGACCGTGTTTCTTTACGGGAGTGTCCTAAGTGGTCGTTCACTTGCACTTTGTATATGTAAAGAATGCTACCGCCGGCCACCTACTGGGCATAAAAACCATCGGTAAAGAGTACCATCTAAATTGAAAAAAATAAGTCGATTATTTTTTTGTTTCTTTACTAAATATTCTAGCTTACTTTTCTTTTTTATGCTGGTGTTTTTGTAACAGTTCTTTTATACATTCTTTCATTTTTTTTTTTATTTTTACTTTCGTTTTTCAATGACCCTTTAAACTTAACCTACTGTTCTGAGTCTGCTATACATAATTTACGTAGGCGTCTGGATACAAAATGCTTAAGCGTAGGTTGTTATGATAAATTTTAAAGGAGCTCTACGTCTAAGAGCCTCGGGGCTCTTTAATAGTGTAAATTTTCTTTTCACAATGTTGAAACCAGTGTGTTTTTGAATGGCTTTGATCTATAAATAGGTAACGTGGCTTTGTACAAAGAGTTTAATTCAAAATTATGTTATTTAATCTAATATACGTGGTCGTATGTATTTTGGGTGTATTACAGCTAGGTTAAGGCTTATTTTGAAGAATATTATCTAAAGTAATGTTTCTTTTGTATGCGTACGTAACTAAGTTTGACTATATTGCGAATGTAATACAATTTTTAGATTAGATTGAGTTCGTTTAGTACTTCTACTCTAGTGAAGATACGCAGAACTACATTTCTTATTAGGAGAGCACTTTGTCTTGATACCTTGTATTTCTAGCATAATTTCGTGTACACTTGATCTTTGAGTTCAATTTGTTGTGCAAATTCGAATACAATGAGCCGCCAAAACTCCTCGCGCATATGTGGGAGTGGCGCGAGTAGGCAAAACGCGCGCTGGGGCGAAACTCGTCTGCCGCTACAAGTCACGGCACGGCGGATAGAGCTCCGGCGGAATCTCATGATGACATGGCGGGTACGATTGTTGCAACCCAGTGCTGGGCACGCCACTGTTGCGGTAGGGACTCTTCGAGGAGTGGCTAGAGACGCGCCACGGCATCCTCATGACGCGCGGCGATCGTTTATGACAGGCCAAACGGCAAACAGAAAAGACATTTCGTATTGGTACCTACTAAACCTACCAACTTACGTTGTCGAGCACATAAATATTTCAAACGCATGAAGACGGACTAGACATTTCTCTCACAATCTTTTGGATCATGAAAGCAAGTACAATACGCAATTGGGGTGCTGACTTGCGAGCTACGTCATTTTCAATGTAGATAATATTGAAATGTAATAGTTAACTTTACTGAAAATCTCATTCACCATCGCCATTTTTTCACCTAGAATCCACTACTGGACACCCCTAGAACCTCTATAATGACCATGGGCCACGTCCTGAAAAAAGCTTCCTTTATAGAAAATGTGTTTAAAAACATTACACACAACATACACTACACACTCACACCCACTCACTCCATCACATCCACACACTCACACCTACTCACTCCCTCACATCCACACACTTGCTTCCACATATACACTCACCCACCATTTTTGTTTTTTTGTTATTATTGTTATTATTATTTTTTCTTTCTTTTTCTCAATTATTTTGTAACTCTGTAATTAAACAATCCAGCCTTCAAAATGTTAACAAATTTTTGTCTTTAAATGTAACGGATCGAAGTAACTAGATCCCACGACACAGGGAATCCTAGTGTGGGATCTAGGGAACCACTGTAAATAACTATTAAGACAATAAATACTATTACTATTAAAATATACTCAACGTAGAATATGCTTCAAACGGCGAAGCTAACGCCATCTTTTATCTAAGGCTGAAACTAAATACCTACCAACATACGGCTACAGACTTTGATATGACTTGCAAAATAAACCCAAATACGATGCGATTAATTGCCTGTGGCATACCAAAAGTTGAAGCATAATTAGCCTATAATATTCCCACAGTTGGGATACAAGCTTTCTCTCTGTGAAAAGCCGTAATCCACTACGAGTTGTTAAATGTTACGTGTCTTCGAATTGATATGACGGTTTCCTCTCAATGTTTTCCCTTCACCGTTTTGAGAGCACTGGTGATGAAATCAAATAGCACACTAGTAGCTTCCACCACACTATGTTCAGAACCTTATTTTGTTGTTTATTTTGTCAATATGGTATTTCACAGGACAGCCTAAGAGGTGGTCGGCTGCTTAACCAGACTGTTCCGTGTTTAACCTAATAGATGAATTAGCCAGAACGTCAAGGTTGTGGAGTACGGTAAGTAATTAATTTTTGGAGTTTTGTGGTTGTTGTTAAATCTTAAACCAGGTAAACACAAAACATAACATCACGCCTTATTTCTCCTAAGGGTTGCGCAGAGGTTTACCTAGTACACATATATTTTGCAAGCTATACCGACATAGACCGAAGAATATGCCAAACTTAAGTGGCAGTGTGCAGGGCATGGTCGATGGGGACGAAAGGTTCTTGAGTGACGACCGTGTATCGGAAGATGTAGCGTTGGAATGCCTCCCACAAGGTGAGCCGATGGCATTGACCGAAGGCAGCAGGAATCCGCTGGACGAGGGAAGCACAAAACCGGTCGAAGTGGCAGCTGGCGCTATGTCCAGCAGTGGACGACTTTCGGCTGAAATAATGATGATGATGAATAGGGGCCGACCTTATTGCCGTCAAGCGTGCGCAAATCCAGACTCCAGGTTGCTACTGACAAATTCCAAAATTGGCAAGCTATAGAGTTCTCTACTATATTAGCATGCGTACAGAACATGCACATATTCAAAATCTCAAAGAAGAAGTTCAAGGCACCGAATTATCGAACCTTTGAACCCTACTCACTTTGTCACATATAAAAATACCGTGATAAATATGTCAATCCTTTTACCCTCAATGAGGCATCACATGTCATGTCGAGAGGAGACAAGTACTTTCATACCCCGTACGTACATCCGCAATGCGTAAAAGTCATTTCGACTTCAACATCAGTGTTCAAAAGAGCTCTTTGTCGATCAATGATGTAAATGATAGATGATATCTGTCCGGAATAATTTCGTGAAATTATTAAGTACTCTCGTCCTCATCATGAGTTCGTTCCGTTTTGAATAATTGCGATCGTCGAATAAAATAGGGTCATTCTTTGGTGAAATTTTGACGGGTGACGGAATTTGATTGATTGGGCCTGTTGGGCTGTATTTTATAGGGTAAATTAAATAAAACAAATTGCATTCTCTGCTGAAAGAAATCCTCTCGGAAGATATTACATTTTTGCCTAGAAATATCACAATCAAATCATGCAATTATCATTTCAGACAAAAGCCGTCCACTGCTAGACATAGGCCACCCCCAATCTGGGAGCGTTTGCCATAATCACCACACTTGGCAGGCGGGTTGGCGATCACAGTATGTTGGTAAAACGCTGCTGCCCATTCTCTAGTAAGTCCTTTAGTCACCTCTTACGACACCCACGTGAAGACATAGGATGGTGCTATTCTTTACACCTGACACCATACGGAACAATGATACAATACGCAAACCTCAAACAAGGCAAAATGGCGTATAAGCCAATTTGCATGAATGCCTTTTTTTTTGTATAGGCGTCTGGCACAAATTAAATTTATTTGTAGGTAGCTCGACATCTGCCAAAATACACAATTGACACGTTTTGAATTGTAGGCAAAAAAGTTATGATCGCTGCAAGTACTAAAGCCAGCAAAATGATAAAAACTGATTATGAAAAAAAAACCTTATTTAAGTATGTTTCCATGTTTGCATATTTTTCCAATACACTACACTCATGCACAAAGATTTACTCTATTAAATTGGTGCCCTAAAAATGTTCTATCCATCCAAAAAATCGACAGCTCTATTCAAATAAACCAATATCGAGTGCCGCACTGGAAAACGAATCGAAAACAATAAGGTAAGGACTTATAAAATTGAAAACGAAAAATACGCGACGCCGAAACTATTTTTTATTCATTCAAATTTTTAAATCCGTATCGGAATGGCCGAAACATCGAAACGTCAGTCGATCTAACTCTAAATGGAAACTATTCTACGAGCAGCGTGTAGTTCAGCTCAGAGGGGTAATTGCGTGGGCACGCCACAATTGCGGCGGTAAGTCCCCTCTTTGAGGAGTGGATAGAGAGGCGTCACGGCGTCCTCACCTTCCGCCTGACGCAGGTTCTCACCGGGCATGGGTGCTTCGGTGGGTTCCTGTTCAGGATAAAGCGGGAGGATACGTCCGGGTGTTTCCATTGCGAGGATCATCTGGAGGACACGGTGGAGCATACGGTGGAGGTGTGCCCTGCCTGGGCGGGGCACCGCCGTGTCCTCGTGGAGTCGATCGGCGGCGGCGACCTCTCGCGTCCGGCTCTGGTGCGAGCCATGGTACGGAGCGAGAGGGAATGGGAAGCCGTCACCTCCTTCTGCGAAGCAGTAATGCTCGCGAAGGAGGAGGCGGGGCGCGTGAGGGAGTGGCAGTCTCTGCGCCCTCACGTCCCTAGCCGCCGCAGGAGGAGACGCCCCGGACGTCGGGAGTCAATAGCGGACTCCCGGCCACCGTAGGCGCGAGCTTGCGGGTGGTGAGCAATGGGTAGCTCGCCGCCCGGTAAGGACCAAGCTCGGGTCGACGGCGCGCAGTGTTCCACGCGCGCCTCAAAGAGATGTCAGCAGCAGTGTAGGGGTCTACTAGGACCGATGCCTGCCGGGGTCGCGTGATTGTTCGAAAGAGATACCGTGACCCTGGCACATGGGCAACTGATGGAACACGGGTGGGTTTTAGTCAGTAAAAGTCTGACACGCCCTCCCGCTCCGCCCAGAGCGGGAGAAGTCATTTGATGATTTCCCATCCTGAAAAAAAAAAAAAAAAAAAAAAAAAGGGGTAATTGCGGAACTTTTTATCAGTAGGAATTGGTTTAATATTGGTAGTTAAACAACATTCATTGCGTTATTTGCGTTGCTGAGCCGAGAATTTATTGGAACAAATGACGCAATGGTTTAGAAATAATCTTCAATCCCATTCAGATTCTGATAAATTGTGCGTTTCGCAATTAGGGTGCAGGATTACTGTCCAGTTAATACGTGAGTGGATAGCGACGGAACGCAAAAAAATTGTCAACAATCGGCAAAATTCAAAGACCATTAGAAAATTTGTTTGTACGGTTTTCCATCGAAATATAAGTGATGATGCTGCGTCATCCTATCCTACTAATATTATAAATGCGAAAGTTTGTATGTATGGATGTTTGTTACTCTTTCACGAAAAAACTACTGAACGGATTTGGAGGAAATTTGGAACACAGTTAGTTTATAACCTGGATTAACACATAGACTACTTTTTATGCCGGTATGTAGTACGTTCCCGCGGGATATTTTCCGACCTCCACGCGGGCGAAGCCGCTGGCAAAAGCTAGCACTACATAAATGTGCTGCGTACTTCACGTACACCGAAATTACCAATAAAGCAATCAGTTTGAATTTCGAAAAGTCGAAACAAAACCGAATTAGACATTTCAAGGATGTTTGTTGTTTTAATAACATCCCTTCTTTGTCTTACAACACATAAAGAAAGGAATCGCCTCACCTGCGAAGATGTTATATAGTTTTTTAGTCTTGCTCACACCTATAGACTTCTTCTTATACACTGAAACCAAACCTGAAGGTGCTTCCTCGTTAGATTAATAACCACGTATCTTGAGTTGCCTCTTGTCTCAGGTCCAGCTAAGTAGGTACATAGGTATAAGTTGCCCCCACTAAGTTTTCGAATTGACAGTGACAGTGATCGAAACTGAACCATAACGCTCGGGTCTGTGCCACTGAATATGGTATACTCGGCTCCAGTCGGTCGGTGACTATAAATAAATAATCTTTATTTCAGACATGAACAGCCGAGACCTATGGATAGTAGAGTAGTAGACATATGGATAGGTTGTATAGTGATGGGTTAGTAACAGAAAGTATTTACAGTCTGTACCTATAAGTAAGGACACAAAATACAATTAACTCATCGAATGCCGTAATTAGAGATACATTAGAAAGACAATTGCTTATGTCGAACTGTGTAACTTAAGACATTCAAAAGGTTAAATTGCCTTAGCCCGCCCTCGAGCCTCAATACCCATAGGTACATCAAAGGCATGACGTTATGTAGTGACTATACTCAGCGCTAAATCGCGTATACTCGGCTCTAGTCGTCGTAAGTTTTTACTGCTGTCGTGTGATCTTAAGTTAAGTACTAACATTTTTTTCCAGCTTACCAAAATCTATCGCAAAATGCTGGACGACCATAGTGAAACCCAAAAAAATATTACATTCCCAACCTCTCTATTTACTTGTGCAAATAAAATGATACGATTCCACGTATGTTTATAATAACGCAAGTACATGATATGGCGGTTAGAGGTACGCGATATTAACAGAAAACTCCGAATACTTTCTGAGGGCTGGTATTTTCATCACTGCAATATTGAGAGCATGAAATACGAAAAAAACGCGGGCCGTACCGTACGACATTTTTTCACATTATTTTTGATGCATTTTTGTTTTACGTTTGGGGAAATCTAACTAATATTATAAATGTGATAGTTAGTATGTTTGGATGTTTAAACGTTTATATGTTTGTTACTCAATCACGCAAAACGGCCAAACGGATTTGAATGAAATTTGGAACACAGATAGTTTATGACCTAAATTAACACATAATTTGGCTTTTTATCCCAGTAGTACGCACCCATGGGATATTTTCCGACCTCTACGTGGGCAAGGCAGTTGGTATAAGTTAGTCAATTAATAAATCGTGTGGGGCGTGGCATTTTATACATTTTAGTATCAGCTACCTCGTAGGTTCAGTGGTCGCAACCGCTACTACTGAGCATAACGTTCCTGGGTTCGGTCCTCGGATCGAGCTAAGTGTTATTTGCTTTTTCCATGTGGAATTTCTCAGTAGCAGCCAGAGTCTAGAATTGTGCCCGGTTGGTGGCAATGACCTCGCCCGCTATTACATGGGACTTCATTAGTGCCGAGTATCGGCACATACACATGTGTGCCGATATATAATGCAGGCGCGATGTTATGTTATATTAACAGCCAGTAGGGACTGGTTATCTCGCAGCTGCCACGGCTTATTTTAATTTCTGAATAGTTGTTCAAATTTTGTTTTAATTATGGACGCTACTTAATGTGCATGTTTTTTTGTACATCGTTCTCATATTTATAATTTTAAAATAACATTCTTAACACACTTTTATGAATATATTTAATTTAAAATAGTGTCAATTTTTCGGAGTTTTCTATCCGTTCTATTTCATAGGTACCTACTACGCTTTGGAGTGGGCCACTACACAACACCAATTACAAACAATTCACAAGTGTTTGCAATTGGTTTATTTGAAATAAATGCTTTGAGTTTACGATGCGGTCACCAAAGTGTAAACATGGGTCTTTTCATATTTCCGCTCCAAAATTGTCAGTCTCTCATTTCGACTTTTGAAGTATAAAGAAGGAAATAGGAATGAAATAGAGAGGAAAAAAATCAAAATACTCCATGGTTTCTCTAAGTATGTTACAATTTAAAGCCCACCATGATCAGCGTACTTACAGATTTTTAGAAAATCACACGCTGGAGAAAACTTCTGAAAAACAAGATACCTACCTGCTGAAATAATCGTGAAGTTAGTGTGTGAACGATTAACATAACAAATGTTAATAAATATAAATTTATTGAATTAAATAAAAGTAATTATTTGCACAGATGTGGCAAAAGTTTGGATGTAAAATTGAGAAATTAATTCAAGGTTCAAAACTTACTGGACTGTAAAAGATAATGGTTATAAAACAATGTTAAATGTTCTATTGACTCCAGCACCCTAATTTGAATCGTTTGAGCTACCCTAATTTGCTAATACATTGCTTCATTTGTGCGAAAGTTTTCTGCTCAATAACGTAAATAACGCAATGTATGCTGTTGAAGTTAAAGCCATTTTTACTTTTAGTGTATTACACGACTACCCCGCTGGGCACGTGGGTAAATTATAACAACCGCACGTGTCGATTGAACATTTAAACTACGCTTGCCGCAGTCGGTTCGTGAGTGGATGGAATCCATCACATATGGACACCCGCTTGCTTCAGCAAGCACTTTAAGTCCTTGGTACTGTTGTTCCTAAATCTTTGAAAGTCGTTACGTATCATTAGAAGCCCAAATAGTGAGACAACCAGTCCTACCTAGGGAGAGGGAGAACACAACCTCCCTTCCAATCCATAAAATAGTGACCGGGCGCCGGAGGGCGCGGAACGATCTCTTACCGCCTTAGGGTGAGGTCTGCAGACCACAAACTTGGGGAGTTTGTTGCCTGAACAGTGAAAGGCCCGAGACGGCAGCGCGCCGTGTTCCGCGCGTGCGTCTTTAGAGGAACTGTAGCCGTTTGCGGTCGTTGAGGGTGACAGGGCCCGCATAAATTCATGTGGGCCAAAACCTGGCCGGGGGAGCGTGATAAAATGCGCAAGCACTCCAGAACCCCGGCTAAAGGTAGCAGCAGAACACCGTATGGTTTAGTCAGTAGGAGTCTGACAGACCCTTCCACCCACCCTAGGGTGGAGGACATCCATGAGGATGTCTATACGAAAAAAAACCGGCCAAGTGCGAGTCGGACTCGCGCACCGAGGGTTCCGTACAAACCTGTAGGTATTCTTGGTTTATGTATGAGGTTTATGCTTATGAAATTAAATGTTTTTTTTTTAATTTTTATATTTGAGTTGATTGAATGAAAGGTAAATTGCGGTTTACGATTTATGACGTATTAAAAAAAACTACTTACTGGATCTCGTTCAAACCAATTTTCGGTGGAAGTTTACATGGTTATGTACATCATATATTTTTTTGAGTTTTATGATTCTCTTATTTTAGAAGTTACGGGGGGGGGACCCACATTTTACCACTTTGGAAGCGTCTCTCGCGCAAACTATACAGTTTAGAAAAAAATGATATTAGAAACTTCAATACTATTTTTGAAGACCTATTCATAGATATCCCACACGTATGGGTTTGATGAAAAAAACAATTTTGAGTTTCAGTTCCAAATATGGGGAACCTCAAAATTTATTATTATTTTTCTATTTTAGTGTAAAAATCTTGATGCGGTTCACAGAATACATCTACTTACCAAGTTTCAACAGCGTAGGTCTTATAGTTTCGGAGAAAAGTGGCTGTGACATACGGACGGACAGACAGACAGACAGATAGACATGACGAATCTATAAGGGTTCCGTTTTTTGCCATTTGGCAACGGAACCCTAAAAAGGGGGTACCGTGTTACCCAGTATCTAACTGGGTTATAGAGGTCAGATAGGCAGAAAAACGAATATACAGTTAGACTGAAGGTCGACCCCAATATAGTTGGGAATAAGCTAAGCAGATGATTGTTCAATATTCTTTTGACAACGTTGTGCTGCAAAGACAATTTTTCGAGTCTTAATTAAAGTTTTTTAACAAGACGTGGTGATCAAAATGAATTATTAATAAAAGGTTGTTACTAGAACAATACGTTTATTACATCTGTTTCATTGTTATATTATTCGATCGTTTCTTCTGGGTTTGCATCGAAGGGTTCAATATATGAGTCAGTTTCTATTCCACCTGAAAAATAATAAAAAATGTTATACAAATATCTTTGTATGTTCATTTAACTTCCTATATGATGAAAGCCTTCGAATTTCATTTATTGCATTCATTATTGTGTATAGGTGGTGGGTATTAATAAAAAAGAAACAAATTATGGACCCTGTCAGACACAGCAACAATTTAAAAACGAAAGTAGAACAGAGGAATTCTTAATGTTCGTCTGCATTGTTAACAACAATATTGGTAATGTTGGTAATCATGTATTTTACTATATTAAACCAGCTTTTGCCATTGGAAATTATAGACCTTTCGTGATCTATAATATTATTTACTAGCTTTTGCTGGCGGCTTCGCCCGCGTATTATACTTGTAAGCCTTCCTCTTAAGTAAGTATCGGCGTACATATCGACAATTAAAAGGTAATAGGGCATAAGCGCCATTACGGTCGAAAATGACTTATGAATTCCATCCTACTTAAAATTTTCTGGTTTTTCGAGTGCGCTTACTCCCATGGCTCTACGATGTCTTTCCATTTTCACGATATGGCAAAAAACAAAAAAAAATGTCCATTTTTCTACAATTTCAAACTTTAAACCGCTCTCCTGAACAATTTGGTTTTTGTCGCTTATACCCTATTATGTTTTAAGAGTCGATATATTCTTATGGCTTATTTGTTTTATATATTTGGTATTATTACAATTTGTAGATGGATTCATTATTAGAATAAGTATTATATATGTACTTATACTTTTGTACTACATCATCGTCTGCCATCAATCGTCATTATTATTCAATCTTTGCGGCTTTTGAAAACATTGAAAAATTATCTTTACTCAGTGATGTTAAGTGAGTTTATTGATTTGTTACGCTTTCACGCTTAAACGGTTGAACGGATATAGATGAAATTTGGCATATGGGCAAATCTTGATCTGGGTTTGGACATAATTTATTTCTTACATTACAATGGTAGTAAGTTTCTGTGGGATAATTTTCGACCTCCACGCAAGCAAAGCCGAGGGCATAAACCAGCATCGAATAAATCTGTACTTTTAATATTATAAATGTAAAAGTGATTCTGTCTGTCTGTTATGCTTTTACAACTAAGCTACTGAACCGATTCCAATGAAATTGGTACGGGGTAAGTTTGAACCCCAGGAAAGGACATCGGCTTATTTTTATTCCACGACTGCGTCTGTGTCCGTGATAACCGACATTTACACGGACGAAGTCGCGGGCAAAAGCTAGTCAACAAAATATATTTTTCATCCCCCCATCTCGGAAAGAGTATTTTTGCCCTTCGATATCTGAGTGCAAAAGCCGTTTTTATCCGCTAGGGGATAAAGTAAATTGAATTTAGAACATCGTGTGCACTAAGTTTGTAATCATTAAAAAACATCATTAAACCTATTTACTTCTACCTCCATGGTGCCGAATTTATCATACAACCTTTTTGTAATTTGTTAAAAACTCAGACTCGGAACCTTATTGGTGTTCTTTTTTTAATTTACTTTGCGCGCCCCATTTTTTTTTCACGTCACTAACAAAAATATTACACTCTACTTAGGCAGCTGTAGCAACTTTACTTTCAATTTTTCTTAATTATACCTAAGTATTATTTGAAATAATTTAAAGATAATTCTGTAATACTTACCTATCATAATGTAGTACCTAATAAATATTAATACCTAAACTGAAATAAAAGTATATTGTGATTGTAAATGCTTTTTTTGCATTTAGTCATTTCCTCGCTGAGGTGGGATGAAAAGTTACGTGTTGCACTCGAGTGCAAAGATTTTTCACCTCGTGCTCTTTTGATTCCCTCGCTAATGCTCAGGATTCTAATTTTTGAATCACTCGCTGCGCTCGTGATTCAATTTTAGAATCCTTCGCTTGCTCGGTCATCAAAATTGAGCACGCGGTTAAAAAGCAACTTTGCACTCTTGTATAACAAATAACTATTTCTTTTTATGAGTCTACAATGTCACATTGCTGCGCCAAGGTCTCCATTTCATTTCATTTTCGCGCTACGCATCTAGGTCACCTCGCCACCTCTTTCTGAGTCGCTAATAAACTACTTAGGGAACCCAAATCAACTGAAGTTACTACTTACCATGGAACGCTTCTACAACTAATCTGCATAGAATTAGAAGCAGAACTATGAATCCCAAGAATTTTTGGTGCATCTGCAAGTAAAAGAATTTTGGTTAAAACAACCTCATATTTCAGGAGAAGATGAGGTTACGTACGCTATAGTACGTAGTAACATTAGCCAGGACCGTAGCTTGGCTTGTTGACCAAAATATATTGTAACGTATAGCTAATAGCGTAATCAGCCGATATTGTTCACACTGATATGATATACACGCCTTCTATTGGTCAGAAGGAGTGGGCCGTAATCCACCACACGGACCCAGTGCGGTTTAGTAGATGTCACATGTCTTCGATTTTTTTGTTCTAGAACATACCGGTTTCCTCACGATGTTTTCCTTCACCGTTTGGGAGCAGTAGTGATGAAATAATTTACACAAAGTAAAGCTATGGCCTACAATTCGTAAGTCACTGGGTCATCACTGCTCTCATCATATTAGTGATGGAACACTGATATTGCTTTGCTGACCTTTGGCAGTTTTTAAAATAAACTACGCAACGATAGCAAACACCAAACATTAAAATAATATTACCTTATTTTATTAAAATACGTCCAACAGCAATAACAGGAACGACTCGCCCGAAATTCAAATGAATTGTGTTGAGGCAATACAAAATGTTTTTGTAAAAACGAACTTTATTATCACAGGTGAAAATAATTTTGTTTAAATTGAATATTTTATGCTAATACGCAGTGTGAACAGGTTGGAATGTTGAAAATAAATTGATAAGTTATTCGACACTACGATATTGGCGTCCATTTTATCCTTCACCACTTAAACAGAAATAGAAGGATTCTTATATCTACTAACAACAGACCGCAAAAGGAAAAGTGACGATTTAAAACCGGCTAACCAAATTACGTTGTAACATGATGAATTTTAGTTCACCGTAGTTGCGTCGAAGATTAACATCTCGCAGGTCAACCTATGAGGTTGTCGGCTGCTTATTTGGACTTGCCTGTGGCTACCTTAATAAATAAAGGCCTCCAGCCAGGGCTTAAAAAACTTAAAACTAGAGCGACTACTCGCTGAGAGTACCCCCTGTGGGATACGGACCTTGGCTTAGGGCATCGCTGGTCGCCCCCGGTGGGCTCCCACATTGTCGAGGCGGGGGGACTCAATAGCCGTGGCTTGGACACCCACATAATAACCCAATAAATTCAAATCTTTTATAAAGCGTAAATTATGTCAGAAAGCCTATTATACTGTTAAAGACTATATTGAGGATAAAACGGCCTGGGATTGAGCTGCTCCAATAAATCTACACTGAATGTTGTTTTTTTATTATTATTTTCATTTATTTATTTTCATACATATTAAGTATATTTTTAAATATTTTTACAAAAATTTTACAAAAAACATTTAAAAATATAAATTTTTTTATTATTATTATTTTGCTATTTTTACTCTTTTTTTTATTATTTCACATGACATGAATATGAATTGTATAAATATTACTTTTATATATACAATGACATGAATATTTACTTTGTAAAGTATCGTATTGTTTTAATTATTGTGAATGTGAAGACTATGTGGGTCTTTTTAGGGTTCCGTTGCCAAATGGCAAAAAACGGAACCCTTATAGATTCAGACCAAGTCCATTCAAGTCCAGAAATACCATTTCAGTCACCAATCTACATGATCTTCACATGATGTGAACAAGATTATGTCTGGACTTTAAAACAGACTGTGACCTCTGAGTTTGTTTCGGCCTTTCTTCTCAGAGTAGTCAGTTAGGAAACACCGAACTCATCTAGTTTAAAAAAATATCATTAACATGTAATAGTGTTTGTACAAACCTACTTACAGAAATAAAATCATTTATCATTTATCACAGTGAAGCTAAAAAGAACCCGAGGAGGGGCCGTTCGTCAGGTCTTTTGCTGCCAAAGCAGACGACGTAGCGGCCCACACATAGGTTGCGGTGTCGTTTGGGCGACATCGTAACGAAGGTCGGCCGCGATCTAGTATTTGATGCATCGCGGCTGCTGCGCCCAGCACGCCGGTTGTTTGCGGCCCAGAGGGTCATGGCCATCCGTTTAATACGGGGATACTGCACGGTCTCGTGCGAGGCGGCGATCCTCCTTGCCGGAGTGCCGCCATGAGATCTGGAGGCAAAGGTCCTCGCGCACATGTGGGAATGGCGCGAGGAGGCGAAACGCCGTGGCGAAACTCCGCTGCCGCGACAAATCGCGGCACGGCGGACAGAGCTCCGGTGTGATCTCATGGTGACATGGCGGGTACGATTGTCGCAACCCAGTGCTGGGCACGCTACAATTGCGGCGGTAAGTCCCCTCTTTGAGGAGTGGATAGAGAGGCGCCACGGCGTCCTCACCTTCCGCCTGACGCAGGTTCTCACCGGGCATGGGTGCTTGGTGGGTTCCTGTTCAGGATAAAGCGGGAGGATACGCCCGGTTGTTTCCATTGTGAGGATTGTCTAGAGGACACGGTGGAGCATACGGTGGAAGTTTGCCCTGCCCGGGCGGAGCACCGCCGTGTCCTTGTGGAGGCGATCGGCGGCGGCGACCTCTCGCGTCCGGCCCTGGTGAGAGCCATGGTACGGAGCGAGAGGGAATGGGAAGTCGTCACCTCCTTCTGCGAAGCAGTAATACTCGCGAAGGAGGAGGCGGGGCGCGTGAGGGAGAGGCAGTCTCTGCGCCCTCACGTCCCTAGCCGCCGCAGGAGGAGACGCTCCGGGCGTCGGGAGTCGATAATGGACTCCCGGCCACCGTAGGCGCGAGCTTGGTAAGGATCAAGCTCGGGTCGACGGCGCGTAGTGTTCCACGCGCGCCTCAAAGAGATGTCAGCAAAACTGAAGGGGTCTGATAGGACCGATGCCTGCCGGGGTCGCGTGATTGTTCGAAAGAGATACCGTGACCCCGGTACATGGGCAACTGATGGAACACGGGTGGGTTTTAGTCAGTAAAAGTCTGACACGCCCTCCCGCTCCGCCCAGAGCAGGAGAAGTCATTTGATGATTTCCCATCCAAAAAAAAAAAAAGCATCGCGGCTGAGGGTTGGAAGCTGCGGCGTAAGAGGAGTGCCGGTATTGAGGTGCACTGCTCTCCCTACCTTCCGTGGCCTGAACGGGGTCGCCACCGTCTGATGGCGGACGCCATGGAGCCACAGGGGCGAAGGAGTGTTGGTATAGCGTTGGCCACTCTCCCTATCTCCTGCGGCCAATAAATGGTAGACAGCGGGGCCACAGTCCTGACCCCTCGCAGGGTGACCATGGGTGCCATATCGGTCGTCTGGCGTCCATGTGCTTATTGGTCCCCGGGGTGGTCACGGCGTGCTATGTGTGTTCTGGTGCGCCGTAAATTGGGGTATCTTATTCCCCAGAGGAGGGTCCGGTGACGGACAGCCGTGGCGGGTTCGCGGAAGACTTACGTGTATTCTTTACGTCCGGTACCGTGTCGTGCCGGACGTAAAGAATAGCACCACCCCATTTCTTCCCGTGGGTGTCGTAAGAGGCGACTAAGGGACTTACTAGAGAATGGGCAGCAGCGTTCTCTATGCATTTTACCACCATACTGCGATCGCCAACCCGCCTACCAAGCGTGGCGATTATGGCAAATCCCCCCCAAGTCGGGGGAGGCTTATGTCCAGTAGTGGGCGTCTTTCGGCTGAAATGATGATGATGATGACTTCGAAAGTCATAATAAATCATCGCTCTTGAATTTTCTCGAGTCAATTCCATTTTCTCAACGACTAAACAAGTTTGACAAAACCTTGTAACAAGACCGAGAATCTTTTTTTAAATAAATAAATAGTATTCGATTTTTAAAACCAAGGAGTTTTCAATTGATCCCAGAGTAACGTGGTCGTTGAACATAACCTGAGTTTGGTCCGAGATCATCCAAAGGCCGATGTGTACAGAAGAATCAACTAGGCCGTCCAGCAGATCAGCATCTGCTGCAAGTCATGCAAAGATTTTGCCAGTATGACGATCTCAAGTGTGAGATGAACTCGCCGTCCACGTCCTGCCCAGTTCAACATCTTAAACACATCCTCCAATACGTTAAATTTCGGGGAAATTCCGTCCATTTGTCTCACACCTCGTCGCAGGGGGATATGTTCAGTTCGCTGGACCTGAGTTTGTTTGGTAGCATATAATATTATTGCTGCTGTAGAATCGTATACCGACGTTTCCAAGAAAACGAAAACACGAAAACGTAAAATATGCCACGTGCCCAAACACGACATTCGCCGCATTGGACCAACGCATTAAACCATCCCCAACTAGAATGAGCAAAACAAAACAACACCTTTTATTCAACAACTCGTATGCTTAAATAAGTCAATTTCCCCGAAAATTTGAAAGTAAAAGATTACAAAGGACTTTGAATTAAATTGTATTTACATAATTTAAGCAACGCAGGTGCTGAGAACTCTGAAAGGGTAGAAAAAGTTGGGCACACGCGCGGTTGCCCCTTTTAATTCAAGCGTCTGTCGTGAAGTTGCTTAGGCAACGTTTGTACTTTGTAATTTTTTGGCCGACGGACGCTGTAAACAGAGGGTTATGAGTTTAGAAGTGAAAGTGTATTGTGTGTACGTGAGGAGTTTTGTTAACTCTTGTTTAAATAGCTTTTGGTAGTTGTAACTTACGTTAACATTATGGTATGGTTGTGCCTAGACTGCCTAGCTTTTCATAATATGCACGTGTTACCACGATAGTAAAACAGTTTATCTAATAGAGTAGATTAAAAAATAAAATTTCATTTTAAAACGAGTTTATATTTTTATACTTTATAAACACTAAGTATACCGAAATTTAAAAATAGAATCATAGTATAACACTTTTTCTGAAACAAAATAATGTTATATTTTTTTTGACCAATACGATACAATGCGGGCGGCGAGCAATGGGTAGCTCGCCGCCCGGTAAGGACCAAGCTCGGGTCGACGGCGCGTAGTGTTCCACGCGCGCCTCAAAGAGATGTCAGCAAAACTGAAGGGGTCTGATATGACCGATGCCTGCCAGGGTCGCGAGATTGTTCGAAAGAGATACCGTGACCCTGGCACATGGGCAACTGAAGGAATACGGGTGGGTTTTAGTCAGTAAAAGTCTGACATGCTCTCCCGCTCCGCCCAGAGCGGGAGAAGTAATTTGATGATTTCCCATCCAAAAAAAAAAAGGCAGCGTTCGGAGAGCTACGCAATATCTTTTCGTCCCACATACCGCAATGTCTCAAAACGTTTCACTTGTTTAAACTAAATGTCTCGAAACCAGTGTGTGTTGCTAGTAGTGACCTATGGTAGTGAAACGTGACAGCTCACTGTGGGTCTTATTAAAAGGCTGAAAGCCACCCAAAAAGCAGTGGCGAGAGCTATGCTTTGAGATTTTCTACGTGATTGAATCAGAAATAAAGAGATTCGCAGGCGAACCAAGGTAACCAACGTGTCCCGAAGAATTGCCAAACATAAGTGGCAATAGGCTCCGTAGTGTTGGAGCTCCTCCCACAAAGTGGACCGATGATCTTGTGAAGGTCGCAGGAATCCACTGGATGCGGGAAGTTCAAAAATTTAATTTTCGAAGCTGGTGGCAAAAAACAACAACACAAAACCATAGACACCGACTTCCCCAAATTAAAGTATTTTTCACTATTGACTTAGAGTTTTTTTTAGAAAGTCGGTTGTTTTTTTATGTAATAAACTTTTCTGGCATCTTAATGACAAATACTAGTGAAAACTATAGATATTCACGACGGCCATTAAATTATGACGGAACCACTTTCCTAGGAAACCTAAGCCTACTAGGTACTGAAAACCAGCAGTTATATGTTGTGTTATAAAAAAAACGGTACTTATAAATAATAAAATTCTATCTCAGGCAGAACAGTGATTAATAGTGAAATATACCTACTCGGTAAGTATAAATATCTGCTCTCTATTGTGTCACCGCTATATATTGCATAACACAGTTCCCTTACTTGTTAGAAAACAGCCACATTTCACGATAGTTTTCGAATTTCACAAGGGGAATACCAACTAAATAAAACCACATTTCTATCTTGAAATTTCAGGGCAATGTTACCGGTTTATTCCTTAAAGATAAATTACAATTTCTTCAAAATTATTTCTTGTTCGGTGATTTCCTCTTAAGACGCAAATATTTCTCAGAATGTTTTTACCTAGGTTCTATCCGATCCATAAATCTAGTTAGTAAAGAAGCCTTATCGTTTCTAACTTCGATTCGTTAAGAATTAAACAAGTGAGCTCTAAGAAATACACCTATAAAAGGTCCTGAATGAGCAAATCTTTGAAATTGATTGCCTTTTTCTCAATGTAATGGAATTGTAGGTGTATCTTGGTCTATAAATTTATTAATACTCCCGTCTCGTCAAAAGTACGTGGCGAATTTCAATGAGATTTTATTTAGAACTAAATCATAAAGTAATGCTATTCTGTGAAGCTTCGACTTGACTTTGGCTTGACTTCGACCATAGAATTAAACCCTTTTGTAAAATAAAAAAAAATTGCGGTATGGTGGATGTAATAAACATGATTAAGTAGTCATAAAATGGCATAACATCATGCATTGTCTCTCCGTTGGCGAAGGCAGAGGTGTACCAATAATACATCCACATTTTGCCAGTTATGTTGTAGTTCCTTTTCATAGGAGGCGACCCTATTAGCATCAACTGGTAATAAATCCAGACTCCGGATTGCTACTGAAAAAACCCAAAAAAACCTAATAACACTTTGCCCAAACCGAGAATCGAACCCTAGACCTCAGGCTCAACAGCCTTTGAGACCACTGGACCAGTTGCAGTCACAGACGAAACATACCTACTGAATTGTTTTAAAGTACCTCTACATAAAACAAAAGTGACCTCCCAGTAAATACTGTAACTTAAATTTGAATAACTAAATACTAAAGTTCAAATAAATCGAATTGGAAGCCGGGAAACATTTTAATTCAAGAAATGGCAAGTTCTGCCAACTCGAGCGGGAAACGTATAAACATAGCAAGACGTTGTTTAGACAAAAGATAAAAGATAAGGGAAGGAAGTTGTAAGCTGGTTGTTTCTTGCGATAACGTTTTATGCGGCTCTCCTCTCGACCCAATATAAGTTTCTGTCCTATCTCGAATGAGCCCGGCGACACTGCTAGCGAGAAGTGTTGGATGCGAGAAATAATAATATTTCTTTAGCTAAAATTTTGATACTATAAATGTTTTCGAGAAAATTTCATATCTTTTAAGTTACGTGATAGCAAACTAACATGATTAAGTAAATTATACCGCTACCAAAAGTACAGGTTCTGTAATGGTACTTAGCAATTCTCGCCATTACAGTACCAAGGTTCCGGTTTCAGATGGGTACTTGTACCCAGTTTTAGGTACCCGGTGCGTACCACTAATCTCATATTTATACGACCTATCTCGCACGGTTGGTTGCACCTTGATTTTGTTAGACGAGGCCAGAAGAAAGATACTATTTCAAAATCTCTTGGTAATGTCAAGTTCCAAAGTAAAGCTAGCTAGTCATCAAGGTGGGTCAAAGGATACTTGCAGTACACGTACCCATCACGTGAACGATATTTGACCCAAACATTTTCAAAATAATAACCCAGAAGATTCATTCATCAGCTCAAACAAACAAGCAACATTGCACCAAATATGCATCAAGTCATCCTAGATTCCCGAAATCCGGAACACTTAACACAAGAGCAACATGGCAAGCCAGCAAGTTTAATTTATACGTACCAGCAACTCTGCTCCGTGTATGCCAGCCATGATCCGACGGAGATTATGCAAGTTTGCAAATAGTTGACGGGCTATGCACTTACTCGGTAACTTTGAGTAATTGAAAACTGTCCAAGTTGGCCAGCCCTGCGCCTGAACACTTGAGTGCATTCACTGGTAACACAAATATTGGAGCTAACTCGTTTATATTGGGTGGGAAGTTTTGTAGGGTCCGGAGTGTACTAGTTAGATAGTGTTATTTTTAACCGTAGGGCTAAGTCACGCTAAGATTTGTCTTGTACAGGCGCAAATACAAATTGCCTTACATTTACGTAAAAGGAGCTTGTGTCTAGTAAAACAGTCACACCGATCGTCGGATCAGGTAGTGCTACGCTTATCGCGGATGTGCAAGTAGATGGGTGATCATTTTTATATACCAAGACCCCTCCGTGCCTCGGAAATAAAAATTGTTTTTTTTTTTTTTAACAAGATGTGAACAACAAAGCAAGTGGTAGGAGAGTCCTTTTAAGCAAACAATTGCCTGTCTTAAGACACTACACACTTCCGCAACTTAGAAAAAATTATGTACATACAATCCAGTAGGTATTTACTATTTATACATATAAATTCGACATGGTAAATTACAAAATTAAAAAGAGAAATTTAAACAGTTTTGTGTATGTTACAAGTGAGTTGAGTATGTGTGATATGTGTGTACACCCCGTATGTGTATGTGTGGTGTGTAAGTGTACATGTGTACATAGGAGTAAGTGTATGCATAAATAATAATAATAATAATAATAATAAAAGCTGGCAACACTGTGTTGACAAGACGTCTTGTATTCCTTATTGTAGAAAAAAATATATATTTAACGCAAATTAGGAAAAACTGTACAATAGAAAAGAAATCCTCGACCTTTAAAACCTTCCGGAATTATAAAAACTACAAAAATCACCATAATGTAAAAAAAACACAAGTTAAAACAGCCGAATCGGGGGTGACATCTGTCATGTCACCCCCGGTAAAATCACAATGAAATGAAAAAATCAAAAGGAATGTGAAGACTACGAGTATGTTGACCCGATCAGCAGCACGAAGAGCACACCCACCACCTCCGGACTCGTCTCTCAGCTCCGCCTCGCCGCCGCCGGTACCCAGCCCCACTGCGGGCGCTGTGACGACACCGGCCGTGGCAGTTGCGTCGAGCTCGAGCGACGAGTACTTCTCCCCGCCCACGACGCCACCACCTGCTCGTCGACGGGGAGGACGCCGGCCGCCGGACGGTTTAGGACCTCGACGCCCACCGGCCTCTGATAGGGTCCCAGCTCCCGGCGGAAGTGTGCAGCGCATGAGATGGACAAGATCCATCAATGAGAATGTCATGCGCTCATACTATGGGGCTACAGAGGGGGGAAACAATCTGACCGCGTACCGTGTTCGGATGCTCTCTCTTTTTCAGGTGCTTGAGCCAGCTGTCAACGTCTCAACCCAACGACTATCGGATCAGGTGCGGGTCATCCAGCGTAATCATATGTTGGATGACACTGTACTTGATCGCCTACGAAATGAAATGCAGAGTAGCCATGTCATCGCACCCCCGTTGCAGACTGCTGTGGTCCCACCACAGTACTTGACAAGTCAAGCTGATGAGGGGAATGATGACAGGGCTACAAACGTAAGTACCCAGTGCAATGAGGAATTGAGGAGTGCTTTGGAGGATGCGATTCGAGAATATCGGTCCATATCACCCGAACTTAGACCACGCTTACCTCGTTTGCCCATGCATAACAAAAATAGGGCGCTGGTGGCGGCTCTGGATTCGCAGTTGTCAAACTATTTTGATGACTGCGAAGACCTCACTGATACTCATGCAATTCTGTACTGCGCGGCTGTAGCGGCATGTCGTGTAGCTCACGTCAAATTTGCTAGTGACTCTAGAGCTACACGACCAAAACCAGCCGTACCAGCCTGGCAGTGCAGAATTGAGCGACGTATTAGTGGGGCCAGAGCGCTCATCGGCAAACTAATCTGCTTCAGGGAGGGCAATACTCGCCCTAGAGTGATGCGCTTTGTGAGACGGGCGTTCTCAGGGACTGATACCAGCCCTCAGGATTTTATGTCCCGTGTCACAGAGCGCATAGACTTCCTGAAGCAGAAAGTTTATGCATGGGCAAGCCGTATTCGTAGGTATAAGCGGCGAGTGGACCGATACACTCAGAATCGCGCCTTCCAGAGTGATGAAAGGTGGGTTTATAGGGCTTGGGAGCGACCGATCCAAGGTGTGGCTGACACGCATCTGCCGGATAATGATGCCATGTGTTCTTTTTGGCGCAGTATCTGGTCGGTGCCTGTGAGTCACACCGAAGGTGATTGGGCTAGAGAAGTCGAGCGAGCCTGCGATCCTATACCAGAAATGGGGGCTATTACTATCTGCCCCCAGGATGTTGCTCGTGCAGTTCGTCCGTTGCCCAACTGGAAGTCTCCAGGGCCGGACGGGCTGCACAACTTCTGGATAAAATGGTTTGTAGGATCGCACGCTCGCTTGGCGACTCAGTACCAGACTGCTTTGGAGTCTGGTTCGCTACCCCAGTTTCTTACAACAGGAGTTACCCACCTGCTCCATAAATCAGGTAGCACCGCGGAACCCAAAAATTATAGGCCGATCACGTGTTTACCGACGGTCTATAAAGTTCTTACATCCATTTTGAGAACTAAAATTTACAATCATATAGACACTAACTCTATCATGTCTGTCTCTCAAAATGGATGTAGGAACGGGTCCCGCGGTACTAAGGAGCTGCTCCTCATTGATATGGCCATTAGCCAACAGGTTTGTCGTTCCCGAAAGGATCTGTCGACATGTTGGATAGATTACAAGAAGGCCTATGACTCGGTGCCACATACATGGCTCATGAGGGTGCTGGAGTTGTATAAAATTGATGCAACTCTGCGCACCTTCCTGATTTCATGTATGGGGCAGTGGAGAACGGTCCTTCGCTATCCAGGATGTCGAAATATCCAAAGGAGCAGCGAACCGATAAGGATCGAGCGAGGCATATTTCAGGGTGATAGTTTGAGTCCACTTTGGTTCTGCTTAGCCCTGAATCCTCTGAGCACACTGCTTGAGGATTCAGGTATAGGCTATCGGTTGAGGAGAGGTGGTCAGGTTATATCTCACCTCCTTTACATGGATGACCTTAAACTCTTTGCCCCCAACAATTTTCAACTGATGGAGTTACTGAAAGTAACTGAAACCTTCAGTAGCGCCATCAGGATGGAATTTGGTGTGGACAAATGTGCGGTCATGCATGTAAAGCGAGGGGAGATTGTGGAATCCGCGGGAACCCAACTCTCGGATTCCATAAACCTCCGAGCCCTCTCCGCAACCGAAACCTATAAGTATTTGGGTATGTCGGAAGCGTTGGGCATCAATGTTACTGACATGAAGCAATCGTTGAAGGAGCGCTTCTTTGGCCGCCTGAAGAAAGTACTTAATAGTCTTTTATCAGGCGGAAACAAGGTGCGCGCCTTCAACGGTTGGGTCATGCCGGTTTTGATGTACTCTTTCGGCATACTCAAATGGACTCAAACCGAACTCGACGCCGTGGATAGGAGGGTCCGTACGCTGCTGACTGCATATCGAATGCATCACCCACGGTCATCGGTAATGAGGCTGTATATCCCGCGAAAGTGTGGAGGTCGAGGCTTTTTAAACGCTAAGACTCTCCACAATCGCGAGATATGCAGTCTCAGGGAATATTTCCTAGAAACCGACGTGGGGATGCATCGAGATGTGGTCGCGGTTGACAAGGGCCTCACCCCGCTCTCCTTGGCTAACGAGAACTGGCGCAAACCTGTAATACTTGACACTAATGACCGCATGGAAGTATGGCAGAGTAAGGAGCTCCACGGACGCTTTTTCCGGGCCCTACATGGACCCGATGTAGATACACTAGCGTCCGTAGCCTGGCTGCGTTTCGGTGACCTCTTTGGGGAAACCGAAGGTTTTGTCTGTGCAATTATGGACGAAGTTATGATGACGAACAATTACCGGAGATTTATTGTGAAAGACGGCACGGTTGACATCTGTCGGGCATGCCACCGTCCAGGAGAATCAATTAGACACATAATCTCCGGATGTTCTCGTCTAGCTAACGAAGAATACTTGCATAGACACAACCTAGTAGCCAGGATTATCCATCAGCAACTTGCTCTTAAATACAGCCTTGTGGAATCGGAAGTGCCGTACTACAGGTATGTGCCCGACCCAGTTCTCGAAAATGGAAATATCACAT
Organism: Aporophyla lueneburgensis; assembly: GCA_932294355.1. Classification (NCBI taxonomy): domain Eukaryota; kingdom Metazoa; phylum Arthropoda; class Insecta; order Lepidoptera; family Noctuidae; genus Aporophyla; species Aporophyla lueneburgensis. The sequence continues at coordinate 26,346,405 of OW028743.1, forward strand.
TGTACTGGGATCGATCCATCATCACTGACAGGACTATTACCGCAAATAAGCCTGATATAGTGGTGGTGGATCGAGTAGAGCGGCGCACAATGATTGTTGACATAACGGTCCCACATGACGAGAACCTCGTGAAAGCTGAGAAAGATAAACAGATCAAGTATCTTGACTTGGCTCGCGAGGTTGTCGACATGTGGGATGTGGATTCAGCGATCATTGTGCCGATAGTCGTCACAGCCAATGGGTTGATAGCCAAGAGCCTCGACCAACACCTAAGGAGGCTCTCGTTAGGCAGCTGGGTCAAGGGCTTGATTCAGAAAGCGGTACTTCTGGACACGGCTCGCATCGTCAGGAGGTTCCTCTCTCTGGAGCCCTGACCGCCGGTAGCTTGGACCCTGTTCCCGATACCGGTGGGCTACTATTTTTTATATTTTTAAATGTTTTATTTATATTCTAATATTTAAAAATATAATTTATATGTTTATATACTGAAATAAAGGAAATAATAATAATAAAATTGCGTCATTCAACACAATCATAGACTGGATGACGCTACACTTGATCGACTGCGCTCGGAAATGCAGAATAGTTCTGCTAGTAATCCTCCCCCATCTCAGAATGTCATGCATACGCCTGCCGATGTACTGCAGGCAAACCAACATGATGAGGAGGAGGAAGTCAGGGCTATATCTGCAGATAACCTGTGCAATGTGGACATAAGGAGCATTCTGGAGGATGCGATTCGTGAGTACCGGTTCATATCACCTGACCTTAGACCACGGCTACCACGTTTGCCCATGAATAAAAAAAACAAAGCACTGGTGTGCGCCCTGGATGCGCTGCTGCCAAATTTTATTGACAGCAGTGCAGACCTTTGCGATACACACTCAATCTTGTATTGCACGGCTGTTGCGGCTTGTCGTATAGCTCGAGTCAAATTCCCAAACACTGATCGAGCTGTACGACCAAAACCTGTCGCACCGGCCTGGCAATGCAGGATTGAGCGTCGTATTAATGAGGCCAGGGTGCTCATCGCGAAGCTCATCTGCTTCAGGGAGGGCAATACACGCCCAAGGGTGATGCGCTTTGTGAAGCGGGCGTTCTCGGGAACTAGTATTAGTCCCCGAGAATATGTATCCCGTGTCACAGAGCGCATCGACTTCCTGAAGCAGAAAGTTTATGCATGGGCAAACCGTATCCGTCGGTATAGGAGAAGAGTGGACCGGTTCACTCAGAACCGCATGTTCCAGAGCGATGAAAGGTGGGTGTACAGAGCCTGGGAGCGACCCAACCCAACTCAAGGTGTGACTGACGCGTGTCTACCAAATAATAACGAAATGAGTGCTTTTTGGCGAAACATTTGGTCGGTGCCCGTCAGTCACACTGAAGGACCCTGGATGCGTGTTGTTGAGCAGGCATGTGAGTCAATACCAAACATGGAGGCTATTAGCATCAGTCCTCTGGATGTGGCCCGTGCAGTCCGTCCGTTGCCTAACTGGAAATCCCCAGGACCGGACGGACTGCACAATTTTTGGATTAAATGGCTACAAAGGTCACATGCCTGCTTAGCCTCACAATTCCAGTCATCTTTAGAGACTGGGTCGCTACCACTGTTCTTTACAACAGGAGTTACCCACCTTCTTCATAAATCGGGTAGTACTACGGAACCTAAAAATTATAGACCCATAACTTGTTTACCGACGGTCTATAAAGTTCTTACATCCATTCTTAGAGTAAAAATTTCACAGCATATTCAAAGTAACACAATTATGTCGGTGTCTCAGAATGGATGTAAGAATGGGTCCCGTGGTACTAAGGAGCTGCTCCTTATAGACATGACCATAAGCCAACAGGTTCGTAGATCCCGGAAGGATTTGTCGACATGTTGGATAGATTATAAGAAGGCCTATGACTCCGTGCCACATACATGGCTCATGAGGGTGCTAGAATTGTACAAAATAGATGCAACTCTACGCACCTTCTTGATGTCGTGTATGAGACAGTGGAGGACGGTCCTTCTCTATCCAGGATGTCCACAAATCCAGCAGATCAATGAACCGATCAGGATTGAGCGAGGAATATTTCAGGGCGACAGTTTGAGTCCGCTTTGGTTTTGCTTAGCCTTGAATCCTCTAAGCACACTGCTGGAGGATTCAGGTCTAGGCTATCGATTGAGAAAAGGTGGTCAGGTGATATCACACCTCCTTTACATGGATGATCTGAAACTCTTTGCCCCCAACAATTTGCGACTGATGGAGCTACTGAAGGTAACAGAAACGTTCAGTAGTGCCATCAGGATGGAATTTGGTGTGGACAAATGTGCAGTCATGCATGTAAAGCGAGGGGGGATTGTAGAATCCGTGGGGACCGAACTTACGGATTCTATACACCTTAGATCCCTCTCCTCAACCGAAACCTACAAATATTTGGGTATGTCGGAAGCATTAGGCATCAATGCTACCGACATGAAACAATCGCTGAGGGAACGCTTCTTTGGCCGCCTGAAAAAAGTATTTAATAGTCTTTTATCAGGCGGCAACAAGGTGCGTGCCTTCAACGGTTGGGTCATGCCGGTTTTGATGTATTCTTTCGGCATACTCAAATGGACTCAAACGGAACTTGACGCTCTGGATAGGAAGGTCCGTACATTGCTGACGGCAGATCGGATGCATCACCCACGGTCATCAGTGATGAGACTGTACATCCCGCGGAAGTGTGGGGGTCGAGGTTTCCTAAGCGCTAAAACCCTCCACAACCGCGAGATCTGCAGTCTCAGGGAATATTTCCTTCAAACTGACGTGGGGATGCACCGAGATGTGGTTGCAGTGGACAAGGGCCTCACCCCGCTCTCCTTGGCGAACGAGAACTGGCGCAAACCTGCAGTATTAGATATTAAGGATCGTAAGGAAGTATGGCAAAGCAAAGAGCTTCACGGTCGCTTTTTCCGGGCTCTCCATGGGCCTGATGTAGACTTTTTGGCGTCCGTATCCTGGCTGCGTTTCGGTGACCTCTTTGGGGAAACCGAAGGTTTTATCTGTGCGATTATGGATGAAGTTATCATGACGAATAATTATCGGAAATACATTGTTAAGGACGGTACGGTTGACATCTGTCGGGCATGCCACCGTCCCGGTGAATCCATCCGACATATTGTTTCCGGTTGTTCTTGTCTTGCTAACGGCGAGTACTTGCACAGACACAATCAAGTAGCTAGGATCATCCACCAGCAACTTGCTTTGCAATACAACCTTGTAGAATCTGAAGTACCATACTACAGGTATGTGCCCGACCCAGTTCTCGAGAATGGTCACGCCACATTGTACTGGGATCGATCTATCATCACAGACAGGACTATTGTAGCCAATAAGCCTGATATTGTGGTGATAGATCGACGAGAGCGTCGTGCAATGATTGTTGATATCGCTGTCCCTCATGACGAGAATCTCGTGAAAGTTGAACAAGATAAAAAAATCAAGTATCTTGACTTAGCACACGAGGTTGTCGACATGTGGGACGTGGATTCTGCAATCATTGTACCGATAATTGTTACAGTAAATGGGCTAATAGCGAAGAGCCTCGACCAACACCTCAGGAGGCTCTCATTGCACGGCTGGGTCAAGGGCTTGATTCAGAAAGCAGTACTCTTAGACACGGCACGTATTGTCAGGAGGTTCCTCTCTCTAGAGCCCTGACCACCGGCAGCTTGGACCCTGCTCCCGATGCCGTTGGGCCACTATTTTTTATATTTTTAAATGTTTTTTGTATAATTTTTGTAAAAATATTTAAAAATATACTTAATATGTAAGAAAATAAATAAATGATAATAATAATAATAAGAGTAAGAGAATATACCTAAGAGCGAGGTATATTCCAGGGCGATAGTTTGAGTCCACTTTGGTTCTGCCTAGCCATGAATCCTCTTAGCACACTGCTGGAGGATTCAGGTATAGGCTATCGATTGAGGAGAGGTGGTCAGGTTATATCTCACCTCCTCTACATGGATGACCTAAAACTCTTTGCCCACAACAATCTGCAACTGATGGAGCTACTGAAAGTAACTGAAACCTTCAGTAGCGCCATCAGGATGGAATTTGGTGTGGACAAATCTGCAGTCATGCATGTGAAGCGAGGGGAGATTGTGGAATCCGTGGGAACCCAACTCACGGATTCCATACACCTAAGATCCCTCTCCTCAATCGAAACATACAAGTATTTGGGTATGTCGGAAGCGTTAGGCATCGACACTGCTGACATGAAACAATCGTTGAGGGAGCGCTTCTTTGGCCGCCTGAATAAAGTTCTAAATAGTCTTTTATCAGGCGGAAACAAGGTGCGCGCCTTCAACGGTTGGGTTATGCCAGTTTTGATGTACTCTTTCGGCATACTCAAATGGACTCAGACGGAGCTGGACGCCCTGGATAGACGGGTCCGCACACTGCTGACCGTAAATCGGATGCACCACCCACGGTCCTCGGTGATGAGACTGTATATCCCGCGGAAGTGCGGAGGTCGAGGTTTTTTAAATGCCAAGACCTTGCACAACCGTGAGATATGCAGTCTCAGGGAATACTTCCTTGAAGCCGATGTGGGGATGCACCGAGATATGGTCTCAGTGGACAAGGGCTTCACCCCGCTCTCCTTGGCTAACGAGAACTGGCGCAAACCTAAAGTATTAGATACTAATGACCGCAGGGAGGTATGGCAAAGCAAGGAGCTCCACGGACGCTTTTACCGGGTCCTACATGGACCCGATGTAGACCTCTTAGCGTCCGTATCCTGGTTACGATTCGGAGATCTATTTGGAGAAACCGAAGGTTTTGTCTTTGCAATTATGGACGAAGTTATGATGACAAACAACTACCGGAAATATATTGTGAAGGATGGCACGGTTGACATCTGTCGGGCATGCCACCGTCCGGGGGAGTCAATCCGACACATTATTTCTGGTTGTTCTCGTCTGGCTAACGGAGACTACTTGCATAGACACAACCTTGTAGCCAGGATTATCCACCAGCAACTTGCTCTGAAATACAGTCTTGTGGAATCAGAAGTACCGTACTATAAGTATGTGCCCGACCCAGTTCTCCAAAATGGAAATATCACATTGTATTGGGATCGATCTATCATCACTGATAGGACTATTGTCGCTAATAAGCCGGACATAGTGGTGATAGATCGATCAGAGCGTCGCACAATGATTGTTGATATAGCAGTCCCGCATGACGAGAACCTCGTGAAAGCCGAACAAGATAAGCAGATCAAATATCTTGACTTGGCTCGCGAGGTTGTCGAGATGTGGGATGTGGATACAGCAGTCATTGTGCCGATAGTCGTGACGGCCAATGGCATAATAGCCAAGAGCCTCGACCAACACCTAAAGAGGCTCTCGTTAGGCAGCTGGATCAAGCGCTTGATCCAGAAGGCGGTATTACTGGACACGGCACGTATAGTGAGAAGGTTCCTCTCTCAGCGGCCCTGACCACCGGTAGCTTGGATCCTATTCCCGATACCGGTGGGCTACTATTTTTTATATTTTTAAATGTTTTTATGATTTTTGTTATTTTAATATTTAAAAATGTAATTTATATGTTGTAAAAATTTAAATAAAGGAAATAATAATAATCTGGCAACACCGTGTCAACAGGACGTCACATATTTCAATCAGTACAATTTAAATAGTAAAAATAATTTTGAACCCATTTTATTATAAGTTTACAGTTTCACAGTGAACTTAAACCTACAAAATATCAGAAAATCATCAAAAAGAGACTACATAACAGCAACATGAAAAAATTATATCAAAAATTACAGAAGAGGAGATGACATGACAGATGTCATCTCCGAAAAACAATAACTACAAAATGAAAAATCCGAAAAATCGATGACGAAATGTTGACCAGAGCCGCAGCACGGAATGCACGCCTACCACCACCGGACTCCTCGCTCAGCTCCGCCTCGCCGCCGCCGGTACCCAGCCCTACTGCGGGCACTGTGACGACACCGGCCGCGGCAGTTGCGTCGAGCTCGAGCGACGAGTACTTCTCTCCGCCCACGACGCCACCACCTGCTCGTCGACGGAGAGGACGCCGGCCTCCGGACGGCTTAGGACTTCGAGGCCCACCGGCCTCTGATAGGGTCCCAGCTCCCGGCGGAAGTGTGCAGCGCATGAGATGGACAAGATCCATCAATGAGAATGTCATGCGCTCATACTATGGGGCTACAGAGGGGGGAAACAATCTGACCGCGTACCGTGTTCGGATGCTCTCTCTTTTTCAGGTGCTTGAGCCAACTGTCAACGTTTCAACCCAACGACTATCGGATCAGGTGCGGGTCATCCAGCGTAATCATATGTTGGATGACACTGTACTTGATCGCCTTCGAAATGAAATGCTGATTAGCCATGTCATCGCACCTCCGTTGCAGACTGTTGTGGTCCCACCACAGTACGTCACAAGTCACGCTGACGAGGGGAGTGATGACAGGGCTACAAACGTAAGTACCCAGTGCAATGAGGAATTGAGGATTGCTTTGGAGAGTGCGATTCGAGAATATCGATCCATGCCACCAGAACTTAGACCACGGTTACCTCGTTTGCCCATGCATAACAAAAATAGGGCGCTGGTGGCGGCTCTGGATTCGCAGTTGTCAAACTATTTTGATGACTGCGAAGACCTCACTGATACTCATGCAATTCTGTACTGCGCGGCTGTAGCGGCATGTCGTGTAGCTCACGTCAAATTTGCTAGTGACTCTGGAGCTACACGACCAAAACCAGCCGTACCAGCTTGGCAGTGCAGAATTGAGCGTCGTATTAGTGGGGCCAGAGCGCTCATCGGCAAACTAATCTGTTTCAGGGAGGGCAACACTCGCCCTAGGGTGATGCGCTTTGTGAGACGGGCGTTCTCAGGGACTGATACCAGCCCTCAGGATTTTATGTCCCGTGTCACAGAGCGCATAGACTTCCTGAAGCAGAAAGTTTATGCATGGGCAAGCCGTATTCGTAGGTATAAGCGGCGAGTGAACCGATACACTCAGAATCGCGCCTTCCAGAGTGATGAAAGGTGGGTTTATAGGGCTTGGGAGCGACCGATCCAAGGTGTGGCTGATACGCATCTGCCGGATAATGACGCCATGTGTTCTTTTTGGCGCAGTATCTGGTCGGTGCCTGTCAGTCACACCGAAGGGGATTGGGCTAGAGAGGTCGAGCGGGCCTGCGATCCTATACCAGAAATGGGGGCTATTACTATCTGCCCCCAAGATGTAGCTCGTGCAGTCCGTCCGTTGCCCAACTGGAAGTCTCCAGGGCCGGACGGGCTGCACAACTTTTGGATAAAATGGTTTGTAGGATCGCACGCTAGCTTGGCCGCTCAGTACCAGACTGCTTTGGAGTCTGGTTCGCTACCCCAGTTTCTTACAACAGGAGTTACCCACCTGCTCCATAAATCAGGTAGTACCGCGGAACCCAAAAATTATAGACCGATCACGTGTTTACCGACGGTCTATAAAGTTCTTACATCCATTTTGAGAGCTAAAATTTACAATCATATAGACACTAACACCATCATGTCTGTCTCTCAAAATGGATGTAGGAACGGGTCCCGCGGTACTAAGGAGCTGCTCCTCATTGATATGGCCATTAGCCAACAGGTTCGTCATTCCCGTAAGGATCTGTCGACATGTTGGATAGATTACAAGAAGGCCTATGACTCGGTGCCACATACATGGCTCATGAGGGTGCTGGAGTTGTATAAAGTAGATGCAACTCTGCGCGCCTTCCTGATGTCATGTATGGGGCAATGGAGAACGGTCCTTCGCTATCCAGGATGTCGAAATATCCAGAGGAATAGCGAGCCGATAAGGATTGAGCGAGGCATATTTCAGGGCGATAGTTTGAGTCCGCTTTGGTTCTGCTTAGCCCTGAATCCTCTGAGCACACTGCTTGAGGATTCAGGTATAGGCTATCGGTTGAGGAGAGGTGGTCAGGTTATATCTCACCTCCTTTACATGGATGACCTTAAACTCTTTGCCCACAACAATTTGCAACTGATGGAACTACTGAAGGTAACTAAAACCTTCAGTAGCGCCATCAGGATGGAATTTGGTGTGGACAAATGTGCAGTCATGCATGTCAAGCGAGGGGAGATTGTGGAATCCGTGGGAACCCAACTCTCGGATTCCATAAACTTTCGAGCCCTCTCCACATCCGAAACCTATAAGTATTTGGGTATGTCGGAAGCTTTGGGAATCAATGTTACTGACATGAAGCAATCGTTGAAGGAGCGCTTCTTTGGCCGCCTGAAGAAAGTATTTAATAGTCTTCTATCAGGCGGAAACAAGGTGCGTGCCTTCAACGGTTGGGTCATGCCGGTTTTGATGTACTCTTTCGGCATACTCAAATGGACTCAAACCGAACTTGACGCCCTGGATAGGAAGGTCCGTACGTTGCTGACTGCATATCGAATGCATCACCCACGGTCATCGGTAATGAGGCTGTATATCCCGCGAAAGTGTGGAGGACGAGGCTTTTTAAACGCTAAGACTCTCCACAATCGCGAGATATGCAGTCTCAGGGAATATTTCCTGGAAGCCAACGTGGGGATGCATCGAGATGTGGTCGCGGTGGACAAGGGCCTCACCCCGCTCTCCTTAGCTAACGAGAACTGGCGCAAGCCTGTAGTACTTGACACTAATGACCGCACGGAGGTATGGCAAAGTAAGGAGCTCCACGGACGCTTTTTCCGGGCCCTACACGGACCCGACGTAGATTTTCTAGCGTCCGTAGCCTGGCTGCGTTTCGGTGAACTCTTTGGGGAAACCGAAGGTTTTGTTTGTGCAATTATGGACGAAGTTATGATGACGAAGAATAACCGGAGGTATATTGTTAAAGACGGCACGGTGGACATCTGTCGGGCATGCCACCGTCCCGGGGAATCAATTAGACACATTATCTCTGGGTGTTCTCGTCTAGCTAACGAAGAGTACTTGCACAGACACAATCTTGTAGCCAGGATTATCCACCAGCAACTTGCTCTGAAATACCGCCTTGTGGAATCAGAAGTGCCGTACTACAGGTATGTGCCCGACCCAGTTCTTGAAAATGGCCATATCACACTGTACTGGGATCGATCCATCATCACTGACAGGACTGTTGTTGCAAACAAGCCTGATATCGTGGTGGTGGATCGACTAGAAAGGCGCACAATGATTGTTGACATAACGGTTCCGCATGACGAGAACCTCGTGAAAGCCGAGAAAGATAAACAAATCAAGTATCTTGACTTGGCTCGCGAGGTTGTCGACATGTGGGATGTGGACTCAGCGATCATTGTGCCGATAGTCGTCACAGCCAATGGGTTGATAGCCAAGAGCCTCGACCACCACCTGAAGAGGCTCTCGTTAAGCAGTTGGGTCAAGGGCTTGATTCAGAAAGCGGTACTTCTGGACACGGCTCGCATTGTCAGGAGGTTCCTCTCTCTGGAGCCCTGACCGCCGGTAGCTTGGACCCTGTTCCCGATACCGGTGGGCTACTATTTTTTATATTTTTAAATGTTTTTATTTTATAGTCTAATATTTAAAAATATAATTTATAAGTCTGTAAAAATGAATAAAGGGAATAATAATAATATCTTAGGACAACCAACACACCGTTATATGATCCCAAACTAGGCAGAGCCTGTACTATGGTAACCAGACAACTGACAAACATACTTATATATTTCTAAATACATACATATTATAGATAAATTACACCCAGACACAGAACAAATGATTGTGCTCATCACACAAAGATTTGTCCTGGGTGGGAATCGAACCCACGACCTCAGTCTTAGCAGTGAGGTTCACTAACCACTAGACTAACAGGCCGGTCAAATGAGTGAGTTATGATGTGTGCTGCAAGAGGGCCTCGGTATCATCGTAGGTGAGTTATTTTATCCATTTAGTTATAAGTTTTTTACATCATAATATTGCTTAGTATATACATATATCTCTTTATTTATTTTATTGTAAAGTTGAGGTGACCGTTTCTCGTATTGTCTATCACAAAACCTGGTTTTTGTTTGTGGAATCGGTGCTATAATATATATCCTTCTTTTTGACAGTATAGCAGTATCATAAGGCAGCTCTTTGTGTTTTTTTAAGATCGTATATATAATGAATAGTTTTCTTACCGAAAGAACGTAAAGCCGTTAGTCCCGGTTGTCAACTGTGGATATTTGACAGTCATTACGGGTCGTCTGAAGCCCTAAAGTCCGACAACCCGTCTTACCAAGGGGTATTGTATTACCCAATAACTGGGGTGTGGAAGTCAGATAGGCAGTCTCTCCATGTAAAATACTGGTATACAGCTGTATCCGGTTAGACTTAGATTTACGCAAGATTCAAAAGCAATTTTTGTCTAAAGTTCTGATAGAATTTATAGTTGAACGAACTTAGTAAGTTAATTTGAAACCCACTTATATAATAGGTCTTTTCTCAAGTATCAATCGTAAATTCCCGAAAAATCTCTGTTGAATTTTGCGTTACACCACGTTCACACGTACGTAAAAATATCGCTGCGACGTTTTATCGCGCACTGGAGTTTCAACTGTCGGTGTTGAATCGAACATTGAGAATTTAACAGAGTGCATTCCAGCCCGTCGAAAAAACAGGTATAGTAGAACGCCGATTAACCGAATCAATCGCCAATTAACCGAATCGGTCCTAAGTGTGTATGTACCTCTATTATTGTTGTGAATTTTTATACTTTGTATTTTTGTTAAGGCCTGATGGGGTTGCAACTTACTCTGATCGAGATGTTCAAGTGAGCGTTATTGTACAACTGTGTTTGTTAAACTTAATAAAGTTTATTCTATGTGTGACAGTTCGTTTTTCTTTATTACCAGTCTATGTCCGATTATCCAAATTTTCGATTATCCGAATCGACCCCGGTCCCAATTAATTCGGATAGTCGGTGTTTTACTGTAGTTCGATTTTCAACTCTAGTTGCCAGTGCGTTATAAATCCAGCGCCCAAAAACATCCCGCTGTTATATTTTTACGTTCGTGTGAGTGGAATTAGGTTAAGGTTGCTCCTGACCACACAACGCGATCAGGTTCTTTTGGCATCGCGCTAAAAGCGGAACTAACGGTGCCACTTTATTCTGTGAAATATCTGTGGGCACGTCACAAATGTTTAACATCAACGCCCAACCCTGCCAGGGTCGCGAGATCTGTTCAAAAGAGTTACCGTGGCCCTAAGATATGGGCAACTAAAGGAACACGGGTGGGTTTTAGTCAGTAAAAGTCTGGCACGCCCATCCGCTCCACCCTTGAGCTAGAGACGTCTTTAGATAATTTATCACCCACACAAAAAAAAAACGCCCAACCAAAATCAAAGACAGCGCCCGCCATTTAGTTTAAAAAAAATATTGACCAAAAAATGTTGATGTGTAAAAGTGTCTTATAAGATCTACTTACAGAGATAAACATTTCATTTCAATCATTCAGGAGCCTAAATATCCTTGAGATACTTAAGTGAACTTTGTAGAGCTTTATGTGCAAAAATCACACACACTTATTTCCTTGAACAAAGGAAATGCAGTCCTTATCGGTTTTTCACGTAATAATTAAATTGCATGTAGTTAACTACCACTGCGCTATCAACTCACATTAAAATGCCAAAACACATGTTGATATGGCCAGCAAAATAAAAATTAAGGTTGTGGGTTTCAAAAATTCAATAATAAATGTTGTATGCACGTTACATTTTGTTGTTGATGGTTACAGTGACGTCCATCAGTTTCTCCTAAATTAATCAATATTATGCAACTTTAAACTATGTACATATACCTATTCTTTCATTAAAATTTAAACTATAATTTCGTTTTTCTCCTTATTGTTTCGTTTAATATCCACATAAAAAAATATCAAGAGGGGAATAAAAATAAATCAAATATAAACAACATTTTTAATATCAAAATAAAAATCCTGTGTACATTGAGGTATGTATAAAATAGAGAATAACATTGAGCAAATGGAATTTCATACAATAATAAGAAACAAATGTCTTGAAGAAATTACTACACACATATTTGCGTGTATGGATATCCCAAAAAACTTTTTGAAATAAATCCGTAAACTACAATATTTCCAAAAAATAAATAAACAATACAAACATCAAATCGAACCTACACAACAGATACTTATATTTTTCACCGACGAATCTGTTGTTTTTAATAACCGCTAGCTGTTTTACAAAACAACTCCGTTATGTAAAACAGCTCAACAACATTCAGCTGGATTGCCATTGCAAATCATTTAAAATAACTCCTACCCATGTTTACACGTAATTCAAAATGGCTTATCTGCAATCACAATTAGCGTTCGGTGTGGCATATAGTGCCATATAGGTCGCATTAACTAAGTTAGCACAACCTGACCAATTGGTTTAGATTAGCCTAGAACTGTGGCTAACCACGCGTAAACCAAGCGAGCGAAGCAAACGATGTCGCAGTGTCTGCCTGCGAACTCTACTTCCAAGTTGGTTACTTGGCTATTTATTATTTGTAGGAGTGATTATTTATCATTAAATTCTGATACCTTTGTACTTAAATTAATGTCGTATTTCGGACGGCATTAATGTTGTTATGACTCACAGTACCACGAGCAACAAAAATTTAGATTTTTGTACAATCTGAGGTTTTTATTTCACGCATTTTTAATAAACTCTAATCGTCGCATTTTATCAGCAAAATGTTTATGCAATTCTGCGTAATAAAGTTCAATAATTATGAAAAATCGCTAAACGTCGTTCATGTTTTTTTTTTATAACGGATATGTTTTTTAAAACAGCTAGCGGTTATGTAAAACAGTGGATTCGACGATCCATCTGCATATATTTTTAAAAAGGAATACCATTATAAGGTATCAAAATTAAAATACATTTACAGCCATGATTTCTTAAAGCCCAGTCAACAAATCATTTAAGTCTTCTATTTGAATAGGCTTTAAAAAATCAGCAACCTTACTACGTAACATACTCCCAGTAACAATCGCTTTCATTTCAAAAATTCAAAAATATTAATTGCATAATATGTTTTAGAATACGTTTTCACGACAACGAAGTTTATGTCGTTTAGCTGTCAAAATGAAAGTAACTGGTATTTGGAAGGTCACGCAAATAATCTTGCATAGATAAACTTAGAATTAGTGGTCACATTATTTGTTATCAAGTCTTACTTAGTTTTCTCCTAAGAATTCGTATTATATACTCGTGCCTACATAGCAGGGACATCGACACTCGATGATTCTGAACCCGTGCGTTGAAATTAGCAGTTATTTAAAATAACACTGCTGTTCCATTTATATAAACTGTATTTTCCACTTTTTACTGAAACAGCAGACTTTTTTAATAACCTTGGGGTAGGGTCTAGGATTATGTGCTGAATTCATGAGTTTACGCGTCGAAAACTCTACCCCTGCATCGAGTATATTTCATTTTAAGATTCGCTGTCATAATTGACCCAAGTAATCACAACTTAACTTTACAGTCAAGTCCAACTCAATTTGTATACACATAATTGTTAATAGGTACACAGAAATAAAAAGACATTTCTCAGATGGGCAAATCCAGATTATAATAATCTCGAGAATACATTTGTAACATAACACCACGCCTATATTCCTCGAACGTAATAAGGGTCATGCCTATTGCTATCAAATTAAGAAATGTTGGATTATCAAAATGATGTAGTTTCATAAATTCATGGAATGTTTGCATAAAATACTGATAGAGGAATAAAACATTGATAATAAAACATAAGATATCAAATTCAAGCGCCAACGCAAGTCGATACCTTTTTACAAGGATCTGATACACAAGCGTGAAACTTAAACATAACTGGCGAATTGTTGATGCTATTGGTACTATTCATTATAAAATATACAGTGTACTGTATATTTGTATTTACACATATACAGTAGACATGCACTCCTGCCCTACCCTTTGGAAGAACATAGGCGCGCTGTTTAATATAAAGCCATTTTCACAACTTTTTTGCTCAAATGTCCTTTCGCGCAACTGTATTCGCGCAAGTGTGTATCGCACAAGTGGGTTCTTGAAAATGTCTTTCGTGTCCTGCTATTTTTTAAGAAATATTCCATATACTATTTGATGTCTTTTATCACGTAGGTAAGCTATAAACAAACAGTTTATGTATAATCAGTATGGAAAAATATATTCTTTCATATTGCTTTGATATAAGAAGAAGCGTCTTTGAAGACGCGTCATATTATATATGACGCGTCTTCAATTTAGTACTTAAACAATAATTTCTTAACACTGAAATGTCAACGTATTTATCGCACTGGCTGTCTCATCAAACTAATAGTCAATTTTGATCCCTATCTTTGTTACGATAACGGTCAAATTGTATTTTTTATCTATCATAAAAATGCAGAGAGAGCCATCTAGATATTGTAATTTAGGCGATAAAAAATGAAATCATTCTCGGATATGTTCTCGAAAAATTATTATACTTTTATTAACATTTTATAGCCATACCTAACTGGTTAGTGATACTGATCTTATATTTATTTATCACCGTCGGAAATACTTAATATAAAATTGGAAACTTATTATTATTTTTAATTTCTACATTTTATAAACGTACAAAAGTAAAAAATCTAGTTGCTTGCCTAACTTACAGAAAAATATTTACAAATTAGCTATACGTAACCATAAATAATTGAGCCTGTTTGGTTCAAAAATATATTACATTCGCGTAATGCCCCAACTTATGAATATCCTGCACTCCAAATGCGAAACATACTTTGTTTCAATATATGAAAGAAATTCGTAATCCATTGCTTCATAATGATAGAGAAAATCATCTGCTCGACAGCAGAAATAACGCAATGAATATTTTTAAAATAAGACTAATGGGATTGACTGTTTGTTGTTACACACTTGCGTACAATTATCTCATTGTTTGACTTTATGACTTCGTTATACAAAGGTTTGAAATTAGTTGAACATCTAAATATTACCTCATTTAGAGATTCGATTCTTTAAGAACTATACGGTACTCTTAATTTTGGTTCTAACTATCTTTACCATAAAACATAGAAGTGCGAGTTAACATTCGTCAAAATCCGTATTACGTCGGTTTTTATATCATTACATTCCAGTCTCTTTTAAATATCGCATAACTTCGGGGTATTACACAGATACTAACCTAATAAAAATAAAGAAAATCATCTGTGTAAATATCACACATTAATTTCCACTTACAATTTAAACTAAGAACGTGTAACACTAAGCTACGAATCTAACTTAGATTGACTAGTGTTTCTCGATGACTCCACTGACATATCTTTTCTTGCGTTGTCGCTCAGGGCTGGCCGAGCTGAAAAAAAGAGAAACAACAATTGTTAAAATACCATGAAAGAGGTTTAATCTCTATCTATACTAATATTATAAAGCTGAAGAGTCTGTTTGTATGTTTGTTTGTTTAGTTGAACGCGCTGATCTCAGGAACCAGACCAGTACCAGACGGATGGCCGGACGGATTTTTCAGTTCGGACCAGTAGGTCCGAATTGAAAAATTATTTTTGTGTTAGGTAGCCTATTTATTGAAAAAGGAACATCACGCTACAATCAAAAGGAACGAAGCAGCAACCAGAAATGGACGAAAACTGGCAGGCAATTCGATGCGACGGGAACGGTCAGGGGAGCAAAAATTTGACGCGGACGAAGTCGCGGGCAGAAGCTAGTTACGATTAAAATGACTGTAACTGATACGAAAATTGTTTGTCTGTATCAGGAAGTCTACTCCCTTCGCACGACATTCGTTCGTCGGAGTTTACGGTCTTTTCCTACGGCCACAAGATTCGTTCAAGTCCCGACCTAAGATCAAATGACACCAAGATTTACCAGCTGTCCCTACTTCTGATGTCTTTTCACCCGTCTGAAAAAGCTAATGAATCGGGTGTAAGGTTGACTCCGAAGTTTCGAATTAACTACAAACGGGCCCGTATCTTCGTTAACGGACATAGAGAGAAGGTTCCCTGTAAAGTTTTTATTTTTTATTATTGAATGGGCCTGCTCTTGACCTCGATCACGCCTGATGAAAAGCGATGGATGAGGTCTATGATGAAACGAGCGTGCCTAGAATATATCTGTTCACTCTTATTTTGAAGGTAGACGTGTTTAATGTGGAAGGGGCACTAACGCAGGCAGAGAATTTAACATTTTGCCTGTGCGCATAATAAAATTCAGAGACGAAATTCAAATGTTAAAATAAAAAACTGACCTTTTACTTGATGTGTTATTTTTCAATTTATGATTTTTAAATAATACAATAGACTACTAATCTTTAGATTTCTGATTTGACATTGTGTGTGTCCTTAAATAAAACTTCATTTAAATTCTACCAGCTTAGATAAATTTATTGTTTCACAATTTATAATTATGTTATTGTACGTGTTCTTTTTTTTATTAAAAACTAACGTTTGCATGCCTAATTCAACGAACATTGTACAGCGATAACATGTTTTATAAACACTTCTACTTGCAAATAATCGATTATAAATTCGTAATAATTCTTTTTTTTTTGTTTTTCAACCTTTTATATATATTTTTTTTCAACTTATGTATAAATACTACTTTAAATTATTTTTAGTTGATTACTTTTCATTCTGCTTGAAGCACAATAAGTATGTAGATATTATAAATATTTTTTAGGCAAAATGGTAACCCATGTAGCTATTACTGAAACTCTTGAAAAGGCTAGCTACAATAGAACCTCCTAAACTAAAGCTCAAAGAAAAATATTTTATAAAGATCTTCAATTATGAATGAGCAAATTGATTTAATAAATTTTTACAGTCCAATAACTTTGTTCTCGTATTTTGATTGCAGTTTCAACTTTGATATAGAAAAGTTAAAAGTGTGATCATTGATCTGACTACTTCAGTTATTATAAGTTAGAGAAATGTTGCGAAGAACTGTTCTTGAAAGACTCATTTGAAATAGACATTTAAAAATGAAACTAGCAACGAGTTGGTTTTGACTAATGATCAAATAAAAATTAAAAGTCATTTGCGAATATTGCGTTACTTCAGACAGCAAACAGTAGAAGTCAAAAATCCACTAGGAGAAATTGAAAGATAGTTTTTTGGTACTCACCGAACAGCCTAAGAAGAATCTTCTCGATCCCATGTAGAGGTGACTCGAAGGTCAAACACAGGAACATGGCAAGGAAGAATGTCAACACTATGTGCGATATTGCATTCGCCATCTGAAAAAGAAAGACGATGTTAGTTAACAAGTTTATTAGGTTTAAAGTGGATGCGCTAAGATAGCCCACAAAATCAAATTTTGATTTGATTCACGACCAGAAGTAATACGGTTTTACACAATTATAATTTCATTAAAATCATCAATACAACCTTCTACGTTCATCTAATCCCATTGAATAACCATTTTTATGAAATCGTCATCAGTAGTAATTTTAAATTTTGATTTAAATATGATTCACGACCGTAAGAAATATGGCTGTAAAGAATATGACTAAAAATCATTAAAATCACCATTATTACTTTTACGTTCATGTAATCCCATTGAATTACTTTTTCATGTCATTCCATGGAGTTATATTTCATACGTGTTACGGTCGCGACTCCCATTTTGTTAGCATACAGCCTAACATTGACCTAAAAATTACAAAATAAAAGAAAGAAAATTTAAATTTTGAAGTCTATTCTCTGGTGCTGCCCCTTATATAGAAACTACTACTGCTACATTACACTCACTACCAGTTAGTCAGTCACTCACTCACTTGCCCAATGCTGCTGTTACTTGGTACTATTTTATACCTTTCTTTAAAGAATTTACGTTGAGTTTGGGAATCTCATCATTATCTCTTATTTTATTAGATTATTCAGAATTTCGTCTTACTCTGCCAATAAACAACTAATTATAACGTTTCTTGCATTATTTGTTCGTCTAATACACGTTTTCTTATTCTTTGTTAAATTGTTACTTATTTTCCGCTTTATGTTTTCTCCTTAAGCTTTAAGTTTATCCCTCTGTCCAATTATGTTTAAAAGCCAACATGTAAGCTATACAAAAATACCGCAAAGAAAGTAATTAAGTACATCCAAGTTTCTTGTATCTTTTCCTGTTTGATAATACGAAGACCAAAAGTAAACTTTAATTAACTCGAAATACAACTCACAAAATCACAAATAATTTAAAAAGAAACAATACGATGCAGTCTTCTCATATTACATACAAATAAAACACGTGTTTTAGTAACCCTGACTAATCTAATTGGTAAGTTAATTGTTATTAAAATAATCCCTAATAATCATTTGGAGTATATAGATAGAATTTCAAAAACTTAGGATAGTGGGAAAATGAAGATGAAATTACAAAAGGCTATGAAAATCGCACAGAATAGAGAGAAACAAAATCAAGGCCTTTGGAGGGACGTAACTAACGTAGGCACCAAAAAATATAGGTCAATCATACTAAAACAGGTATAAACGGTACTTAAAATAACACTCACAACAGTGAAGAAGGTGATATGCAGAGGATGTCTCAGTTCACCAACATAGTATAATTCCACAATTCCGTTCACCAGGTAAGCACAGTATGTCAGTCTTGAGAACGGAGCCAGGAACTTCCACGTCAGTAATTTTCCAAAGAATCCTGAAATAAAACGAGATATTTTTAACCACCGACGAAAAAAAGAGATATTATAAGTTTGAACGCTATGTGTGTCTGTCTGTAGCACCGTAGCTCTTAAACAGGTGAACTAATTTGGGCGCTGTTTCTTTATTTAAAAGTAGACTTTCTAGCAGTGGTTCTCACACATGTTTAAAATCGGTTCAGCCGTTACGACACGAAGATTCTTTGACAAAAATATTACCTTTATTTTTTTTTAACTGACAAAGCCAAAACGTATTTTTTTTTACTTTTTGCAGGTTTTTATTATGGTCGGGATTTTTTCAATTTGTAACTTTTGTTTTTGGTAACATATATACCCTATACATATAAAACCCGTAAGATTCAAATTAGTTTGCTTAAAAATTAAAAAGGGGTTTTGCAAGGCACTTCGTTGGCCCAAGTAGGAAGTTAAAGTATACATTTATATAATCGTCTAATTCTTAAACCAAATAAATTAAGCTGCAAGGACTATTTTTCGTATAAAAAACAATTTGAAAGGAATATAATACCTGCATTTCCAGTAGCACAGGCAATAATCAGCCATCCATTAGCAATACCCCAAGCAAGCTTGTGCAAAGAGATATAGGCAGCGGCGTCTATTGCGCTGTACTGGTACCACTCTTGATAGAAGACTGTCACAGAGAAGGTAGTTACAGCACCAAGGACGACACTGATGATCCATGCACAGGTTTTCATCAGGAATGAAAACTGGTAGCTGTAAAAGTAGTAAAGAATGTTAAATTGCCTCTATAAAAATAAAGCTACAATAAAGGTCACACAATGAAGGTTCCAACAAGTTTTAAAAATTAAGACGAAACACTATAAAACTCACTTTTCTGTTTGAACCCGATGTAGAATAAATCCAGTTAAAATTCCCAGAAAATAAGTATTCATCTTCATGTGCGTCTTGACGTAAGCTTCGTTGAAGTAATAGTTAGAAATAATATCAGTGAACTCTCTGTAACAATAACCATAATATTAAAACCTTACATTTCAGAAATAATTAGTCTTTATTTACACTTAAATTTAAAGCTAATGAAGCATCAACAAGAATTCAACATACAAACTTACTTGGCATAAAACAAAAACGTAGGATCCAATTTATCCCTGTAGGTGATAAACGCAGGGCCAATCAAAGAGAGGAGGATAACAACTGACATAAGTATAGGCCCAACTCTACGCCACCTCCATAGACTGTAGATAAAGATGGGGGCTATGAAGAACAGCTGTGTATCAACGGACAGGTACCACGATTGGAACATGCACTGAAAGAAACAAAATGATTAAAGTTTTATTATTAAATAGAATGCCAATCACAGTATTTAAGTCAAAACAGTTTACGATAAATCGTAAGTAGAAATAAATTGCTTGGAGATATAATCTTAGTAATTCGGTTATCTAAATCTATCCATAGCTTACTATATGCATATCATCGATTATAATAATAAATCGTAAAATAATAAAACGTAGTTACAAAACACTAGAGTGCAATTTTCTGACATTTTATAGCCTAAATATAATTATAGAAGTGTTAATAGTAAAAGAACAATGGTCAAAAGGAAAAGTTTTCAAGCAGCTAACTTCATCAAGTTTAAAACAGGCAAAGTCTTTGTCGTCGCTTGTCCGAGGATGTCTAGTGCTTAAAAAGATACGCTCGCAATAAAGAGGGAAGCATTATAAAAGTACTGTCGTGAATCTCAGTGAAACTTTAGTTTGACAACTGGAAAGTTGACCCTTATGATGCTCTTTTATTTATGCTCAAGCATTACATTGTAAGTTCTTTGTTTAATTAATGTTCAGAATTTTTCTACTTGTCATTTTTCAAGATCCTTTTTTGTTATCTTGGGCTCTAGTTGACTGTTTTTTTTTTATATTAGTTTGTGGATTTTAGGATTCTACTGCAAAGTAAAGATGCCTAGCAAATATTAATACCTATCAAAATATTTCAGTCTATTTATTTTTTTAATTAATATTTAGAGAAACATGCAATAGTAAATTATTATATACCTAACTATCTACACTAGGTAATAAATTAAATATCTAACTACATAAATATACAAAACCAAAACGACACTAACCACCACGTCGAAGTACTCCTTCATTTTGCTGCCATCCGGATACGTGCTTAGTTTACAATAGACATACACTTCCTCTACACTCTACGTCAAATCATTCATAGTAACCTTGTGATGATTTATCAACACACTTCCAAGTTTAATAAGTTTTATAACTTAGAAACTCTCAAACTTACCATTTTATCAGTGTTAACATAGTTATTGATGTACAAAATATTGGTCCACCAGGAAGCCATGCATCTTTCTTGCTCCAACTGCAACCTGTCCTGCCATAGAGGGCCTTCCCCCATCTTCGGCAACCAAGTCATGTAGAATAAAATGATGACCAGGTATGCTGGAGTTACCCTGGAAGTAACAAAACAATCATAAGTTAAAAGTAATTTAAAGGTTGCATAAATATTTTTTGAAGATTAACTTTCATCAATAAGATTCGCTGTAAAATATTCGTAAGACAAACTGACTCAGTATATTATTATGTCATTAACACCGCTACTATTCTACCGACTGGCTAATATTATCAGTAGTCATGAAATATCCCCATAATTATACAAACCATCATCATCGGTCGAGCCTTTTTCCAACTATGCTAGGGTTGTCTTCCAGTCAAATCGGATGCAGAGGAATACCCGTATTTTATATGGAGTGACTGCCTATCTGAACTCCACAACCCAGTTACTGGGCAATACAATACGAGGGTATTGTTGCTAAGATCGATTGTCTGGCTTCTGACAACCTGTTACGTCTGGCAAAGATCCCCGCACGACAGCCGAGATAAATAGCTTAACGTGCTTTCCGAGGCATGGAGAGATCTTGGTATGTAAAGATTGTTATCCGTTGAAGGGGTCTGATAGGACCGATGCCTGCCGGGGTCGCGTGATTGTTCGAAAGAAATACCGTGACCCCGGCACATGGGCGTCTGATGGGACACGGGTGGGTTTTAGTCAGTAAAAGTCTGACACGCCCTCCCGCTCCGCCCAGAGCGGGAGAAGTCATTTGATGATTTACCATCCAAAAAAAAATTATTGTTATCCGCAAAATTATACACAATGTGTAACTGTACAAGAAAACAAATTGTAAAAATAATGGTTTTGAAGAAAATTCGTTTGCTTTGGATTCCAAGAAATTGGCATCGTTGACACTCCAAACCAATACAATCTTCAAAATGTAGATATTCTTATCGCCTGTCACGCACGTAGTATCAAAATGTAAATTCTAGGTTTGATAATAAATTCTAGGCACGGGTAAAGTGAGTCATCGATTAAATTTATATTCGGTTTGGGGCCTGTCACTTTCGGTTAGACTTAGGTCAATCTAATATCTTTCCAGACAGTTTCAGAAGTTTATTTTATCAAACTGAATTATTGGAAATGTTCGTAGAAATGCCTACCTACCTTACATTTTGTTGGAAAGGAAATGTAAAACGGCACAAAACAGTTATGCAATCATTAAAATAGGTATTTTTGCAAACCAACATCTGAATTCAGCGTCAAAGAACCATTTGCTATTGAAACCAAAGAAAAAGCAAGCTAAGCGAGAAATGAGCTAGCTTTTATAATACTGTACAGAAATGCGTTAAGTTAATAAGGCTTATTCCATACTACAAAGGCAACGACGTTCATTGTGTATGGCAGTTTATTGGGTAAGAGCTTGTTATTTGCAAAAAGAGGAAGTAGTTACGTTTTGATGAAATCCTGGAGCTTTGTGCAAAGGGATTTTGTGATGTATTTTCAAGTAAAATTATATGAATTGATTAAACGAAGGCTAATGTTGCTTTTATTACAATACAAAATGGAGCGGCGTATTTTAGCCACCTGTATCATTTAGGTCAAAAGTTAATTGAAGAACAAAAAAAAATGGGAAGAATTTGTTCATCCAACTGAATTAAATACTAAACTAGTGAAATAGAGTCACATTTTAATGATCCTGTTTCTGATAAGTACGATAATGCGTTAATAAACTTCGCTTCAGAATCACCATTGAAAGCGTTGTTTCTGTAGAATACAGAGGAAACAGTTCTTTGGAGGCGATCGGCGGCGGCGACCTCTCGCGTCCGGCCCTGGTGCGAGCCATGGTACGGAGCGAGAGGGAATGGGAAGCCGTCACCTCCTTCTGCGAAGCAGTAATGCTCGCGAAGGAGGAGGCGGGGCGCGTGAGGGAGTGGCAGTCTCTGCGCCCTCACGTCCCTAGCCGCCGCAGGAGGAGACGCCCCGGGCGTCGGGAGTCGATTGCGGACTCCCGGCCACCGTAGGCGCGAGCATGCGGGTGGCGAGCAATGGGTAACTCGCCGCCCGGTAAGGACCAAGCTCGGGTCGACGGCGCGCAGTGTTCCACGCGCGCCTCAAAGAGATGTCAGCAGCAGTGTACTAGGACCGATGCCTGCCGGGGTCGCGTGATTGTTCGAAAGAGATACCGTGACCCTGGCACATGGGCAACTGATGGAACACGGGTGGGTTTTAGTCAGTATAAGTCTGACACGCCCTCCCGCTCCGCCCAGAGCGGGAGAAGTCATTTGATGATTTCCCATCCTGAAAAAAAAAACAGTTCTTTGAAATTCAATCAAATTAGTCAAATACATTTTCCGTTGAAGTAGACCATATAGACATATCTTTCACTAGCTTCTGCCCGTGACTTCGTCCGCGTTAAATTTCTTGTTCCCGCGACCCTTCCCGTCCCGTCGAATCGCCTACCCGTGAGATTTTCCCCGTTTTTACAACATTTTTCATAACTGCTCCGCTCCTCTTAGTTGTAGCGTGATGTTATATAGCCTATAGCCTTTCTCGATAAATAGGCTACTAAACAGAAATAATTTTTCAATTCGGACCAGTAGTTCCTGAGATTAGCGCGTTCAATCAAATAAACAAACAAACTCTTCAGCTTTATAATATTAGTATAGATTACAAGGCAAGATGAGGAAACATTTAGAAAAGAATATGAAATCTTACCTGATATACCGAAAGATCAAGACCGGTATAACATTGACTTTGCCTCTCGTCTTGTCCAGCTCAACTAGGAACAGTCTTGAGAATAGGAACGCGCTGAGCATCAGAAAAGTGTCCACTAACAAGGTGTTGTTCAACATAAACGCATTGACTGGTTGTCGGACTAACTATAAGGAAAGAAAATAATATGACATTAGAATAGCGCATGATGTAGCAAACCACAAAAGATGAGAAATTACAAAATTTTTGCAATGTAGAAATTGATACTGATTTCACGAAACTCCCTAGACACGGAAAGACCTCCTTAAACACAGGTGTTTTCTTTCTCATTTCTATGCATGAGACGATTATCACACTACATTACGGTAACTTCTAGCTTCATAGTTGAAGCAACTGTACGTGCCAAATCTTCAGAGTTTACTATTAGTTCTCTTAATCTAAGTTGACCTTGAGAACAAGCCTAGGCAGTTACAACTAAACCGGGGCTCTGATTACGGATAAAATTTATGCGATACTGTATCTGGGAAGCAAGCTCCGGGCATAATTAGAAGCTCTGTGTAAATCCAAATAAACTGTGCAACCTTGACCCCATCGAGGACATAATACTAGAGATCAAGACAGTAAACTTTTACATAATTTATACAGGGTACGCTAGACTTTATGGTGGTAGGGTTGGCAGGACAAATGTTATGGATCATATAATAAGCAGATGTCAGTTATCCATTAATCTGGCCATCAAGATGTAGTTGCTAAATTAGCCATACTAAAATTCCACCTTTCCATAGAAAACAATTTGCAATATTATATAATATATACACCGTGACATTTTAATCGTCTTACAAGTGCAGTCCACTTCATTTACCCAATGACTACTAAACATCCATAAGAAAAACAGAACATTTGAATACCTAAATAATAAAAATATTGTTCATTATGATGACGCGATACGTAGTTTGAAATTCATATTTTGTCTCATGGAAAATGGAGATGGAATGATCCAGTCGACTCGTGCACTGGGTAGATATGGTCTGTACCGTCTGATACGTAAACATTATTAAGAGGATGTTTCATACTGCTAATGCATTACATATTTATTTTTCTTAGTACCTATTATCTTACTCTTGGCAGCCCAAAAATAATAACAGTCATATTATGGTTTTTAGTAATACAAATTTGACAGCCCTATAGAGAAATTTGATTAACAAAGTAACGTCCCCAGCAACAACGCCGTATTAAAATAGTAAAAGAGCTTTCATTTAAAAGAGTGCATAAAGATAACGCAAACAATATTGAAATAAAACTACTGAAAAGTTGCCTGCAGGTTATTAAGTTTATGACCTGAATTTAATTTACTCGTCGTTTTCTAGGTTTAGCGCTCATAGCCGTGGAAAGACTGCTTTGTTACTAGACAAAGTAATTTAAACTTGTTTGTTTTACCCCTTTTAGCACAGAACTAGACATAAAGATCAGCCTGATCTTGTCTAGGCTGCTTCTTACCAGACAAGGCTTAATCAATTTACTTTGATGTCAAGAAGAGGTTGGATTTCGTTTTGCTAGTAATTAATTTAACACAATATTTGAAGATGTTATCATTGTGATCATAGTCAGGCAGTCTAGCTGTCTTCTGCTGAGCATAGGTCCCTCCAGTGGTACGTCATTTGACATTTTTATCTTGTTACTAGCTTTTGCCAGCGGCTACGCCCGCGTCGAGGTCTGAATTTATTCCACGAGAACCTACTACCAGGATAATACCCTTATAAATGAATCCAGTTTATAGACTACTAGCTTTTTCCAGCGGCTTCGCGGGAACATACTACCGCGATAAAAAGTAGCTTATGTCCTTTCTCAGGCTCTAAACTGTCTGTTTACCAAATTTCATTTAAATCAGTTCAGTAGTTTTAGCAGGAAAGCGAGACAGACAGACAGAGTTACTTTTGCATTTATAATATTAGTGTGGATCTGTGTGCTTTGGCACTACTAGCTTTTTCCAGCGGCTTCGCGGGAACATACTACCGCGATAAAAAGTAGCTTATGTCCTTTCTCAGGCTCTAAACTGTCTGTTTACCAAATTTCATTTAAATCAGTTCAGTAGTTTTAGCAGGAAAGCGAGACAGACAGACAGAGTTACTTTTGCATTTATAATATTAGTGTGGATCTGTGTGCCAAATCTCATCAAATTTTGTTTGGCCGTTTTTCCGTAACAATCAATCACATTATTAGTACTCCGCTTGTGTCGCTAAAATTGTTTTCACTTCCGTGGTATATTGTTAATACGTGTCTAAACGTTATGTTTAACCTAGTATACGTCTACTATTCTATATTACGAGCTAAGAAAACATACAATATTTTTTCATATTTACCTGTTACCACTGTAAGCAAACATAATATTTTCTATTTACTATTTTTTTCTCATAAAACATTACAAGTTATACGCCTATCTAATCTTAGACATACACCTATAAACACATGCCTTCATACCTACATACTTATTTCACATATACATAACATATTAAAAGTCATACACCTATATACTCTTACACATACATTTATAAACTCATGCCTACATACATATATACATATTCCTGCAAAACTAAAATGGTTACTATCATCATTACACATCCCCAGAAACAGAATAGCACAAAATGGTATTAGATACTTACATAAGCTATCTGGCATTGGCGCAATATTTTTGGAAACACTTCTGTTATAAATGGCTAACATAACTGAAATAAGCGAAGAATTGGACTCGATTCCTGGGGCCAACTCGCATAAATGTTTACCAGAAGATTGTAGTGTACATTTAATTAATCCGGATAAGTCAATTAATATTTTACATATAAATATAAGAAGTATCAACAAACACTTTGACGATCTAACTTTACTCTTGGCTACTATTAAAACAAGATGTGACATAATTATCCTAACAGAATGTTGGCTTAGCAAAGTCAATAAAATTCCAATTTTAGAAGGCTATACCTCATTTTATACCAAGCGTACAAAAAACCAAAATTATGGCATTATAATTTACAGTAGCAAGGATTTAAAGTGCAAGGTGTCTGAACCAGATTTTGTGGGTGCCAATTGCCTTGTTTGTTGCATAGATCAGAAATTAGCGCTGGTAGCTACTTATCGCTCACCATCTAACCGGGGCCAAGATAAGTTGGATGAATTTTTAAATAGCTTGAACACTATCTACACCCAATATGCAAATTATCCCAGCATAGCGCTAATAGGAGACATTAACATAGACATCAAAACTGATACTACAGACGAGAGAAGTAATGACTATCTTATATTGAATGCTATGCATGGCCTAATACCTGCCCACCTATTTCCCACTAGAATCGATAACTGTCTAGACCATATCCTTTTAAAATCTAAGTTGCCTTCTACCTCTATAATATTAAAAACCGACATCACCGATCATGCACCCATTATTTTATCTCTGCAAAATATAAGCTCAAAAGACCAAAAAAGTAATAAATTTTTCACTCATATAGATCAACAAGCTATTAAAAATGATTTAGAAAATACAAACTTTGATGATATATTGAAATCGGGTAATGCTAATGAAGCAACAAATATTTTTTTAACGATAGTCACGTCCATCGTAAATAAACATACGTATACAAGAATCGTTTCTAAGAGAAAAAGAAATATAAAACCCTGGATTACTCCAGGGCTCTTACGCTGTATTGCCAACCGGAATAAACTACATAAAAAATCTTGCAACTCGCCAGATAATCTAATACTTAAATTAACTTACACGCGCTACCGTAACTTCTGCAATTCCCTTCTTCGTAAGCTAAAAAGAGAATACGAGAAAGGGGAAATTGCAAAAGCAGGAAATAATCCAAAAGCTTTATGGAATGTGATTAAAGATATTACTAATACCAAAAAAAGCCATTCCCAACCCTTGGAACTTCTAAATATTTGTACTGATCCTAAACTCTCTGTTAACCACGTTTGCTCATATTTTACAGATATTGGCAAGAACCTTGCAGATAAAATTATCTCATCGAACCAAAACACACACACGAAACTTCAAAACAAGTCAGTTCCTCCTGTTAATTCTTTTGCCCTATCAGAGACAGATGCTAATGAGGTGGAATCAATCATTCAACAGCTACGTAGTAACTGTGCGACGGGCTGGGACAAACTATCGTCTAGTATTCTAAAATATTGTCGAAATTCAATAATTCCCTCTATAACGCACATTTTTAATCTGTCTATACAAACCGGAGTATTTCCCAATGCGTTTAAGAAAGCTATAGTGCACCCAGTTTACAAGGGAGGAGACAGAGACTGTGTAAGCAACTACCGGCCTATTTCAGTGCTATCAGCGCTATCAAAAGTGCTAGAGAAAATATTAAATATAAGACTCAATAAATACCTAAACAAAAATAATTTAATTGCCAGTAACCAATATGGTTTTCGAAACGGTGTTTCTACTGAAGATGCTGTGCTTGATCTCACTCAATTTCTTGCAAATCAATTAGACAATAAGAATAAATGTCTCGGTATTTTCTTGGATATGGCAAAGGCCTTTGACACAGTCTCTGTTTCCAACCTCTTAACCAAGCTGGAGAATATGGGCAGTACACCTTTACAATTGTTCAAAGATTATCTAAGCAACAGAACCCAACAAGTTAAACTTGATTCCTATCTCAGTGAGGAAACACTCATAACGTACGGAGTGCCCCAGGGGAGCGTTTTAGGCCCAACGTTGTTTAAAATATACATTAATGATCTTTGCACAATGTCCATGCCTAACGCAAAAATATATACCTACGCTGACGACACAGCTATTGTGATAAACGCTCCCACCTGGGACGAGGTCAAGGTAAAAGCAGAGGATTGTTTTGGGGAAGTTATAAAATGGCTCAACTCCAACCTTCTCACACTTAACCTGGACAAAACAAACTATATTACATTTTCCATTAATAAGATAACTCAACCACCTGAAACTTTTAGTATTGTCGCCCATACTTGTTTAGACAGAACTCAAAATTGTAATTGTCAAAAAATTACTCGGTCTACTACTGTTAAGTACCTTGGAGTAGAAATTGACGACAAATTGCGATGGGACAAACACTTAATTAAACTAAAAACTAGGTTAAGGAGTATGATTTATATTTTTAAAACTCTTAGAGAATCTGCATCAACTGAGCTTCTTACAAAAATATATATTGCACTATGCCAATCTGTCATTCAGTATTGCATCACAGTGTGGGGGGGTGCTGCAAAAACAAGGTTCCTCGCATTGGAACGGGCACAGAGAGCTATCCTTAAAGTGATGACCCGAAAACCGTTTCGATACTCGACCACACAACTATATTCTGACTGCAAGGTGCTTAGGGTCCGACAAATCTATGTGCTTGAATCCATCTTGAGAAAGCATCGATCGGCTCCCCCTCCTGATACTACCAGACGTAGACCGAAACTAGTTTGGCATACTACTTCACATCACACAGCATTTGCGAGAAGACAGTATTATATAACAAGCACTATACTTTATAACAAAATAAATAAAAAACTTAATATATTACATTTAAGCAAGCATGATGCCAGGGTTTTAGTAAAAGGATGGTTATTACAATTGGACTACCTAACAACAGAATATCTTTTATCTCCACAAACATATTAAACATTTTAATAAAAGACACACACACACACACATACACGCCCACACCCACATACACGCACACACCCACATACACGCACACACACACATCCCCCATACACACATACTTTTATTCACTACTTGAATTTTATTTTTAATAATAATATATATACATTATTAATCATTTAAAACAGTAGCACACAATAGTTTTTAGGTTACAAAATAATGAAATTGTCAGCTGAATGCTATCTTCTGAGATACAGGCCTCGCCTAGTTCAGAAGATAGAGTCTACATAAGCAAACCTCTTTTTACCACCACAAATGCTGCTGGATTATTGTTGTTTATTGTATACAACATTAGTATTAAGTTCGTTTAATATGTAATTGTTGTTACTATGCTGGTGAGAAATAAACTCTTTTTATTTTTATTTTTATAGTAGGATAGTAGAAGTAAGATGCAACCACTACCAGTCGCCCTGGAAAGATTGTCACACTACATAGACTGAGGACGTTCTACTATACGTCTGTAGAATATGTTACCAATGCTATTGATAAGGAGGTCGACCCGAAAGAAGTTTATAATAATATAATTTAATATTTACCCGGTCCCAAGCATCGGCATCCATGACGGGTCCACTAGCAATAAACATGCAAGCGTGGCCAGCAATGATGAAAATCATGGCCAGAGCTTTGATTCCGGAGATACATTCCAAGTTTAAAGAGTTGTGCTGCTTCGTGGAGATGATCTTCTTCGTATTGTTGATCATAGAGAAGCAGATTATTAAGTTGGAGGCCAACGACTCCTTCTTGCTGCCGTAGTAAATTGTATAAGTTTCGTAGAGAGTACTGAAGAATAAGATGGTGACGAAGAGTAAGATCAATGACCTGAAATAGAAATAAAGATAAATTAGAATCCACATAAAAAAACAAAATTTGATTACAATATTTGGAGAGGACTCTTTGTTTAGTCAGGGTAATTAGTAGAAAACTGACTGTTAATATTTAATAAAAAAGAAGATCCTAGTTAGAACGTCTATGAAATGAAATCATTTACTCAGTGTAAGCATACCGATAGATTTATACTGCAACACGCTGTTATAATAAACATGATGTTTCCATGAATGAAATCAGCGGAGCCTAAAGCCGAGACCTATATGCATAAACTTAGTACGTGCTTTGGTTTAGACATGTTCCCGTCTTTATCTCAGGCGCGAATAACGCTTAGCCTGAAAACCTGTTCAATAACGTTTATACATCTCAGCCTAAGAAGTTGCTGGAGACAATCGATCAAACCATTTCATCACCAGCCTAGCCTTTTTCCAACTATATTGGGGTTGGCTTCCAGTCTAGCCGTTTGTAGCTGAGTATCAGTACCTATTATACAAGAAGCGAATACCTATCTGATTTCCACAACCCAGTTATTGGGTAATACGATCCTGCTTGGTAAGAATGGATGTCAGAATATTGATGCGTAACAACTGTCAAAGATCCACAAACGAAAAGACAGCCGGTACCAATGGCTGAACTTACTCCCCGAACCACGGAGGGTTTTGATATAGAAAGATGGTCACCCATCCACGGAATAACCACGGCAAGCGTGGCTTCCTCTAATCGATCAAAACGTGCGGCTTTTATTACTTAGACACAAGCCCCGACCATACCATATCCAATCGATCAAAGTTATACCATACTCACAAAAACATCCAAGCCATTTTCAACCTTAAACTTCCTAATTCCAATTTCAGCGACCCCAAATTTATACCCTTGGAAAAACCCATCGATACAACAAAATTATTTTATGATGAAACGCTATCATCAAGTATTAATGAAAAAGGAAAGTAATATTATCTTCCCGTGTGTGATCGATCATAATACGTCAAAAGTTACGGCTGTGTACGTTCTGTTGGCTCGGAGAAAATATGTGTGTTCTTAACAAAGTATATTTACACAAAGAAAACAAATAAAAACAGTAATTGGCGTGATTTTTCTGTTGGAGTACAATTCTTAGTTTTGTTCTTTTCGGATGCCAAATCGGACAATATACGGAGAATTTTGTTGATTGCGTCACATTAGTACGTTAAGGACCTACCGCTAACTTGAAAATGAATAGGCGTTTCATGGGCGCGGTCTATTTACCCCACACACATTTACCCGAATGAGTGTAGCAGTTCCATCTTTAGCAGTCGCCCGCCACGTCGTCGTTAGAAACTTTTTTGAACCGTGGGCAAAACTAGAACGACCAAACTAACTAAAAAACATTCGCAGAGCAATCAAATTGAACGCTCGCTTTGCCAATGTATAATAAGCGTATATCGGTAAGCGCTATGTGAAAAGGTGAAATACTTGGCATTGTTAATACTTTTGACTTCAAAATCAAAATCAAAATCAAAATCAAAAGTCATTTATTCAAACTAGGCTGAGAGTCAGCACTTTTTGAACGTCAAAGTTACAAAAGACAGTCCCCCCAAAACGCCCGCCCTTCGACACTTCCTAGTGCTTTAGCTGGGAAGAAGAAGTGGCGGAACAAACTCCCCAGCAGCACAGCTGTCTGTTCTGTTCAATCTTAATCTTCTGAGTAGAATGCATTGAGTAATCATTTGACTTATTTATTTTCAATAAAATTTTATTCCAAGTGAAAAATCTGCTGGTTCGCCATTCTATGGCAGTATTATTACTTCATGTTGTTGTTATGTGAAGACAGTACAGCGCTGAATGTGAAACAGTGAAGAAGAAACAAGTGATTCGGATTAAAAGTTTCTGATTACTGTATTTGTGATAATTTGATTAAATCGTTAGTCTTTTGCTGAAAATGGTATAAATTTATTTATCCCGAACCCCAGCTCGTATCAAAATTAATGATAAAGTCCCGCCGCCGCGTCTGTTTGTCTGCCGGAACGCGCAAATCTCTGGAACTACTTGACGGATTTAACAATTATTATATAGCATTTGATAGCCCATTTCTTAAGTAACGTTATAGGCTTAATTTACATCGACAACAAACGACCCTTAGGATCCAAGTAAAAAGCATAAAAGATAGAAAGAGTGCTTAGCGAAAATAAAGTAACAGCGTGGGCGGGCGATGTGCAGCAACGCGGTGCGTGGGTTGGCTGCCGAAAATACACCTGTACGAAGTAGCTGACAGAAGCTAGTAATGTTAAAAGTGAACTTGAAACTTGAAGCCTCCGAAATATCAGATGAATGAACTCTCCTCAAAACTATTTCAATTAATAATCTTAATTTATCGCCTTAGTTGCCAATTCAAGGCAGCCTAATTCAGCCTTACTACTCCTAACTTTTATCAAAATTTAGTTTCTAATGCCAGTAATCAAAAATATCAACTTCTAACACTCAAATTATTTCATTAGAAGTAAAGCTAGGCATTCATTAATGTCATTCATCATAATCTAGACACTTGCTTAGTCTGAAACCTAATTTTACCTTATGTCAGACGAAATTGTGAACTGGGTAAAATTACTAGCTATCGGTTTGGCTTGGAAGTCGTAAATTAATTTTACTGTATGAGCATTACATTTTTAGGGTTCCGTACCCAAAGCATGTCAGCGGAACCCTACTACTAAGCCTCCGCTGTCCATCCGTTTTTCTGTCAGAGGACTGTATCTCATGAACCGTAATAAGGACACACTTGAATTTTACATAGTATGTGTTTCTATTGCCGCTATAATAGCAGAAAAAATTATAGAGACGCTCTCTAAAAAGAACGTGTTTTTAAACCCCGACGCAAAAAGAGGGGTGTTATATTATGATTGATTGCTTTGTATATCTGACTGTGGCACCATAGCTCTTAAACGGGTGAACCGATTTGGGTGCGGTTTTCTTTATTTAAAAGTAGGTTTTCTAGCGGTGTGTCTTAGACATATTTTATCAAAATCGGTTCAGCGATTTCGTCACGACGATCGTTTAATCAAAATATTACCTACAACTTCTTGTTAAAGTTAAAAGTCCAATAAACGTATACAATATTTTATTCACTTTTTAGAGGTGCGTTTTACTTTGTGGTACGGAACCTTTCATGAGCGTGTCCGACTTGAACTTGGACTTTTTTCTAAGTTAACGTCCCTTGTGTAATTAGTGTTGCGTTAAGCTAATTGCAGTAATAACTATTATGCTTGTAGTCATAATAAAATAATAGTCGGGAAAAGAAAATGCATTACCATTTTCCCGTTTTTCCCTCTGTTAACCCCTTTGTTTTGCAATATGTTATTATCAGAGATTATGTCAGCCCTAACAGATTAAATAGTTCGTATTAGTTTCTTCAAAAGAGACATCATCTTATTTTCATTTAGCAGTAATCACTTATGTTTTGATTTCAAGAAAAGGTTACCAACGTCATAATTATTTTAGTAGTCATTTTCATCTGTAAAAAAGACGCTCTATATGTTAGCTTTGTTATTCTTCGCCCGCGTAGTCTAAATATAAATTTGAATCTCTCTGTCTGTTGATGAAAACACATTAAAATCTATTGCGTATTAAAAGATCTAACCGTACAAATGCGGAAAGCGAATTTATTTTATACTACGCAAAGAGGATTCAGATAATACGCAGATATTAGGTATTTATTTTAGGTTTTCACAACATACGCACATGTGTGCCATTTTATTTTACATTTTTACTCTCTTAATTTGTTAAAATTAGAGAGTAAAAATGTACATAGGGAAGTGTGTGCATGTAGTAATCTACATGCACACACTTCCCTATGTATATGTATTTTATTATTGTAGGGTATGGTAGTCGTGGGTTACAACTGAAAATAAGCGTCAAGTGGTACAACTTGTGGTGTCATCTGACATTCTGCTGAGCTGAGGTCCTTTGAGAGATAATTATTGTTAAAGGTTTATTTTCTGTCAAAAAATTGATAAGTATCACTTATAAATTTTTTCTTTCTCTCTTTCTCTGTATTTGGACAGCCGTTATTGTGTGACCATTCATCGCTTTCTTAGAAAACCAATTAGGCATGTATTAGTGATGTAGTCAAAGAATGAAAGTTACTTTTAAAAAGAAAACATGTAGAAACAATGAAATTATCTTCTTTTGATACTTTGCTTCATAATGTTCAGTTAATTGAATGCAAGGAATTTTTTCCATCCATTTTTAGACCCATAAGTAACCCAACATAATAATTGGTACCCAGCACAAAGTCGACTCGATTATGTCGTTCAATATCATCCTAACCCATACTAAATCATGGGAAAATGGAAGAAATATAGAGGTGGGCAGTAACCTGCGTGATTTATTAGCCATGGCCTGCCCTGGTGGAATGTGGACTTTACTGCCTGCCGGGGTCGCGTGATTGTTCGAAAGAGATACCGTGACCCTGGCACATGGGCAACTGATGGAACACGGGTGGGTTTTAGTCAGTAAAAGTCTGACATGCCCTCCCGCTCCGCCCAGAGCGGGAGAAGTCATTTGATGATTTCCCATCCTGAAAAAAAAAAAAAAAAAAAAAAAAAAAAAAATGTGGACTTTACAGAAAAATGTTCTAATCTCTGTATTGTTGGTCGGCGTAAGTTTTTGCGGAAAAATCTGTCCTTACTGTAGATTAATAGTGGGCCTGTTGTTTTAATTTTAGGTTTTATGTATGACTAGCTGCTGCCCGCGGCTTCGCCCGCGTGGATATTGGAAATTATCCCACGGGAACATGCTCCCCTAACAAAAAGTAGCCTATGTTACTTCTTATAATATCAACTATATGCCAGTGAATGTTCCGTCAAAATCGGTCCAGCCGTTTTAGAGATTAGCCGAAACAAACAGACAGACAGACAAAAATGTTTAAAATTGGTTTTTTGATGTAAATACCGTATATACTTTCAAATGCATGTAGTGAAAAGCTGTTAAATTGAAATTATAAACAGACACTTCGATTTTATTTATTTGTATAGATGTATCGATTGGTACTGGTTCATTGAAATCGATGTTAATGAATGGGCTACCCAAACGTTATTGACGAAAATTTTATCTGCGATAGATGGAAAGTGTATTGTCAGGTTAAGCTACGCTTGCCGCGTTTGGTTCTGTGATGGGTAATCATTTTTACATACCAAGACCCCTCCGTAACTTTCAACGCCAACCTCATCTAGTTTTTTAAAATATGATTGACGTGTAAAAGTTTTTGTAATTTGGACTAACCAACTTACATAAATAAAACCAGTTTAAATAAAATAACTCCCATACTAACAGTTAGATACCTATTCAACCCCCTTCATGCTCTCATCAAATTGTCATTCTCAGTAAGTGAATATGTACTGCAATTCTTTATGAGAAATAAAGTTGTTTTAAACCGAAATTGAAACCATTTATTCGCTTTCTTAGAAGGATTTTTTTTTCATTTCATTTTGTATACTTACAAGTAAGCCACATCCAGTGACGTAATAGTCAGTGGTCGCCTCGTATAGCAGTCCCTCTCACTAACTTCAACTCCTGTAGTATTACTGACAGTATGGGCCAGGACACTGCTGACAAAGCCTGCCACTGACTTGGCATTGCAGGCGCTCGGCACGCAGACTGCCCAGCGCAGGGTTTCGCCGCGACCGGTACGAGTCTGAAAGGGAATTCAAAATTAGAATCAGTTTTGAAGGCACTTATGGCTTGTATCAGCTGCGTAGATAAGTCGTTCTGTGTGGTTAAGCAGCGGCGCATTCGGTGAGTTTGAAGATGGGTGATCATTATACTTTAAAAAAAAAGTATTATTAATGTCTGGTTTCAATGATTGTTTCATGTGTATCGACATTTGACAGCCGAGTAAACAAAATGCAATGGTGCACTTTGCTTGCACTTCCTCACACGACTTCTACTACATGCAGGACTCGTAAATAACGTACGAGGTGCTAATGTCCTGCTAATGGTAAGATAAAACAATATGTGAACTTAATTTATTACTCCACACTTAGTTGTGTTATGCAAGTAATAAAAGTGTTTAAAAGGCGGGTAGAAAGTTTTTATAAACACTACTTTTCGTCAGCTCGGTTAGCTGTTTATTAGGTTTGTTTTGGGCTTCTAAACTTGTTACGCGACAGCCAAATTAGTTTTAAATAAAAATTACTTTACATAAGACTAGTTTACGATAGAATAAAATGAAACTAACAAATACCACAATAATTAAGGCCCGTTTATATTTTAACTAGATGTTTTATACTGACTTTGAAACGTTTGTTTAAGTTTTATTTATGCATGCATTGAACATTTGGAAATTATAAGGTTAAATCTGAATATGTTTGTCTAATGAAATTATAACGACATCGACGGCAACAACGTGAAGTGGAAACGCAGGCGCGGTCGACCCAGCAGCATGGCTTCGCAGTCATGGCGGTGGTAAGTCCTGGTGTAGTTTTAGCCACAAGCGAGGAGGCCGCAATAGGCATTGAGAACATAATAGTCGTCGATGGACAGAAAATCAGTATCAGTTCTCTATTTACCCAACTACGGAAAATTAAAACGGAGAGTTATTGTTTTCACCGGTATTTATGTAACTATGTTCTCTGTTCCTTCATAAATACTTATCAAACTTCTAAAATACTTATCAAAATTTGAAAATAAGGTATCTATGGACGCTCTTTGATTGCCCGCAAGCTATGTGATATCACATTATGTTAAATATGGTGCCCTCTGGAGGATATGTCATTAACTAAAAAAGGCCACAGCCGTTCTTTTTTGCAATTTGAAAATGTCACATTTCGAGCAGTTTACCATGACCCATAATAATATACATGTAATGTGTCAAAAGTAACACATTCTGGATATTAATGGACAGCTAAAATTAATATTTGTTTAAAACAATTAAGTATCTTTCTTGCAGTGTTTCAATAGACTAGTCAAAGTGCGAAACTTAGCGCTAGCCTCTGTCATTATTTACTTATGTTTGTAAACTTTGTTCAGTCGGTAATAAGAACTAGTGTTTATGTTTTTTGCTCATGGTGCGATTTCTTAAGACGATACTTATACGTAATCAACCTGTAATTTTCTCACTGCTAAGCCAGGCTTCCTCTGAGTGATGGGAGCCGTAATCCACCGTGCGGGGCCAGTGCGGGTTGGTTGATACAAGTATCACAAATCTTCGAATTTTTTGTCTTAGCTATGCCATGTCGGTTTCCTCACGATATTTTACTTCACCGTTTTGAGAGCAGTGGTGACGAAATAATTTAACTAAAGTAAAGCGCATGTACCGTGTGGTGCCGGACGTAAAGAATAACACCACCCCATTTCTTCCAGTGGGTGTCGTAAAAGGCGACTAAGGGACTTACTAGAGAATAGGCAGCAGCGTTCTCTATGCATTTAACCACCATACTGCGATCGCCAACCCGCCTGCCAAGCGTGGCGATTATGGCAAAGCCCCCCAAATTGGGGGAGGCCTAAGTCCAGCAGTGGACGTCTTACGGCTGAAATGATGATGATGATGAAAGCGCATGACTGGGTTCTCGGATATACAACTCGTAAGTCGCGGTCATTACCACTGGGCCACCACTGCTCAAGAAGAGACTCACTGGTACCAATTTCTGATGATGTTAGTGGTGCTGCATACTTGTTTGGGTAGGCAGTTTAACACCTACGATTCCGATCCGAGGTATCTAATTCGGTTCGGCCGATTGGCAAACTCTAATCACCATCAACTCTCGCAAAATCATGTTGGTGTCGGTTCGGAACTATTCAAGCTAGGTCGAGTCCAGCATCCCAAAAGCCGGATCTAGACGTGTGTAATGTAACCTAAATTCTGGGTGAGGATGACACTACTAGCATAACATGTAACGATCGGAAAAGATTAACCCACCCTGAAAATGGGAGTCAAGTTCAGTAAGTTAAAAATATGTGTAGTTGCTGACTGCACCGACAAAAATAATTAAGATCTAAATGGCTACGAAGTTCTATAGATTATCCTGAAATTTATTTATTCATTCTAAAATAAATTTTAAACACAATATCCCCTTTTTCTAATTCAACAATGTTTGCTATTTATAAAATATATTACAAAACAAGAATAGCAACCTTTCATCATGAAACCAATAATCCTGCGGAAGAAAAGGTGTTTGTTGATATTATAATTTTTAAAGGCGCTGGGTGTTAATGAAAACCAGTTGCTTAAAAAATATTTCAAATCTTAAAAAGCACCTTTTTTTTTCATTTGTATCACAATTATCTGGCTGGAGTTTAACTTTCTGGGACATCTTTCTATCTTCCTTTTTCACGCCAGAATGGTTGAATGGGTTTCGATCTAATTCGGTACAAACGACGACATCTTATGCCATGTACATTTCCAGGTTTAGCTGACCTCGGATTATATAGGCTTGACGTACAATAAGAAGTCAGCATATATACCGGTTGATTGACATAGGTTAGGACATACTTTTAATTCCGGAAAAGCATTCCAGTAGAATAACTCCACGCGGGCAAAGACACAGGCAAAACCCAGCCCTGTATATGCATGACAATGCACGTTCTACCCCAATAATTACCAGGCACAGGAAACTAGTTAAGACACACACAATACATGAAGACGAGGTAACTCCTTACTATGACATCGTTAAGTAGAATTAGTGGGATTACCGAAAGAGCCTTATTACTAAGTTCTAAACATTATGCTCTGTTCCACAGCACTTGTGCTGCATAGTTACCGTTTTGAGTTCCTACACTTTGTGAGTAAGTATGTATTGTGTTACTAAGTAACGATAATTTTAAGTAAGTAGACAATGCTTGAAGTTATTGATTAGAATAGTTAAATTACCATAGTGTTTGTACTGCACAAGTTATTCAACAAAATTGCACTTTATTTAAATATAAAAGATTTATTCTTGGTATGTGTTTTTTAGCAGAATAGATGAAAACATTTTTTGTCACACCGTACACGGGTTGAGATTGTCTATGAAAGAACCAGTTCTTAAAAATAGCCAGAAACTCATTTGAAGTTGTTTGTTAGATTTTGACATTTTTACAGTTATTATTGAGAAAATAATAACCAAATAGGTTCTTAATAAAACTAGAAAAGTTGAAAGAAAAATATTTACAAAAAATTTCAAATCAGCTCTTTCAGTACAAGGTGTATTGAAAAAGATTTCAGCTGCCAGATGGAGTCGAATGTCGTTTATGGGTTAAAATCATTTAAGTATTACCAAAAATCCAGAGAAGCATACCTGTAAAGCAAAATTAAAAAAAAACTGCAAGAGATATTAAAATAATTACCTTGTTAGTCTCATGCTTCTGTCTCCACTTAATAGTAGCCAGGCAGTACTGTCCCTCAATAGTTACTCCATTGTATCCAGGGTCTTCGATCGCCACACACTCGTCGAAATTGCCCAGATGGTACGAAGAGCCGAAAAGAAGACCTTGTGGGGACTTCGCTGATGCATCGAACACTGGAAAGAGAGAAAAGACAAAGTAAAGTTAAACGTTGTGTTTGTAAAAATCCGATAAGAAGAAAACTGAGAACTTAGACCTTCTGTACTAGGCCCGGTTCCTTTACAATACGACATATAAACCGCGACGCCACAAGAAAATTGCATCATGTAAATGAGGCATTAGGAATTAGCTATATGCAGGTGATTACATTTTATTTAAAAAAAAACATGTTTATTACCCTTGACTTTTTTAAATATAATTTACAAGAAATTAAATATCAACGTCCAATTAAAGTATGCAAATTGTCTTTCATCGCAATTTTCCGGTAAATTTAACTACAGGGTGATCAAAGATAATTATAATCTACAATAACAAGAGTTACAAAGTAACAATTAGTTACTTTTGAGTAGCGTCATAGACGACGGGCCTTAATCCTACTTCCTACTAATCCTACTTCCTACTAATATTATAAATGCGAAAGTTGTATGGATGTGTGGATATATGGATGTTTGTTACTCTTTCACGCAAAAACTACTGAACGTATTTGGATGAAATTTGGAACACAGTTAGTTTATAATCTGGATTAGCACATAGGGTACTTTTTATCCCGGTAGTATGTTCCCGCGGGATATTTTCCGGCCTCCACGCGGGCGAAGCCGCTGACAAAAGCTAGTATACAATATTTATACAGGGTAGGAGAGACATTGACATTGATCAACCCGTAACTATAGATTTGCGATGGCCGTTTTGCGTGGATGTGACGCAAATTTTCCCCCAGATTTTTCGTGTGTTTGGAAAACTCAAAAAAAATCTGGGGGAAAATTTATGTCACATCCACGCATATTTATTGCGTTATGATAACCGCAAATAAACATATTTTCTTTCTTATTTCTAAATTCAGTGCTTAGTACAATTTCTATCGATTTCGATTTCTTCCCGATGATGTCGTAAAAAACGACTAAGGGACTTATAACAGAATGGGCAGCAGCGTTTTTCCCTGGCAAAACCCCTCCCCTTGGAGGAAGGCGGTTATCCACCAATGGACGTTTTTCGGCTGAAATGATGATGATGATGATGATGATGAAAGTTCTTCTATCAAGGGGGCGTTGGAATTTTAGGTCAATTGTAAAAAGAAAAAAGAAATTCTGTTCTGTTCTGCTTTTGCTGACGGAAGTAATGAACTTTCTTTTATTACTGACGGAAACTTTCTACTCTAGTAGAAAATTAAGTGTTGAATTCATGGTTTGGAGTCGTAATCCTGCCACCCTGTATATGCAACGTTTGTTTCTAAATTTAAATCAGTATTCTAAAAACGAACAGTTGTTGATGCTAGAATTTAACTATTTTAAGTCACAATATACCCACTTATTTTAATATCTAGGTATATTTTTTGTGGAAATTTCCAAAAGTTCGAGCTCATTGAAGTACGCAGTAAGTACATTCACGGACATATGTTGTGTAGGTATGTACGTTTGTAACCAAATCACGTCGAAACTACTGTACCAATTCAGATTCGGTCGTTAAGATGGCTATCTTTAAAACAAGTATGCTTCTAACTCGTCTATTTTTATGCTTTGTGTTTAGATAATCGTGGGACTTTATTTTTAGATTATATAAAACTACTAATTTAACATATAAATATATGCAACAGGTAAGGTACAGATGAAACAGATCATTCATTTATATGGCATACGTAATAAAGAGATTAGCGTAGACAAAAAAAAAAAATAAAAGAATGGAAAATGGGGAAAACAGTGAAATGGAATAGATAATGTTATTAATTTTAAATCAATTTCAAAAGGGAGAAAGAGATTCTCGACTTCCAAAAAAAAACTACAAAGTGAAAAATAACTTTGATTTCAGAAGTCGGTGGCAAAAATTCCTAAACTATAGACACTGCTTCATAAATTAAAGTTATTTTCGCAATTTCTAGTTTTTTTTTTTTTTTTTTTGAAATTCGGTATTTATTTTTATCGTTTGCATTATTTACTTTCTTACAGTTATATCACTTTCAATTCGTCAAAAATAGCTGCTAATTCCGTAAATTTTTGCCAAGTAGAATGATTGTCGCTTACGAATGCAAACAAATATTGAACGTTTTTTTTAATTATGAAAATGGTCTTATATTACCTGCATCGTACGCTCCCCTATAAGTGCGTCATCATCACCTCGCTTTCCACATAAGGTAATTATCTAAACATAATCTTCATAATATGTACGATGACCAGATCCCATCCCATTTCTTTCCGTGGGTGTCGTAAAGTAACTAAGGGACTTACTAGAGAATGGGCAGCAGCGTTCTCTACGCATTTTACCACCCTACTACGATCGTCAACTCGCCTGCAAAGCGTGGTGATTATGGCAAATCCCTCCAAATTGGAGGAGGCTTATGCAGTTTTTTTTTATATATACAATGACATGAATATTTACTTTGTAAAGTATCGTATTTTTTAATTATTGTGAATGTGAAGACTATGTGGGTCTTTTTTTAATTTTGTTTTCTTACGTTCTTAGTTATCATGATCTGGCAGTTTGAGTAATGTATGTGGCCTACCCAAATGTCCTTTCTTTGGTACTGTTCGTCAAAGCGTTGGGCTCCTTATCTTCCGAGTTGAGCTAAACGATTAATGACAAATGCTTGCACTGACTGGACAGGTCCACTCAATCTGTGTGGTTCTTTCTTCAAAAGACCATTTCAGTCACCAATCTACATGATCTTCACATGATGTGAACAAGATTATGTCTGAACTTTAAAAGAGACTGTGACCTCTGAGTCTGTTTCGGCCTTTCTTCTCAGAGTAGTCAGTTAGGAAACGCCGAACTCAGCTAGTTTAAAAAAATATCATTGACATGTAAAAGTGTTTGTACAAACCTACTTACAGAAATAAAATCATTTATCATTTATCAGTAGATGACTATCGACTGAAAATATGGAGTAAATTTTAACTATTTGTTACTGATGTACCTACTGCTGTATCGAATTTGCCAGCTCGAACAATTGTGTAACATACCAGACATATTTACGCAACAAGATTAATGTCGACACTTGACCACCAAAGAGTTCCCAAAAATAAAACCTAACATAGAGAACATCGATCTTTCTTTGTTATAAAACAAAGGACTATCGCCGAGTTGCGGAAAACCGGAGTCCTTGTAACCGTCCTCACGAACCGATAATGGTTTCCCGGTAGCATTGGCTATGACATGTATAGTAATTATAAGGATGTGATGGCATTTTGGCAGACGACATGTATTGATAGTCATTTTGGCAAATAATGCTACGGTTGATTGAATGTGTGAAAAGATATACGCTGAGTGAACAGTTGATTTCTAATACCGTTCATTGTAATAACAGTCGTTTTTATGAGAGTCTTTTTATACATGAATCCACAAAGGTCCATCTTCTGCTGCCCCTGATCGTGGCAGTCGCCCACTACACTCCTTCCCGCATTAGGCCTACGGAGGCATACCTTAATCATTCCCGATGACGCTACAACCCTCCTACAGAAGAGTAATAAGCTCACCAGCACTCTCAAGGTCCACCGTCGCAGAATGCCGTCCTTATGTCCTCGTTTCCGACCAGCGATTCCCTAAGCCGAGGTCCGTTTGTTTCCTTTAAAGGTAAAGCAAATGTATACCCATAGTAGGTACAGACACAATTTGACCTTCATGTTTATGGGATATGGGCAGGAGCGGCGCGTACTATTCCACGCGCGCCTCAAAGAATTGTCAGCAGCACTGAAGGGGTCTGCTAGGACCGATGCCTGCCAGGGTCGCGAGATTGTTCGAAAAAGATACCGTGACCCTGGCACATGGGCAGCTGAAGGAACACGGGTGGGTTTTAGTCAGTAAAAGTCTGACACGCCCTCCCGCTCCGCCCAGAGTGGAAGAAGTCATTTGATGATTTCCCATCCAAAAAAAAGAGCAGGAGAATGATGACGTGTAAGTACAATGAAATAGAGGGGTGAGTCTACTGCCACTAACCGAACCCAAATCAAGACTCCAATCTGCTACTAAAAAGACCTAATAAAAAACCCACTAACACTGCCCGACCTGGGTATCGAACCCGAGACCCCATGTTCAGCAGTAGCGTTTGCGACAACTAGACTAACGAGGCAGTCACAAAATATGTATAACGTTATTTATAGCGATTTGGGTCAGTGGTAACTTCTACTAGTTCTACTTACTATAATTTGTTTAAAAACTTAGTAACA
Organism: Aporophyla lueneburgensis; assembly: GCA_932294355.1. Taxonomy (NCBI): domain Eukaryota; kingdom Metazoa; phylum Arthropoda; class Insecta; order Lepidoptera; family Noctuidae; genus Aporophyla; species Aporophyla lueneburgensis. The sequence goes on from OW028743.1 coordinate 26,390,305, forward strand.
AAACTACACATAGTCACGTTACATTGTTTAAAAAACGTGATAATTAATATCATTTATATTTAACACCCAAAATATGCCTATAAATGATCTACGCGTCCGTGTCCAAAGTCAATGTGAAATATTAAGTAAGGATATAGCAAAAAATAATGGATGAACTTTATTCTTCTAGTTAACAGAAATCTGCTAATATACAATGTAAATAGCCTATAGTTTCCTTGGAAAAACAAAATAATTCATTTCAGATCATAAAATCGTCGTGTGGCTTTTATGTCAATAGCATAGCAACAGGGTACCGTGTGGTGTCGGACTAAAAGAATAGCACCACCCCATTTCTTCCCGTGGGTGTCGTAAGAAGCGACTAAGGGATATACTAGAGAATGGGCAGCAGCGATCTCTATGCATTGCAGACCATCATACTGCGATCGCCAACCCGCCTGCCAAGCGTGGCGATTATGGCAACCCCCCCCCCCCCCCCCAAAATGACAAGCACCAAAAATAAATGGCCCTAGTGCCCGGCGGCCCCTCTAACCTTGGCTACGGTAGCGGTCAAGGCCACGGTGAGGCAAGGGGTGCAAAGAATCCTCGGAAGACCTGGGCTGTACTGCAGTCTCTTCAACGGTGCCAGATCGACTATCGGTACATCGAGGTGCTGAAGTGTCTGTACGAAAACGCCACTATGTCAGTCCGACTTCAGGACCGGACCTCGAAACCTATCCTTCTGCAGCGAGGGGTGAGACAGGGAGATGTTGTTTCTCCGAAACTGTTCACCGCTGCACTGGAGGATGTCTTCAAGGTTCTGGACTGGAAAGGGGCTGGCATCAACATCAATGGCGAGTACATCACTCACCTTCGGTTTGCCGATGATATAGTTGTCATGGCTGAGACTATGGAGGGCCTCAGTACAATGCTCGATGACCTCAGTAGAGCTTCCGGAAGAGTGGGTCTCAGGATGAACATGGACAAGACAAAGGTCATGTCCAATGCTCATGTGATACCCACTCCAGTGAAGATCGGAGGCGCTACACTCGAAGTTGTGGACGAATATGTGTACCTAGGACAGACTGTCCAGTTAGGTAGGTCCAACTTCGAGAAAGAGGTCAATCGTCGAATCCGACTCGGCTGGGCAGCGTTCGGGAAGCTACGCAATATCTTCTCGTCCCATATACCGCAGTGTCTCAAGACGAAAGTCTTTGACCAGTGTGTGTTGCCAGTGATGACTTATGGAACCGAAACGTGGTCGCTCACAATGGGCCTTATTAGAAAGCTGAAAGTCACCCAAAGGGCGATGGAGAGGGCTATGCTTGGAGTTTCCCTACGCGATCGAATCAGGAATGAAGAGATCCGTAGGAAAACCAAGGTAACCGACATAGCCCGAAGAATTGCTAAACTGAAGTGGCAGTGGGCAGGGCACATTGCTCGCAGAACAGATGGCCGATGGGGCCGGAAGGTTCTGGAGTGGCGACCGCGTACCGGAAGACGTAGAGTTGGAAGGCCTCCAACAAGGTGGACCGATGACCTTGTGAAGGCCGCAGGAATCCGCTGGATGCGGGAAGCACAAAACCGGTCGAAGTGGCGGAGCTTGGGGGAGGCCTATGTCCAGCAGTGGACGTCTTTCGGCTGAAATGATGATGATGATGATAACAATAGCATAGCATTTTAGGTTTCAATTTCTATGATAATGAGACGAGCTCGTGAAATGTAACATCTATAAATATGTTTAAAGAATAATTACACATCCATTTTGGTTACTGGACTTTTTGGGTCAATTAGTCATAGGTTTTTGCCATTCATCATCTTAAATAACCTACACTGATACGCTGAAGAATAGCACCCTAATTACGTCAAACACTGTTAATCACAATCTGAATTATTTTTAAGAATATTGCTACTGCTTCATATATTGAAAAATTCATCTACTCAACAACGCAAATAAAGCAATGTATATTGAACCGTCAAAATAATAGTAAATCTTACTTTTAGTGTGTTACGCAACTATCCCGCAGGACGTATTTTGTCCTGAAGGCCAAATCTGGTCATTGAAATTATCTGGAAACATACAATCTGGTATTTTTTACAGATTGAGACTGAGATCAGATTGAACAATCCTAATATTACATGAATTGCCCGTTTTTTTTTGGATGGCATATCATCAAATGACTTCTCCCGCTCTGGTCGGAGCGGGAGGGCATGTCAGACTTTTACTGACTAAAACCCACCCGTGTTCCTTCAGTTGCCCATGTGCCAGGGTCACGGTATCTCTTTCGAACTATCTCGCGACCCCGGCAGGCATCGGTCCTAGCAGACCCCTTCAGTTTTGCTGACGTCTCTTTGAGGCGCGCGTGGAACACTTCGTGCCGTTAACCCGAGCTTGGTCCTTACCGGGCGGCGAGCTACCCATTGCTCGCTACCCACAAGCTAGCGCCTACGGTGGCCGGGAGTCAGCTATCGACTCCCGACGCCCAGGGCGTCTCCTCCTGCGGCGGCTAGTGACGTGAGGGCGCAGAGACTGTCACTCCCTCACGCGCCCCGCCTCCTCCTTCGCGAGCATTACTACTTCGCAGAAGGATGTGACGGCTTCCCATGCCCTTTCGCTCCGTACCATAGTCCATAACTGGCACCAGGGCTGGTCGCGAGAGGTCGCCGCCGCCGATGAATTGCCCCTCTGGTCAAAATTAACTTCATCAAAAGCCATGGAACTGTCACTCTGAAATATCATAAGGAAAAGATTTCAACCATCACGTCATCCTTAAAAAAAAACTCTTTCCAAGCTAAGAATTGCGATCCCTTTATATACATACCTTAAAATGATGCGGCATTTTTATTTTTTTAGAGCTGATCAGCTAGCTCGGAGCTAAGTCTAAACCTCGATCACGGCTGATGAAAACTGATGGATTTGGTCGAAGATGGAAAGAGCGTGCCCAAAAAAAGCCTATTCACTCTTCTCTTAAAGGCAGACGGGTTATATGTGGAAGGAAACACTGACGCTGGCCGAGGAGAACCTCGTAGTACGACTGGTCGGGATATCAACCAAATGCGGATAGTGTCCTGCAGTACATCTGGTAGATAACGGGGCAATAGAAAAGAGAGGGGAAAAGGGAGGTTCGGATCATTTCCTAAAAGTCTTGCACGCACTCTCCGAAGTACAGCAAATAGAAGTCCTTCTTGCTTCTTAAAATGTATCAATTTTGACAACTCTATCGAAGAGAAAAATCCTTTAGGGTAAAGGAAAATTATCATAACGACATTTTCTATTTCATAATTATGACTCTTTCTCTGCAAATATCTGAGGTCAAGCTTCAATCATTTCCAAGTATATACCATTACCCTAACTACCCGCAAAACTGAAAACAAAAGAAGTAAAAAAGTTTTTCCAACAGAACAGCAGGATTTAATATCCACCATTACGAACCACTTTTTCAGGTAAAACTGTAAATTAAAAATCCAAGTCTGCGAATATTTTACCGCCTTACATTTCCTTCCAAGTCAGAATTGAAATAGAAATTAATCCATTCTCTGTAGAAATAGCGGGGTGTAATAAATATGCAGATAATGTCGAGATTAGGTAGCTGCAGTGAAAAATTTCGCACTTACACTTGGTTGCAGTTTTATTGCGGACACGCTAAGTTAATGCTAAAAAGTAGGGAAGGGGGTTGTTGACATGCCATTTGTGTAAGGACGTGCAAAGGAGTTGGATTTAGAACTTGCAGGAGCGGAAACGTTGCGCACCCATTTGTCTATTGTGTACTGCGAAGACCTGAAGGCCAGTCGTATACTTACTTTTACCATACCATATTTTTAAACATGGGAGCACCATGTATCTAGCATATGATTAATTTATATAACATTGCTCAATTATTTTCAATTCTTTTTCACTTATTGTGGTATAGTAATTTTATTTTAAGTGCGTAGTTTTCACTTGTAATTATTTTATTAACTAGCATCTGCCCGCGACTTCGTCCGCGTTAAATTTCTTGTTCCCCCGACCCTTCCCGTCGCGTCGAATCGCCTACCCGTGCAATTTTCCCCGGTTTTGCAACATTTTTCATTACTGCTCCACTCCTTTTGGTTGTAGCGTGATGATGTATAGCTTATAACCTTTCTCGATAAATAGGCTACCCAACACAAAAAGATTTTTTCAATTCAGACCAGTAGTTCCTGAGATTAGCGCGTTCAATCAAACATACAAACAAACAAACTCTTCAGCTTTATAATATTATATATAGTATATAGTATAGATGTATCAAAAATATGTAAAGACGAGGGACAGCCGATGGAGTAACACAGTGACCGAATGGTGGCCAAGATAGGCCAAAGAAACCAAGGTCGTCCAAAAGCGCGTTGGGTTGACGATATCGTCAAGGTCGAGGGAAACGTATGGATGAGAGATGCACAGAACCGATATGTATGGCACAAAAAGGGGGAGTCCTATACTCAGTAGTGGGTGATCCTAGGCTAATATAATGATAATTTATAATACTGTAAAACATTTTTATAGAGTAACGGTGGAGTCTTTTGCCCAATTTACTCCACACGAAACTACTTTTTGAAATAGGCGACTAGAATCAATTCTATCCTAATGTAAATGTTGACGATGAAAAGTGCCTTTTATGTACTTATCTATACATTTATACAAATAAATAAAATTGGAGTGTCTGTTTTTAATATTAAAATAACCGCTTTTTACTAAGTGTATATGGATGTATACACGGTACATATACCAAAACAACATTTTTTACAATTTTTGTCGGTCTTTCTGTCTGTCTGTTTGTTCCAGCTAATCTCTGAAATGACTGGACCGATTTTGACGGGACTTTTATTGGCAGGTAGCTGATGTAATAAGGAGTAACTAAGGCTATTTTTATTTTATAAAAATTCTTTTATTTTAGAAAAATACCTGCGTTAATTTCCGACATTTACTCGGGCGAAGCCGCGGGCAAAAGCTAGTTTGAAATAAATGCTTTGAGGTTGACAAGTCGTAATCTCATAGCAGCAATCAATGTCAACGATTTAAAGAAATCACAGCTATTTTTGATGAATTGAGACAAAAGGCATTTATTCGTCGAATATGACAAGTACAAATTCAAATTTTAAAAAAAATTGAGTTATGCTCGGAATGATGTGTCCCGCCTAAAGCGGCCATGATATTTTTTATAGGTTAAGACGAAAAAAAATAATTCGTCAAATATATTCACACATTCGTGGCAGGCCAGTCACCGCATTGCATTGCACTAAATATTTTACCGAAGTATTTTACCAGCCATAGAGATCAACAGTTAAAAGTTAAAAATATTTGAGTTTACTAATCCTAAATCTACTTAGGACCACATCATTGACATAGCTGCATATTATTGCTGTATTGGTGTTCATTTTGAGATAAATGGATGCTAATGACATTTACAAACTTCTGCATATTCTCAGAAAGACTAGACTTTGTCAGGTCAAATAGTGTTATGGTTCAATGACTTTAAATGAGGTTGGAGATAAATATTGTGTTTTATTTTTTAAAATATGTTTATTACCTTATTTAAATCTATACTTGCTAAAAATAAATGTAAAGAGTTTGTTTGTTTGAAAGCGCTTATCTTTAGAACTACAAATCGAATTTGCAAAAATATTTTTGCATTTTATAGCCAAATTCTTGAGAAAAGCTATAGGCTGTTTAACTTCACGCCATGAACTTTAGGAGCCGAGCAAAAGAAAAAAGTTAGAAAAACTCAGTAACTGCATGGGTAGATGATGCGATGATAGGGGGAGAATTTAATTATTATTATTTAATTACTGTGCATGGGAGACCTTTGTCCAGCAGTTTACCTCTTTCGGCTGAAATGGTGATGATGACTTTATTATTTACTAGCTTTTGCCTACATATAAACTTGTATCATTCTGTCTATTAAACTTCATAGAAATCCGTTTCGTAGATCTTAGCGTACCAACACATAATGCAACTTTGTTTTATAATATGTAAGGATAAGAATTTTCAGTGCAAGTTTTGGGAGCTTGGTCTGATTGGCCAAAATTATTTGTGGGTGGAAGCTTAACTACGCAAGTTTCGTCGTTCTAAGCATTTTCAGATAAATGGTTTACCGCACGTGACCGCCATTGTAACTACCCACCTTACATAAAGAACGAAAAAGAAAGGTTTAAAAATAAACCTGTAATGAACGAATAAATAATTCCATTCATCCATTCATTCAATTGAAAGTCATAGTCGTGCTATAAAATATTACAGCGCACAAAATTATTTGTATTAATACAATGATTTTTGGGCATGACAAAGAGAAATTAATCTTTAATGTAATTAAAGCATCAATGCATAAAATCCCAGAGAGTTCCAGACCAACTCCACAGTTTTCATTGAAACTCTGCACCGTATATGACAAATTAAAAACATTTGTGCGACAGTCGTAACATCAGGTGGGTTCTAATTAAATATGCTGTGCAACTTGGTCGTCAGAAGTGGAGGGCATAGAATAAGAATATCCAGAAGGCCCAATCTTGGCGTAGCTCAAAATCTTTACATAGTATAAAACAACGTCGCTTGCCGCGTCTGTATGCCTAGATGTTTTAAACTACTTAACGGGGTTGAATTCGGTTTTCATTTATAGACAGATTCAAGAGGAAGGGGTTTATCTATAATACTCGGGCGAAGCCGCTGGAAAAACCTAGTTACACATATTACATAAAAAAACTGAAAAGCAAAAAATTATAAACCTTAAAATTTTGAGTCGGTGCTTTGAGTAATCTTTGTCCTTTGATTTTACAGCACCGACTCAAAATTTTAAGGTTTATTATTTTTTGCTTTTCAGTTTTTTCGCCAGTGTAATTTTTTGTTAAAAAGTTTTTATTTTATAATGTTTTGTGGCTTTAACTTACTAGTAATAATTGGCAAGGTATACCCTATCCAATAAAAAAAGAATTATCAAAATCGGACTACTCTGTATAAAGTTATGCGTGGTTATACATTATAATCAGTGAGTGAACAATCAATCATCCCCTGTTTTCCGACCTTAGGGTTCGATTTTGTTTTCCAAATTTATATGGGACCACCCTTGGAGTATATCCTTTCCAATAGAAGAAGAATTATCACAATCGGACCACTATGTAAAAAGTTATGCGTGGTCATACATTGAAAAAAAAAACTTGAGAGGTGTCAAGGGACACCCGGATGGAACGAAGTTCCTTTCGATTAATTGCATTTATTATTGTCTGTATAAAATCTCTCCTTACCTAACTCCATCAGCAATATCCGGTACTTGTGCAGAAATACTGTCAGGATTCATTTTGTTATTATTTATTATGTACAAAACACCTGTACACACTCAACAAAAATAATCGTCGCGACACCACACTGTTCAATGCGAAATAGAAAGACGAAACGAAAATAACTGGTTTGCTTTCTATGAGAGAGAGAGAGAGAGAGAGAGAGAGAGACAGAGACAGACAGACAGAGAAACACGCGCACGCCGCACGGCTTACTACAACTATAGCAAAAAGTGTCGTTACAACTTTTGGCCTTAATTTTTTCCGTCTTCGTCTCCGTCCCCCTTTCGCAACGCGCGATAAGGAACTTCGTTCCAAAAGAATCATCACAATCGGACCACTATGTAAAAAGTAATGCGTGTTCATACATAAAAAAAAAGATATACGCGTCGAATTGAGAACCTCCTCCGTTTTTCGTCGGTTGAAAAAACGTAAACGCCCGGTATGAACATTTCATATTACGTAAATTGCTTTGCATATTATTGCATAGAATCACGTTCCTCTAACTGAACAAACTACTGTGCTGCTGGAGAGTTTAATGAGCCACTTTTTTTTGGTTAAGGGCGTCAGAATGTGCAATATCACTACTACTGGCTACTTTAAATTAATGACATAAGATTTTCGAAAAAAAAATCATATGAGTCAGCTCTGTGGTCCAACATTAAAATTACTTATTACATAATTTCATTAGTGCAAATGGAAAATATAAGTCAGAAAAATACATTTTCATCACAACAAAAATCAGCGCGATGATAAATTCGTTCATTTCTGATAATTTACACCCATTGGGAAACATAAATGAACAGAAATCATATAAAATCAAATCAAAATAAATTAAAATAATTCACATGAATCGAATTACACAAAATATACATTTTTTTAAATGAAATCAATTAAAAAAAAGATTTTTGTTTGATGTTCCAAACTCAAAACTTTGTGATTTCAAAAATTCCGTTCTCACAGTTTTCGCAACTTTGGCTTCTGAAAGTTTCTACAACGTGGTAAAGAGCACTTGCCACCGAAAACGTCACGACGAGAAGTGGCTAATGCGTTTTTACTTCACTTAACAACACTAACCAGGCAGCCCACTTGATGATGGGTCGTGAGTGACGTCACTTTATCAATAGTTGCTACAAATTTTTGAAGACGGTTATTGAAGATTTTGCGCTTATGCCCATTCAAATCAAATCAAATCAACAGTCATTTATTCAAACCAGGCTGAGAGTCAGTACTTTTTGAAAGTCAAAGTTACAAAAGACAGTCCTCCCAAAACTTCGACACTTCCTAGTGCTTTAGCTGGGAAGAAGAAGTGGCGGAACAAACTCCCCAGCAGCACAGCTGTCTGTTAAGGCGTATAGGTTCCTCGTTAACCTTGAGCATATGGGCGGAGCTAAGCTCAATACTCCCGCACACACGTAACGAGCGGCGGCGGCGCGCTTAACTAAAACGACGACCAAAGATTATGCAGAGACGGACGAAGGTCGATATTTTTGCCTACGACTGTAAAAGGTACCAAATGTTGGATCAAAGGCTGATACTTTAGAAAGACGCAACTATTTGATGTTTATACTGATAATATTTCTTTAAACATATAGGTACATATGTGATTGATTAAAGAAAGACAACTTCTCGGGTTAGAAATATCTTTATTTCCCATAAAAAAAAAAACAAATTTCACTTACGTGTTGTGAAATATTAACATAATTAAAGAAAAACTTTGTTTTTGTAACGCACAGTTTTGGTAAGGAGACACTAAAAATAAAAAATTACAACAAAACAGAAATAGTAAAAAACTGTAAGTAATCAATAATAAATTGAACACGGCTAAAATATAAAGATACACGGAACGCTCGCAACTAGATGTGGTATGCAATGAACTAAGGTGCGCTCGCTTTGTTTTTATTTAAACATAATTATGTAATTTTAAGTGTTTCTTAAAACTTTTATATAGGTATATTAGCAACTGTTTCGACATTATAGTGGACATATCTATATTTTTTAACATGTATGAGATTAAAGTAAGATTAGAAAATATATTTATTTGCTGAAACATGTGTGTATACAATCAAAGATAAAAACGTGCAAGTAGGATAACATTTTTTGTTTCATTATTGATTAATTGTGTATTGGCGTGCAAATAATTATTATGAATAATTGTAAATAATTAATCTCATATCAATATCGTATAGTTGACGTGAATTTAGCAAACATATATAAATACAGAAAAAAAATAGGATAGATAAAAATATTTATCTACATTCAGCTGGCATAAGTAGTTTTTACATTGTTTGTTTAGTAAAAGTTTTATTTCTTTTAGTTTATTACTCTCGACGTAATAATTTTGTACCTATCTTTTTTCACTAAAATATTTAATGTAAGCACTAACGCTATATTATTTCTACTTGTAGAAATCGCTATATTATTTCTAAGTAACTTAGCAATTTAAGTAACTTAGCAATTTAAGTCAAAAGCTTTTAAACAGGGAATTTTGATATATAAGCGCAGCAATAACTTTATTTTTCAAAGTTTTTTTGTGAAATACAAACTTATTGTTGCGGTTTATCAAAACAATACAGTGCATTCGTATTCATTCCAACTACGAAACCATCAATGTGCAAAATGCGATTTTAATAGAATGCGGTTTTTACAGTTAATTTTACGTCACAGGAAACAGTTGAGTAATTGATTTACAGAAACCACCCTACTGCTTCTGAAATGAAGACGCTTACAAGACAAGTCAGACCAGTGCGGTTGACTATATTCCGTCGTAATGACGTTTTAAACAAGACACGGGTTATTTTAAAAATCTGTAAATTTTAATTCTTTTTCATAATTGACCTCTGCTAGAACTTGTACATTTTGATTTTCAGTTACCGTGGTTTGTTTTTTATTTTGATTTTCACCCATTTGTACATCATTTTCTGTCTGTGTGTCTGTGTGTTTCCTTTTTAGTGATTTTTTTTTATTTTCTTTCGCTTTAATCGCATCTTGAATATATTTTGGGTCTCTTATTTGCATTTTCCTTGGAAACCTTGGATCAACCAATTCAGGAAGCAAACATTCCATATAAAATGTTACCAGTTTTGGTTCCATTTCCCGCATCCAAACATCGTCATCTCTCGTAACCCATTCTGTTTTTATTCTTTTTGATTCTCCGCACCAAATCGCAAATAAACATTTTCTTTTATTTGCAATATGCAGTTGTCCCTGTAATTGATAATACCAAATGTGTGTCTTATTTAAGATCATTTCATTGTTATTTAATTTATAGATAGGTAGTTTCTTATTTTTCACTACTTCATTTAAATCCTTTTCAAATACTGATAATGGGCACTTTACTTCAACGATAGTGTCATCATCAATGATACCATCAGGCGTAGCTCCTAGGTAGTTATATTTCTCATCTATGAAAAGACCACAGGGGTTAATTTTTACGCCTTCTTGTATTTCCAATTGTCTTAGTGCCTTATTTTCATTATTTTTACCATGTTTTATGCTTTTTACGTGCGCTATTGAATCTTTGTAAATAATGTCCTTTACAAGGTTTTGGCAACTTATATCGGAGCGCCTCTTTATTACTTTGCCAAAATTTGACGCCGTTAATATATTGCGCCTCAGTTCAAGCCAGTCACTGCACGAGCTTTGCAGTATGGTTTCTCGTTGAATTTTATCTTTTTCTTCTTTAGTTTTATCTAAGCTCTGAAGAAAAGTATGCTTTTGTTTTTCAAATATTTCAGGCGGCATGTCTGGTTTTTCGCATGTAGCTCCATAATTTGAATCTTCCGCTTTAGAAAATAGCTTTCTGTTTTTCTTCCTTTTGATATTTCTCATCATTATTTTCTCTTTCATTCTTCTTTTTTCCAATCTAACGAGACTTCCTCGAGGGCTGCGACCTGCAATAGATTTATACAGCGATGACATCACCTTGTGCGTGTTAAATGACACCACTGCAGCATGGCATCTCGTTTGGTACGATCCCCGTTTGGAAAAATTTATCCGTTTCCCCCCGACCAGCTTTGCTATTATGCTGTTATAGCTTTCAACAATATTGCTGTCAATATCGTGAATCAAGCTGGGAGCTTGCGATGCTAAATTGGACATTAGACCACAAATTCTACACCAAAGTGTGCTTGTGTAGAATTCTGTTTCTGTGGTTTCTAGAGGTCTGTCTGCACCGACATCACAGAAAAACGGCTTACACCTGCTGTGGTCACCAAAAGCGTGTAAATGTGCCAAAAGTATATCGTTATAAAGTAATTCAACGTTGGATCGTCGTTCTGATTCAGAATCAGATTTATGAGCCTGTATCATTTTTCTGACAGTAGTTCGGAGAATCATTATTTTCTTCTGTGTAATAACTTTCCGGTATTTTAACAAGTATTTTGTGTCTGTTTGCAGTGCGGCAAACTTGTTACACAAATTTCGAAGAATGTGATTTCGACATTCAATTTTTTCTATAGTAATGTGAGGGTATGGTCTACTTTTCAATAATTTTGAGTAAGTACTGGAATCTCCATCAGATATCATTCTCCCATAAATCAAATTATGCATATCAATGGAGCTCTTAAAACCTTCAACGAGTATTTCTGATTCCATCGCCGTTGAAGATCCGTTATAATTCTTGTAACATTTGTGGACTTTGGGGTCCTGTTCCTTTTTTTGAGCTTGTGCACATATAGAACAATATTTGTTCTTAACTCCTAAAAACAGCACCTTCCCAGATATTTTGCCGATGATGGAAGCAGCGCCTGATAACGCGGAGTAATTCTTTTTATAAGTTCTCTTACTCCAGCACCCATCCACTATTACATCAATGATTGGAATGCCGTTTTTGTCTACGCGTCCCTCAGCGATTGCAAATTCCCGTTCTTTTTGTGCTGCTATGTTCATTGATTCAACCGACGTCTTTTCCCAGTGGTCTGATAACTTGCAATGATATTTTTTGTAAGTTTTAGGCGACATTATAGGCAAATTTAAAGACGCAGAAAGCTCTTGCAGTTGGGAGTGCCCACATCCTATTGCTATTGTTCCTGCAACTGCACAGTTATTGATACTGATTTCAATGGGATTATCATTCTCTATGTAAAATGTTTCATTACACATACGGCATTTAAATGTGAATAAGGAATGAAGTCCCTCTTGGCGTTCTCCAACAATATCAACGGATTCGAAACCGCAGTCTATAACTCCATGCTTGGCGATATTCTTTAGTTGTGAATAAAAGTAAGCAATATCCACTATACGTCGCCCTTCGATGGAACAGCTTGGAACAGGTTGAGGTTCAGGCGATGTTTCGACCTAAACAAAGAAATAACATAAGTATAAATAAACCCTGGCAACATTTCTAGCCAAATTTGCCAGTCTTTATATATAAAAGTACGGAAACACCGAAATTTCGATAATCGCCCCGGATCTTGACAATTACGGTTTCCGTTTAATGTATGATTGGACAACGAGAAAAGATGCTAGGAGGGCACAGACGTTCCTATCACTGATAAATAACGTAGGATTATATCACTAAGCGTCTCCCAAACGACTTTTCTTGCTGACCAATATTTTATTGGATCAGATATTCTGCCTAGCAAAGGTTCAGACAATATTTGTCTGAACCTTTGCTGCTTGAAAAATCGGAATCTACCGCCAGAGAAATGTTTACTTACACTAGTGAAATATGAATTTGCCGTACTTTGTAGGAATGCAGTATTTAGTATTATGAACAAATGTTTTAAGTAAACTTCTCGAGTAATCCTATAAAATACTAACTAATGTATCTGTCACCGTAAGATTAAAAAAAACCGTTTGATTGCAATCTAACTAGCGAGATTGTAATCTGTCGAAATAATGTGAACCGTAACATACTGCTACGTTACATTACAATATTGCGTCAAATTGTGAAATGGCATGCGACGAAACGTCTCCCTCCCGGCACTGTGGCCCTCCGTGAGATTCGTCGTTACCAGAAGAGTACCGAACTGCTGATCCGCAAGCTTCCGTTCCAGCGTCTCGTGCGTGAGATCGCACAGGACTTCAAGACCGATCTCCGTTTCCAGAGCTCCGCTGTTATGGTGATGCAGGAGGCTAGCGAAGCTTACCTCGTCGGTCTCTTCGAAGACACCAACCTGTGCGCGATTCACGCGAAGCGCGTCACCATCATGCCCAAGGACATCCAGTTGGCGCGCAGGATCCGAGGCGAACGCGCTTAGAACTGTTGCTGCTGACGTCACACAACACACTTCGCCCTACACGTAGACTGCCTTCGTGCAGTGCAGCGTGTCTGTGGCTGTGCGTTCACATAAAAGGAAATCATTCAAACTTCTTTAATTAATCACAGATTGATTTTACTTCCCCAACAATGTAATTTATCTAATACTAAAACTTTCAGTTATTTTCAACACGAAATCCAGTTATAATCACCAAAACACTATTTGTTTAAATTCGACAACAAATGAATTGACAAATGACGTTCAACCAATCAGCGCGCGAGGTGCGTTTCGTCGCATGCCATTTCGCAATTTGGCGATTTCATTTCGCGATATTGTAATCTAACGTAAAATAATACGTCAAATTGTGAGCAGTATGTTCCGGTTCACAATATTTCGACAGATTACAATCTCGCTAGTTAGATTGTAATCTAACGGTTTTTACAATTTTACGCTGACATACCCAATTGGTAAAACATTCATTCTAACTATGGAACCCTTCACTGTGCGTGACAGAACCCTAAAACTTAATGGATAAAGAGAGATCACGATGTTTGGAAGCATAAAACGGAACCATAACTAGTTATATTTTCTAAGGAATATTTGCTTCCTGATATTCACTTAGCAAGTTTCACTTAAAAAATATAACGGTTGTTTTAAGATGATCAATTTCCAGGTACGTAATTGCGTAATACACTATTATTAGGAATCGCTTTCATTTTGTCAGATCCATAACATAAAAACATTTTATTCGTTTACTTTGATAAGCCGACATTTTTTCAAACATGAAACAATGGTTTAGCAATAACCTTCAAAATTATTTAAATCTGATTAATACTGTGTTACGCAATTAGGGTGCAGGTACAAGATAGATTTTCGAGGAAAGTAAGACAATTTTATACCTGAATCGGGCTTTCTGTCAAATTTTGTGATGTTGTTGAAATATTTTCGTTTTCTTCTAGACTTTCCTTAGTAAACAAGTCTGACTTGGAATGGTGTGGTCCACAAGATGTTTCAATCTAAAATTGTGGTAGTATGTAAGATTAATATTACTTATAAAAAGTATCAGTTTGTAAAACAAATATACTTAGGTGTGTAAACAAATGTAGGCATAAATTTACCTGACTTGGATCTTCTATTATCTGTTGTGAAGAAACGTCGCTCTCTTGTCGACATTCTATAAATAAGTCTGGCCTGGGATCAAGTGCGTCAGTGGATGTTTCGATCTAAAAATTAAATTTAAGTTAAAAAAAATGCAATAAGAAGCAATGAGCGCTGGTCGGTGTAATCGTACTACATTGTCGCGACAGCGTAAGCCCATGTACCCACGGACGTAATAAAATCGCCGCGGGCTATTTTCCCGCACTGGATTTTCCACGCTCTGTCTTGTACCGAGCATTGAGAATCCTACAGAGTGCATGTCAGTGCGTCGAACAGTGTGTTTTACTGTTCAATTTTCAACTGTCGGATCAACGCAGTGCCTTGAAAATCCAGTGCGCGAAAAACTATCCACAATTTTATAATGCCCGCAAGGGCGCGTCGCCTTATACATTATACAGAATACACTTATTTTTGGATTCCTAAACTTCCTCTAATAACCATAATATAATCTGTTTACCTACTAACAATGTTGGGATCAACCACTATTTTCAATTCATTAATTAGTTGAACTAAATTACTTTTTACAAAATTACTCACGATTTCTTTTACGTTTAGTCATTAATTTGAAGTTTTACCTAAATATAAATGTACGAGTAATTTGACTTTTTAAACCATAACTAACTTGAGACCGATTGTAAACACCTGGCTGGGCATATTAGCAGACAATGAGACAATATTCTCGGAAATATGTTTTTCTTTTGTGTTTACTGTATGGATATTGTATTCGTTATCTACGTCTCGCTCTCTTGTCCGGTTTGGTGATTAGAACACAATGTTGTTTTTGGCAACTCTATATTATTTGAAAATAAGTATCGTTTACATAAAATGAAGTTATTATTAGCTTTTTACTTTGATCGGATAAAATTAGGTTAATGAAATTTATCTTCTCTTTCAAAACAATATTGTATAAAGAGCTATCCTAGTGGGTCCAGAGGAAGATGATGAAATTCGTGATACAAGGTAATGCTAGTACAAGTGCCAAAGTACTCGTTTGACACTTAATAAAAATTATAAAATAACATTATAAAATACAAACTTTGTTTTTAAGGAGATTTACTGTTTTACCCCATTCTTATAGTATTCAAGATTTTATGTTTTATTTATTTACTTTTACTAATTCAAATCAAGTCATTGTGTAACGAGTTTTGAAACGATCAATTGCAATATTGTCATTGTTTACGTGATTGATACATATCGGTAAATTGATCGTCTAAAACACAACTGAAACGATTGGCAAAAAAATACACAAAATACAACAACTGTACAGGCTGGCAGGGACATCTTCGCGCAACAACAATGAATTTGGCACATGTAGACTCCCTAGACTAGAAAAGTTTCGTCGATTATCAAAAAAAAGTCTGCTGTTTCATAGAAAATTGCATTCCTACGCTGTCGAAATGAATGGAACAGATAATTCTAATTCTATAATCATATCCTGAATCCACCGGTAACAGCCTGCGCATCGATGTTCTGCCACCCTGAATTATTATGTATACTAATATAATTTACCTGAATAGAGTCTACATTATCAGCAGATGTACTCGGATTTTCGCCCTTCGATTCTGATGATTTCTTTTGAGATTTCCTAGAACAATTTCGGAATTATTTCATTTAAATTACGATAGAATGAATTCACAAATGTACACAAGATGATTACATAAGGTATTAGTGATTATTAAGTTAATATTAAAGTACTTACAACAGCCGCATTTTCTTAGCCTGTCCAACTAAATATTTTTTCCACTTTCTTTGCCTGGGCATTTTTATTTCAATACAAACTATTTACAGTTCACACAATAAACAATATAAACAAAAAAGTATTTAGAAATAGCACCACTAATAAAGCGTCCACGCGAACAATCAAATCGACTCCTCTGCAAGGAGCTAGTCTATAAACACACACAGTTACAATACGTTCGTAAGTATTTACACTAACACACACGTCGCGCGTAGTCGGTCGATAGCCGGAGCGGAGCAGCGAGCGACACAGCCCTCCCGTCTGAATGCTAATGCACGACTGCAGCCCGCGCCCACGCAATGCCACTCTACCCTTGACAGCTTAGAATGGGGGTATTTGTTTGCAAAATTTTGATTAATTTACAATATTTTATTGAGGAATCCTAGTATTTATAACTGTTCATTTTTCTGTGTAAAAATATTTTCAAATAACAAAGCTGTTTAGTAGAAGTAGGAAATATAAGCCAAAAAATTGGGTTTTCGTAAATATTTTTTTACAGCAAAGGTTTTAACCCTACGAAAAAAGTACTCTGGACAAAATTATGTACATGAATCTATAGCAAAAATATATTTTTTTCAAATTTTCAAACCAAGCCGTTAATGAGAAGATTGGTTCAGAAAGTGACCGTTTTACGGCACTAAACCGAACTAAGGCCCTTAAGTTAGAAGAACTTGATTCTATACAATTGTAAAGAGGTAACATTAAGAGACACAAAACATTAAATTAAATGATTTGCCATATGTCAGCTAGCCAACCCAATATTCCATGAAATAAAATGAAATCTAAACTCAAGCAAAAGCAAAAAATATTTTTATAATGTAAATAAAGGTACCAAAATAAAAGCCTCCTGGCATACAGGGCGTGACAGCTTACATATGCAATGCTGAATCACGTTCACATAGCTGTTACGACCCGAGTTACAACTCGAGGCCACAAAATGATAAACTAGAACCATCGGCGTAAAAACAAATAAACAGGTAGGTAATTAACAACAATACTAACATCAAAGTCCGCAAGACGACCAGTCACCACAAGCAGCATCCGTTCACGAGCATAACGCAAAGATCAGCCATTACCCACCTCGCCTTATTTGAGGGAAGGGGGTAACCCGACCCCTGACGCTACCGCAAGCATTGACATCTAAGGGAGCATGACGAATTATTCATCATCATGATGTGACGATAGTCCTCTCAAGCAAAAACTGCTGAGGCTACCCACTGACCCTGTCTTGTGATAATAGATCCCATGGCTGAACCCTGACACCCAAAATACTAGCCTGTAATGAATTATTAAATAGATATGTTGTCACGCAATTAAGGTACTACTAACTTCTCCATATACATATCAGTAATGAATACATTGCTTATCTGCCGTTCAACGTCACCATATCGTGGTCGCCTAAACATTGACCAAACGATGAAATGAATCACTTAAGCAATTAATTGCAAGGTAATTAACCTCATTGATCCGCAAGCACCAAAACTAGATGACCAGTTCAGATAAACAATGTCAATCGCCACAGATACAACACAGAATGAAATATTTTCTAAATAAAATAGAGGCGATATAGAGGCGTGACACGTGTCACTAAAGTGGAGTCATTTTAATAGGTAACATTTGACAATTCATCAAAATTCAATAACGTAACCTTGTAACGGCGGGCATAAAATAATATATTTTTTTTCGTTTTGTTAGAACTGCACAGTCGCTTAACTTTTTTCAATTACGATTACATACTTATTGTAATAATGAGCGATACGTGTAATTTTACGATTTGCTTTCATATGAACTGACAGACGTCAAATGTTACCTATTAAAATGACTCCACAGTAAAGTTGTTGCATTTTAGCATAGCGATAGCGGTCATTGCTCTTTACCTAATATCTCTTCGTAAGAGATATCGATTAAGAACGTTATCGGGCATTATTTATGGTTTTAAATTACAGAATGCTATTATTATGTTTTTGCTATTTATGCCCGCGACTTCGTCCGCGTTAAATTTTTACTCCACTGACCCTTCCCACCGCATCGAATTGCCTGCCAGTTTTCGTCTATTTTTCGTTGCTGCTCCGCTTTTTTTGATTGTAGCGTGATTTTATATAGCTTATAGCCTTCCTCAATTAATAGGCTACCCAACACGAAACGAAAGTTTAATTCGGACCAGTAGTTCCTGAGATTACCGCTTTCAACCAAACAACTAACAAATACAAGCCGACACTGACATGCAAATCGCAAAAAAAAAGCCCAAAAGAAAAGAATTTCGTGGTATACTCTGGCGCTTCCATATTAACTTCGAAACTTTTTAAGTCAAATAATTCACTCATTCACCTAACAACTGCATAAATTCATTCATAAATAAGATTTTTTTATAAATTTACTCTGATCATACCAATATTGACCGACAAGCAATCAGGCACACGACTTTTAAATATGTTAGTAAATAATGGCCGACGGCTATTCACTGACACTTTATTGGTGACGTCATATGTATGCCACTATGACAGTCAGAACTATTTGCTTTGTACAGTTGGTTTTTTTTTTAACCCAGATAATAATTTGACAGGTGTAATGCAAACAAACTAAAAATTGACATTCAGATTACTATCTGGAATTCAAAACAATTATTTGAAAAAAAAAACACTATGGAATTCCAAAATAACACTACAGAGTGAAAATACGAAACCAAAGGCACCGACTTCCGAACTGAAAGTTATTTAAGGCGCCATAATCTATATGGTCCTCCACACCGTGTTTCGGCCACGGCGGCCAATATCAACGTAGACTAGCCATCGGCGTGGGATATATTATTGTGCGCAAGCATCTCCTACGTGGTCTCCCACGACCCCGCCTCACTGTCTCAGGACTCAGTGGAGAGCAAGCACTAAGTGGACAAAATACGTTATATTTAAGCTAACTCAAAAATCACTCAAATCTTGACAAGATTTATATTGATTTAAGTTTAGCCTTTCACACTTTAAAATATTTAGGAAAATCAATTTAAAATTATTTGCTTGTTTAATGCTTATTTAATTATCTAAGTGAGTATGGATTACATAAATTGAATACCACTCAATGTGTTCTCAAGCACCTGTTGCTATGTAATTAATCATTTAAGATGATGTACAAACAAGAAAAAAAAACCAATGGATGTAAATGAAATGTAATGCATTGTAAATATTTCCATAATCCTACATTAATAGGTTGTTAATTGATTTACTTTTCAAAGTAAGTTTGCAATATATGTCACCGTAAAATTGTAAATACTGTTAGATTACAATGTATCTAGCGAGATTGTAAACTGTCGAAAGATTGGGAATCGTGACATACTGCTTACAATTTAACGCATTATTTTTCGGTAGATTATAACGTAACTGTAATACGCGCGCTGATTGGTTGAACGTCATGTGCACTGCGCCACCATATTTGTTGGTGAAATCGTTTGCTGTCGAATGTTAATATCACCGTAACGTTATGAACATCGTTAGATTATAGGTCAGGTTAGAATTATGCTCACCCGCGCGCGAACTGAGCGAGCGAAGCGAGCGGTGCCGAGGCAGCGACCGGCGAGCGCTACTTCCAAGCGAATGGCAGTTAATTGGCTATTTAGTATTAGTGCGAGATGCGATTCGTCACAAGCAAATTTGATACCGGTTCACAATTTCTTGATAATTTATAATCTCGCGAAATACGTTGTAATCTAACGGTGTTTACAACTTGACGGTGACATATACATCTATTATATTATGTTGAACGGGTGAAGGACACTGAACGCGGCACTACAGAACTTTTATTGTTATTACATCTATGGGTGTCTAGTGTACCCCAGTGTCAATTTAGAAATTAATATAATTTAATAATCTTCTGGCTTAGTAATATCCACCACACGGGTCGACCGATCAGGTCTAGCATACACTTTCCGGAGGTACAGGTGAATGAGTGACCGTCTTTGCATACCAAGACCCCGTGACCACCGTACCATTCATGGATCGTTGACAGTCGTTACGGTTCGTTAGAAGCCCGAAAGTATGACAACTAGTCTTATTTTTTTTTTACTGGAAGCTGATCCCAATATTGCTATATATAGTACTAGCTTTTGCCCGCGGCTTCGCCCGCGTGGTTGTCGGAAATTATCGCAAGAGGACGTACTACCGAGGTTAAAGTATTGAATGCATTATATTATTATTATAGAAACACTCAGTTATTTACCAGACACCAAATTAAACATAGTTATAAGAATAGTACTTTAGCTAGTGGCTTTGCCCGTATAGCTGTCGGAAAATATCACCCGGGAAACTACTACCGGGATAAAATATCTATGGTTTGCTATATATGGTAAGTATCCAGGATAACCAAAAATCCAAATCCATCCAAAAATCTAAACATCTAAGCCATATTTCGCGGTCTCTTACTTGGAATAATACAATTAGCTTTATTTTGAGTACTTCGAACACACATGATGATATGCATTTACTATGAAGCCCAAGTAATATGAATTACAATCCTACTAATCCTGCACTACCCGACCGCTACCAAGCGAGATGGCCGGACGCGGAACGGCCCGCTAGCCGCTCTGCGGCTATTTTATTATAATCTCTGATATCTTCTAAAATATTCATTTTAATGATATGCTTGTAAAAGGCAATTTTGATCTACATGAAATGCACAACATATCTAATGTATTTAATTGGATAAGAATTAATGCTGTATTGCTTAAAATCGCTTTATAAATAAGCCATTATTTCTCATAAAAATTAAAGGATAAAAAATGGTTATTGTGGGTTATCCCTAAGAGATAGACGTATACCATCGCGGACTTTTTTGTAGAACTTTGTAAGGTGTACAATACTGTTTTACATTATTTTGATCTATTTCGTAGGGTTCAGCCAGCGTTCGCAATGTAAGCGCAAAAAAATGAGTTTATTTATGACATCACATTAGAAACCTCTAAAATTATCAGTGTTTCTTTACTATAATATGCATTTTATATACATATAAACCTTTCTGTTGAATCAATCTATCTATTAAAAAAACCCGCATCAAAATCCGTTGCGTAGTTTTAAAGATATAAGCATACATAGGGACAGACAGACAGCGAAGTGACTTTATTTTATAATATGTAATGATAATGATAATGAAAATGATAATGATGATGATAAATAGCGGAAAAAGCTAGCCAGATGAAGTCAATCTTGTGGCTATTATAAAATAAAGATTTAAAAAAAAATATGTTGTTAATGGAGTAATAAAGTAAATTTTATATATACCTACATATAAGTAAAACAAGAGCCGGTAAATGATAATGATGCTGACTTAATTTTTTGATAATTTATTTATCTTAATAATCTAAATTAATTTAAAAAAATATATATTTTAAATAACTTAATAATCGTTTCGAGATATTTTAAATGCGCCTAAATGACCTCTCCATTCTTTTCCGCGTTCCTATAAATTGCCAATTAATTATTTCAAACGAGACCGACAATGAACAGATATTGGCACACACGATAGGGTAAACCATTACCCTTCCTTTTTGGCACCTTCACCAATAAGGAAATAATTGTTAGAACGTTACACACATTCAACATGCAACTCACATTGGAACAAGACCAACAGACCACGTTTGCTACAAATGTTGGATCAAATGATGGTGTGCGATTTGTTTAGTCTTAAGGTGATCCAGCTAATGTATTATTTAATGCTTACATTTCGTTCATAAAAAGAACCTTATAATAAATATTTCAATAACTAAGAACAATGAAAATAATTTTCTTTTTTTGCTAAAAAGAGGATGCTTATGTTCTGGTTTCAGTTAAAGATGTTTAATAGCAGTGGTGGCCCAGAGATAACGGTCCCAACTTACGAATTTCAGGCAGGTTCTTTACTTTGTGCAAATATTTTTACCCCCACTGTCCACAAAACGGTGAAATTTGATCATCTGAAGAAATCGGCATATCCTATATCCAAAAATCGAAGACATGTGACATTCTGGCTCTTGTGATACAGGAACTTTTAGTACAATAGTCAAAGCTAAAATAATGGTTGTGACTTGAAGTGAAAATAAATAAAATATTATTATTTACTAATCGTCGCGCCGGGAGTCCGCTATCGACTCCCGACGCCCGGGGCGTCTCTTCCTGCGGCTAGCGACGTGAGGGCGCAGAGACTGCCACTCCCTCACGCGCCCCGCCTCCTCCTTCGCGAGCATTACTGCTTCGCAGAAGGAGGTGACGGCTTCCCATGCCCTCTCGCTCCGTACCATGGCTCACACCAGGGCCGGACGCGAGAGGTCGCCGCCGCCGATCGCCTCCATGAGGACACGGTGGTGCTCCGCCCAGGCAGGGCACACCTCCACCGTATGCTCCACCGTGTCCTCCAGGTGATCCTCGCAATGGAAACACCCGGGCGTTTCCTCCCACTTTATTCTGAACAGGAACCCACCAAAGCACCCATGCCCGGTGAGTACCTGCGTCAGGCGGACGATGAGGACGCCGTGGCGCCTCTCTATCCACTCCTCAAACAGGGGACTTACCGCCGCAATTGTGGCGTGCCCAATAACCTACCTTCCCTCATTCTAACACCATATTTATTTTGATTGAATCAGGTCTCGTTTTTCTGTTACAGCTACTATGCAAAAATAAAAGATTAATCATTTTTAAGTTTCGTTTTCCCATTCGGAGTATTTATTATTTGAAAAGCGTAGTTGTATTCTGTTTTTCGAGTTAAGTGATTATTAAATAATGTCAAGAAAGTGTAAAAATAACCAAGATAAGTTTTGTTACAATTGTGGCGATATAAGTTTTAAAACTCCAGGGTCGCGAGATTCGTTCAAAAGAGTTACCGTGGCATATGGGCAACTGAAGGAACACGGGTGGGTTTTAGTCAGTAAAAGTCTGACACGCCCTTCCGCTCCGCCCAGAGCAGGAGAAGACATTTGATGATTTCGCATCAAAAAAAAAAATCCTCTCGATTTCAAAGAAAGGTGACCTGAGTAAAAAGTTGCCGCTTCAGTGGATATCGTCATATCTAACTGACAGACAACAGAAGGTCACTGTCACTAAACTTGATGAAAGTAGAGACATGACACAATTCTCGTCTGAATATAACATTGTAAAACGCGGCGTTCCCCAGGGTAGCATATTGGGTCCTATTTTGTTTATACTCTACATAAACGACATCGTAAAGGTGACTAATCATAAGTGCTTTCTTTTTGCTGATGATATTTCCATAATTGTTACTACCGATAAAAAAAATAAATCAATTACTGATCATGAAGCGGACATAAATACTACAATAAACAATCTAATTAATTACTTAAATAACAATAATTTATCTATTAATCTTACAAAATCTGTATATATACAATTTAATCAATCTCATCAAAATAAATTTAATTTTAAAATGGACATACCACAAATTACACAAGTGACAAATACTAAGTTTTTAGGAGTAGTTATTGACGAACATTTAGACTGGAAAGCTCAGGTCGATAATGTATGTAATAAAATTAATAAATTTGTATACGCCCTCAGACAGATTAGAAAGGTAACAAACATAAAAACGGCTGTGATGTCATACCGTGCATATGTTGAGTCCTCGTTACGGTATATATTAATTATGTGGGGAAATAGTACTGACTACAATAGAGCATTTGTCGCCCAAAAGAAATGTTTACGAGCCATATATGGGATTTCATCTGACGAATCATGTCAACCTTTATTTAAGAAGCTTGGTTTGCTACCGTTACCTTCATTATATTTATATGAAGCATGTATGTTTGTTAGGAAATATAAACAATTATTCAAAACAGCAGAGGAAATAAATTCTCGAAGTCGGCGTGACCAATATAGACTTGTACTAGACGAGCTCCCTAGGTCAGCAAAATATAATAAAAGCTGCATGGCTATGTGTGTACGTGTATACAACAAATTACCAAATGTATTAAAAATATTAAATTGCAGGTTATTCAAAATTAAATTATATGAATGGCTGAATGAAAATAATTTCTATAATATTAAGGATTTTTTTGGACATAAGTGTATTTAAATTCATATTTTATTATTCAACTAAATTTGCATGCTTTAATTGTAAGCTAAACATGTATGATCTTATTTTTATAACACCACCTATGTATACCATGTTTTAAGCAAATAAATGATCTTATCTTATCTTATCTTAAAAACAACAAAAGCTGGTTGTTAAAGATGTTTGTAACGTTTGGTCGATGAATTTCCCTTTTCCTGATATGCCAACAAATGAGAAACGTTGTGCTAATACTAAACTCAGTGTTTTTTGTATGTGCAGTAATTTGATATTATTTTGATTATTGCCTAGAGACACCTTAGATCAAAAACAATACATCCCCGTCACAAGTCAACAAAACCACCACGTATTTGACCAAACATGACATGACAAACATTGGCCCAAGCATCACCAACAAACCACATTAATATGCTGAGTAAGTTGCTATTCTGTAATTATAAAGAGTTTACTCAACAATAAACTGTGACACACAAACAAACAAATGTTTCTTTGTTTGTCACGTTGTCGACTGAATATTACATGTGCTCGGTATTAGTTTACTAACTTCTTGGAGTTGAATAAGCATTTAATGTGGCTTGTCTTGTGTGGAGTAAATAAGTTTAAGACATGTTAAAGACATTTTACCAACTAAAATGAAGCGACAAGTTTATAATTTGAGTAGTAGCAAATCAAACGACTTGTTATTTATTTGCTAGCTTGTGCCAAAGACTTCATGAAATTTCTTCGCCCGACTCATCGCGTCCCATCGCATTGCATCGCCTGCCCGCGCCATCACTTTGTTTTTGCCAAAATGTCTAAGGGATGTATTGCGATGTTACCTTTTATGTTAAGGCTTTGACTTTGGTTTTTATTGCAAATCCGACTTAGAGTGGCAATAATTAGAGCGTTTAAACAAACTCTACAGAAAATAAAATTGTTTATTTCAAATAAGTAGACAATCAGCACTTTTCGAACGTCAAAATTACATAAAACAGTCCCCCAAAACGCGCATCCTTCAACACTTCCTAGTGCTTTAACTGGGAAGAAGCGGCGCAACATACTCCGCTTTATTTTATACCTTTAAACGAGCAATTCTTGTACATATATAGTATATAATCTGAATCTCGGAAACGGCTCCAACGATTTTCATGAAATTTAGTATACAGGGGGTTTCGGGGGCGATAAATCGATCTACTTGATTCATTTTTATAAAATGTCGTTTAATTCGTGTTTTCAATGACCAACTTTATCGATAATCAACTTGAAAATAAACTTATTATTTTAAACACAATTTACCAAAAAATACCGAGCAAAGCTCGGTCATCCAGATATTTATATTAAATAGAGATAAGAACCCAATATCAACAGATTATTATGCATGAGACAACTGTACGATTATATAGGCTAACCAGCCTATATAATCTAATGTATAACCATACATTCGAACTTTCAAACTAATTTAGAATAGAACAGAGAAAATCAAAATAAGGGAGATCGGGCTGACAAGCCGAAGAAGGAAATGATATAAATAAGATTCGTAAAACGCTTATTAAGAATAATAATCCATATCTCCAACATTTACTCTAACCAGCCCCTGACGCTGAGCCTGTAGCTTTAAATTCGTCCCTAAATAATAATCATTACGATCCAGCCCGTCCCTTACTGCCATCTACCAGCGATGCCCTAAGCCGCGTCCCGTACCCCACAGGGCTGTACCCTTAGCGAGTACTCGCTCTAGTTGTAAGTTTTTAAGCCCTGACTATACGCCTAAATTTATTAATATAGCCACAGGCAAGTCCGTTTATGCAGTCAACAACCTCATAGGCTGACCTGTAAGATGACAATCCCAAAAAAAAACATCCCGATACTAACAACCTCTACGGTCTCACTGTACTTATTAACACTATTAGCACGATTACCGTGCTATTAGAGAATATCGTAATGTATTCCTATATAGGATTTTGGTTGTGCACAGTACATAGGTATATCCTCATTTTATAGTAGGTATCTAGTAGCATACTCTATGACGACGACTGTCAGGCCTCCACATTAGTCCTTTATTGCTTTTATAATCAGCCATTCATATTCAATGAATGTACATAACGTATCTGATACGTTTCAGCCATATACCTACGCATAAGGAAATATTTTGGTATTAGATTTTGTATTGGAGGCTTTATTGATTTCGTCAGAAGGTATGTCACCAAAAGAGATAAGTAATCAAGGTCATAGGATATAGTTGAAGTTTAGTAAGAAACTGTTGAATATTTTCAAAAGTATTTGATAAAACAGCACCCTAATTGCGAAACGCACTATCTATCAGAATCTGAATCGGATTTAAGATTACGTCTAATCCATTGCGTGATTTATTCGAATAAATTGTCGGCTCAGCAACGTAAATAACGCAATGAATGTTGTTTAACTATCAAAAAGAAACCAATTCCTACTGATAGCAAGTTACGCTATTACACCCAATTTTGTTTTCTATTATTTAAATTGAATTTAATTCGAAAACGTCCATAGGTTTCTTACTAGACGACTTTAGGTACTTCTCTGAATGACGCATGTTTCCCCCAGCTTTTTCTTTATTCTCGTTGTGTTTGGTCTTTCTTTGTGTCATGTTTTCAGCAAATAAGCGTATTTTCTTTCTACCTCTTTAAGTGACGGTACACTTACATACAATAATAAACTACGATGCCGATGGTTTTACAGTCCCAAAAGTCTTTGCCCGAATATCTATTTTGTCATTTTAGCTTTGCATGTAAACTAAATCAATAAATACAAATACTTATGTATATTTAAGATTAGATATTTGTCCATATTTTCTTATAAACCGGTTTTTTGTTCTTCGGTTCAGAGTTTCTCCAATAATTAACTTGTTTATGTTTGTAGTCCTTTTTTTTCACTTTCCAAAGTCATATATAATTTCTCTAATATTATACAAAATAAATATTATGATGATCCTCATTCCGTGACCAGAGTGCCCGCTTATTTACAACGTAGCGATTAAATTAAAATAACACAACAAAAAATAATTTATTTCTTAGCCAATCGACAACTTCAGCAATATGTATTAGGTAACTAACACGTTTTGAATTTTGTGCAATTAAGTTTTGAAAAAGATCAGTAAAAGTACATGCCGTGCCAATTAGCCTAGAAAATATTTCTGGAGTAGTCGATTCAGCTTCGAATAAACAAAACGATTTGTGCGAGTAAATTCGTGCAAATAAGCCGTCGCAGTTAGCACCAAACATAGCCATAGCAATGGACAACGTGAATGTTCAAAAAACATTATCAAAAGAATCCGTATATTTATTCCTGTAAGTTATTAAAGGCTTTGAGGAATTAAATAAGAAGGCAGAACGCGGATATATTAAATTAGACATTTCTTAAGTTACTTCACAATTTAAGCCATAATGACAGGTAAAAGTGAAAAGACCTTGAAAGTGACTACTTTTACTATATAATATCTGGATGACCGAGCAATGCTCGGTATTTTTTGGTAAATTGTGTTTAAAATAATAAGTTTATGTTCAAGTTGATTATCTATAAAGTTGGTCATTGAAAACACGAATAAAATGACATTTTATAAAAATGAATTCTAGCTAGGTCGATTTATCGCCCCCGAAACTCTCTGTATACTAAATTTCATGAAAATCGTTGGAGCCGTTTCCGAGATTCAGATTATATATATACATATATATATATACAAGAATTGCTCGTTTAAAGATATAAGATATAAATAGGTGTGAGAAACTTCCGTAGCACGCGTAGCATGACCACCAACTTTGTCTATTCTAGGTAGAATAGAGATAGAATTGTCATGCTACGCCAGCATAAAACGGTACAAATCTTTCTACAATCTTTAATCTATCTTTAATCTTTCTACAATCTGTAATTTTGTCTATTCTTCTGTCGACAAAACCCATTTCTACGGTGGTCATGCTACGCATGCAGGAATGCATTTATGAGATAACATTATTTATGACCGCCTAATGCGTAGTTCTCGGACCGAGAGCCGGTGGAGACCGCGTATCGACAAGCATAGCGTAGGACGTGAACTGACGTCCTTAAAAAGGTATCTAGGACAGACAGGGTGCGGAAAGCGGATAAGATGGGGCTGTGCCGCAGCCTAAGAGAGGTCTATATCCAGCAGTGATAAGCTGAATTGATTAAATACGTAGAAAACGCTGCTGCTCGTTCTCTAGTAAGTCCTTTATTCGCCTTTTACGACACCCAAATGAAGAAATGTGATCATGCTTTTCGACTGTGGCAACAAACACTATCGAAACTTCAAATCGCGTACTTTACAGGAGAGCAATTCAAAGTTGTAGTTTGATGTTAAAGAATCAGTATTATAAACTTAGGTAAAATTATGTTTGGAATAAATTGTTAATTTTATACAGTTTTTCTTTCCTTGACAATAAATTTCATATTTCATAAACTTTTCTAAATATTTCACTTTCGATAATGTTTTAAGTTTA
Organism: Aporophyla lueneburgensis; assembly: GCA_932294355.1. Taxonomy (NCBI): domain Eukaryota; kingdom Metazoa; phylum Arthropoda; class Insecta; order Lepidoptera; family Noctuidae; genus Aporophyla; species Aporophyla lueneburgensis. The sequence continues at coordinate 26,419,167 of OW028743.1, forward strand.
TATTAGCCACAATTTCATCGAAACTACCAAATAGGATAGTGTTCTCACACATGTTGATTGATTGATGATTATCGAATATGGTAGGTTCAATATTTTTAGTAACCAAAAATAACATCAACCTTATCGAAACGACCACTTTCGACAATATCGACTAACCATTTTAACAAAATCTTAAGATTAATAAAAACAAAAACTAAACACGAAACGTTACTAACCTAACGAAATAAAACTAACGCGACCTCACTCTGCCACATTGCGGCGAACACTAACGATTCTGGTAGATTCGGGACGCTCGCGCAACACGCTTGCATAGAACATCATTGTACGTACCACTTCCAAAGATGTTCGTTGCGTAACATATTCTGTTTCGATTTTGTTCAATTAAAAACTTCTTTAATAATGACTTTTTAATTATTATTTTTGATGTATCTGATAGAGTTTTAAATTCTCATTTCAATTATGTAAAAAAGCAAAAATCGAATTTTTGTAGTTTCGATAGTGTTTGTTGCGGCAGTCGTTTTCTTAACGCCCGACACCACGCGGAGACAAAATCGAATAACTTAATTAAATGGATCTGAATCATGAAATACTACTACGAGTATAATGTCTAAACTATTTTCTTTTTAAAACTATTGCTAGAACAAAAACCAAATCGGAGGTGACAGTAATTCTTTAAATAAATCTAATACGCCTTGTCAAAGGTTAAAAGGTAAGGTAAGGTGGCAATGAATAAGAGTTAAGGACAAAAAGCCTTTTAAGGAAAAGCAATCATAAAACCCTACAGACTAATGTACACTCACATACTACTATCATCATCTGCCTAGCCCTATCCCAACTATGTTGGGTCAGCTTCTAGTCTAACTGGATGCAGCTGAATAACCATATTTTACTTGGAGTGACTGCCTATCTGACCTCCACGACCTACTGACCACGACAGACTTTTGGGTTTTTGACCAACCGTAACGTTTGTTAAAGAACTATGAATGAGGGCTGGAACATACGGTTTTACCAGATGTGACCATAAATAATACTCCGTTATCTAGAGTAACAAAATTTAAGTATCTGGGTCACTGGGTTACTCATGACCTGAATGACGACCTGGACATCGAGAGGGAACGCAGGGCGATGGCTGTCCTAGGTAATATGCTGATTTGCACGTTGTACGACACAAGTCAAAATAATCCTTTTCAGAGCATACTGCCAGTCTTTTTACACGTGCAGTCTGTGGGTCAGGTATACGCTGAGGGCATACAACGCCTTGCGTGTCCAGTATAGTATCTAACAATATATTCAGGATGCTGTTGGGTCTACCACGGTATTGTAGCGCTTCCGGAATGTTCACCGAGGCCAGGGTTGATGGATTTCATGCCATTATACGGAAGCGGTGCGCGTCTATTCTCGGTCGAATACGTGCTGGCTCCCACAGCATCCTGAATGTATTGTGTGATAGGTGGGACAGCCTCATGCTGGCTCACTGGATACGGCTGCACACATAAGTGTCAAAAGTCCTAATTTTGTTAAAAGTGTTTTCTATTTTTCTTTTTTACTAACATATGTTTAAGACTTTTTACTAACAACATATGGATAATTTGGTCTGAAATAAATGTTTATTATTATTATTTAACGTGGTTTCCTAAGCATAGAGGGGCACTTGATATATGGTCACCCATCCATAGGCCAACTGCGACAAGCGTAGCTTAACTTGATCGATCGACTTACTCTCAACACGCTAGAGGTAAATTTATTTATTAAAAAAGGTATTCTTTTGACTGTTGAATGGGCCTGCTCTTTACCTTGATTACGCCTGATGGTTCTCATAGTAACTTCTGTGAGAATCTATTGTTCTCACTCTCTCTGTAATTTGTCATTTTACAATGCTAGATAATATTTTGGGACTGTATTATTTCTAATGTCTTAACAAAACTGAGACGTCAAGTATCGCCACGTTTCTTAGCGACACATTTCCAATTAAAATATTGGATCCGTTTCAACTTGATCCATAACTAATTGAAACACGGATAGAGCATAGTTTTCCTTATCGAAAGACCACCCAAGTTTAACTGCAGGTAGAATTTATCAATAAATTAATTTCATGTATCCCGGATATAACAGAATCGGCCAACTACATACATATATAAACGAATGCCTTATTTCCCATGTGGGTAAGGAGCAACTACGGTACGCCACCTACTACTATCTTTATACGTTTTGACGTTCAAAAGTGCTGACTCTCAGCCTAGTTTGAATAAATGACTTTTGATTTGATTTGATTTGATGTATGAACCTAAGCGAGGCAAAAGGAGTATAGGTTACACCTTTTGCCTCGCTTAGGTTCATACATCTGGCCATACATGCACGGTTGCGAGTACTACGCACCTGAACTGCCATAAGAACATAACATCATACCTGTAATCCCCGAAGGATTTGGCAGAGGTGTATCTACATATTGACTGGCCTGTTACTCTAGGTTAGTGACCCTGACTGCTAAGTCTGAGGTCGTGGTTTCGATTCCCACCCAGGACAAATCTTTGTGTGATGAGCACAATCATTTGTTCTGTGTCTGGGTGTAATTTATCTATGATATGTATGTATTTAGAAACATATAAGTATGTTTATCAGTTGTCTGGTTGCCATAGTACAGGCTCTGTCTAGTTTGCTATGGCGACAGACTTAGATGAGATGATGGTACGGATTTAAAACAAGCCCCAGTCCCACCACCAACCAAACGGAGCAGAGAGTTTTTACGCAGCTGAGATTTGCACACAGGACTTCTGGCTCATAGACAGGTGTTCTTACCATTGCACCACAGAGGCGATTAATTAAAAATACATATTACATCATAAAACCCTGTGTGGTCTCTTCCACCTAAAATTCCTGGTACAATAAATTCACAACGAAAGCAAATCAACACATGGGCGCTTTGTGCACATTAACAGTCAATCCTCAGGCGACCTTGAGTCTTGTCGCGAATGCCTAAACAGGCCGGCGATGATCGGCCACAAAATACACAAGGTACAGAAGGCCAACTCCATACAAAGACCGACAATTCAGTTAATTTTATTTCAGATAAATTACAATCGTAAGTATTAGCTATTATAATCATCCATACATGTTAAATTAATTCTGTTTTTTAATATATTATATTTATATATTATATTATTCAAATATAAAGACTCAACAAAGTATTTGTACCCTAATAAAATGTATGATATCTTTATATATAAAAACTTTTTAACAAAAAATTAAACCGCCGAAAAACTGAAAAGCATAAAATAATAAACCTTAAAATTTTGAGTCGGCGCTGAAAAATCAATGAACAAGGAACACTCAAAGCGCCGACTCATAATTTATTTTATGATTTTTTGTGGCTTTAATGTACTAATAATATTTGGCAAGGTATACCCTATCCAACAATAAAAGAATTATCAAAATCGGACTACTCTGTACAAAGTTATGCGTGTTTATACGTTACAATCAGTGAGTGAACAATCAATCATCCCCTGTTTTCCAACCCTTAGGGTTCAATTTTGTTTTCCAAATTTATATGGGACCACCTTGGGAGTATATATACCCTTTCCAATAGAAGAAGAATTGTCACAATCGGACCACTATGTAAAAAGTTGTGAGTGTCAGTGAGTGAACAATCAATCATCCCCTGTTTTCCAACCCTTAGGGTTCGATTTTGTTTTCCAAATTTATATGAGACCACCTTGGGAGTAAACCCTTTCCAAAACATGAAGAATTGTCACAATCGGACCACTATGTAACAAGTTATGCGTGTTTATACGTTACAATCAGTGAGTGAACAATCAATCATCCCCTGTTTTCCAACCCTTAGGGCTCGACATCGGCGTCGAGTCGACGATGAAGTACCTGGGACTTGTCCTCGACAGCCGGTGGAACTTCGTCGAGCACTTCCGACCTTTGGCTCCCAGACTGGACCTGGCTGGGGCTGCCTTAAAGCGGCTCCTGCCCAATCTGGGGGGTCCAAACGCCTCCTGCCGGAGGCTCTACACGGGGGTCGTGCGGTCCATGGCCCTCTACGGGGCACCGGTGTGGGCGCCCTCATTGAGGCTGCGCCCAGCGCGCCGGTTGAGTGCGGCCCAGAGGGTCATGGCCATTCGGTTAATCCGGGGATACCGCACGGTCTCCTGCGAGGCGGCGAGCCTCCTTGCCGGAGTGCCGCCATGGGATCTGGAGGCAAAGGTCCTCGCCCACATGTGGGAGTGGCGCGAGGAGGCGAAACGCCGGGGCGAAACTCCGCTGCCGCGACAAATCGCGGCACGGCGGACAGAGCTCCGGTGTGATCTCATGGCGACATAGCGGGTACGATTGTCGCAACCCAGTGCTGGGCACGCCACAATTGCGGCGGTAAGTCCCCTCTTTGAGGAGTGGATAGAGAGGCGCCACGGCGTCCTCACCTTCCACCTGACGCAGGTTCTCACCGGGCATGGGTGCTTCGGTGGGTTCCTGTTCAGGATAAAGCGGGAGGATACGTCCGGGTGTTTCCATTGCGAGGATCGTCTGGAGGACACGGTGGAACATACGGTGGAGGTGTGCCCTGCCTGGGCGGAGCACCGCCGTGTCCTCGTGGAGGCGATCGGCGGCGGCGACCTCTCGCGTCCAGCCCTGGTGCGAGCCATGGTACGGAGCGAGAGGGAATGGGAAGCCGTCACCTCCTTCTGCGAAGCAGTAATGCTCGCGAAGGAGGAGGCGGGGCGCGTGAGGGAGTGGCAGTCTCTGCGCCCTCACGTCCCTAGCCGCCGCAGGAGGAGACGCCCCGGGCGTCGGGAGTCGATTGCGGACTCCCGGCCACCGTAGGCGCGGTAAGGACCAAGCTCGGGTCGACGGCGCGTAGTGTTCCACGCGCGCCTCAAAGAGATGTCAGCAAAACTGAAGGGGTCTGCTAGGACCGATGCCTGCCGGGGTCGCGTGATTGTTCGAAAGAGATACCGTGACCCTGGCACATGGGCAATTGAAGGAACATGGGTGGGTTTTAGTCAGTAAAAGTCTGACATGCCCTCCCGCTCCGCCCAGAGCGGGAGAAGTCATTTGATGATTTCCCATCCAAAAAAAAAAAACAAAAAAAAAAGGGTTCGATTTTGTTTTCCAAATTTATATGGGACCACCTTGGGAGTATGCCCTTTCCAATAGAAGAAGAATTGTCACAATCGGACCACTATGTAAAAAGTTATGCGTGATCATACATTAAAAAAAAAAATATACGCGTCGAATTGAGAACCTCCTCCGTTTTTTTTCGTCGGTTGATGAAAATTATCCGTTGCTACCAATATAATAGTGGCGTTTTAGATTAATGTAAATAAAATATACAGTTTCTTAAAGATCACTGATATTCTATTAAGTGTAATAAAAAATTACGAAATTATTCTCACCATAAAGTATTCGTACCATAATGCAAAATTAAATATTTAACAATATCAGAATTAACTCTGATATATTATGTTATTAATACTTAGTAAATAATCCATTATTATCAATTACTAATTGCAAACGTCGTGGCATTGACTCAATTAAATTTTGTACATATTTACTGGATACAGTATACCATTGTGATTCCAAGTGTTGTTTCAGTTCATTTTTATTTGATATTTTGAATGTTCTAATTTTCTTGTCAAGAAATGACCACAGGTTTTCTAAAGGATTTAAATCGGGCGACTGGGGTGGAGTTTTCAAATGATGAGGAACTCTATCACGAAGCCAGTTCTGGACAATCTGAGCAGTATGCTTCGGGTCGTTGTCTTGTGGAAAATAAAAATTGTCACCAAGTCCCACAATTTTAGCAGATTCAAATAAATTATCTTGGTACATTTTTGCATTTATTATACCCTCAATGAAATAAAAAAAATCCCACAGCATTATTTCCCATGCAACCCCAAATCATAACACCACCACCACCTCCGTATTTAACTGTTGGAATAACATTTTCTTTTGATAACGCCATACCTTTTTCTCCAAACTTTTCTTTTGCCACTAGAACCGTAAATTTGAAACATGCTCTCGTCTGAGAAAATAACAGATTTCCAAAATTCCATTGGCTTACTGAGATATTCTTTAGCAAATTTTAATCTTCTTTTTCTGTTAATTTCACTGATGTACGGATTTTTAAGTGCAGTTCGTCCTTGATATCCACCTTTTTTAATAGCTTTCCTCACTGTCTCAGCACTGACACTCTTTCCTCTTAATATGGCGAGGTCTGTTGCAACTGTTGGTGCGGATATAACAGGATTGGCTCTTACTTCTTGCATAATATGTCAGTCATCTCTGATACTTAAAACTTTCGGACGTCCTTTTCTTGGTAAATTAGTAGTAGTACCAAATTTTTTCCATTTTTGTATAACGTACTGTATAATCGACTTCCTTTTATGAAGCATTTTTGCAATCTTTTCATAGCTATTGCCTCCTAAGTGAAGCTAAATAATTTTTAATTTTTCATCACTAGAAAGTTCTTTGGTTTTCGCTCTTACGTAGAAACTGCGATTAAAACCGTGTGATCGGTGACGTGTCGCAACATGCACTGCTTTGTCTGTGACGCAACGGGATTAACGGCTCATGTTTAGCGGGAAGATGGTGGGGCGTACGAATACTTTGTGGTGCTACATTTTTACATGTTCATGATTTTTTTCTCATTTTTAAAAGCTAAGCGATAAATAAATAATGTGAAGTGTAAAAACTAATCATGTACAATATTTCGCGAATGTTAAATTTTATTAAATGTTAACATTAATAAAAATATATAGTATTTGCTATCGTACGAATACTTTGTGGAGTCACTGTATATGAATAAGGAATACACACAAAGAAACATTGGATCAAGACCGCACTACTCGTACATTAGTTTTGTCCAATGCTCCAAGAAGAAGCAGTCGATATCCATTCTTCACAATAAGAGTTCACCCACATTTCTAGGAGTAGGTGTAATAAGCGAGGGCTCGCTACGATTGGCAGTCGTATGAACTTATCTTTTTCAAATTTGGTTGTAAATCTACACTTTTTAAATGGCAAAAGTTGCTAAAGACAGCGCTCAAAACGCCCGGTTGTCACTACTTTCCATAGCTTTTTCGTTCAGCTGAAGAATAAGGAAGAAGTAGCGCGACAAACTCTGAATAGTTTAAGAAATTTTAAATTCTAGAATACTCGTTTGTCAGCGGGCTTACGCTAATATACCAAATTGCAGTACGTGCCAATGTGTTCATGTGTACGTGCGTCTATTTTCACTCTTAAGAAACTGACCTTCTGTCTCTATCTATTCTGTGTTTCGGGAGCGCTGCGGACTGACTCATACGCAGCCCGCCTGCTAACTAACACTTACACTGTGATATTGACCTAAATTGTGTAATTTTACGTTGAACTTCAAACTGTAGAGTGTAGTGTTTGACAAAACACTCACATGTACTCAGTGCAATGGACCTTGAGGGTCAGAAATGGTGGAAGTAGGGTCACGCATGTTTTGGTTTGCGGAGTATGTGCATTAGCATATTGCTTTTCATTAGTAGACGGTGTGGCGACGGAAATACTCAGTACCTCTAAAAATGTGCCGATGTGCCGATGAGCTACCATATATCTGTCCTTACTGGTGAAAAATATCTGAATGAGCCGATGATCCCGGCCTGCGCCTAGTGACGATGACTATTATGGGACACTGCTCGCTTAGTAAACATTTCCACACAATAGGCATAACGGATAGTCCACTATACAGGGCTTCCATGGAGGCTGAGGACACCGTTGCGCATGTTAATGAACAGGCGTCATCCAGATAAGGATTGAAACCCTCGGAGCACCCGGATCTTACACAAGTTTTCTCGACAGGCCAGAAGATCTAATCAACTTCTGGAGGGAGGTGGGCTGGTTGGAATAATCACCGAGGACTGAATGGTCCAACTGTAGAACTAATTGTAGAAACCAAACCTGTTTACACCGATATAACATGGAGCCGAAGAGCTACAGTGCGAATATGAAGCGACATCATAAACAACGCCTCACCGCTTTTCATGCTCTTTGTGTAATAACACCTATGGAAAATGTTTGTTAGACCAACGATATGCCAACGTTCCCACGAGGGTAATAATATCGCGGCTGGATTTTACCGCGCACTGGAATTTCAACTCTTGGTCTAAAGCCGAGCGTCAAAAATCCAAAAGATTGCATTGTTGGAATTTAAGCTCTCGGCGCTTGGCAGAGCATTAAAAATCCAGTTCACGAGTATCGTCCATGCGAACGTGGGGTAAAGCTATCGAAGTGGCCGAATTCTGGTGGAGTTTTATTTAAAACAGATAAATAGAATCATCGATACGATGTGTCGAAGAAGAGATGCAAGTAAAAAAATATTATGATAGTTCGATATTATTATGACATTCGATGTCATAATAATATCGAACGCAGGGCATAAAATATTACGCTATCTCTGATAGGCCGTTAAAAGTCTGGATCACCAAATTGGGCAACTTTGAATCCAGTCACTACCTTCAAGCATCCAGTTTTACACCCTATCAAAACATTAAGTACCCCTTAATTAATAAACGTTGCTTAAACTTAGGTCATGAATAGCAACTGTTTCTTTTTTTGTGGATGGGAAATCTTCACATTACGTCTCCCGCTCTAGGGTGGAGCGGAAGGGCGTGTCAGACTTTTACTGACTAAAACTCACCCGTGTACCTTCAGTTGCCTATATGCCAGGGCCGGTATCTCTTTCAAACAAATCTCGCGACCCTGGCAGGATAGGAACTATTTAACCATGTATTTTGGTTGATTTAATTAAACGTTTCTTATCTTCAATCTATACTTCTATACTTTATACTTTATATATATATATATTATATATATATATATATATATAATATTATAAAGCTGAAGAGTTTGTTTGTTTGTTTGTTTGATTGAACGCGCTAATCTCAGGAACTACTGGTCTGAATTGAAAAATTATTTTTGTGTTAGGTAGCCTATTTATCGAGGGAGGCTATAAGCTATATAACATCACGCTACAACTAAGAGGAGCGGAGCAGCAATGAAAAATGTTGCAAAAACGGGGAAAATTTATTCCTTTTGAGAGTTTCCGATGCGTGCGCTGCGTAAACGGTTAAAGTAACGCAAAAATCATGTAATACAAAATTGTTTCTTTTAAAAAGTTCTAAAAAAAAGTCCGCGAGAGCATATGTCTATCTTTTAAGGTTGACTCACTATAACTCAAAAGGTGCGAGCAGCAACGAAAAATGGACGAAAACTAGCAGGCAAATCGATACGACGGGAAGGGTCAGGGGAGCAAAAATTTGACGCGGACGAAGTCGTGGGCAGAAGCTAGTCAACTCATATAAAAACAGTAAAACAAAACGAACATCTAATACAACAAGAGGTATTTCTGTAAACAGAAACAAACCAATAAAAGTTAAGGTTTCCAAAAATTCTGCTCTAAAGATAGCATGCATATTTGTATGCTATATTTAGAAACGGATGTTTTGCTAATTTTATAATAACAAAAATATTTTGATGGAATTTTTGCAACATACTTGGAAAACAGGAAAAGTTCACTAACCAATTTCTTTGGCAACACGTTTGCTTTTCATACACTATCAACCTTAAAATGATTGTATTACCTATTATTGTATTGATTGATGACGCGTACTCAAACTACTTACGATTGATCGCAATCAATAATCCAAGAAAGACCAGTCACAAATCCTTATGTATAATATAAACATTTATGTACACACATGTTAAAAAAGAAGAAAAGAGCAAAAAATGGAAACTTTCGAATGGACTCTTCTAAAAACATTACTTCTAAAATATGATTTACGCATTGGCAGTCAATAAGTCAAACAAGAACTATTTGGAAATATTTATAAACATCATTAAATGACTTCTCCCGTTCTGGGTGGAGCAGGAGGGTCGTGTCAGACTTTTACTGACTAAAACCCATCCGTGTTCCTTCAGTTGCCTGTGCCAGGGCCACGATAAATCTTTCAAACCAATCCGCTAACCTGGCAGGCATCAGCCCTATCGGACCCCTTCAATTTTGCTGACATCTCTTTGAGACGTGCGTGGAACACAACGCGTCGTCGACCTTGGCCTGGTCCTTACCGGCGGCGAGCTACCCATAGCTCGTCGTCCGCAAGCCGGCGCCTACGGTGCCCACTCTCCAAATATCTGAATTCCTAACTGACCTCTAATCACACTCATAACAATAATTTTGACGTAACTCTACAACCTTTGCGAAATATGCATCGTTGCAAATATTTTTGGCATGTGTAACAAATTGACATTCTTCGATCGTACGAAGTCGTCATTGTTTTACTTTTGTCCTGCTCTGTGACGTTGGATGTACTAATATAATGAAAATTCGGCTTCTAAATAAAGTGATGTTTGTATTTTTGGGTAAGCTATAGTGTATATGTATTGATATATGGCTATGAGATCAAGATACGAGTTAGAACTCCGAAGCTATACAGGGACATCGCAAAAAAACACAGCATATTATAAAACCCGCACTAAAATCGCTTCATCCTTTCAGGCGCTACGTTGCCGCAGACAGGCAAACATGGTCGCAAATACAACCAAATACTATTCTTAATCAACCAGAGCGAACAGGTCAATAAACTGTATTTATTTTCTAGTGGGTACTAAACTATTAACATTATCAAGTGACAAGATTAATTAAAATCTATTTTTATCAATGCCAGTCCAGATTTAGCAGAACGATTTAAAAACACGATCATAAAAATAAATTCTTCCACACCTTACCATCATAATAATTTTAAACTTATCGCAATTTCAAGGTAGGTAGACATTATAAACGGTACATGTTTCGCAATAACATTAATCTTCATAACACGCAAGGAAAAAACATTAATTGCTGTTTTAATTACGTAATATATTAAATGTTTAATAAACTGTTTTGTGTAAAACAAATACAGCATGTGTTTATTACCCTTTACTGTTCCACATCTGAGCAAAGGCCTCCCAAAATCCTTTCACACTTTCTTTTCTAAGGGCCATTTTGATCCAACCCTTGCAATACGCACTTAGGTCGTCCCCTGCCTCGTCGATGCCATCCATTCTCAAGCAACCACCATGTGAAGACTATTGCTCAGCGGTTACTGTGCATGCGGCTGACGTGACCCACCCAGTCCCATTTCAGCCTGGCAGCCTCTTTGACTAAGTCTAGGTGCGCAATGTGGTGTTTCATATTCTGTCAGTTTGTTTACCGCCGAAAGTGCTGCGCTCCATTGCTCTTTGGCCAAGCCCAAGCTGTAAGTTCTTCTTTTGCGACTCGGTGAGCGACTACCGATACAACATTTAAGGATATTATTTTTCGAGAAGTAGTTTTACCGAGGAGAATATGCTCAGTATCAGCCTAAGCTCTGGGTTTGACCCCACGATAACTGAAATAACCGAATGAAAGCCAAATGAAATGTTTTTGGGCAGAACTCATTGCTAGCAGAACAGATGGCCAGTCTGGCTGAAAGTTTCTAGAGCTACAACCACCGGGAGCCCGCAGGAATCCGCTGGATGTGGGAAGCACAGAACTGGCCACAGTGGCGGTACTTGGGGTAAGCCTTTGTCCAGTAGTGGACGTTGTTCGGCTGAAATTATGATGATGGTAATAAGGTCGCTCCCTAAATGGGATTAACACAACACTCTCCAGAGTGGGAATTTCTGACTATCTGAGACTTCCTTTTAGAAGCATTGCAGCCTTTTCTAAACTATGTTGAAGGAGATCAGTTGGTCGTGAGCAAGGAACTTTACTAACCCAAAGTCTCTAATAGTGGCTACTAATAACTATTATTTATAGAGTTTTTTCAGCCTTTTTTATTCATCACAAAGAAAACGGGTTTCACTGTACGCAGTCATAACAAGCACGCGACGCATAAGCAACAAGATCAAATTAGATCTCTGTTGTACAGGAAATAATGTCGTTGTTTGATCAGTGATGTTGGTATGCAAATGATGTGTCAGAAATTAAAATAATAATAACCAAATTTTGGATTAATGTTTCCTATAAATGTTTTTATACGATCGGCTTTTTGAACATTTCAGGTGAATCCGTTGATTGTCATTAATTAATTTTCATTAACTAAGTGTGCCTTGACAATTCAAAATTGCCCGTAATTAATTGATTTGTAATTAATAAATGGTTTGAGTTTGAAAAACCATGAAAAAGTAATTTCTACGAATAAATGAAATGGTAATTAAAATATTTATTACTTTTAGAATAAAATTACTAAGCACCTAATTAAGATTGTTTAGTATTCTGTTATAAAATAATTTATTACTGAACTTGTTCAGCAAATGATGTTGTAAAATAATTATGTAAATGTAAATATCAAGTTCACTTTTTACAAGTATAATGAATTATTAAATCGTTCACCTTACGTCTATTAAGTTAATTAAAGGCAACACAGATTCCAAGTAATAAAATACGAATAACATTATAATTTCAACTAATTACAGTAAGTTCGGCACTCATAGAGTTTTTAACTCGTCTACCAACCTCTGAATGTTCAATGCAATTTGACCTATTCTCCTTTAAAGCCAGAAAATATTTATTTATCAAATTTTCTACTAACTTAAATTGTTCGTATATTTAAATCTGTCTTTTTTGACAGATGTATGAAATGGTGTCAACACGTCTAATCGGCGTAGTGTAGTGTCTCAATTAGATCGATTAATTCCCCTATCTTGTGGCCGACTGAAACGACCGACCTATCTTGATGTCTATGTGTCAAAACAAATATAATTCTTATTTTGAGACACAGGCAATAAGCACATTTGAAAATAATTTTTAGACTTTCAGCTGCCCATAATATGTTAAATCTAGACAAATAAATAAAATTGGAGTGTCTGTTTGTAATATTAAGATAACCCACTTTTTAGGGTTCCTTTGCCAAATGGCAAAAAACGGAACCCTTATAGATTCGCCATGTCTGTCTGTCTGTCCGTCCGTATGTCACAGCCACTTTTTTCCGAAACTATAAGAGCTATGCTGTTGAAATTCGGTAAGTATATGTATTCTGTGAACCGCATTAAGATTTTTACACAATAATAGAAAAAAAACATTTTTTGGGGATTACATACTCAGAACTGAAACTCAAAATCTTTTTTTTTTTTTTTTCATCAAACCCACACGTGTGGGGTATTTATGGATAGGTCTTTAAAATGGTATTGAGGTTTCTAATATCATTTTTTTTTCTAAACTGAAGAGTTTGCGCGAGAGACACTTCCAAAGTGGTAAAATGTGTCCCCCCCCCCCGTAACTTCTAAAATACGAAAATGATAAAGCTAAAAAAATATATGATGTACATAACCATGTAAACTTCCACTGAAAATTGGTTTAAACGGGATCTATTAAGTAGTTTTTTTTAATACGTCATAAATCGTAAGCCGCAATTTACCTTTTATTCAACCAACTCAAATATAAAAAAATTAAAAAAATAATTTCACAAACATAAATCTTATGCATAAACCGAGAATACCTATAGGTTTGTACGGAACCCTCAGTGCGCGAGTCCGACTCGCATTTGGCCGGTTTTTACTAAGTGTATATGGATGTATACACGGTACATATACCAAAACAACATTTTTTTTAATTTTTGTCTGTCTGTCTGTCTGTTCCGGCTAATCTCTGAAATAGCTGGACCGATTTTGACGGAATGTTCACTGGCAGATAGCTGATGTAACAAGGAGTAACTTAGGCTACTTTTATTTTAGAAAAAAAAAATAGGTATATAATAAAAACTTTTTGTTAAATTCCACGCGGATGAAGTCGCGGGTAACAGCTATTACCTATACTATAACCAGGATTAACACATTCATACCGCGGTAGTAAGTCCTCCTGCGTTAATTTCCGACACCCACGCGGGCGAAGCCGCGGACAAAAGCTAGTGATAAATAAATCTTATGAATATTAGAAAACAGCGAAGTATAAGTTGCCAATATAGATAAAAAAGGAGAAAATCTATTCAAATAAATAAAATTGGAGTGTCTGTTTGTAATATTAAGATAACCACTTTTTACTAAGTGTTTATGGACATTTTTTACAATTTTTGTCTGTCTGTCTGTCTGTTTGTTCCGGCTAATCTCTGAAATGGCTGGGCCGATTTTGACGGGACTTTCACTGGCAGATAGCTGATGTAACAAGGAGTAACTTAGACTACTTTTATTTTAGAAAAAATCTTTTATTTTAGAAAAATACCTACGTTAATTTCCGACATCCACGCGGGCGAAGCCGCGGGCAAAAGCACATATAATATGACGATTTGGGCTATAATATACTCTAAAATTCAAATGAAATAACGTGCGGCAGAATACATAGTGGTGACTAGAGGAGTGGAGACTAACGAACAGTCGTGGCCCAGTCGTAATAAACTCAACTTATGTTTTCTAGGTCGTGGGATCGAACCCAGGTACGCGCTTAACTTTGTATAAATAATTTCATCACCACTGCTCCCAAAACTGTGAAGGAAAATATCGTGAGGAATCCGGTAGGTCCTATATAGAACCAAAAATTCGAAGATATGTGGCTTCTACCAACCCGCACTAGTCCCACGTAGTGGATTACGGCCCGCTGCCTCTCACCGAGAGAAGGCCTATGAGGACATTATAGGTTGATTAAGCCAAGGACTGTAGTATAATGTCTTGTACGTCTCGAGGTGGCACCAAATGGGTCCAGCTCAGCATGTGTCAGGCAAATTTACCTGACGCTGATATTCTGCTGTATTCCTGCAGTGACCTATGGATGTCGAGCAGATGAGATCAATGCGCGAATAATTTTTAATATTGGTGTGAAATGTGGATCAGTAGTAAAATTATGTAAGTAAGTACCCACAGGTTTTAAAATAATGTATTCTACAGTAAAGTTTAGCATTTGAAAGCATTCTTGTTCGATGATGACTTGATTGTTTGAGATTTAAATATAATCAAATCAAGTATTCTCTTTCACACTCACATGTGTGAAATAGAATAGGTGTACTATAGGTGTACTATAGGTACACCTCTGCCCAACCCTTCGAGAAACAAGGCGTGATGTTATGTTATCTTATATCTTTAAACGAGCAATTCTTGTATATTATATATAATCTGATTCTCGGAAACGGCTCCAACGATTTTCATGAAATTTAGTATACAGGGGGTTTTGGGGGTGATAAATCGACCTAGCTAGGATTCATTTTTATAAAATATCGTTTTATTCGTGTTTTCAATGACCAAATTGATCGATAATCAATTTGAACATAAACTTATTATTTTAAACACAATTTACTTACTAAAAAATACCGAGCAAAGCTCGGTCATCCAGATATTGTTATATTATGTATGAAAATTGTCACTGACAGACACTCACGTAGGTATCTATAGACTTGACAATACCTAAAGACCGTTTTGAAATCAGCATAGATTCCAAAAACAACTATATTTTCCTCTCAAACATTTAAATAAAGCGTATTGAAACAACTTTGAAGATACTTATTTTAAATAACTGCGACACATAATTCACGGTAAATTGAATAGACTATTATGGAAAACTCCAATCATACGTTAGTATATTGCAGTTCAATTCACGTTGCAAAACTCAAAACGAACTGAAATAATTTATGGAACTACTGAATGTAGACCTATTGAAATTGGGAATATAGTATAGTTAATTTTGCACTTTTGATGCTAAACGAAAATGAGAAAGTACTTAAAAGCTGTAAATTTGAACGAATAAAAATTTTCCGCTTTCCCTCGTATCGTTTATTTTTATAAAATTAACACACATTTCACCAATATTAGAACTGCTAACACACATGAAACATAGATTACCGTGTTGATACTTGTCCATAGAAAACAACCAATATTGGAACCGTGCATCTAGCTTCTGATGTTTCATAGATTTATATGACACAAACAAATTGTATGCCTTTATAATATCTATATATAGTGTTTAATTTAGAATTCGTGAATTTCGTTAAATTCACGTAGTCATAAATAACACACAAACAATAGTATAAAAATGGCAGTTGTGAGTTTAATATATAGAAATTTTAAGATGTTCGACGCCAGGCCAAGGCCCCGGCCATAGGATTTAATAAGTGCAGTGGAAACATAATCGTGGTGGGGCCCTGGAGCAAGAGTGGCGGGCGAACTGTCCGCCGTGCGCGGAGCTGATTAATACAATATTCAAAAGACTCACCTGATGGTAGAACACTGGCTCTGCAGCCTACCTGGATTTATGTATGTAAATGAGTGTATATTTTATTGTGTAGTGAAGCTGTCAGTATTCCAGGATACAGGATATAAGGCCGCTCCAAGACGATCTGCTACCGAGACATGCGGTCCCAATCACTATCACATTAACCTCAAACTGTTTCAACCAAAGTTCAAACTAAAACCCGTTCTGTTTCGTCAAAAGGGGTTATTTACAATCAAACAATTGGATCACGACAACTTGTCCACAAACGGATCGATTCCAAAGGATTACTTTCAAAAGGTCGCGAGATCCAAGCGGCGACGATCCTCCATTTTTCCAAGATCAAACCATAGTGTCAAAGTCAAACTGACAAGTGACAGTTCTCACTCTGTTACACGTCTAGAAACGTAGGCGCACAGAGTAACAATTCAAACGGGACGGAACATAAGATGTTTGTCAATTTGATAGAAAAAAGGAAAGACAAATATTTTATTTGGAACACGCACAGGACATAAAAACAATAAAGGGAACATAGAAACATTGAAATTGAAGCTACAAATAACAAAATATTACTAAACGATATAGAAATAAAAGAGTAAGACCTGTACGAGGCCAAAAGGGCTCCTATCTCAGCATAATGCTGCGATATTTGTAAAAAACAACTACCGCAGCGCTGGTATTCCAATAGAGCTCGCTGTGATGCCATGGACACACTTAGGGACATGACATTGTATCTCACATTGAAAAAGTATTAGATATATATTTTTTTTTTTTAATTGAAATATACTTAAAAAATAAATGAGAACAGTATTGATTACAATGAATATTTAAATACACGATCTACCCACACCCGATATTGTTTGTCCATCCACAGACACGATAAATATTATGACTAAAAATGTAAAGGTAAAAAAACAACGCGTTTCTGACTACATATAATGGTATAGAAGAGCCAGAGGCTCTACCTACCCTTCTACAGAATACAGGCGTAATGTTGTGGTAAGACAGTATTGTTCAAGTACGAAGCTATACTCTATTATATGAATTAATTACTGACTAATTAATTTAAAGATCAAATGCGAGATAATTATCTTGACTCTACATTGTTGTGAAATCATCCAATTAACTTAAGACCTTCTAATTATATTGTTTCCGTAGGTTTACTAATTACCGGAACCAAACACCGTTACCACTTTGGAAAAACAGGGGAATCAATCTTTAATCTTTTTTTTTTTAACACTTTAACTGCCATGTCGGACTATTTGTCCGACACTTTTTGTTCCATTCAGGCCTTGTCGGACTATATGACCGACAACACATACAAAATCTATTTAAAGTGAAATAATACTAAGTACATTTTTTTACTTTTTCTGATTTTAGCCATGGCAGTTAACGTGTTAAGAAAATTTACCTTAATGTCGTTTTCAACCGACGAAATAAAACGGAGGAGGTTATCAATTCGACCCGTAATTTTTTTTTTTTTTTTATCCATGACTACGCATAACGTTTTATACAGTAGTCCGATTGTGAGAATTCTTCTTCTGTTGGAAAGGGTATACTCTCAAGGTGGTCCCATATAAATTTGGAAAACAAAATCGAACCCTAAGGGTCGGAAAACAGGGGATGATTGATTGTTCACTCACTGATTGTAATGTATAACCACGCATAACTTTATACAGAGTAGTCCGATTTTGATAATTCTTTTTTTATTGGATAGGGTATACCTTGCCAAGTATTATAAGTACATTAAAGCTACAAAAAATTATAAAATAAAAACTTTTTACCAAAAAAATTAAACCGCCGAAAAAACTGAAAAGCAAAAAATAATAAACCTTAAAATTTTGAGTCGGCGCGGCGCTGAAAATCAATGAACAAAGATCACTCAAAGCGCCGACTCATAATTTTAAGGTTTATTATTTTTTGCTTTTCAGTTTTTTTAACTGTAAATATATTTGTATTGAAACCATCGTCATCCAAAGCCCTCACGAGTAATTTCCAAAAGAAATCTTAAAATGCATCATGTAGAATAATTATGTGTTCTAGATCGAAAATTAAACTGGGTCGCTCTTCTTTTCACTTCACTTCGTTTCACTGTCTGTATTCTGTTTTTTTTTTTGGTTTTTGAACTATCCATAATTATGGATTGTGTGGGATTAAAAAAAAATGCACTTGTGTTTTTATTAGGACCAATAAAAATTTTCTTTCCAGAATTTTTTTTATTTTTAATGTTTGTTTTAGAAAAGAATAATGCGACAAAGCGGCCTTTTTTCTGTGGAGAGCACATTTCGGCTTATCACTCTGTCACGGCATTCTACGGGAAAAAGTGCTGGTTAGAGAAAATGAAAAATGACATAATATTAATAGAGAAGAAAAATACGGACGTTTATTTCAACAAAATTAAAAAACCGTAAATATCAATACTCCAACGAGATGCCATAACAAGACGAAGGACAGACCATTGTCGGTAGAAAAGTAGAACGACCCAACTACACTTGACGCAGTCAGTTTTTGGATGGGTTACCATGCATTACATATGCCGCTAAGCCTTTGGTCCCGGCTGGCATACGTAGATCTTTAACAGTCGTTATGGGTAGTCAAAGCCCAAAAGCCTTACAACCAGCCTTACCAAGGGGCATCGCTTTATCCAGTAACTGGTTTTTGGAAGTCAGACATGTCTATGCTAGCCGCACGATTAGTGACAAATGCGTGCACTGACTGGACAGGTCCACTCAATCTGTGTGGTTCTTTCCTCTAAAGACCATTTCAGACAGCTATCTACATAGTCTTCACATAATGTGACCAAGATTATGTCTGGACTTTAAAAGAGACTGTGACCTCTGAGTTTGTTTCGGCCTTTCTTCTCAGAGTAGTCAGATAGGAACAGCCGACCTCATCTAGCTCAAAAAAATATTAATGACTTGTAAAAGTGTTTGTACAAACCTACTTAAAGAAATAAATTCATTTATCATTTAAAATACTTGTTAGTAGCGAAATCCAGTTAGACTGGAAGCAAACGCCAACATAGTCGGGGAAATAGGCAAATTAATTGTTCTAGATTTTCCGGTAAAAGACAAAGAGAATTTATACAACAGGTTTGAAAACCTGTTGGCAATTGACAGCATATTTCCTTTGTTATAGTTTATGGACATGATTTTCTTGAATATCGATCAAGTTCTTCGGGGAACTAGTTAGAAGCTGATAAGCTGACACAAACAGTTATTGGTAAAGTCGCGTTTGTCAATACAAACTTAATTGTACTCGGCAGTGGTTTGACTAACAAAGCGCTTTTTGATCTAGTTTTCAAGAAATCTATTTTCTGCTTTCAGATTGCAATGTTGAAAACATTCGTGAGAAAGAAAGATTGATGATTGATTGATGTTTTGCCATTATTTGTTTTAGTATTTTCGTGTTCTTATATGTGCTCATATTTATATATTATTAAGTACTTATATATATACTAGCTGACCGTACAGACGTTGTCCTGTTTCCTAGAACTCGATAGCAGCGCCACCTACCGGGTCCAATAGTGAAGCTAAACCATCCAGGGTGCCACCCAAACGCATACAAAAAATAATAATTCAAATCGGTCCAGCCGTTTAGGAGGAGTTCAGTGACATACACACGTACAGTAGAATTATATATATAAAGATATATATAGGATGGCAGAGACATCGACGTACAAGTTGTAACCATGAATTCAGCACATGATTCTAGACCCTCTAGTGTAGATATCAGGGATGTTAGGGAGCTCCGTAACCGTAACCGAAACTATCGGATATCCGATATAAAAAATTATCCGTAACCGTAACCGAATCCGAAATAAATGTTTCGGATAATATCGGATTTGTTATTACATTTTTATTTTAGGTAGATTAGATAACACTCAATATATATTTATAATCATTTTTATTTTAAAAAGCTGTTATAATTACTCACAGACTGATTGTAATTCTTACCAAATGGTGACACATAAATAAAAGCATTTTATTAGCTATTTGTATTTTACTTTTGAAATTCCTTAAAAGTTTAATATCCGTAACCGAAATTATCCGAAACTAACGGATAATCCGAAATAATTTCATATCCGTATCCGTATCCGTATCCGGTATAATAATGATTCCTACATCCGTAACCAACCCGTATCCGAAATTTTATATCCATAACATCCCTAGTAGATATTTACGTCAGTTCTCAAAAAACAAATCTGCTTTTTCACAGAAAAGTGCAATACCTGAGTATGGAACATGAATTTTGGTAATTGGACCTATTAAGGTTTTTCTCTGCATCAACCAAAGGCTGGTAGGCAAAAAACACCAGTAGGATTAAATCCACCATGTACGTTTTTGGGCTTAAAGTATAGCAAGAATAAATTAATATCAAAATTATTACTTTTTGTGGAACTTCATCAAAATCTAAATACATTCGGTGGTAAAGTAATATTTCTTGGCCACGTATTATAATACCTCTGGTACATCAGAATCATCAAAGACCTGTTTAATATTAGTATTACTTCAGTACCAGCTAACAACTCCACGTCTATTAGAAAATTACCAAGAAACTCCTTTCTGCGATCCAACTAGGTTTCCAACAAAGAGTTCTATTCAACAGGTCTCAGAACTGATCGAGCAACAGTTCCGACTATACACTTACCGGTTTCCTCCACAATATTACATAACATCACGCCGGTTTCCCTGAAGGATAGGACAGAAATCTATAATAGATCCACATTAGGTGCATAATACACTTTTGCCCCTGTATTATAAGGGGCTTATACATAATTACTGATGAGTATAGTTTAAGGCGCGGCCTAAACGTTGACACCGTTAAACGTTTAGGTTTTTGTCGCACATTTAGGCATATTGTTGGTACATATTAAAAGCTAGAATTTTTTTGTGTGTTGTCAAATGTTCAAATAGTCTATACATCTATACAAATAAATAAAATTGGAGTGTCTGTTTGTAATATTAAGATAACCACTTTTTACTAAGTTTATATGGATGTATACACGGTACATATATCAAAACAACATTTTTTATAATTTTTGTCAGTCTGTCTGTTTGTTCCGGCTTATCTCTGGAATGGCTGGACCGATTTTGACGGGCCTTTCACTGGCAGATAGCTGATGGAACAAGGAGTAACTTGGGCTACTTTTGTTTCAGAAAAAATCTTTTATTTTAGAAAAATACCTGCGTTAATTTCCGACATCCACGCGGGCGAAGCCGCGGGCAAAAGCTAGTTAGTAAATATTTTTTTAAATTGCCTGTCTCTTTGTTCCGGCCGACCTCTGAAACGGTTTGACCAATTTTTACGGGATTGTCACTCGCAGATAGCTAATGTTATAAGGAGTAACATAGGCTGGGCACGCCACAATTGCGGCGGTAAGTCCCCTCTTTGAGGAGTGGATAGAGAGGCGTCACGGCGTCCTCACCTTCCGCCTGACGCAGGTTCTCACCGGGCATGGGTGCTTCGGTGGGTTCCTGTTCAGGATAAAGCGGGAGGATACGTCCGGGTGTTTCCATTGCGAGGATCGTCTGGAGGACACGGTGGAGCATACGGTGGAGGTGTGCCCAACCTGGGCGGAGCACCGCCCTGTCCTCGTGGAGGCGATCGGCGGCGGCAACCTCTCGCGTCCGGCCCTGGTGCGAGCCATGGTACGGAGCGAGAGGGAATGGGAAGCCGTCACCTCCTTCTGCGAAGCAGTAATGCTCGCGAAGGAGGAGGCGGGGCGCGTGAGGGAGTGGCAGTCTCTGCGCCCTCACGCCCCTAGCCGCCGCAGGAAGAGACGCCCCGGGCGTCGGGAGTCGATTGCGGACTCCCGGCCACCGTAGGCGCAAGCTTGCGGGTGGCGAGCAATGGGTAGCTCGCCGCCCGGTAAGGACCAGGCTCGGGTCGACGGCGCGCAGTGTTCCACGCGCGCCTCAAAGAGATGTCAGCAGCAGTGTAGGGGTCTACTAGGACCAATGCCTGCCGGGGTCGCGTGATTGTTCGAAAGAGATACCGTGACCCTGGCACATGGGCAACTGATGGAACACGGGTGGGTTTTAGTCAGTAAAAGTCTGACACGCCCTCCTGCTCCGCCCAGAGCGGGAGAAGTCATATGATGATTTCCCATCCTGAAAAAAAAAAAAAAAAAAGGAGTAACATAGGCTACTTTTTGTTCCGGTACCACGTCTATTTTCAAATCCACGAGGGCAAAGCCACGGGCACAGATCGCATTTTATTAACCGACTTCAAAAAAGGAGCAGGCTATCAATTCGACTGTATTTTTTTTTAATGAATATTATCTAATGAAACAATCGTTAAAATGCGGTAATATTTTATTAAATAAAATATGACACTTTACGCTCGAAATTAATCTATAAAGCTCAAGAGTTTGTTTGTTTGTTTGATTGAACGCGCTAATCTCAGAAACTACTGGTCTGAATTGAAAAAATATTTTTGCGTTGGGTAGCCTATTTATCGAGAAAGGCTATACCTAGGCTATATAACATCACGCTAGAACTAAGAAGAGCGGAGCAGTAATGAAAAATGTTGCAAAAACGGGGGAAATCGTACGGATAGGCAATTCGACGTGATGGGAATCGTCGGGGGAACAAGAAATTTAACGCGGATGAAGTCGCGGGCAGAAGCTTATAATTATAATAAATTTAATTCAATGAACTAAATATACCTAAGAAATATTCCACTGAGCCTTGCATTTTTGTATATTTAATTAAAACTGCTAAATTATTTTTATTTTGGTTATCACTCGATTCATCTATACTATCTATACTAATATACTAATAATATTATAAAGCTGAAGAGTTTGTTTGTATGATTGTTTGTTTGATTGAACGCGCTAATCTCAGAAACTGCTGGTCGAAATCGAAAAATTATTTTTGTGTTGAATAGTCCATTTATTGAGGAAGGCTATAGGCTACATAATAACACGCTACGGTCAAAAGGAGCGGAGCAGCAAACGAAAAATAGACGAAAACTGGCAGGCAATTCGATACGACGGGAAGAGGAGCGAAAATTTGACGCGGACGAAGTTGCGGGCAGAAGCTAGTCCAACATAAAACGCAACGCCCGCCGCTCTTTCGACCCTTATTTGTTGCCTTAATACCAAAATACTTCTTACCGCGCCATAAAATTCCCTGTAATTGGTGCGAGCATTTTCAGGAACAATAAGTACTTACTTAAAATAAAGTCACAAGTTAGTAAGTTTAGTTAATTTATTAGTCTACTTAAAAAGTGTTTTTTTTTTTTGTAAGTAAAATGTTTTAGTTTCACCGAAAAAGTAATGATCCTTCTGTGTTATTGATTTTAAACTACCAAACCCAGCAAAAAATTTGTTAATGATATTTATTATTAACTAGCTGACCCAGCGAACTTCGTACCGCCTCAGAATCAATAAATGTTGTGTTAACTTATCAGATCCCACCAACACAAAGCAAAGAGCACCAAGTACCATATACCCATGTTAGACCAAGTTATGATAAACTGGTACTTTGAAGGCATAAAGCGTTTTCTAGCTACCACACACCCATGATAGGTGAGCTCCTACCAAATTATGCCAACCTAGTACTTCCAAGACATTAAGCGTTTTCTAGCTACCACACACCCATGTTAGTTGAGCTCCTACAAAGTTATGCCAACCTGGTACTTCGAAGACATAAAGCGTTTTCTAGCTATGAAACACCCATGTTAGGTGACTTTGTATTCTTAATTTTCTAATTTTCCGCGCAATTTTTATTTTTTTTTTCCTTTCATAAGAACCTTCTGACAATAACAAACACAACAAAAAAAAAGTGAAATCGGTCCAGCCGTTCACGCGTAATGGCGTGACCAAGGGAAATAGGGATTCATTTTTATATATATAGATCAATTATGTACTATGTATGATGTATGCTTTAAACTGCAAAATAGTTTCATCATGCAGTTTAAATTTTCTTATTTACAAAACGGTAACTGGGCTAAAACTTGATTTATTTGAAATAAAAACCATTCCAACACTTTCAACTAGAGTAGTAAATTTCTGCCAATACATAAAATGTGTCAAGCACGAGTACATCAAAACAAACACTGTAGGCAACTAAAAAGTTACACTAACTCGACTTTTACAACTTAAAAGGAACTTGCGGAACTAAAACTCTCTCTTAATTTTTAAGCATTTAACAAGTTAGGGGGTAGTTAAGTTATTTAAGAAGGTAAACAGTATTGTTAAGTTTAGAAATTTTGAGTTGCCAAAAAGTTGTACATTTTCTTCTTTTACTAAGTTTGTGTCGCATAGATTTGGTTACTACCCAGATTTTTAATATTAGCTGCTATAGCGAAATTTAATTTTAAAATGTAAATGGAAAACTGGTTCTTTTAATTTTATAACGTCTTGGTGTACACACTGGTCAAAGACTTTCGTCTTGAGACACTGCGGTATGTGGGACTTGAAGATATACCGTACCGTACCTTCCCGAACGCTACCCAGCCGAGTCGGATTCGACGATTTACCTCTTTCTCGAAGTTGAACCTACGCAACCGAGAATTGAAAATCCAGAGCGCAAATAAAATCTAAATTTTGATCAATCTAATTTCAACAATTTTAATCTAATTTCAAACATTTTATATTCTGATTGGACTGATAATATAATTTATTCGTACCACTAACCATTTAAAATAAACCTCAATATTATGCGTAACTATTTATAGTAATTTTAAATTTAAATTCGCTATGTCAGTTAAAATTATAATTAATTCGGTGATTATGTAAAGATCATGGGAGTTTTTTTTTTTTGCTTTTTAATATCGATTGATTCTTAATTATTATTAGTTTTGTCTACTATCTAAGTTAAGATTGGTTTATTTAGATACTAAACCAAAGGAGTAAATAAGGATCGTAGTAAGTGACGTAGTGTAGCGTGTGCTCCATGGGAAGAAAGGGTGAGTTTTTGAGTTTATGTGTGTCAGTGTATTTACATAAAATCTAGATAGAAAGTCATTTCATTTTCTAGTAATGGTTTGATTTATCTGGCTCTTAGAATTTGTCAACATACTTGTTTAACAACTAGTTTTAAAGATAAATATCTGGATGACCGAGCTTTGCTCGGTATTTTTTGGTAAATTGTGTTTAAAATAATAAGTTTATGTTCAAGTTGATTATCGATAAAGTTGGTCATTGAAAACACAAATAAAACGACATTTTATAAAAATTAATCCTAGCTAGATCGATTTATTTCCCCCGAAACCCCTTGTGTACTAAATTTCATGAAAATCGTTGGAGCCGTTTCCGAGATTCAGATTATATATATATATATATATATATATACAAGAATTGCTCGTTTAAAGGTATAAGATTAAATTTAGGAACAATTCTAACAATAGAATTCTTCAAAATCGATTATACTAAAAATCAATCTGCCTAGTCTTTTCCCAAATATGTTGAAGTCGACATCCAGTTATACCATTAGAATGCAGCTAACTACAAATACTTGACATGGAGCGACAGCATATATGTATAACCTCTACAACCCAGTTCCTGGGTAATATGATACGACCCTTTGGTAAAACTGGTTTGTCAGGCTTTCGGGTTTCTGACGACCCATAACGACCGTCAAAGATCGCCACGACCAGCTGGGACCAAGGGCTAAACATGCTTTCCGAGGTACGAAGGTGTCGTGGTATGTGAATATGGTCACCCACCCACCGACCAAACTGGTCGTTCGACCGGTGCAGCTGTTATTAATTAGCCAGAACCTCTTCCATCCAAAAAAAAACGATATCATTATGCCCTATAAAATTATAGCCTAAACTATATAGGTACCTACTAAAATTTCAGCACATTTTTATTTACTCGATCAGCCAAAACAACATTACAGGCAACCTTCAACGCTTAATTTGTCTGGTACCCTCAATTACCTCCCGAAAAATATTGTTTTCCCTCTAGTTGTTTACTCATTTTAATGGAATACCGAAAATATTTTTCTCTTCAGGTTTGTACACGAACAATGAATAAACAACAACTTATACAAAATATAAATTATAGCGCCCTCAATTTTTTTTGTTTAATAATAAGGAAAGTAACCTGAAATATAACGAATCAGTGAATGAGTAACAAGAGCCTAGGTTTATTGATTAAGGGTGGTAACCCGTCAAAGATCGTTTAAAAGAAAAATAAATGGATTCGAGTCATCTGCTCTACATACATACATCATTTTATTTAATAAACGGGATGTTATGTTAAACGAGGGGTACCTATATTAAAAAAAAATTGGCTTACTAGTCGGTTTAATATACTTGCTCGAAACGGGTGAATCGACGCTTTGAATAATACGTAGGTATATATAGTTGTATTATTTTCAGTGGGCAATGCGCACGAAGTAATTTTTGTGTGGACGAATTGACAACTCCAGAAGTTATGCAATGGGCATGTTTTGAATGTTATGCAATGAAGTAATTTTTTTTTCCTACCATCTAGTTTGAAAAATAAAATTTTGCTCTTAACTATTGTATATTTCAGGAAATTAAGTGTAGTGTACAGTCACGAGCAATGACATTGAAACGCCCTTATAATTCAAATTCATGTAACAACATTAAATCGCAAAAATAAGTATGCTAACTGTGCCCTATAAATTATGTAAACATTATATTGTGTCAAAATTAACTACACTTTTTTATCACATTCTCGTTAAGATTATTATAAAATAATATTAACTTTTAGAACCATGAACCCAAGGAAATTTCAAAAACATGTTTACAGTACAGTTTCGAAATTATGTAAACAATTACAAAGCAGCAGTTTCAAGCAGCTTGAGCTCGGAAATAAGTCGCATTCAAATTGTGGAAATAACCTAGCCTAATTGCCAAAATCAGTGTTCTTAAATAGTTATAAGATCTTATTGTATTACTTATTCTTATTTTTAGATTTTTTATCATTAATTTGCATTATATGTACATATTGTGTCATAGTAAGGTAAATGTAGCCATCAGCGGGTGGCATCGACTCGCCCGTCGACTGTTTTTATTTCCGTATACCGTCCTAAAACTATTGTGCTATTAGATTCCTACTTTTTAACCGACGAAAAAAACGGAGGAAGTTCTCAATTCGACGCGTATATTTTTTTAGTTTTTTTTTTTATGTATGACCACGGATATTTTTTTTACATAGTAGTTCGATTGCGATAATTCTTTTTTATTGGAAAGGGTATACTCTGAAGGAGGTCCCATATAAATTTGGAAAACAAAATCGAACCCTAAGGGTCGGAAAACAGGAGATGATTGATTGTTCTCTCACTGATTGTAATGTATAACCACGCATAACTTTACAGAGTAGTCCGATTTTTATTGGATAGGGTATACCTTGCCAAGTATTATTAGTACATTAAAGCCACAAAAAATATAAAATAAAAACTTTTTAACAAAAAATTAAACCGCTGAAAAAACTGTAAAGCAAAACATAATAAACCTTAAAATTATGAGTCAGCGCTTTGAGTGATCTTTGTTCATTGATTTTTCAGTGCCGACTCAAAATTTTAAGGAAATTTTACTTTTACTATGGGAGCAAACCTGAAATCGCGAAAAAAAAATCTGCTGTTTCATTCAAAAGTTCAATACCTACTCCATAAAAATGTATGAAACAGCTGATTTTTTTCGCGATATCAGGTTTAGTCCCATAGTAAAAGTTTTTCATAATGATGAGTACAATAACCCCTTAAGAGGGTGTCCGTTAATCACGAGATATGTTGTATATTTGAATAACGATTGGTTTAAACATAAACTACGCATAACTATGCTGTTATATTTAATAGGCTTTATTAAAATCATTACCTTTGCGACACTGATTTTGTAAGTTTTGTTTTATTGCAGTAACCAACCCCTATTTATTTATAAAAGTGTAATTATTACTGTAATAAACTTAACAAAAACAGGAAAAAGTAGGTATACACTTTCAATATAATTTTAATGTATCCATGACAATTCCTATAACACGTATACAATTGTATATATGTTATAGAAATTGTCATGGATAGTTCAAAATTACATTGGAAGTGTAAACTTTTTACTGATTTTGTTTCGTTTATATTACTGTGAAACCAATGTATACCATTACCAAGTTTTGACACAGTTTGATGGTTAGGTAATTTAGAAAAAAAATATCGTACACATATTTTTTGAATGGTAGAAGTTAAGATATTTTAGAAAATGTGACAATGTATATATATTATTGCTCGTGACTGTACCTACTAGTGAATATTTGACATCATCATCATCAGCCCATAATGTTCCCACTGCTGGGACACAGTCCTCCTCTTAGTGAGAGGGAGTGGGCCATAATCCACCACGCGGGCCCAGTGCGGGTTGGTGGATGTCGGTGGATGTTGGTGGATCTTCGAATTTGTGGATCTAAGACAAGCCGGTTTCCTCACGATGTTTTCTTTCACCGTTTTAAGAGCAGTGGTGATGAAATAATTTACACAAAGTAATGCGCCTGCTTGGGTTTGAACCTACGACCAACAACTCGTAAGTCGCAGCTGTTACCACTGGGCCACCACTGCTCGAAAATTTGACTAACTCTAAAATATTAACAAATATCAGCGATTATCTACATGTTGTCGAATTATGCGAACAGGAACGCATGGAACAGGAGTTTTGACGTGACAACGTCTTATAAATTGGTTTGCCGGGTGACACTTCAAGAAACTGCGTTACGCTCCGCTCACGTTATGTGCTCACAATGAGAGCGAGTGAGAGGCACGCGTCCCTTCCGCTCGGGCATGGTTAGCCCGCCTAAGAGCGAGAGAGACAGACATAAAAAGTGAAAGGCACGCGTCCCTTCCACTCGAGCACAGTTCTTTGTATAAATAAATGTTTTAAATTGTTACTATTATTTCATCCTTCTTCCTACTATACGAATGAATATTCACATTAAAATTATTTTACCACTCAAAGTCGTTGTCACGTAAAACTTTCGCCCGTATACCGACTTTACAGGCAACCAATTTTTTTTCGCTATTATAGGGTTGGTTTCATAGCAAATCTCAAACTTTACGAGTGCTAAACTCTCCCTCTATCAACCTGACAGCCTGTAAAGTTTCTAGTTGTACATTTATCCATTTTTATCTCAATGACGAATAAACACAAAATTACATAAAGTAAAATTAGATAATTAAAGTAGGCAATAATAATTACATCTTCTAGTAATTACATCCTAGAAAACTACAATGGAACTTCCTTCGCCTTATACAAGGTAATATCCGTAATTTTCCGTATTTTTTGCAAAGAATCATGAATCATCTTATCAAACGCGATTAGACTTTTCCTTATCTCAAGTTGTTGTTTATATTTGTTTCGGACATAAGATATCCGTGACAAAACCTGCAATAACTTTAAACAGGAGTAAGGTAAGCTTTTCGGTAGCTGACGTCAATATGATACATTTTCGTCTATTTACCCAAATTCTTTAAACGGGTGAATTTATCAGCTTTTGCCAGCGGCTTCGACCGAGTGGCCGGTAATTATTCCACGGGAACTTACTACCGAGATTAAAAGTATCCTATGTATTATTCCAAGCTATAAACTACCTGTAGGCCGGAGTAAAGAAAACCTGTACAGGTGGAGATTCATAGACGACTCAGCCCTGGAGTGTAAATGTGGTGCTGTCTCACAAACGATGAGGCACTTGATATCTTGTCCAGCATGTCCTGTTGTTTGCACGCCATTGGAGTTGATGGACGCTACTGAAAATGCTAAGCTCGTTGCCAAATTCTGGGCTAACTCTATTTAGATTGCTATCGACACGCTAAGAAGAAGAACTACCTGTTTGCCAAATTTCATCCAAATTTGTATGGCCCTTTTACGAGCTTGAGTATCAAACATCGAAATATACCAACATCTTAACATACTACCTTTCTCATGTATAATATTAGTAGTATTCGAATAATCTCACGCAATTAAAGATGGTTTTACATAAAAAATGCCATAAAATACGTATCAAACCAGTATTTCCCAAGGAAGGCTCAAACAAGATTATGTGATGTGTTAGATTCAAATATGATATATTTAAAACCCGTTGTGTTCTGTCGCACACATCAACACAAAAATCATTCATTTTAAAATGTCGTTAATTACTTTTGTAAAATACGGGTTTT
This sequence comes from Aporophyla lueneburgensis, assembly GCA_932294355.1. Taxonomy (NCBI): domain Eukaryota; kingdom Metazoa; phylum Arthropoda; class Insecta; order Lepidoptera; family Noctuidae; genus Aporophyla; species Aporophyla lueneburgensis. Next base: position 26,449,464 of record OW028743.1, read on the forward strand.
ACAATAGTATAATACGTATTTGATTATAATGAAAGACGTTTAAAATTTTACTAAATTCGACCAGTTTGTAAAAAATTGTTATTCTACGTTTATAATTTTATTAATGTTACTATGGGATGTCTTCCTACTATAATTCTACTAATATTATAAATTTGAAAGTTTGGATGTTTGTGGGATATTTTTTTCGATATAGGTACTCGCTGGTAAAAGCAAGTTATATTATTGTTACTACGTTCATGACAAGGATGTTTGACAATAATTCCTTCTGCATATGTGGCTACCTGGTACATCATTATCGGCATATCTATGTAAATGTCTATTAACTGCTCCCAAACGACGATGAAATTTTTTATTCTTATTCTTTTTTGCCTTAGTTTTTCTTTGACATAATCCACAAATTATTTGACATATCTATCTACCTACAATTCTAATTCCAACTCTTCATTTGCGGTTGTCATGGCAATCATGTCATTTGGTTTAAATAAGTTTTTTATGTTTAATTTATCTATATTTAAATTATGTAGTTTTTTATTATATTTTGTGAATGTGAGAACCAAAATAATGGTCTACAAAGGTACATTCTGCAAAAATGTACATTAGACCATATTTATATTTTATTAAGTACCGTGTACTTACTGACAGGCCTACAGTGTCCTCCCATACCAGCTAACACTGAAATTTGCAACCATTTTTTTTTACAATGGTTGCAAATTCCAGAAATAAAAACAGTTCCAGTAAAATAGTTGGCTTTTGCCAACTATTTTTCAAAGAGATTACTCTTTGAAAAATAGTTGGCAAAAGCCAACTATTTTACTGGAACTGTTTCTTGCCGGCTCTTCTCCATAGGAGTCAACTAATTGGAACCGTGCGCCTAGTGCTTCAGACGTTTCATAAGTGGCCATCTTGGTTTATGTAAAATCAATTATTTTGATTTGTTAAAAGGATTTTATAAAAATAATTAATCATTTTTATTTCTGCATAAAGTTCAAGGCATGCAATGTAGTCTGCATGCAACTTAAAAAAAAATGACGATATTTAAATAAATATGAATAACAAATCAATAACTCTTATTAAGTGCATCGGAAATAACACACTAATAAAACTAAAATTAGAAGATAAAAATAGCCATAGTGACCGTTTTGGTGATGCCCTTCAGAAAGGTCAGGTGTGTAGTACTCGCAACCACCGTGACCTGGCCGTAAATAAAGCAAAAGGAGTATATAAATATTAGCAGATGAGGTCTTATAGTTTCTACCTACTCCCATGACAAAAAGGCTTATATATATGTATGTAATAATATATTGGAACGAAGTTCCTTATCGTGCGTTGCGAAAGGGGGCTAGACGGAAATAATTAAGACCAAAAGTTGTAACGACACTTTTTGCTATAGTTGTAAGCGGTGCAGCGTGCGCGTGTTTCTCTATCTGTTTCTCTCTCTCTCTCATAGAAAGCAAGTCAGTTATTTTCGTTTCGTCTTTCTATTTCGCATTGAACAGTATGGTGTCGCGACGATTATTTTTGTTGAGTGTATACAGGTTTTTTGTACATTTACAATTCCTTCACTAATTAATCGAAAGGAACTTCGTTCCACCCGGGTGTCCCTTGACACCTCTCAAGTTTTTTATAAATTCACGCCTTCTTTCTCCGAAGGGTTAGGCAGAGGTTCACCGTTAACCTACATGTCGTCAGTTATGTTGTTATGTTTAAGTTCCATGTAATAAGGGACGAGCCTGTTGTAATCAACCGGGCAAACATCGGGAAATTATCTAAAATGATAAATTCCCGATGGAAACCCAATAAGACTTTGTACGACCTGGGAACTGAACTCAGACCTTTATACTCAGCGGTAGCGCTAGCGACCACTAGACAAACGAGCTTCCACACTGATCTTTGAAGGCGGGTTTAGTCAATTTAATTGTATTTTGTGTCCTTACTAACAATACTAATATAGGCTTTAAGTACTTTCTGCTACTACCATCACTAAACAAGACAACCTATGGACTGTTCATGTCTGAAATAAAGTATTTTTATTTTATTTTATGTATGTATGTCATAATTGCCAATTAATGACCTTTAAAAACAATAACGAAAACAAATTCGACGTTAATTTCGCACTAATTCTAAATGCGCGTGTCGTTAAACAATAATTTATTATTATTGTAGTGATGTCCAATAAGGTATTTAAATAAATAATTTATTGTTTATGAATCAACACGGAAGCGAGCAGAAGTCATTATATAAAGAATATTAGCTGTAGTTCAATGTCATTCACATTTTGTTCACGTTCAATAACCGATGCGTGTCTCAAGGTATTATGGATAAGCTCTAGTTTGTAAGAATGAACAGAAAGATTTACGACTAATTTATTGACATTATTTACACACACATATTAAAGCCCACGCCTTCTTCCTATGAATGTAGGCAGAAACAAAAAAACATCACCCGCACATACAAACATCATTAACACACACAAACATACACACCGGACATCACTTATTTCCCAAATTCTTAGTCAGCAGTCAAAGTCTGGATTTGTGACTGATAAATGCAATGCGCCATATACAACAACTCTGGTTATATCTTAGTACATTACGATACATGTGACTTAACATAACATTACGCCTTATTTACCCTATAGTATACCCTCGACTTACGTGACTCATATGTCCCATGTGACTTAAGTAGTCCATTATAGCACGGCGTAAAATTAGCGCCCGAGCGTAGTGAGACTAAACGCCCTGCATACTATTTTATAGCACGCGTGACCTAAACCTAAAATAAGTCACGGTTTTCACTGTGCGGATTGCTTAAATCACAGAAAAGCGTGACTTAAGTGCGAGATTATGTCACACAGTGCTATAAAATTACATTTCGGAATGATTGAATCCCGCTTGATTTAATAAGAAGTAAGAAAATTATTTTCCTCATCAGTGCAAGACCCATATATTAAATATATTTTTCTTTATTATTTATTCAAGCTTAAACAATGGGCTAGTAATAACATGAACCCTATTTGATATTCCCATTACGAATATTAAAAATAAGCCAAAAGCTACCTTAATCAACAAACATTTGAGACTCAAACTTACTAGGTAGCCTATAGGTACAACTGACCCACTTTTGATTACACAACTCTACATCTTCTTGCTCGTTTTGTCAACAATCTGGTTTGGTTCGACGCACCGGCATCATGCCAAGAATGCGTTTATGCAACAATTGCGCAGTGAAGCCAATCAAAAGTTTCATATGACTCATTAATCCATTCATTCGATACTGCTGTTTGATGACTGGAAAAAGAAGATTTTTTAAAGTGTTTTTGTTTGGGTTGTATCGCAGAACACAGGATCGCTGCACAGCACCGGTTACGTCTAAAAATTGCTGTACACATGGCTACATATTAAGATACGCATTCCCAGTATAAACTAATCTCACATTGTATGAAACCGTATAATGAGAGGTCAGCTTAAACTGGAAATGTATAGCTTGGTATGTAGCCGTGTGTACTATTGAAAGCTTCTCAACGTAACTTTTTTTATTGTGTATGGTTACTACCAGGTCTACCTAGGAGGTTGTCGGCTGCTTAGCTCCACTTACCTGTGGGTGCCTTAATAAATTAAAGCCTCCAGGCAGGGCTTAAAAACTTAAAAGCTAAGCGACTAGACGCTAATCGACGCTTACGGGTGGGGGCACCCTTGTGCGGTACCCACCCGAAAATAGTTAGGAAAAGGCTAGGCAGATGCTGTATCTGTGTATCTGTTTAAGGACTGCATGATTATGATCAATAAATTAATTTAAATAAAAATACAGTCTATATGAGCTTTTAGGTTATAAATTGTAAGTTTTATAAACTGCACGGTCATTTTAAATTATTCTTGTAATATTATTGGGTGGCCAATCTCTCACATTATTGAAATGATTATTATTGACATTTATGATTATTACTTTTATTATTATTCTGACATTTATTTAATTCAGTAATACAATTTTAATGGGATTATCTGCTGAATGACTGCATGATTGTGATTTTATAATTAATTAAAATTAATAAGAGATGTGTAACTTTACCTTATATTTGCACGCCGAAATTAAAAGCAGAATAAGAGAACAAATTCATATATTTTATCAACCTTCTGTACCTTATTTACACAAATAAATGTTTTTTTGTATAAGAACAGCCCAAGACTTCGGATGTGATTTGAGTATCGCAGTTTTTCGGAAGAGTTACCGTGGCCCTGGCATATGGGCAACTGAAGGAACATGGGTGGATTTTAGTCAGTAAAAGTCTGACACGCCCTTCCGCTCCACCCTAGAGCGGGAGACGTCATTTGATGATTTCCCATCCAAAAAAAAAAAGTATCGCAGTTTTTCGAAGGACATGCTCAACGATGCATGAGCTAAATATAATAATTATTAACATAATTTCTTACCTACACTAATACACTTCTCTTCCTGAATAAATACCTGAGAATTACAGCTGACCGTTCAGCAGTCGAGATCATACAGATATCTTTGAAACACGGTTTTAAAGGTTGATTATCGTCCTTTTGAATCTAGAAATATTTAATTAATATAAATTTATTAATATTTTTGTTTATAAATATGCATGAAAAACAATTAAAATTAAATCATTAATTATAAAATTTTATACCTATTCATATGCACTAATTAGTATTAAGGACGATTGAAAATCGTAGTTCCGAATAATAACAATAAATGCATTAATTTATTATTTACAGGGGCTCGTAGCTGAATTAAAACATCCGCACAAGTTGATTGAAGTTTAAGCTAGCCTTGCCGCCGTCGCGTCGATCGAGATGGTTGACCATTTATTACTTATCGCGACCTCTTCGTGCCCCAAAAACACTCGGAAAGCACATTAAGCCGTTTACCGCAGGTGTCATACATAGGTCTTGAGGTAGTCAGAAGCCCAAGAGTGTGATGACCAGTCTTACCAAGGGGCATTGTATTACCCAGTAACTGGTTTGCGGAGGTCAGATAGGCAGTCACTCCACGTATTAATACTTGTATTCAGCTACATCTGGATAGACTGGAAGTCGACTCCAACATAGTTAAGAAAAGGCTTAACAGATTAATTATTACTATTTACATATTTTGTTTTATAATTAAGGAACTCTAAATATTGTGAATAGTTTAGTTTTAAAAGTAGGCACTTCTTAACATTCGTAAAGATGTCTTAGAAGCTGTCTCAAGTATGTCTCAAGTTAGTATGCCAAAAAAATTCAATTGAAACAATGTTTACTTTTATCTCTCTTATCGAATACCTAGCTGTGCTTACGGTTCCGCTCACTTAGTTTTTATTATGGGGTGGCTATTTGTAATGGTAAAATTTTTATTTTTCGATCATGAGCTTTCCGAAACATGGCCATGTAAGTGTAACCTGCCTTCTTCTTTTAAGCAGGTCGACTGCAATCTCAGCCCAGAATTTGCACTTTCAGCAGCCTCCATCAACTCCTAGCGTGCAAACAACAGGCTAGACAAGATATTATATGCCCCATTGTTTATGAGACGCATCACATTTACACTCCAGGGCAGAGCCATCTATGAATCTCTACCTGAGCTAGTTTTCTTAACTTCTGCCTACCTCAGTCCGGAATCTATTTAAAGACTTCCAGGACGGCCACGGCAATCCGTGTCCAGGTGCTAGATTTTCAGCAGGTGAAACGAATGGGTTTGGTAGGGAAGCACCATGTCGTCACAGGCTTAGTGTATCTGTGTACCTATAAGCAATTGTTAATAGTTTAGAAGCCAGATACTTTTTGCTATCAAAAAACTAGTTCTTAAATTATAACGGGTAGACAGATAGAGAATATGGCCTTTGAAATCTATAGAATAAATTACGTAAGTATATTTTGTCAAAAGATTAGAGCAACGCACTTGGTTATTGACATGAAAATTTTCCACATAGTTTCTCTTTCACTGCTCATATGTATTTATTATTCTGAAGCCTGCATTTGTTGCAAAGCGCGAGATGTCATATGATGACCTCCCATCATCAAAAAAAAAAGTCTTTATTTGTTTCTTGAATTGTCTTTTTGACATAGTATTTATTTCTCTCTTTAACACTAATACTAATATATTATGTACAAGTATATAAAGTATATGCTTGTACATAATAATTTCTCTCTTTTGGTCAATAAGATGCGAACGATCAGGTGTGCGGGTGATTTTTTATTGCAGCCAGTTTTTTCGCACACTGGACTTGCAAAGCTCTGCTTGGCGCCGAGAGTTGAAATTCCACCAGTGTGGTTTTTCGACGTACTGATCCACAAATGCCGCCTCGATATTTTAACGTCCGTGTAAATGTGGGCTTATTACTTACATGCCCCAAAAACTACCTCAATACTTTTTTTTTTTTTGGAAATTCGATTGAAAGTGCATGTTGTTTGCTGCGGGAGAAGTCATTTGATAATTTCCCAACCAACAAAAAAAAAAACGTTGTTTAATCCTCCATCCTCCATTCAAGTTGTTTAATGAAAACTAACTTCCTTAAGTCGATTACGCAAAACGTTAAAATTTACACAATAAAAGATACATTGTCTCTTTTAGAGGACATCAGATAAAAATGGTGGCACTGACTTTGAACTTTTGTCTGACCGTTACAAGATGACCGAGACACTTCCGGCTATGTAACTCCTTTAACGGACGAAGTGAGAGATGACTAACTGTTCGCAGGTGGCATACAATTGGTGGCCGATTTTTAATAGAATCTGAATAAAAGAGTACCCATTTCTTTCCGTGGGTATCGTAAGAGGCAACTAAGCGAGTTACCAGAGAATGGGCATCTGTGTTCTCTATGAATTTTGAAACCATACTGCGATCGCCAACCTGCCTGCCAGGCGTAGCGATTATGGCAAACCCATTGAAATTAGGGGAGGCATATGTCCAGCAGTGGACGTCTTGTGGCTGAATTGATAAAATAAAAGAGTAGAGCCACAGAATATATATTAGGGGAGGCATATGTCCAGCAGTGGACGTCTTGTGGCTGAATTGATAAAATAAAAGAGTAGAGCCACAGAATATATATTAGGGGAGGCATATGTCCAGCAGTGGACGTCTTGTGGCTGAATTGATAAAATAAAAGAGTAGAGCCACAGAATATATATTAGGGGAGGCATATGTCCAGCAGTGGACGTCTTGTGGCTGAATTGATAAAATAAAAGAGTAGAGCCACAGAATATATATTAGGGGAGGCATATGTCCAGCAGTGGACGTCTTGTGGCTGAATTGATAAAATAAAAGAGTAGAGCCACAGAATATATATTAGGGGAGGCATATGTCCAGCAGTGGACGTCTTGTGGCTGAATTGATAAAATAAAAGAGTAGAGCCACAGAATACATATTAGTACCTTACGGTACAGAAGTTTCACTCCCTAGTTTAGGTATGATAAACGCAAGCGTCCGGCCACCGTACTAGTCTCAATAGGCTTGCACTCGCTCGACTTGTCGCACACGCAGCGCACGCACCCGCGGATCAAAATTAAACTGTTAATACCGTAAAGTACCTACTAGATAAAGTAGTACCTATAAAGTAGTACCTCTTGTATGGAAGTGAGACAGGCCTGGTAGAGCTCAAATGTATCAAGGGACAGGTCCTACAAAAAATCGCAGATAAGGGTCGCGGTAAGACGATAGTAATTTCCACTTCGATGGAGCAATGGCGATACAGTAGCAACGGGCCTGATTTACCTGTCGATGTTCGTACGTTCGAATTTCGCACATCGCGAGGGAACCGACATGCCCTATAGCCAAAAAAAAAATCAAAGACGTGACTTCCACTCACACTGCCCGAGTGTTGGATTATGAGCCAGTCCATCTCACAGAGAGAAATCCTGTGTTTGTTAACGTTGTAAGGTGATTCATCATTCATTTCAGCTGTAAGATGACCACTGCTGAACATAAGTCTCCTCCATTTGGGGAGATTTGCCAGTAGTAAGTAAGTTTTGTAAGTATTCTATGCTGATACGTACATTTCGATTAGCATAATTCACTGGTGTAACGGGATGGCGACGTCAAATGATCTGATTGTCTCTTTAATGGGAAAGTAGTTAATTTTACCTTTAGACGCTTAGCTTCTGCCAAATATATGTGGTGCCAAATTATGGAAAGTTCATTAAAATGCATTATTCAACTCCATTTTTTGGTCCTTCCACTTTTTGGTATCAGGTCATTAGTGGTCCCAGTGTTCTGAATGGAGAAATCCGCAAAACCTGTCCCGGAACCAAATAGACATGTGGACAAAGCCTAAACTATTTTCACGAGAATCAGAAACAAAAACCGTCATGTGTTTACAACAAAGGTAACAAATAATCAAGTAACTGTTCAAAACATTGAAACATAGGCATAATCAGTACACAGGCCACCTCTCGGTGAGAGAGAGGAGGTCGTGATCCATCACGCGGGCCCAGTGCGGGTTGGCAGATGTCACATTATGTCTTCAAATTATTTTTAACCGAAAACATTTAAAATAACAAAGAATATAGCAAAGTCAATACTTCGACTTTGACCTTTTGCCAAATTAAGTCAAATAATAAATAATTGGCGGAAATGAGATGCAATTTTCCGTATTTAGCTGTACATATTTACAGCCTGACCGATTTCGATACTTCCGATGATTAAGTCAAACCCACGATAAAGAGGTCATGCCGTAATGGTATGACAAGGTTAAGAAAATAAATAATTTACTTCACTTTAAGTAGTTTTTTTTTGCTCATACATTGACATACTGCCTTATTTGATGCTAGCAAGGTCGCAGAGGTTAAAGTTTTATAGTCAGTCTAGCTGATGACCGCGTCTTGGCACATTTGCCAATATTTCTGCCAATGTACACAAAACTTTAATGACTTATACACTTAAACCTTTCTCACGAATCATTTCGACTATTGGGGAAAACCGTATGGATATCCGTTAGGTAATTTTTGAGTTTATCGCCTTCAGACAGACAGACTTTGAGGACTTTGTTTAATAATATGTAGTGCAGTATGGATTTCTAAATCAGGCATGGTGTAGGTAATAATGGTTTTGTTCAGGATTTCAGTAGCATCCCGAATTTAGAAAAAATAAGCTCTGTAAACCTATTTATGGAACTCATATTGCCCGCGACTTCTTCTTCGTAAATATCGGTTATCGCGGATGCAACCGAAGTATAAAAAATAGCCTATGTCCTTTCCTGGGGTTCAAACTTAGCAAATTTCATGAAAATCGGTTCAGTGGTTTAGTCGTGAAAGCGTAACAGACAGACAAAGTTACTTTCGCATTTATTTACTTATTCATAGGAGAACCAACAGCTGTAACAATTGTATAAGAAACATAAAGCCAATTACAGGTTCTCAAGGGTAAAAACAGAAAAAGTAATTGAGATTTTATGATCACTAACAAGCACGATAGAAAAGATTATATAAATAAGGTACAATAAGCACTATACAGTTTTAAAAAAAGTCGGTGTTCAGCCGAGCGCGTGCCGAAGAGGTTTTAGTGGTAAATGGGTCAAATGAAAACTCTTTACAAAGAATATTAAAGTCCTTACTTGCTCGCACCATGTATGAGTTATGCCTGTAGTTAGAAGAGGAAAAAGGAATGGAGATAGGTGGATAAAATCTAACTGATTGCTGAGGGACGTTGAAACGAAGTTTAATTTAGTACAGATAATAGTAAATACGGAGTATAAAAACTTAAAAAAACATCCAACAAGCACATAGCCCGCTATCATTACAAACGACTAAATACATATAACACTGACTAAATTATTTAAAACAATTTATTTTACTGTCTCAATCATCTTCAAATGATTGACTGAAACAGAACGACTTTTCAAATTGTTTAACGATAAATATATTCAATGTTTTGTGATGTAAATAGTATATTTAGATGGAAAATACAGACAACTGCATAATTCAATGTCCTACAGTTCAACTCGTCTCAACAACGTGTTTTAATGCGGTTTTCATTCACAGTCAGACTGATCCAATTTGATTTTTAAGAGATTTTTATGTATATACGAGTATACGCGGGCGAAGCCGCAGACAAAAGCTACTGTACAATAATTTTCCCATGTCTGCTAAAAAATATTCCATGAACAAAACCGCTATTGAAATGAATATTATCCAAATATAGAAACTAATTTTATTGGATACCAGAAACTTTATTCAATGATTCCATATATTTTGGGCAAAATTAAATTTATTGATGACCGTTTTGCTCTTCAAACTGTTTTGTTTGAAGTTCAAGTTTGTTATGATTGATCCGACGTGTATGATTGAATATTGTAGAGTTATCTTTATGATTTGCATTATGTTTTCATCGTTGCAGGTCGTAACGAAATAATATATGTTTTTGTAAGTTTTCCGCAAGTCATAATTATCCTTCCCTTATCCCAATTTATTTAGAGTCAGCGCAACATGTCTTTTTGTTTATTTATTTAACCATTTATGTACACACATATATAAACAGACCAGAAGAAAAGAACAGAAAAATTTGTACAAAGGTGATGCTTATTTCTAAAGAAATCTCTTCCAGCACACCTGCGATAGGAAAGAAGATACAGAGATGTAGACAGCGAGACAGCGATATAGTTCTTCCACACTTATCTATTATTCGTCATATCGGTATTCACCGCCTTTCTATCCATATCATCATTTACACAATCCATCCATCGTTTCTCTGGTTGCCCTCTTCTCTTACAGCCATCGACATTCATACTCGAAACTTTCCTGAGGACATTTTCCCCATTCCTCCTTATCACGTGACCATACCAAGAGTTTGTGAGCTTAGTTTGTGAGCTTTTCGCAAATATGTCTCTTTCTTAAATTATATTTGTTTATTGTTGTGTTTTTTATGCCAATTTTGTTACAATTTGAGGAAGCTACAGAAAATTGTTTTTCAAGAGGGCTAAGGTAAATGGGTCAATTTTAATTCGTCTGTATACACGAGGCTTCGAAATTAATAGAGGGAAAACATCGCAATGTTTTCCTCAATCACCGTCAATTTGTTTGTAATAAATAGGTAACCTCTGAAAATTCAGAGACACCGTTTTTGGTATATACACAGAGACATAGAAGTTTTAAATTAAAAAAGTCTTTCACCGTTCGACACCAAATCCGAGTGATTTAGAATAATTTTATCGCAGAGAAACGTGAAATAACATCTTTTTTTTCATGACGAAATATCTCGATGTATCCAAATCAGTGGAAACTGCGGATTAATTTCATAACATTCACAAAATGACAATATAACGCATTTTCTTTCACAATGACAGTCCAGCTACGTTCATAGTATTAAACCGTCGAAGTGACAAATTAGAAATATCGTCCAATACGTGTGGGTTTCATTAATAATAAAACTACTTTCTCCCTGTGGGCCTAAATAACGAGACCTTTCATCATATAAAACGATGATGAAAGAGTCAAAAATATATAGGGCTTTTTTTTCTGGATTGGGAATCATCAAATGACTTCTCCCGCTCTGGGCGGAGCGGGAGGGCGTGTCAGACTTTTACTGACTAAAACCCACCCGTGTTCCATCAGTTGCCCGTCTGCTGGGGTATCGGTATCTCGCTTGAACAATCTCGCGACCCCGGCAGGAATGTATAGGGCTGACGTAAACTACCGAAAAACTTGTGTAATCACCATAGACATGTAAAACACATGTAAAAGTACATGTGTAAAAGACATGTAAAAGTGTTTGTACAAACCTACTTACAGAAATAAAATCATTTATCATTTAGAAAAGAGTTATGTTGACGAAAAATTAGACAAAAACACCGATTATAGAAAGATATCTACCGGCTTAAGCAATTGAAGAGAAGAAATGTTTTTATGAATTATGTACTGTATAACAAACACAACCCGTACACACAATGACACAAGTTTTTTAGTTAACTAGCTTTTGCCAGCGGCTTCGCCCGCGTGTTATACATATAAACCTTTCTCTTGAATCACTCTATCTATTTTAAAAAAGCCGGCCAAGTGCGAGTCGGACTCGCGCACCGTGGGTTCCGTACAAACCTGTAGGTATCCTCGGTTTATGTATAAGGTTTATGTTTATGAAATTAAATGTTTTTTTTTTTATTTTTATTTTTGAGTTGATTGAATGAAAGGTAATTTGCGGTTTACGATTTATGACGTATTAAAAAAAAACTACTCACTGGATTTCGTTCAAACCAATTTTCGGTGGAAGTTTACATGGCTATGTGCATCATATATTTTTTTTAGTTTTATCATTCTCTTATTTTAGAAGTTACGGGGGGGGCACGACACTCATTTTACCACTTTGGAAGTCTCTCGCGCAAAATATTCAGTTTAGAAAAAAATTATATTAAAAATCTCAATACCATTTTTGAAGACCTATTCATAGATACCCCACACGTATGGGTTCGATGAAAAAAAAAATTGAGTTTCAGTTCTATGTATGGGGAACCCCAAAATGTATTGTTTTTTTTTTCTATTTTAGTGTGAAAATCTTAATGCGGTCTACAGAATACATCTACTTACCAAGTTTCAACAGCATAGCTCTTATAGTTTCGAAGAAAAGTGGCTGTGACATACGGACGGACGGACAGACAGAAAGACAGACATGACGAATCTATAAGGGTTCCGTTTTTTGCCATTTGGCAACGGAACCGAAAAAACCACATCAAAATCCGTTGCGTAGTTTTAAAGACCTAAGCATACATAGGGACAGACAGCAGGAAGCGACTTTGTTTTATAATTTGTAGTAAAAGGGATCTGGCACTTTCACAAAATGAAGAGAAATATTAGTATTTGCTTCTAAATATGGGAATGAATTTTGGAATACCTATCCTTTATTTTATTTTTAATAACCTTGATCAATTTGATCGTTTTTATTCAAATGGTCCAACAAGTCTTCTAAATGAAATTCCAAATTCTCTACAAAGCCACATTCTTATAGCAAATCTACTGATATTTTTCTAAATAAGTATGTTAATTATTTAGGACCACCTGTCCATCCGTATGGTGATATACCAAGATATAAAACCAGTAAAACATGATAACAGAGAATTCTTCTACAAAAAGACATAAATACGAAATTAATCAAGTCCCAGTCAAAGACTGTTTTATTGAATTGAATTATACTCCTTTAGCGGTATTCTCACAGTCAGAAAATTATATACCTACACTACATACTATCTTAAAATTACACAAAGTCCTGCCCTATGACCCAAATCATGGGAAAAGAAGACGAAAATACAGTTTTACACCAGTAAAATTTGTTAAAACTGTATATGCCAAAAGATAATTCAAGAAAAAAACCCACTACCCTATATAATAAAATAAATAAAATAGTTAACTTGTATCACATGACTACTACAGACTGCAAACATGCAATAGTTCAATGACTAAAACTGAAGACTTATGATGACATTGAAATATTGCTGCAAGCATCGTCAATATGCGGGTACGTTAAAATGTATGGAACTGATTTTTTCTTTTCCAAGATATTTTTTTAGTAAGTGTTGCAGTTTACTATAAAACAGCAATTTTTCCCATAACCGGCAAAACATTTCTACGCTAGGGTGTCTAGGATCTTGTGCTGAATTCATGTTTTCAGTACTACTTTCAGTTTTTGTTCTATAAGTACTATGAAATATTGAAATCTTTAATAATAACTGCACTATATTTTGGCTCTTGTGATACAGGAATTCCTAGTACAAGAGCCAGGGCTACAATGATTTCTTTAACCTAAAGTGAAAAACAAATAAATAAATCACTTCATAATAAATTATAAATAATGTTACTGTTAAATTCCTGGAATTAAAAAAACAAATTCAACAGGTTCCGATTTCAGTAGAAAAAATTGACGTGTGGCACTCGGGGACTGTCGCGGTAAAGCTATTGCATAGCATTTTTTATCAACTTAGGTATGCAATTTTAATTTTTTTTTTTATTTGACTGATAAGAAAACATTTTTTTTCTTTTATTGAATAAATGAGAAGTTACTGCCCCCGCTTTTTAAGTCTCTGATATCTTCTAAGATCTTCATTTAAATTACATGCTGTAAAGGGCCATATCGATCTATATATTAAATGCACAATGTATTTAAGGTACTTAATTGGATAAGGATTAATGCTGTATTGGTTAAAATCGCTTCGTAAATAAGCCCTTATTTCTGGTAAAAAAGTAAAGCATAAAAAATGGTTATTGTGGGTTATAAGAGATAGACATATACCATCGTAGACTTTTTGTAGACCTTTTTATGGTGTACAATACTGTAGTACATTATTTTGATCTATTACGCCCTACGTAAGCCAGTTCAACAAGCGTTCACAATGTAAGCGCAAAAAAAATGTGTTTATTTATGACATCATATTAGAAACCTCTAAAATTATCAGCGTTTCTTTAATGTATTATGCATGTTATATACATATAAACCTTCCTCTTGAATCACTCTATCTATTAAAAAAACCCGCATCAAAATCCGTTGCATGGTTTTAAAGATCTAAGCATACCTACATAGGGACTGACAGACCGGGAAGTGACGATCGTGAAACGGGGATCGTTACGGATTTTCTTGATTCGGTCGCCGCGCTCAAAGCCCGCGATAAAAGCTATGCAATAGCTTAAAATATCTGAATCATATACAATTTAGCTCATCAACGCAGTCTTTTAAATCCTACGCGGAAAACACACTAACAGTAGGAAGGGCTTGCGTTTTAACAGTTCAACAACATTAATTACGTTATTCACGTTGATGAGCAAGAAGGCAATGAATTAGCAATATCCTTTAAAATAATTCTGATTGATAGTATGTTACGTAATAAGCGTGTTGGTCAAACCGGTTGGAAGACAGATCTTCAATATAAGGTGCTTGATATTTTCAACCACAATTATTTCAACCTGCCGTCATTATATTACCCAACCGTGGTGGTATAACAATTAACGTGATCTTTTTCGATATTTTGTCATAATTGGAAAAGGTTTTGGAAAGCCAAATTGCTGTAAAAGGTTGTGACTTACACAGAATTAACGTATTTTATGCCCTTGTACTTTAACCTCATTTTTTACTATTATTTTTGTATCTCGATTATTCTGTTAAAAAAATTTAGCATTGTAACAACCTACACATTTCTTTTCTTTTAAAAATAAATAGGTACCCACGTAAATGTTAAAATCGCCATCTTTCTTCTGTGTTCACCCCGCCATTAGATTTAAAATGGATCCAATTTTGTAACAAGTGGAAGAATCCACTTAGCTCGTGTCTTGAACATCGAAAAAGGACTCGTCTTTAAAATGTCTTTATCACACCGAAAAGTTACCCCATCTTAATTTGGGACCTCTCTCTCACCTCGACACGGTAAAGCAAAGTTCATCGCTTTTTTTTTTGATAAATTAAAAAGACATTTTATCTCAAAGGTGTTTAATACTTTACAATAAATCTTAAATGTTAAGATATCGTCTTTTACGTTTACAATTTACGAGTATTTCGGTTCAATGCGCTTTATCGAATAGCAGTATCAGCGATTTTAAAACCTCAACAAAAGAGTTTCTGTATCAAACGAAATAGTTTAATTTTATTCGATTCTGTCTCTGGAGCTTCAATTTAAACGATTTTAAACTTTTACTGATATGTAGGATTTAAAGGAATTTGTAAAGAGCTTTAAACTCGAAATGTAATTGATAGAGCGCTTACTCAGATATAGCAATCAAGTTTTTAATGAGAATGCATCTTATTCAGTAAATCGCCAGGGACGATAATGTCACATCTTAATTTATTATTAACGATACAATTTAAAGGACTTACTAAAGAACGGACAGCAACGTTCTCTTTGCATTTTACCACCATACTGCATACTGCTGCTGAAATGATAATGTTATAGGAATGTCCCGTGAGAGTGATCCTATTGCTACTAACAATAATGGAGCACCATCATCAACTATATGATAGGAAGACAAATCTCTCTTGTGATAGAAAATATTCAACGTTAATGCACGTCTTTATTTTCAGAAGATTCAAGCACAGGTTTAAACTGCAACCACAAGCCGCTAGTTCCAGGACGTAGGTATATGGTTCTATTACCCCATCAGTACAAAATTAACCCCTATTGACCATGGAAATTGAGAATAAATACTTACCACTGAAATGCACAAACGTCATATTGACACAAGGGACGTAATATTTATCCAATAGTCACGTTCTGTGAGCGAAATGATCATGTGAGTCAACAAATAAATGCAAAATGTCGATGTTGCATTCGTTCTGTTCCGCAGTTCAGCCTGGTTTTGTCTGTATTAGAATTTAGTTATTATATTTGTAGATTAGAGTCTTATTTTCGGTGTAGTTTTCAGCTGGGTCTATCTGTCTAACCAGTCATCATTTGCCTAGTCTGTCCCAAATATGTTCGGGGTCAGCTCTCAGTCTAACCAGTTGCTGCTGAGTACCTACTTTATATGTAGCGACTGCCTCCACACCACTCCACAATCCATTTACTGGTGAATATACATCAACATAATGACCTAGCCCGATAGTCTGACAACCAGTCGTACGAGGATTTGGAATTCTTGATACTTTACGAATGGTTACACATCCACGGACCGACCTAGGCAAGCACAGCCCCTGTCCTATCTATCTAGTCAGTAGTAATTCAAGAATCTATCTATATAGTGCAGTAGTAAATGCAAAGGCCTCTATCTGTGTTTTCCACGCACTATAGGAGGCCTCCTTCTAAGCCCAGACTTAGAAATTTCGGCCAGAGTTAAGAACAGTTCCAACTGCGTAACATTTACGGCATATTAATGCTAAAATGATTGCCAGTTGTCCCTACTTCCATCAAAAAAGTTAACTAATCGGCTGTAGGATTCACTTTACAGGTTCGAACTACTTTCAGACGGGCCTTGGCCCCTAAAATGCCACTGGGTGCAAATCAATAAGGTACAGGAGATGACCAGGAAGCTGCTGCGTATATAGAGATCCATCCAGTACATACGCAGAAGTCCCGTACCTCGGAAATCTCCTATTCTTTATAGCCGTTACTACGCGGATCTAAGATATTTTATCCTGAAACTAATGAGGCAACTATGACCCGAAATTACTTTTTAACAGCCGTAACGGCAACTATAATAATAAAGTTACTCTAACTAAGCCCCCCATTTTATGGCAATCACTATAATATGGTAATTTTAACCGATCTCAAGCCTGTCTCAACAAACTAATAAATCTTTATTGTGTTTCTATGGAGACTCGATAGTAACACCTGTATCGATATGGAAATCAATGATCACCTACAAAAGCGTTATAATTTATCGACTACCATAATTCGCAAGGTGTCATTGTATTAATTGTGTCTTTGAGGAATAGATTCGGGTATTGGCGTAACACGGCCCAAAGGTTTTACATAACAACAGAACATAAGATCACTCCTATATTCCCCGAACGGTTAGGCAGAGGTATCATCATCATCACCATCATTTCAGCCGAAAGATGCCCACTGCTGGACATAGGCCATGCAGTCCTTCTTGCATCCATCGTATTCCTGCGGCCTTCACCAGGTCATCGGCCTCCCACATGATGGACCGATAACCTCGTAGAGGTATACGTATACCCAATACTCCCACATTTCACCAGTTATGGTTAAGTCCAATATAATAGGGGGCAAGCCTATTGCCATCAACCGTGCACAAATCCAGCTACTCTGAAATTCCTGTCGTTAAAACCCACTAACAATTTGCCCGATCTGGGATTTGAACTCAAGACCTCATGCTCTGCAGTAGTGCTTGGGGCCACGAGACCAACGGGGCAGTCGAATCTGCGTAAAGGTTACGCCTTTGTGCTATATACTCCACCAGACCAGTGAAGCCATCATACATAGAGCCCGCAAGATTCAAAATTATGGCGTAAATTGTAAATGGCGGCGCTCTTTACGTTTTTATGTTGATCAACATTCTTTATGATAAAATAATAATTTAAAAAATCGCTCTTGAAATTTTATTTGCTACTAATCGTCAGATTATCACGAAATAGTCTCATTTGCAATAATTATAATTGAAAGAATTAGATACCATAAGAATAAATCCAATTATTTTAAATCAACCTTGAACTCACTCAAAATGATCCGAAGCTCAAAAAACCATTCTCGTGACCTGTCTTCTCATTCTAACGTAACATGTTCTCCAGTGCCTCTTTTTCACTACTTTTTTTTCTTATTGTCTCTAAATACTAACTATAGACGCTTTCACATAATAAGCGTTTAAGAAATTTTAGGCAAATATTAAACTTACTTATATAATGTTTGTAAATCTGTGAGCACCAAATATCTTTTTAAAAATCGTTTTTACCTATATTATTCTAGGTACCTCGTCTCCACATGATATAATTAATGTATATAAAATATTTTCAAACATTTAATAAGAGTAACGGTAGAGTTTCTTGCCCATCTTTCTCCACACGAAACAAGCTTTTGGAAGAGGCGACTAAAATCAATTAAATTTCTTTAATGTATTTTTGTTGTTCAAAAGAGTCACAAATGCTATTTAAAATTATAGCTTTGAATTTAACTTCGGGAAATAAATTTAATACTCATACCTGTCCAAGAGTTAAAATGAATGCATTAAATTTTCATAAAAATAAGCCACTGCACAGAGAAAAAACGAAAAAAGAACAAATAATTGCCAAAGGACAAGTTTTGTCATAAATGTTGCATTCGGCAGGGGCCCATAAAAAACCCTTAGTGACGTCAATACGGAACTGGTCCACATAAGAGGACCAATTTATCTCTAATCCCGGATAAATTAACTTGCCAAAATGATTGATCAGGAGAAAAGGGAACCTTTCTTGGTAAGGGCTTATAATAGCTGATCAGACTATTTTTATATCCGAGCGAAACTTTTAGATACGCTCCTAAAAGAAAGTAAACCGATCAAAGATTTCCAATATTTATTGATTAACATAGACTCGTTTGTTCCGTGTGGTGTTCGACGTAAAGAATAGCACCATCTTATTTATTTCCGTGGGTTTCGTAAAAGCCGACTAAGGACTTCCTAAAGAATGGGCAGCAGCCTTCTCTATGCATTTTATCACCATACTGCGATCGCCAACCCGCCTGACAAGCGAAGCGATTATAGCAAATCCCCCCACAAATGACAATTACTAAAATTTCGAAGTGGCATTGCTTTGGGGAGGCTATTTATTTATTCCATGATTATTTCCAATATTTAGGAGTTTACGCTAAGTTAGCCGGTTTTTGAAATTTTTAGGGCAGTATCAGACTGTGTGTTGACAGAATCATAATCATTAAAATCACCAAGACAACTCCCTTAGGTCATAGAATGACCTTTATATGATACTAGCTTTTGCCAGCGGCTTCGCCCGCATGGAGGTCGGATATTATGCCGCGGGAACATACTACCGGGATAAAAAGTAGCCTATGTCCTTTCTCAGACTTTAAACTATCTGTGTACCAAATTTTAAATCGGTTCAGTATTAGCAGGAAAGCGAGACAGACGGACAGGCAGACAGAGTTACTTTTGCATTTATAATATTAGTGTGGATAGTTAAGCAGTGGGATTCCTGACGCTACCCTCTTAACGGTTTTTGCTGCTATAACTACTATAGAGATGTCAGCACAAATGAAGGGGTACGGTAGGATCGATGCTTGCCAGGTTCGGGGATTTATTTGAATGAGTTACCGTGGCCCTGGCACAGGCAACTGAAGGAACACGGGTGGATTTTAGTCAGTAAAACTGACACGAAGAGCGGAAGAAGTCACTAGATAATTTCAAACCCAAAAAATCCTACTATATGTTGCTCAAAATACCTTATTAATTTCAATCTTAATACCATTTCCTGATACACTCATAATTCTGACAATGTAGATTAATAAAATCATGATGATTTTTAAATTGGCAAACATTTTGCAATATGCAAAACGTCCGATACTCAAACTATTAAAAACTTTGAAGTGATACTTAATATACCTGTTGATGAATCACATCTAAAATAATCGTTGTATCTAAGTTTTTGTCGGAGATAAAGACTGATTATTCAGTCAACGTTCGCACAGATGTCAAAATATCGCGGTGGGATTTCTCGGCGCACTGGGTCTTCAAAGTACTGTTTTAGATGTGAGAATTGACAATCGAACAGTGTGTATTTACGACTACTGAATCCATACAGGGTGCTTACTCCTGATTTTAATGCCGATCGATTGAAATTGGAATTGAAACTTTTCGTTTTCTTTAGTTCGACGCTAGCGCCAAAATGTGTGTAAATTGGGTGTCCATTTTTTAGAACTAAGTGGAATCGAGATCAGGCACTTGTTGTTCCAATGTTGACACTATTGTTTTCATGAGTACCGAATTACGTGTATGCAAAGTTATCATTGGAATCGTATTGGCATTATATTGAAATTAAAATTAGGTTGAAGAGTAAGCCCCCGAGGCGGGCTTTTGGATCCGTAAATGCGATCGGTTCAACGCCAAGAGTTTGAAAAGCCAGTACACGGTGTAATACCACTGTGTTTTTTTTTACCTCTGTGCTAGTATAGTGTAATAGAGAGCGGGATGAGCACGGTTAGAGATAGGCTTATGTCAGGCTTTTTATTTATTTATTTATTTATTTATTTTATTATATATGTACACACAGTAAAAAAACAGAGTGATAAGGCATATTAATACAATTGAGTACAAAGGTACTGCTTATTTCTTAAGGTAAGGTTTCTTACGGTTTTTGTTCCCAAACTGTAATATAAATATCTGACTTATGCCTATCATAGTCTCAATTGCGGACTCCCGGCCACCGTAGGCGCGGGCTTGCGGGCGGCGAGGAATATATAATAGGGTAGCTCGCCGCCCGGTAATGACCAGGCCCGTGTCGACAACGAGTAGTGTTCCTCGCGCGCTTCAAAGAGATATCAGCAAACTGAAGGGGTGCCCTAGAACCGACACCTGCCAGGGTCGCGAGATTTGTTCTAAAGAGATACCGTGGCCCTGTCATATGGGCAACTAAAGGAACACGGGTGGGTTTTAGTCAGTAAAAGTCTAACACGCCCTTCCACTCCACCGAGAAACGTCATGTGATGATTTCCCATCCAGAAAAAGAAAAAAAAACCTATCATAGTAGACCATGGTCGCCCCGCAGGTGGAAGCTTCTACTGATGTACATACGCCACCAGGTCAAGCTACCCGAAACTGTCAATTTTTCCCCATGAACCTTGAACCTAATGCTCTAGAAATAAAGTCGAAAATCTATCAAAGAAATCTGACAGATTGTAGTAGCTTGATGTGTTGGCGTCTGTACCTAACCGTTACCATGAAATGTGTCAGTCCCCTTTGACGAATCCTTGTAACTGCCAACATCAATTTAACATACAGCTCGATACGTGACGTGACGTATTTTAATAGACATATCGAAATAATATTAAGTTCATACGTTGGTACTTTGATTTTATGACGTCACCTTTTAACCATGTGTGGTATTTTTAACTGGCTATGTGTGATGCATTAGTTATAGAAATCACTGTTAGCACCTTCAAGTAAATCTAATTTATGCGTTGCAATGTCTGTACAAAAATAGCACAATGGCTCTAGATTTACATACGCAATGTGGTGTTCCAAATGTCTTTTGTTGTGCTAGGTTTACTTTGGAAAAATCAGCCTGCAAAAATGATATCTGCGTTATAATAAACTACTAAAGGGGTTTTATTGATAGAGCTGACTGACAGTTGGACTGGCATTAGATATGCATGAGCCTAAAGAGTATGCCACACTGCGTCCTAAGACAGGAACTATAGCTAAGCTAGCTCATCATTTATCTCTAGAATCTGCGCTGTAATCAAATGCATAATGAGCCTATAATATTCCCACTGATGGGACACCGGCCTTCTCTCTTCGGATGAGAGTGGGATTTGATCTACCACGCAAACCCAGTCCGGGTTGGTATATGTCACTTGTCTTCGAATGTTTGGTTCTAGGACATGTCGGTACCTTCATATTTTTCTTCATCGTTTTGAGAGCAGCGTTGTTGAAATTATTTACTATTATAAAGTGTTTGCCTGAGTTCGAACCCACGACCTACATGTCGTAAATCAGGGACATTACCTCTGAGCCACTGCTCTTAAAATTACGCGTCAACATTCAATAATAAAATTAATAAAGCTTAACCAAATTGGATAGCATAGGTAGGTATTAATATTTCAAACAAATCCTTTAAAGATTGCTAATAATGTGTCCATCACTTCGTTTTAGATTATTTATCCTTAAAAGTGGATCCAGTAAAATATTATCTTCTTTGTGTCGTAAATAATTAGAGCCAGTTGCTTCCTAGCATCGTTTTTTAATTTCTATTTTATGAACAAAGTCGGTAACATAACAATAAAGTGAAACGTGTTATTATTACAAAAATAACCATAAATAACACAATTGGCAAAAGTGCCATTAAAATATATTAATATTATTATCAACTGAAAATAAAAACAGAATCTAAGGTACACTATGATTCAATTTAATTATGTAATTACAAGGCGATTTTGGTTATTAAGGAAAACAGTAATGAGGAAAAGTCGTTTTTCCAAGACCGTGCGTAGTAATAGTCTACAGTGGAAGGTCTATCCTTTAACCTCTAAAAACACTGTTTGAAATAGTTTAAATATACACAATAGGAAAATACTTCATTAATAAAATACACTTCAAAACTGCAAACACTATAAAATCGTTGCATTCCTACATATGCTGACATTACTTTCATCACTTTTGCATCGTTTCAACAAATTCGACACAAACGAAATAGTACTTTAATAAAATAATGCAGTACTTACTTTTCAACGCCCATCTCTTGTTCATAATCAATCCATCCAGGAATTTGTATCCATGCTCCCTGCATGCCGTTTCCTTAACGCTAGCTACAGCACTAGTAAGGGACAGCAGATCACTAGCCAACACAACCGAAGATGCGTAATCAGGAGACTCTTCAACATGCCTGACTGACCCATCCCTATTGCCTATCTCATCCCCATAAGCATCATATGAAGAAGTTTTGGCTTCTCTTTGAACCTTCGATTCAGTTTCTTTCTGAATCGTATTATTCCTAACTAAGTCTGTGAACTTCGCCACTAAGTCTTTATCCACTCCCAAATTTTGAACAGTCCTATTAAGAAAAGCTAATTCTCTTTCATTTAGAGTTCTGTTAGAATTTAATATAGGTGATAGTTTCTGTAGCACTTCCTTGTTCAATAAAGTAGTGTTAAAAGTTTTCGGATCAATGGCGGCAGTTGCCGCGCACGCGACTAGAAAAATCGCCGCGGAAAACATGACGTGCGCGCGCACAGGCTGTAGCAATACTGAGGCGACTGAGGCTTCGATCAGTGAATTGAATCCTCGCAATGAGTTCTGTCGCCTTCTTAATATTGTAATAAGTTCATTGTTTTAGATCGGTGGTTGATTATCTTTTGGGTTTGAATGGTTCGATTTGATTTTTATTTTAGGGCATGCGTAATTTTATTCACGTAATTAATTTAGGGTTTGGTGCAGAAGAGATCTTCAGGTTATGTCATGTTATTATAATCATCTTCGGTGTTATAATATACTAGATTCTGGCCTAGAATCGTACGCGTAAAATTTTGGCCCCTAACCCGGCGCGGCGTATCCCATCGCCCGCCCGCATTTATATAGGCCCTATTACTTCCTGTACACTTAGCGTTCTTTCCGATTTTTGTTCATTTCTAAAGATTGTAGCGTAATGTTAAATAGTCTATATATAATCTTTGTCAAGAATTGGGCTATCAAAGACAAAAGATTTTTGAATTCTGACTGGCAGTTACTGAGATTATTTACTACAAACAAACTCACAAACTTACAAACTCTATCCATTTATAATCAGTGTAGATTAGCTTCGGTTCATTGCAATTTGCTTACTTCATCATATATTAACTAAACTGTTTGAAGTCCCAGGACGCTTCATAAACCCAGGAGACTAATTTAGCATAACAATAGGTCAATAACAGATGTTACCAGATTTCAGGCAAATCTGTTAATTGTTATATATATTAATGTATATTTTATATTAATACGGGATTTAAGACGGGGTCAGATATCTATATATTAATACGTGAAGCGAAAACTTTGGATCCCTTTTTACGAAAATTGGGCGGACCGAGACACACTTATAGTTTATACAGAGAAGAAGTGACGAATGCTAATATTTTTTTTTAATTATGCGTAAAAATACATTATTTTCAATAAATAACACGTTACACACACTACTATTCGTTACCGTGTATTTAATACACACATGCATAGGTATTCTTTTGTTTATGGTCTAAATCTGTGGTCCAATCGAGAATATCTGTCTTTAATATTTTGTGTCTATAGTGTTAACCTATAACCTATTTCGTTTTTAAAATCTATTATCATATCGAGAATATTCCTCTTTAATATTATTTGTCTATAGTGTTACTGAATGTCAAATATAACCATATTATTTTTTATATTTATTATTACTATTTTTTTTCATTTAATAATGTTTTTCTATTCAAATGAAGTACGGTCGAATTACGACCAATGGGCGATCACTAGTTTTCGTTAATTTCCCTACCTTTGCGGATCTACGTAGCCTTCAAATATTTGAATAACCGGATCTATGAATTCTTATTCAACTTTTGATACCTGTATCGTAAATTTTAATAAGTTCATGCGGAGTTTGGGCGAAAGAGTTTCCTTATCGATTATATAGGTACCTAATAGAAAAAAACAACGAGTAAGTTTTGATTACTTAAATGATGTATTTTAAGTGCATTTTGAACTTAATTATAGGTTTTAGGACGTATTAAAGTAGGTTTAATCCCCAAACCTTCTTGATTAATTTTAATAATGACTAGCTTCCGCTTGTGACTTTGTTCGTGTGGAATTCGTAAGACATCACAATTCACTATAGTTACCGATAATTAACTTTTCTCTTTTAGAAGAATTTGATAACTATCGAACACTTTTTTTAACCGACTTCAAAAAAAGAAGGAGGTTCTCAATTCAACTGTATTTTTTTTATATTTCGTTCGCTTTCATGTTTTCTGTAATATATGTATCCTAAGAAAAGACTGTGAAAATATATTCATGAGAGAAAACAAACTGCAATTAATATTATTTGTCAAACATTAAACTTAAAAACACTGCAATTTTTTTCACTTTGCAGTGTTTTTAAGAAAGTTTTTTTTATTTTTGTAAAAAAGTTTTTTTTAACACGACAATATTCCTTTCCATGAAATATTCCAAGTTATTGTGCGTAAGTATAAAATTAAACACGAACAAAAACTCAAAAAGATAATTTAATTTAACAGATAAACAACGCTACCTTGAGTATCGATAATATTGAGCTCCATTGCGATTACCATTCGCAGTCCACTCCCATTCATCAGCATCGTGGTCATCCTCTCTTGATTGTGACCTCCTTCGTACATAGTGTTCTCTTTCCAACCACGCTTCATCTTCCTCGTCTTCCCCGCCTTCTTCCTCGATTATTTCCAAGTCATCGTCATTATTTCCAACAGATTCTTCGCCAACTCCATCTTCTTCCTCCTCCTCTAAAATTTCTTCAAGTCCTTCATTTTCTCTTTGTGCTTCGTACTCAACTTCTGTTTCAGGAATTTCTTCTAACAATTCTCGGTGTGCTATTAGGTGTTGTCTGCTCCTTATTTGTGGTACTTCTGTAACTTCCTCTTCTTTCCTTTCTTCCTTTTCTTGTTCAGTGTCTTCTGACTCCGTAGCGTCATCTGAACTCCTGGATCTTAATGAGAAACTGAAGACTTTGTGCAGATTTTGCATTGGTGAGACAAATGTTAATGTCAGTAGGATTGATGATAATAGTATTGCAATTATTTCTTGGGCGTCGATCTGTAATATGAATACAAATAGAATAAGTAATGTATTCATCTACTTACTGGTTGAGTCTTGTTGAGTCATATCATTAACATCCTTACCATAGATATTAAACTGAATTCCCTAGAAGTCTTGACGGTGGAGACGTTCGTAATATACACAATGAATTGTGTGAGGTAGATCGCGTAAGAGAGACGGCTGATCAACACCAAAGGACCGCAGCACAGGAAACGTGAGAGGAAACCTGTGGAATGAAACAAACATTAAAGTTGATGACCAAACATGTATTTGTCATAGTAAATTGAGAGACATCTAATTAGATTCGCTACAATCATAACAACTACGAATAACACTACTCCTATCAGAAAAGCTATATTTAAAACTAATTACTAACATACAGCTTCTAATTCTTACCATTACTGCTATGCACGGCATAAATCACCCATGCAATAGCAAGGGCGGACGCTATAGGTGCTAGCGAAGCGTACTGGGCAGCGAATGATGCGCTGTATCGATATTGGAGGAAACCAGCGTCAATACCAGCCCACCAGACGAGGCACCACAGCGAAATGCTGGATAGCCAACCGATGGTGAGAATGAACTGAAACATTAACAGCATAATATTGTATGTTAAACAAGAATACAATTGTAAAATGAATTAATACTGATTAACGTACATAACATTACAGAATATAAAAAAGTAATGAATCAAATATTCCTCCGTGTGGTGCCAGACGTAAAGAATAGCACCATCCCATTTCTACCCGTGGGTGTCGTAAAAGGCAACTACGGACTTACTAGAGAATGGGCAGCAGCGTTCTCTATGCATTTTACCACCATACTGCGATCGCCAACTCGCCTGCCAAGCGTGGCAATTACGGAAAAGCTCCCTAAATTGGGGTAGGCATATGTCCAGTTGTGGACGTCTTATGGCTGAAATGATGATGATGGAAGAATCATGGCATCAAGTATAATGCCATCTGAGAGGCAATTTTCGTAATTTTGAGAACGTTCACAGCCAGCAGCATCACTCAGTCTCAAAATATCAAAAATTACTCGAAAAAAAATATTGACATGTTTGACATTTGCATATCGCCGAGATGAGACTGCGACTAGGTTTTTAGCGTTTTTAATTACGAGAGTTGGCCTTCAAGTCACGTGAAAAGTCGACCGACCACTGTCCAAATTATACTTATAAGGCTTAGATTTGATTACTATTATTTTTATACGAATTCCAAAAAACTAAAACGCCTGTATTCCACAAAGAGCTAGGCAGACAGCGATATCAATAAGACACCCACATTTCGTCAGTTCAGGCTCAAACAAATCCAGACTCCGGGCTGCTACTGAGAAATTCCCGATATAATTCAAAATATTTTTTCCCAATATAATTTTTCCCGTCCCGGAAATTGAACCCAGGAACTCTTGCTCAGAAGTGGCGCTTGCGGCCACTAGACCGCCGAGGGAATAAAAAAGAACCTGAACATTGAACCAATAAACGATAAATGGCTAGGACGAAGGGAAATTTCCAGTGTGCAAAAGTAGCAATGGCCCACTGCCAGATACTAAATAAAAATAAATAAAGAAGTCCATAATTAAAAACATTACAATTTTATATACATACATAAAACAAAAAGATACACACTTAAAAAATGCAAAAGATCTCTATTTTGCATATGAAAATGACACACGATAAGTGGTAATCCAGTCTGAACCTAGCCTAGCCTAGTCCACTAAAAACCGCAATCAGCAATTTAAGGAAAAGTGTTAATAGATGGCAATGAAAAGAGCCATTATTTTAGCAATTTCCTAAGAAATCGGGAGACGAGCGTCTACACTAAGACACATAAAAATTTTCAATCCGCAATTTGTGGAAATCTTGATAAGTGGCGTTGAAAAGAGCAATTCCTTTGCCAAAATAACTTTAATGATCTTCAATATCAGGACGGATTAGAACCTCAAAATAATAGCCATAATTAGAAAGATAGAAAATAGGTTAAAATGTTGCATTATGAATTCTTCTGATACTATAATTTTGCATGTGTTTTCACATGTCGTCATAACCTTTTTTCAATTTCATTGATGTAGGCTTCCGGTCTAATTGCGTGCAGATAGTATGTAACACGTCACCCCTTAGTAAGAATGGTTGTCAGACTTTCGGGCTTCTGGCGACCCGTAACAACTGCCAAAGATCCACAAATGACAGCCGGGAGGGATGGCTTAACGTGCTTTACGAGGCATGGAAGGGTCTTGTTGTGTACAGATGGAACTCCACGGAACAAACGCGGTAAACGTACCTTAACCTGAACGATCGACCCTTGGCGGTTATTACTTAGCCACAAGACTCATGATTATAAGAATTAAAAGTGGTTTATAATTCTTGCAGAGTAATTGTACCATTTAAAACTAAAATTGCTGGACTTTTAATGATATACTATTTACGTGCTGTATCATTTCTATCATCACCCACAATCATCATCAACTGTGCAACTGCAATTTGTGTTTTTATTATCTGTGCAATTAAGTTGACAGCAGCTGAACTTTGACATTTTATCATTATTGTTTACCATATTTGTTCATATAAAGACACAGATCATAAGTTTATTTAACTTGCTTCTATTGACAATACAAGTCAATTCTATCATCATTATTATTTTAGCGGCAAAACGTCCACTGTTTAACATAGGCAACCCGCAAGTACCGCCACTCCGACTAGTTCTGTGCTTCTCGCATCCAGCGGATTCCTGCGGCCTTCAAAAGGTCATCGGTCCACCTTGTGAGGCCTATCAAAGTATCAACGCCGTCAACGTCAATTATAAATCTATCATTATTATATTTTATGTCTTGCATAATCTTATTATAATATTTGAGAGATGGCCTAGTGTGATTAGATCAACCATCGTAGTTACAATATTTATTCTGAACTAGCTTTTCCCCGCGGCTTCGCCCGCGTAGATGTCGGAAATTAACGCAGGTCATTTTCTATAATAAAAGATTTTTTTCTAAAATAAAAGTAGCCTAAGTTACTCTTTATTACATCCCAATACCAATAAAAGTCCCGTCAAAATCGTTCCAGCCATTTCAGAGATTAGCCGGAACAAACAGACAGACAGACAAAAATTGTAAAATCTGTTGTTTTGGTATATGTACCGTGTATACATCCATATACATTTAATAAAAAGCGGTTATTTTAATATTAAAAACAGCCAGTCCAATTTTATTTATTTGTATAGATGTATAGATAAGTCCTATCTTTTATGTTGGGACTGGACAAGAAGCATGAAAGTAGAATAAATGCTGTGAAAATGGGTTCCTTCCGAAGCTTCTGTGGTATGACTGTGAATGAGAGGCTTAGAAATAACATGATTAGACAACGGTACGGTTTAAAAGATGTAGTGACAAAAATTGAAAAGAGAATTCTTATATGTTTTGGTCAAATTGAGAGGATGAATGAAGGGCGAAATACAAAAGGTATTTACATATAATATAAAAGTATTTACATATGTAGGTATTGCCTACCCACATGGATAAAAGGCGTGAGTATACGCATGTATGTATGTTTATATGTATTTATGTCCTATATTTTAATTTCTCCTTTACAAAAACGTTTATTAACTTAGGTGTTCAACACTGTTAAGCATCAGAACAGCTTTCGAAGGATTCAAACCTAATCAGGCGTTTCATTTAGTGTAATTTCTTTCATCACCACTGCTCTAAAAATGGTAGCGGAAAACATGCTGGAAACCGACATGCTCTAGAACCAACAATTCAAAGATATGTGACAACCATCAACGCACATTGCGCCTGCATAGAGACGGCCTATACTCCCACACAGACAAGAGGCCTGTGTCTCAGCAGTGAAAACATTATAGACTGACTAGCTTTTGCCAGCGGCTTCGCCCGCGTGGTGGTCGGAAATTATCCCGCGGGAACATACTACCGGGATAAAAAGTAGCCTATTTCCTTTTTCAGGCTCTAAACTATCTGTGTACCAAATTTTATTTAAATCGGTTCAGTAGTTTTAGCAGGAAAGCGAGACAGACAGACAGAGTTACTTTTACATTTATAATATTAATAATAATACTGTGGATAGTGCGGATGTGGATGTGGATTATTCATTAGTCTAACATCAAATCCTCAAAACATCTCACCTTGCCATGTTCCACAGGTTTCTTCAATGCGAGCCCCAAACTTAGCCCGACCAAATACGGCGTAGAACGATGCAGAACCGACGTATAGCTCAGACGCGCCGTCCTGTACAGCTGGCTTACACTGAAAACATGACGGAGTTAAAATTCTTAACTGACAACTTAGTTGCTTTAACTTGTAAAGTGTTCATGTTAAAGTATCAAGGTTTTGTAAACAAGTTCAAGCCAGAGTTTTGAAGTTTAACGGGGCTTGAGTTTTAACTACGGTATTATGTGGGGAGAATTTTGGAGCGTGCTTTGTTTTATCTACTTGATCGTTTTTATCATAACATCATGCTTGCTTTACTCGACTGTTCGAGCAGAGGTATACCTACAGTACACCTACATTTCGCTGGTTATGTTTAAGTCCCATATGATTGGGGGGAGCCTATTGTCATCAATCGGGCTCAAATCCAGACTCTTGGCTGCTACAGAGAAATCCCTTATGAAAAACGTAATAACCCTTTTGACCTTAGAATCAAACCCCAAACTTAGTAGCGCTTGTAACCAGCAGACCTACGCGACAGTCTAGAATCTACAGGTTGTAGAGACAGCGACGAGTAACGTGTTAACATTCCATACTTGATTCTGAAAATCTGAACACCCTTGTGTTTAAACTTATCGTCAGTTATTTTAAAAACCGAATGCTGTGTCATACATTTTGACCGCGTAGTTATTGCAGTTCTTTTGTTGATAACAGACGTAAAATGGGGGGTCCAGAATCATTTGCTGAGTCAGAAACTATTGTTACACAGGCATAGAAATATCACAAAATAAAATTTTACGTTTACTTAGCATACTCAAGATTTTCACTGCTGACAAAACTAGTACCGCATATTTTTTGGCAAAACATTGACACGAACTAATTAAGGTTTTGTTACTTTGGGTCGAGAATAATAGAGTCAACTCTGAAAAGATTTATAGATGGACCAATATTAACTTAACCCTTGTGTAGAGACACATACATATTAAGTGTTCTGTACATCATGGTAGTCACAAATTGATACAAGCAAAATCAAAAGTCATTATTTAAAAATAAGCTGATAATCGGAGCTTTTTGTGCGTTAAAGAAGTGTTTTGCGTTTTTGTGCATAAGATAGTTCTTCTCCAAAACGCACGCCCTTCACCATTTCGAAGTGGCACAACAAACTCCCCAGCAGCACAAATGTCTGTTAAAATTGTAGACAGTTAAATGAATCTTTGTTCGTTAGTAGTTTTTTAAGCTGAATTTACAGTTTCATGGTTTCAAGTACTCACTATAAATTATTATCAAAAACCATTTATAAACAAATTAACATGACATTATTGGAAATAGGTAATGTATGGATACTCGTTTCAATGCAAAATGTACAAAACAAATGAAATTAAGTGGCACTAAAATGTTGATGTTTAGTCGTACAAATTATTGCGTGGATTATTATTAATTAGCATAAATTTCAGGCAAATCTATTAATACATTTTCAGTATACAATAGATGAAACTAAATATCATGACATTACACACATTACACATGAATATAATTATTAAATAATTAGTAATAGCCCGGTTTATGGCCGTAGGCTCGCCCCCTATTACATGGAACTTAAACATAATTGGCGAAATGTGGCTGTACTATACATACAGCTCTGCCTAACCCTTCGAGGAATTAAGGCGTAATGTTCTGTTATATGTTATTTAAAATTCTTCAATGTTGTATTAACTCGTACTTAACCTTTGTACAGACGCCACCAGGTCAAGCTACCCGAAACTGTCAATTTTTCCCAATGAACCTTGAACCTAATGCTCTAGAAATAAAGTCGAAAATCTATCAAAGAAATCTGACAGATTGTAGTAGCTTGATGTGTTGGCGTCTGTACATTATTTCGGTAAATCATTTTATAGCTACCATAGATGTACCTGCAGTGTACAACACTACACAACAACACTACAGTAACATATAAGTACAATATTATAAAGCTGAAGAGGTTGTTTGTTTGAACGCGCTAATCTCAAGTAATACGGGTTCGAATTTAATCATTATTTTAGCCTTGGGTAGCCTGTTTATCGAGGAAGGCTATATAACATCACGCTAGGATCCATAGGAGACGAGCAAAAAGAAACGAAGTACTTCGTACCCGCAAGGGCAGGTGATTCGATGAGTTGGGATGGGTCGGGGGTGAAAGAAATTAGGCGCGGACGAAGTCGCGGGACAGAAGCTAATAGTAATAAAAACTAAAAAACTAGCTACTAGCTAGCTAGTAGCACTAATAAATAATGTAATTTACAGGAAAATGATTGATGTCTAGAGTCTATCAATAACACTCAACTCAATAATTACATAAGTAAAGATATAATCACAGGTCAATACGGCCAATCATAACAAGTCTATTATGATCTGTAAGTTACAGCCAAAGAAATTATTTGCTAAATAAATTGACATCCTACGTCAATTTGCACTATCGTAGTCATCATCATAACATATTATAAAATAAAGTCACTTTTCTGTCTGTCTGTCCCTATGTATGCTTATATCTTTAAAACTACGCAACGGATTTTGATGCGGGTTTTTTTAATAGATATAGTAATTCAAGAGGTAGGTTTATATGTATATAACATGGATAATATAGTAAAGAAACGCTGATAATTTTAGAGGTTTCTAATGTGATGTCATAAATAAACTCATTTTTTTGCGCTTACATTGCGTACGCTGGCTGAATCTTACGAAATAGATCAAAATAATGTACTACAGTATTGTACACCTTAAACAAGTCTACAAAAAAGTCCGCGATGGTATATGTCTATCTCTTAGGGATGACCCACATTAACCATTTTTTATGCTTTACTTTTTACGAGAAATACTGGCTTATTTACGAAGCGATTTTAAGCAATACAGCATTAATCCTTATCCAATTAAATACATTAGATACCTTGTGCATTTCATGTAGATCAAAATTGCCCTTCACAGCATATCATTAAACTAAATATTTTCGAAGATATCAGAGATTACAATAAAATAGCCGCAGAGCGGCTAGCGGGCCTTCCCGCGTCCGGCCCGTCCCGGTTGGTAGCGGTCGGGTAGTGCAGGATTAGTAGGATTGTAATTCATATTACTTTGGCTTCATGGTAAATGCGAATATCATGATGTGTGTTCGTTACACTATAGTATTATTCCAAGTAAGAGACCGCGAAATGGCTAAACGGTTCGATTTTTGGAGGTTTGTTTCTCAATGTTGCAAAGACGGCCAAATGGATTTAGATCGAATTTGGCACAGAGATGTTTTATACCATGAATACGTAGCACATAGGATACCTACTTTACCCCGGTAGTAGGTTCCCGGGGGCCAAGCCACTGGCAAAAGTACTATTCCTATAACTATGTTCGGTGTCTGGTAAATGATTGTCTGTATAGGTAAAATAGGAGCGTTAAGAAAAACCAGGAAGACTTATATTCAACTAAACCAAGCCCTATGTCGCAGTCTTCTTACTCTGAAGACTATTAGTTTTATTTTAAGAACACCAACACTCATGATATTCTCATAAACTGTGAATCCGAAAAGTAATATGAATTATGATTCTACTTACTACTAATATTATAATTGTGAAAATATGTATGATTCATCATCATCATCATCAGCAGCGTATAAATGTTCCCGCTGCTGGGACACAGGCCTCCTCTCGGTGAGATGGAGTGGGCCATAATCCACCACGCGGGCCCAGTGCGGGTTGGTAGATGTCTCATGTTTTCGAATGTATGTTTGGGTGTTTGTTTCTAAATCACGCAGAAATGGCTGAATGGATCTGGATCGAAAATGGCACACAGAGTATATATGATTACCTATATAACCTGGATTAACACATTCTTACCGCGGTAGTACGTCGTCCTGCGTTAATTTACGACATCCACGCGGGCGAAGCCGCGGGCAAAAGCTAGTTTCATATAAGTTTAAAAAATTACAGTTGTGATTTGAATTTACGGATAATTCACTTAGTCATCAAATGACGTCTTTCGCTCTTGGGTGGAGCGGGAGAGCGTGTCAAACTTTTACTGACTAAAATCCACCCGTGTTCACTCAGCTGCCCATATGCCAGGGCCACGATTACTCTTTCGAACAAATCTCGCGACCCTGGCAGAGTTACTTTGCTTGGAAATTATTTTTCCAGGCTTTTCATCATAAAACAAATGATTATAACAAGTAACGAAACATGCTTGGGTACACTAAAATAACCTCTACGAATAGCGAAGTACTTAGTCCACGTATGCACATACGTAACAATATCACGTTGGATTTTACCGCTCACTAGATATTCAACCTTCGGTGTTGAACCGAGCATTGAGAATCCAACAGAGTACATCCCAGCTGTTCGAAAAAACACACTGTACGATTTTCAACTCTCGGCGCTAAGCAAAGCGTTGAAAATTATATTGCGCGAAAAAATCTCGCCGCGAGATCCGCGATAATTTTAACAGACAGTGCGAAGCATATGCTTCGATGCATGCGAGGCGTTGCGATGTGATATATTCATATTATTTGTACGTGTGCATTTGTCT
The DNA here is from genome assembly GCA_932294355.1 of Aporophyla lueneburgensis. Taxonomy (NCBI): domain Eukaryota; kingdom Metazoa; phylum Arthropoda; class Insecta; order Lepidoptera; family Noctuidae; genus Aporophyla; species Aporophyla lueneburgensis. Next base: position 26,484,011 of record OW028743.1, read on the forward strand.
TTAAACAAACTCAGAGGCCACAGTCTCTTTTAAAGTCCAAATATAATTGTGGTTAGATAATGTAGATTCCAGAGCCATGCATGGTACCAAATCTCACTTCACCGTTGTCATGGGGGACTTCAACGCGAAACTAGGCAAGCGAAGCGATGATGAGCTGCGAGTGGGGCAATTTGGAGTTGGACGTCGGAATCACCGGGGTCACCTACTGGCTAGTTTTATGGAGAAGGAAGGCCTCTCTATGATGAATTCCTTCTTCAGAAAACGCGAGCACAGGAAGTGGACCTGGCAGAGTCCAGACGGTGCAACTAAAAATGAGATTGACTTCATTATGTCGACGAAGAAGCACATATTCAATGATGTCTCTGTGATCAACGCGGTGAAAACCGGGAGTGATCACCGCATGGTAAGAGGCACATTGAATATCAATATCAAGCTGGAAAGATCTCGGCTGATGAAGTCAACGCTCCGTCCAGCACCGATCCAACTTCAGAACCCAGAGAGCTTTCAGCTCGAACTCCAGAATCGTTTTGAGTGCCTAGGGAGCTCCGTGGACGATTATAACGATGGGTTTGTGGAAACTGTCCATACGGTCGGGTCTCAGTTCTTCAAGACCCGCCGTACTAATAGCAAAAAGAAACTCTCAGATCCAACATTACAGCTCATGGAACAGAGACGCGAAATGATCCTGCAGTCTTTAGAAGCTGCACTCGAGTACCGGCAGCTAAATAGACGGATCTCTAAGTCCTTGAAACGCGACCTTCGCCTCTTTAATACGGAACGTATTAGAGACGCGATAGAGCGGAACAAGGGCTCCAAAGTATTTGCAAGAGATCTGTCTATTGGGAAGAGTCAGCTTGCCAAACTGAAGACCGACGACGGCAGAGTCGTGTCCGCCAAACCTGAGCTGTTAAGAGAGATCGAGAAGTTTTATGGATTGTTATACACGTCCACCAGAAACCCCGTTATGAATCTGGCTAAAGACCCGAGAGCTAGATTGACTCAACACTACACTGAAGATATCCCGGACGTCAGCTTGTACGAGATTAGGATGGCTCTGAAGCAGCTTAAAAATAACAAGGCGCCGGGTGATGACGGAATTACGGTCGAGCTCCTGAAGGCCGGCGGAAAACCCGTTCTAAAGGCCCTTCAGAAGCTATTTGATTCCGTCATACTCGAGGGCAAAACGCCACAGGCATGGAACAGAGGTGTGGTGGTACTTTTCTTTAAGAAGGGTGACAATACCCTACTTAAGAATTATAGGCCCATCTCACTTCTGAGCCATGTCTACAAGCTGTTTTCAAGGGTCATCACGAACCGTCTCGCGCGCAGGTTTGACGACTTCCAGCCTCCCGAACAAGCCGGATTCCGTAAAGGCTTTAGCACCGTGGACCACATACATACGCTGCGGCAGGTTATACAGAAGACCGAAGAGTATAACCTGCCTCTCTGCTTAGCGTTTGTGGACTACGAAAAAGCCTTCGATTCGATCGAAACCTGGGCTGTACTGCAGTCTCTCCAACGGTGCCAGATTGACTATCGGTACATCGAAGTGCTGAAGTGTTTGTATGAAAACGCCACTATGTCAGTCCGGCTCCAGGACAGAGCCTCGAAACCTATCCTCCTGCAGCGAGGGGTGAGACAGGGAGACGTCATCTCTCCGAAACTGTTCACCGCTGCACTGGAGGATGTCTTCAAGGTTCTGGACTGGAAAGGGGCTGGCATCAACATCAATGGCGAGTACATCACTCATCTTCGATTTGCCGACGATATAGTAGTCATGGCTGAGACTATGGAGGACCTCAGTACAATGCTCGATGACCTCAGTAGAGCTTCCGAAAGAGTGGGTCTTAGGATGAACATGGACAAGACAAAGGTCATGTCCAATGCTCATGTGATACCCACTCCGAAGTTGTGGACAAATATGTGTACCTAGGACAGACTGTCCAGTTAGGTAGGTCCAACTTCGAGAAAGAGGTCAATCGTCGAATCCGACTCGGCTGGGCAGCGTTCGGGAAGCTACGCGGTATATTCTCGTCCCAATTACCGCAGTGTCTCAAGACAAAAGTCTTTGACCAGTGTGTGTTGCCAGTGATGACATATGGTACTGAGACGTGGTCGCTCACAATGGGCCTCATAAGAAGGCTCAAAGTCACCCAAAGAGCAATGGAGAGGGCTATGCTTGGAGTTTCCCTACGCGATCGAATCAGAAATAATGAGATCCGTAGGAGAACCAAGGTTACCGACATAGCCCGAAGAATTGCCAAACTTAAGTGGCAGTGGGCAGGGCACATTGCTCGCAGAACAGATGGCCGATAGGGTCGGAAGGTTCTGGAGTGGCGACCGCGTACTGGAAGACGTAGCGTTGGAAGGCCTCCCTCAAGATGGACCGATGACCTGGTGAAGGCCGCAGGAATGCGTTGGATGCGAGAGGCACAGAACAGGTCGAGGTGGCGGTGCTTGGGGGAGGCCTATGTCCAGCAGTGGACGTCTTTCGGCTGAAATGATGAATGTAGATTGGTGTCAGAATAATTGTCTTTTAAGGAAAGAAGCACACAAACTGAGTGACTCTTTCCAGTCAGAATTGAAATAAATATATGGAGCAGCTGGTTTATTCTTGGAAATTGGAGGGCTAGTCCCACCGTAAAACTTGTTTATCTTTTCGGGCCAATCGGTTGAGAACGAATCCGAATCATCACGCCATTGTTTCTATAGCCTGCCTCGGTGATGACACCCGTCTCCAAGAATCCTTTAGGCAACCGTTGGGTATGCGTTAATTTTTAAACATTGAATAAAGAAAATTATTCACCTGACTCCGTGATAAGCTAGCATGGTCAGCCGATGGTCTCGCACTGTGGTGTATCTTGAATATGCTGCAAAGACATGCAGTCCTGGTACGAGGATCTTGTAAAGTCCCTTCTTGGCCTGCAACAGCCATACCAGTATGCAGCCAAGGATCGTGAGCTGCATGTCTAAGGCCAGCTGATGGGTTTGGGGTGCACACTGAAAATTGAGAAAAAATTATAAGTTGTGTAAAAACTATTTGAAATGTTCACTAAATTGTGGACAAAGAATGAGTCGCCATCAAAGGATTTGCACCACATATATTACTCTTTTAGTGTTGATTCAGACACGGGGTCACAGGTAGGTAGTAAAGAAACTACGCTTCTAAGGGCTTTCTCCGATTTCAATAAGGCTTTTATCCGGTGAATGCAAAGTCATCAAATATCAATTGATCGACCAATTTTACTAACAATACCTATCACCAGTAATCGAACGATTAAATAATCGAACGATTAAATAATCGAACGATTAAATAATCGAACGATTAAATAATCGAACGATTAAATAATCGAACGATTAAATAATCGAACGAATCGAATTATGGAATCTCTACCAATACCAATAATATTATAAACAGGTATTTGTGAGTTTGTATGTAGAGAGTAATATTCCGGACGCGTAATACGATTCCGAAAATTCTTTCGCAAATATGTAAACCACAATATTACCAAATGGATATATATATTTTATATTAAAACAATAAACATACGAACAAAATCGTGGGCCGAAACTTGTAGTTAATAAATCAAACCCTTTTTAAATAACGAATCTTTGTTTAATTAAGCGTCAATATTCAATGTAACGAAATATTAACCACACTGACTACTATGTATCTAAACTAATGTTACGACAGAAGATTTGATTTTTTGTACAGGTATTTGTTTGGAGCGCTTTCACGCTTAAACTGCAGAACGGATTTGGACGAAACGTGGCACACGAATAAATTATGACCTGTATTAGGATATAGGAAACTTTTTATCCCGATTTTCCGACGAGATCGAGACTTATGCGAGTGAAACATCGGGACGTAGGTAGCATTGAACAGAAAGAATGCGTTTGATCTCTATTACAAAGACTTCTAATACATGGCGTAAGGAACATCGACACAAAAACTGTTATTATGAATAACAAAATCCTGCATTGTGCAAGCCCAGTTTACCGTGCAACTAGCGTATATTGGTACAACGTCCCGAGTCCCGACATCAAACGTCGAGCCCACCAGACACTATACGCGTCTAGTTAGAGAATCCTCCCTTATACACGGACTTTGAGAAATTCATGATAATAGTTTGCGCGTCGGTATTACACCGTGTATTTAATCATTCGGTCATCTAGACACGCGGCAGCGTGTCAAGCCAAGTTCAAGTAACAGAACTGGCGAGCAGCACCGTGTGTAATATTACACGAACCATTTGGAGCCACTTTTGACCCCCTCATAACTCAAAAACTATTTCATATAAACGTGTCAAATTTGGCTTTTATAGTGAAACTAGCAAGATACATATGTGCTCCAAATTTCATAAGCATATCTCAAACGGTTATTTAGATATTAACGTCCAAAAATCGTAATTTTTATCACTGACTGACCTATAGATCAAAACTCTAACCCAGTTCCAGATGACCTAGAAAGTTCAAATTTGGCATGCAGATAGGTAATTAGGTGAATACAAAGGAATAAATCAGAAACTGGTAAATTTTTATCATTTTATTATAATTTTTCACTTAACTGATTCTATTAGGAACACTTATAATAAAAACGATTTGGTATTAATTTTGATATAAATTTGTTATAAATACGTACCTACTTATAATTTATGTACAAAAAGTAATGATATCCCATCAAAAACATAAATGTGAAATGAGAGCCAAGTTCAATATTATGACGTATGCCTTGGTTGTTGACTTCAACGACAAAAGAAGTGAGATCTAAATGGGTACCAATTTCAATGGTCAGTCCTGACTTGGCTAGTTTTCATATACAAATTATAATTATAGCCTTCGCAAGTTTTAAGCCTGTTACTTGTCGGTTCTTATTTTCTAATTCCGAAAATTTGGCTTGCTGGTAGAAACTAGCCATCGAACATAATAATTCGTATATGAGAACAAGCCAAATCAGGACTGACCATTGAACTTGGCACCCATTTAGATCTCACTTCTTTTGTCGTTGAAGTCAACAACCAAGGCATACGTCATAATATTGAACTTGGCTCTCATTTCACATTTATGTTTTTGATGGGATACATTTTACACAACCTACCATATTTTCAAAGCCGAAGTAGTTCTGCACATAAAGAAGGTTCCACCACCAGCCCTCTTGGCAGACTTCTGCGTTCTTAGTAACGAAGGTGCCCCACATGGGACCGCTGGACATGTTGTCCCAGATGTATGCGTAGAACAGCACCACAGCCAGCAGAGCTGGTGTTAACCTGAGGACAAAAAGAGGTTTTATAGGCAAGGATTTAGTTTCATAAGTTTGTGTTCTATTTCATTTTGACGACAATTTTGGCGGAGTGGATAACGATTTGATGCTGCGTGGCGTCTTGCGAATTGAATTCAGAGATAAAAAAAAATATTGGTATGCTCTAATATTAAGTAATACTGGAAGCAAAGAATACCATATATTTGGATACAGTTTATGAAACACAAAATACAATAGCATGAAAATAGAAATAAAAAAAACAACAACAGCCTCACGGCTGCGTCAAAAAGTTTCATTTCAGCATTAATGCCAGACAATGGTGCGGTAATAGTAAGACTATCTGTCTATCTGTATGTTAGATTGTCACGCCTTAATGGCTTATTCAGTCTTTAATACTCTCACTGCTGGGACCACCGATATAAGAAAAAAGATGTCTCCAGTTTTCCCCTACCATTCGCCATTACTACAAAAGATTTTTTGACCTCTCGCAGGTCAACCTATGAGGCTGTCAGCTGCTAAACTGGACATGCCTGTGGCTACCTTAATAAATTAAGGCCTCCAGCCAGGGCTTAAAAAACTTGAAACTAGAGCGGCTACACGCTAAGGGCATCCCCTGTGGTATACGGACCTCGGCTTAGGGCATCGCTGGTAGAGGGCAGCAAGGGACGGGCTGGATCGGTATGATTATTATTTAGGGGCGAATTTTAAGCTACAGGCTCAGCGGGGCGGGCTGGCTCGAGCCAGGGTCGGACGGAACTAATACACAGGCAGTTCAATAAAATAATAGATACGAAGTCGCGCACTGCATTCCAATAATTTGTCACGATCACGGTTGAAAGCGCAATAGTTCGCTGAGACAGCCATTTGCCTATGAAATCAGCATTTGATACGCCCCTTGCCACTTCTCCTGTTTTCTTTTCACTATTCATATTTCCCAATTAATTATTTTCCTGCCCAGGAATTATCATCTCCTCTCTGCAAAAGGGAGTGGGTCGAAATTCACCACGCATTGAAAGATGGAATAGATACTTAGTCTTAATTAAATTATAATTTTTTATTCCGTTTTTTATTAAGTACAGATTAATAATTAGGTCGAATTTTAAAGAGAAATACTTTGTTACATACTGCTCCATACTTCAAAATTAACTAACTTATATTTAAGCATTCCAGAATTTTTTATTACTCAGGTTTTTTTTGCTAATCATACTTGTTAATCTGATTGACATTATCATCCAACTTGCTTTTAAGATATTATTAAACAGGTTTTAGTGAAATTTAGAATAATAATGTGAATCGACATAAACCAAAGTCCATCCAAGGTATGCTAATATATAGCCTAATACAACAAGTCAATGACCTTATACTTTACCTTTATATAGTCAATAGTATTACTACTGTGTATCAAAAGTTTCGGACCATAACTGTACCTATTTAAAATTTCTGACCTCATCAACTTTTTTCAAATATTGATTGACGTGTAAAAGTGTATGTACAAACCTACTTACAGAAATAACATCATTAATCATTTATTTATAGGAGGTGGTCGAACTAAAATCAGTAAAAAATTTACTCGTCATCTAATGCCTAAATCAATAATGACAAATGAAAACGATTCAAAAATTAACCGTCAACTACGTACTTGAATATGTAACTTACAGAAACACTTAAACAGCTATACAAATAAACACATAGGTATTTATTGGGTATAGCAAATACTTCTGTAAGATAAAAGGTAAAGTGGGGTATGTCGGATCGGGGAAGTTAATATTATTATTTCCTAATAAAAACACAGGCTTTAAACTAACACGATAAAATCATTTATCATCATCATTTCAGCCGTAAGACGTCCACTGCTGGACTTAGGCCTCCCTCAATTTGAGGGGCTTTGCCATAATCGCCACGCTCGGCAAGCGTGTTGGCGACCGCAGTATGGTGGTAAAATGCATAGAGAACGCTGCTGCCCATTCTCTAGTAAGTCCCTTAGTCGCCTTTTACGACACCCACGGGAAGAAATAGGATGGTGTTATTCTTTACGTCGCCACACGAACAAAAATCATTAAGAAAAAAAAATTTGCCTATGTTGTGCTTTCTCCTTTCTGTCTTTAGCTAGTGTGGACCACTGTACCTAAGCATTACGGTCGTCCCATTATATATTTTTGGGTCTGCCTTGAAGTCGCCGGACATTTTTTGTGACCATCATTGGCTCATTCAAAATGTAACAAACGTGTCTGAAGCAGTCTCACTTAAGCTGGACTGTTTATTGGGAAATTCCGTTGCGAAAAAAATAGGTTGCCGGTTCGATTTTCCAAAGTATATCTTAATTTTGGTTTAGTCGTGAAAAGATACAGAACATCATAAAAAGAGATACGTAATTTTTAATAAATAATTAATTAATCAAGGTAGGCTCTGCGTCAATAGGTAACCGGTTTTTATGATTATTTTAAATAGCCCGGATATGTTGTTTCTAATCTCGGGGTTTTCCACAAGAATCAACCAAAAAATCCCATTCTATTTTTTTAGGAATCAATGAGCCAAAAAAAAAACTATTTTGCGTTTTTTTGCGTTGTCGTAAAACTATTCTTACTGACTAACAAAAAATCCCATTACATTTATACGAATCTAAGAACCAAAACAAAACTATTTTGCGGTTTTTTTTTTTCGAGAGCCTACGTCAGCCGCGACAAAACTTTTGTAGAACAATTTTATTTACATAGAAATTTTTCAACGAGATTCGCGTCGCACCTATTCGAAGGAACCTTTACTCACTAATAAACAACATTAGGAATCTTCCTTAATGAATGTGTTAATGGATTACAAATGTAACGAAATATAAGAGCATTATGTACCTATGTTAATATTAATTTACATAAATACTAATACTTATGACTCTTTGCTCTCTGTAAGTACGAAGTCTAGATGTCCGAGGTTTACTTAACTTTATAAGCACAAAACATTGCCTTGAGATAAATAAGTCGTATGTTTAAATATGTCAACTTTACATAGTAAAATTAAGTCATATAAGTACGAGTATACATTGTTTGAAAGGTGGAAAAAAAAGGTTAAATAGCTATTATATACTGGAATAACATGGCAGCGCAACCGTGGGCGCACCGCCTGCAGAATCTATACAGTTTGATAGTGGGTATCTCACCAGAGCCCTATTTATGGCGTGTGTGAGATACCCAGAGCATTATTTATGGTGGGTATCTCACCAGAACCTTATTTATGGTGGATATCGCACCAGAGTCCTATTTATGGTGGGTGTGAGATACCCAGAGCACTATTTATGGTGGGTATCTCACCAGAACCTTATTTATGCTGGATATCGCATCAGAGTCCTATTTATGGTGGGTGTGAGATACCCAGAGCACTATTTATGGTGGGTATCCCACCAGAACCTTATTTATGCTGGATATCGCACCAGAGTCCTATTTATGGTGGGTGTGAGATACCCAGAGCACTATTTATGATGAGTATCTCACCAGAACCTTATTTATGGTGGGTATCGCACCAGAGTCCTATTTAAGGTGGATATTTCACAGAAGCCCTATTTATGATGGGTATCTCACGGTAATATAAAATAGATCCTAGGCGTCTGATTAGTTGAACGAACCAACAATACATTTATTGGCAGTGCAACCAAGGCGTTCCAGCATGTTGGCTCTTAATCTAACGCGTATCTTTGTCAGTATTTAAGAAAATTTCCCAAGAAAACCGCTTTAAACCCCTGCGTAGAGATACCGTGACCCTGGCAAATGGGCAACTGAAGGAACACGGGTTGGTTTTAGTCAGTAAAAGTCTGACACGCCCTCCCGCTCCGCCCAGAACGGGAGAAGTCATTTGATGATTTCCCATCCAAAAAAAAACCCTGCTTAGCACTGTATGTTTACTCGTAGGTACCATTTTACGAATAAAATCTCAACTTTTCTAACATAATTAACACATCTCAAGGTAATTTCAAGTAAACAATCATAAATTACACGTGTCGCATGAAATTGTGGTAAGGGTAAGAGATGACACGTGTCAAAATTACCCACCAAGTATGTACAGACGCCAACACATCAAGCTACTACAATCTGTCAGATTTCTTTGATAGATTTTCGACTTTATTTCTAGAGCATTAGGTTCAGGGTTCATTGGGAAAAATTGGGCAGTTTCGGGTAGCTTGACCTGGTGGCGTCTGTACCACTTCCTAAGTAGGTATGTTATTTATTTAACACCTAGGATTTGCCGAAACAATGTTAATTATAATTATTACTTTTTCGCATAGTTTGAATATGTACCATACTGTTGCTAATAATTTAGGTTTCGGATTTTGATCTTTTCGATGAACTGGGTCGTAAACCACCACGCAAGCTTAGTGCGGGTTGATAGATATCACATGTCTTCGATTTTTGGTTCTAAGACACGCCGGTTTCCTCACAATGTTTTCTTCACCGTTTTGAAAGCAGTGGTGACGAAAAATTGTACACAAAGAAAAGCGCTTGCCCGGGTTCAACTTGTGAGTCGCGGCTCTTACTACTGGGCCACCAAAGGCTGTTCGGATTTAGTCATACATAATAAAATAATTTGACTATGTAATACTCAAAAGTGCTACTTCTAAATCTTGAAAAATCTGAAGTAAATTGTATGTATACGATGATGGATGAACAAATCTGATGGACGTTGGAATAAAATTTATTTTAATTAATAGTTTCTTACTAAATTTCAACTATATCTGACGACTTTGGTTGCATATCTCTTAATGGCAATAGAGCCTATAACATCACGTTTCTTGCATTACCTGAAGGGCAGTGGTGTACTACAAACACTTTTGTCTAGTGGCCACAAGTGCAAGTGTTCAATTCCTGGACTCTACTCCCACATCGAGCAGTGTTACTCGGTTTATGTCAATAAATGACAGTTAAGTCTTAGTAGTAGCCCGATGTTTGGAACCGTGCTCGGATAATGTGAAAAGAGGTGAAATGGTACACCTTTTTTTTCTAGATGGGAAATCATAAAATGACTTCTCCCGCTCTGGGCGGAGCGGGAGGGCGTGTCAGACTTTTACTGACTAAAACCCACCCGTGTTCCATCAGTTGCCCGTGTGCCGGGGTCACGGTATCTCGCTTGAACAATCTCGCGACCCCGGCAGGCATCGGTCCTAGTAGACCCCTTCAAATGGTACACCCTGGAAACTCATTATAGGAAATTTTTAGTGAAATTAAATTATTAAACTGTTCCGTGTGGTGCGGGACGTAAAGAATAACACTATCCTATATTTTCCCTTTAATGTCGTAAGAGGCGACTAAGGGACTTACTAGAGAATGGGCAGCAGTGTTCTCTATGTATTCTACCCGCCTGCCAAGCGTAACGATTATGGCGATCTTAAATTAGGGAAGGCCTATGTCCAACAGTGGACGTCTTTCCAGTCAAATAATTATGAAATTATTAAACATATGTTATTTTTGGGCAAACCCGAGCAGAACCCTTCGAGTAAAACATAGCATCATGTTTATACACGCAAAAATATTTGTCTCACAATCAATATAATTATAACCTCCTCAGGTTCCTCTTAACTAACCTACTTAGGTATAAAAAACCATTCATAATTCACTTCGTTAACAAATTCTTTTTTGCTCATATTTTACTTACAATAATGATTAAGTATTGTAAATATAATTATAACGAACATCATAATCGTTTTATTTACACAATCATGACATGTTACGTGGGTGTGTATTAGGGTGGAGCATGAAAGTATGAAAAATTTTTTTTTGTGAGATTTTTTCTTGTAATAGAGGGGGATTGGTGCCTTATATTAAAGTTGAAATAAATACATTTTTTCAATCAATTTGATCACTATCTTCTGCCTCCGCACTGACCTCAAAATTTTAATTTTAATGAAAATAGTCTAGTACAGATAGACCAAATATTAAACGTAATTTAACGGTAAATGGGTGAATAAATAATACAAAATATATATGTTTATTTATCAGAAAAACACGAAATTTAAAAAAAAACTATTATTAAAAAATACAATTAATTTGCACGAAAATCTCTTTTAGTCTCAAATTTTGGCATTACGTTCCGTGATTCCATTTTGGCTTTTATTGCACCCAGTCGTGACTTTTTGTACTTTGAGAAGTTGCAGCTTCCGTCGTTACTTTTATAGCCCGTTTAACAGTTTAAGTATGGCATGGAAGCCCCATGAACAACACTTCATCCTCATCACTTGATTGAACGATAGACTGAATTTCTTAGTCAGACAAGTTTTTCGTAATCGGTGGTTCAGTTATTATTTCCTGCCAATTTATTAATCCAATATATGTCGAAGCATTGAAATTTATAGACGGCTCTTCAAACATTATAGGTGGTGAAGGTTGAGGCATCTTGCGTGCCTTTAATATGCGCCGAGCTGCCAGTTCTCAAATGTGCTTCCTGTCATTTGTTATCATTGCAAGGAAAATGCTCTCGGGATGTGCAAAATAGCTATTGCGTTGAATGATAGGATCAAAAACCTTTATGTCCTCTGAAGGCTTTAATCATGTTAAAAAGATGTTGCGTGCCATCTTTGCATGATGGTATATTTTTTATATAGAACCAAGATGGTGCGTAAACTTTTACTACAAATGTAGATAAAGTTGTCAAGTTTTTTGATGGTGTCTCTGTTGTAACATACAATCGTAGTATTAATTTGGCACGTGTGAGCCAACAGGTAAGTGACATTTTGCCTGGAGATCTGATTGCTAGATCTTCTAGGAAATCGCCTGAAACTACCGCTGAGACAATCTTGTGCAGGTTTTGTTGATTTGTAATCAAATCTTCCATCAATTATCCTTCAATGCGCAGATTATTTTTTAACAGGCAATTTTCACAATTGCTTTCCCCAATGTTCCAGTGTAAGACTTAGGCCACAAAGTACCTCAGTCAAGATGAAAAAACAAGTCACTGGTTTGCGAGAATAAGGATATAATTTAAAATTCTGTCAAATTGAATACTGTATGCCAAACGATCATTAATCTTTGATATTTTGTCGTGAACAGAGATGCAACGGACGATTTCGAAACGACGAAATAACGAACGTTGATTCTAAATCGGCGTTGCATCTCTGTTTTTGATATTATCATAGATTTATCGTCGTTTGGCGTACATTATTCAATTTGACAGAATTGTGAATTACGTCCTTATTCTCGCAAACCTTCGAAGTGTCTCAAATGAAGTTCACTCATGTGGAGTAAACAAATTACACACTGGATACTTGCCAGTATTCACATTGGTACCATCCCAGCCGATTACCATAAGATGATGTTGTGAAATTCCATCATGTGACAGGAACTCTATCATCGCAGTTTATATTCCTTTCGCTGAACCAAAGTTAGGTACTACGTACCCTCCCGCGCGCCCTCACTTTCTTATTTTAAATTATAAACATAAGTTTATGCAGTCTTTTTGTTATGTTTCGAAAATAAACTGTAACTGCAATAATGATTGAGAATAAAATCGGTCAGTTTATTCAAATTTCACACATTTACATGTCGTCAAACTGTAATCTAAAATCTTTCTTTTTTCAAAAATTCAATGACGTTGCGGAGGCTGTTACTGTTAATCAAATCAAATAATATTTTGCATGGATTAATTTAAGTCTAAAAGGCATACATTTTTCACTATTAGATCACTCACAACCAAAAAAATTTTTTTCGCTCCACCCTAGTGTGTATCTACGTATGTATATACATTCATAAAGTTGTATTTTATCGCAAAATAGTGTTGAGTTTATTGATTATTGAAGTTAAAACTGCTTGTTTTATTAACTATTGATCATTTGTATAAATCAGTGTAATTCCCCGTACGAATTAAAATATTGTGTAACTCTATTTATGTCACAATGAATGATTCATTCATTGGATTATGTCAACGTTGCATTTTTTGTACAAAATGTATTAGGTATCTATAAAATTTACAGATTGTGCATGCATTACAAAATAAATATAAGCGGACAGATTTAGACTTAACGTATTTCGGCTTAGCGTGCTTTCCTTACCATCCACGATCCAACCGCGGGACGCGTAGCTTAACCTGATTGATCAAACCTTGTGGCGGGTGCCACTTAACCACTAGCCCCTCGATTATCGTATGCACTATGTATCTATCTATATATATAAAAATGAATCCCTATTTCCCTTGGTCACGCCATCACGCGTGAACGGCTGGACCTATTTCACTTTTTTTTTGTTGTGTTTGTTATTTTCAGGAGAAGGTTCTTATGAAAGAAAATAATTTAAAAAATTGCGCGGAAAATTAGAAAATTTAAGAACATTTATTTAAGAATACTTGGACAAATATTTTTGAATTTGATTAAATTCTTGAAGAAGGCTATAAGCTAATAAATATCACGCTAGGGCCGTTAGGAAAATATAAAGTAAGAACGCTAAGCTAAGAGATAGCGCGCGAAGACAATGGGATGCGATTAGGTGGTTCGGGGGAACAAGAAATTTCACGCGGACGAAGTCGCGGGCAGTAGCTAGTATTATTATAATTATAACTGTAAGACAAGTTTAATAAATAAGTCAAACTTCCAAATACGTAATTATTTTGTTTTAGTAATCTTCCAACGATAGATCTTTTTTGCCACAAAAACATATTATTATAGCATCTATTTTCCTTTGGGTTTTCCTTAGTTTCTATTAAATAATATTTAATCTTATAAAGATTGATTTAACAGAATTGTGTAGTATTGTTTATGTATATTTTGTTATGTACGGCGTGACGTGATAGATTTTTTCCTCTTTTTGGTGAGCATAAAATATCTACACGTAGTATGTAAGTCCGTACAAATATCTATATTTAGACATAATTGATTTGTTTTTGATTTCATTATAATTGAAAACAGGCTTAAAGGCATTGCTTGTTTTAAATTGGTTACCCATTCGTCAGCGCATAGAGTTGAGGGCTCTATCAATGTTGTTTTCTATTCTTGACAAACCTACTTCTCCTTCTTACCTAACTTCCCAGGTTCAGTACTTATGCTCTGCGCATAATAAAAATCTTCGGTCCACCAACAATCGTCTTCTACGATGTCCTTCTCACCGCTCTGGTTTCATTTACTCTTCTTTCTTTGTCCAAGCGGTCTTTCTTTGGAATGCGCTCCCTCTGAACATCAGGATGGCAACCAGTCAGTTATCATTTAAAGTGAAAGCACGTGAGCATATTCGCAAGAAGTTGGCAGAATCATACCAGCGGTGATTTGCTGGATCGGTTTCTTCTCTACCTATCGTTATATCTCCAGACAAAGTTTTTTTTTTCGTTATATGTATGTATATATGTATGTATTTGTATCTATTTGTATCTATGTATTTAGTATTCTTCCTTTTTCGAGTTATCTATCCCGTATGTTGCACTTGCCATGCTTTTCTCTGCATCACCCTAAGGTTGACTGGTAGAAAATGCCTCAGGCATTAACTCCGCCTTTGTACAGTAGTTTTACTTGTGCATAAAGTTTTAATAAATAAAATCAAAAAATACGCGGCTATTTTTTATTGAGTAGCAAAAACAAACTAGCACAATTCTCTTTCTTAAAATCTTAATTTGTACAAGTATATTAAGAATAAATGATTCATAAACCACAAAAACACCAACAGTTCCTAAAAGGTTGGCAGCATTGTTACGTTTGTAGCATGAAGCACATTGGCAATACAGATTCTTCGGCCATAACCAGGGCCAGCCCTCTTGGTCACGTGATGAGACGACAGAGGGTTTAACCCTTTATAGCAGAACTTTTTCATGTCATAATAATTATTATTTTGCTTATCAGCGGATAGCATAAACTTCATTTTGCAGCAAATATGCCAAACGATCTTCATATCATCATATTATGAGTTTTAAATGAATGATAATTGAGTCATTTGTCATACATTCAAAACTCATAATTTTGTATGTCAGAATCATCTCACATTTCATATCTATATATATAAAAATGAATCCCTATTTCCCTTGGTCACGCCATCACGCGTGAACGGCTGGCCCGATTTCACTTTTTTTTGTTGTTGTTATGTTTGTTATTGTCAGGAGAAGGTTCTTATGTAAGAAAAAATTAAAAAATTGCGCGGTAAATTAGAAAATCCGAATTGTAAAAAAAAAATATTTTATATAGCCTATTTATTGAGGAAAGCTATACGCTCTATAACATCACGCTTCAATTAAAAGGAGCGGAGCAGCAACGAAAAATAGACGAAAACTGGCAGGCAATTCGACGCGACGGGAAGAGTCAGGAGACCAAAAATTTTATGCGGACGAAGTCGCGGGCAAAAGCTAGTCCTTAATAAAAATATATCCTTAAAATACCTGCCCATTTTATTGTTGATTCGGGTCGAGAATCACTAACTTATTTACCTCCTAAAATGTTTTACAGATCCAAACTGCACCTTGTATAATTATGGAGGAGTGCAGGAAGCTAACATTTTCATGTAATAATTCATTTCTATTTAAATGAATTAATATCGTAGAATTTCGACCATTGATACGTTTGAATAGATAAAAATAAAACGCCTACCAATATAAGACAGCAACCAGTAGCACATTAATCTTCTGTTATTATTTTCCTTGTAGGCGTTTACTCCAACATAACACGTTCTTACTTTTTCATTTATCACACAAATGATTATAACAGAATTAGAATTCTACCCCACTCACATTTATATATCTATTCGACTATCCTTACCTTTGTATTGGTGACCCATTCATTTCTGATATCGAAAACCTTCGTACGTCTTCCTATCATGTTATTTAGAACTTATTTACGAAGAAATGATAATGTTTATTATAAACATAACACTAAATAACAGCCCTCTAGCTGAAAGGAGGCCTGAGTCCCAACAGTGGCAACAGTATAGGATATTATATTTTTGTGATAAACATAAACCATCCGGAACAAATTCTCTCTGATTAGAAGAACTAAGCGAGTAAACATCTACCTAGCCTTTTCCCAACTATGTATTTTAGGTTCAGCTTCCAGTCTAACCCAATGCAGCTGAATATCAGTAATTTACATGGAGCGACTGAGTAACTAACCTCCACTACCCAATTACTGGGTATAACGATACCCCTTGGTAAGACGTTGTCAGACTTCAGGCTTCTGACCACCCGTTACAACTGTCAAAGAGACATGAATGACAGCTGGGACCAACGGATTAACATGCTTTCCGAGGGACGGAGGGGTCTCCGTATGAAAAGATGGCACCCATCTACAGACCAACCGCAGCACATAGACACGAAAAGGTACTTTGTTTTGAGTTATTTATTAGACCTTGAAATACAGAGGCACTGCCGGTCTATTTTGTACAAATCCTACAGTAAAAGTAAATTGAAGTGACCTGTCAATAGTGTCAATCCCTTGCATTTGCTGGAATGACTGCTCACTTCAATCTCACTTCACCTAAGTTGGTGAGTTGAGTTGATTTTGTTATTACAGAATAAATCTTCTGATTGCATAGGTGGCGAAATTTGGTGTTGGACCTATTCGCCTCTGTCTGAAGAATAGATGCGATAATGTTTAATACGTGTAAGGATGTACCTTAAATATCTCGAGAACAGCCTCCTAGGAGCTCCGGTATCATTGTCTGATACCCTGTGGGCCGTCAGTGCGCCACTGAGGAGTAGGAAGCAGTCGGTGAACATCCAGCCAGCTCGGCACCACGACCAGAGAGGAGAACTGGCTAGCTGGAAGAGGAAAATTCAAGATTATTATAGAATAGAATATTTATTGTTTTAATTACATCATCCCTACTAATATTATAAATGTGAATGTAAGCTTTCACGCAAAAACTGCTTAACCGATCATCATGAAACTTTGTACACATATTCTTGGAGGTATTAGAAGTAACATAGGAAACTTTTTATGAAAAAAAATACAATATTTATTGTTGTTTTTAACGCGAGCGAAGCTGCGGGCAAAAGCTAGTATTAATATATTTTAGTGACATTTTTTTAAGAAGTATATCTGTGTGTCTGTCAGTTTGCTTTCGCAGCCGAAGTCGCAAGCCTGTTGCGTGTTGTTGCTAGGAAGAAAATAAACAAAAATTATATTCCTACATGGATAAATATGAGCTGGAGAGTGATGATGATGGATAGGAAAAATATAAAAGTAAACTATAAAAAAAATATCCAAAGTTACACTGGGAAGATAGAAAACTATAAGTTAGGATTCAGATTAAGAGTTTAACCTCTCCCGTCCCACTGACGCGATATGGGGTCAGCCGAAAAATATCCTCTGCGCCCCGAAGACTCGATATCGCGTCCTATGACTTCACAACCGAAAACACCATCACGGCATAGAAAAAAAGCATATAGCCGCGTGAAGTCATAGGACGCGATATCGAGTCTTCGGGACGCAGAGGACATTTTTCGGCTGACCCGACATCGCGTCAGTGGGACGGGAGAGAGAGGCTGCGTTAGCCCACTTTCTTTCTTACAAAATGAATGGGAAATAATGAAGAGTGTTAGACTTTTCGTCAAGAAGAAATTCAACATTACCCATGTTGAATTTCGCGTTCCAAGCTTAGCAAAAACGTATAATCAGCCTATGATGTTCTGCCGGGGTCGCGTGATTGTTCGAAAGAGATACCGTGACCCTGGCACATGGGCAACTGAAGGAACACGGGTGGGTTTTAGTCAGTAAAAGTCTGACATGCCCTCCCGCTCCACCCAGAGCGGGAGAAGACATTTGATGATTTCCCATCCAAAAAAAAAGCCTATGATGTTCCCACTTTTGGTTCATAATCATAACCCTCCTCTCAATGAGAGAGAGTGGGCTGTTATCCACTACACGAGCCCTGTACAGTTTGGTAGACGTCACATGTCTTCGAATTATTGGTTCTAGGACCGGTGTCCTCACGATGGTTTCGTTCACCGTTTACCGCAGTGGTGATGAAATAATTGACCCAAAACAAAGCACCTTTGTGGGTTCGAACGTACGACCCAAACTCGTAACTGCTGACAAAAACCCGCAATAATAATTAATTTCAGTACAAGGTCGATATACATTCTGGGGAAACGTGGAGTGCCCCACTGGCTAGAAGAACAAAAAAATCTCAGAAATCCTTCGGACTTTTACTCCCATCGACCATCGAGCGCACTAGTTTTCTTCCTATCATTTACAGTTGCATTTGTAGGTGACAGATTAATTCATATTTACCATTAAAATCAAGAGCGATAAGTCTCGAATTCGCGATCAAGAACTTCGAATTTATCTCGATCGTCTCATAATATAGACACGCGCACATCTGCTGAGTACCTACCCACCTATTAATGTAAATGAGACATAACACGCGAGTTCTTAATCTTCGTAATCCATAATGTCTATGAATTACAGCTGTTACACTCAAGGTTAGTACGTAAATTAGCTGAATAATGTAGAGCACGTTTTAAATTTCATTAATCAGTACCTACATTATGCACTGAGTAATTTATTTATTCTTGTTTTGAAGTTTGTTAAAAGGGAAAGGAAAACAAAGAATGTATCGTTACGCAAGTTACACAAAGTAAGGCACCTGATAAAAAGAATGACAATTAATTAGGTGAGCACTATCGAACGTCATTAATAAGGCGAAATGAGCGAATAAGTCGTTTTTATTGTCAAATTTCATAGTCATAAATAAAACTGCCAAGTAACGTAATTAGGTGCCCGCTATCGCTATGCGTAAAATACAATCAAGGACAACGAATTTATATGCAGATTCACCAAATTAAAACCGAATCAGAACGGTTAAAGCTTAACATTCAAATTAAATGTTCTCACTTCCAAACATAATGTTTAAAAATTAATTCCTAGATACAGCTTCCTAACTGTCATTAAAATTACTAAGCACTCAATTTATTTTAATATATAAATAAATAACTCTGCAAATCTGCACCCTAATTGCGAAACGCACAATTTATCAGAATCTGAATGGGATTGAAAATTATTTCTAAACCATTGCGTCATTTGTTCGAATAAATTGTAGCTCAGCAACGTAAATAACGCATTGAATGTTGTTTAACTATGAATATTAAACCAATTCCTACCGATAAAAAGTTCCGCAATTACCCCTCTGATGTAGCCACGCAACCTAATTTCTGACTTATCCGCTGAATGATCAATTCCGTAGTGCAATAGAGCACAATGCATTTTTGGACACTTATATATATATATACCAAGGACCTCATAAACTGGACACCAATCCATTAAGTTCCCGATTGGCATCCACAATCAAACTAATGAGTTAATCGTTTAATTGGTACCACAGCGGATTTTGCAATCGGCTTGCCCGAAGTATAACCGCGTGATTCATTTCGGTTTCGGCACCGGACGGACACAGTAGCAACTAAAATGGCAGCCTGCCAACGATAACATGCTTCATACGTCTAGTTGTTACGCGAATATCACCCCACTGCCTTACTAATAAGAATTACGAAAGAGATATAGTGTTGGGAAAGTATAAGTCGAAGCGAAGATCGATATGTTGATTTTGTAGGTTTGCTGATTGATTTAATAATAAACAATGTGATTTGTAATAGTCGTGTTGTTTAACTGTTTAACGCTTTGTTTTTGTTAGGATTAGGATTTTATAAATATACCTACCTGTTGGTGATGAATCAGCAAACTCTGAAACCCCATTTTCAACTTAGTGATTCATCATCCTCATCATTTCAGCCGTAAGACGTCCACTGCTGAACATAAGCCTCCCCCAGTCTGGGGGGTTTTGCCATAATCGCCACGCTTGGCAGGCGGATTGGCGATCGCAGTGTGGTGGTAAAATGCATAGAGAACGCTGCTGCCCATTCTCTAGATTTGATTGTTATATACTAATCATGGATTCACACAGATAGACGAAGAGACATTAAGAGGCATTAAACTCGCAAAATTATTATTACAAGAAATATGTTACTGCTTTAATCATTTACGGCATACCTAAATTCAATAAGAAGCAGAATTGCCAGTATGTAACTTAGCTTGGTTTTCAGTATTATTAAGGCGTTTATTTTTTGTGGAAATAAAATGATGGCATTTCTTTGTTTCCACAAAGAAACATTACGTTCATTTTTCAAATGTTTTCATTAAGTAATTATTCACTATAGTCACATCGACACTTCACCAAGTATCGTTACGACGTGACAGATTTTATCGACACTTCCCACCACTATTTATTTGACAGCATGCTTTTGACGCAGATGCTCCAAATAAGATTCCACGGCTAAGGTTAAACACCTTGGCGGCCACTGAAGACAATAACGTAATGTTAGGCAATGGGTTGGTATGTGCCAATTATGCGATGTTTTTGACGATAATTTGGAGTTTTAGGGCTAAGAACTCTTGGATACTCGTCAAATAGTTATTTCGCAAATTTTGTGTGAAAATAATTAAACAGCATTTTTTATGCGTCTAATTAGACGAAAGACTAGAGTCAAAGTCAAATAATTTATTTCAATTAGGCTCTTAAAAGGGGCTTTTGAATGCCAAAGGAGATCAACCTTTCTGGCTTTTTTTGGGATATATATAATTTTTTTTTTTTTACACACATATGTAGAACGTATTATTTTTTAGTAAAGCGTCAAAGTCGAGAACAATTTGGATTCGGAGACATAAATCCTGTAAGAGTTAGAACGTCGGCGAAGGGAAACAATGATCATTATTGTCGTAGTACTATTCACGCTGCACTTTCAGGTAAAACCCTGTCTTATTCTAGCACGATATTTACAGAACAATTTCTTAAATAAACGTTTTTATAATACAGAGCACATGGGTAGGGGCGCGGGAACGGAGAATGCCGCGCTCATTCCCATGTTGTTCTATATTGAGACTTTTATTTTATTGTAATCCATACAACGCCAATAACAGAACCGTTAGTTAACGTACGTTGCGTATTCTGTGTAATTTATTCCTGGCCACCAACTTGATTCTTTTATCTCAAATGGCCGAATAAAATGGGTGATCTCCCTTTTACAAGAAATAAAAATTGACTTTAGTTAGCCCTTTCCAAAGGTAGTTTCGAATTTTCGAATAGAGAAAAAACCGGCCAAGTGCGAGTCGGACTCGCGCACCGAGGGTTCCGTACAAACCTGTAGGTATCCTCGGTTTATGTTTATGAAATTATTTTTTTTTTAAATTTTTACATTTGAGTTGATTGAATGAAAGATAAATTGCGGTCTACGATTTATGACGTATTAAAAAAAACTGCTTACTGGATCTCCATCAAACCAATTTTCGGTGGAAGTTTATATGGTTATGTAGGTACATCATATTTTTTTTTTTAGTTTTATCATTCATATTGAGGTAGTATATCATTAGAGAGTATTAGTATATCATTGGTATTGAGGTTTCTAATATCATTTTTTTAGAAAAAAAATGATATTAGAAACTTCAATACCATTTTTGAAGACCTATTCATAGATATGGGTTTGATGTCACACGACATCACACGTATGTATGGGTTTGATGAAAAAAAAAATTGAGTTTCAGTTCTAAGTATGGGGAACCCCAAAATTTATTGTTTTTTTTTTTCTATATTAGTGTAAAAATCTTCTACCAAGTTTCAACAGGATAGCTTTTATAGTTTCAGAGAAAAGTGGCTGTGACATACGGACGGACAGACAGACAGACATGACGAATCTATATGGGTTCCGTTTTTTGCCATTTGGTAACGGAACCCGAAATGAGAAAAAACGCTCCATAAAAGAACTTCTGATCAATAATGTTTTATGTACCTAATTGTAAAAGGTGATAACAAAGAAAAGGTTGCAGTGTTGGATAGCTTTTCTAGTTAGTACTATAAGATTGTTTTATAGAACGAAAATGTAGGTACATACAAATGTAAACTACAATAGTACTCAAAATCGTCGTGTAGGTACAAAATAAAACTGTAAGTTAATGGAACAGTTATAGAGGTGGCCCACTTTTTAACTATGTCAAGATTGACTTTTAACTTGATTTCATTCATCTTTTCTTTTCTTTATCTGTGTGCATATTTTCGTGAAAATTCTCAACTAAATATGACTCTCATCAAGTATCAGTGGAAAATGCGTGATGATAGAAATCCCCTATCTAGGTAAACCAATTAATTAAGGATTGCTATAGTCAGTATTAGTGCTCCTTTCGGTGCGAAGATGTGAGTCATAATCATGCGAGCCTAGTGCGCGTTGGTAGATGTCACATGTCTTCGCATTTTTAGTCTTAGGACATACAGATTTACTTTTATCTTTTATTTTGGGTGGGAAATCATCAATTGAGTTTTACTGACTAAAACCCACCCGTGTTCCTTCAGTTGAAACTTAGTTAGTAATTTTCGAACAAATACACGACCCTGGCAGGCATCGACCCAATTGGACCGCTTCAGCTTGTGCTGACACCTCTTTGAGGCGCGCGTGAAACACAATGCGCCTTGGACCCGGGCTTGGTCCCTACCAGGCGGCGAGCTACCCATTGCGCGCTCCGCTTCCCTCACGATGTTTTCCTTCACCGTTTTGAGGTTGTGGTGATAAAATAATTAACACTAAGCAAATACCTTGTGTGGCTGAACCTACGCCTTATAACTCATAAGTCGGGGCCGTTACCACTGCTCGAACAAAGGATTAACTCCTCCATTCTACGACGCCCACTCTAAGGAAAATGACTGTTTTCGAGAAACTAACATGACTATAGCAACAAGCCTTACCTCAGTAATCCTCAAACGATTAGTATACGGCATGACAGCGACAGGCAGGAACTTGTGGGCGATCAGCAGAGCAATAGTGGCGATTCCTCTGACTCCATGGATGCAGGAGATCTCGTCGTCTGTGCCCGGAGCCATCAGCTTACCGATCGTGTAGTAGAGAGAGAAGCAGCTTAAGAAACCCTCTGTGGATAAAAGAGACAGAATACGATGTAGTGACATTGTAGAGTGAGTTTTAATGTTAACATTTTAAGTACAGACGCCAAAGAAAAGCACATCAAGGTACTCGAAACTGTCAAATTCTCCCAATCAACCTTGAACCTAATGCTTTAGCTATAAAGTTGAAAATCTATTAAAGAAATTTGACAGAATGTAGTAGCTCGCTGTGTGGCGCTTTAACTAAGCCTTATAAAATATTTAGGATTTTATCGCAAACATCATTTTCAACTCTCGGTGTTGAATCGAGCATAGAGAATCCAACACTGTAAATCCCAGCGCGATGAAAAACGCACTGTTCGATTTTAAACTCTCGGTGCTAACACTGCGTTGAAGGTACAGTGCGCCCCGCTAGGGTCGCGAGATTAGTTCGAAAGAGGTACCGTAGCCCTGGTATATGGGCAACTCAAGGAACACGGGTGGGTTTTAGTCAGTAAAAGTCTGACACGCCCTTCCGCTCCACCCAGAGTGGGAGACGTCATTTAACGATTTCCCATCCAGAAAAAAAAAAAAGGTACAGTGCGCCCTGCTAGGGTCGCGAGATTAGTTCGATAGAGGTACCGTGGCCCTGGCATATAGTCAGTAAAAGTCTTACATGCCCTTCCGCTCCGCCCAGAGCGGGAAACGACATTTGATGATATCCCATCCAAAAAAAAAGGTACAAAGCGCGAAAATCTCGTTTATATCCGTACAAACGTGGCTGGCATTACAATGTTCGCCCTATGGCATGTGACGTTCCGTGTAGTCAGGACATAAAGCATAGCATTGTCCCATTTCTTCCCGTGAATGCCGTAAAAGGCGACTAAGGGACTTACTAGTGAATGGGCAGCAGTGTGCTCTATGCCTTAACTACCATACTGCGATTTGCCAACCCGTTTGCCAAGCGTGGCGATTAAGACAAGCCCTGTGAAACTGGGGGAGGCCTATGTCCAGCGCTGGACGAAATGATGATGATGATGGCATGACATAGCGTACTCTTTATTATCTGTTAATTTATATCATCACTAGCTGACCCAGCAAACGTTGTTTTGCCGGTGAAAAAAAGTGAAAATTTATAGATGTATGTATTTTTGTATGTTGTATCATAAAAAAATAGAAATTAAAAATTTTGTCTAAAAAATAAAAAATAAAATTTAGGGGTGGACTACCCCCAACATTTAGGGGGATGAAAAATAGATGTTGGCCGATTCTCATAGATACCGGATAAGCACAAAAAATTTCATCAAAATCGGTCAAGCCGTTTCGGAGGAGTATGGCAACGAAAACTGTGACACGAGAATTTTATATATTAGAAGAAGATTATTTGCACCTATGTTACACATATGAATACATGACTTATGACTTGGTGGACCTACTGAAAAGTTAGAAGTTTTTTTTTTTTGATCTCAGAACAACCAACACACCGTTATCTGATCCCAAACTAGGCAGAGCCTGTACTATGGTAACTAGACAACTGATAAATATGTTTATATATTTCTAAGTACATACATATTATAGATAAATTACACCCAGACACAGAAAAAATGATTGTGCTCATCACACAAAGATTTGTCCTGGGTAGGAATCGAACCCACGACCTGTCTTTACAGTCAGGGTCACTAACCACTAGACTAACAGGCCAGTCAAGTTATCCAGTACCATCCAAATTACCACTAGAATATGACATGTGCATAAAACAAATCATAGCTGAAGTCAGCGAGCGAGTATTATTCAATACCACGTGCAAATCATCAAAAATATCTGGACTTAACCTTGATATATCACTGTCCAGAATGCCACATAAAAATTTTATGACCTAAACAGTTGTGCTGCATAAATCTTGACTAAGACTTTTGTAATATTAAACAGGTCATCTTAATTTTCAACCGACGAAAAAAAACGAAGGAGGTTATCAATTCGACGCGTATATTTTTTTTTTATGTATGACCACATTGACCACGCATAACCTTTTACTTGGTAGTCCGATTGTAATAATTCTTTTTTTATTGGAAAGGGTATTCTCCCAAGATGGTCCCATATAAATTTGGAAAACAAAATCGAACGCTAAGGGTCAGAAAACAGGGGATGATTGATTGTTCACTCACTGATTGTAATGTATAACCTGCACGCATAACTTTATACAGAGAAGTCCGATTTTGATAATTCTTTTTTTATTGGATAGGGTATTAAAGCCACAAAAAAATATAAAATAAAAAGGTTTTAACAAAAAATTAAACCGCCGAAAAAACTGAAAAGCAAAAAATAATAAACCTTAAAATCTTGATTCGGCGCTGAAAAATCAATGAACAAAGATCACTCAAAGCGCCGACTCATAATTTTAAGGTTTATTATTTTTTGCTTTTCAGTTTTTTAACAACACCTTTTAAACGTTGTGTTTGTCCAATTTCGATTGTTACTCCTAATTAGCCTATTTTTAACCGACGAAAAAAAAGGAGGAGGTTATCAATTCGACGCGTATTTTTTTTTTTTTTTTTTATGTATGACCACGCATAACTTTGTACACGGTAGTCCGATTGTGATAATTCTTTTTTTATTGGAAAGGGTATACTCCCAAGATGGTCCCATATAATTTTGGAAAACAAAATCGAACCCTAAGGGTCAGAAAACAGGGGATGATTGATTGTTCACTTACTGATTGTAATGCATAACCACGCATAACTTTATACAGAGTAGTCCGATTTTGATAATTCTTTTTTTGTTGGATAGGGTATACCTTGCCAAGTATTATCAGTACATTAAAGTCACAAAAAAATTATAAAATAAAAACTTTTTGACAAAAAATTAAATCTCATAATTTTAAGGTTTATTATTTTATGCTTTTCAGATTTTTCGGCGGTTTAATTTTTTGTCAAAAAGGTTTTTTTTTTTGTTTTGTGGTCCTAGAACTTGCCTGTTGGAAACGGATGATGTGGTGCAACTTGGAAAACTTTCTCCCGAAGTATGCCATCATCACGTGCTTGACCGTTTCCCAACAATGTTGCGGTCAGCTTTCCGTCTAACCAGATGCAGCTGAATACAAATATTTACTTGGAGGGACTGTAAAACCAAGTTCGTAGGTAATATGATACCCATCGGTAGTTAAAATTGACAGGGTGACAGTCTACCTGATTTCTTGCTGCTTTTTGCGTCTTTTTCTTCATCCTTTGCCTCTTCTTCATTGCCTTCCGCCTTTTCATCAACGTCTTCGCCCTGATCTTCTGGTCTTCTGTTAAAAAAGTCTTGAAGCGTCGCCACAAGTACCAGCAAAAGGATGACACCATAGAACGATCTGAAATATATTATTATTGTTGCGTTAATTACGGTCTGTATCTAACTGAAGGGTATAATTAGCCTATAATGTTCCCACTGCTGGGACACAGGCCTCCTCTCGGTGAAAGGGAGCGGGCTGTTATCCCCCACGCGGGCCCAGTGCGGGTTAGTAGATGTCACATAACCTCGAACTTTTTTTTTCTTTTGTTATAGGTCATGCCGGTTTCCTCACGATGTTTTCATTCACCGTTTTGAGAACAGTGGTGAGGAATAATTTACACAAAGTACCTGTTTGAGATCGAACCTAGGACCTACAATTCTTAAGTCGTGGTCGTTATCATTAGGTCACCACTGCTCCTAGCTCTCTTATTGCACTGAAGGGTAGTTGATTTTAATTCAAAAATATTTTACTGTCCGAGTATGAAATCTTTTCAAAATTTTGTCGTTATTTTCCCAAATTAACACTAGGGTCAGCTTTAATTAAAAATAAACTCATTAACCAGTTCTTAGAACGCTGCTCATTAAAAAGACAATAATCGTTATTATCTCGAGATCTTGCACTAGCTATCCAATGCAAAATTTACTTTACCTCCACGATATCTCTCCTATCAATACCAAATTATATTTTTCACGCATATATAATTATATGATTCAGATAATTATTTTATTACTTGAATTAAATGAGGTTGAAAATCAAAATATACTTCAAAGAAACATCTACAATTTTTTTTTTGTTGATGCTGAGTGGCGTCGAAACTTTTTGTCAGGTAAAATATAAAATAAATTGTTTGTCCATGGGTTCGCATAAGTTTCTATATAACTGATTTAAAACTCCTACTCTTGGGGGTTTAAAATCATGTGATGAATTCATGGTTATACCTCATTTGCGCGTCGATGTATGTCACCCTGTTTTTAAAATCAAGACAGCTTCGTCATTTCTTATCTGACTGATACTGTCTTTGTTTCTGCTGATAATAAACCCAAGTTAACAAGAAACACAGACTCACAGTGTCAAGAGAGTAGGCACTTCAGTCCAGTCTTCCCACCATTCCCCTTCCTCCACGTGGCAGTCTTCTTCGTCCACTTTGACTCGTACAACCACCCCACTGGTATGCTGGTAGTGCTTGACGGCATCCTTGATGACCACCTCGACATCCTCAGGGTTGCAGGCGGCTGGCACGCAGACTCCCCAACTCAACGTTGAAAATCGCGGCACAAAGTGACCTGGCTAAACAAAGCATGGGGACGCTTAGTGTTAATAGTTCTGCAGAGCCTTTGTTATAATCTCTTAGTGATAACTCCGAGTTCGCTTGTAAGGTAAAAATAATAATATCTATAATATCTTACGACAACCACCACACAGTTATCTGATCACAAACTAGGCAGATCTTTATATATATAATTCTACTATACGTGTGTATGTCACTGAACTCCTCCTAAACGGCTGGACCGATTTGAATGATTTTTTTTGTATACGTTTGGGTGGCACCCTGGATGGTTTAGATTTACTATTGGACCCGGTAGGTGGCGCTGCTATCGAGTTCTAGGAAACAGGACAACGTCTGTACGGTCAGCTAGTACACTTATTTAATTCGAAATACAAACATATTATAGATAAATAACACCCATACAGAGAACGTCTTGTGCTCATCACACAAAGATTTGTCCTGTGTGGGAATCAAACCCACGACCTCAGTCTTAGCAATCAGGGTCACTAACCACTAGACTAATAGGCCAACCGAAAAATGTCGTGGCGTTTTTCTTTTGCCCAGTAACTCTTCAACACCGAGCGCCGAAATTTAAAAATGGAACTGTTTGTTTTTTCTACACAATGGTATGTTCTATTGGATTCTCAATCCTCGGTGCAACTTCGACAGTTGTAAATGCAGTGCACGATGAAATCCGTGCGAATGTAAACTTCGTGCTGTACTATACTGCCAGGGTCACGAGATTTGTTCGAAAGAGACACCGTGGCCCTGGCATATAGGCAACTGAAGGAACACGGGTGGGTTTTAGTCAGTAAAAGTCTGTCACGAAAGAGCGGGAGATCTCATTTGACAATTTCGCACCTACAAAAAAAGTGCTGCACTATTGTCTGTTTCAAATATCTAAAAGAAGCGGGCCCCATAACACAAGCGTTTTGACCCGAAAATAGTAGTAAGTATGCCATAAGGTTACAATATATGCGCTGTTTGAGGGTCTCACCAGCAGCGGAAGGGCCGCCAGCATAGCAACTTGGGACATGAGATGGCGCAAGGGTATCATGGGATACAGTTTGCGTCTTATTATATTCATTTGAAGGATAATAATACGTAGGAAAGTTGCATTATCTATTAATAGAGCTAATGTAATGAAAGCTTACAATAAAGCGCATTACATCTATCATGTTCCTTAAATAGAACGCCAGTGTCAGTGGATCAAAATAGAATTTTTTTTCTCTCGTAAATTGTAAAGGAACGTATTAGTAAATTAATACTTATTTTTTCGTTCCTCTCTTATAATATACTCTTATTTTTATTACCTATATCCATATTGGCTTTTTAATTCAACAGTGAAACGTAAGAGGATTCCGCTCACAAAGCATCTGAGCCTCTGTATGAATTGTATGGAACCTTGGATTAATTTAATATTATATCTTGAAAAAACTGGCCAAGTGCGAGTCAAACTCTTTGTGGGTTCCAAACCACAAGGCAATAAAGGTTCATTTTTAACTTTCATTATTTTTATCAGTTTTTGTTCTAGCGCTAATATTTCGATTATCTATCTATTGTGGTTCCTAATTACAGCTCTCACTGAGAAAACACCACGTATAATAATCAATTACAAGAAACGAGTTGTTTTTGGCGTTTAATTTTTATTTTACTTTATTCTTATTATATTATTTGCTGTATAGAAATACACATTCTGTGAAAATTTCAACTGTCTACGTAATACGGTTCATGAGATACAGCCCGCTGACAGACAGACAGAGGGTCGAACAGCGGAGGCTTAGTATTATGGTTTCGTTGGCACCCCAAAAACCATTACCTCTGATGATTAAACTTAACGTTAATGTTGTTATTACACCACATAAAATCTTAAATGAAATAATATTGAAATCAACATTTCAAAGCTTTAGAATTTATAGTGAGAATTTCAATAAAGATTTCAATTTATATCGGATTTTTTAACCGACTTCAAAAAGGAGGAGGTTATCAATTCGGATGTTGATATTTTTTTTTATGTATTTTCGGCCATAACTCCCTCATTTATAAACGGATTTCCAAAATTCTTTTTTGTTCGAAAGGGGTTTATTCCGAAATGGTCCCATATAAATTTCATTATAGATCTGATGATGAGTTCCGGAGACAGACACCGGAACTCTTTAAAAAATGACAGCAAGTCAACCGCAATTTCTGCTATCGCATAAATATGCATCGTTTGTTTGGAATTAGTGCAGGTTAGATACCAAAACTAAAAATTTAAAAATAAAAACTTTTTTACAAAAAAATAACAACTGACTTCCTTAAAAACACTACAAAGTGAAAAATAACTTTAATTTCGGAAGTCGGTGGCAAAAATCTTAAATACAAATCCTAAGACACCGACTTCCGAAATTAAAGTTATTTTTCACTTTGTAGTGTTTTTAAGGAAGTCGGTTGTTTTTTTTTTTTTTGTAAAAAAGTTTTTTAACAATCTAGTGAACCTGTACTTAGCTTAAATGAATCTTTAGACCTATATCAATCTTACAGTCAACCATTCAGCGTAATCCTGTATATTTTGATGAAATCCGTAAAGATTTATTGATGAAAAAGTGTATAGACACCGAACTGACGTCCTATTTTGTAGTTATTTCCTTTACTTCATTGCAATAAATACAATATTTATTTAAACTAATATAATAAAGATTCAATTTTTTGTAGAATATTTGTTTGTTACACTTTCATGCTAAAACGACTGAATGGATTTGTGTGAAACTGAGCACGTGAATAGACCATCTATTCACGTGCCCAATTTCATAAAAATCCACCTAAACTAACCTAGATTAGGACATAGGATACTTTCCATTCTTATATTCCGACGAGATCGAGACATATACGGGTGAAACCGCAGGGCGCTGCTATTTTTTATGTATCGTCTGTCTATTGATTTTTTTTAACGCCTTAACTACTAACCCGTTCTTTACGAAATATGATAGATACCTAGCTTTGGACATAGAAAATAACATAAGATCCTTCATCCTTTCATTTGGATTAAAAACAATTATTTACTCACAGACAAAAATCGCGAACAAAAGCAAGTTCTACATACTGAACGTTGTGTGTTTTATATAGTCACGAATCCTTTCGTCACAATTGATAAGCAGATAGACAACGGTCACTCATAATTTGCATCATTTGTCTATCAATGTACAACCCGTACGATGCGTTGGTTGCCAAACTGCCAACCATGCTAGACGATGAGTGACCGTTGTCTATCTGCTCATCTAAAATGTAAACCATCACGTTCTGATAGCTCCTTATCTCATTTGACCCAGACAGTCTAAATAGCGTGTCTGGCGTTGGTGATGGTCGAAGTTGTCTCAAACTTTGTGGCTCGCAGCAAGAGATAATAGGAAAGTCATTACTGTCTAATCGTTTTAAGAAATGCAGTTTTCTTGAAGCTAAATTCATGTTTGATTTCTTTCACCCGTTAGGTTAGTTTTGTAACCGAATGTCCCAAGCATTTGAAGTCCGGTTACTGAAAACTTGCATTGCAACTTTTGAACTAGTAAGCCACCGTTTGGCGCTTTGGTATTTGTGATATTACAAGAAAAATAAAAAATATGTTAAAAATAACACATTCTAAAATCTGTTGAAATAACGAAGTCTAAACACGAATCGCTCGTAAATATTAATAACATGAGTATTTACGAATGTCAGTTTTGAATTCGTACGAATAATGCAAACAATGAGCTCCGAAGCTAATTGTTCTGGGTGGACCATTTGTTTGTAATGACGATACTGGCATCTAACGCGGGGCGAATGTAAACCAATAATTTGTTTAAAACTGGAACTCACATCATCGATCCGACTCCTGATCAAGTTCTTGGCTTGCGCCAAATGCACTGGAGCCTCCAGTTCTGGATGTTCTGCCTTCACGTCGAGTCGAGCCAAGCAGTACTTCCCCTGGACCTTCACCACGCTGCCACTCTCCAACTGCACTCGGGCACGGCTCCCCACACACTGGTCGAAGTCACCAAGCTGGATTCCATTACCTTGCAAGATACCCGAGGGAATCTTCGCCGTAGCGTCGAGCACTGTAATGAAAAATTCCTATTTTGCTCAACTATGCAAAGCCCTTGGGAACACCTGGGGTTAAGCCAGACATGTCAAGGCCACAGCAGTGTTTACTGTAGTTTATAATCCTTTTGTGTATCGTAAATTCTAGGCCATAACTATGAAACTACGCAAAATAAACACTTCTTTTTTATGGCGACCACTAAAACTGAAAGTGTCCTTCATTTAAAAACAGTAAACCCTTGATTAATAAAATGCAATAAGTCGTTATTTTTGTTTTTTTCGCGCAACATCTATTGTGGAAATCTGTGAAACATTAGCAATATAAATATTTGTAAGGTAAAGTAATAATTTTGGTTAGCGGATATAAATTTCAAAATACGAGTGTTAAATTTCATAACTATGATTGTTAAATCGTGCTGAGAATGAAATATAAGAAATTATAGAAACTCACTGTTTAGTGCCCACAGTTTGGTGCCTCGTAATTGCCTCAACACAATCTGTCCGTGACGCCTGCATTCCGGGTTATGGATTCGAGAAAAATTTGGTGCAAAAGTAGGAAAGAATGCATAGAAGTCTTCAAATTCACTTTTGAGCAAATTTCGTCTGTGCAAAGCGTCCGTAACGTGTTTTAAATGGCTCTCAGTCGACGAAGACATTTCTGGGCCGTCATCAAACTTCTCTTTTGACGTTTTATCAGATTTTTTAACAACTTCTGATTTAGTGTCTTTTTTTAATTCGTACATATTATAAGTGTCTTTGACAGGATATTTTTTCTTATGCTCTGGAACAATTTTTTCTGTCATTTTAAGATCCTCATTACTTAAATCCTTGTCGTCCTTTTCTTGACTAGATTTAGTTTTGAAGGTGTCTTTATCATGTTCTTTCTTTACATCTTCTTTTATTGGTTTATCTTCTACGTGTTTTGACTCTTTTTCCTTATTTTCTTCTTTTTTAGGAACTGGTTTCTCAGTAGACTCTTTAACTTTATTTTTTGAGACTGTTTTTTCAGTTTTATGATCATCATCTTTAATTTTGCTTTTACTCTCCTTTATTTCTTTTGGAACTACCTTTTTAATTTCAGGTTTGGGTTTTATTTCAGGTTTTTTCTCTTCACTTTTATCCTTTGAGTCCTCTTTTAAAGTTTTCTTCGGTGGTTCAGATTTCACTTTAACTTCTTTCTTTAGTTCTAGAGGTTTTTTGTCTATTTCATCCTTTTCTTTAACTCCAATTTTAGGTT
Organism: Aporophyla lueneburgensis; assembly: GCA_932294355.1. NCBI lineage: Eukaryota > Metazoa > Arthropoda > Insecta > Lepidoptera > Noctuidae > Aporophyla > Aporophyla lueneburgensis. Next base: position 26,516,897 of record OW028743.1, read on the forward strand.
TTATTTTCTTTAGCGCAAATTTTTCTCCGTCGTCGTCGTCATCGTCATCATCATCATCGTCATCGTCATCATCGGTGTCGTCGTCGTCGTCATCATCATCGCCGCCAAATATTTTCTTGAAAAAGGGCATAGCTGGTGCTTCTTTCACTTTCTGTATATCTGGTTTAACATCGGTCTTCTTAATAGTAGTTGGTTTTGATGTGACTTCAAGCTTTTGTTTTGGTTTTTCTTTGACTTCATCTGCATCGTCAACATCATCACCATGTTTTTCATCTTTAACTTTGTGTTCTGTTGTTTTAGATTCTTGAGTTTTAGGTGTTGGTTCAAGACTTGGATCAATTTTCAAACCGAGCATACTAAATGTTTCCAAGATGCTTGACAATGTACTGCTATAGAAATCATCATCATCGTTGTCATCATCGTCGTCATCATCGTCATCGTCGTCATCATCGTCATCATCAACTTCTTTGGACTTTGATGCCGAGTCTGTAACTTCTGTGCTCTTAGCATCCTGTTTTAGCGTGTGATCACTTTTCTTTTCTAAAACTTTTATTTTCGAGTAAGTACTTGACTTATCATCGTCATCATCGTCCTCATCATCATCATCAACTATTTTTGACTTTGGTAGTGTCAGTTTGAATTCTGGCCTTTTATTTTCTTGTTTAGTTTTCAGATCCGGTTTTTTTACTTCGAATGGCTTTTTCTTAATTTGGTTATAATCTTCATAATCATCGTCATCGTCATCGTCATCGTCATCAACTTCTTTTGACTTTGGTAGCGTAACTTTAAACTCGGGCCATTTAATATCTTGCTTAGGTTTCAGATCAGATTTTTTTGCTTCAAATACCTTTGGTTTTGACAAAACTCGTGGTTTATCGTCGTCGTCGTCACTATCATTGTCATTATCACCATCGCGTTTTACAGACTTTGAGGAAGATTCCTTGACTTTAGAGCTCTTAATGTCTTGTTTCGGTTTTTGATCACTTTTCTTAATATCAACGACTTTAGGTTTTGTCAATAAACTAGGTTTAATGTCGTCATCATCATCTTCATCATCGTCATCATCTAGGTTTACAGACTTTTTGGTACTTGCCTCTAATTTCACTTTACTACCGGGAACTTCCTGTTTAAATCCTGTTTTTAATTTCAAAATTCCCTTTCCATCATCGTCGTCTTCGTCGCTTCTTATATCGAACTTATGAGTTTTTGTTTCAACCTTCTGATGTTTTTGTTGCTTGTCTCGTTCCACCTTCTTCAAATCCTCAGACACATGTTTTTCACTTTCGATTTTAACACTATGCAACTTAAGACCAACCTTCACATCACAGTCTTCACACTTTTGCTTTTTCACATCGTGCTTCACACTTTCGGCTTTGGGTAAATCGCGTACACGGAATGCGGTTATCACTGTGGCAAGGATAGGCAGGCAGATTAAAATTAGAGCTAGCGTCCATCGTTGGCGCGCCATGGCCGACGCGGTGCGCGCTCACGCCGCCATACTCTCGAACTGAAACGATCACGAACCTTGGCGTTTATTTGGAACGCACGGATTAAAACGTATCTCATTGAAACGGGTGCTCATTGATGGTTCTCGGTCGAGGTTATGGGTTAGTAAGAGTATTTTAAAATTTTGTGGGAGCGGGTACGTATATCTGTGGGGTTAGTACTAGTGAACTGGCGTTAGCTCAGCTGATGGCGCTCGTCCAAGATCAGAGTAAAAATAGTGTTGCAAAGGCAATTGTCCGGCGGTCGCGCGGAGCAGTCGATAAGATTGACTTTATTGTGATAGATCAGCATTATTGTTGCTAGGGATCGAATAAATATTCTTAAACTTAAGTACTTAGTTAATTTATAGTATTCAATTTAAGATAAATCTATACTTAATATTACAAAGCTGAAGAGTTTGTTTGTTTGTTTGATTGAACGCTCTAATCTCAGGAGCTACTGGTCCGAATTGAAAAATTCTTTTTGTGTTGGGTAGCCTATTTATTGAGGGAGGCTATAGGCTATATAACATCACGCTACAACTAAGAGGAGCGGAGCGTTAATGAAAAATGTTGCAAAAACGGGGAAAATTTATTCCTTTTGAGAGTTCCCGTTGCGTGCGCTGCATAAACGGTTAAAGTAACACAAAAATCATGTATGACGGAATTGTTCCTTTTAAAAAGTTCTAAAAAAAATCCGCGAGAGCATATATCTATCTTTTAAGGTTGACTCACTATAACTCAAAAGGAGCGAGCAGCAACGAAAAGTGGGCGAAAACTAGCAGGCCAATCGATGCGACGGGAAGTGTTAGGGGAGCAAAAATTTTACGCGGACGAAGTCGCGGGCAGAAGCTAGTAGATTATAATTGGACTAAGGACGCGTACCTGTCAAAATAATAATAAATATGCTAGCTAGTTATTTAACTGTGTGATTATTTGATTAGTTCATGTTACTGTTTTTATTAGCAAATTCATTCGTCGGTTTATAAAACATGGATAAATATATACAAAATAGTAGATAATGATATATGGTAATTGAGAACATTAGGGTCGTGGGGCTTTTGGGACCGGGACCGTGGTCCAAGATTCCACCTATTAATATAATAAATATTTTTAGTAGTAGTTTGGGACCACAAGTAAAATAAACAAAGTTATGTCTTGGAAAAGTACGGTCAGCCAAAAAATTTGAAGTTACAGATAAAATTATTTTTACAAAACGATATACCCTTCGATGTAGCCTTCTATAAGAAATTAAACCTAAAACAGAATACAAAATACTATCTATACTAATATTACAAAGCTGGAGAGTTTGTTTGTTTGATTGAACGCGCTGATCTCAGGAACTACTGGTCCGAATTGAAAAATTATTTTTGTGATGGGTAGCTTATTTATCGAGGAAGGCTATATAAAATCACGCTATAACCAAGAGGAGCTGAGCAGTAATAAAAAATGTTGCAAAAACGGGTAAAATCGCACGAGTAGGCGATTCGACGCGACGGGAAGGGTCGGGGAGCTAGAAATTTAACGCGGACGAAGACGCGGGCAGAAGCTAGTTTAAAATAAAGTAATCTTGAGTGTTTAAATCACCTATCACCCACGAAAACGTAACAATAAACTTTTAAAAACTTCACTATCATAATTAGATACGCCAGCAGCGGTCATAATAATTACAATTATTTAATGTCATTACTATTTTTGTAAATTAAACATAATCAACCTGACCCAGCGAACTGTGTACTGCCTTAGAGTCAATAAATGATGTGTTAACTTATTAGGCTCCTACCAAGTTATGACAACCTGGTACTTCGAAGGCATAAAGCGTTTTCTAGATAATACATACCCACCCTTGTTAGGTGAGCTCCTACCGAGTTAGGAACACCTACTACTTCGAAGGTATATTGCGATTTCTAGCTGACATTCCTATGTTGGAAAACCTCCTACTAAGTTATGACAACCTGGTACTTCAAAGGCATAAACGCGTTTTGTAGCTAACACACAAAATTTATGAGAAAATGTTTTTTTTTTGTTTTCTCGTAATCCTTTTTTGTTCACTGTACTTGTACTTTTTTTTTTTTTTTTTTCAGGATGGGAAATCATCAAATGACTTCTCCCGCTCTGGGCGGAGCGGGGGGGCGTGTCAGACTTTTACTGACAGGGTCACGGTATCTCTTTCGAACTATCACGCGACCCCGGCAGGCATCGGTCCTAGTAGACCCTTACACTGCTGCTGACATCGCTTTGAGGCGCGCGTGGAACACTACGCGCCGTCGACCCGAGCTTGGTCCTTACCGGGCGGCGAGCTACCCATTGCTCGCCACCCGCAAGCTCGTGCCTACGGTGGTCGGGAGTCCGCTATTGACTCCCGACGCCCGGGGCGTCTCCTCCTGCGGCGGCTAGGGACGTGAGGGCGCAGAGACTGCCACTCCCTCACGCGCCCCGCCTCCTCCTTTGCGAGCATTACTGCTTCGCAGAAGGAGGTGACGGCTTCCCATTCCCTCTCGCTTCGTACCATGGCTCGCACCAGGGCCGGACGCGAGAGGTCGCCGCCGCCTATCGCCTCCACGAGGACACGGCGTTGCTCCGCCCAGGCAGGGCACACCTCCACCGTATGCTCTACCGTGTCCTCCAGACGATCCTCGCAATGGAAACACCCGGACGTATCCTCGCGCTTTATCCTGAACAGGAACCCACCGAAGCACCCATGCCCGGTGAGAACCTGCGTCAGGCGGAAGGTGAGGACGCCGTGACGCCTCTCTATCCACTCCTCAAAGAGGGGACTTACCGCCGCAATTGTGGCGTGCCCAACTGTACTTGAACTTCAATTTTCTTGTGGTCCCAAAATACTACTGCAAAATAATTATTGAATTTTAGGTGGAATCCGGGACCGCGGTCACGGTCCCGAAAGCCCCACGACCCGAACATTATGACCAATTAAAATGAACCCATAATTTAAATTAAAACCCTTTTAACAACAAACACACTTCCAAATTGAAAACAACATACAATAGTTGTATTACATACAGTGCCCTTAAGTTTTGTTGACAGATTCACACAATAATATGCTAATTTGAATGAAAACACATCAATTCAATCATAAATTCAAATAACTACGTTGTTTTAACTGTTCCAAGCGTCTATAAACTTGTTTTTGGAGTTAAAGCATCGTTTCAAAGTTATAATTATATTGTCTAGGACCTGCCTTTGTACACATATTGCTTATGTTTACAAACAGTTTATCATTCTAATTCTGATACTATGTTATATTGTGTTATCATATCATCCCGTTCGTCTCCACGTAAACATACATATAACTAAGCGCCTACATATTTTTTGTGGGGAGTCAGTAGTCACGCTACGTTGCTTTGCATTTTTGGTTAGGCGTTGTTTGTTTTACATTTGTTTGTTTTGTTTAACTTTATTTATTTTCTGACAATTACACGTAGAGTACTTAGTCACAAGGTCAAATGAGTGCTATGACAAGCAACTCACTTATAACAATGTATGTTAACAACTGAATTTGTTTCAAGATAGGCAAACGTTTGAGTTATAGGTCTACTAGCTTTTGCCCGCGACTTCGTCCGCGTCAAATATTTGCTCCCCTGACCATTCCCATCGCATCACAGACTGCCAGTTTTCATCCATTTTTTTGTTGCTGCTCCGCTCCCTTTGTTCGGAGCGTGATGTTATATAGCCTACCTGAATAAATAGGCTACCCAACTCAAAAATATTTTTTCAATTCGAACCAGTAGTTCCTGAGGTTAGCGCGTTCCACCCCCCATTTTAGGGAAGTGGGGGGTTAGAAAGAGACAAAAAGTAGCCTATGTCACTCTCCATCCCTTCAACTATCTCCACTTAAAAAGTCACGTCAATTCGTCGCTCCATTTTGCCGTGAAAGACGGACAAACAGACATACACACTTTCTCATCCACACTTCCACATCCACACTTAATATATATATATATTATATATATATATATAAATATATATATATATATATATATATAGTATATAGTATGGATAAGGCCCAAGTGAAAGAGAGCGAACCAATTGCACGTAACCACATAAGTAGAAATGATGTAAATGTTAATCATCATCATCATCATCATCATCATCATCATCATCAACTTTTCCCAACAATGTTAGAGTCAGCAACCAGTCTTACCAGATGCAGCTGAATACTAATATTTATTATCATATTCGTGAACTAAGTGCTAACAACTACATATTTTCCATACCTAAATGTTATAGAAATTATCTACATGTTTCAACCTTAGTTATTAGTGTTTAATTAATTAAATTATAACATACTAGCTTTTGCCAGCGGCTTCGCCCACGTGGAGGTTGGAAATTATCCCGCGGGAACATACTACCAGGATAAAAAGTAGCCTATGTCCTTTCGCAGGCTCTAAACTATCTGTGTACCAAATTTCAATTAAATCGGTTCAGTAGTTTTAGCAGGAAAGCGAGACAGACAGACAGACAGACAGACAGACAGACAGACAGACAGACAGACAGACAGACAGACAGACAGACAGACAGACAGACGGACAGGCAGAGTTACTTTTGCATTTATAATATTAGTGTGGATTAAATTAGCAAACTATGATTATCAACCTTAGTTATTAGTGTTTAATTAAATTATAACATACTAGCTTTTGCCAGCGGCTTCGCCCACGTGGAGGTTGGAAATTATCCCGCGGGAACATACTACCAGGATAAAAAGTAGCCTATGTCCTTTCGCAGGCTCTAAACTATCTGTGTACCAAATTTCAATTAAATCGGTTCAGTAGTTTTAGCAGGAAAGCGAGACAGACAGACAGACAGACAGACAGACAGACAGACAGACAGACAGACAGACAGACAGACAGACAGACAGACAGACGGACAGGCAGAGTTACTTTTGCATTTATAATATTAGTGTGGATTAAATTAGCAAACTATGTCACTTTTTATAAAACTTAAGTTAAATATTGTTAAGACATGTATATATTGTTGAACTTATATTAATTGTAAGCACTCATGCCGCCTGCGATACAGGTTTATCCTAGTACAGGCATCATACATTTGTATTACCTTTATTTTATTCTAAGACTAGCTTCTGCCCGCGACTTCGTCCGCGTCAAATTTTTGCTCCCGTGACCCTACCCGTCGCATCGTATTGCCTGCCAGTTTTCGTAATTTTTTCGTTGCTGCTCCGCTCCTTTTGATCGTAGCGTGATGTTATATAACCTTTAGCCTTCCTCAATAAAAAGGCTACCTAACCCAAAAAGAATTTTTCAATTCGGACCAGTAGTTTCGGAGCCTATTCAATACAAACAAACAATCAAATCTTTTCTCTTTATAGTCGAACGGGATAAAAAATAGTAACCTATGTCCGTCTCCTGGTTCCAAGCTACCTCTCCACCAATTTTCAGCCAAATCGGTTCAGCCGTTCTTGAGTTATAAATAGTGTAACTAATACAGCTTTCTTTTATATTATATATAGATTTATGCTGTTATTTACCAACTTTTACTTTTGAATAAATTATTATTATTTATTCTGTTTTTAAGTGTAGATGCAATACAAAAACATATTGCCCAGCGCAGGGTTCAAACCCACGCTAAGCATTCGCGCTTACGATTACTATCACTAGACTAACGAGGCAGGCTAACCATAGTATCAAGACTCATTAGGTATAGACGCCAGCACATCGAGATACTACAATCTGTCAAATTTCTTTAATAGATTTTCAACTTTACCGCTAAAGCATTAGGTTCAAGGTTGATTTGGAGAATTTGACAGTTTCGGGTACCTTGATGGGGATGATAGGCGTCTGTACATAATTTAGGATGCTGATCTATGAATGTAAACAAGCAAAAGTAGTATACAAGGATCGTAGTAGGTGTCATTCTGTAGTTTCTACTAAACCCCATGGGACTAAGGCGTGAGTTTATGTACGGTCACCAAAAGAGATATGTACCCAGAGTCGTCGGATATAGTTGAAGTTTCATCATCAGCAGCTTATAACATTCCCACTGCTGGGACACAGGCCTCCTCACAGTGAGAAGGAGCGGGCCATAATCCACCACGCGGGCCCAGTGCGGGTTGGTAAATGTCACATGTCTTCGAATTTTTAGTTCTAAGATAGTTGCCTCACGATGTTTTCCTTCACCGTTTTGAGAGCAGTGGTGATAAAATAATTCATACAAAGTAAAGCGCACTGATTGGGTTCGAACTCACGACCTATTAATAAATTACTCGTAAGTCGCGGTCGTTACCACTGGCCCACCACTGCTCCCAGTTGAAGTTTATTAAATAACAAACCGATGAATATTTTCAAATAAAATTAAATTAATTGAATAGAAAACAAACAGTTCATTAATCCAATTTAATTTAATTCGAAAATATTCACTGGTTTCTTACTAAACTTCAAGTATATCTGACGACCCTGGTTCCTTTTTTTGATTACTGTACGTTTAAAACCAAAACACAAAGCTCTACGGGTCACACATTCACCACAAAGACAGCGTGATATGCTGGTCACAACTTCACAAGGGCAACTTGATACACAAACTACTTTTATCAAAAAAATATTTAAACTTTCGCTGTAATGTCCTGAAGGCTGTGATTACCCAACACCAAACTTTGAGACAATGTTGTAATCAGCATCATGAGAGAGATACTTGTAGATCATAATTTTATGAGGGTTCCGTTGCCAAATGGCAAAAAACGGAACCCTTATAGATTCGTCATGTCTGTCTGTCTGTCTGTCTGTCTGTCTGTCTGTCTGTCTGTCCGTCCGTATGTCACAGCCATTTTATTCCGAAACTATAAGAACTATGCTGTTGAAACTTGGTAAGTAGGTGTATTCTGTGAACCGCATTAAGATTTTCACACTAAAATAGAAAAAAAAACAATAAATTTTGGGGTTCCCCATACATAGAACTGAAACTCAAAAATGTTTTTTTTTCATCAAACCCATACGTGTGGAGTATCTATGAATAGGTCTTCAAAAATGGTAATGAGGTTTCTAATATCATTTTTTTCTAAACTGAATAGTTTGCGCGAGAGACACTTCCAAAGTGGTAAAATGTGTCCCCCCCCCCCCCGTAACTTCTAAAATAAGAGAATAACAAAACTAAAAAAAATATATGATGTACATTATTATGTAAACTACCAACGAAAATTGGTTTGAACGAGATCGAGTGAGTAGTTTTTTTTTTAAAACGTCATAAATCGTAAACCGCAATTTACCTTACATTCAATCAACTGAAATATAAAAATTAAAAAATATATATATTTTTAAACCGAAAATACCTACAGGTTTGTACGGAACCCTCGGTGCGCGAGTCCGACTCGCACTTGGCCGGTTTTTTTTTATTATCTTCAGCAGTCTGTGAAAAGTAATCCTGTGTCCTGTTTATCTGTCGAACTTGTTTATTTCATCACAATCAGCCTATAATGTTCCCACTGCTGGGACCCTGATGCAGACCTCCTTTCTGTGCTGTGAGAGGGAGTGGGACATTATCCACAAGTTGGTGTATGTCACATTCACATGTCTTCGAATTTTGGTTCCATGATATGCTGGTTTCCTCACGATGTTTTCCTTCACCGTTTGGACGCAGCGGTGATGAGATTAAATATAATAAGTGAAGCGTCTGCCAGAATTCGAACCCACGACATACAACTCGTAAGTCGGGGCTGATACCACTGGGTCACCACTGGACTTATTTATTTGTTTAATAGGAACGGTGTACGCTGCCAGGCTAGGCCTCCCAATACGATCTCAAGTGCGCAGTGGAAGAGTTATAATCGTGGGGCTCTAGAGACAAGAAGTGGCGAGCGAACTAGTCCGCCGTGCGCGGAGCCAAACTACAATCAAATCAAACACTTACCTGTTGGTTGAAGGACACTGCTCTGGTGCCAACCTGGAGATATGTATGTAAGTGAGTGTATCTGTATTGTGTTGTGACGTTACGAGTATTCTTCAGGTTAGATTCCGCTTCAACCCGGCTGGAGACAATCACAGCATGCGGTCTTCAAATCACTCATTCACAACAGCGTCACACTTTGCTTAACCTTCAAACTATTTATCCAAAATATGTCCAAAACCCGTGTTATTACACCAAGATAGGGGTTATTAACTCAAACAACTGGGTCATGGTCCATTGTCCACCAAAACGACCGGTTAAGAGATTGATTTCAACAAAAGCCGCGAGACCCAAACGGCGGCGTGCTTCCTCGTTAAGCACCAAATTCAAGTTCTTCAAAAGGGGTTATTACACAAACAAACTCAGGATCATGACAAATTGTCCACAAACGGATCCATTTACAAGGATTAATTTCAACAAACGCGTCGCGGAACTCAACACGGCGACGGGGCTATTTTAGCGGCAAATCGACAGAGCTGTCAAGTGTCAACGTCAAATTGTCAAGTGAGATGTCACTCTGTTACTCGTTTAGAAACATAGGCGCATAGAGTAAACAAATCGTTCGGTACTAAACATCTACTCCCCCCGGACGGGCCTTCCCGTCCGCTAATCACTTGGCAATCCCGACAAGGTTGCGTTTTATCAGTCCACCTGACGCGCTGCTGGAGGATGTGCAAATACTCCAAGCTCCAACGCTTCCAAAAACTCTGAGCGAGCTGCTGCACCAACTGAAACCGCGATAGCCAATTTTGGCTCACATCGACAAAAGGGTGCTCCGGCAGGGCGGCAAGTGGCTGTCAAATCAAAAAATGGCCCGGGGTCAGGGCCTCCAAGACGTTCGGGTCCGAAGACAGCGGGCACAATGGACGCGAGTTCAACACAGCTTCAATGCGGCAAAATACCGTAGCTAACTCCTTAAAGGTGGGAACGGTGTCTCCCAACAATCTGCGCCAGAGTCCCTAACCGCCTTCACCGCGGCCTCAAAATACCCCCCCAATGGGGGCAGGCTGGCGGGTCAAACAATAACAAACAACAAACAACCAAACAACAATAACAACCACAATTTAATGGCCCTCCATAGGCAACAAAAGGGGGTGACGGACCCCATAAGGAAGGCTAGAGTGACTCAACCGTCAACAACCAAACAACAAAAGACCCGTATCGTCCAAAAGGGGTTCAACTTACCAACGGCTCCCGACAATGTCCAAAACTCTCGCTGCAGAATGGCCAACAGCGCATTGCAACCGGCATGCGAGTTCTTAATGTGACGATCAGTCACCAACAATTCAACAACAGAAAAACAATTCAACAATTTGTCGAGGGAGCCAAATCGACTCAACAAACTCAGGGTCCTTTGTTCCAACAGCGAGCACCTTGAGCCCGGGCGAAGGACCCGACATCAAGACTGGCGATCGAGGCCAATCATCCTCGGGATGAGTCAGCCAGTCTGGTCCCCACCATAGGGGGTAAGCAAACAAGCGTGGTGCCATGCACCCACGTAAGACCACGGCGCCTGGGTTCAAATCTCCAGGCACGTGCCTCCAAATCAAAGGCGTATCAAAATTTTGAATCTGGGACACTCGGTACGCAACAAAGACCTCCAAAGAGTGGACGGACGTCTGCAACCAACACAAAGCAATTTGACTGTCCGTCCAGGCGTAAGAAAACCGAATGTCCACAGTTCCACCCAAAGTGTGAGCAACGTGGTTCAATAAACGCACAAGACGCGCCGCCCCTGACAATTCAACTTAGGGATGGTCAGTGCCGTCCGGAGGGGGGCCACCTTGCTCTTGACCAAGACCAGTGACAAATTCACCTGGCCTGTTGCGCAGACGGTGCGCAGACAAACAACAGCTGCATATCCGTGCGAAGACGCATCACAAACAATGGTAGCAGTGTAGCTCCCAGGGGGGAGGATAGCGCGGGGTAACACGACCTCGTTGACTGAAGGGAGTGCGGATACAAATTGGAGCCAATCTTCCAACCGGGTGTCCCGAATTGGCTCGTCCCAGCCAAGTCCCGCAGTCCAAAGGCGCTCAAGAAAACAATTTTGCCCAAAACAATACAAACAAACAACAAAACAATAGACAAAAGGCAACCCTGGGCTCCCATGTCCAAAATGGCACGGACCACAACAGAGTCCCCCGTGGGCCCCCCGACCTGACCGATGCCGTTGGCAACAAAACCGTGTCGATCTGAGGGGTACCTTAGCGGGGCAGGCGCCAATGTCCTAACAATGCCTGGGCGGCGACCGATCGCCGCACCCAGGCCCAAGTCTTTCCCGACGAGGATGAAATTCAAATTCCTCGTACGCGCGGTGTCCCGAGCCACGCGCCATCGCTGGATGGGCATATCCCACCGGAGGCCTGAATGGCGGGGGGCGTGACTCCAACCGGGGACGTTCCGCCAAAGGAGGGGAGGGAAGGCGGTGCTGGTCTGGCCAGCGGTGCCTAGCAACAATTGCGTAATCGCCTTTACGCGGGGAGACCAAATGGCGGTCGCGCGGCTCCCGATCAACTTGCGCGGGGGGTGGAGTGCGGCGCTCAAAATTGCGGGCCTCTCCCCGGTTCTGAACTGGCGAGGCAGAAGCCCGGTGACCAACTCCATGATACCCCCCCGTACGCGAACCTTCATCAGAGGCTGGTCTGCCAGCGTGGTTCGCGTTAGCGCACAATATGTCCAAATGGGACCCCCCACAAATTCTACAAGGGCGGGGGTTGGGGCAGTCCCGATGGAAGTGAGCCCCCAAACAAGAGAAGCACAGGCGGCGTGCATTGGCAATTCGGCGGCGGGCACTCACGTGCAACTTCAAAAAGGCCGCGCAAGTTGCCATGCCATGCCCCGTGTCCCTACAAAACTCACAACCAGGACGACTCTGGGTGCCAGCAAAACGAGCGGCGGGGCGACCATCAACAGGCCCGCGAGCCCTAATCCGTCCCTGGTCTCGTGGCCGGGAAGACGGCTGGCATGACTCAGTGGCAACGCCAGAGTTGTCCACAAACCGACACTCATCCTCCAAAAATTGGACGAGGTCATCAAATGGGGGGAGATGTGTGACACTATCCCCACCATACTTTTGCTCGAAACGAGCCCTCAAATCGGCAGGAAGCCGTTGCAGCACAACGTGCACCAAAAGGTAAGACCATTGGTCCACCGGCAAGTCCAATTGCTTTAAAGCGTTGGTCGCTGCCACCAACGGGTTCAACAGGTCAGTACGCAATGCTGACAAACTAGTAATGACCGGTAACCCCAAAATCAATGCAATATGAACGTCAGCCAAACAACGTTTATTTTGGTACCGCCGGGTGAGTAGCTCCACAGCGGTAGGGTAGGCTGAGTCAGTCAACGACAGATGCTGTACCAAGGCTCGGGCCTCACCTTCCAGGACAGACAACAAATAGGCCAACTTTTGGGCGGGTCTGAGGTCCGAGCGTGCATCAACCAAACTTTCAAACAGGTTTTGGAAACTTAACCAGTGGTCCAGACGACCGTCAAAATGTGGCAGTTCCAAATTAGGCAGTCTACTCAATAGTCCGGGACCTGAAACAACCGAGGTCTCCGGTTTGACCTGGACAGGTGTCCGGCTCCCCAATATTTCCCGAGCACGTTGACCAATGACATCTCCCAGGTCCAAGATCTGGTCGTAGTCAGCAAGGACCTTGTCACGTGCTGCCTGATCCAGCACTTCCAAATCCACTTCACAAATGTACTGGTTGTAGCGGGTGAGCAGAGCATCAACGTTGCCGAGTCTCAAGTTCAACTGCTCGAACCGAGCAAGAGTGATCCCCTCAAGATCCTGGCGCTCAGCGGTCGCTGCAGCTGAAGCGAACCACCGCAGCTGTGTGGTCAATCCACTGATTGCCTCTCTCACCGCTTTGTATGCCATTGCACAAACAATACAATTCAATATACCAAACAAAATAATTAAGTAACAAAGTTCAAACAATAAATAACTGGTTCTAATTTAATTAACAAAAATAAAGTTTTATTTTAATTCAAACCAATGTCAACGTTCAAAACTGTCAATATGATATTCAATTCAAATATTCAAATTCTATCCAATTCCAAAAGTTAAGTTCACAAACCACTTTGTTAATGGTACAACAATAATGAACCTTTATTCCAACTTAAAACAATGGTAATACTCAAAAATGCCAATAATTTTTCAAATATTAATTTTCACAAATAACCATATCAATGGTACAAACTCAATATTTTAATGTCTTCCTGACATTCAATACAACACAGATCAGACACAAAAAGGGGCTACAACAAGGGGCTGCACCACAGCCCAATCCAATCAAAAATTATTTCAAATAAACTAGCAATCATAGTTAACAAACATTTACAGCGCATTACTACTTCCCTTATAGAGACTGCCAAGTAATTAGCTCACTGTAAATTACCAATTTGTTGGTTATGTCTTATAACCACGCTCTGCTACCAAAATGTACGCTGCCAGGCTAGGCCTCCCAATACGATCTCAAGTGCGCAGTGGAAGAGTTATAATCGTGGGGCTCTAGAGACAAGAAGTGGCGAGCGAACTAGTCCGCCGTGCGCGGAGCCAAACTACAATCAAATCAAACACTTACCTGTTGGTTGAAGGACACTGCTCTGGTGCCAACCTGGAGATATGTATGTAAGTGAGTGTATCTGTATTGTGTTGTGACGTTACGAGTATTCTTCAGGTTAGATTCCGCTTCAACCCGGCTGGAGACAATCACAGCATGCGGTCTTCAAATCACTCATTCACAACAGCGTCACACTTTGCTTAACCTTCAAACTATTTATCCAAAATATGTCCAAAACCCGTGTTATTACACCAAGATAGGGGTTATTAACTCAAACAACTGGGTCATGGTCCATTGTCCACCAAAACGACCGGTTAAGAGATTGATTTCAACAAAAGCCGCGAGACCCAAACGGCGGCGTGCTTCCTCGTTAAGCACCAAATTCAAGTTCTTCAAAAGGGGTTATTACACAAACAAACTCAGGATCATGACAAATTGTCCACAAACGGATCCATTTACAAGGATTAATTTCAACAAACGCGTCGCGGAACTCAACACGGCGACGGGGCTATTTTAGCGGCAAATCGACAGAGCTGTCAAGTGTCAACGTCAAATTGTCAAGTGAGATGTCACTCTGTTACTCGTTTAGAAACATAGGCGCATAGAGTAAACAAATCGTTCGGTACTAAACAAACGGTTTAACGCCAATGTAAGGCCAAGGTTACAATTGTTCATACTGGGTTTCGAGTTTCCCTTTTTTACGAGGATCGAATTAGAGACCAGATAAACCAAGGTGTATATCCTCATGAACCTAATTCTCTAATAAGTCATGTGCCTATTTTCGTCGTTTTTAGTTGTCACAAGCAGACATAACTATCCGGACACGTACGTCACTCACGTAAACATTAGGATTTGTGTTGCTACGCCGGAGCATTTCTCGGCTTCTTATTAGTCGATTTGCACAAACTAGCTTGACAGGGGCGAATCGGCACTTCTAAATAATTAATACTTATATTATTTTCTAAGACGTATCGCATGAAGTTAATTTATTTATGGGTGATTCGACATATTTAGACTTCTACAGTTATCCATTGCACACGCGTCCATTGTTCACACGTTTTAAATTTAATGCAATATTTCGAAAACAAATTTACTTCGTACGGATTGCCCAAAGATTTATTTCTTTCAAGTGTCGATTCGCTCGTTTCGGGCTAGTGTGTGTGTCTATCGACAAATAAGCGCATTTCTCACACAAACATTGCAAAAACTCCATACTAAAAATCTAGTTATTCAAATTCAACATACAACATTTTATTTCAGACCAGGGATCCATAGTGTTAGTAAGAACTTAGTCAATGTTAGTAAACACAAATTTAATGAAATAAAATTAAAATAATAACACATTAATTAATAACACATTAATTTTATTTGGTTCCACGTGTTACCGGACGTAGAGAATAGCATCACCCCGTTTCTACTCGTACGTGTCGTAAAAGGTGACTAAGGAACTTACTTGAGAATTGACCGCAGGTGTTTTCTTTGCATTTTACCACCATCGATCGCTAACAAATCTCAAATCTCAAATGTTTATTGCATTCCATAATGTATACAGGTGGTGGGTATTAATATATGTAGAAACAATTATGGACCCCGTAGGGCACAGCAACATTTTAAATTCTAATTAGAATAGAGGAAGAGCGCTTTAATTATTTTTCTATAAATTCTTAATATTGGTCTGTATTTTTAACAATAATATATTAAATTGTGTATTATAATAGGTAGTTGATTACGTATTTATTTGCATATTTCATATTGTAATTCGTATATTTAGTTTCTATGTTATAATTAGAATTTTATTTTAATAATGTTATTATTAATTAATTATTAAATATATTATTACTATTAATTTATTTATTATTGACATTACCGTGCTACATTATATAATACCAAATTTTAATCATGTTATTATTATTTCATTATAATATTATTACGATTAATTTATTTATTAATTATTTACATTATTGTGCTATATTATATAAACCTAATTATTATATGTCATGTATGTGTGTCTATTTATTATTATTGAAAATATCAGATAGGTATCCGTCTATTGTGTAATAGCATTTATTTATTAAGAATTTTTTTAACCTGCCTGCCAAGCGTGGCGATTATGGTAAACGCCGCCTTTCGGAGAGGCCTATGTTCAGCAGTGGACGTCGTATATTTGAAATGGTGATGGTAAAATTGTATCAAATAATACAACCATTTTAGTAAACAAGTCCACCAGATCGACTACGATTGATTTATTACATTTCGCAAGCCAACCCTGACTGCTGTAGCGATATCATTAGCCAAACACATGAGTAATCAATCTGTCACATTGTATTGTAATGAGGAGTGCTCACTGCATTGAATACCAAGCGTGTTGTGAACTAGACCTAATGATCTTATCGTAACTTACCCTTGTGCCTATTATTTAGTTGGGGTTTGATTTGACCCCTAGTTTTTGTGCGGTGAAATAATTTTCAGGGATATGTAAAGACAGGCGCACGGGCCGATCTTATCAGGTTAAGCTACGCTTGCCGCGGTCGCTCCGTGGATGGGTGACCATCTTTACGTAAGACCTCCGTGCCTCGGAAAGCACGCTAAGCCGTTGGTCCTGGCTGTCGTTCGTGAACCTTTGACAGTCGTTACGGGTCGTCTGAAGCCCAAAAATCGAATAAATAGTTTTACCAAGGTGTATCTTAGTGTGTAGTAACTGAATTGCGGAGGTCAGATAAGTAGTCGCTCCCTGTAAAATTCAGCTGCATCCATCATCATCATCATCATTTCAGCCGTAATACGTCCACTGCTGTACATGACCTCCCCCAATTTGGGAGGCTTTGCCATAATCGCCACGCTTGGCAGGCGGATTGGCGATCGCGATCGCTGCTGCCCATTCTCTAGTAAGTCCCGTAGTCGCGTCTTACGACACCCACGGGAAGAAATGGGAAATGCTAGCTGCATCCATGGTTTGACTGAAAGTCGACCTCAACATGGTTGGGAAAAGGCTATGCAGATAATGATGATGTATTTTAATTTCAAGGTAATTATTATGAAATTATCTAAGAATTGATAAGAGATTTACTATAATATAATATATCTATATATATAAAAAAAAAATGAATCCCTATTTCCCTTGGTCACGCCATCACGTGTGAACGGCTGGACCGATTTCACTTTTTTTTTT
The DNA here is from genome assembly GCA_932294355.1 of Aporophyla lueneburgensis. Taxonomy (NCBI): domain Eukaryota; kingdom Metazoa; phylum Arthropoda; class Insecta; order Lepidoptera; family Noctuidae; genus Aporophyla; species Aporophyla lueneburgensis. Next base: position 26,534,032 of record OW028743.1, read on the forward strand.
TTTTTGTTTTATTGTATTTGTTAATGTCAGGAGAAGGTTCTTATGAAAGAAAAAACATAAAAATTGCGCGGAAAATTAGAAAATTTAAGAATACTTGGACAAATATTTTGAATTTGATCAAATTCTTGAAGAAGGCTATAAGCTAATAAACATCACGCTAGGGCCGTTAGGAAAATATAAAGTAAGAAGAACGCTAAGCTAAGAGATAGCGCGGGAAGACAATGGGATGCGATTAGGTGGGTCGGGGGAACAAGAAATTTCACGCAGACGAAGTCGCGGGCAGTAGCTAGTTTAATATAAAGGTATTATTTCATGTAAGTTAGTAAAATACTTGGAACCATTTATATTTAAAACCTTTTATGAAAGTTTTAAACAGGTATAAATGGTTCCACATATTTTGCTTACTTCCACTGAACTATATTTTATGCAAAATCAAAAAAAATATCCAAAATGTGAATAACTAAGATGTGTTCTTTTCGATCCTGGGGCTTTGAAAAGTCATATTAACAAATCAATTAAGTATTAGTTATTAGTGCTGATCGGTTATGGGCCTACTGATACAGACAACAAAGCATTTTGTATGTTTATTAAGGCATTGTTTTACTAGCAGTCGTTGCTTAAAGGGACACCTCGATGGTTGAAGCTATGAGCTAGTTTAATGTACTCAGTGTCCTATTTATAAAGTGTCCATTACCTACTGTGCAGTCAATCTTCTTGGCGTATACTAAGAAATGTCTTAAAGTCTTTAATTGCTTGGATATTACCAATCTTACACGAACATACTGAGTGTCTGAGCCATCGAAGCACAACCTGGTACCATGGTTTCAGTAACTCATTCAACCCCCTAGCGATAAAATTATTCTTCAGTAATTAAAAAGTCGGACTCGCCCACAACGGGTTCAAAAATTTGGACCTCCGTTATTTGCATAAACCCTATTTTTTAAATCATTTAATTACAAATGTATAGTTTACAGATTTTTTTCCTATACTTGTAGTGTAACCCGGTATTACTAGGTAAATTTCGTAGTTCTAGGTCAACGGAAAACAGCTTATTAATTTTGATTCCCTTGAAAGTGTCGAAATATACGTTTTTTGCAGCACCAACGGCCGTATCTTTTTTTACGGTAACTTACAAGTTTGATTTTTTCACAGCTTCAAGACTTGAGTACCTATATAGTTTTAATTTCAACTCCATGCCTCCACGCGTTCTCGAGATATAGGGTCTTGGCAGACGGACAGACGGACGGACGGACAACAAAGTCCCCCACTTTGTTGTCCGTCCGTATTTCATTTTGAGGTACGGAACCCTAAAAAAGGGCCATGGAGAGAGCCATGCTTGGTATATGTGACATCTACCAACCCTCACGGGGCCCGCGTAGTGAATTACGGTCCACTCCCTCTCACCGAGAGGACACTTGTGTTCCAGCGAGGGAAAATTATAGACTATACTCAGCATGCGCTAACTAAGCAATGTCATTAACCCTCTCTAAGACTTACAACTAAATGGAAATGATTTTATTTCTGCAATTAAGATTGTACTTAGCACTTTTACACGTCAATTATATTTTAAAACCTAGATCAATTCGACGTTTCCTATCTAACTTCTCGGTGAAGAAAGGCAAAAACAAACTAAGAGGTCACAGCCTCTTTTAAAATCCAGACATAATCTTAGTCAGATCATACGAAGACCAATATGGTTTGGTGTCTGAAATGTTCTTTTCGCAAAAGAACCATACTGATTGAGTGGACAAAAAACATAAACACTTCTGACCTATAGAAAACCCTAATCTTACGTGGCCATGGCTTAGACTCCCATCTTTACCATGACCAAACAAGGCTTGCAAACGTGCTAGCTGTCACCTGCCCGTCATAGTTCGCAAAGAAACCTTGAAGGTATACTACAAAAGAACCGGGGAACATACTAATCAATCGTGCAAATTGTGAACTGATTAGGACATTGAACCTTAGGTATGCGCCTGATGTTTACATTGACGAATAAGCACAAGGTCTAACATTGAACTGGATATATTGGTTGGATTATTTGTAGACTGGTCATGTCTATGCTGGGATTAAAAACCGAAATAACAGGTTATTATTATTTTTTTCAATATTAATTATTACAAAGAGAACAAAATGATTTATCAATTTTTAAACTAGTTTACCTCTATGTATTGTACCAGGAATGTAGAGCCACAATGGTTTTTGAAATTGTAAAATAATCATATTTTTTGTCCCAACTCAACTGACCTACATTCTATGCAAATAAAAAAAATATGAAAAAAAATATATTATCTACTAGCTTTTGCCAGCGGCTTCGCCCGCGTGGAGGTCGGAAATTATCCCGCGGGAACATATTACCGGGATCAAAAGTAGCCTATGTCCTTTCTCAGGCTCTAAACTATCTGTGTACCAAATTTCATTTAAATTGGTTCAGAAGTTTTAGCAGGAAAGCGAGACAGACAGACAGACAGACCGACATACAGAGTTACTTTTGCATTTATAATATTAGTGTGGATGTGGATGTGGATAGGCTACTCTCAAGAGGTTAATTAATTTGTGTGACGATTTGGCCACTTATAAATTAACTTCGGGTTTTGTATAAGTGTTTTTCATTACATTAGCTTATATACGAATTCAGCTGCACATCCCGATGACATCTGTCATTGAAGGTCATTTATTCAAACCTATCACATGGAATCTGATTTAACAAGTTTCCCAGACGGATCGAGTACCGCAGATATTTTTTTTTTTTTTTGTTCTAAACACCACTGCTTAGGACAAGCTTCAGGCTGAACTCTGACTCATTCTTCATCATCATCATCATCATCAGCCCATAGCAGTTTACTGATGGACAGGGGCTCTTCTAATAGCAGGTCAATCAGCTTGATTCTCAGCTACTGTAGCTCTGTAGTGTAGGTCGCCCCACCTAGCCGTTTGACGATTCGCAGTACCCACTCAAGAACACGCCTACCCCATCAGTCGTCGATCCTACGGTTAGTACAACCGGCCCATTGCCACTTCAGCTTGTTTATTCTGTGAGCTATGTCTACACCAGTGGTTCTCTGCCGGATCACCTCATTCCGGATTTTATCCCTCTGAGAGACTCTATCTATATCTATTTCTCATTCTGAAAACTCCTTAATTGTCTTTTACGTTATCCACGACATGTTGTATTACAGCAAGTTAAAAGTATGGATAGGGCGAATATTCGTTTTATGATCGATATTCGGCATATTTGGCAGGTTTACTGAAAATTCGTATCAGGCCGATTATCTTCTTTATCTTCACATAGTATAAAATGAAGCCGCTTCCGCTATCTGTATGCTTAGATCTTTTAAGCTACTCTGAGATCTTTTAAGATTTTAATGCAGTTTTCAGCAATAGATAGAGTGATTCAAGATGAAGGTTTGTATGTATAATATGTGGGCGAAGCCGCTGGCAAAAGCTACCTCAGCAATAATTCCGAACAATCGAAATAGCATAATTATAATTGATTTATTTATTTATGAATGAATGTTTCCTGAAACAAGAGCAAGATGCATAACTAACTAGACTAGGTGATGTAATCATAGTACGTGCCGTCCGAAGCTAGCGGCGTCAGCCGGTGGAAGACGAAAATATATTTTATTTTATTTTTATTTTATTTTATTAGGTTCACCAACAATTGATTACACTGATACAATTAATAATACATTGAGACAATAAAAAATTAACAGTGCATCATTTACTTAAAGGTAAACACCACATGCATGAAACAATAATTCTGAGAAATAAGCTAACTTATTTAGTGATAAGCGCTAACATTAAGAAATTGGTATATATACGATAAGGATCGCCAAATCCTGCCAAATATTCGATTCGATAAACTTTTAACCGAATATTCGGCCGATTATTTGAGCTATCAGTACCTAAAACACTAATTGCAATAAAAAGGAAAATAAATTTTAAACTGCAATCAAAACTTACATGAATTTACATAATAAGGTATTAGCTACACATAGCCTAGCCACGGTAAAAATATCTAACAGTATTCTATCTTCATACAAACGCTCTGAACGCAAGTCATACCTACGCGCCTCGAGTCTGGTACACTCCGAGTACATGAGCAGTCGCGTACGCACCGGTTTGTCGAACGGATGGCGGTCGGTGTGATTGATGGTTTTGGTGTAAGCAGTTAGCGTGCGATTTGTGAATATTTAATAATCATCAGTGCAAGATGATTACTTAATATGGCAAATAGAACTTATAAACTACATTATGCTGTTTCTGGTTGCTTGAATTCTTCAATAACGCACCCAGATATACATTTTTTGAATTACCCTGGAAACTCCGAAAGAAGACTAGATTTTTTTTTATATACCTACTAGCTCAAAATTTGTTTCTTTTTTAATAGGTAGATATTGTACTGTTAGGTAGTCAAAATACTGTTTAGATATCTTTACCGAGACAATAGGTGCTGGTTGTAACAGTTACGTGCTATTGTGCAATGGATGCAAATGATGACCTAATATTGTATCATGAAACCTAGACGTGAGGACAAATAGAAATATCTATGGGCACTAGATATCTAGCATCTTTTCCTTATAAAAGTAGCGGTTAACATAGGAGCTACACGATTCATATTTATTGATTGCATTCCATATTGTAAAAACAAAATTTTACAAAGGGTCAAAATATGGACACTAAGGGCACAAAAACCATTTAAAAAATTAAGTTGTTATTTATACAGCGTGGCGATTAGGTTATCACATTAATTCAAACCACGTATTCTACATTACGTATTTTAAGCAAACATAAATAAAATAATTAATAAAAGTTAACATTCTACCCGTGAGACCTTATTTTCCCTTTTAGTATTTAACAACATCATGTATTGCATAAAGAAAATCACCTGACCAATACTAGTAGGTCAAAGACCCGTGGCCGGCGTAGATAGTTCAATCAAACGATGTAAGACGATGCCATTCCGAATTACTTGGAATTACTTACAATTACAAAAGACGTAAACAAATCAAGCGAAAAATGTCCTTAAACGAATAGTATCAAGGGTGGATTATTTATTGCCAATTTTTACGCTATTTAGTTTGTTAGAAAAATTCAGTTTTCTATTTTTAGGTCTATTTTTGTTTTTATTATTTTAACAGACTGATAACAACTTGTAATAACCGCTGTACTATTTAATGTGATAACTTAATCGCCACGCTGTATAAAAATAAAAAAAACCTACCGTATTTAAATTAATTAAAAAATAAAACAAAAACATACATTGTCATATAGATGATGACAAATTATTTGGTACTACTCATAATTACTCAGTTCTTATTAGTAATTACTAGCTTCTGCCCGCGACTTTGTCGGCGTAAAATTTTTGCTCCCTGACCCTTCCCGTCGCATCAAATTGCCTGCTAGTTTTCGTCCATTTTTCGTTGCCGCTCCGCTCCTTTTGACCGTAGCGTGATGTTATATAGCCTATATCCTTCCTCAACAAATAGGCTACCCAACACAAAAATATTTTTTTCAATTTGGACCAGTAGTTCCTGAGATTACCGCGTTCAGCCAAACAAACAAACTCTTCAGCTTTATATTCATCTATACTAATATGTAGTATGAGTATTACATAATAAAAACAGTAAGTAAACAAACTTTTCTTTCAATAACGTGTGTTGCTATTTTGTTTGCTACCACATTACCGACATTTCAACACTCCAATCCGCAATGTGAACATAGGTGGTAGTTTTTGCGTACGTAAACATTGTCATTATGGACCCTGACGGGCACAGCAACGATGATTGATGCATACATGCCGTCTGTTGGGACAGGTCAGCTCAAACCTTCAATGGCTCTTTCTTCAAAAGGTCCTTCCAGACATGGCCCTACACTGTTAAAATGATATAAAATTCGAATTATATAAAAATTTGGACTTGAAAAGAGACTATGACTTCTGAATTTATTGCGGCATTTCTTCTGAGGTCACAGTCATCTGGGAAATGCCGGTGCGATCTATTGTAGTTTAGAAATATTGACCCAAAACACGGATGTTATGGTTATTGATGAATAAAACCCTTCGATGGAACTGTTGGCCATAGGCGAGCCTTTGATCATGCACAATCACTTGGTAAACTGGGATTGAAGGAAGGTACTCACTGGTCCGCACAGTCGATGGCTTTTCGGTGGTGCCTCTCCAATACACAGTCCAGGGACGTCCCTAATTTGACACTTATCACTAACACAGAATTGTTGAAAGTCATTGTAGGTAGGTTATGTTAGAACACACGGACGTGCCCAAATGTCTTAACTTACTACTTGGTTGGTACTAGCAGTAGGCTCGCCCCCTATTAAATCGGAGTTAAACATAATTGCCAAAATGTGGGGTACTATAGATGCACCTCTGCCTAACCCATCACGAAATATAGGCATGATGTTATGTTACTTCCTTACATAGTATAAAACAATGTCGCTTCCCGAGTCTGTACGCGACGGATTTTAAGGGGATTACCTTGCTGAAATCCGAAAAATACCGTATGTTTAACGAATTTTGTTGAAGAATCCTACCGTGCGATTTTCATATGAAGAATATATGTCATACTTAAGGTCATGATAATTACTTTGTACTATTTAGAATTTTAATAAAAGTTTCCCAAATTTTAGAAAAATCTGGTAGTAAACAGGTCCTCCTTCAACCTAAATTGAAAATTGTCTCTGTAACGGTTGAATCGTTTGACATGAATTTTATATCAAAATATGCATACTGATTTATTTAATAATTTGTATTGTTTACTTTTTCTTATTTCTTTTAACATTTTTAAATAATAAATAAAAACCTGAAACTGCGCGAGAAACTCGTTGCTTTCTTGTGACACATCTCGCGACGTGAATGACGCGATACATTAGTGCCTTGATGGCTGCCGTGAAGGGTGGACCATACGCGCGTTATTTTCACCAAATAAAATCTAAAAGTTCACGTTTTTAATGATTTCTGAATTAAATAATATTGTAAATATTACAAATATAAATAGTTCGTAAAATAAGAACAGAAATTAATTATGTACATAGAAATAAAGTAGTTTGTAATTTCGTGTTGCTTTTTGAACCAGTCATAGAGTAAACTTGCAATATTATACAGATATACCAGTCATCATCAAACACATAGGTGTGATGAATTTCGCCAGTTAATTTAATTGACCCAAACACATTCCCATCATTGAGTAAGAAAATTGGTTGTTGAAACTTTATATAGGTCCGCAGCAGATTTTATTTCATCGTGTGTCTAAAGTGTAAACAAAATATCTGGGCAAACTGTTATAGAACATAGTACAGTCAGCGTCAAATAGTGGCATTCAGGGTATTCAAGTAAATAGACGCAACCAAAAAGCTAATAATATCGGTACAAACCAAGTTTCCTTATTGCTGTCAACAATATAATGGTTTAAAAGGTCGAGACGTTTAAAATGTCACATACATAGGTTCAGTCAAACTGTCATAAATATGGTTTCAGTCATCCCGCCATTGATGTCCAAGCATTCCAAGTGTTCAAAAAAATAATTAAGACAAATAAAAATTCGCATGGTATAGAAATAAACGGTTTCCGAAAGATGAAAACCTCTGTAGGCAATCTAGTTTTATTTGCATGTCATTCCATTATCTATCAGTCATATCTATGTCAAGATGACAGCAATAATAGTGTTTCATACCTGAATAGTGCTACATATCGCATTAGTGTTTTGCACAAAGAGATATAAGACAATAGAGAGGCCATCTGAAGAAATGTCAAAGAAAACTTGTGATCCCATGACTCAGTAACGCCATCTAGCATAGTATAGCAAAATTAGAACGGCTATGAAAAACATTTTTGTACAAAATTTTACTCTCCAGCGTCAGTAACGCCATCTAGCTTTGAATAGCAAACATTCAAATACAAAAACTTGATTAAGGCTATTTCATCAATTCTCTATCGATATAATATATCGATAATATTGAAAAGTGACTACATTTTTTTTCACATTTGAAAAATACCAAACAATTTGGAATGATTACTAGATTCAACGTTTACAAGTTATTTATTTTTAAAAATCTTTTTACAGACTAATTACTAAATTATCATTATTATGGGCACTGTCAAGTGAAAAAAAAATAAGATTGACGAATCTTATAGTGTTCATCCTATACTTACACTTTAATTCATGATTCCTAATACCTATTTATCATCCTTTTTATGTTTCTATGTTTACACTTCATGCTTTACTTATTTTATTTTATTTATATGTCTACACTCAACAAATCGATCTAAATACGATTTATTAACTTAAAAATAGCTGAAATAAAATATTATCTCAAATTTTCATGTTGTGACAAGACAAATTGTCAACTGTCAGTTACTGTTCTGCTTAGTCTATGAATGGCTACTTTTTGGTTTATACAATTTTAAATTATTTTTATCAATATGTCTAGCTATTTGATTTTATTAATTATTACGATTGTTTACTAAATAACTTAACTTAAAATTATATTTATAAAATTCTTTACGCACTCATGTGGCCAGCTTCACTCACTCATGTGGCCAGCTACACGCACTCATGGATATGTCCTGGCCGACTACACTTGTCAGATGAGATGATGGCTAAACTTATATTTTGAAAATGTTTGGAAAGCGAAGACGGCTTTGGTATAAAAAGGGGCGTCTGAACCGCTGATACACACTCAAGAGGACCACATTCTAGAGGACCACACTCTGGAGGCCCACACTCTGGGAAACTACTCTGAAGCGCCCGCACTCTGGGAAACTACTCTCAAGCGCCCACACTCTGGGAAACTACTCTGAAGCACCCGCACTCTGGGGAAACTACTCTGAAGCCCGTCTACTCTGAAGCGTTCACACTCTGAAGCCCGTCTACCCTGAAGCCCGTCTACTCTGAACTCTGAAGCCGGTCTACTCTGAAGCCCTCTTGAAGCGTTCTACTCTGAACTCTTGAAGCCGGTCTACTCTGAAGCCCTCTTGAAGCGTTCTACTCTGACAGTTTACTCTTTTTCATTTAATAAATTGTATCAGATCTGCCTTAACAATTTCTTTCACTAAGCAGATATGTAACAATCTCAATCTTATTTTTTTTTTAAATTACTTGAGGTCGGGTTTCCTAACTGACTACTCTGAGAAGAAATGCCGAAACAAACTCAGAAAAGAGTCTGTGACCTCACAGACTCTTCCACCGATCACTAATGTTAATGTGATTAATTAAAATTAAAGCTTAATTAAAATTAAGGCAAAAGTTAACTTTTGCTTTTAAAAAGGCTTAAAATAGTCGAGCAGACAGATATCAAAAGTCAAGTGAGTAGTGGGAATTATAGGCAATGTTCTAGTTTACCATACATACCTATAGAACGTCTACGAAAATTGTATAAACTTCTCTTGTACTACTAGGTACCGATCCTTTTTTTAAATTTGATCGACCCGTCTTTCCAAAGTAAATGTCTCCGCTTTTAAAATGCTTGGAACATAATTTTGACGAAGCAGATGGAAGCCAATTTACTTCTCTACGATCTTTTTGAACAAACTGTATCCACTTTTCACGTTCAACTTTATTTACATTCGGAAACCTAAAATAACAGAAACCAATTTTACGTACGCACATATACAAACAGATAAGAATAACAAAATACATGTGCATACAAAAGTAATGCTTATATCTAAAAAAAAATATCTTCCAGCATACCTCTGATAGAAGAGAAGATAAAAAGATTTAGTCAGCGTGTGTAAAAGTAAAAGAGAAAATTAAAAAAAATCAGTTCACTTAAAAAAATAAACCAAATAATATGAGAATGAACAGCACTATTGTTGCTAAATTGATATAAAAATTACATAAATAAGTTCAAATAGTTTTGTAATTTTACTAACCTAATTAAATATTGTCGATAACAAAGTTGATAAACACCATAACATCTCTGCAAGGCAGTAGTAAAGCTACTCAGCAATAGAGGGCGTTTATTACAAAATTATCGTATGTTCTAGAACCATCCATGAATATTATTTAATTAAATTACTAAAAAATATTTACGAAAACAAACCGAAGTTAGGTCCAGACGTTTTACTATAGCGTGATTTGCAATATCGTAAAGCGCAACTCGGCATATTTATTTAAGAAATGTTTTTCTTTTCTTGTTAAACGGACACAATTAATGCGTGTTGACATGCAGACATGCCATCCTAGACTAAACGCCATATGACCACTAGGACACAAGTATTGGATTACGAGTTTGTTCGTTATGTCCCGTCTATATAATTTAATGTCTTTGGTTTTGCATAAGTGCCAATTGCCTGGTGACCTGACTTAAAGGTTTCGAAAAAAACCTAGTTTAGGCACCAGTCTTCCACAAATTAATTACAAAATTGTATCTGTAGACTAATTTAACTCTAAGCTGATATTTGTGGTAAGATAATAAACTTTATTTTATTCTATTAATTCTATATTTGAGAGAGGTGTCTACGTAACAGATATTTCAAATGAACTTGGAATAGAATAGGATAAAGTTTATTATCTGCTGTTTTGCAGCTAGTAGTAGTCCTTACACACATATGTACATGAAACTGTAATACTGGAAGCAAAAGGTTTAAACGGCAGCTTAGGTTCCTCTAGCGGGTTGCTAAGCGCTAAGTTGAAATATCCGTAAGTATCGCTTTAGATGAGTTACCCATCGAATTATTCGCATCTCTTCATTTTCTCATTTCCGCATATTCGCACTTTTTCGGATTGCACTACTTCAGATTAGCATTTCATCGGAATCTCATTTTTTTGGAATCTCTTTTCACCTTATTAGTACAGTCGACAGGAATCAGATAGATTTCTTCCTTTTGTATACTACTAAGGTGGCAAACAAACATACAAAACATACATAGCCTGATGGTAATCAGTCGAAAACAAAAGATAGTTAGATTCCATTGCTTAAACGATTTTAGTGGTTAAAATAGGAGCAAACGGTTTTCAACTTTATGGACATTATTTTATTGCTTTATTTTAGTTATTCATCTGCTCTATATACCTTGTTTATGTTTAAAATGGCGATTTTTAACGAAAGCCAATAAGGTTGAAAATCGCTTGCACCTCACTTTTCAAGCATTATCGATGTCTGATTACTTTTCTGTAGTCTTTAGCTTTGTCGACGTTTATTTCTTAAAATAAAATAGGTACTTAGACTGCTATTGGCAGGATGACTGTAAGCATATTTCTGGCTATTTGACTGAAATTATCTATTTGTATATGACATTTTAAACGTCTCGACCCTTTGAGCGATTATAACGTTTACAACAATAAGGAAACTTGGTTTGTAGTTTACTATATAAGGTGTATCTATTCATACACGAAATATTTTAAGAGGTACACCTGTAGGTGGTAAGGAAGCTATAGCAACGAAAAAAAAATTTTTCTAAGGCTTTTTTTAAAATTTAATATATATGTTACCGGCCAAACCCGGTTTCAGGACAAACTAGTTTTGCCTAGGCTAAACTAGTTCTTCCTACACGCGATAGGATTAACTAGTATAGCCTAGTTCAAACTAGTTTGTCCTAAGCCCGATAAGATAAACTAGTTTAGGCTAGTCCAAACTAATTTTTCCTAAGCCCGATAGGATAGATCAATTGAGGCTAGGCCAAACTAGTTGATCCTGATATAAATACGCACACTCTAGGATAAACTGGTATGGCCCAGTCTAAACATTATAGTAAATCTAGAAAGTGAAAATAAATCGATAATCTGAAGAAAATATTCCCTAATCGGAAAAATAATCATTTTTATTAAAACCATACTGATTCGTCGTTAAAAGTTATGGATAATTGATAATACAAATAATCATAGGTACTATTATAACAAATAATAAGTGTTTTTTTTTTTAATGGAAGCAATAATCATATCTCAATTATTAAAATTGTTTTGCCAAGGTTTTGTGAGTTGCAGCTGCAACAAAAATAAATTGTTCCACAAACAGATGCCAGTGGAAGAAGGCAATGACACTCTGCAATTCTAAGTGCATTTTATACACTTTATCGATTTATTTTGACTTCCTAGATTTACTATAATGTTTAGACTGGGCCATACCAATTTATCCTCGAGTGTGCGTATTTATATCAGGATCAACTAGTTTGGCCTAGCCTAAACTGATCTATCCTATCGGGCTTAGGAAAAATTAGTTTGTACTAGCCTAAACTAGTTTATCCAATCGGGCTTAGGACAAATTAGTTTAGACTAGGCTATACTAGTTAATCCTATCGCGTATAGGAAGTACTAGTTTAGCCTAGGTAAAACTAGTTTGTCCTGAAATCGGGTTTGGCCGGTAACATATATAAATTATTTAACGCACATAAGAAATATTGGCTCCTTCTTATTTTTTACGGCCCGAGACACCGCGGCCATACTCGTGCAGTCTGGTCGTCTCCCTCGCAGCGTCAGGCGGGCAATTCATAGAATTTGGAGTAAAGGTTTTATGCAAAACGTCTCAAATTATAATAATTACGAAAATTCCAAAAAGCTTAGATAAAAAAAAAATTTGATTCTATAGCCTCTTTATCACCTACAGGTGTACCCCTTAAAATATTTCGTGTATGAATAGATACACCTTATATTACTATTTGATGCTGACTGCAGCATCAAATAGTAAGTGACACTCAGGGTATTCAAATAAATAGACGCAACCAAAAATCAATAATATCGGTACACGGTAAATGTTGCACATATTCATGAGTAGGTACAGTTACCTGTTCATGAATATGAGCAGCGTTTACTATGTCATATATTGGACCAATATTAAAAGAAAATAAAAACAACTTTTTCATACATTTTGATTGTGTACCTAATGCATTGTTGAAAAGAAAAGCTGTTTTGTTGTATTCTGTAACCGAAATGTTAAAAGTTTGGTGATCCTAACTAACTCCGTTACTGAGAATCGATAAGCACTTACCTGGTCATCATCACACAAAATATTTTTTAGCTATAGCTTTTTTACCACCTACAGGTGTACCTCTTAAAATATTTCGTGTGTAATGATACACCTAATATAGAAGATACGCGGGTGAAGCCGCTAGCAAAAGCTAGTATGTAATAAATTCCAAACAGTTAATTTTGCAGTGTGCAGACCTCCACCGCGGTAGAAATAGATTCCGATACAGAGACCTATCGAAAACTGTCTCTAGAAATATTTCGTTTTATTATTTTTAACTATGTAAATTATTCAGACGGATGACACGGCCGTTATTACAAAGCAAGTAAAACGAGTGTTTAAACGACTTAAAAAAAGGAGGATAATATTTTTTTTTGTTAGGAAGGAGATATCCCAAGGGTGGTACCATGATAAGAAAACCAGGATCTAATGATGGCATCCTAGAGATATCGATGGGAACCTTCGAAAATCGTAGTGGCGACTAGTGCGTTTATTATTTTTTTCATTAATTATCTTAAAGCACTACTATTTAATGAAGGTCTAAAGTTGCTCTGATGATGATGCCAAAAGACAATCGAGGGAACTCCTCAACGATATACAGCAATTACCTGGTGTTTGGACTTAATTCATTTCTATTGGTGCGAACTTTACACCCATATATAACTAAAAAATAAAAACTTTTTTACATAAATGATGTATAGATTACTTTTTTTTAACCCTAACTGTACCATCCTATATTTTATACGTTTCAAAATGAGACTACTGCCTTGAAATTACACTGAATTATTCATTGCTTTTTTTTGGATGGGAAATCATCAAATGACTTCTCCCGCTCTCTTGTGTCAGACTTTTACTGACTAAAACCCACCCTTGTTCCTTCAGTTGCCCATGTGCCAGGGTCACGGTATCACTTTCGAACAATCTCGCGACCCTGGCAGGATTATCCTTGTGTCAATCGGCATTAGGTATGGCAAAAAACATAATTTAAAAAAAATATACCTATATTAAAAATGACTGAAATCAATTCCGTGTTCAATTATGAAGAAACTACGTTCAGGACTTAGGTCTTATACACCTTGTATACCTGCGGAGACAGTGAAGGCCCAATGCTATCGATCATATGACCACGACTTACGAGCTGTCATGAGTTCAAAACCAGGCACATGTATTTAATTTCATCACCACTGCTCACAAAATGGTGAAGGAAAAATCGTGAATAAACCAGCGTAGTGTATTATGGGCTACTCCCCCTCCCAGTGAGGAGCCGGTGTCCCAGCAGTGGGAAATTTATATGCTTATAATGCTATAGAACCGCATAGAACCTTGAGATAAAATTGAGCTAACCAGAAAAACTAGAATTTTCTTAAAGATCATTCTGTGGCATTATTAACTACGACTTTTAGATGACTTTATAGTCTATACTTAGTTCGTTGATAATACAGTGTGTTTTTCTTTTAAATCATGATTCAATTCTTAACATGCTTTAAAAACTCCTTGATCAGATATAACCCTGGGTTACTTTGTTACTAAAAAGAAAACAGAAATAAAACAAAATAAATTGAAGGATCATAAACTTAAATAATTTTACAAGTATTTGGGTTTTAGAGATCACAAAATAATAAAAATCCTACTGAATATAGGTAAATGATATAAATATAAAATATTATAAATGTGACTATTTGGATGTTAACATTTCTGTATGTTTTTACGCAAAAACTGAACGGATTTCGATGAAATTTGGCACACGGTAGTTTATAACTTGGATTTACACACAGGATACTTTCAATCCCGGTATAACTAATCCCATGGGATAATTTCGCGGGCGAAGCCGTTAATAAAAGCTAGTAATTAGTAAGTTTGTTTTACTCATAGCAACAAAGAGTTTTAAAAAACTTTTTTTTTAAATTTGTCAATCATACAACCTGATACGGATCTACAAGGTCAGTATCAGGTTGTATATTGATTGAAAAACAGATGAAAAAGTCACTCAATGGGATTCATTGCGAGGTTTTCGTGGTGCAGCTCGAATTTAAATGTAAAATGAATTAAAGTATCGAAAGTCGAATTTATGTGTCTTAGAAATAAGTAAATAGAGTTTAAATACGTTATTATCAATGTGTTTTGTAAAAGTATAATATTGTAATTTAGTTAAGTTTGTTTTAGGATTGAAATGTACGGCTCTCCATCTTACAGATAAACCCTGAGAGGTTTTCGTCGTGTGGTTAAAATTCATTGTAAAATTGGTAATGTGTTTTGATAAAAATAAAACAATAATACTGTAAATCAACTAAGAGGGTTGTGTTGATGATATTAATGATTATAATTCTGTAAAGCCATATTAGCTACCGTTGCAAATGATATTTAAATCAAAATACAACCTGACACTGAGCAGCAAATTCCAATTTTGAATGTCTCTGGCTTTCATAGCGAATCCACCTTAAAAGGCTTGTATACTTTGCGTTCAACGACCTTCGTAGGGCGGTCAGTACTTGTCTATTTTTACCTCTCATCCATTACCAACAGGTTTCCAGGAGTCAGGGCTGGTCAAGATCATTACCACATACCTGCAAGTTTACTAACCTAAGGACATGATAAAGTACAGGTTCTTAGCTTGCAAAGTATTACAGATACCTAGGTATTTACATAATATTATGGGTTGTTATGTTTGAAATGATAAATACGGTATTTTCAATGTACTGTTTTGCTAAGAGAGAACAAGTTTGCAGGAAAATAAACAAAACTAATTTAAAAATAGGAACTTCGAGGTAATTGGAGAATTACAGATAATAATTATTTGATAATTATCTTGGTATTTACATAATATTATTGGATGTTATTTTTGAAAGGATAAATACGGTAAAGTGTTTTCAATGGATAGCCTTAAGTCTTTCTATGGAGAATAAGTTTGCAGGAAAATAAACATAACTAATTTAAAAATAGGAACTTCGGGGTAGTTTTGTAACAAAATAATAATTGGTATGCGTTTTATTTTGATAATTCGACAACACTCATGCAGAGAGCCAAACGATTTTTTAACCGACTTCAAAAAAGGAGGAGGTTATCAATTCGACTGTAGCTTTTTTTAATGATAACCATAAAAAAAAACTACCTCATATCTTTTGACTGGTTGAACCGATTTTGATGATTCTTTTTTATTTGAAAGCTGGTGCTTTCCGAACGGTCCCATTTAATTTGGTTCCATTTGGACAACGGGGTCTATGTGAAAACCATAAAAGTCTTAAATTTACATTACTTATTTGTGCGACAAATGAACGAATAACGCGATTAGATTAGTGCGGAGTATCTACCACAACTAAAAAGTTAAAAAATAAAAACTTTTTACAAAAAAAAACAACCGACTTCCTTAAAAAAAACACTACAAAGTCAAAAATAACTATAATTTCGGAAGTCGGTGGCAAAAACCTTAAATACAGATCCTAAGACACCGACTTTCGAAATTAAAGATATTTTTGACTTTGTAGTGTTTTTTTTTTAAGGAATCGGTTGTTTTTTTTTTGTAAAATGTTTTTCAAACTAATCATTATCTTCTGTCTAGCCTTCCCCCAACTGTGTAACTGCCCCGTTGGTCTCGTGGTCGCAAGCGTCACTGCTAAGCGTGGGATCCTGGGTTCGAGTCCCGGGTCGGGCCAAGTGTAATTAGGTTTTTCCATCAGGAATTTCTTAGTAACAGCCCGGAGTTTGACAGTTGGCGGTATGATACCCCGTGCCTCGTTCCTACGCCTGATCTCTCTCCGCTTGTGTCAGAATGCCGAATAAACATAAACCGACATAATTTTTAAAAGTTTATAAGTTAATTATTATTTTCGTTTGGATCATTATCTTGAGTCAAGACAAAATAATATAAAGAAACATCCTATATATTCGTTGCCGGAAAAACGAAAAACATATTATTACAAATGTTATTTTTCAAAAAAGATAAAATTTATTTAAGGCATTGCCCGACATTGCCCGACATTGCCCGATGACTTTGACGATTTGACTTCTGTACTTGTATTTATTCGTTTGGTGCCATCTACCAAAACAAAACACAAACGAACTGACGATTAAGCAAGAACGTAGATAATATGTATGTTTTTGCCTATTTTTATTCGCTCTCTGAGAGTTCTCATGTATTGTTATCCTCTAGAATTAAAAATTAATATTTATTTTGAACTAGCTTTTGCGGCGGCAGCGGCTTCGCCCGCGTGGAGGTCGGAAATTATCCCGCGGGAACATACTACCGGGATAAAAAGTAGCCTATGTCCTTTCTCAGGCTCTAAACTATCTGTGTACCAATTTCATTTAAATCGGTTCAGTAGTTTTAGCAGGAAAGCGAGACAGACAGACAGAGTTACTTTTGCATTATAATATTAGTGTTGAAGTGTTGATAGTGTTGATGTTGATATTATAGTGTGGATAATATAATAATATATTATAATATAATATAGTGTGGATAGTGTGGATAGTGTGGATTAAATGATGGACTTTGCCTGCTGACCTAGCTTTCAAAAATTATTTTGTGTAATGATGACCAGGTAAGTGCTTATCGATTCTCAGTAAGGGAGTTAGTTAGGTTCACCAAACTTTTAACATTTCAGTTACAGAATACAACAAAACAGCTTTTCCTTTCAACAATGCATTAGGTACACAATAAAATGTATGAAAAAGTTGTTTTTATTTTCTTTTAATATTGGTCCCATACATGACATAGTAAACATTGCTCATATTCATGAACAGGTAACTATACCTACTCATGAATATGTGCAACATTTACCGTGCATTTACCGATATTATTGATTTTTGTCACTAACTATTTGACGCTGACTTGTACTATGTGTTATAATAGTTTGCCCAGATATTTTGTTTACACCTTATACACAAGATGAAATAAAATTTGCTGCGGAAACTTTATATATGTGATGAATTTCACACGTTAATTTAATTGACCCAAACACATTCCCATCATTGAGTAAGAAAATTGGATGTCTGATGATGACTGGTATATCTATAAAATATTGCAAGCTTACTCTATGACTGGTTCAAAAAGCAACACGAGATTACAAACTACTTTATTTCTATGTAAGTAAATAATTAATTTCTGTTCTTATTTTACGAACTCGACTCGACTTTTTGTTCTTTTTTTTTTTCGATATTTGTAATATTTACAATATTATTTAATTCAGAAATCATTAAAAACGTGAACTTTTCGATTTTATTTGGTGAATATAACGCGCGTATGATCCACCCTTCACGGCAGCCATCAAGGCACTAACATATCGACGGGTTCCGGGCTATTTGTATTAACCGACATTTTTGAAACTTTACACCAGAGCAGTTTAAAGTTTCGATTTTTAGAAAAAAAATAATAACTTTAGCAAATCGCATTATTTCTTTAAAAAGAAGGATATTACTGTTTTTATAACATATTCCCCATACTCAGATTATTTTTTTTTTTCTAATATCCCTATTTTTAACGAAGATAAATGTCGCTTAATACAAAATGACCCATATTTTACTTTTTTTTGCTCCAGGCTAAATGACTTAACCGCCTATGATTATTGTTTCTTATTCCAGGCTAAATGACTAAACCGCCTAGGTTTATTATTTCTTGTTCCAAGCTAAATGACTTAACCGCCTAGGCATGCAAATAATGGCTCTAAGCTAAGTGCTTTAATCAAAGAGTTGGTCATATTTCAAACCCAAGCTAATTGATTTAAATATCATATCTTAAACTTATTAATGTATGGCTAATTAGTTTATGCGACTGATTTTTTTTCAAATAAATTGGTTGTAATCATACTTGAATAATGAAGTTTGCAGAAATTGGCGGTTAAAACATTGATAAATTAAAAGGTACATACATAGGGTGTACCTACCTATCTTGTTAATAATTATGAAATGAGAAATAAAACACATTATAAATTGTTTAAAGATAAGTTTTTTATTTAAAATGACAATCACCTAGGAACAGCAGTAACTTCTTAGCTTACCAAGGTAACAACTAAAGTTTTTATCACAACTGTATAGGAATCAGAAGTTAAACAGTCTTTTTATTACGTAGCCTCACGATTTGCGTCAACTAAAACGAGGTGGGAGACGCCTGAAGCGCCCGCGCGGGGTGGCGAGGGCATTTAAACTCGCGTGGTTTATCGCGATGGCGCCAATATTAATGTTAATGTTTTAACCAACGTCATAATAGTCAATCCATATAACATTTTCATTGTATTAATGTGTATACTATTCTTATTCCGTTTAAGTTAAACTGTTTCAAATACTAGAACATTACTTTTGATATAACTGAAACGACACTGCGAATCAAATATTGAATAAAACAAATAGGTTTAACCATAATCTTTAAATGTTTACTGTTGAAATCCTAAATAGTTCATGCAACCGACATATCATTATCTACTGAAAGCTAAATGGTTGAAGTGACAACATCTAACATATCATGTACAGAGCTAAATGTATGGATTGACACTGGGTATGAATTTGTCTAAGAGTCTAAGAGGCTAAATGTATTAAACGACATTCTTGTATATTAACAAGGTAAAGCTAATTGTATTAAACGACACTGGATAAGAATTTAACAAAGAGGCTAATTGTATGAAGCGACATTTCTATATATTTATAAAGTCAGGCTAAATGCTTTAACGTACGTTGCCTGTAAATTGTTGCTCCAGGAAAAAATGTTTAAACGACTGCCTGGTATTTGGTAGTCAGCATAAGTACACAGTTCCTAAATTTGTCAATATTTTATGTCGCTTCATTCATTGTAGTCCAAAATGGGCCCCGAAAATGCGGTTGTATTAAGCGACAAAAAAGTGCTCCGATCGTCACCAAACCCAGCTCAAATGACGCAGAAAAATTCGATGATTCCAAATATGTATAAAAGTCTATATCGCTCAGAGTGTCGCTTAATACAATTAGCCCGGAACCCGTCCATATATTAATCTATGGGCACTAATGTATCGCGTCATTCGCGTCTCGCGAGTATGTGTCACAAGAAAGCAACGGGTTTCTCGCGCAGTTTCGGGTTTTTATTTATTATTTAAAAATGTAAAAAGAAATAAGAAAAAGTAAACAATACAAATTATTAAATAAATCAGTACGCATATTTTGATATAAAATTCATGTCAAACGATTCAGCCGTTACAGAGACAATTTTCAATTTAGGTTGAAGGAGGACCTGTTTACTGCCAGATTTTTCTAAAATTTGGGAAAGTTTATTAAAATTCTAAATAATACAAAGTATTTATCATGACCTTAAGTATGATATATATTCTTCATATGAAAATCGCATGGTAGGATTCTTCAACAAAATTCGTTAAACATACGGTATTTTTCGGATTTCAGCAAGGTAATCCCCTTAAAACAAAAAATTTTTTTTTATGAATGAATGCCAATATAATTTTTATAGTTTTTAACCTTTACCTCTGAAGACTTTATGCAAGCTGCCAAAATAAACAGGAGTTTCGTATAAAGCTGTCGACGGTAATCTTCTTCACATACGGCAATAAATTATTAATATTATCGGCATGTTATTGTATCCGTAAAATTAATAAAATATAATAATTATGATTTTTTTTATTAAACGTCTAGCTTTGGCGATATAGGTTGTCGTATTTTGCTTTAGCATACATTGTTCTACGACTTACGGTCAGTGGTCTTATATCCAAGAACTTTCATGAACCTTTGACGAAGCTCTCGTTAGACGTCTGGATCAAGGTACCTACTAAATAATAATTTACTGCACTCATAATCGCGTTAACACAAAAGCAATCACAATTTGAATAATTCAGAAGCTTATCTATTGCTTAATAAGTTCGAAAATTTTGCCCGCTCAGTAACGCAAATAGCGCAGTGAATGTTGTATGTAACGCAATTGTCAAAATATTGCCGCGAGATATCATCGCGTACTGGATTTTCAACTTTCGGTGTTAAGGTTGAGCGTTGAGAATCTAATAGAGTGCATCCCAGAGCGTCGAAAAAACACATACAAAAATAAAGACTAAGATGTCAGTCTTGTATAAAAAACTGCTTTTTAGGGTTCCGTTGCCAAATGGCAAAAAACGGAACCCTTATAGATTCGTCATGTCTGTCTGTCTGTCTGTCCGTCCGTCCGTATGTCACAGCCACTTTTTTCCGTAACTATAAGAGCTATGCTGTTGAAACTTGGTAAGTAGATGTATTCTGTGAACCGCATTAAGATTTTAACACTGAAATAGAAAAAAAACAATAAATTTTGGGGTTCCCCATACATAGACCTGAAATTCAAAAAAAAATTTTTCATCATACCCATACGTGTGGGGTATCTATGAATAGGTCTTCAAATATGGTAAAGAGGTTTCTAATATCATTTTTTTCTAAACTCAATAGTTTGCGCGAGAGACACTTCCAAAGTGGTAAAATGTGTCCCCCCCCCCCCCCCCCCGTAACTTCTAAAATAAGAGAATGATAAAACTAAAAAAAATATATGACGTACATTACTATGTAAACTACCACCGAAAATTGGTTTGAACGAGATCGAGTGAGTAGTTTTTTTTTTAAAACGTCATAAATCGTAAACCGCAATTTACCTTACAATCAATCAACTGAAATATAAATATTTAAAAAAAAAACATTTATTTTTAAACCGAGAATACCTGCAGATTTGTACGGAACCCTCGGTGCGCGAGTCCGACTCGCACTGGGCCAGTTTTTTTATAAGTATTGGGTTCTTAATTCAAAACTGTGGTTCAATCCTAAAAAAATCTTAAAAGAAACGTTTTTTGTATTCAGATGCCGTGTACAATTTTTTTCGGATTTTGCTGATTTACGTGATTTTCTAGACGTGTTTTTACAGTTAAAATTATTTATTTCTGTAAGTTTTAATACACAATTTCAAAAATCATTTAATTCTTTATCGAATGAATAAGCTACTTTTTATTGTTATCATTTGTTTTTGATATCGATCTCAAACCGGGGCGACTGCTTTATAAATTTTACAGTAAGATGTTTAGAATAACACATATTTACGAATCGTTTTAACGTCTACACGATACGTAAAAATACAATGTATTGTTGTGAAAGTCATCTATACAATGTATGAATCAGGAGCTTTTCTTTTATCAGTGACTCTGAGTTCTTGAGACCTTGTTCCTACTGCAACTTGATAAGTTTTGTCAACCGCCGAAAAAAATCGGAGGAGGTTCACAATTCGAGACGTATATTTTTTTATGTATGACCACGCATAACTTTTTACATAGTGGTCCGATTGTGACAATTTTTCTTCTATTGGAAAGGGTATACTCCCAAGGTGGTCTCATATAAATTTGAAAAACAAAATCGAACCCTAAGGGTCGGAAAACAGGGGATGATTGATTGTTCTCTCACTGATTGTAATGTATAAACACACATAACTTTATACAGAGTAGTCCGATTTTGATAATTCTTTTTGTGTTGGATAGGGTATACCTGCCAAGTATTATTAGTACATTAAAGCCACAAAAAATATAAAATAAAAATTTTTAACAAAAAATTAAACCGCCGAAAAACTGAAAAGCATAAAATAATAAACCTTAAAATTTCCTGCCGGGGTCGCGTGATTGTTCGAAAGAGATACCGTGACCCTGGCACATGGGCAACTGATGGAACACGGGTGGGTTTTAGTCAGTAAAAGTCTGACACGCCCTCCCGCTCCGCCCAGAGCGGGAGAAGTCATTTGATGACTTCCCATCCTGAAAAAAAAAAAAAAAAAAACCTTAAAATTTTGAGTTGGCGCTGAAAAATCAATGAACAAGGATCACTCAAAGCGCCGACTCATAATTTTAAGTTTTATTATTTTATGCTTTTCCGTTTTTCGGCGGTTTAATTTATTGTTAAAAGGTTTTTGTTCCTTCAAAGTAGTTAGTTGTTCCTCATCATAACCTGAGAAGTCGTCTTTTTCAGTGGGGAAATCCTCATGGATCCGTCTTGAAAGAACGCTGCCTAGGTTATATTTTCACGGAGTCCTACTGACTAAAACCCCCACTGTTCCTTCTATTATTAGGGGCACGGGAGACACTCATACAGTCGCAGCACCAAGACATGACTAGACTTACATTTATTCACTCATAACTGTAGTTATTTAATAATTGCTATATCACCACTACATCAATAAATTTATTTATATTTTTCATACATTTTATATGAGCAAGTCTAACAAAGAACGATCCTTAAAAGGAAAAATAAAGTAATGAAACAAGTTAAGCTGTTTTTTTTTTCATGAACATTTTATATTAAAACATTCGCGATTATGTAATAAAGACTCCAAAAAAACAATGTCTTAGTCACAACAAGGAAGTTAAGATACCAAAAATTTAAATTTTATCCTTTAGTAACATGGCATTTAAAAAAAAATGACTACGAATAACATGTAAAGTATACGCAAATGTCGTAGGAACGGCATTTATAATATAACGTAACTAATATGTATAACGAGAAAATCATTCTTGTGCTAGATTACATAAGACGATTCTTATGTAATCTAGCACAAGAATGATTTTACCTTGAACTTCTATTTTGGCTGGTTTATAGTTCTTTTGCGACAATAAGAACTGCGTATGAGATCAATTAGTCTAATTTGTTATCCGGCTTATAAATGGCAGTTGTTCCACTGGTACAATAAATTCAGTTTGCTTCGTCTCCGTGATATCAATAACATGTTATGCGCCAATCCGGAAGACAAAGAAAAATGATTAAAGCTATATTTTCAGCATCAGATTCGTTCTCACACTTCTTTGCGATTATTTTTTAACCGACTTCAAAAAAAGAGGAGGTTCTCAAATCGAATGTATTTTTTTTTAATGTTTGTTACCTCAAAACTTTCGACTCGGTGAACCGATTTTAAAGATTATTTTTTTATTTGAAAGCTGGTGCTTCCCGTGTGATCTCATTTCAATTGGTCCAGTTTTGACAATGGCATCTATGAGAAAACCATATAAGTGTTAAATGTCACCTGGCAAGTATAGGAACAGGAATAGGAACTGGTATAGGAATTTAGTGCGTGGTAAATACCATATGAAACTAAAAACTTAAAAATAAAACTTTTTTACAAAAAAAACGGACTTCCTTAAAAACACTACAAAGTGGAACATAACTTTAATTTCGGAAGTCGGTGGCAAAACACTTAAATAACCACACCACTTAAGAAACCGACTTCCGAAATTAAAGTTATGTTTCACTTTGTAGTGTTTTTAAGGAAGTTAGTTTTTATTCAAAAATATCCAAAGCACAGTTTTGACGTAGTCTTCAAACACTAATATATACAGCCAGCGTCAAAAGTATCGGTTGAACAGACTATCCAAAATGATTTCAACAACTGAGAAAATGAAACTTTATCTCTATTGGGTAAAGTTCATATGAGATTTGTGAAGAGATATATATAAAGAATGATAATTGTAGTTTCTTCATTCTAAAAAGTTCCTTGTGTCTTTGAGTCAAAATCTAATTTTTATTGTTGTTTAGATCATTGTGAACAGTTTGTTCTTCCCGATATTATTGGCGCTGACTGTACAAGTACGTATATTAAAAATTAAAAATTAAACATCATGGGACATCAAAAAATTAATACATGTGGTATAGCATTGGCAATCAGTCAATTAATTTTAGCAAAAAAATTTGGGCAAAAAAATGCCGACACTCTAGTTACGTGAAGACTCAACATAAACACATGTTACGGTTGCGGAACATATTTGTTCAACATACAGCCTGACACTGACCTGCAATTTTCAAAAAACAAAAAAAAGCAAGAAGAAATTTTGAAAATCGCGGACTTCCCTGCCGCTTCCACCTTCAATAGGGAGCGAGCCTATTGCTATCAACTGGACTCAAATCTAGACTCGGACTACTGTCCTGATGGTGGATGATGTAGATTTAGATCTGGATTTGAGAAATATTCACGTTTCTCAACAGGAATTTTTCACTAGTAGTTGAACAGCTCCTGATAGGAAAACTGACTTATACACTTTGCCCGACCTGGGAATCTAACCCAGGACCTCATGCTCAGCAGTAGCGCTTGTGACCACTAGACTGACGAGGCATTCAACTATCAAAAGACTAATTTGTATTGTTTAATCTTTCGTGATCCGTTATATATTGCCCCTAACTAAATTATTTGTTAAAAAAAAAGGTAGGTAATATAGCCTACCTTTTTTTATATATTTTTCACAATATAATCCAGTAAAAGAAAACTCTAGGGAACAAAACTACTGTTATCTTATGATATTCGAATCAAAAGTTAAACGAGAAACCCAAAGACGTCTGTAAGTCATAGAAGAGAGATTTATTTTGATCTAACTATGCGCATTTTGTAAGTATTTATCTTTACATATTATAAAATAAAGTCACTTCGCTGTCTGTCTGTCCCTATGTATGCTTATATCTTTAAAACTACGCAACGGATTTGCGTATGATGCAGGCTTTTTAATAGATAGAGTGATTCAAGAGGAAGGTTTATATGTATATAACATGCATAATATAGTAAAGAAACGCTGATAATTTTAGAGGTTTCTAATGTGATGTCATAAATAAACCCATTTTTTTGCGCTTACATTGTGAACGCTGGCTGAACCCTACGAAATAGCTCAAAATAATGTACTACAGTATTGTACACCTTAAAAAGTTCTACAAAAAAGTCCGCAATGGTATATGTCTAACTCTTAGGGATAACCCATAATAACCATTTTTATCCTTTACTTTTTACGAGAAATAATGGCTTATTTATGAATGCGATTTTAAGCAATACATCATTAATCCTTATGCAATTAAGTACCTTAAATAAATTGTGCATTTCATGTAGATCAAAATTGCCCTTTACAGCATATCATTAAAATTAATATTTAAGAAGATATCAGAGATTATAATAAAATCGCCGCAGAGCGGCTAGCGGGCCTTCCCGCGTCCGGCCGCGGCCGTCCCGGTTGGTAGCGGTCGGGTAGTGCAGGATTAAACATAACATAATAACATAACATCACGCCTTGTTTCCCCGAAGGGTTAGGCAGAGGTGTACCTACAGTACACCCACATTTCGCCTGTAGTGCAGGATTAATAGGATTGTAATATTGTAATTCATATTACTTTGGCTTCATAGTAAATGCGAATATCATGTGTGTTCGAAGTACTCAAAATAAACCTAATTGTATTATTCCAAGTAAGAGACCGCGAAATATGGCTTAGATGTTTAGATTTTTGGATGGATTTGGATTTTTGGTTATCCTGGATACTTATCATAAAGGATACTTTATCCCGGTAGTAGGTTCCCAGGTGATATTTTCTGACAACTATACGGGCGAAGCCACTGGCAAAAGTACTATTCCTATAATTCCTATGATCGATTTGGTGTCTGGTAAATGATTGAGTGTCTGTATAGGTAGAATACGAGCGTTAAGAAAAACCAGGATGACTTATATCAATTCAATCCAACCCTATTTCACAGTCTTCTTACTTTGAATACTATTCATCAAACACACATGATATTCTCATAAACTATGAATCCGAAGTAATATGAATTATAAACCTACTTACTAGTAATATTATAATGTGAACATTTGTATGATTAGATGTTTGTTTCACAATCACGCAAAAGCGGCTCAATGGATCTGAGCACACAGATAGTACTTATTACCTATATATAATTAGCCTATATTATTCCCACTGCTGAGACACAGGCTTCCTCTGGGTGAGAGGGAGTGGGCCGTAATCTACCACGCGGGCCCAGTGCGGGTTGGTAGATGTCACATGTCTTCGAATTTTTGATTCTAGGACATGCCGGTTTCCTCACGATGTTATCCTTTACCGTTTTGAGAGCAGTGGTGATGAAGATATTTACACAAAGTAAAGAGCCTGCCTGGGTTCGAACCCACGACCTACAACTCGTAAGTCGGGGCTGATACCACTGAGCCACCACTGCTCTCACTAAACTGCTCTCTTATTACCTATATAACCTGGATTAATGCATTCAATACATTAACCGCGGTAGTACGTCCTCTTGCGATAATTTCCGACATCCACGCGGGCGAAGCCGCGGGCAAAAGCTAGTACTATATATTTAGAAAATACTCGTTAATTTTAAGGTTTATGCCGTCGTAAATCTTAAAACTACTAACAATTTCTCAAAAGATCAATTTATCTCCATCTGCTTAATATCGGTGACCTAAAGTCAAAATAAAAATGGCGGCTGAAACGAATGCAAAATTTCGGTTTGAAGGAAAGGATAACAATATTTTTATTAATCTGCTATTTGGCATAACGTAATATGCGCATTTATCTAACTCCCGTCTGCAGTATCGATCAAATCGAAATGCACACAGGAAATAACTAAAAGTATTTTATACTAGCTGACCCGTGCCCTCATCGCTGGGCATCAAACATTTTTACATGTAATGAAATTATGTTTTACACTAAAAAAATATATATAAAATGCAATCAAATAAACCATGGTCACTGAGGAATAATGTAGCTTTCTATTGGTGAAAGATTTTTAAAAATCGTATTAGCAGCTCCAATCCACAAAGTTACCTCTTTATAATCAGTGTAGGTTATATTAATCACAATCAAATATAGCCTATGTCACTAAGAAATAATGTACCTTTCTACTGATGAAAATATTTTTTTTAAATCAGTGCATGAGTTCCAGAGATTACTTCCTCACTAACTCCTTCCTTCACAAGCTCACAAGCTTACAAACCTTACCTCTTTATAATTTAGTGTAGATTTAAGGCCGTGCTCACAGTTTTTTTTTTTTTTTTGGTGTGAATTCATCAACTGACGTCTCCCGCTCTTGGGCCGAGCGGGAGGGCGTGTCAGACTTTTAATGACTAAAACCCACCCGTGTTCCTTCAGTTGCCCATGTGCCAGGGTCACGGTGTCTCTTTCGAACAATCTCGCGACCCTGGCAGCGTGCTCACATCATTTCAGCCGCAAGACGTTATAGTGTTCATCCTATACTTACACTTTAATTCATGATTCTTTATCATCCTCTTTATTTGTTTCTATGTTTACACTTCATGCTTTACTTATTTTATTTTATTTATATGTCTACACTCAACAAATCGATCTAAATACGATTTATTAACTTAAAAATAGCTGAAATAAAATATTAACTCAAATTTTCATGTTGTGACAATTGACGCTGGAGGCCGTACACTCTGGAGGACACACTCTGGAAGACTGTAGACTCTCGGAAACTACTCTGAAGCGCCCACACTCTGGGAAACTACTCTGAAGCGCCCACACTCTGAGAAACTACTCTGAAGCACCCGCACTCTGGGGAAACTACTCTGAAGCCCGTCTACTCTGAAGCGCTCACACTCTGAAGCCCGTCTACTCTGAAACCCGTCTACTCTGAAACCCGTCTACTCTGAACTCTGAAGCCGGTCTACTCTGAAGCCCTCTTGAAGCGTTCTACTCTGGAAGCCAGTTTACTCTTTTTCATTTAATAAATTGTATCACATCTGCCTTATCCATTTCTTTCACTAAGCAGATACGTAACAACGTCCACTGCTGGACTTAGGCCTCCCCCAATTTGGGGGACTTTGCCATAATCGCCACGCTTGGCAGGCGGGTTGGCAATCGCAGTATGGTGGTAAAATACATAGAGATTGCTGCTGCCCATTCTCTAGTAAGTCCCTTAGTCGCCTTTTACGACACCCACGGGAAGAAATGGGGTGCTCACAGTTGGCGACAAATCTACAGTGACTGGTGCCACTAACCACCAAATTTTATGTTGGAGGGTTTAGTTTCCGTACTCAGCCTTCTTCCTTCAACTGGACCATTGAGCGTGAGCCTTGGTGGCCATCAGTAGTTATTCCAAGTTTGATTCTATCTCCTGGTCGTTTAAGAACATCTGTGTAAGATCTGGGTATCCCGAAACGCCTATGCATTCAAAGAGCTCATACGCCTCTGTTTCCTCAGCCTTCATGCAAGGCCTGCATAGAAGACTTTTTGTTATGCCTATTGTGTGGACGTGTTTGTTTAGCGAGCAGTGTCCCGTGATGGTCCCCGTCACCACATGCAGGCCGTTCCTGTCGAGGTCTAGTAAACGTCTAGTTAGCTTCCCTGGACCAGCAGCCCGGTGTCGAGGTCCACCAGCTTTTCGCTTGTGTGTGGGTGATTTCCTCCTCCTCTTCGATTGGTACCAATCATACTCCACGTATGATTGGTTCGGGTCCACAGACTGACAGCGTGATTACTCTCCTAGCCAGTTGGTCAGCTACATCGTGACCTAGTGATCCACTGAGTCCTTTTATCAATAACAGTGTCACTGTGTTGCGTTTAGATACCGATACCGTTACCGGTACCGTAGCTTTGTGACATTCTAGTCTTAGACTTAAGATCATATATTTTTTTCTCTAAGGATTGGAGAATTGAGTCACTGTAGGAGAGTATACATATATGGGTGTCCGTAACTCTTCTGGCTTCTATAGCGTACACCGCTTGTATTATGATCACGCCGCCTGGTAGACGATGTTGAGCATTCCTAGCGGGCTGGATATGTTTATGACATAACCCGGTGTCGCCAGGTCACAAATTGTCTCATGATTTTACCAAACATTTCAAATTTTAATACTAACTTTTGTTTTACAACCTACTAACATTTATTGATCAAAATGTAAGGGCAAATTCCCGTTTTTTATCTAATGGACGTTCTACTCGAATCCCATCTATTCAATATGTCAATAATACATCTAATTTTCATACATTTTTACATGTTGTTGACATTGATCGTAGATTTTCAACAAAATTCCTTATCCTACGTAAAAACTTAATACTCTGCACACTTGCCTAACGAGAGCTATTTAGACTGAAATAGTATGACTTTTTAACCGTTACACACTATTTCTATAACATGTGTGTATACAAGCGAATGTGTTTGAATGTCATATGTAATTCCTTTTTTTATTAGATTCTCTCATTCCTCGTTAATTGATTTAATTGTGCTAGTTCATATAATAAAGCTGATCCAGCTTCTTGTTTGAACCCGCAAATTTCAGAAACGACTGGTCGGATTTGAAAAAATATTTTTGCATTTGATAGCCGAATTCTTATTGGCTATAGACTTTTGACATGTGGGTGGAAAATCATCAAATGACGTCTCCGGGCGGAGCGGGAGGGCGTGTCAGACTTTTACTGACTAAATAATAATAATAAACCCGCAGGGCAGCATGTGGCATGTTGGGCAGTAGCAACCCCACGGACCCGATCTCCTGGGAGAATTCTTGTTCCTCATCTCTGGTTTGCCTTTATTGGCCGGCTGGAGTGAACACTGACGAGGTTCAGAGCTCCCACCTCATTCTTGCCTTTATTGGCTGGCTTGAGTGGAGATTCGCAAGAGCAAACGTGCTCGGGGAAAGGAAGTATTCCAGTAAGTGCTCGTAGGGACTTGACCATATTCCGGGCTCTGGGATTGTTCGGAAAGCTGTGGAATACCTTTCCACTTCTCAAGCACCTTAGGAAGTATTGCCCCCTTGTCGCTGCGTCACTATGTGCCAGCAACGTTTTTCGGGGGCCCATAATGAGAGTGCAAGTCACCTCCTGCCATTTAATCGTGTATATACAAAACATTGATGTGGCAGGGGCCATAGACCTTCCATAGATTTGGTAACCAGTCCATTTAGCCATCCAAATATATAGTCCAACATCTTTGTTTCCATATCCTGCAATAGTCCAACACCAACCGGAGATTGTCCTTGTGTGTACTTGCACAGTGTATACAAGGATAATCGTCGGTTGGTACCTCTAAAGTGTATAAGGAGCCTCTGCGAGTTGGCTTCGGCCCCTCGTACGCCTTCCAAAAGACCGGGATCCCAAAATCCCGAGACATGTTTACATATATAAATAATAATAATAATAAAACATTTATTTTCAGGTTACAAATACCCATAAACTAGACATATACCTTATAAACGGACATACATAAAACTTGTGTATAACTTGTGTTAGTAATAATATCTTAAACTACGTTAGTAGCACTTCACTTTACGAGCTAGTCCGTGAGATGTCCTGTGGCACTTGTCCACGGAAGCGACGTAACACCACGTCCTGAGGCCAAAAGTCTTCATCCATGACGACGGGTAGATAACAATTAGGTACACGCACCACAAACGCCTTGAAGTTAACGTTGCGGTGTGACTCCAGTAACTGCACCCTCGGCATGTATTTTGTCTTCTGGCGTACGTACTCCACAATGTCTTCCGCTTTTGTGGTGTAGTGTAGGCGGGAAATATACACCGGAGTGTTCGGCTTAGCAGCGCGCAAGCTGACTTCGGTCTTCACCGTAGCTTTCCTGCAGCGGTTCTTGTTGGTTCGCGAACGGTGCTTCCTCCTTTGCACCGTCACGAAACCATCATCATCTGGTTTAGGCTTCATAGTTGGAGCGCCTGGAGCACTCACAGTGACGCTAGCGAAATCCTTTTGTGAGGGCTTCGTCTGAGCTGCAGACACCGGCAGCGGGATCGAGCGAACGGTTCGGGCGGTGCTGCGTAGAGGAGCCGTGCTGACGGGCGCGGGGCTGCGAGGCACGCGGGCAGGGCGTTCTGCAAGCTCAGCAAACGATGGATGCGCTGACGACAAAACTGCTGACGCGGAATTTGACGGCGATACATCGAGGCCGGCTCCGCGACACATGTTTAAGTTAGACGCATCGACTGATGACCTAGAACCCACCCGTGTTCCTTCAGTTGCCCATGTGCCAGGGCCACGGTATCTCTTTCCAACAAATTTCGCGACCCTGGCAGATTCTAGGACCTTAGGAGTTGATCAAAAAGAAAAAAAGTCAGAAAGAACGCCACTCGAAAACGAAGTAATGGCGCAGGTGACAAGCCATGCAATGGGGTGGTTTTCACGCGGAAGTCGCGGGCAGAAGCTAGTACATAATATACATTGAAAGGAACTTCGACCCACCGGGTGACCGACGACACCTCTCAAGTTTTTTACATATGCGACTTTGGCCTGACGAAATAGCAGGGAATGGTTCACGAGAGCTTTTTGTCCCACAATGAGTTTAGAAGATATCTCAAGATGTGTCACGGGACTTACTCATGCAATTTTGAGTTGCCAGTCATGTAGTCTAGTCATCACTAATAGTTAATTATCTCGAACTACTTACTGAGTCCATTGATGATTTATTAATCACTTTAATGAAAATTTTGTATTTTCGCCATGTCATTGTTACACAACAAAATTGAAGAGAAAAATTATACACCTCTTTTCTAAAGGTGTTTGAAGATTTTTTCTAAAAGGAAGATGGTATGCTGGTACCCCATCGCCATTTTGATGTTTTACAGTAAAGGCAAGTAATGAAATCACCCGAAAAGAACCGGAGTTATCGACTTAGCTTGCAGAGTAAGCAATCTGAAGTGACAAAGCGCTGGCTATGACCGGTGGCCGGTGGAGCATACGAATTCTGGAGTGGAGACCGAGTATCGACAAACCTAGTGCTCCTATCCTTTTGCTGTGCCATACAGGGTCTATAATGATCTAAATTATATAGTTACCACCTTTTTTTTCTGGATGGGAAATCATCAAATGACTTCTCCCGCTCTGGGCGGAGCGGGAGGGCATGTCAGACTTTTACTGACTAAAACCCACCCGTGTTCCTTCAGTTGCCCATGTGCTAGGGTCACGGTATCTCTTTCAAGCAATCACGTGACCCCCCCAGGCATCGGTCCTAGCAGACCCCTTCAGTTTTGCTGACATCTCTTTGAGGCGCGCGTGGAACACTACGCGCCGTCGACCCGAGCTTGGTCTTTACCGGGCGGCGAGCTACCCATTGCTCGCCACCCGCAAGCTCGCGCCTACGGGGGCCGGGAGTCCGCTATGGACTCCCGACGCCCGGGGCGTCTCCTCCTGCGGCGGCTAGGGATGTGAGGGCGCAGAGACTGCCACTCCCTCACACGCCCCGATATAGTTACCACCTTTTTTTTTTGGATGGGAAATCATCAAATGACTTCTCCCGCTCTGAGCGGAGCGGGAGGGCATGTCAGACTTTTACTAACTAAAACCCACCCGTGTTCGTTCAGTTGCCCATGTGCCAGGGTCATGGTATCTCTTTCGAATAATCACGCGACCCCGGCAGGCATCAGTCCTAGCAGACCCCTTCAGTTTTGCTGACATCTCTTTGAGGCGCGCGTGGAACACTACGCGCCGTCGACCCGAGCTTGGTCTTTACCGGGCGGCGAGCTACCCATTGCTCGCCACCCGCAAGCTCGCGCCTACGGTGGCCGGGAGTCCGCTATGGACTCCCGACGCCCGGGGCGTCTCCTCCTGCGGCGGCTAGGGACGCGAGGGCGCAGAGACTGCCACTCCCTCACACGCCCCGATATAGTTACCACCTAAGTCCACATTATGGTAAAGCAATAAAGATATTGAGTATAGTGTGTGCAGAAGCACTGACGACCTTAAAAAGGTGGCAGGGACAGACTGGATGCGGAAGGCGGAAAACATGGTGTTGTGGTGCAGCCTGAGAGAGGCCTATGTCCAGCAGAGGACTGCGATGGGCTGTTAAAAGGCATGTACTTCAAACTAATGGTGACTTAAAAAAAAAATAGTTAGACTTACCTATCTTTTTGAGTAATTTACTGACTGTATAATTACGTTTTATTTTAATGCTAAAACTATAAGCTATTAAACGTATATAGCTATATAACGTCTCTAATTTAATTTTAATAATGCCAATAGATGCATATGCTTTTTAATTCAATTTAATTTTTAATTGCTATCAAAATGTATGGGATACCAATTTTGTGTTTTTTATTTTTATTTTATTAGTTGCCGATATCGATACCCAACACAACACATGGGTAAGGTATTGCCAGCTAATTTAACTTGACCCTGTACAGGCGTCCTAACACTCACCGGTATACCACGATGACTCCTATAGAACTTTGAAGGTTAACTAGTTCATCAAAAGAAACCTTTAAGCCCATTATTTGGGTAGACAATGACTCAAGAGCCTACCATTGAGTATTCTTGAGTTCTTGACATTTCTTATTACGTCAGCAAGTTTGAATTCCACGAAGGGCTAGGCAGAGGTTACCTATCAATCAGGTTAAAGTACTATAAAACTTAAAAGTAACCTTTTGGACTGAGTTTTACGCTTCAATTTCGTTCGTACCGGTACTAAGTATATTAAAATTTTGTTAGCCCTCTAGAGTGGGGCAATAAATAATAGTGTGTAAGATATAACAAAAAAGATTGACTCTCAACTACGATTAAATTAGCTATGAAATAGTATAAAAGGGAACCGGATACAGTTGTACACTTAGTCAGAATTTGATCAAATTGAAGAAACAATAGGTATACAATATATTTGAATACAAATAAAATCATCTGTTTGATAATAAAGGAATAATATAAACAAAATAAAGTTTCACCCGTAGAGATAAAATTATTCACGTGCATGTTTGCAAATTAAGTATGACTAATAAAAATTAAAAAACAACAAATTGTTTCATTTAATAGTTAGTTTTTCCTGCGTCTTCCTTGACATTAAAATTTCAATTAAAATTGAATAGGTAAGTACTAAAACTAATTCAGTCGTAAAGATTAATTTATTTTTTTACACCACTAAAGCCATCACTAATCGTTAGCTCAAACGAATCATTAGTTTTAGTTTTTAACGTCAATTAAACTTAATTTCTGCCAACACACGGTATAGGTCAAACGTTGGAAACCAGGCAGGCACTGTACTTTGGTATTTAATGTGATCACCACTGCTCTCAAAACGATGAAGGAAACATCAGGAAGAAACCGACATATTCTATAACCACACATTAGATAACATGTGACATTCCCCAACCCGCACCGGGTCTGGTATACCTACATAATATAATGGCCTTCTCAAACAGAGAAGAATTTTATTTCCCAGCAATGGGAACCTTTTAGGCTGATAGCATGAAGTCGCCGCACGGGTTGATCGTTCAGGTTAAGCTACGCTTGCCGCGGTTGGTCCGTGGATGGGTGACCGTCTTTACGTACAAAGGCCCTTCCGTGCTTCACACGAAAAACACGTTAAGCAGTTGATCCCGGCTGCCTTTCGTAGATCTTAGACAGTCGTTACGGGTCGTCTGAAGCCCGAAAGTCTGACAACCAGTCTTACCAAGGGGTATCGTATTTCTCAGTAACGGGTTGTGGAGGTCAGATAGGCAGTTGCTGTTAGACTGGAAGCCGACCCCAACATAGTTGGGAAAAGGCTAGGTACATGATAATGAGTGTGATGAAAAATGTTATAAGCCTGTGAGCCAGATATGGTAGCAGGACCGCTTTTAATTTTCTTGATATGCAACTCGCAGGTAACACGCAGGGCGAAAATCACACACATCACAATCAAGTAAATGGCTTCATGCCTTTTTTTGGATGAAAAATCATCAAATGACTTCTCCCGCTCTGAGCGGAGCGGGAGGGCGTGTCAGACTTTTACTGACTAAAACCCACCCGTGTTCCTTCAGTTGCCTATATGCCATGGCCACGGTAACTCTTTCGAACGAATCTCGCGACCCTGGTAGGATGGCTTCATGGCTTTTATTCACAAAATGAATCCCGGCCATGTAGTATCTACTTCAGTTACTAGTATTAAAAGAAGTACTTAAATAATACGTTGAGGGTTATTGTACAAGGTGTTCCATAAGATGGGGTAACGCTATGGTATATCAAAGAATCAAATAGCACACAATAAAAAAAATACGCATAAAATATAATCTAATATACAAGATTATTTTTAGTATATGCGAAACCTGAATATAGTTTGTTCAGAATCAGTAACTAAATCGATTCCAATAATTTTTACACCATGTTATATTTTGTACCAAAAATATTTAATTACGCTTCCAAGTCGCGGGCCGCGCTGTTTTGTTTCGATTTTAAAATTATCGTGTCTTTCTCGTATTCAAACGTCCATTACACGGAGATGGTACGTACACTAGCTGTTTGTGGTGATCTGCATATGTTTTTGCGTGGACAACCAGGTAACTTATCAAGCTTATAACTTTGTGATTATTAATGATACAGTTTTGAAATTTTTTTCGTAGATTCTTTACACAAAAATACTAGACCCGTGTTTCGGGTTTCGCATAAACAAAAATTAATGTTGTATAAAATTCTCGTGTCACAGTTTTCGTTGCCATACTCCTCCGAAACGGCTTGACCGATTTTGATGAATTTTTTTGTGCTTATCCGGTATCTATGAGAATCGGCCAACATCTATTTTTCATCCCCCTAAATGTTAGGGGTAGTCCACCCCAATTTATTTTTTATTTTTTAAACAATATTTTTAATTTCTATTTTTTTATGATACAACATACAAAAATACATACAATCCTCAATTTTCACCCTTCTACGATCAACCCTAATTTTTAATAGCCACTAGGAAATTATTTATATGGCAAAACAACGTTTGCCGGGTCAGCTAGTAATTTATAATTTGGTTCATCTAATGTTTTTTTTTAAGGCATATTATCCATATCCATAATACAGTTTCATATTGCTGTGTAAAAAGTAATTCCTACAAGATCTTCCGTTTCAAACACATTGATAGATTAGTGTTACTATACACACCTGTAATATCTATAGGTATGTTAATTGAACCAAGTATTTCTTTCGACACGCGCGGTCAATGCCGAAGCAATTGTCATCAGCATCTTGAACTTCGACATTTTTGTATTGTAATCTAATTCTTTTGAAGACAATGAAACTGAAATCTGGCGTGTGCATTCCCTAGGTTATTCTTAATGTTAGTGGTTCTGTATAAAATAGGCCTTCTTATATTTTTCCATGACAGCAGTTTTGGCCCAGTGGCGCAGCTTACGAATTGTTGTTGGTGGGTGTGTTCCCGAGCAGCCACTTTGCTTTATTTAGTCACCTCTGTTCTCAAATTACTTAAGAAAAATATTGTGAGGAAACTGGCATGTCCTTGCACCTAAAATCGAAGACATTTGTGATGTCGACCAATTCGCACTGGGCCGCGTGGTTGAATTTCGGTTCAGTCCCTCTCCTAGACAGGAAGCCCCAGTTGTGGGAATGTTATAGGCTGATAAGGTTTTTTAGAAAATAAAATATCTTTATCATTATCATGTTCTTATTCCTATTATTTTAGGATCGGTTCAACAATCAGCTGTCATCTCAGTGTATCCCCTTTCTAGCCATACCAACTCTTAATCCATCACGCCATCCACATTCATTTTCACAAGAAAACTTCCAACAAGACGCAAAAACTTGGTAACTCGTTCACTCAATCTTACATAAATATTTCAAAGAGAAATTAATTCATATAGCCCATTACAGGAGACATAATAATATTGATAGGATATAAAAATATATTTTTATGTGTACGATAATATCGCCCTTTATATTTGTCGACACAATAGCCAAAAATATTAGGGTCGCTAATATTAGTGTTGTGAATTAAATCGATGTCTGAAATAATCGTCAGCATGCGATTAAATATTTTTTGTCGTTATTGATTTTATATTATGGCGATTGTATTTATATACGAATAAGTCAACGAAACTAATTTGTTAGGTTAACGTTTTCTTCGGTTAATTGACGTCCATAGCACACCATAATGATTCATCTCAGTCTCATGGTTTTCACTCTTGGCACAACGAATAGTGACTACATTATATGTCGCATAGGGTATTACACCTGTATTGATAGTTTTAATATAAATTTTTAATAAATAAATAATAATATCATAAACACACACGTAAACGTTGCTTACTCTGCAATTTTTCTAAACGAGTTTATAACTGCAGGAATAAGAAACACGAAAAAATAATCAGCTGAATCAAGCCAAAAGGATAGATCATACGAAAACCACAAATATGTGGGGATTTAAAAATAAGAACACAATAAATTAATTTATTATTCGAATAAAACGTCATGTAGGTATAATCGATTTGATACAATAGCAAACCGATTTTTTCGATTCCGATTATAGTCCGACCAGCCCTGGCTCATAATAGCTAAGCTCTTCCCTACTGTAATCACCACTATATAGATTCCACTCTGAGCCTAAATGGCTATCTATAAAAGACACATTGGCCTCTAAGTGCCGATTCTCCTTTGCCCTCCGCCCAACGGCCCACATAGCCGGAATAATAAACCTCGAATTTTTGTTTAGGGAAAGCTTTGTTTATTGAATAGGAATTGCCTTTAACGGTAATAAAATTAGATTAATTTCAGAATAATAGTGTCGTGACATCCTGGAGGATTTTTGTTGATGGTTTTCCAATGATTTTGAGTTATTGTTTTTTTTTATGCCAGATTTTCCGATTTTTGTTGGACGTCCCAATCTATAGCTCAAAATAAGTGGTTCAGGCTATATATCGCTCTGAAAATTATCGTGGAGGACTTTTAAATTTTAACTCTAAAATCGCACAAGAATAATGGAAAATAGAGACCTTTGCTCTGACGTGAATCATAGTTATTACTTAGTTGTGATAATTAAATTTAGTTCTCATCAAATTTAAATTACTAATCCAAGCATTATTAGTCGGATAAAGATGTGGATCCTCTCCTGCACGAGGAAGTTGCAACAACTAAGTCACAACTGCAAAATAATTATTTTAATTTAGGAGGAAACTGGGACCGCGGCCCCGGTCTCGAAAGCCCCACGACTCCTACTTTTGTTTGGCAATTCTTCAAGATACGTCGTCGGTTACCTTGCAAATTAAAATAATGAAATTAGATTTTCAATATTCAATAATAAAATAAATATATTAGATATTTTTTAACTCAGAATACCAGAATATAATTAATAATTGATATAGATAAACTGCCTTTCGATTTCCAATTGGTGCGCATTTACAACAAAGAAAATAAATGTACGTAATGTATGTAGCACAGACTAAAAGGCACACAATACACAGCTGGAAAGAGTATAAGAGTACAATCCAATCACATAATTATGACAACTTACAAAGGCAATTTAAATTAAATTATTAACAGGAAAACTCTATAAAAATGCCCATCCCTAATAGGTAAGGTGCAGCAAGCATAAATTACAGAATTTATTTAAGCACTAAAAAAATGGCATCATTATTTCCGGGACTTTATGATTATTTACACCTCATAATGTACGGGAATTGTGGCAGAGCCTGTAGTCCGGGTTCATGTTTCATAATATCAACTCATAAACCGTCACTGCAGAGGATAATCCTGTCAGTGGCTCCTACAATGTATATTTATTTATCCTTTATTTCAAGGAATTAAGGTCCGTAATTCACAATACATATATAAGTATAAAAACAATAACTAAAAACGATTATATGTATATTTAACAAAATAAACGTTAAAAATTACTGCAGTATTGCCATGATATAACCATAGTGTAACCATAGTATAACCACAGGATAACCATAGTGGATCTAAGGCAGTCGTTACGGGTCGTACGAAACCCGAAATTCTGACAGCTAATCTTACCAACGGTATCGGACTACTCAGTAACTATATAGTAGGATGATCTGTACAACACAGTTCTGTACTGCAGTATCTGACGATAGGCAATAGTTTCATGTAAAATACTATTACTAAGCTCCATCCGGTTAGACTGAAACGTGACCCCAGCATCGTTGAGAAAAGGCTAGGCAGATGATGATGTACCATAGTATAACCATAGTGATCAAAGTGTAACCACAGTGTAACCATTATCATAACCAGAGTATAACAATAGCAATCAAAGGAAAAATTGTCTTGAAACAACCCCGTATATTTCACCAATTGGTGATCGTGGTTGCTATCGCAGTAAGAGATGCCGTTACCCATCCTTTAGGCGCTGCACCCACTGCACCGCGCCCCGTCGCGTAGCGCGGGTTGGCAGATTCTACCATTGTATGCAAGTATTTCAATTTATATAGAAATCACGCCTAGCACAACACACTGCCGACGCGGAAATGCGCGGGAAGGCGCCCCACGTTTATCCGTCGCTCCGCGCACCGCGGCGGGACGCATCTTCAGTGGGTGAACCGCCTTACTTGCCCTTTGTCATATTTTGAACATGGAACTCGTTTTCCTGCAGTTGCCTATGTCAGTGCCACGGTAACTCCTTCGAACAAATCCGCGACCCTTGCAGAGAATTTTCTTCCGTTAGGTTTAATTTTCGAATGTTTAATCTTTTTTTCTGTTGGGAAAAAATAATCGAGCATTCAGAGTTGTACACTCGACGTTCGGATATCCGTGGTAAAATTTTGACCTAGACCTGGCCCAGTTAAATTCTGAGTTTCAATAGAATAAGAGGCCACTTTACACTGGGTAAGTTATCACTGCCGTGCGGCCTACTGCACAAGATAGTGATACATGCGTTGATAACTACCAAATGTTCGTTTTTCAGGTCTCGGTCAAAACGTGTAAACAGTGACGTAAAGATTCACACCTATCTCGCAATACTATCGTTACATTATGACGAAATTCAAGGCATTTGATTAGAAGCAAAAACGGGCATAATATGAATAATAGTATGACAAAAAAAGTTAAAAAAACCATATCACTGAAGTCATCGTACTAATCATGAAGGAACAGGCTAGATCATGATGATATAACTTAGTCTATCGCCGAGTAATGTATGATTCATGTTCTAAGTAAAGGATTGCACAATACGACATAATACAAATCCTAGACACTGATACAAGTACTAGCTTTTGCCAGCGGCTTCGCCCTCGTGTAGGTCGATAATTATACACGGGAATGTACCTACTACCGGGATAAAAGTATCCTTTGTATTTATCCAGTTTATAAACTATCTGTATGCCAGATTTCATCCAAATTCGATCAGTAGTTTGTGCGTGAAAGAGTAACATACATCCATGCATCTTCTCAAACTTGACATTTATAATATTAGTAGGATATGGAATATATAAACAAGGAGGTGCTTTACCACTTTTGACAACAATAACCATTTCATTGAAACTTCACAAAAATGTGAGTGAAAATATTTAAATGTGTCAAATGATCCCAAGTCGTTTTACGCCTGGAGGTAGGGCGATGTTCCTCTTGACTTTCATGTAAGAAAAAGTCGCTTAGTGAATCTGAAAAATAATATTATATTACTGTGAGTCGTGGTAATCATCTTTCATCATAGACCTCCCTCGAATACCGCCACTTGTTTCTCGCATGCAGCAGATTCCTGCGCCCTTTGCCATCGCTCCACCATGTGGGAGGACTTCCAACTCTCCGTCTTATGGTACGTGATCTCCACCCCAGAACCTTTCGATCCCATCGGCCATTGGGTTCCTCGGCCTCCAGTTTAACTTAAATTGACCAATAAATTCAATAAATAGCTACACTAACAAAGGGTATACCCCGAACCATGCAATGTTTACTAATTTTTACGACCTACAAAGAATCCTACACAAAAACTTGAACTATGAAATAACTGCTATATTTATAGTAGTATATTTGAACATACAAAATTGTGAGAAAGTCCTCCAACATTGTAACTACTGCCTGCATGCTAATTACTTGATAATAACTTCAATGTCAAACAGTATACTACGCCTACACGTATCTTAGTAAACAATCATACAGCTTTTAGTCATTATTTATCATAAAGATTTGTTCGCTGAAGCTTCAACAACTGCTAGATTACTAGTCTAGTCGACAAGTTGAAAATGGTACAAAATAGAGATACTGCTCTTAAAATTATGTGCGATAGCTCATTGGATCCGGAATGACGTCTAAAAAAATGTGCCAAAAGCGTGTATTAGCACATAAAAAATCACAAAAGTTATAAACAATTAAAGATGAAAAAAATGGCATTTCGTTTTTTGCCAATATTTCATAAACTGTTAATATTTAAGAAATTTCAAACAAAGATTCTGAAAGAAGAGGAAATTTCCAATAAAAAATTTTTAACTCTCGGAACTCTATCTCCATTATTTATTATTTTAATTTAACGCTGAAAATAGGTCTGCGCGCGACGTCAAAAGCGAGTTCGGCACATTAATTAATTTATTTAAGGAATTGAATATTATTTTTTAAATTTCAAAAAATTGTGGTGTGTTCTGAATAATATATATAATTTATTCCCGTTAGAAATTTTACTTAAAGTTAATTTTTCAACAAGTTAAACAATTGTTAACTAAAAAAATTTTTTCGAACTTCCGTCTTAATTGTAAGTGAAAAAAAATGTTTAAATAATTGTCGTAAACAATTTTCGCTTCGTAGAGCCTTTCTTACATACATAATTAACAAGATCGTGCCATAAAAGTTAAAAAAAAATTATACTTTATTTAAAAAAATATATTTTTTAACTAGATTACTTGGATTTTTCAGTTTTTGTTCAAGTAAAAAAATGATTATAAACAAAGTAAAAGTATTTTTTAACTTTTATGGCACGATCTTGTTAAGTATGTATGTAAAAGGCTCTACGAAGCGAAAATTTTTTACGACAATTATTTAAACATTTTTTTTCACTTACAATTAAGACGGAAATTCGAAAAAAAAATATTAGTTAACAATTGTTTAACTTGTTGAAAAATTAACTTTAAGTAAAATTTCCAACGGGAATAGATTATATATAGTGTTCAGAACACCACAACTTTTACAAATTTAAAAAAAAAAATCAATACCTTAAATAAATTAATTAATGTGCCGAACTCGCTTTTGACGCCGCGCGCTCAACCTAAAAATGACGCGCGCCGACCTATTTTCAGCCTTAAATTAAAATTATAAATAATGGAGATAGAGTTCCGGAAGTCTAAAGTTTTTCATTGGAAATTTCCTCTTCTTACAAAATCTTTTTTTGAAATTTCTTAAATATTAACAGTTTATGAAATATTGGTAAAAAACGAAATGCCAATTTTTTTTCATCTTTAATTGTTTATAACTTTTGCAATTTTTTATGTGCTAATACACGCTTTTGGCACATTTTTCTAGACGTCATTCCGGATCCAATGAGCTATCGCACATAATTTTAAGAGCAGCATCTCTATTTTGTACCATTTTCAACTTGTCGACTAGACTATACTTCGGGGAACAAACATGCACAATCTCACGCCTTCTTCCAAGAAAACTACAGATTTTCAACTACTAAAATCCTTACATACTCTTTTTGCTCTGTTTACGTTCATCTGGTCATACACGCACGCCGGTTACGAGTACTACGCACCTGACCTTTCTGAAAAACATCATTAATTAGGTCACACTAAATGTCCTTCTAGTGCGTCCCCTCCGAAACAGGGCAGCTAAAGAGCCTATTTGCCAACCTATAACATTAAAACATGTTACACTTAGTTGGTAAAACAAAATTATGTCGTCATAATTGTAAGACCTCGGAGCACAGTGCTTTATTTTTTTTTTTGGTCCCTTACTACTAAAGAATGAAAAACCAATGCAGGACGCCATCAACCTTGCAATTGGACAACAGTATAATTAACTGATTATAAGTAAAATGTAATTAAGTAAATATTAAAACATTAGCAATTGTAATGACATAATAGTTAATGAGGATTACACAGAAAACGACCTCCACAGCTGTCGATACGCTCATGGGAAGTGGTATCATGTACTATATAACGGTAAACAACAACAAACCTTTTGTTTTGACCACCACACCTTGTGTAAGTAGATACCAAGATCCAATGTCATATTCCTTATCTTCATTACGTCACAGTATGCCGTACACGGACGTCAAATGACGACAACAGAATCTCGGACCCACCCACCTCTGAAACACGTCATCAACAAAACAAATGACAACTGACACTAACATTCATATCTAGGTCACAAATCACACAA
This sequence comes from Aporophyla lueneburgensis, assembly GCA_932294355.1. Classification (NCBI taxonomy): domain Eukaryota; kingdom Metazoa; phylum Arthropoda; class Insecta; order Lepidoptera; family Noctuidae; genus Aporophyla; species Aporophyla lueneburgensis. The sequence continues at coordinate 26,577,700 of OW028743.1, forward strand.
ACAAATTAATTAATTAACCAATCAAAATATAAGTGAAAAATCTCAACTAATTGATGATACATTTATAAAAAATTACCCAACGCTATTGTCCGATCCATCGGGTTATAGTGACAAGTACGTTCGTTCAGATCGGTTCAGATATACCCGCGAATTGAGCGCCGCCCGTCATACAGTGTAACATCATGGCGCCGCGCGCATGCGCTGTCTTGCTCCTCGCAATCGCAACCGTCGCTGCGCGGGAGTGCATCGAATTGACACTACCAGAAAAAAGTTTGCTAACCGACTCAATATTAAATGGAACTATTTTAAAATTAGCCGCGAAAAATGAAAGTTACGATGAAAGTGGACGTTTTAATATTGTGGAGATGTGGGAGCGGTTCCCAAAAATTGTGGTGCCCAGCAACGGGACGAGCGAGCAGTGCAGACGGGATAGCCAGCAGTACCTGGACAGTTTGGACAGGCTGGAACTATGGGCCCTGAAAAGTAAATATTTACTTTTTTGTTATCTTTTTTTTTCGAAGGGTAGATTTTGACGCACTAATTTATTCATCAACAAAATATTGTGAACCGCAATTAAGTTATTATTATACCGGCAATATTATTAATATGAATCCTTGTAATAATAATGTTTAGAAATAATCCATATCCGAAAATTATATCCGCATGTGAAATACGTCGGCCGGCAAATCCGCTGGTTGATGGCGGTGCCATTTTTCTTTAGTTTTTCCGATTAAAAATATTAATCAATTTTGCAATGATCAACGACTTTTTACATTTGCATACATGGCTTGTATATAATTACCCAAAATTATAAATTGAAATATTTAGTTCAATAAGAGGACGCATCTCTGTCTACGCAAAAAAGAATAATTATCAAAAATCTCTTTATGAAATGATGTGACTAATCTTCAACCAATTTATCACTCAATCAATATAATAATTTATTTGCAACGAATGTAGGTTACATTAAAATACAGGTGGAGTAGATAGGAGTGGGCCACTCTGCCTGGAAATAGGCACGGTAAAAATTTATCAAAAATTGTTACGAAGCTACGCTCAATCTACCGAAAAATATAAATACAAATTAAGATGTCACAGTTAGAATTATTACACATACATTAATTAATATTTAAAATTGACAAATCAAAATAAGCAGTATGTTTTTTCCTCAAATATTTGTAGATTTACATACCTACAATATTTCCCCAAAAATATACCAAGCGATTCAAACATCAACTTTTGACTAAACTTTCGATCTTAAAGGAAAGGTCAGGCGAATTATTTCAAGGACACTTGTCTTGAATGAAAGTGGATTACTATATAAAAAGTTTCATAATTCCTACTTGAGATAGCCAAATATAGACATAATTTTATATGATGACCAAGGTTAAAGTTCAAGAGATTTGTTTAGAGAAAATACACGTGTTTTGTATGTATTACTCTCAAGTAGTTTTAAACCATTTTAATCGGAGCAAAGGAGAATCGGCAAAGATTTATGGAAGTTGGTCCCAGCACCACTAACAACAACACACATGCCATTAGATAGGTATTTTAATAATATATACTAACTACTATGGCGGCTCATTTTAACTCGCTGTTTGGAAAAAGTTGTAGCGATGTTTGGTGGGACGTAGGCACTGGCCGGTAGATAAATGTAACCTTCTGGTGGTCTTGGTTTGAATGTTTGTAAATGTATTCATTCCGATGATAATGCAATAACATGGGTTTGTAAATGGTTATTAAGTGTATTTTTGGTTACCAGATAGTGTGATTATGGACCTGTCGACCTATTCGCTAGATAACGGAACCCTTAATAGGTACGAGTACTAGTTAACGTATCGAGTGTGGGCTCATTTGAGGTGTCTCAACGAGTCCTGTTCATTTATCCAGATCTAGCTGGTCTGATGGTAGACCTGAATGCTAGATTCAGATACGTCATCACACCAGGGTATCATATTATTTTGTTATTATCGGACTGTTTACATTTGGTATTATTCGAGTGTCCCTTTATATAGCATCCAGTATGCCAGACAAAACATCGCCATAATTTTTTTACACAGCCGTTTGAAATGCATCGTCATAGTACTTATTGCTGTACATTAAAATGCCTATCTAAGGACATTATGGTGGCTGTTGGTTGTGGGGACCATTTTGTCCGGTCTTCCTTTATTTTTGTCGCAATATTATCGGAATAGACTGTAGGGTTAATGAAACGCAATCTTATGCAATTATGATGAGAACGCAGGTATAAGGACGTATAGGGTCAGCTCTTACGAACTTGTTACTCGAAAATTTAGAAAAACTTTGAATAAATAAACCTGATATTTCAGATTCCGTTAACCGCCCTACTTACCAAGTTAAAATAAAATCTATACAGGATGGCAGGATTATCGACACTTAAACTGAAACCATGAAGTCAGCTTATGATTCTAGACCTTCTAGCGTAGAAAATAATCGCCAATTTCAAAAAACTACCTAGCCATTAAAATCTTAATAAATTCAGCAAACGTCAAGTTCCGCTGACCTAGATTGGTTTTAAAATGATCACCTACGATCATATTACAATATTTTTACTACTTAGTAACAATTTGAATACCTAGGTGATAAATTAATTATTTCTTGAAATATGCGCTGACTTCGCACTTTACAAAATTATATTACATCGTTTGCTTATTGACCGTCATTTGTTAATAAGTATAAAATTGTGATTCTTTATTGCTTTTAATTTTAAAAAAACGTAATGTTATAAAATACACTAGCGAGCAATCTACACACTATAAATCAGGAACTGAATCATTTTGAAGGATATTGCTAATACACTGGTACATATGTTCAAAAAATTTGTCTGCTTAACAAGGTAAATAACGCAATGAATGTTGTTGAACTGTCAAAATGAAAACTATTAGTGTGCTAGGCAATGAGCCCTCAGTACTTTGTCAGCTTTAATGACTAAACATTTAGATTTCTTTATCATAGTCAAGTTTAGTATGAATATATTGTATTAATAGTATATTGTATTAGTGTATACATAAGTACGAATTTTCTTTAAAAAAAAGGAGGCAATCTAATCGTTTAAAAAGACTAAGCGGTGAATAAAATCTCTTCGTTAGAAGGATTAAGTGTGAAAAAAGTTCTTCTAAACGAAGGAACGAGTAGATATCACAGTTGGTGTTCTGAGTATGAATGCATTGGCAGAACCAATTATCTAAAAGCTGGAAAATTCATTAGTTTATGGTTTCAGGTCACAGCTATGACCGGTTAGTTTAGAAGGACGAAGCAGTCACACAGATTTGGGCCTAGGGTCACATCTGAAGGCCTCGTAATTAAAAACGGTCAAAATATAGTTGCAGTCTCATCTCGGTGAGAATTAAATGTCAAAAACTTGTCAAGATTGTATGGAAACTAGAGGTATTTTTGACATATTGAGACCGTGAACGCTCTTAAACTCTCGAGAATTGCCGTCAGTTGTGTGACCCCTTAGTCCTCACAGCCTCAGTCAGTCACTTATGGTGCTCTGTGGTCAAGCTCAGAACTCCAAAAGTGACTTTCTTTGACATGGTCTGAGTAATGTGATCAAAAGCCTGATAGCAATAGGCTATTGTCCCAAGACAATTCTTTTAGAATTTTCATTTGTTTACAACGGTTGCCATACCAACAGCCCGTTTGTCGATTTATTTACATTCCCGGAAAGAAAGAAAAAGAAGCACTTTAACAACCTACCTACATGGAAATAATACAAAAGAGCAATGAACTGTCTTTCTGTTGAAGTTTACGAACGTACTGAGGGCAGCACTTCGCGTTCGCGTTATTTGCTTACTCCGATATTATCATGTTCACGAGTGTAAGTAATAAAGCTTAATCAGTCATTACGGCATGAATGGCAGGTATATGTAAATTCTACTCGTCATACATACATAAAGTTACTCCTTCTTCCAATGGGGCTAGGCAGAAACTACGGAACATACCTGCTATGATCCTTTCATACTGCTTTTAATTCGTTTACGTTATATATACATCTTGACGAACATCTGGTCTGGCCTGGTCTGATCTTCTATAAATATGGAAGGAAATATGTTATGTTAGGAATTTGGAATTTACGAAGTGATTGCTGATGATTTGCATTTCTAGAGGTTGAGGAGAAAATCTCGTAAGGAAATTTTTGTGGATGTCTTTAAACGTAGGGGAAGACTAAAGAAACAATGAATGGACTGTGTGAAAGTTGGTGTGGCCAGAAAAAGGGATGACTATTGAGATGATGACTAATAGAGAAGTATGGAAGAACAGGAAGACATGTTGCGCCGACCCCTAATAAGTTGGGATAGGGACAAAATATTGATGAAATACAAATAAAGGTTCATCACCAACACCGTCATTAGCCGATGACGTCCGTCTGTTGGAATTAGGACTGCCCCAAACAACGGCACTTCAGTATGGTAATATGACGAATCAGAATTAAAGCCGCAGACCTGCAAGTCTGGTGGATCAATTTCCATGAAGTTTTCATAGAAATTTTTCTATGAGAATCACGTTGAGCTATCGCGTTTACAAGAGCCTTAATTCTGATTTGTGTACTACCAACAAAGACGTAGAAAAATTATTTGTGACCCATAACATACATTCCTATATCCCATGGAAACGTTTTCGGAAAAACCGATAAGCAGACGAACAAATAACGATAAAATCAAAACAAAATAGCAAGAAATCGAAAGAGAAAGCCCATAAATATGAATAAGCATATTTAGGTATTTTAAGTAATCTGTTAACCTACTCACTTTATACAACAACAAACGTAAAGTCAAGTAAGTTTTGCAATCAGGTCGAAGATAACGAAGGCATGAATGTGCATAACTCCTGGAAATAATCGAGTACCTTAATGACAATATACGTAAGTGAACTGTAATTGAACTGCACCTGAGATATTCAATTTGTAAAACTTATAGAAAAACTTTAGTAACTGCTTATCCTAGAATTGCTTTGCGCCCGCGGCTTTGCCTACGTGGAGGTCATAAATTATCGCACAGGAACAAACTACTGGGATAAAAAGTTGGCGCCTTGGGTTTACCTGTAAGTCTACAATATGTTTAATAATAATAAATAAATAAATAAATATGTTTAGGACATATGATACTTTTTATCTCAGTAGTTCGTTAAGTCGTTCCCGAAACCTAATAGAGAATGGGAAGCCGCGTTCTCTATGCATTTTGCCACCATACTGCGATGACCAGCCCGCCTGCCAAGCGTGGCGATTTTGGCAAAGCCTCTAAAATTGGGGTAGGCATATTTCCAGCATTGGACATCTTACGGCTTTATAATGAGGAAGATGACCTATCCTAGGTCATGGTCAAAATTTGGCACTTGGTATAAGTGTTAAAAGGTTAAGTTAAGGCGTTAAAAGGTAACAGAAATACAGACAAGTAACTACTTTCGCATTTATAAACCATATTTGCATGTAAGTATCGATGTTCCAACTTTAGTAGAAATTCTACTGCAGTAACGGTTTATCCTAGATATGGTGTGGCCATATAATTTTGCAAGCCAGCTTCGAACTATCAAATTCAATTTAGGTCTTATTGGTGCAGTGGAGATAGTTTACTAACAAAAGTATCATAATTTAGAAATAGTTACAATAAATTGATGCCTATTTAATTTGGCAGCACCTGATTCAGACATGTTTATTAGAACCTTACAAAAATAAAAACGATTTTGCTTTCTTAAAAATATGATTGAATTCAAACTGAAACTAATATGAATGCGCCTCTTTTGTGACCTCAAATATTACCTACGACTAACTGTGTGAAAAGGCTTAGAAAGTTAAAAAGAGGCTTAGTTTTTTTTTTAAGGTTTGCGTCATTCGAAACCCGACAAAACAGTTTATAAAGGATCCTTAATTTCTTTAAAACTCGTCATTAGTAGGCCAATAAATTTTTAGAGAATCAATTAAATATTTCCCAACGATTATTTTTATTCTCCATTCAAACCTAAAATTAGTTCTTAATTTAAAGTTGATATGACCGTTGAAAAGTCGACCCTTTCACGTATGTCTTAACATATTATTTTAATTACACTAAGTCAGACTTTTGCCAAATTGTTATGTGTTTGAATCATCATAATTAATTTTCTATATTCAGTCTAAGAATTTTTTCATTAATTGACTTCAAAATCTAATATTGATGGTCTTCTCTAGGGATTAATTGGCTTTCACTATATTGTTGAAATAAAAGATAATAATTATTAGTTAAACTATGTCACAGTATTTAAAATAATTATAATATTATATTTAATATTTCGAACTAATAATAATTTTCTAAACTATTAACTTCTAATTCGAATATTTATCATCCTTCTAAAGGTTGAGAGAAAATAATTGATACTCATTTTATGGCGGAAATTGTATTTCATTATTTAATAAATAGGATTAATAATTTAAATATTTCGGCAAGGTTTAGTTAAGCGGTTCAACACCAACGTCATAATCTATTATCGAAAGATACCGGTATTTTATTTGGAACAAGATCAAAACATTGTTTATTATTGGAGCCTATCTGCGTTTTTATTATGTTAATATGATAACAACAAAAACACCTCATTAATAATTTATATAGATACAAAAATAAAGCCGTGATTTTTCCATGTATTTTCCGGGATATTTATATAATAGAAAAACCGGTGGATTCGGTATTATTTTTAAAAACTTTATTTTTACATCGAAAACGGAAACTCCGCTTGATAACTTAAATTAAAACTAAAAATATACCAAAGTAATTATTTATCCAAACACGTTCAATCTATGACGAAAGGTATCGGAATAAAAATATCTATTAATGATAATAAAATAATTAGCATATTATTATTAAATAAATTATAATAAAAGGTAACAGGATGACTAGACGATATAGGAACGTAAATAAACCGTAAGAAGTAAGGATCGTAGCAGTTGGCGTTATGGAGTTCCTGCCTAACCCCATGGGCACAAGGCGTGAGTTTATGTATGGGCTTATGTATGTTAAAGATGACAACCATAATTTGTGGCACCAGTAAACCATAATTTGTGGCACCAGTAAACCATAATTTGAGGCACCAGTAAACCATAATTTGTGGCATATCATTATGTATTTGGGGAAGCCTAGACTTCATTTATTTGTCTATTTTGGCATAATTTATGGTTTCATTTTTAAAGCTAATATTGAATTCAAAGTTTATATTTAAAGTCTAAGTAAATTTATATTTCATGCATAATTTGTGGCATATCATTATGCATTTGGGGAAGCCTAGACTTCATTTACTTGTCTATTTTCACATAATTTATGGTTTCATTTTGAAAGTTAATATTTAATTCAAAGTTTATATTTAAAGTCTAAGTAAGTTTATATTTCATGCATAATTTATAGCATATCATTATGCATTCGGGGAAGCCTAGACTTAATTTACTTGTCTATTTTCGCATAATGTATGGTTTCATTTTTAAAGTTAATATCTAATTCAAAGTTTATATTTAAAGTTTATTATTAACGAAATATAAACTTACTTAAAGTTTATTATTCTTGCATAATTTATGGCATGTCATTATGAATTTAAGGAAGCCAAGATTCAATTTAACCCCCTTTTTCACCCCTCACTAAAAGGCAAATGTGTGATTTCTGCACACACATGTTGCGGCACGTGTCAAGTGATTTTAGAAAACAATAACAATAGTCTAACAACCAGTCTTACCAAGGGGTATCGTATTGCCCAGTAACTGGGTTGTGGATTTCAGATAAGCAGTCGCTCCATGTATAATAGGTACTGATATTCAACTGCTTCCGGTTAGACTGGAAGTCGACCCCGATATAGTTAGGAAAAGGCTAGATAAGTTGAATATATTAAAACTAGCTTTTGCCCGCGACGTCCGCGTTAAATTTTTTTTTCCCCCGACCCTTCCCATCGCGTCGAATCGCCTACCCGTGCGACTTTCCCCGTTTTCACAACATTTTTCATTACTGCTCCGCTCCTCTTCCTTGTAGCGTGATGTTATATAGCCTATAGCCGTTCTCGATAAATAGGCTACTCAACACAAAAAGAATTTTTTAATTCGGACCAATAGTTCCTGAGATTAGCGCGTTCAATCAAACAAACAAACTCTTCAGCTTTATAATATTAGTATAGATATAGTATAGATAACAAAAACTATAAAACACTACTACAGAAAAATCACGCTCTAAAAAGTATGAAACACAAAAAAATATTCTCATCTGAAATCCGTGGTCATTATGCCACTCTGCCTTAGAGCTTATAATCGCTTACTACTGTTCGAATGTATTGTTTTGTTTGGGTAGGTGGCATTGGTGGTAGGTGATCCGTGTGATGCCGGACTTAAAGAATAGCACCATCCCATTTGCTTCCCGTGGTTGTCGTAAGAGCCGACTAAAGGAATTACTAGAGAATGGGCAGCAGCTTTCTCTATGCATTTTTCACCACCATAGTGATCGCACTATTCGCCACCTTGGCGGGCGGGTTGGTGATCGCACCAACCCGCCCGCCAAGGTGGCGAATATGGCAAACCCCTCTTACGTTGGGGGAGGTGTATATCCAGCAGTGGACATCTTTCGACTGGAATGATAATTATGATAAGGTGGCATAAGTTAACACATTTTTTTTATAGGTAAGACTGGGTCAGTATTAAAAACATTGACCCAGTCTTACCTATAAAAAAAACTCGTTAATCTCTGTTGACTTCGGACTAGACAGTTTTTAATGAAAAAAAAATTATATATAGGCATATTATACCAACGGTATATGCAAAAAGGTTTATCGTGATAATCCCAAAACTCGTTTTTTTTTAAATATTACCATAAATAAAAAGAGGACAAACAGTAAAACAGTCATCAATAAATCTCGTAACTGACGTCATAAAACCACGAAATGATTCAGAAATCATCAGCTAATACACAGATTACTTAATGACTATTTCAATTTAAATTACGCACTTATAAACGAAACTGATTCATTTGTCATGTTAATAATAAACCTAATGATTGTAATAAATATTGCATCAATATTTAATTGTTAACGTTACTCCCTGTATTTATAAGTACCTATGTAAGGCAAAGGTAGCGACTCACTACTTATCGATTGCTCTAGATACGTACAAAAAACTGTCAATTTAATTTATATAGGTTAAGGATACAGTGAAGACACAGTTACAAAAATACAAAGAAGAAAGGAATAGAAAAAAGAGGATGTACTTTTCTTAACCTAAAACTACTATTATTATGAGTGAGTTTATGAATACATAAACTCACTCATAATAATAGTAGTTTTGTAACTGTGTCTTCACTGTATCCTTAACCTATACCACACAAAATAATGTAGATTATGTATGTATATTTACATAAGGGGCTGTCCATTAATCACGTGAGGCTCGAAGGGGGGGGTCCATAAAAAATCATGAAATATCACAAGGGGATATGAGGGGTGTAGTTATATATCACGTGTATTTATTTTTTCGTCAAACGCGTACAAAATCGAAAGCGGCTTGTAGTGAAATTTATAAATATTTAAAAAAAATTAGATTCTTTGTATGTACTAAAAAATACACGTGATATGGTTGGGGGAGTGGGGGGAAGTCTTAAACCTCACCATGTATCACCAAGGGAGGGGGGGGGGGGTTAAAAAATGCCAAAAAAACATCACGTGATTAATGGACGGCCCCTAAATACATATATATATATAAACTCACGCCTTTTTCCCATGGGGGTAGGCAGAAACTACAGAACGCCATCTCCTAGGATACTTACATACTCCTTTTGCTTCGTTTAAGTTCATACATCTGGTCATATGCCGGTTACCATTATTACGCACCTGACTCGTCTGAAGAACATCATCAATATGGGGCGTCCCCTTTCGGCAATACTAGTATTTGATATAATTATTATAAAATAGACACTGCACATCATGCAAATATACAAGATTATTTTTAGTATATGCGAAACCTGAATATAGTTTGTTCAGAATTTTTACACCATGTTATATTTTGTACCAAAAATATTTAATTACGCTTCCAAGTTGCGGGCCTTTGTGTTTTGTTTCGATTTTAAAATTATCATGTCTTTCTCGTATTCAAACGTCCATTACACGGAGATGGTACGTACACTAGCTGTTTGTGGTGATCTGCATATGTTTTTGCGTGGACAACCAGGTAACTTATCAAGCTTATAACTTTGTCTGTACAAGCAATGGTGTTATAAGATAACAATATCCCAAAAACTTGTGGCAAGGGACTTTTTTTTTGTAGGCGGGAAATCATCAAATGACATCTCCCGCTTTTGGGTGGAGCAGGACTGCGTGACAGAATTTTACTGACTAAAATCTACCCGTGTACCGTCAGTTGCCTACGTGCCAGGGTCACGGTGTCTCTTTCGAACAAACTCGCGACCCTGGCAGGATGGCAAGGGGTTTTCGGCTAAGTAATAACAGCTTCACAGGTCGATCGATCCGGTTAAGCTACCCTTGCCGCGGTTCGGCCGTATTTGGGTGACTATCTTTACATACAAAGACCCTTCCGTGCCTCAGAAAGCACGTTAACCCGTTGGTCCCGGATATCAGTCGTAGGTCTTTGACAGTCGTTACGGGTCGTCTGAAGCCTGAATGCCTGATAATCAGTCTTACCAAGAAATATCGTATTAACAGTCAGATAGGCAGTCACGCCATGTAATATACTATTAATTATTCAGTTGTATACGGCTGTACTGAAAGCTGACCCCAGCATAGTTGGGAAAAAGCTAGATATCTCCTAAAAATTCACTCGCTTCCCGAATCTTTTTCTAACCGCAAAATGAACATTAAATAAGATTAGATCACAGTCATGTCATTGACACAAAGCAGCGGTTGATCAGTAGTCCAAACAGCAACTCACGCGCATTCCGCGTACAAAACAGATCATAAGGTAAATTCTGAGCGAAAATCCGCCGAAAATCCCCCGTTTAGAACTAAACATCCGTTACCCAATACTAGTCATCTGGAATTTAGACGTTGATGACTTAAAAACCTTGAATTTTACTGATAGAAATGCTAGATTTCGTTGGTAGCATGTTAATTTTTAGTGGACAAGAAAATGTATTAAATGTAAACCCCAATTTGTGATAAGCTTGGACACCTAAACCTCGAAAAACACCAAAAAATGGTTGAAAATCCCGCGGAAATCAGTTTATGTTGATTTGTAGAAAAGTTGTTGCACTATGATGCGAACTACCTACTCCTATTCCTATATATCTAGGTATACTAATTAATATTATAAAGCTGAAGATTTAGTTTGGTTGAAGGCAATAATCTCAGGAACAATACTGGCTCTTAACAATATTTCCGTTTTGGATAGCCCCTTTATCGAGTAAGGCTATAAGCTATATAATATCACGCCAGCACCCTTAGGAGACGAGCAAAAAGAAAAAAAATCTATACTAATATTATAAAGCTGAAGAGTTTGTTTGTTTGGTTGAACGCGGTAATCTCAGGGACTACTGGTACGAATTGAAAAATAATTTTTGCGTTGAGTAGCCTTTTTATTGAGTAAGGCTATAGGCTATATAACATCACGCTACGATCATAAAGAGCGGAGCAGCGATGAAAAGTGGACGAAAACTCGCAGGCAATTCGATGCGACGGGAAGGGTCAGGGGAGCAAAAAATTTGACGCGGACAAAGTCGCAGGCAGAAGCTAGTAACGAATACGATGTACTCGCATGGGCAGACTATTTAATGCGACGAGCTGAGTCGGAAGAGCAAGAAATATGACGCGGACGAAGTCGCGGCCATACGTTCAAAATAATGTTATAGAAATGTGTCCCACCTTACCATCTCGAGAATTTTCAACCACCTTTGCTTGACTTACTTAACTTTGCAAAACAATTAAGAAATTTCCTACCTCAACAGCTCACTTCACCTAAATTAAGACGCCGTAAATGATATCCCTAACTAAAGAAGCGCTAAGTTTCCCATACAGAATTTCACCCCCATATTACCCCCTTTTAAAATTATTTTGATCCAAAAATACCCTTTCCAAGGATGCCATTTATATCCTGGTTAAATTTTGTGGTTTAGGCGTGAAAAAGTGATATACAAACAGACAGACAGAGTTTATAATATAAGTATAGATGGATTAGTAAATTAATGCAAGAATCGTGTCTGCTACTCATCACATTATGATATCAGAAATCTCATGATGGCATGATTAATTCTTTGATTGTGGAGTCACGAAGATTATCCTTAGCCGTAGCAATAAGGATATAAAAGATCTGTTATTATAAACCAGTGTTGTTTTTATTTTAGTTGTTTGCGAAAACTATATTTACTTGTAACTGCCTCGTTGGTCAAGTGGTCGCAACGCATGCTACCGCTGAGCATGAGGTCTTAGGTTCGTTTCCCAGGTCAGATAAAGCGTTATTGGGTTTTTCTGTCTGGAATTACTCAGTAGCACTTGCGACCACTTGACCAACGAGGGACTTGCAATTAAACATAGTTTTCGCATACAACTACAATAGGAACGACAAGTATTACAAGGGTCTTAAACGTAACTGGTGACTCGCAAGTTGTAGTGGTAGGTACACCTCTGCCCAACCTTCCAGGGAAACAAGGCGTGATTTTATGTATGTTATGAAGAACTTGAAAAATTTTAATCAAATCTTATAGAAAAACAAAAATATTTAGCGATATACAAAGTACCTACACCCAACCAAAAATCTATTTTCCTGCTGCCCATTGCCCAATATAAAAAATGGGACACTTGATACATTTTAAAAATAGAATAAAAGAATATTTGAAATGGGCTCACGATCAATCGACGCAATTTCCATTCCCATCCCTCAAATAGAGAATTCACAAAAAATAACCCTACCACTGCCGACCGTCTGTCAGTCTGCGATCTAACGTTTTTTTCTCCGTATCTGCACGTGCATTCGAGTCACGCCAATGGCATCCTTGAATTGTACGCTGCGACATTTCGTATTCACTGCCCACAGTCATTTCACCAGTGACATTTGACATACAAGGTTCAACGAACGAGATTGGAGTGTGTAAGGCGTGATCGAAATCGGTTCGGAAAAAGCCCTTGTGGCGTATGTGTCGTGCAAATTGGATGAATCTTCAGTATTGAAGGTTTTGTAGCGTATTTTATTTCTTTGCCTGAAATTGTCATATTCGATATTAAAAGTTTTACTAAGCTGAGTTCTTTTGAACGTCAAAATTACATATATATATTTACATATACATTCCCCTAAAATGCCCGTCCTTCACCACTTCCTAGTGCTGCAGCTGGGAAGAAAAATGGTGCAACTAACTCCTAAGCAGCTTACTATTCTGATCATTTTATAAAAATACCTCAAAATATTACTGCTCACGCCATACTCGCCCAACATCGGATAAAACTTCCAATTTTACAAATGAGAGAAATGCAAGAATTTCCGAAATTCAAATTATTATTGTCACACTTCGAACAAAATTATATGATTTGCGAACTTGAGCGTGATTTTCGGAACGTATCCTCCGGAGAAGTACCCAGAAAAATAAAAAATATAATTAATGTATTCTATACTATGGGTTTATATCCCATCACAAAGGTTATTGACGTCAACGAACATATTATGTTTAATGTAATATAACAAAACTATTTCAAATTGAATTAATTATTGTTTCACAATAAAACGAAACGATACTTGGAGCGGTTTGTCAATGAATTGCCAACTGACAAAATTTGATGACAAAGTTCATTCTCCTTGGTATGGTAAAACGTTATTATTTGCTAAATTATAATTTTATTAATAATCAAAAAGAAAAGTTTTCACATTTGTAATATTTATTTTTATTTACGCCGTTGGTACAAAAGTCCGTTCTGTATATGTTAGGTATCGGTATCAAAAAACGGACGCTTCATAATTATTCTCTGTTAACTCACTAGTCCACCAAAATGTTTTTGACATTTCCAAACTTTACTGTTTTTTTTTTATGATTTTACGAACTAATTTAGCACATCCTCTTTATGGCGAAACCTTCAGGATAGCCTACCAAATTCAAATTTGGAGTTTTTCATGGAATTGACATTCAATTAAATTAAATGACCAAAGAGGCAATGATGTTATAATGTACATTAAAACATCATTGCCATAGAGGGTTCTATTGATGATTTTAATCTTTATATTAATACGTGAAGCGAAATCTTTGGATCCCTTTTTACGAAAATTGGGCGGACGGAGGAGTATGAAATTTCGCACACTTATAGTTTATACAGAGAAGAAGTGACGAATGCTAATATTTTTTTAAATTATGCGTTATAATATATTATTTTCAATAAATAACACGCTACACACACTAATGTTCATTACCGTGTATCTAATACACACATGCATAGATATTCATTTGTTTATGGTCCAAATCTGTCTTTATTATTTTGTGCAGTGTTACCAACACCCAGAAATATTTACCCCTAAAGCTTAAGTTAAAAACCCCTAAAATTGCCACAATGATTAAAAAAATCCGCTAAAACATTATAATGAAAATAACCAACAAATGTTCAGTAATCATAGACCGGCACACAGTAGTAATATTTGTCTATATTTATTACGTGACATTTGTTAATCATTCACTCTGCATTCTTAGTATCGAGGAACCGTACTAGAAGTCGCTAATACTTTTATGGTAATCAAAAACACAATGACAAATGTAAGATGGCAAAAAATCCCTAAGAATACCCCTAAAAATGTAACGCCCCTAAAAAATCTCAATCCTCTTATTTACCCCCTAAATTTGGGAAAACCCCTAAGTTGGTAAGCCTGATTTTGTGAATGTCAAGTATAACCATAGATAATAAATTAATTTTATAGATATATAACCTATTTCATTTTTAAAATCTATGATCATATCGAGAATATTTGTCTTTAATATTATTTGTATTAGCGACGATAGGAATTTAGTTTAGATTTATAAGAAATATTTTTTGTGGTTTTATGGGGAGTGTCAAGTATGGCATTACTAAGTTTCCCATACAAAACTTAGTGTCGTGTACAAACTGTAGAGGTTGTATGCCTCACGATTGTACAGGCTGGTTATAATTATGACATTTGGAACCGTCATAATTAATTAAAATAATAGGGAAAATCCTATAAAACAGAACAAATTTCTGTGATCATTCATTCTATATTGTCCCATATCCAGCAGTTAAGAAGTATTAAGAAAATAAAAAAGAGAGTCCTGAAGAAGTATTCTTTACTCATTATACCTACGTCCTGGTCCTGGCCATCACCATCCCGCCAGCGAACCCTCTCCACAGTAGTACAGCGTCAACAATTTGTCTATAGTGTTACTGAATGTCAAATATAACCATATTATTTTTTTATATTTATTATTATCTATATTTTTTCATTTAATAATGTCTTTCTATTCAAATGAAGTACGGTCAAATTTCGACCAATGGGCGATCACCAGTAATTATAATTTTGAATCGGTCAATCAGAAAGATGAATCCAGTTGTCCATTCCAAAGCGAGTAGATACCTATGGCGAAGTATCATACAACTCTGCCTAACCCTTCAAGGAATGCAAGCGTCAGCTTATATTATGTTGTGTGTGTTATTCATAACTTAAGAGCTAGTTGTTTTTGAATGTGACTTGTTTATTTGGGGTTACAATAATTTATATCGTGCAAATCGATGGCGGCGCCACTATATATTGTGCTCGTGTTACCGAATACATGCTAAGTATCATTGTCTTTGTTTCTCTCATCCAAAGCACCAGCCATCTAAACTCTTTACCACCCGCGGTAGACTTGCAGAGAATGCCTTACGCATTAACTCCGCCTTTGTACCATTTTTGTGTGCGGTAAGTTCAATTAAATAAATTGTGTCACTTTAGCCCCTACAAAGGTTTCATTTTGTTTCAGTGTTCGACGCAACTGCAAAGCCCCCGGCTGGCATCCTAAGCGGCAACGGGAACCAATATGGCGACTATGACGAATGCCTCAGCATAGATGGCGCGGTCCGAGGGAAGTACTGCCTCGCCTCCCTGCAGATAACACTCAGTGGGGATAAAAATATGGAAGAGATCGACTTTTTGGTGCACAGCGGACATTATATACGGAGTAATATTACTGATGTAAGTGGAATAATTATTCTTGGTTACTTTTTTTTACGTTTTTTAATGTCGCACTGCCAGACAAAGGCCAAAAATCTAAACTGAAACTTATCTCTTCATTTTGATACAACGTTGAAAATTATTAAAAAGCCGTGTCCGTTAGTAAAAATGAGAAATTTTCATAGAAACTTACATTCTCTATTTAACCTCTTTTAGGAGGTAAATTTTCAAAGATCTTCCTTAATACTCACTTTCTATATTTAACGAACTCTTTTGTACCTACTTCTTGATCCGGCTGTTTTATTGAGCATTATCTAAAATTAACATACTAGACATCAGATAACCGTGTACCGCTTTTTCAAACTTCATAAAAATTGGTTGGATTTTCATGAACGAACTTCCCCTCAAACAATTATACTGAGCAGACTACTTTCGCATTGGGTTTTTCAAAATTAAAAAACTTGTGAAAAACCCAATGAGAAAGTAGTGGGCTATAATCTTAAGAAAATATGAAATCGTGTGATTTATTACCGTTATTTAAATAAGCCCATGGGCCACAGAGCCTTAACCGTTACTAGACCTATGTCAAGTATTTAGGCCGACTTAATAAACACAATTAATGATTAAGGAAATTAAAGTTCGCAATATTTCATATTGATGATCTCAAATTATAATATAATCGATGTCATAAATAACCTAAAGGAAAAAAATATTCTTTAATCTTATGAATGACATTTTTTTCCAATTCGAGACTTGTTATCTTTAGAACAGCTGTTGCTTTAAGACTCATGACGATTCTGGTACAAGAATTTCCATAAAGATTTAATAAAAAAATATTTGGCTAGTCGCGGTTGCGTCAAGCCTATCTATGAGAGCCTTTATAACCGACTTCAATAAACGTGGAGGTTCTGTATTCGATCAGTTTTAATACCGAAAACGGAAGCGTGATACTCAGGTAGTCATTTTATTCTGCATAGCCTTTGCCCAAATATATTGGGGTTGGCTTTCGGTCTAACAGTGACAGCCCAGTAGAATGTAGTATTAAAATAAGTCATGCCAGGTAAACGCTGGAACATTTTATGTTAATGGAAAGTAGGTACGAGGAGCAAAAACGATAAACTTCATACGGCATGTACCAAGTTTAACTAAATTATATTTTATAATTTATTATTTTATAATTGAACATTTTGGCAGTACGAAGCAATAAGACAAATAAATTGTGAGTACAAGTGAACCAGTAATCTTAAAAGTAAAACCGTCAAACGGGTAAAGGCTCCTTCAGATAGGTACGACGCGACTGCGCGATGCGAATCTTATAGAACACTAGCTTCTGCCCGCGACTTCGTCCGCGTCAAATTTTTGCTCCCCTGACCCTTCCCGTCGCATCGATTTGCCTGCTAGTTTTCGTCCATTTTTCGTTGCTGCTCGCTCCATTTGAGTTATAGTGAGTCAACCTTAAAAGATAGACATATGCTCTCGCGGACTTTTTTTTAGAACTTTATAAAAGGAACAATTCCGTAATACATGATTTTTGCGTTACTTTAACCGTTTACGCAGCGCACGCAACGGAAACTCTCAAAAGGAATAAATTTTCCCCGTTTTTGCAACTTTTTTCATTACTGCTCCGCTCCTCTTAGTTGTAGCGTGATGTTATATAGCCTATAGCCTTCCTCGATAAATAGGCTACCCAACACAGAAAGAATTTTTCAATTCGGACCAGTAGTTCCTGAGATTAGCGCGTTCAATCAAACAAACAAACAAACAAACAAACAAACTCTTCAGCTTTATAATATTAGTATAGATTTTGTTTTACGAGAGTCGCACGCCTCTGTTTGTAGAAGCCTTAACACATCTCGATAACTTCCTCTCAACAAAGACCCTTTTCTTCAGACGCATAGAGGAAGAACTAACAGTAACTATTACAGATATACCTAGATGGATCGAATATGCAAATTACAAAATGACAGCCCGTTCTATTGACCCGTTAACCTTGCCTTTTATTATAAATAAATACGTTTATACTGATATAATAATCCTGGGTTTTTTTTTATAAAAACTAGAATATTAATCAAATTGGTTACGCTTTCACAAGTCTTTATTAATTTTACTAGTGGTCGCCCAACGCCTAGTGCTCGAAATTCGACCATAATTCATTTAACTTTGTATCAATAATAATAAAAAATATATTAGCTGTTTGCACTTCTTTTCCATATAAACTTTAACTAGAAAAATGTAATACTCTTCAGTCCACGTAATTTTCGTCACAAACTTTATTATATTCACAAATTAAATAAATATATAATAATTAATATACAGGGTCAAATTAAATAAGCTATATAGGGGTCGCGGGGCTTTTAGGACCGGGACCGCGGTCCAGGATTCCACCTAAAATACAATAATTATTTTGCAGTAAGTAGTAGTATTATAAATGAAGTTAAAGTACAGTGAACAAAACAAGTTACGAGAAAAAAAAAACATTTTCTCATACATTTTGTGTGTCAGCTACAAAACGCGTTATGCCTTTGAAGTATCAGGCTGTCATAACTTAGTAGGAGCTTACTAAACATAGGAGTGTCAGCTAGTAATCGCATTATGCCTTCGAAGTACTTCGGTGGTCATTACTCGGTAGGAGCTCACCTAACATGGGTAGGTATGTACGTATTAGCTAGAAAACGATTAATGTCTTCGAAGTACCAGGTTGTCATAACTTGGTGGGAGTCTAATAAGTTAACACATCATTTATTGACTTAAAAGCAGTACAAAGTTCGCTGGGTCAGCTAGTATATTATTAAGATGGCATTTTTTTTAGTTGAGAGCAGTGGCAGCCCAGTGGTAACGGCCGCGACTTACGAGTAGTAGGTCGTGAGTTCAAACCCAAGCAGGCGCATTATTTGTGTAAATTATTTCATCGCCACTGCTCTCAAA
Organism: Aporophyla lueneburgensis; assembly: GCA_932294355.1. Lineage (NCBI taxonomy): Eukaryota > Metazoa > Arthropoda > Insecta > Lepidoptera > Noctuidae > Aporophyla > Aporophyla lueneburgensis. The sequence goes on from OW028743.1 coordinate 26,596,715, forward strand.
ACGGTGAAGGAAAACTTCGTGAGGAAACCGGCATGTCTAAGAACCAAAAATTAGAAGACATGTGACATCTACCAACCCGCACTGGGTCCGCGTGGTGTATTATGGCCCACTCCCTCTCACCGAGAAGAGGCCTGTGTCCCAGCAGGGGGGAACATTATAGGCTGATGATGACTTTTTATAAATGTCATTTGATTATGTTTAATTTACAAAAATAGTAATGATATTAAATCATTGTAATGGTTATGACAGCCTCCCCCAATTTGGGGGCCTTTGCCATAATCGCCACGCTTGGCAGGCGGGTTGTCGATCGCAGTATGGTGGTAAAATGCATAGAGAACGCTGCTGCCCATTCTCTAAAAGTCCCTAAGTCGGCTTTTTCGACACCCACGGGAAGAAATGGGGTGGTGTTATTCTTTACGTCCGGCACCACACGGTACAGAATGCAATTACGATAGTAGTAGATTTAAACACTAGATTACTTTTTATAAATAGTATTTTGTATTCTTTTTTAGGATAAACTCTCAAAGAAGACTGCCATTGATGAAATAAAATAAATACTATATCGTTTTATAAAAATAATTTTATGTGTAAAACTTAAAATTTTTTGGTTGACCGTTCTTTTTCAAGACATAACTCTGTTTATTTTACTTGTGGACCCAAAATACTACTAAAAATATTTATTATATTAATAGGTGGAATCTTGGACCGCGGTCCCGGTCCTGAAAGCCCCACGACCCATAGATAGGCAGTCGCGACGTGTAAAATACTAGTACTCAGCTGCATCCGGTTAGACTGGGAGCCGACCCCAACATAGTTGGGAAACGGCTGGGCAGATGATGATGGTCAAATTAAATAAGCTGACACTACTTTGCCCACGACTTCGGAATCGATATCGAAAACGAATGAGACAACAAAAAACAACAATGGTGCCGATTCCCTTATTCACAATCTAAACTAAATTTAAGTTCTGTGCATCTTTTTCTTTCTATTTCATTAAGGAAAGGACAGAAGATAAATTTTAGTTTAGTCCTGTCAAATTAATCAGCGCTTGACGTAAATTGACGTAATTTTAGTAGGCAATTTTTTAATCACGTCTAAACTTGTATGGAGTAGTGACAGGCGCTGATTAATTTGACAGGACTAAACTAAAATTTTTCTTTTGTCCTCTTCTTAATGAAATACAAAGAAAAAGATGCACTGAACTTAAATTTAGTTTAGTTTGTGAACAAGGGAATCGGTACCAATATACATTTTTTTCTTCTTCCTTGTAATCTTTGAAACTATTGATCGGATTTGGATGATTCTTTCACGTATGGGAAGCGATAGTATTGGGGAGTGTCATAGAATGTAATTTTTAAATAAGAAAATTCACGCGGACAAAGTCGCGGGTAGAAGCTAGTTTGTTATAAAAGCAACGTAGATTGGTAATTTATTGGTAACAGGTGTTCAATTTAATTTGATGGTAAGGATCACCAGGTAGGCGGAATATTGATTTATCTTTTAATCTTTTGTTGACGTTTAAATGCTGACTGTGATTGGTTTTTAAATTATTTGAACAAGGATCAAACGACTTACACATGGACGATAACTCTCGGTGTTGAGACTTCGAAAATATTTTTTTTAATATATTAGGGCCAAAATGGAATAAAATGTGTGGCAAAAAAGGAAAATCAAATGCAGGCCAAACTTTCTTGAGGCAAATGCAGAACAAATCCTGCCTACTCTTTCATGGATAATAGGCGTAACGTCATTTCTTTATAGAATACAGACGTAATGTCATTGTGTTTTCTTTTATTTATTTCACACATTACATTCATTTTTTTCAGTGATATCTTGGCGCGAGTTAGGTCATGGTCAAATAAAATTAAGTGCAAAAAAAACACCGCTAAGTAAATGATCAAACTTGGTCATAGCTTATTATAGTAGTATCAATAGCCGGCGTAGTTTTGTAATCGATGTTTACTTAAACAAGTAACAAATTCTTTTAGAATGTTAAAGAGGCTTTTTCGAGATATTTAGGATTTCGTACGACCGAATGAACAAAGGAAACCCTTATTTCTATAAGGTTTTTCCTTCACTCCTGTCCGTATGTTCCAGGAAAATTATTCCGAATCAAATGTACTGAATAGGTTAAAAGTTGGTTCAAATATAAACTGTGACCCATAACAGATTTATAACATAAATCAGTTAAATCAAAATTCATTTATTAAGCTCACAAGCCCGTGGGTGTATGAAAATAAGAAAACACTGGACTACTTTTATAATGAGAAAACATCTGCCCCCCTAGCCAAGTCACAAACGTTTACCGTTCTACAATCGGTAACGCCTCAGTGTCAGCAATTGTAGAAAATGATAATTTGGCAGCCATGTTGAAGCGCCCGAGTCGGCCGCTCGTTCTACAATGTCTTTAGAACAACGACACGACACGACACAAAGGATTTAGCGTTGAACATTGTAGAAACGATAAAAATCATTCTATCATTTTGAACGATGTGAATTTGGCTACAAATTGTCTGTTCGTTGGTTCTAACCACGTGACTTAACGTTGAGCGACTAGCGTTAACGATTGCAGATTATCAACTTGGCTAGGGGTGCTGAATTCACTAAAAATCTGTTGATACAAAATATTTTTTTTGTAGTATTTTACAAAATAATTTAAGAGTTGTTTGTTATAGCTGTTTCCGATCATTAGTTATCATCTATACTGTCGTGGCATCTCCCTATATATCAAAGAAAATTGGAACATCAACAATCGAGACAATTCCAATGCAAAACTGCGACTACACATATTCATCTTCCGATTTGATTTCCTAACTTAACCTAATCAAGTGAAGATAATTTCAAAATCACCCACCAACCAAGTATCAACCACGAATAAGTCTAAATGGATCATCATATTTGGAATCAGCCTCTATTAGTATTTTCGACCAAAGTGTTACAAAAAACCACCAAAACAGTTTATACTTAACCAATATTATTATCTGCTTTTATCCCAAAACGTGCATTTCAGTAGGTGGGGTCATTTCGCAATTTCTGTTGCAAGAATGCACTCACATTGGGTCCGGGCGGCATAACCGTGACCTTGGGCAAAAGCCTGCTTTTCAACTAAAGCCTTGGCCGGTTGCAACATCGTACAGGTTTGGGGCTGAATCGTAGCCCAGCTGTATTAATTGGAATATGTTTTTAATCGACTGTGTAGGTTAACTGTTTACGGTAGCATGGAGGGAGGAGAAATGGTTCGACTGTGTCAGGTGACTTTGTTATTAGTGTGTAAATGTCTATTGTAAGAGGCGACTAAGGGACTTACTAGAGAATGGGCAGCAGCATTTTCTATGCATGTTACCACCTTACTGCGATCGCTAACCCGCCTGATACCAAGCGTTGCGATTATGGCAAATTCCCCTGAATTGCGGGAGGCCTATGTCCAGCAGTGGACGTCTTTCGGCTGAAATGATGATGATGATGATGATGAAATGTTTTATTGGAGCAATGGCGGCGCACTAGTGTGTAAATTATTTCATCACCACTGCTGTCTAAACGGTGATGGAAAACATCGTGAGGAAACCGACATAACCTAGAACCAAAAATTCGAAGACATGTGACATCTATCAACCCGCACTGGGCCCTAAATTTTGCCCTATAATTCTACACTTACTGTCGATCCAAAACGTAATAACCTTACGTTTGTGCATCATGTACGTAAACCTTTGGTTTCATAAGCAATAAGCAAGATGTTACAAAACAACAGCGGTCCAAATACACAACATTTTTTTGATAACTAAATATCAAATAGGTACTGGTGAAAATGGCAGATTTTTACGACGGTCGTTTAAATTTAACGGAACTGCTCTTTTAAGAAACCGTAGATACATATATTGGACTTTAATTTTATATTATAGTAGAATAAAATTGAAAGTCGGTTGTTGAAAATTTATCCCACGGGAACGTGCTACCCGTACAAAAAGCCTGTGTTGCTCTTTATAGCATCAACTATATGACAGTGAATCTGTCAGAATTGGCCTTCAAGAGATTAGCCGGAACAAACAAGTAAAGAAAATGTGTTGTACTTCGTAGCACGACCATGAACGCATTTATCATAACTCTAGATGGTAATAAAATCCTTTTAATTTGTACTATTTTGTACCACTAATTAGAAAATTTGTACCACTTAATTATCGTCGATATACAGGTCGTGCTAGTAAGATTCTTTTCCAGCACGGCCACGCTAATATTGTAGCTGGCATTATAACTATAGATGGTACTAAAGTCCTTTTAATTTGTACTATTTTATACCACTAATTAGAAATTTTATACCTCTCAATCATCGTAGACATAGAAGTCGTGCTGCGAAGATTCCTTTCTAGCACGACCACGCTTAATTTGTAGCTGGCATTATAACTATAGAAGGTAATAAAATCCTTTTAATTTGTACTATTTTATACCACTAATTAGACATTTTATACCACTCAATTATTGTAGATATACAGGTTGTGTTGGCTAGATTCCTTCCCAGCACGACCACGCTAAAATTTTAGCTGGCATTATAACTATAGATGGTAATAAAATCCTTTTAATTTGTACTATTTTCTACCACTAATTAGAAATTTTATACCTCTCAATGATCGTAGATAGATAGGTAGAGCTGGCTAGATTCCTTTCCAGCACGACCACGCTAAAATTCTAGCTGGAATAAAAGTTAATGAAACGGGATTATGCCTAAAAATTGTTACTCAATATGTACTCTTATTTTGTTACTGGTAAATTGTTAGAAAAGCAAAAAAGAATGTTTCTACCTGTAAGCCAGTATATGATTTTTATACTTGACGTAAGATGGTGTTAATGATAATTGAGCGGTATAAAATTTCTAATTGGTGGTATAAAATAGTACAAATTAAAAGGATTTTATTACCATCTATAGTTATAATACAGCTACAATATAAGCGTGGTCGTGCTAGAAAGGAATCTTCCTAGCACGACCTATATATCTACGATAATTGAGAGGTACAAAATTTCTAATTAGTGGTACAAAATAGTACAAATTAAAAGGATTTTATTACCATCTAAAGTTATAATGAATGCGTTCATAGTCGTGCTACGAAGTACAACACAAGAAAATTTTAGAAAATTGTTATGTTATCGCTAAATAGTTATGCTTACGTGCTGTCATTTTGAAATGAAAACAGACACTTCAATTTTAATTATTTCCATAGATTTTGAATATTCTGTTCGAACTTTTGAAATTTCGAATTTTCAATTTACAACAAAAAAAAAAAAAGGAATATTACGATGGTCGCTTATGTTGTATTTTCGTGGAAGCAAAAATTTTATTTATTGAAAGACAATGTCACACGGAAGAACACGTCATTAATTTTTTAAACATTCATATATATAATTATCTTATTTCTATGAACGTACAGCCAGTACGATTACATTACTTCAACATCCTCCCCTTAATCGGACAAGGCTACAAATTTCATCTGATGACTGTACAAACAGGCACACACATGTAAATCAACCTGACTGTACTTTACAATGACAGTGACATTAATTTATAAAAAAAAAAACATAGAGCACTAAACAAATCAAAAATAATAGCAAATAAAACATCTTAAGATATCATTAAGCCTATATCAGACACGCAACGTTGGTGTTTGCATCGACTCAACCCTTTGGTTAAAACATCCGCCAACATCTTATCCGTAGACAAATAAGCTAATTTTATTTTATTATTTTCGACTAACTCCCTAACAAAATGGTAACGGACATCTATATGTTTAGTCCTATTATGATGAACCGGATTTTGTGCCAATTTTTGCGCACTTTGGTTATCATTATAGATAGTTACCGGAAAAGACTCACCTGTTATTTCAGATATAAGACGCTGTAAATAAACAGCTTCTTTAGAAGCACTGGACAACGCCATGTACTCAGCCTCTGTGGACGACAAGGCAACCGTGGGTTGTTTTTTACACTCCCACGATACTGGTGCATTCGCTAATTTGAATACGTAACCTGTATACGATCTCCTGTCACCACCGTTGGCCCAGTCGGCATCGACAAAACCACGTAAGGGTTCTCCAGTCTTTTTAAATCTAAGACCGTAGTCCAACGTACCTTTTAAATACTGCAGGACACGTTTAGCAGCAGTCCAATGCGCCTGCATAGGATTCTTATTGAACTGACTTAAGAAACTAACGGCAAACAAAATGTCGGGTCTTGTATTGATAGCTAAAAACATCAAGCAACCGATTAAGTTTTGGTAAGGGACATTGACAGCTGGTTCAGTCTGAGAACGCAGGTCAACACTAATGTCCATAGGAGTAGGAACAGTTTTGCACTCCGCCATATTAAAACGGTCCAACGTTTCTAATATGTAACGATTCTGATTTACCTTCACATCATTAGTTCCCTTTTCCCTAACGACATGCAAACCAAGGCAATAACTAAGTTCACCTAGATCCTTGACACCAAAAAAATCCTTTAGGCCGTTCTTCAAGAAAGACAATTCATTTTCTTTGTTATAAATCAAGATCAAATCGTCTACGTAAACTGCTAGTATAGCGATACTATTACTCCTTTTTATGTAGACGCAGGGCTCAGACTCTAATCTATTATAGCCTAAATTATGAAGCACCTCATCTAACCTTTTGTTCCAGGCTCTGGCAGCCTGTTTAAGACCATAAAGAGACTTATGTAATTGACATACTTTGGTCTCCTGACCTTCAGCTACAAAACCTTCAGGTTGTGCCATAAAAACCTTCTCCTCCAGTTTTCCGTGAAGGAAAGCTGTGTCTATGTCTAAATGATGCATTTTTAAATTCTGTTCAGTGGCTAGTGCAATCAAAACCCTTAACGACGAGTAACGAACTACCGGCGAAAAAGTTTCCTCGTAATCTATTCCGTAGCTTTGACGAAAACCTTTTGCGACTAAACGTGCTTTGTATCTACTCACTTTACCTTCAGAATCACGTTTTAGCTTGTATACCCATTTACACGGTATGATTTTTTGTCCTGTATTTTCTACTAAGGTCCAAGTACCGCTAGAAATTAAGGAATTATATTCGTCTTCCATTGCAGCAATCCACATGTCCTTGTCTGGACGTAAAAGAGAATCAGAATAAGAACAAGGTTCATCTTTCAACTCACCACTTTGCATCGCTGAACAACAACAGACGGAACAGTAATTTACAGGCTTTCTATCCCTTAATTTGTACCTCCTTTCAGGTTCCATGTGCGTCTCTTCTTCCTCAACAGGTACTACTGGAGTTGCAGGAAGAGGATAGGCCATAGGTAGGGATGGTTCAGCAGCAGCAGTGCTTGTACTTGCTACAGGATCAGCTGACCCACTTTGTACCTGTAAATCATTGTTATCAGAGGAGAGAATAATGCTATGACGATGTGACTCGTCCCCTATCTCAGCGTTTGTGAAACAATTCTCTAAAAACACTACATCCCGCCCTTTGATACTTTTTCTTATATTGGTGGGATCACGAAACCTATACGACTTGTTGCTATTGCAATAACCAACAAATATGTACTGTTTCGCTTTCGCATCTAATTTTTGGCGATCGCAAGACGGCACATGAACGTATGCACGGCAACCAAATATTCGTAGATGGGAGATATCGGGTTTTCTGTTGAACCATATCTCATACGGAGTACGATTATCTAAAACTCTATGTGGACATCTATTTTTCAAATAAGTAGCAGTGCGTACCGCATCCTCCCAGAAAGTCTTTGGTAGGTTACTATCTTGTAACATGCACCTAGCTTTCTCCACTAAGGACCTATTTGTCCTTTCAGCAACACCGTTGGATTCAGGACAATACGGGACAGTAGTCTGATGTTTAATTCCCCTTGAAGTTAAATATGCTTCGAATTCACCATTAACATACTCACCCCCGTTGTCGGTACGCAAGTTTCTTATCTTAAAAGAAGTTTCCCTTTCAACCAGAGCTTCGAATTCTAAAAACTTTTTCTTAACATGCGCTTTAGACGGTATAAAGTAAGAAAAAATCATTCTAGAAAAATCGTCGATAAAAGTAACCAAATACCGATTTGAACCTAATGACATTACGTCAAAAGGGCCACAGACATCAGAATGTATAGTTTCTAAAATTCTGCTGCCTTTCTTATAATCAATAATTTTGAAGGGTTTTCTACTTTGTTTTCCTTCAATACAGGCTATACAAGGGTTTTTATCTAAAGAAGAATATTCAATACCTTTAGCTTTGCCACGACGTAGATGTTCTAATGCAACGCGGCACAGATGACCAAGTCTGCGATGCCACAAACTTGAAGTAGTGTGTTCTTTAGAAGCCATAGCATGCTCCGAGTGAATTACTTGATGATCCAATCTATACAAGCCACCAACGTTGCATGTCGCATGACCTACTGATTTGCCGACTACTTTTACTTCATTGCGTCTGTACATAGAACAACCTTTCTTATCAAAAACAATAGTTAAACCCTTTTCAACAGCCTTACTAACTGAAATTAAGTTCGTACGCAACTCAGGAACGTAAAGAACATCTTTGATACCATTTAATTTTAACTTACTGTCTTTTACAAGTAACACTTCACCGACGCCAGCTGAAATTATCTCTCTATTATTTGCTAGAGTTATGTTCTTGCTTTCAGACGTGTTTAAATTGGTAAACCATTCTTTCATACAGGACATATGTGAAGAGGCTCCAGAATCTACATACCAGTCGGTTTGAACTAGATTACCTCCAACACCCAAGGCCGAAATAAGTGTTGTCTCCTTACTATTATTTTTACTTTTTCTCTGCCTTTCCTGTTTTCCTTTCTTCCTGGTTGGGCAATCTGGACGTTTGTGTCCCGGTTCTTTACATTCGTAACAAATAACTTTTCTTTCTGCAGCTTTAAGCGGCTTCATTTTTTCATTTGTTGCAAGAACCAATTCCTTTGACTCTCGTTTGGCACTTTCGTTTAGTAATTTCTGCTTTACTAATTCAGATGTTACCTGAATGTTTGAGTTCTCTAGGGCCATTACTAAGGGATCAAACTCTGGTGGTAAACCTCCAAGTAAAATTGCTCCTATAGACGTATCATCAATGCATCGCCCTATGTCTGCCAAGTCTTGAGCAGTGCTAATGACAGCATTGATATAGTCTTCAATCGAACCAAAATCAAGTAATTGGTATCTATACAGCTTTCGTTCTAACGCCAACTTTCTACCCATACCTTTATCCTCATAGGCATTTGCTAAGGCGTCCCAGACCTCCTTTGCAGTTTTACAAGCCCGTACATGGGTAATCGCTCCACCTTCCAAAGTCAGACACATCTTGGTATAAGCTTTAAGTTCTCTATTTTTTCTTACCGCTACCGATGTACTGTCTTCGATATCATACCCCACAACTGTAGACCACAAGTCCTCGTGCAGCAGGTACATACGCATTTTGAATCATTAATTTTTTAAACATTCATATATATAATTATCTTATTTCTATGAACGTACAGCCAGTACGATTACATTACTTCAACAGCTTACCGATTACTGTCAGTCTATAATGCGAAAAGTTGGTATGCAAGAACATCCGGAGCAGGTAAAAGACATCATTGACCTTTTGTTATACAAGATTATTTTTAGTATATGCGAAACCTGAATATAGTTTGTTCAGAATCAGTAACTGAATCGATTCCAATAATTTTTACACCATGTTATATTTTGTACCAAAAATATTTAATTACGCTTCCAAGTCGCGGGCCTTAGTGTTTTGTTTCGATTTTAAAATTATCATGTCTTTCTCGTATTTAAACGTCCATTACACGGAGATGGTACGTACACTAGCTGTTTGTGGTGATCTGCATAAGTTTTTGCGTGGACAACCAGGTAACTTATCAAGCTTATAACTTTGTGATTATTAATGATACAGTTTTGAAATTTTTTTCATAGATTCTTTACATAAAAATACTAGACCCGTGTTTCGGGTTTCGCATAAACAAAAATTAATGTTGTATAACTGTTTTCCTCCTTGATTTATTTAACTGAGTTTTAAATAACACGTAGGCCGTTTTCCCAATTATTCGACATTTAAGTAAAGGTGATGTATAAAAACAGATGCAGGAATTTTCTTGGACTTTCAACATATTGACTACAAATAATAGGAGTATGCAACTATTTGTTTTATGTGGGGAGTACTATGTATTAGCTTTGTTTTTTTTTATAATGTTATCTACCGTTTTTACACAGTTATTTTACCTCTAACAGCAGTAACCCAACAGAAACCTTATTTTAACCACTATAAAGATCACTATGATTTTGACAGTGATGCATTAAGGGTAAAATAACTATCTTATCTAAAACAACAAAATTTTCGTGGAGCATAGATATTTTTTACAAATTTTCTAAAACTATTACTTATCAGTTATCATCACTATCAGTCACTTGTTGCCTTAATGAACATGTCAGTGTCGTTTAAAGCTTTCAACAAACTTGGAATGATGATTTTTTTTATGTCATCAGTTTTAGATACCGATACCCAACACGTGGGTAAAATATTGCCAGATAATTTAATTTGACCCTGTATATGTATAAACATATTTACAAATTACTGCCAGCCAATATCATTTCTGCAGGGCAAAGGCCTCTCACCATAACTTCCAGCTCTAGCGATCCAGGGCTAATGTAGACCACAGGTCGTTTGTTTTGTAAAGCTCGTTCCGTTTTCTTCTCGAAGGTCTACCATCATTTCATCATTCCCCTGCTCTTATCCCAATGTATTTGGGGTCGGCGAAACATATCCTTTTCTTTCACACTTCTCTATTATTCGTAATCTCAGTGGTCACTCCCTTTCTATCCATATCATAATTCTCACAGTCCATCCATCGTTTCTTTGGTCTCCCTCTACTCTTAAAGCCATTCACATTCATACTCAATACTTTCCTCACGACATTTTCCTCATTCCTCTGTATCACGTGACCATACCATGACGACCGATGCCCACACAATTTTTCAGTTATTGGTACCACTTTCAGACTTCCTCTTATGTACTCATTTCTTATTCTATCCATTCGTGTAACATCACACGTCTCTCTTAAAATTTTCATCTCAGCTGCATGCAACTGCCTTTCATTCATCCCTTTTGTGGCCCAATATTCTAACCCATACAATACAGCAGGTCTGACCACGGTCTCGAAGGTCTACCAAAGATATAAAATCTATTAATAAGAAAATTTAATAGTTAAAGGGGGAATCACAAGAGGAGCCTTACGTTTTTGCAATTTGCAAGTATCAGGCTGACTATTTATGGCTAATTCATAGTCATTCGACGCGAGTATATGAACTTAGAGTACCTATTATACTAACCAACCCGCACTGGGCCCGCGTGGTGGATTATGGCCCACTCGTTCTCACCGAGTGGAGGCCTGTGTCCCAGCAGTGGGAACATTATAGGCTGATGATGATGATGATTATATTATAAGTGATTAAAGCCATATATTACGGTCGCGAATCATGTTTCAATCAACATACGGGGGTCACACTGAAAGTTTTTAGAATAGGCCAGTAAGAAAAGAAGCCGATTAAAGATTTATTTGAATTTCGAATTAGGAACTCTTCAAGAATCAATAAATGTGTATTGAATTCATATTTCATTTTTACAAATTGGCGGCAATTTAAAAAGTGTCTGTCGTGCGTCGAATTTGATTTGACTAGAGCAAATTGCAAAAAAACGTAAGATTTTTTTAATTTCGCGGGCTACCATAGCACTTAAAAACTTAGCTCATTAAATGATAAACTATTTTATTTCTGTAAGGAGGTTTGTAGAAACACTTTCACACGTCAATGATATTTTTTTTAACTACTTAGATAATGTCGGCATTTCCTATCTGACTACTCTGAGAAGAAATTCCGAAACAAACTCAGAGGTTACAGTCTCTTTTAAAGTCCATTACCAGTCATTTGCTAGGCAAAAGCTATTCCTACTTTCTAAGTTGCAATACATCTTTTATCTTTGGAACTGTAACAGAAACATTCAAGTCATAAGAAGAGACCTTTGCCCCGCAATGAAAAATCATATTAAATAACTTATGATTCATTCATACACACAGAAGCTTGGCTTGGAGTCTACAGGCCATAAAAACAATAAACAATCACAAAAACAGCTTCAAATTAATTCAAACCTTAAGACTGCAAACGTCATCATTACATTTTAAGAGTCTACTTAGCTATGGTCGCACCATATCACTCACTACTGTTTACAGAGCTCTGACGTCATTATTAAAGTCTTCTATCCTATATTATAATATATGAATAATATCTATACCTTAATATTATAAAGCTGAAGATTTTGTTTGTTTGAACGTGGTAATCTCAGGAACTACTGGTCCGAATTGGAAAAATCTTTTTGTGTTGGGTAGCAATATTTATTGTGGAAGGCTACCTATAGGTTATAAAACATCACGCTACGATCAAAAAAGCGGAGCTCAACGAAAAATTGACGAAAACTGGCAGGCAATTCAATGCGACGGTAACGTTCAGGGGAGCAAAATTATGATGCGGACGAAGTCGCGGGTAGAAGCTAGTTTAATAATAAAGCTGAAGAGTTTGTATGTTTGAACGCACTAATCTCTGAAACTAGATACGAGTCGAATTTGAAAAACTTTTTTGCTGTGTTAGCCTAATTCTTGAGGAAGGTTAAATGCTATTTAATCCTTAAGTATATTAAGCCGAATAAAAAAAAAGTCTGAATGATATCTTTCAAATTAAACGGCTGGTAAAACCGCGTAACACAACTAGTACACTATATTGTTACTGTCAAATTCGCGAACGGAACTTAACAGATTCAAGGTCAAATTAACCGTTTTATAGTCTGACCACGTAATACTAAAGTTACGAACGAAACGAGACATCTTTTAGGATAAAAAAAAATTAAACATGCGTTGCACACAATGGCTCATTTGTCGGGTTTTTGGAGATCCGTGTAACTATATACACGTAACCTGTTCCTGGGGATTCAGAACATGAGTCTGAACCAAGCTAGGGGTCTAGCATCATGTCCTGAATTCAGGTTTTTAGTTTGCGCAGCAATGTCCATGCCACCCTCTAAATATCTTCTTTATATTTCTATGTCCTGCCATATTTCTAAATTTAATTTATGAAAGGCGTTCTTACATTATTTATATACCCTGTTTTAATGGCAGTCTACCTTTGATCCTTTAAATGTTATCTTCGTTTTTAAAATCCAGTGAAGTTAAGGTCTGAGGAAATGAAAGTTTCCACAAAATATAGAGTGATTGTGCTCTGTAGATCTATTCTATAAAAACTCAGCATGCAGATTTAGGTGAATCTTGAAGTCAACTGTCAATTTTGTCAATCCCTAGCATTAGATGAGATGACACTGGCAGCAGGGAGATTGTTGCGCCACTTCTTCCCAGCTAAAGCACAAGGAAGTGGTGAAAGGCGGGTTTTTTGGAGGACTGTCTTAAAATGTAATTTTGATGTTCAATAAGACTTTGATGTAGCTCACTTCACTTAAGATTTCACGGTGAAATGGTTACAGAATAGCAATACTGATCCCTCTGATAACAACAAAAAGAACAATATTTAAAAACTTACGGAACCCAATCGTAATATTGACCACCGCTGACCTTCTGAGACAAACTTGTTTCAGTAAAACATATAACATAGTTACGTAAATATTTAATTTTAAAGTAAATATAAAACATAATTTATGTATCTAAAAACAGTAGTGATCTTGAAAACTAGCCGTAGCCGTGTCTAGATTTCTTCATAGTATACTGTCACAAGTAATTACGACATTCTAACTTAGGCTTAGGCTTCAAAAAACGTACAAGATACTAGCGAACCACCCCAGCTTCGTACGGTTTTTGAAAACATCGAGATTTCTGTGTAATATGTATTTTTTTTTTTAAGTACCGTGTGGTGCCGGACGTAAAGAATAACACCACCCCATTTCTTCCCGTGGGTGTCGTAAAAGGCGACTAAAGGACTTACTAGAGAATGGGCAGCAGCGATCTCTATACATTTTATCACCTTACTGCGATCGCCAACCCGCCTGCCAAGCGTGGCGATTATGGCAAAGCCCCTCAAATTGGGGGAGGCCTAAGTCCAGCAGTGGACGTCTTACGGCTGTAATGATGATGATGATCATAATCAGCCTATACTGTGCCCACTGCTGGGTTCCCCACACACGCCTCCTCTCGGTGAAAGGGAGTGGGCTGTAATCTACCTCGCGGGCTCAGTACGGGATTGTAGGTCTTCGAATTTTTGGTTCGAAGACATGCCGGTTTCCTCACGATTCATTTAATACATACATAAATATCTGGATGACCGAGCTTTGCTCGGTATGCTTTGGTAAATTGTGTTTAAAATAATAACTTTATGTTCAAGTTGATTATCGATAAAGTTGGTCATTAAAAACACGAATAAAACGACATTTTATAAAAATGAATACTAGCTAGATCGATTTATCGCCCCCAAAACCCCTGTATACTAAATTTCATGAAAATCGTTGGAGCCGTTTCCGAGATTCAGATTATATATATACATATATACAAGAATTGCTCGTTTAAAGGTAAAAGATTCTGCATTATTATTGACATAATACTGCATTGAATTACGTTGAACTACACTTCTACTGAAGCAGTGGTAGCCCAGTGGTAACGGCCGCAACTTGCGGTTTGTAGGTCGTGGATTCGAACCCAAGCAGGCACTTTACTTTGTGTAAATTATTTCAACACTACTGCTCTCAAAACGGTGAAGGAAAACATTGTGATGAAACAGTCATGTCTTAGAACCAAAAATTCGAAGACTTGTGACATCTACTAACTCACACTAGGCCTGCATGGTGGATTATGGCCCACTCCCTCTCACCGAGAGGAGGCCTGTGTCCCAGCAGTGGGAACATTATAGTCTGCTGATAATGATGATACTTTTACGAGAGCATTTTTTTGCCTTTGTACGTTTTTATTTAGCATCGAGTTTAATAATTCAATTAAAAAACTTATTTAGGCTAGTCGTAACATTTAGCCTGAAAATAATTAGGCGTAGACCCTCCCGTAGTATGTGCATCTGGATTGAGGGCCCATTTTTTGAAACCTTGCGTACCGAAATAAGATTTATAGGGAAATTAGTTAAAAATAATAATTTCCCTATAAATCTTATTTTGGTACGTTTTTTCTTTGAGGTGTCTGCCGATTGTAAGCTGCTAACAGTAAGTATAAACTTCCTTCCTAAAGTTACGGGCCGCATGCAATCTTGTTCTTCCTGTGTTATAAACCAAAATCTGTTCAATCTTTTGAATTGTTCGTTGGTTTGTTTCTGTGTTGCTATTGCCTTATCAAATCTCTTAATGATGTCTTATTGCACCAAAATATTGGACCTGCTACGTCTCTCAATGTAACAATCATTTCAGCCTCAAATGCGCAGTCGAATGGCTTTCAAGGGCGCACCGAGGAATTTGCGAAATAATTGCGTTAGTTGGATTGTTCCCTTGTTGCATCGTTATTACTTAGCCTTTAGTTATGCAATTAACATTTTAGAAAGACGATTACTTGTAGTTTACTTCCTCGTTAAAAAAGGCCTATCAGTTTTCCCGTAGTCTACCAAATGACGAAATTACCATAAAAAAGCATCAATAGGAAAAGGGGGCATTATCTGCGTATATTAGCACAGTAATTAGTATTTTTAATTCTTGTAAGTTTTGAACTCGAACCTTTGACCTTCTGAAGGTGAACATTGATGTCTAAACAATACAGAATTACCAACATTCACAATAGCATTAGGATTAAGCAACTTAGATTAAGGTTTGCTACAAACCGAAAGGTAAGTTTTTTTGAAACTTTTCTAGCCAAGACAAGTTACGTTGACGTAAAATTATCGATAAGAAGACGATGCTACGTTTATGTCACTCCACTCCCTCAATATGTTTAGTAGTTTTGCTAATTGTTGTATTAAATGAAAATAAAAAGCTTTTGGAGCAGAGCGTGGTTTTATTTTGAGAGATTATCAAAGACACAGGAATGACAGCTTGATGTCGTTTTAAAGTTTTTTTTGTAAGTATAAAGTAGAACCTCATTATGAATATTAGGGTTCAATTTTCTATTTTCAACACTCTCACCAAATTTGAACCCTTTGACTTAAATACATACTTAACATTAAAACATAAACAATCTGAACTCAAAAATCTTAAAACAAAGCTAAGTTACCAAACTCTGACCAAAATTAATATTAAGTTTAATACAGTAGTCACAAAACTATTTTAATTTCTTAATACCGATTTACGTCTAAGATACTGAGACTTATCTGTAGGCAGAGCTTTAGTAAATATATCAGCATATTACATATGTCCTTCAGATTTTTGAAATTGTAACCCTACAAAGTTCTTTGGGTCACACTGTTTTTTTTTTTTTCGAAATGTTCCTTTAATTCATGCATTACTGTATTTAATTAATCCTTTGACTTCGAAAGCAGAAGCCCATCATCAACATACAATAATACATAAACTTTGTTGTTCACTGGATTCATCTTTAGTATCTTCAATGCTTTCAGATAAATTCTGTGAAGTTGTATCACTGTCCGAAATACTTTCTACACATTTAGAAGTATTTTCACAGGTATTTGGGGCTGACTCTGATAATGATACCACAGCATAATTTCTTTTTATTGAGCTTTCTAGAAAAATCACGTCTCTACTTATAATGACTTTTCTTGTTTTGGGATCTATAATCCTGTATCCTTTGGTTTGTTCACTGTATCCAATGAATATCATTTTATTTGTCTTTGAGTCCCACTTCTTAGCTTTTTCTTTTGGAACATGTACCAATGCTGCACAGCCAAAAATTTTCATATGTTTGATATCTGGCTTTTTACCACTCCACATCTCTTCCGGTGTTAAAAAGGCTAAAGCCCTTGTTGGACATCTATTTGTGATGTAAGCTGCAGTTGACACAGCTTCAGCCCAATAATGCTTCTGTAGTTTTGCATTTAAGAGCATACATCTGGCTCTTTCTAACAATGTACGGTTCATCCTTTCCGCTAAGCCATTTTGTTATGGCGTGTACGGAGTGGAGGTTTGATGTACAATACCAGATTTCTTAAGAAAAGCTTGAAATTCATTGCTTAAATACTCAGTCCCATTATCTGTGCGGAGAGTTTTTATTGTCGAATCAAGTTGATTTTCAACTAATACTTTAAATTCTTGAAACTTTTAGAATACTTCAGATCTTCTTTTTATTAAGTATACAAATACTTTCCTGGTAAAATCATCAATGAAAGTAAGAAAGTAGCGAGCTCCTCCAAGAGATGGTATCTCCATTGGACCACAGACATCGGAGTGGATAAGTTCTAGCTTTGCTTGGGCACGGGAACCTTCTGAAGGGAATCGTAATCTTGTTTGCTTCCCTTCCAAACATGAGATGCATATCACTTTGTCTGTATTTTCTAGTTTGACTCCTGCACTTTCTGACAGTTTATTCAAGTCTTCAAAATTTAAATGTGCCATTCTCTGATGCCATAAATAAGAATCATTCTCTGTTGAAGCAGATATGTATGCTAGAGTACTGTGTGTAACTAGCCTGTACATATTATTTATCTTTTTAGCAGCTGTAACTTGCTTGTTTGTTTTATTCAAGATTGTACAGCCTTGCTTGTTAAATTGTACTTGACAACCACTATTTATTATTTGACTGACAGAGAGGAGGTTGGTAGCCAACTCAGGAACATAGAGAACATTCTGTACCTTGATAGTTTCCAACTGGCCTTGCATATTGACAACATTAAGATTTACCTTTCCACAGGCCTTCACAACTAGCTTCTTGTCATTAGCTACTCTTATGGTGGAAATTGGAGGTGTAATTTCATCATAAAGCAAGTCGTGGTTCATTGTCATATGCATTGACGCTCCAGAATCAACGTACCAATTATTGTCGTTGTTTTTTGTTGCAGAAAACACCGTGACATAACCAGTATCTGTGTTTTTATTAAACTTCTGTTCCTTTTTCTTATTTCGGCAATTTTTACTTATGTGCCGATATTTATTGCACACGTAGCACCTTGGACCTTTACCAGTTTTATTTTTATCTTGAGCTTGTTTGACAATATGATTCCCCTTGCTTTTAACGTACAAAGCACTAGACTCAGAGTTCCTCACATCTTGCAGAAGCTTAGTCTTCACGGAATCAGCTGTTATTGTCACACCGGAGCTTTCAAGTGCCATGATCATCGGTTGATACATTTCTGGTTAACCGGCAAGTAATAAAGTCCCGAGCCATTCGTCATTGACTTCAAAACCAACGTTTCTTTACTTATGAGTAGTGGTCATGATCTTGTTAACATAATCTTCAATGTTCAGACAATTTTCAAGCGATGTATTGATCAGATCTCTCAACAGACCAACTCGGCGTGTCAAACCTTTGTCATCGAAAGCTTTGGCTAAATGATTCCAAACTTCTTTAGCTGTTTTGGCTTCTTGTATATGTACATAATTAATAGGATGTACTAATAAAATAATTTTCGACTTAGCTTTTGTATCGAGTTTGGATTCAATTGTTTCATTGTCTTTCGCGGTGACAAAACTCCATAATTCTTCATGTTCGAGATAGGTTTGCACTGCAAATCTCCACGTAGGATAGTTTTCTCTTCCAGTCAGCTTTTCAATCAGTGCCATCGTATTATTTGACGACATTATTGCTGATGAAGAATACTGAAAACGCGTGCCGAGTTTTGAGGTAATACTGAACTGCTTTTGTTATTTTTTTATTGATTTTAGCAATTTAGCACTTTTCACTTTCAATCTCAATTTCTTTCAAGTTTTAAGTGAAAAACAGGTGGCCTGGGCTCATAACCTGTTGTATTAAATGAAAATAAAAAGCTTTTGGAGCAGAGCGTGGTTTTATTTTGAGAGATTATCAAAGACACAGGAATGACAGCTTGATGTCGTTTTAAAGTTTTTTTGTAAGTATAAAGTAGAACCTCATTATGAATATTAGGGTTCAATTTTCTATTTTCAACACTAATTTTTAATTCTCTGTCGTGTTTTCGCTGTTCCAAAAATATAATTTTTGATTAAACAAGTTTTGTAAAGATGGATATTTTTTTTTTCAAGCTTAATAAGTACGAAACTATTTTACTAAAAATGTGTTATTTTGTCTTACTTAAACTAAAATCACTTAAAAAATCACAGTTTTTAAATTGTGAATTTCTCACTTATGTCTAGCAGGGAGTACGTACAAAATATCGATAGTTGAATTACATATTTACATATAAGTTATAAAATAATACAAGAAATAAGCTATGTTCACAAATAAGGTCGTAAATAAAAAATACTTGAAAAATAATGGCGGTATGTTATAGTATACTTGACTGGCCAATGCGCCCCAGTTGCCAGCCAACTACGTCACTGCAAAGCACATACAGAATTCACTTCACCGCCGCGGCCGGCGCCGGCTTGTTCGCGTGCAGTCCGCCTTAACGACACAATGATATGTTTCGAAATGACAGGTTTCAAGTTCAAGGGCTACATCATTTCTTAATCCAGTTTGATTTATTGTTCGGTGTGAACATAAATAACATTAATTTACATTATATGATAATTAGTTTTTAGACGCCGTGACATTAACGCTTGTATTTTGTTTTGGTCTAGGCCGACCTGTCTAAACCTCCATAAATAATTCTATTAGTAACAGATGATGATGGATACTTTTGCTGGATAAGAGGTAAATAATCTCTTTTAACACCAGATTGATAGATCAAAGTCTGGAGACAATGTCACGTTTTCACGACCCTAATTGTGTAACACACTATAGACCACAATCTGAATCTTTTGATGGATATTGCTGATCGATTGCGTCATATGTGCGAGAAATGTGTCTGCTCAGCAACGTTAATAACGCAATGAATATTTTTGAACTATCAAAATTGGTTAAAAATGATTAAATAACATAAAAAAACCGAGATAACGCGGTTTGAATGCACAGTGCCACCGATGTTTTTTACTCTGTTGCAATAATAATATTTGACTAATTGCTATAGATAGTTCCTTCCACGACGACGCGCCCCTCTACGTCCCTTTCCTTTGTTTTTAACCGCTCTCGGTACAATTGTTAAAGAGTGGGGCGCGTCTTCATGGATTGAACTATCTATAATAGCAACAGGTTTCTCCCGTGGAACTCGTAAGTCCCACCCAATAGATTGTAGTGGAGCCGAGCCGGTAGTAACCTCTAGACGAGGCCCTGACAGATATTTGAAATAACTTCACGTTACTCCCACGGGCATAAAAAGAAGTTTAATCAATAACCTACCCACATTGACCAATACTCCGGAAAACGATAACCAAAATACTTCAACGGTCAGAATGGTTGTTGATATCAAGGAACTGAATTACTACGGCACCTAATGTCTAGCAGGCTTGACAAACTCATTTGTCAAACTGTCAATGACCTTCATTTAATACTTTAGTTAAACTGGGCTTGTCTGTTTGATGCAGATATATTTGTATTTTTTTTAATCTATACTAATATTATAAAGCTGAAGAGTTTGTTTGTTTGTTTGTTTGACTGAACGCGCTAATCTCAATAACTACTAGTCGCTGCGTAAACGGCTAAAGTAACGCAAAAATCATGTATGACGGAATTGTTCCTTTTAAAAAGTTCTAAAAAAAAGTCCGCGAGAGCATATATCTATCTTTTAAGGTTGACTCACTATAACTCAAAAGGAGCGAGCAGCAACGAAAAATGGACGAAAACTAGCAGGCAAATCGATGCGACGGGAAGGGTCAGGGGAGCAAAAATTTGACGCGGACGAAGTCGCGGGCAGAAGCTAGTATAATATAATACTTGAAGCAAAAACAATGCACCCATTTTTACCAAAATTACGCGGACAAATTTCATATGGAAGAGTGCAGGAAACTAATATTTTTATATATTAATACATAAAGTTTTAAATGAATTATGGTCTAATTTCGACTACTGGGCCACCACTGGTTTAAATAAATATGCTTTTGTCCAGTGGGTGAGTAATAAGTTGAAGTGAACATGTAAACGTATACACTCCATTTTTATGGTAATTGACGATAAATTCAAATATAATGCGATACATTAGCATCGTAATTGGTTTTTAGGGTTCCGTTGCCAAATAGCAAAAAACAGAACCCTTATAGATTCGTCATGTCTGTCTGTCTGTCTGTCTGTCCGTCCGTCCATGTGTCACAGCCACTTTTCTCCGAAACTATAAGAGCTACGCTGTTGAAACTTGGTAAGTAGATGTATTCTGTAAACCGCATCAAGATTTTTACACTAAAATAGAAAAAAATAACAAATTTTGGGGTTCCCAATTCTTAGAACTGAAACTCAAATTTTTTTTTTTCATCAAACCCATACGTGTGGGGTATCTATGAATAGGTCTTCAAAAATGGTATTGAGGTTTCTAATATCATTTTTTTCTAAACTGAATAGTTTGCGCGAGAGACGCTTCCAAAGTGGTAAAATGTGTGTGTCCCCCCGTAACTTCTAAAATAAGAGAATGATAAAACTTAAAAAAATATATGATGTACATAACCATGTAAACTTCCACCGAAAATTGGTTTGAACGAGATCCAGTAAGTAGTTATTTTTTTAATACTTCATAAATCGTAAACCGCAATTTACCTTCCATTCAATCAACTCAAATATAAAAATTAAAAAAAGAACATTAAATTTCATACGCACAAACCTTATACATAGACCGAGGATACCTACAGGTTTGTACGGAACCCTCGGTGCGCGAGTCCGACTCGCACTTGGCCGGTTTTTTAGTTCATATAAATTGCTTTTATTATGATGACAAGAAAATTAAAAACAATACAACTGTTAATCCGGATTCTAATGAGATTGGTTTACATTAATAACCGTATATGACACAGACGTCTATTGTGAATGGAAAAAACAAAATGGCAATCAAAATGGTCCACAGTTGGTGTATGTAGATACAATATTGTGATTGTAGATAGTTGGTGTTCGCAGATTGGTGGACGCTGCTGCCAGTCTTTTTGCCCATTCCCGATGACGCTACAACCCTTCTCCAGGAGAGTAGTACCTAAACTCACTAGCAGTCTCAAGATCAATCGACACAGACCGCCGTCCTTCCGGCCTCGCCACCGAGGACCGCCATGTCCACCCCGACCCTTGCTCGAGCCAGCCCGCGCCGCTGAGCCTGTAGCTTTAAATTCGCCGCTTAATAAATCATTCCGATCCAGCCCGTCTCTCGCTGCCCTATGTGAGGTACGGACCTAGGCTTAGGGCGTCGCTGGAAGAGGCCAGCAAAGGATGGGCTGGATTGGAATGATTACCCCAGTCGTTATAACAATAAAACTTATATTGTATAAGCACCAAATCCGTAGTTACGGGTGAAAATACGGGAGTTTCTGACTCCGTATCACCTAGGGACATAAGATTAGTTTGGGACGCGAACTAAGAATGAATGACAAGATCTGGCAGCTGCCCTCAATCTTGATGTATTTTTCCACATCCGAAAACGTTAAACTAATTGTTAGTAAGGTTTTTTTTTTTTTTTTTTCAGGATCGGAAATCTTCAAATTACTTCTCCCGCTCTGGGTGGAGCGGGAGGGCGTGTCAGACATTTACTGACTAAAACCCACCCGTGTTCCATCAGTTGCCCATGTGCCAGGGTCACGGTATCTCTTTCGAACAATCACGCGACCCCGGCAGATCACGCGACCCCGGCAGGTTGTTAGTAGGGTTCATTCCGAAGTATAGTACTATTGTCTGATGGACCCGTATCTTCGTTAACGGACTTAGAGAGCAGTCCCTCTGCTTCAGTGTCCTTCAGCTAATAAACGACATCCTTTTGCATGCCTCCTGGTAAAAAATGGCCAAACTTATACTACACCTACAGCTACATATCAAGCTATAGGTACATTTCCAGTTTTAGCTGACCTCGCATTGTATTTGGCTTTTCGTACAATGAGAAGTCAGCTTTTACTGGAAATGTATATCTTGATTTGTCATCGTTCATACAGTATCCATATTTGCAAAATTAATGTCTCTGAAGTTCTAGATTTCTTTGAAAACAATAAATCACAGACAGAGCAAAAGATTCCAGGTTTATCTTCATAAACTTCGCATTAATTTTTGATACATGTAGATAAACACGCAAAAATGTCTATAGTCGAAGCCATGTTTACAAAGAAGACGTTTACGTTATTATAAATTCATGTCACGAATCCAATATTTCACTCCTAGATCACCGTGATAACAAGAAAATATTATTCAAAGGTAAAACAAACAGTAACAAAATGTGTCACAAAAAACTTAACTATACGTTATCCCATAAATTTGAATGGTAAAAGTTAACCAACGTGTTCAATTTCCTAGTTCTAAATAATCTAAGCAAATTCCACAGCCCTACATATTTAAATTGTGTGTTATTTTATGAAATTTTCAACCGACGAAAAAAAACGGAGGAGGTTATCAATTCACCGCGTATATTTTTTTTTTTATGTGTATTTTACGCATAACTTTTTACATTGTAGTCTGATTGTGATAATTCTTTTTTTATTAGAAAGGGTATACTTTCAAGGTGGTCCCATATAAATTTGGAAAACAAAATCGAACGCTAAGGGTCGGAAAACAGGGGATGATTGATTGTTCACTCACTGATTGTAATGTATAACCACACATAACTTTATAAATAGTAGTCCGATTTTGATAATTCTTTTTTTATTGGATAGGGTATACCTTGCCAAGTATTATGAGTCCATTAAAGCCACAAAAAATATAAAATAAAAACTTTTTAACAAAAATTAAACCGCCGAAAAAACTGAAAAGCAAAAAATAATAAACCTTAAAATTTTGAGTCGGCGCTGAAAAATCAATGAACAAAGATCACTCAAAGCGCCGACTCATAATTTTAAGGTTTATTATTTTTTGCTTTTCATATTTTTCGGCGGTTTAATTTTTTGTTAAAAAGTTTTTTGCCAGATATCGTCTGACTTAGTGCAGTATGACAGAATCTCTTAACTTTCATGTTGGGCTTACGGCTTTCTGTGTGGATGTAATCAGCAATTCATCACTGAATATACCTGGCCAAAGAACGATGACTTCTAAAACCTTCTTAGCAAAAACAAAGAATAAAAATAAGACGTCAAAAGAAGCCCACTTCGCCAAGAAATCATAAAGCTCATATTCATAACATAGCTCGCGCCGAACTAGAAATCATGATAAGTTTGAGTGGACGAACAATACCGAACCAAAATTGGATACCATTGTCTTCACAAAGGGTTGATATCAATACAAATTCTTTGTATATTTTCAGCAATGTCTGTCTTGGTCAAGGGCTATTGTGTTTCTCAATACAATTGTGATTCAAAATCAAGTGTGGGACCAAATAAGCGTACATACATAGTAGATGGGTGCTGTCCTCTCGGAATATTAACTAGTTGTAAACCTTGGATTGTTTCGCGTTCGTGATCTAGATGATTATTATGTTATGTGTTAATGGTTTATTTATTAGCTTCACCCTCTTTGTCTTTCCTAATTAATAACTTTATCAAATTCGGTAGCAGTTCTATCTGGGTCTTCAATTTTTTTATGTTGCGGTAATGCCATTGCGAAATTACTCTGTTAAGTATTTTTTGAGTAATGCACTTTCTGATGCAGAAATCCTTGCATTATTTAATTTGATTGCAATATTTGTTACAACAGTAATATTGTTAAATGCGTTTAAGAAGCCTACTGGCACTGTTTTTATCTCCTCGTTTGTATTCGATCCATGTTTTGTACTCAAACTCTGATACAATGAAATGAGGATAAAATTGTTTGCTCACTCCTATTTACCACGTGCCACGGCTTTTCCACGTTTTTAACCGACTTCAAAAAAGGAGGAGGTTTCTCAATTCGACCGTATATATTTTTTTTTTTTTTTTATGTGTGTTCACCGATAACTTCGTCGTATATGGACCGATTTTGATGATTCTTTTTTTGTTGGAAAGGAAATATTCCAAGGGTAGTCCCATGATAAGGAAACCAGGATCTGATGATGGCATCCCAGAGAAGTCAAAGGGAACCTTCGAAAATCGTAGTGGCGACTAGTGCGTTTTTTATTTCTTTCATTAATTATCTTAAAGCACTACTATTTAATGAAGGTCTGAAGTTGCTCTGATGATGAAGCCGAAAGACAGTCGAGGGAACTCTTCAACGACTTACAGCAATTACGCGGTGTTTGGACTTAATTCATTTCTATTGATGAGAACTTTGCACCCATATGGGCTATAAGTGCCATTACAGGTCTGATGATGGAGACCATAGACAGTTGAGGGAATTCCTCAACGATTTACAGCAGTTCCCTATTGTTGGGGTTACTTTATACGGTTCAAAGTGCCAATTTTATCACTACTATTTAATTAAGGTCCGGAGTTGATCTGATGATGGAGCCGAAAGACAATCGAGGGAACTCCTCAACGATTTACAGCAATTACCTGGTGTTTGAACTTAATTCATTTCTATTGATGAGAAATCTCCAATAAGGCTTATAAGTACCAAAAAAGGTCTGATGATGGAGACCATAGACAGACAGTCAAGGGAATTCCTCAACGACTTACAGCAGTAGTAAAGTATTAAATTTCACCTGGCGATTAGTGGTATAGGAATTAGTGCGAGTAGATACCATAACTAAAAAGTAAAAAATAAAAACTTTTTTACAAAAAAAAAAACCGAGTTCTTCAAAACACTAGAAAGTGAAAAATAACTTTAATTTCGGAAGTCGGTGGCAAAAAACTCAAATACAGATCCTAAGACACCGACTTCCGAAATTAAAGTTATTTTTCACTTTCTAGTGTTTTGAAGAAGTCGTTTTTTTTCTACTTGTTACAAATTATCGACGAGGTATTTCATCCATTACCTTTCGTATATCTGACTGACTGTAATCTGGATGACTATCATGAGGTCTACCCTGTTTATCACAAGTTGCTATTCATAGTGAAGGCCGAACAGCCTATACAGAGAAAGCCAGTTCGTAAATTGTCACTACTAAATATCTACTCTCCACGATCGAATTATGAATGAACGACCATTTTGTACAAATTAACATTTAGCACTCACTCAGAAGAAGGATTTGTGATAGCAGTGTCAGATTGATACGCGCAACGAGATAAAGGCTGCTGCCTCCATGTGGGATTCTATCCGTGTTTTGTGTTTCTGGATGTATATCTAGTAAGGCCTAAGTAATTGAGTCCGTCTTTGTATATTTTGTCGTAATAAGTGTAAGTAATGACGTTACGGGTCATCAGGCTTAAGTAAATCTGACCAGTCTTACCAAGGGATATCGTATTACTCAGAGTCTGGGTTATGGAGGTCCGATAGATAGTCGCTCCATGTGAAATACTGGTCTAGCTGCATCCGGTTTTACTGTAAGCCGACCCCAACATAGTTGGGAAAAGGCTAAGCAGATGAGATGAAGTTTAAGTTACGACGAACACGATCGAAAACTCTGGGTCTGTGGAAGGGATATTCCAAAAAAATTAAACCGCCGAAAAAACTGAAAAGCAAAAAATAATAAACCTTAAAATTATGAGTCGGCGCTTTGAGTGATCTTTGTTCATTGATTTTTCAGCGGTTTAATTTTTTGTTAAAAAGTTTTTATTTCATATTTTTTTGTGGCTTTAATATACTAATAATACTTGGCAAGGTATACGCTATCCACTAAAAAAAGAAAGATCAAAATAAGACTACTCTTTACAAAGTTATGCGTAGTTAAACATTACAATCAGTGAGTGAACAATCAATGTTTTTCGACCCTTAGGGTTCGATTTTGTTTTCCAAATTTATATGGGACCACTTTCGGTGTATACCCTTTCCAATAAAAAAAGAATTATTACAATCGGACGACTATGTAAAAAGTTATGCGTGGTCATACATAAAAAAAAACATTAAAAAAAAATATACGCGTCGAATCGTTTGAAGAAACTCATTACCGATGTCTTACATGTGTACAAAATATTTGTAAATTAGTATATGTTTGATGATTTAATAAATTTATTTAACACTTTGAGCACATAAATGTACATAGGCGGACTTAATGCCTTAGGCATTTTTTACCAGTCAACATTTGGTTGATGCAGAGAACAAACAGTTGGTGGGTGCAATTAATTTGAAGATATTCAAATATAAACGCGTAACCTATTTAAATCATAAACATAATATATATACCTAACTATATATAAATATAAAAACACATGAATAAATATCAATCAATTAATACTGCGGTAAGATTTGCGAAATAATTGCTAATACGGGTAGGACCTGGAAGAGACTACCACAATGCACACGAATATGCGGATGATTAGCACAAGCAGAAAGGTCCCTAAGCCCATCAGTGGGTGAAGTCATACTGTATGATAATTACGCTGACGAGAGACAAATACACTTTTCCTAACCTAATTATTCTCTCGTTCCAGATGGGCCACCGAGTCCCAAGATACTCAAGCCTGATGTGGGGAGTCTGCATCCCAAGCTCTTGCAGCAGCTATGACTTGGAAGAGGAACTGTCTCAGAGACTGACAGGTCTTGGAATATCAGTGAAGGTGCACAACAATATGTGTTCAGTGAAGAACGTTAAGAGACCTTACTCTTTTGGGAAGACGCTTTCGATGTAAGTATTGAAAGATACCGACGCTCGCTCTTACCAATAAACATTGGTTAAGCGCGATTTTCGAGTGGTTTTTCGTGATTATCTTATTAAGAGTATTTTTAGTTCTTCAGTTATTTTGGTGTTCTCGTATAAAAAATTACATATTCTCAATTATTTTCTAATTGCAGTACTTATTACGATGAAAAGATTTTATTTAAGAGTAAATTTTCAATATAATTATAAATTACAAAGATCTAGTTTGGCTGAAAAAGATAAAAAAAATAATCACGAAAACGCACTAGAAATGCAACGTTGCCAGCCCACGCGGGACGAAGACTCTTAAAGTTATGTTATGATAAATGTCAATGTTACAATATTTTTTTCGATGTTTATGGTTATTGTAACTTTATACAGCGTTTATTAGTGAGGAGGTACCTCGTCATTAATAAACGTGTTTGGTAGATGAGTAAGCATTGACTTTTGCGACATGACCTTTGCGAGGCCAATGATAACGCTGTCAAAGTGGCTGCATTCTGCTCAAAGCTTACTTTAAACATATTTATATGGAATCATCAATACCTACGACGAAGATGAAAAAATAGGATTGATTTTGCCTGGCCCTATTCTAGGCTGGCCTGTCTTATCCTTGTCTTTTGGCATTGATGATAGTTTCCATATATTGGGGATGGTGCTATTTTTATGACCGGCAACACAAGGAAAAATCAAACACACACTAAATTACAAATAGGAATTACTCCATTGACATTTATAAAGTTTGAAGTAGGTAATATACGATGTATCACATGACTGATAAATTATGTCACCTCAGTAAACAGGTAATAAGGACGTCATCCTTACTAAACTCTATCGAGTTTCAAAGTCTGGTTCCTAAATAATAAAAAAAATACTACCATTATCTAATTGAACGTCATTCCAGTAGGATAATTTGTTGCACACCATAACTTAGAACTAATTACCGCTAACTAAGTGTAATGAAGCGAAATGATTGAGCAGCTTAAGTTATTAATTACAGATGATTTACATATTCTATGCACATAATTGCACAGAATGACCTTTAGCTATGGTTTGATGATGTCATAAAAGATGGATGTGTGTTTCGTTAATATATAATAGTTGCTATTAGTCTCTCGGAAATCACGTTTAGTTTTACGGTAGTCAGGAGCTCAAAAGTGATTTTTTTGAGTGGGGGGAATTCATCAATTGACGTCATTTGACGAGTTCCCACCTAAACAAAACAACGACATTCGGGCTTGTGACAACCGTACGGCTATAGAAAATCTAATTACGTTCTCCGCGTGTCACACTTCAGTTGGCTGTGCCAGGGCCACGGTAACTCTTTCAAACAATTCCGTGACCCTGGCAGGCATCGATCCCCGTAGACCCCTTCAGTTTTTGCTGACGACCCTTCCTCAATCAACCCTACCTAAGATTGCTTGCAAAGTTTGACAACCTGACTTGCCAAAGAGTATCGTGTTACCTAAGGTTGGACTTTTAATCCTATTCACTAACTTGACAATTGGAGGGATACCAGGTTTTGAGAAAAAAAAGATAGTGAGGTGGTGCAAGAATGAATGAAATTGAATGAACTTGAAATAATGTACTTACATGCAAACTTTTTAATTTAATTTTAATAACTAGTCTTAAAACAAGATGTGTACTTTATCAATATATATGTAGTCTATGGCTGTCAGAGGAAATAAAATGACTTTATTAAAAAAATAAGCGAAATGACATGATTTTTATATTTAGTTTTGTTTCTATCAGAAGAAAATAAAAAAAGGAAATAACTGTTATTAAAAAATATTAATTATTCTTACAATCCACACCTAAAAACGATTTTTTAAAGTTTTATTTAATTTAAAACATTTTTATCATTCATTCTTTATGCGAAATCGTTCACTACCCGGACACTATTAGTTTTAGAATGGTATCATTATTTTGCATTGAACTGTCAGTGAATAGGATTAAAAGTTCAACCCTAGTAAATGGATTGGTGAAGTCAGATAGACTTTCGCGCCATGTAGAATACTGAGATTCGACTGTATCCAACATACCTTGAAAAAAGGCTAGGTAGACGATGAGGTGCAATATTTGCTCCATACGTGGGTGCACATCTCTTGGTGCGTGGAAAGAATCTTAAATTGTTGTCTCTTGAAAATTGTATGAGGTTTTTTAATAAGGATTTTTAATGACCTTAAATCATTGTTTGTAAAACATAGGACGTTCATAAAGTGCATACCAATTGTTTAACAATTGTTAAAAACGAATGTCCTTGCCTTCCTGTATTTAGGTTGTTTATGGAAACCCACTAAGAATCCTAATTAAAAATCGATTTATTAAAATATTTATTTATTTACCCAAAACCAAAAAAAGGTTATAGGATTATTAGTATACCTAAAAACAAGAATCCTGCTATTGCTAATATAATAAACGTAAAATTTTGTATGTTTTAATGTTACTCAATCACGTAAAAACAGTTGAACGAATTTGGCTGAAATTTTGTAGGCAGAAAGTTTATAACCTGACATAGGTTCTTGTGGAATAATCTGTGACACCCACGCGAGTGAAGCCGCGGCTAAAAGCTAGTAGATTATACAGTTAAAATGGTTGGCAGTATAATGATAAAATAAAAAGTTTAAATTATATTTTAATAGAGTTGTAGACAGCTTGACGTTTGCACAATTCTCTTCTTTAGATGAAAAGTCCGGACAAATGACAAGGGCCCGGATAAAGTCCGAACGGGCCAAAGTCGTGGTACACGTACCACGACTTTTGGCCCGTTCGGACTTTATCCGGGCTTTTTCGGTTCTTGTGTCTGGCCCGCCAAACACAAGATAACCATCCTTGGGGAAGCTTGTGCCCAAATAGTAGCAGATAATAGTCGTAGTAGTAATTTTGTAGTTTCTAACTACCCCCATTGCGAGAAGACTTGCGTTTATGTATGTATGAACATACCTCATCAGCTATTAATATGACAGTCCAGTATAAAGATGATTAATAGTTATACGTCATACTTGATGCAATGTACCGATATGAGGGGCGGCCTTTCTGCCGGGGTCGCGTGATTGTTCGAAAGAGATACCGTGACCCTAGCACATGGGCAACTGATGGAACACGGGTGGGTTTTAGTCAGTAAAAGTCTGACACGCCCTCCCGCTCCGCCCAGAGCGGGAGAAGTCATTTGATGATTTCCCATCCTGAAAAAAAAAAAAAAAAAAAAAAAAAGGGTCGGCCTTTACACTAGGTACCTATACAGATGCGATAACGTCTATAAACACTTTGTGAATAAATAAATATTGACCTATTAGGAAAACTTATGGTTTCTTTGTCTAGAAAAGTAATGTAGTTAGTTGTTGGATTTCTACACAAATACAAGGGGTTATTGGTTAGCTTCATTCTGCACAAGCGATGAGTGTCAATAACCGAAGTAAAAAAAAAACAAGATTTCATTAAAAAATAACCTACTTCAAAAAGGAAAAGGTTCTCAATTTATCTGTATTTTTGTATGTATGTATGTTCCTGTTTAAGGTTCATTTTCGAATTTTTTTTTTTTTATTAATAGGGTAGGCGCCAAGTGGTCCCTTGTATTAAGTTCACTTGGGTAGTTTTTTCGTTAGCTTCTTGAATAGATATTTAATGCACTGTGTGAATCGTGATGATGTTCTAATGTCATAAATAAATAAATAAATACTTCTTGTTACTGTTGTTTACCTGGCCATTAGTGGTAAACGACTTGTATACCGTAAATAAAAACCGAAATATGACTTCCGAAATAAAAGTTATTTTTCACTTTGTAGTATTTTTTTGGAAGTCATTTTTTTTATCGCAAATTAGATTTTGTCTTTCATTCTGAGAGGTCAACGAACCCTGTATAAATAGTTGAAGTAAGAGTTGAGCTGTTTAGCTATCGATACTCAATACGTCTGCGAAGTTTACACAAAACAGATTTTCTAAACTGACATAGCTAGTGACTACAAATAATCAAATTAATTATTTTTTGTTTTGTCATTTTAAGATACTGTTACCCATCGCATCTGCGAAGTTTAACTAGCCAATTTAAAATTACCCTTTATTTTACGAGCTATTAATTAAGACTAATAAATTAGTAATTAAAAAGACTTGACATTCTTCAGCAGCATTTAGCAAAAAACAGAGGATTTTTTTATTTTTTTTTCAAAACACGTGAAAATTACTACGCATGTATTAAAAATCCAAAGCAAGTTCTAAGTCTGAATTTTATCAAATCTTTCGTGCCATTGACGCAATAGGAGAAGACTGTTATAATGTAGCACAAACCTATACAGCCAGTATTTAACATAACGTTTCGACTGGATGCATCTGGGTATCGAACACCCTATTAAGGCTGTTGGTCCATAGTAGCGAAGTGGCGTAGCGTGCTGTCCATTTCCACTGAAGCGATGCGACGCGATGACTTATCGTTCTACGAGTGCTGACTTAGGGACCAACCCCATGTTGCGATATTTTTCCGTTCCTTGGGGTCTTCTCTATTCTGCCAGGGTCGCGGATGAGTTTGTGGCACTGGCACAGGCAACTGTAGGAACACGGGTGGGATTTAGTCAGTAAAAGTCTGACACGCCCTCCCACTTCTCCCAAAGCGAAAGATGGCATTTGATGATTTCCCATAAAAAAGGTCATCTCTCTAAGTCCGTCAACGAAGATACGAGCTCGTCCAAAAGTAGTTCGATACTCCCGAACCTTTAACATTTCCCACATACAAAAACATATCGGGAGTAAGGAGTAAGGAGAACTGTCAAATAGTGGGGTAGTGGTCTAATAGTAGTTTGTGGCCCAACCACAAATTATTATTACCTTCGTAGGTGATAGGGAGTAGGTAACGCGCAAATCTTCGGCTTACTTAGATAGTAGATCTTCTGCATGCGATTGCGATTTGCGTAGATAGTGGCAATGTAGGGAACACGGTATATGTAGTTCTCGTGGGGTACGGGAAAATAATACATAGTAAAAACTTGGTATTTTTGCTCTGCACACATTCCTCTATTGAAATGTATAAAACTGAACTATGCTCCATGTGGTGCCGGACGTAAAGAATAGCACTATCCTATTTCTTCGCGAGGGTGTCGTAAGACTAAGGAACTTACAAGAGAATGGGCAGCAGCGTTGCTGGCATTCTCTATGCATTTTTCCACCACATGCGATCGATACCCTCCCAAGTCGAGGCCTCTGTCCAGCAGTGGACGTTTTTCGGCTGAAATGATGATGATTTATGATGATGCTCCGCTTTAACCATGTCCACTAAAGCAAAGACGAGTGGAGAAGAGAATTCTGTGGCATCCACAGCAAGAATTCGGTCCTTCTCCATATCACTTCGCTCCAGTGGACAATCAGCCCAAGTTCGGGCTCAGTCTAGTTATGAACAGTATCCAGTTTCTATCTAACTATCTAATAGTTTCTAAGATATTCCGAGAAATTCAATAGATGGTTACATTTGTAATATCTAAGCGGGAAACAGTTTCAAAAGCGTTCCTATTTGTAAATGGACGCATAGCAAAGTAGGGAGGGGTAGTGTTCAAAGGTGTTACCAAAGAAGTTGGTTGTAAAATAATTATACGGAGTTAAATAATTATACTGTACGACGTATCCCATCCTATGCAACTAGCTTATGAAGTTTTATTGTGTCCATGTAGGTTTTTGTGAAATATATATTATGTACAATTAT
Organism: Aporophyla lueneburgensis; assembly: GCA_932294355.1. Lineage (NCBI taxonomy): Eukaryota > Metazoa > Arthropoda > Insecta > Lepidoptera > Noctuidae > Aporophyla > Aporophyla lueneburgensis. The sequence continues at coordinate 26,630,041 of OW028743.1, forward strand.
ACACACTAGTAATCGCCCATTGGTCGAAATTCGACCGTACTTCATTTGAATAGAAATACATTATTAAATGAAAAAGAAAAACATATATAATAATAAATATAAAAAATGGTTATATTTGACATTCAGTAACACTATAGACAAATAATATTAAAAACAAATATTCTCGATATGATCATAGATTTTAAAAACGAAATAGGTTATATATCTACAAAATTAATTTATTACCTTTGGTTATACTTGACATTCAGTAATAGTTAGGGAGCTGGCGAGCAAAATTTCGATATGATCAGCACACAAGGCAGACGTTATTAATAGTGATAATTATACCCTTGGAAACATCAAGGACGTCGTCTGCCACCATGGTGGCGCGGCGTTGTAAATTTACAGTGTTTCAACAATGTTTAAAAAAAAAAGGTGTGCTATATTATGCGCACACGTCTGCCTCTGGGGCTGATGATCACAGTCATCCTGGAAACAGAAAGAATCGAAAAGGCAGATATCCAGGGCTCTGACTTTTGTAGTATTCATTTTTTACATGTATTTTTATGAATAAAAAAAAACTCTATATGAAGTGCACACTTGGCAGATTTGAATTGTTCGATTAAAAACAATGCGAAGAACCACGGAAAAATAGTCTACCAACATGTTGCCTGTGTGTTGTCTATTGACAGTGCTCCAAAAATGTAAAAAAGGTGTGCTATATTATGCGCACACGTCTACCTCTTGGACTGATGTTTGAATTCCTTCAGGCCTCTGATATTCCAAAGAGCAGACCATTAGATTTTTTTTCAACCAGACGCTCGCGCCAAACCAAGCAGGTATAAAATATCCCCATAGTTCCTTTCGTGGTGTCTCTCTTTTATTTGGGAATATGAGTGAGAACGGTATAACTCAGTTCCGACCTTTTCCGTATTGTGAAACTAAATGTATAGAGCGTAAATCTATATACAGCCTCCCCTTTTATTTTGCACGCTTTTCCTCTCTCTCGCTCTCAGGCACTTTCACACGTCTTGGTTCAAAATCTACGTATTTTACACAAATAAAACGTGATTTAAAAAAGTTAAAGACTGTTCCTATCCAGATCCTAATCCTGTTAAGATTACAATCAAGCATGCAATTTAAAAAAATACTTTCTAATTAACGTTCCAAGCGCATTTCGTTACTGGTTGGCATTGAGAAAAAATTTGATTGCATAGATTTCAGCTTCAGAAGTTTAATCGTTACCGTGAGTTAAGAGGATAATAATAAACAAAATTATAAGAATAAAACTATAAATAATAACAATAATCCTATGCAATATCCGCTGTCCCTTGATTCCGTGAATTTCAAAAAGTTATACAGCTGTAAATCAGTGAGCAAAGAGTCTGCCACATGTTTTTTCGAATCCACAGAGTCATAGTGAATCGAATGAGCGCAATGAGAACCGCGTGCAAATGACTTAGTAGAGCTTTTTTTAAAACATTTTTACAACTCCGTCCCATGATAATGCAGAGTCCTGAATGTCTACCTCTTCAATTTTCTTCGTTTCCAAGATGATTGTGACCATGAACTCTAGAGGCATACATGAGCAAATGATTTAATACCCCGATTTTTTAAGCAACTTCAATCCGCTGTAACGCGAAAACGCAGCGACATAGGACCTTAATTGATTGGACCAAATCGATTCGTAATGATTTAAACTGCAATCCACCTCGACGTGAAACGTGTGCAAATCATAAACCGAAATGCTCGCCAGCTCCCTAACTATAAGACTTATAGACACCAAATAGACACAAAATAATGACAGATATTCTCGATTGGACCATAAACAAAAGAGTATCTATGCATGTGTGTATTAAATACACGGTAATGAATAGTAGTGTGTGTAACGTGTTATTTAATGAAAATAATATATTTTTACGCATAATTTAAAAAAAAAATATTAGCATTCGTCACTTCTTCTCTGTATAAACTATAAGTGTGCGAAATTTCATACTCCTCCGTCCGCCCAATTTTCTTAAAAAGGGATCCAAAGTTTTCGCTTCACGTATTAATATATAGATAAAGGAAAAGCGAAGAGCTTAGTAGACAGCAAAAAGTTTGTCCACTTCATTGTCGGTGGGAAAGTACCCAAAAGGATGACAGTGAGGATGGGGTCGTGGGGCTTTCGGGACCGGGACAGCGGTCCCAGATTCCACCTTTGAATAAAATAAATATTTTTAGTAGTATTTTGGGACCACAAGTAAAATAAATAAAGTATGTCTTGGGAAAGTACGGTCAACTAAAAATTTTTAAAGTTATGCTCATAAAATTATTTTTATTTAGCATATTGTTTTATATAAATAATCCTCCTAGATGTGTTCTTGGATGGCAATACTGATTCTTGGACCTCTACCTTTAATATTCTGAATTTGAATTGTATGCCAATTTAGAGTAACCTAGTCAGATAAAACTAGTCCTATTTTCGTCCTGAAAAATGTTGATTATCCCGTAATCGAAATATTCAACACGAACTCGGCAGTATTGATTGGATTTGAGTAACTTAGCATAGACCTCCAGTTTCACTTTTTGTTCGATTTACTTTTACACTTGTTTTTTAAAAGACCAGTATGGCATTACTAAACCATTATTTTGGTCCAAGGATTGATTTGCTCTGAACCCCTTTACGACAGTTTTACTTACAATTTTAAAACCGTATTTTTTTCTTTCCAGCACATTCTTCCTAGCAGTAATCCTGCTTCTCAGTCTAGGCACAATCCTAGATGACGGTAAGGAAGGAATCACGAACTTCGAGAAGCTTCTCAACGCGTTCTCACTGAAGAGAAATTTGAGGAAGGTCTTCGACTTATCCGACTCCCCTACTAGAGTCAAAGGAGTGGATGCGTATAGGGGGATGAACGCGTTCGCTCTGCTGATAGCGCATAAGTCTATGGCAATGGCGCACAACCCTTTTGTTAATAAAGTCAGCTTTTCTGCTGTAAGTATTGAACATATTTTAATATTCTATCTGGTACGTTTATACTTTCTGAGTAAGGGATTGCGCAAGAATATGAGCAGTAGGTAGGTACGAGTATCAGGTTCTGGAAATAATAATATTGGTACTGGAATCTAGTAGGTTTGCTAGGTTTTTTACAATACAATACAAATGCCTCAACTGATTCGTTGGTCTAGTGGTCATACGCGCTACTGCTGAAAAAGTGATCCTAGTTCCAGTTCCAAGGTCGGGCAAAGTGCTGAAAGCTCGCCGTATTACAAAGGACTTGAACATAACTGGTGAAGTGTGGGTGTGCAAAGGTACACCTTTGCCCAACCCTTCGGGGAAACAAAGCGTGATGTTATGTAATGTACAAATAAAGGGAGTTTGAAAGTACGATTTGCATCAAACATCAATCAACGGCAAAACACTTTTTTCGTGTATTTGCAACTTAAACTTTCTTTAGAACTAAATTCAATCATCTTACATTACTTATATGAACTGGAATAATACTTCCAACCAATTCAATAACGACTTCTTCAGCTAAATAAGTATTAAATTAACGCAAAGTCAACTTTAGAACGAAACTCACACCTATTCACGAAGTCTTGAAAATCCAATCAAGTCACTTTAAGTGTATTGAAGCCCTATAAATAAGCACTTAACACTTTCATGAATACTTTAGACTTTAAAAGATTCTACTTAACTCTTTAAGTGGCGGTTTTATCAAGGAGAATGTTCTTAATACTTACGTACAAGGCTTTTGTTTCAAATGTATTGACTAAGTAGAGAATTTAATGTGTGAAGTAATTATTACTCAATTTGTTTGGTTAGTCATGTTTACGGTTGTGAAATACATATCTTAGTCACTGTTTTTATTTGGACTGTAATTAAATAGATTGGGTTAACCACAGAGTCAGTGCGTAACATATATTTTTGACCACAAGAGGACACTACTATCATATCATTGTCAATGTAGTTAGATAAACTATTATTACTGAGTTGTTCGTATGTTTTTTTTTTTGTGGTTGGGAAATTATCAAATGACGTCTCCCGCTCTAAGATGGAGCGGGAGGGCGTGTCAAACTTTTACTGACTAAAACCCACCCGTGTTCCTTCAGTTACCCATGAGCCAAGGCCATGGTATCTCTTTCAAACAAATCTCACGACCCTGGCAGTAGGTCGTATGTTGATGATTGTAATAGGCTCTATTAAATGTGACTAAAACACAATTTGCAAAATGTGGATGACTTATAACTACATCTCTGCTCAACCCTTCGAGGAAACAAGGCGTGTTGTACATATGATGTTCTGTAGATAGACTGATAATAATTTAAAAAAAATGTAAGCCATTATCAATTTTCAACCTTCCTTCCAGGTATTCGGAATGCCATGGGCAGTAGTAGGACGCTCAGCCATTTTATACACAGACAGCTTCCTATATCTCAGCGGGTTCCTAAATGCCCACAATCTACTCACAGACCTCGAGAAGAAAGGGACCATCAACCTTAAGGACCGCCTTATCGCCAGATGGTTTAGGTAAGAGCTTGGAACATTTATCGATGCTATCATCATTAACTAGAGATTGATTACACTTTGAAGTGCAGAAAATTTATCCTTTGTTTGAAACGGGTCCATTCATTAAATCCCCCTTTTTGTCATTAATCTAGATTTGTACGGAATTGAAAAATATTCTGTCTTCTTCTTCCTTTGTTTTTAGTTTAAGTTGTAAGCAGAGCATACGGAGATAGTTCGCCATTGTAACATTTACTCGGCTATTTATGGTTGACGGCAAAACGGTGAAAGAAAACACTGATGGATTAAAAAGGAGACCATAGTCCTAACAATGTCAAAATTATAGACACTATACCTATAACCTACGTGATATTTTATAAAAGGCCCAAATGAAAGAATGCAAAATATGTGTGTAGGTACCTAAAATTATTAAGATTTTTTTTTAAATATTGCGCGGCGTCTATCTTTCGCTCTTCTTCAATTAATTCTTACCAAACCATCAAACCACACGATGATGTTTTTAATTTGGAAAAAAAACAGTATGTCCTAGAACCAAAACTCAAAGACATGGTACCGCACGGTGGATTACGGACCACAATCTTTCAGTGAGAGGAGGCCTTTATCCCAGCTGTGGGAAGATTATAAATTAATTGATTATGTATATCTTCAATCTTCCTACCTGCCAAAGGTCACGCACCCTCCAATACTAATAATAAAACTCTTAATGATCTCAAGACTTAAAATATAATTAAGTAGCGCGTGAATTTTTATCTGGGACGCACACGTGCTCAAATTTGTGTGTATTACGAGTTTACGAGGCAAGTCGTTACGAAGCGATTATCTTTGACAGATAGGAGCTAACCCCTCTTGTTTGGTGAAGCCTACTGTTACCATTAAATCAATGTTTAATGTAAGGAGAATTTAGTAGGGGTGGGTAACAGAATTGTAACGTCTCGGGTTTCAAAAGGGAATTTGTAGTGAAAATCCCAGTTTCATTGTTGTCTTTTCATGGAATGATGGCCTTAAAGCAAACTTCCCGGGACACCTTCAGTGAAGCCTTGCCCAAACAAGAAATTATGTATATGGTGGTGTAGCAGCATCTAAACTACCACAACTGCACCACACCAACGACGTAAAATCCTGCATCACGCAAGCAAAGTTTTTACCGCGCAACTATCATAATATATACAACGTCCCGACATCAATCGTCAGGCTGTTGTCTACCAGACACGACACCCTTCTGGCCGGAGCATCCTCCCTTTCCTACGGAGGGTTTTTGGCCTTTACACCCTGTTCCTCATACTTCCAAACATGCATCAATACTTTGCAAATAAGCTCCTTATTTTCAAGTTGACAAAAACCTTGAATGGATCGAACAAACAGATTTATATACTTCATTTGCCCGAGTCAATCAAGTATCGCGACTTAAAGCGTAGTGCAGACACGTTCTAAAATTCTGTCATTATCAAGTTATTCTTCTACCTGGCCCACTAAATATATAGATCTTTGTGTATAGAATTGAAAAACACCTACAATATTTTTCCATATTAACTTCCTGCTTCTTTTTCAGGCTGTTCCCCATGTTCGTAAGTCTGATGCTGTTCTGCACGTACATCTTACCGGACCTGAACAACGGGCCCCAGTGGAACCTGGTGGTGGAGGAGCACAGCAGGGTCTGTGAGAAGAACATGTGGAAGAGCTTCTTGTTCATACATAACTACTTTGGCTTTGAAGACATGGTATGTATTTTCATATCCTTGATTTTTTGTACGACATGGTGACAAATCTGTTGTGCACCAACTAAACTTAACTCAGGCTATTACTTTACTTTTCCTTTTAATGAAACAAGAAAGAGGTGGAACATAAATAAGAACTGTCATCGACGTTACGGCGACGATTTTAATCCATTATGCTCAAAATCACGCCAAATTCAATAGAGACGTAATTTTGTTTGACAGTTCTAAAGTGTCACTTGTCTTTTTCGTTCGAGGTCTGTCTGTAAGAGATAGCAATACTCTTCTTTTAGTTTAGGTGGTGAACGATAGACATCACCATTGTCGTAAAAATAAAATAACGGGAGTGAAATGATAGCAAGACGGTTGACAGGGGAGAATAGAAAAAAAAAACGCGTTGCGTCTACCCCAAGCCACATAGGACATGGCAAGGCAGATGATAATGCTGACATATGTAATAGAATCTGGAACCCTTTGTGGCGACTGTGTCTCACGTACTCATCCCTTGCATAGCTAAATATTTTTCTATTGTAATTATTTTAGAAAGTTTAATTTTGTGTTTTCCCACGTTCCCACATCTGCAAAGCAATTTAAGTAATAGGTACTATTGCACTCTATAATTTTCTTTATAGTTATAGGTAATATTGCCTTTTGGAATTCTTTATGTTTATTTAAGGTTCATTGTTCTGTTATTTTTAGTTATCGTTTATTGTACCCATTTGTATTTATATTTCCGTTGTCTTATTATACTTTTACGTAACAATCGTTTTGCCGCATCCTTTGTTTACAAAACTGCAGGTGTGGGAAGGATGTTCCGAGCTTTGGACGAGGCAGGCAGTCTGTCTCTAACGACGATCGTGCGAGGTCCTTATTCTGACCCCGATCATTACTCGCCAAAGCTCGCCGTGATCTTGTCTGTCTAGTTGTAACTTTTCATATAGCCTTATCTAATTTTAAGGCCAAGTGTAACTGCTAGCTTTGGTTACTTGGTATTTTAATAAATTTAAGCGTTACAACTTAATTTTGTATTACTTGTTCACTCAGTCGCGAACCCGCACACCTTCAATAACTAAGGATGGTGCAAAAGAATGGACAGTGACATCTTTCTGCCATTTCGTTGGCCAATCTTGGGGACTGTTGCAAAACATCGTTTTACTGGTTAAAATTGTCCTGTGTTATTGTTCCATAATAAAAAATTTAAACTTAAACATATAAACTTAAACATCTTTTGACCGCGAGCACAAAATTAGAGTATGTGAGAATCGGTAGGCACGGCTACACATCAAACTATACATTTCCAGTATAAGCTGGCATCTCATTGTACGAAAAGCCTAAACAATGCGAGGTCAGCTAAAACTGGAAAAGTATAGCTTGACCTGTAGCCGTGTGTACAATGTACATGTGGTGGTATGTAGCTTCTGTCTACCTCCATTGGACATAGGCGTGAGTTTCTGTATGTGTTGTTTTATTGGTATTTTCATGATTAAAGCCTGAAATACTAAACCTACCAATAGTATTTTAGGAAAATAAAATAATATTGTAGTCAATATTTATTTTACGTACCTATTTTCAGCGTTTTATTGTAACACCGGTTTCAGAGATGACGTCTATAAAAACCGTTTTTTATTTCAACGTAAAAGAACGAGCAGAGAGTTACGTAGCAGAGTAAATTGAAAAGCCTCACAGAATTCAGCTTTTAAACATTTTAGTTTATTCGGTTCAAAACTAAAGTCAAAAGTATCGGATTCAATTTAGTTTTACTGCATCTTCTTCGAGTATCTATCGCAAAAAGTATTTATTTCATAAAACTTTAACATCAACAGTTTCTTTCTGTAGACTCGCCTGATTTTTTCTTCTTAAAATTGTGGCCTGTAAATTCGATTTAACAAAAAAAAGTTTATCGCGGGCTATTTGAGACCTGAGTATCAACTGGGTGCCATCTCAAGCCTCCCGCAGACAGGCGTGATACAACAGTGTGACGCGATACTGGTAGAACAATTTCCAACTTTTCATAGAAATTGTTATACTGGGGTCGCGTCGCGCTACCGCGTCATTCCTGTCTGCGGGAGCCTTTAAAGCTAGAATAGTTGGCTACTTGCCATGTTGTAAAACAATAAAACTTTTTGACAAAAAATTAAACCGCCGAAAAAACTGAAAAGCATAAAATAATAAACCTTTAAATTATGAGTCGGCGGCGCTTTGAGTGATCGTTGTTCATTGATTTTTCAGCGCCGACTCAAAATTTTAAGGTTTATTATTTTATGCTTTTCAGTTTTTTCGGCGGTTTAATTTTTTGTCAAAAAGTTTTGTTTTATATTTTTTGTGACTTTAATGTACTGATAATACTTGGCAAGGTATACCCTATCCAACAAAAAAGAATTATCAAAATCGGACTACTCTGTATAAAGTTATGCGTGGTTATACATTACAATCAGTGAGTGAACAATCAATCATCCCCTGTTTTCCGACCCTTAGGGTTCGATTTTGTTTTCCTAATTTATATGGGACCACCTTGGGAGTATACCCTTTCCAATAAAAAAAGAATTATCACAATCGGACGACTATGTTAAAAGCTATGCGTGGTCATACATAAAAAAAAAACATTAAAAAAAATATACACGCGTCGAATTGAGAACCTCCTCCGTTTTTTTCGTCGGTTGAAAATATTCCCATGTTAAAATAGTTCGAACATGAACTTAAATCATTTGAAGCCTACCCGGGCGTTTCCCCAGTAATAGATCAATTTCTATGAAAACTTCATGCAATTTGATGTGCTAGAGTCCTGTGTCAGCCTGCGAGAGCATTTATAGACAATTAAAGCAATCATCTGCAAAAATTACTCACATTATCTCAGTCCCTTAGGAAGTAAGCATTCTTTAATCATATTGATTCTTCATTACGCGTTAATTTATTGACTATAACTATACAATGCCACCAGTTTAACTACAAATAAATGTAATTATTAATCTGTTTGACCACTTATTTATTACTTAACACACGATTATCAGCTGATGGCTATGTTAATTTGATAGCCGTATATAATGGAAGTTGTTACTTTACAAAATAAATAACCGTAGAAAAGTGTATAAATGTACTTTCAATTAAAAAACCTATAAAATTCGTGAGTATTCTTCTGAGAAACAGTATTCGCCTTGTTGATATTTAAGTGATTAGGATATATTGAAGGTTTGAATTAAAGGTTACATGAGTATTTCCATATGTTTTTCTGTAATTAGTGAGGCACTTAAAGTTAAGATTGCAATGTACAAATTATAAAGTAACAGTGTACTCATTGTTGAGAAGCCAAATAAATAAATATCAAATACTGGATTTAAAACATTGAAATCGTCGAAACTATCAAATTATTGAAATATAACCCAACTTACGACTGAACTGGAAATGGAGTGAATGAATGAAATTTCAAATATACTGTAAGCCATAGAAACCGCATGCTAGGGTCGCGAGATTTTTTCGAAAGACACCGTGGCCCTGGCATATAGGCAACTGAAGGAACTTTTACTGATTAAAACCCACCCGGTTTTAATCAGTAAAAGTCTGACACGCCCTCCCGCTCCGCTCAGAGTGGGACACGTCATTTGACGATTTCCCACCCTCAAAAAAAAGCCATAGAAAGCTTACCATGATCACTCCCTCGGCAATTAGCTTTACCCAACCTTCCACTTGTATGGCAATTTCTCAGTAACAGTGGGTTATTAATGTTATTCAGGCGCCAAAAAATACTTTATACATCTCTAGATAATGATATCTGGATATAAAGAAGTTAGTACGAACTAAGTGTTTCGTAAAATTTATTTATTTATTTATTTATTTACACCAAACATACAACATCCTTACAGGCTAGACCCAATGCGACATTGTAGAACACTTAAAATTTAACAGTTACACTATTTCAAGTACCATAACAAATTTTATAGGTAGCCATTTTCTCAAATTCACCCAAAGTGCAAATTAATAGTAGGTGCGCGTTTACGATTACTAACAATGAATGAACGCAATATATGGGGTGACACGGTAATCTACTAGTTCAGATTCCCATGATTCTTATATAACTAAGCAATGTATTACTCACATTATTAAACGTGGGTAACGAGGTTGCATCGATCTTTATCGTCTTTATCGTGCGTTTTATTGGAAACTAGCTACCCGCCCCTTCGCACGGATGCAGTTAACTGATATGGGGTCAACTAACTTAGGTAAATATGATTAATTAATACATATACAAGGTGTTCCTTTTGATATTCCAAAAATCGACTGTATTAATGAGACCATGTCAAAGAATCAACTGACATATGATTTTCTTTTTCATTTTTATTTTTCATACAAAATAAATCGATATGCCTTTTTTTTTCAGGATGGGAAATCATCAAATGACTTCTCCCGCTCTGGGCGGAGCGGGAGGGCGTGTCAGACTTTTACTGACTAAAACCCACCCGTGTTCCATCAGTTGCCCATGTGCCAGGGTCACGGTATCTCTTTCGAACAATCACGCGACCCCGGCAGGCATAGGTCCTAGTAGACCCCTTCACTGCTGTTGACATCTCTTTGAGGCGCGCGTGGAACACTACGCGCCGTCGACCCGAGCCTGGTCCTTACCGGGCAGCGAGCTACCCATTGCTCGCCGCCCGCAAGCTCGCGCCTACGGTGGCCGGGAGTCCGCTATCGACTCCCGACGCCCGGGGCGTCTCCTCCTGCGGCGGCTAGGGACGTGAGGGCGCAGTGCCTGCCACTCCCTCACGCGCCCCGCCTCCTCCTTCGCGAGCATTACTGCTTCGCAGAAGGAGGTGACGGCTTCCCATTCCCTCTCGCTCCGTACCATGGCTCGCACCAGGGCCGGACGCGAGAGATCGCCGCCGCCGATCGCCTCCACGAGGACACGGCGGTGCTCCGCCCAGGTAGGGCACACCTCCACCGTATGCTCCACCGTGTCCTCCAGACGATCCTCACAATGGAAACACCCGGGCGTATCCTCCCGCTTTATCCTGAACAGGAACCCACCGAAGCACCCATGCCCGGTGAGAACCTGCGTCAGGCGGAAGGTGAGGACGCCGTGGCGCCTCTCTATCCACTCCTCAAAGAGGGGACTTACCGCCGCAATTGTGGCGTGCCCTGCGCTGGGTTGCGACAATCGTACCCGCCATGTCGCCATGAGATCACACCGGAGCTCTGTCCGCCGAGCCGCGATTTGTCGCGGCAGCGGAGTTTCGCCCCGGCGGCGTTTAGCCTCCTCGCGCCACTCCCACATGTGCGCGAGGACCTTTGCCTCCAGATCCCATGGCGGCACTCCGGCAAGGAGGCTCGCCGCCTCGCACGAGATCGTGCGGTATCCTCGGATAATCGATATGCCTTACATGACACTTGATAACGTCGAATTCTCTTTACATTTAATTTGAATAATAAGTTTGAATGAAAACTACACCTGTATTCAAGAAAACAAACGCATTAATTTTCTTTTTTTTATCATAAACCAGTTGATCTTTTGATATGGTCTCATTAATACCCTAGATGTATGCGATATCAATAGAAAATGTATACGAATATTATACATTTAAACCTACCTGACTGAACTCGTACACGATGGTGAAAACCATATCAAAAGCCAGTGTGAAGGTAGTTTAGGAGAACTAAGCAGTCATACACACATACACGAAAAGTGACGTTGTTTTAGACTATTTATAGACAAAGATAGATTAAATATACCAACGGATTTGTTTGTTAGCCCATGATCCTACGGACGTAATTAAATGGTGGCGAGATTTTGTCGCGCTCTGCATCTTCAACAACGCATACCTTACTTTACTGATAGTTGACATTTTTAAATATTTTGCTGAACAGTCACCATTTTTTTACACCCTAAGCCAAATCGTTGTGATTTAGCTATTTTATATAACTTTCAAAGATGACAGTTGTGATTTGAATTTACGAACAATTCATTTCCCCGTCTTTACAACAAGAAACCCCTACAGTTTTTAATTGCGTTACAGTTGAAATAAACTAACAAGATAATTATGTACATTAATTTCAATCGCCTTTATTGAAATTGCCTCAGACAATAACATTGTAATCTCAAACGAAAGGATAATGGCCAAATGATATTATTTTAACTTTCAAAGCAATTGAAAATTTAATGTCAATCTAATTTAGTTTTGAAGGATTTCACATTTTGTGCGGTCTCACCGCTAAGTTAGATTTAATTGACTTTGGAGTAAATATTAGATTTTCGTTTAGTCATTATTTACTTTTCTTATCTTAACTTTGTTTTCATTTGTCTGGACTTCTCAATCACTAGGTTATACAAAGAGATTTAAGGTTCTCAAGTTAGTAAAATCAAGTAACTTTCTTTTATTATAACGTCTTGTGAAAATAAAAATGTAGGGAGGCACTACATCCATAACTTTTTCTGCAGCATTACAGCAGTGTCCCAGATGGTACAGCACATAATACTTGGGTACAAATTAAACTACAAACACTTTCATGTACATTAATAAGTATTTTCAAATGTATTAATCTATAAACCACTTTTAATTAGATGCGACAAGGTATCCCACGAAGTACAAATTTTCTTACGAATTTTGTAATTTGCAATAGGGAATTTTCATGTATTTTTTGATTCTCTTAATAAAAAAAACAAGAAACAAAACGAAAGAAAGAAAAAGAAGAAGAAAGGAGAAGAAGTTTTCTTATCAACGAAGGCCGTTAATATAAAAGAAAACCCAAATATTATTAAAATGAAACAACTCTCAGTTCAAATGTGCGTTATTACCGTGGCCACATTGTGATGTCACTTACTACGATACTACTAGGCTTTAATGTCTGATATAAAATTTAAATCAACTCTCTAAGTTCCATTAATCTCCTAGAATAGCTTTCTCATGAAAAAACCCAAATATTATTAAAATGAAACAACTCTCAGTTCAAATGTGCGTTATTACCGTGGCCACATTGGGATGTCACTTACTGCGATACTACTAGGCTTTCATGTCTGATATAAAATTTAAATCAACTCTCTAAGTTCCATTAATCTCCTAGAATAGCTTTCTCATGAAAAAACCTAGAAAAAATTGAATTTCGCGGGCTTCGGGTTGAAATAGATAAAAGGGCCTCCTTAGCGAAATTAATCGTTTTCTTAGTAGCCTTTTCTTCACAACACAGTCACAGACCAGATGTATAGGCAAGAAATTCCCCACCTACCAGATGATCGAAAGTAACTTGCTGGCCTACTGCAATAATTACAACACCAACGCCATTTTGTTCCAGTGCCTAACCCACACGCATCAAATTGGCATGGACATGCAGCTCTACGTGGCTACCCTACCCTTGATGCTGCTCATCTGGAAGTACAAGACCCTGGGCTGGTCCCTCTTGGCTTTAATCGCAGTAGCATCTACAGCTTTAAGATACCTTGCCATATACTGGTACGATATCAGCATGTTCGTGTACTATGGAATTTCGTAAGTATTTCTCTTTAATGTTATTTTTTTTTTTACTTGGTTTGCTACTTATGAGTGGGTGATTCTCGTATGCTAAAGACTTCTGAGTATCATAACGAAACATGTGATGTATACCTATTCTTTCTTCACGTAAAGGCAAAAACTATTTATCAATAGTCCATGTTGTGATAAAAAAAGGCTGACTGTTATTGCCCAGGGCACACTCTTGATGACTATGTATTGTACTAAGTTTACTTAGTTTTTTTTTAAGTTTATAGTTGTTTTGAACCCAATTTTCTTCATGACCATTCTAAGTGCATTCTAATGCTGATTTAAATTACAAAAATATAACGTTTAACAAACTGTCTCTCGTAGATTATTGACAGTCATTACGGGTAGTCATCAAAAGCTTGAATATCTGACAACCAGTCTTACCAAGGCGTACCATGTTACCCATAACTTTGTGGAGGTGCCTATTTGCAGGTACCGATCCTCAGCTACATAAGTAAGTAAGACTGGAAGCCTACCCAAACATATTTGGGAAAAACCAACATTTGGTTCACACTAGCTGAAGATACAGAGTAGTGGAAAGGAGAAAGGGAGGCCTCTACCCCGCAGTGGGACAACATAGGCAAAAAAAAAAAAGTTTGAAGACATATGACATCTACCAATCCAAACTGGGCCTGCGTGGTGGATCATGGCCCACTCCCTCTCACCGAGAGGAGGCCTGTCTCCCAGCAGTGGGAACATTATAGGCTGTTGATGATGAAAGCACTGTTTAGACAATGCAATATTTAATGTTGCTTCAACTAAAACCTCGTTTACAAGCCGCAACATTCTTGCCTGTGGCATACAATAAAATTGAGGCAAAAAATTACTTGCGACGTCCAAACATTATTTAAATTATATATAGCATAGCCAATTGAAATATATAGTCTTTGTTCCTCACTTTAGTTCATTTATGACTAGGAAATGCAATGCTAACCACTGTTTAGCCTTAGAATGGTCACGTTTACAGAAATTAGTCAAATTAGATTTGGATGGTTCAAAGTTCATTGACAATGGGTGTTGTTGGAATTTGACCTTTATTGATGCAGTAAACTTGAATGAGCTTGCGTTTTTAGGGTTCCGTTGCCAAATGGCAAAAAACGGAACCCTTATAGATTCGTCATGTCTGTCTGTCTGTCTGTCTGTCTGCTGTCTGTCCGTCCGTATGTCACAGCCACTTTTCTCCGAAACTATAAGAGCTATGCTGTTGAAACTTGGTAAGTAGATGTATTTTGTGAACCGCATTAAGATTTTTACACTAAAATAGAAAAACAACAATAAATTTTAGGGTTCCCCATACTTAGAACTGATACTCAAAATTTTTTTTTCATCATACCCACACTTGTGCGGTTTATTTATGAATAGGTCTTCAAAAATGGTATTGAGGTTTCTAATATATTTTTTTCTAAACTGAATAGTTTGCGCGAGAGACACTTCCAAAGTGGTAAAATGTCCCCCCCCCCCCCGTAACTTCTTAAATAAGAGAATGATAAAACTAAAAAAATATATGATGTACATAACCATGTAAACATCCACCGGCAATTGGTTTGAACGAGATCTAGTAAGTCGTTTTTTGTAATACGTCATAAATAGTAAACAGCAATTTACCTTTCATTCAATCAACTCAAACATAAAAATTAAAAAAACAAAACAATTTCGTAAACATAAACCTTATGCATAAACCGACAATACCTACAGGTTTGTATGGAACCCTAGGTGCGCGAGTCCGACTCGCACTTGGCCGGTTTTTTTTGTTTGTAGCTACAAACAAAAAATGCAAGCTCATTCATTTGATTATTTCCGGTATTACAATCTTTATTTAAAATAATAGGAAGCTACGAAGGGCGTTCTTGAGGGCTGTCTGTTGTTGTTCGACGAACGGAAACTATTCACAACAATAATATAAAAGATGTCTAATTCAAATTGAAATATTTTAATATTGTAGCACGCACCAGAATATAAACAAAGAAAAGGATACGGAATCGAGAAAAAAAACTTTAGGCTGTTAATCAAATATAATAGTGATTGAAAACAAATGTACGTCTCAAAAAATTCTGCTGTCTCATAGAAATATGCATTACCTACGCGTTCATTTATGGAATAGCTATTTTTTTTTATCGTAATCTCCGTCGAAAATTTTCAACAAAGTTTGGTTCAGAATACAACCACATCGCGGATATGTTCCCTGCCTGTATGATCAGCATACAAAATTAGCTACATTTTCATTTTTAATCTACCTATTTCATTTTAATAATTTTATCGTTTTAATGAATTATGACTATTAAGAAAGAGGTCACATATCTGTTTTTCGAAACATTTAAAAAGCACGATGTGATTTAACTTAAGGGCTTCTACAGACAGGCACGACGCGACACGTGTAAAATAATTTCCATGAGGTTTTCAACGAAATTGTTCTATAACACTCGTGTTGCGCTATGGCATGGCGATTATTTGCAGCTTTTTAGCACTATTTGCTAATCCCTTCAAACGGAGGAATAAGGAAACTCAAGGTCCATGTGTTTTCCAGAAGCTAATACTACAAGCTCTTAACTCCTCGCGGCCATGTCATAAACACTTACTTAGGTATACACTACACCTAACAAGAGTACCCATCAACCATGGTACGCACGGCAACAAAGCAAGCTATACATCTCCAGTATGAGCTGACCTCTCATTGTATGAAAATCCTATACAAAGCGAGGTCAGGTAAAACTGGATAGATAATGTGTGTGTGTATGTATAGATATATCGCCGTGTGTACCAGTATACTTGACAATCCATTACTTAGTAAAACACAGTACTTACTTATAAGTCCTTGTGTACCAACATTGTTTAAGTTTTTAAGTATTCACTTTTGTAACAGCTAATGAAGGCACTTGAAAAGTTGCTACTTAGTGTACTTGTTTTAATGTCATCTACGTCACTTGTTGAGTTCTCTTGAATGTAAGTAGGTAATGAAAATTGATATGTAGGTAGGTTTTGTTTATTTACAAAATGTGTAAATTTTAATTAAGTCACTGATGATAATATACCGCAATAATTTTCCAACAAATTTAAAAATACTATTCAAAACACACACACGTGATTACAATACCTGCATTTCAAAAATTCACGTTCCAAATCTAAGTATTGAAAATCTTTCTCCTATCTAGGAGAAAGATTTTCCACCCTTAAACGATTTTAGCCACCGATTTACATGTGTAAATAATAATTAAAGATATGACTTTGTCGTTTCGTACATTCACCAAAAGCAGAAAGTCGTATCTATAGTCTATACCTTCTGATTTAGGGATTTTAGTTGAAACATGTTTCGTCTTAGGAACCATTATTGTGGCCAACAGAAGATATTTTTTACAGGATAACATTTTTACCACAGCCCCAACTGTAACCAAACATTTTGCATATGATTCTAGGATCATCCTAGGGTATTAAATTTTCATTTATTTTTAATAAAACAAATCTGCTGTTTCATAGAAAAGTGCAAAAGAAAAATTAAAAAAAAATAACGAAATTTTGTTTCGGTCATTTTGCTGTTCCATACGTTTTAGTTTGGGACAGCAAAATGACCGAAAAAAAATTATACGAAACTATGAATTCAGCATATGGGTCCCCCGTCTAGACTCATTTTCTGAAATCATGGCTATCTACAGTTTGTGCACTGGTTTTTTTTTTTAAGATATAAAGCAGGCCCATTCAGAAATTTGAAAAAAGTTGATAATATGTAAAAGAAATAGTGCAGTTTACGCCTAATTCATTCAAGCATTAAACTCGTAACTGCTTTGCAACATTTTGCCTTACTTGAGTCATGGGACACCATCCAATCGCCCAGAATCTCACAGGAGACACCTATGATTTATTAAGTGTTTAGATAGATGCCGCTGTCCACACAGCCGATATATTATAAGGTCCTGTTCGAAGCTGAGACCACAGATCGTACATCAAAGATGACGGATTGCAAGAGCAAACAATATTACTGGTGCTGCATTGCTGTGGCTATATTGTAGGCGCAGTCTGCAAGGCAATCTTAGACTCCATCATCATCATCATCATCATTTCAGCCGTAAGACGTCCACTGCTGGACTTAGGCCTCCCTCAATTTGGGCGGCTTTGCCATAATCGCCACGCTTGGCAGGCGGGTTGGCGATCGCAGTATGGTGGTAAAATGCATAGAGAACGCTGCTGCCCATTCTCTAGTAAGTCCCTTAATCGCCTTTTACGACACCCACGGGAAGAAATGGGGTGGTGTTATTCTTTACGTCCGGCACCACACGGTACTATCTTAGACTCAGGAGTTTAGATAAATGTCCTGTTTCAGAGTCCAGATAGATATCTACTAGATAATTTATAAGAAAATTGGTATAAAATTAAATTTGAAATAATTTAACCGGTACCTATTTAACCAGGGGAAGTAGAATCGATTTGACCCAAAGTCCCTTGTTCTAGGCATATGCATAAACGCATAATGAATGAAGAGTATCATAAATGACTAAGAATAATTCAAAAACAATTCGTATTGGTGGTGCCTTTGCCGGTGCCTAACTCATCTGTTAGTTATCTTCGACACCTCTGGAAACAGTGATGGCTAAGCGGTAACGGACTGGTGACTCACGAGTTGTAGGTCGTGGATTCGAACCCTGACAGGCGCATTACTTTGTGTACATTGTTTCATCATGCCTGTGTCCCAGCACTGGGAACATTATAGGTTGAATATGATGATGACCTTTGGGAAGATAGACTTCCCCTATCTCCCCGAAGTACCGATTGATAATGAAGGTAATCCTTTACTAAAAACTCGTGTGCCAATCCACTTAAATGTCTTTATTTTTCTTTACAGAGTTCAGAAATTACTAGACGCAGCGCGTTACTCTTATATCCTACCTACACACAGAGCCACCATCTACTTAATAGGAGTCGTCATGGCGTATCTAATGAAAACCAAAAAGTTAAACTTCACACTTTCAACCGTAAGTATTTATTTATTTAAAGTTTTCGCGCACAAAAAAAGGAACGTAGGTAGACTTAATGCCCTAGGCTTTCTCTATCTACCAGTCAAGCAAGGGTGGTGAAGAGAAAAGATGACTGGTGCTTTGGATGAGAGGAACCTTGATAAAAAAAACTTTTAAAATACAATTTTATCATTATGAAATATAAATAAGTACACTAGTATATACTGTAGGTATTAAAATAAGTAAGTAGTTTATTCGTCGTCTAGTCATACGGTGTATTCTGCAACCCAGCCAGTATAGCAGTCCAGTCCAACGCTGGACATAGGCCTTTCTTGGCCACTTTTACATTGCACCACAACACCAAGAACTCTGCCTTTCGCATTCATTCTTCACCAGCCATCCTTCTACTATCGTCATTCCTTATTGTAAGGGACTTCCATAGCACCACTCACCGATTTGTGTTGGTCACTCCCGTGACTACACACTACATTTACACTGAGATGCCGTCTTATAGAGATGTATAGAAGATGAGGAAGAGGTGCTACACAGATTCCAAATAAATTAGCTTATGGGCAGGAAGATGGTATTCAGACTGAACACTCCAGCCGAGATTTAAAATTGTTACTTAACATGTGCTTAGTTTTCTATCCGTGGAAAATTTTGCTTTAAGAGAGAATTCTTTTTTTATTCCTCGTTGGTCGACCACTATGTCGTGTTTCTATCTGGAATTCCTTAGTAGCAGCCCGGAGTCTGGATTTGTGCCTGGTTGATGGCAATAGGGTCGCCAGGCTCAGCCAATTATGTGTTTTTTAAGTTCTATGTATGTATTTATGTACCCCACATAGGACCTAACTGGCGAAAAATTGGATAGCTGCCGGAATGTGGGTATACTATAGGTATATCTCTGCCAGGGTCTTCTGGGAAACAAAGCGTAATGTTATATGACAATATTTTGTCCCATTTTCCAGGCACAAACGAGACTTCTCTGGGCCTTCTGCTTAGCACTGATGGCGGCGACCATTGCGACTCCTTACAAGTGGGGTCTAGAAGGGTACACGTACGAGAACTACGGTGCAGCCATGTTCTCGGCACTGTCGCCGATATTGTGGGGGGTGTTCATGTGCGGGACACATTGGGCTATCGCTAATAACTATGCTGGTAAGTCAAGTTTAATACATAATATTGAATTCAATAAAAAGAGACAATTTGTTATCTTTATTAGGCAAAGTCACACAACACACTCAATTAATAACTAAATTAAGTTAAGTTAGTTAAGTTTAATACTTAATTTTAAATTAAATAAAAACAGAAAATTTGTTACATTTATCAAGCAAAGTCACACAACACACTCAAAATAGTAAAACAAAACGCTTTTGCCGTAAGTATTGTCTGTTAAAAACAAATCTTCTAGTTTAGACTCGTCCAGTCCGCATGACCTCACAAAGTGATAGATAATTTGAATAAACCTAGACTTTATTAAATATTTAAGGGCTTCAAACTTTGACATCGATTATCGATTCAATTAATTATGGAGACGTAGGTAAATTGAAAATGATCGCTCAAGAATTGACTTAAGTGATTCGATTGAACTGAATAAACTGTAGACCAGTTTTTCTAATAATTATGCAGGGTATATAAAAGATCCTAAACGAAGCCGATATCTACGCGTTATGTAGATTAAACAAAATTACTCTGTGCAAAAATTATTGCTGAGAAATGACTTTATTTTTTGGTGTGAAAGTTTTTGTTTACGTTAGTACGCACGCAAAACATTATGGGCCCAATACAAAACAATGATCAGAATAACGGGTAGAACAAGTAAATTTAGCCTTCGTTATGGGTATAGCCATTATGATGTGCATCTGGATTGAGGGCCCATTTTTTAAACCCTTGCCAAACGTAATAAGACTTATAGGGAAATTAGTTAAAAATAGTAAAAACTTAAAGCAATGGGCCATAAATTTCTTAAACGTGAATTTAAACTGTTATGATTAAATAACTTGGGCCCTCAGTCCAGACGCTTGCATAAAGTGGCATAGCTTAAATCTCAGTAAGTACTGTCTCTGGGTTAATAATTTTTATTTAACAATTTAGTTAAGAATTTCTTAAATATTTGAAGAAATTTCCAAATCTGTAGAATAAGACATTACAGATTTATGGCGGTATATCTAGGGCCCTCACTTCATTATTGTTTGTACTGAGGAATCTGCAAAACATGGATTTATCTGAAGAAATACATAAATGCGACTTTAACATGTTTTACTTAAATACCTATGTGAATTAGTTAAAAAGAAATTATGACACGAAAGTTAATTGTTATGTAGTAAATGAAAGTCGAATTTGACTAAAACATCTGAACTGAGAGCCCAACATTTTCGGCTTTATTGACTAGGCTCAACCTCATAGATTAACGCAAATTAGAATAAGATTTTTAACTATTTCTTAACTAAATTTGAACATATCGACCGTTCTTCTAAATATCATACTTTAAGAGAAAATCGATTTTGAACTTATTATAAGAGAAAAATTTGTAGGGTGACCATAATGTTCATAGTAATTATATGTACATTTTGTTAAGCGCAGTCAAAAAGTCATAATTTTTGCAGCTTAAAGTATTATATATGTACCTACTGTTTACAATTTTGTTTTATTTATCTTTAATGTCATTTTTATTTAGCATATTTTTACAGCCTTAACAGTGTTTGCATAAAATGAAAGGCAAACTATATACGATGAACTACTTATATGGCAGTGATCCATAGGGATACATTTCGATAAATAAAACACGACCAGCATAATTTTATAAAAAAAACTTTTATTTCACGTAAATGTAACCTTAAACGGTCTTACATCCTAAAAATACGAAATTGCACATGAGCGAAGTTATTTTAGCATTGGTGAATGAGTTGAGCACCGCCATCTTTTTTTGTTTGACTTTGAAGGCAGCGATGAGTACGTGAAATCATTTAATTGGATCAATCGCCTACCTCTCTGGGAAAGTACAAATTGTGCTGAAAATTAGGTAAATAAGTTAGAATAAATAAATTAAGAAAGTAAAGATTGTTCATGGTAACAGCAGAGTATTATCCGAAATATTAAAGGGTTAAATTAAATGGGTTAGCTCCGCAAACGGGATGGGTACCTCATGGGTAGGCGTCATGGGTATCGGATACCTAAACATGACAAAACATACAAAAGTTTGTTGAAAAACTAAAACTCGACTACTTATAATACTTTTAGCCGCAAAAAATATGACTTTTTGATTGCGCTTAACAAAATGTACATGTAATTACTATGAACATTATGGTCACCCTACAAATTTTTCTCTTATAATAAGTTCAAAATCGATTTTCTCTTAAAGTATGATATTTAGAAGAACGGTCGATATGTTCAAATTTAGTTAAGAAATAGTTAAAAATCTTATTCTAATTTGCGTTAATCTATGAGGTTGAGCCTAGTCAATAAAGCCGAAAATGTTGGGCTCTCAGTTCAGATGTTTTAGTCAAATTCGACTTTCATTTACTACATAACAATTAACTTTCGTGTCATAATTTCTTTTTAACTAATTCACATAGGTATCTAAGTAAAACATGTTAAGACGCGTTTATGTATTTCTTCAGATAAATCCATGTTTTGCAGATTCCTCAGTACAAACAATAATGAAGTGAGGGCCCTTGATATACCGCCATAAATCTGTAATGTCATATTCTACAGATTTGGAAATTTCTTCAAATATTTAAGTAATTCTTAACTAAATTGTTAAATAAAAATTATTAACCCAGAGATAGTACTTACTGAGATTTAAGCTATGCCACTTTATGCAAGCGTCTGGACTGAGGGCCCAAGTTATTTAATCATAACAGTTTTAATTCACGTTTAAGAAATTTATGGCCCATTGCTTTAAGTTTTTACTATTTTTAACTAATTTCCCTATAAGTCTTATTACGTTTGGCAAGGGTTTAAAAAATGGGCCCTCAATCCAGATGCACATGCCATTATGATGTAGTGGCCTTTAAAAGTAAACAGCCTGCAGCTAGCATTACTAAATCATGCAAAAGATTGAACTCCTCCCTTAGGGTAGCTCCTTATATAAAAAACCGGCCAAGTGCGAGTCGGACTCGCGCACCGAGGGTTCCGTACAAACCTGTAGGTATCTTCGGTTTATGTATAAGGTTTATGCTTATGAAATTAAATGTTTTTTTTTTTGAATTTTTATATTTGAGTTGATTGAATGAAAGGTAAATTGCGGTTTACGATTTATGACGTATTTAAAAAAAAACTACTTACTGGATCTCGTTCAAACCAATTTTCAGTGGAAGTTTACATGGTACATCATATATTTTTTTGAGTTTTATCATTCTCTTATTTTAGAAGTTACGGGGGGGGACACTCATTTTACCACTTTGGAAGCGTCTCTCGCGCAAACTGTTCAGTTTAGAAAAAAATGATATTAGAAACCTCAATACCATTTTTGAAGACCTATTCATAAATACCCCACACGTATGGGTTTGATGAAAATAAAATTTTTGAGTTTCAGTTCTAAGTATGGGAAACCCCAATATTTTTTTTTTTCTATTTTAGTGTAAAAATTTTGATGCGGTTTACAGAATATATCTACTTACCAAGTTTCAACAGCGTAGCTCTTATAGTTTCGGAGAAAAGTGGCTGTGACATACGGACGGACAGACAGACAGACAGACAGACAGACATGACGAATCTATAAGGGTTCCGTTTTTTGCCATTTGGCAACGGAACCCTAAAAATTATCAAATCTAAGAAGACCCAGAAATTGTTAGTAACAGATTTACAGCTAAAGACGAATTAATGACGAGATCACCCAACAACTAGACAAAACGAGAAATAGAAAACTAGAGTAAAGTCTTCTCACAAAGAAGTGTATAGGGACCAAATCTTTAAAAGTCTAAACGTGTATTCAAAAATGACCTTTATATCCACAGGCATAGGAACCTCATTCATCGAGTCGCGAGTGTTCAAGTTCTTCAACAAGATCGCGTACAGCGTGTACCTGACACAGTTCCCCATCTTCTTCTACAACGTGGGGGTGCAGAGAAATGCTGAGTACTACACTCCTTTACTTCTTGTAAGTATCCTTTGTTTATTTTTCCATGGAGATGAAATAAACAAAATCAAAGTCATTTAACCTCTAAGTCCCTGAGAAACCACATTTGGTATCAGACACAATGGTTTTTAATTGTGTCTGTAATTACGGTAATTGACTGGTTAAACTAGGCCTACAGTCAGCACTTTTTGAACGTCAAAATTACATAAGATAGTCCCCCAAAACGCCCGCCTTTCACCACTCCCTAGTGCTTTAGCTGGAACACGAAGTGACACAGCAAACTCTCCGGCAGTATAGAAAACTCTCTTCAGTTAGAAAAACTTAATTTTATACAATAGTATGCAATTAACGTTACGAAAAGAAAAAAAAGTCATATGTCAGCTAGCACACGCCAATATCCAACAAAACATTAAATGAATGATTTATTTTAATGTCTTTTATTCTTTAAATACTAATGTTACGGTCGCAAATCACGTGCTAACTCTTAAGAGTCCTCTGATTTAATTCTAACTTCGTACTTCGTTTAAAATGTTTATAAGCATACTTTTAGATTCATGATAAATATAAAACGCAGTGTAAAATGCTAGCTTGAAGATTACTTCATTTAACCAGAGATCACCCAAGCTACAATTCCATACATATACAATTTTAGGAAGGGTCTTTAGAGACTGTCCAATGCATCATCATCATCTGCCTGGCCTCTTGCCAACTATAATATGTTGGGGTTGGCTTCCAGTCTAACAGAATGCAACTGAATACCAGTATTTTACGTAGAGAGACTGCCTATCTGACCTCCACAACTCTGTTACTGGGTAATACGATATCCCGTGGTAAGACTAAGGTTGGACTTTTAATCCTATTCACTAACTTGACAATTGGAGGGATACCAGGTTTTGAGAAAAAAAAGATAGTGAGGTGGTGCAAGAATGAATGAAATTGAATGAACTTGAAATAATGTACTTACATGCAAACTTTGTAATTTAAATTTAATAACTTGTCTTAAAACAAGATGTGTACTATATCGATATGTAAGTAGTCTATGGCTGTCAGAGGAAATAAAATGACTATAGTAAAAAAAATAAGCAAAATTACATGATTTTTATATTTAGTTTTGTTTCTATCAGAAGAAAATAAAAAAGGAAATAACTGTTATTAAAAGTTATTAATTATTCTTATAATCCACACCTAAAAATGATTTCTTAACGTTTTATTCAATTTAAAACATTTTTATCATTCATTCTTTATGCGAAATCGTTCACTACCCCGACACTATTAGTTTTAGAATGGTATCATTATTTTGCATTGAACTGTCAAGTTAGTGAATAGGATTAAAAGTTCAACTCTTAGTTGTCAGACTTTCGGGCTTCTGACGGCCCGTAAAGACTGTCAGAGAACCACGAATCTAGACAAATGGGACGACCGGCCGGAACGTGCTTTCTGAGGGACGGAGGGGACTTGAGATGTGAAGATGGTCACCAATCCACGGCAAGTGTACCTTAACCCTGCCAGGGTCTCGAGATTTCTTCGAAAGAGATACCGTGGCCCTGGTATATTGGTAACTGAAGGAACACGGGTTTTAGTCAGTAAAAGTCTGACACGCCCTTCCGCTCCACACTAGAGCGGGAGACGTCATTTGATGATTTCCCCACCCAAAAAAAAAGTGTACTATAACCTGCACCCTAATTGCGAAACGCACAATTTATCAGAATCTGAATGGGATTGAAGATTATTTCTAAACCATTCCGTCATTTGTTCGAATAAATTGTGGCTCAGCAACGTAAATAACGCAATGAATGTTGTTTAACTATCAATATTAAACCAATTCCTACTGATAAAAAGTTCCGCAATTACCCCTCTGGTCGATAGACCCAAGTGGCTCAGTCACAGACATTGCCCAAAGCAATATTTAAATCATAACATGGTTATTTCTATTATTTCAGCTGCACGTCCCAGAACTGTTTGTAGTGACAGTGATATCAATATTGGCGACCGTGGCCATCGAGATGCCTTTCAATCAAGTCTATAGGATATATTTCGGTAAGTTTTACTGAGAAAATAAACTAGGTACTGTGAGACCGCAGAGGTTTCCTGGTACTGGGGTCTAACAATAAAACAATATTTTATGGAGAAATATAGTTAATTATTTCTAGAAAACGTTCTACGAATTTATTTTTCTCTTCTTCTTGTTTTCTCTTATATTTTTCTCTATTCTTTTTTAAATTACTTCGACAGTTCGAATATATTAAAGATTATAGGTATAGCTAGCCTATACAATCGTCAGGTTGTCTCATGCATATAACCTCTACAATACCTACTATTTTATTAGAAACTCAACCTTTATTGCGTAAACCATTCCTAATAACCTAATCACAAGGCTGCTATAGCGCTGAAGAATGGCTGACAGTGAGCAGAATGCTGGATAGACTGCCTTCAGTCTGCCTTTTCACAACTATTTTGGGGTCAGCTTCCAGTCTAACCATATGCACCTAGATACCAGTATATTAGATACATGGAGCGACCTCCAAAACTCTTTTTAATGGGTAACATTACTATTACTGGGTAACACGATACCATAGACTGATTTCAGTGTTTCTAGGTAATGTGTTTAAGATTCCTCTGGCATCTCCAGCTAATTTTCGCTTTATTTGACTGCCTCTGCGTGCCCTGCCTGGTCTAGCAATCGAAAGCAGTACTGCTGAGTCTGCTGAGCATTCGGTCTTTTTTCGATTCCCAGGTCAGGTTTTTGTATCTGCAATGTCTCAATACCAGCCCGGAGTCTGGATTTGTACCTGTGTATGGCAATAAGTTCGCCTCCTATTACATAGGATTTAAACATAACTAGTTAAATGTGGATGTACTACTATAGGTACACCTCTGTCCAACTCTTTGGGGAAACAAGGCGTTATGTTATGATTAAGTGGTTTATTTGAAAAGTTGACCACCCAAGAGAGGTCAGGACTGAAATAGCCATATAAAGTATAATAATTTTATTTTCTTTCTTTACAGGACAATCACAGAAGAAATTTAAAGACAAATGATCCAAGACAAAGACTAGTGCTGTGCTATAGTTGTGTATAATTATTTAGTTTTAGTAAGACATCACGCAATTAGATAGTAACTTTTGACTATTTTTGTACTGTTATTATAAATTAAATGTAAGGAAATGTAAACGATAAGTTATTAAAATAAAAATCCAATGTGTATAAAATATAATTTTATTCTTTTATTCATCCCGTATAAAATGTTTAGATTTTTTTTTCACATTTCATTTTGTTTGTAAAAAAGAAAAGCTTAAAAAGATTTCCAGCCAGTTGTAAATGCATAAGAATATTAATTACTAGCTTCTGCCCGCGACTTTGTCCGCGTTAAATTTCTTATTCCCCCGACCCTTCCCGTCGCATCGAATCGCCTACCCGTGCGATTTTACCCGTTTTTGCATCATTTTTCATCACTGCTCCGCTCCTCTTAGTTATAGCGTAATGATATATAGCCTATAGTCTTTCTCGATAAATAGGCTACCCAACACAAAAATAATTTTTCAATTCGGACCAGTAGTTCCTGAGATTAGCGCGTTCAATCAAACAAACAATCAAATTCTTCAGCTTTATAATATTAAGTATAGATTCACATTTAAGGTTTTAAGTAAAAATAAAACCCCTTTATTCAATTTAATATCTAACTACCATAATATGTTCTCACGGCGACAAACCAAGCTATACATTTCCAGCATAAGCTGATCTCTCATTGTACAAAAAGCCTACACAATACGAGGTCAGTTAAAACTGAAAATGTATAGCTTGATATGTCATCTGTACCATCGTATTTTTCTCATATAATTACCTAGGTATGTTGTATACATAATTTATTTATTTTATTTATCTACATAATAACTAATATGTACAAATTAATAAACTTTGAGTCTCATCAGTCTTACAACTAAATATGACTTTTAATAAAAATATGTATTTAAACTATTTCGTTTCATGACAGTCAGACTATTTCAGCCAATCAAAACTCAATCTTCAGGCACATCGACTTGGCTAACACCGAACTAAGTCTATTAATTACAGCTTCGGAAACCGTGTTTGTGTCATATACGGTCACCAAAACAGATTAGCAACTATGGCCGCCTGCTATAGTTGCACTTTAGCAAAAAACCGATGGATGTTTTCGAAAACAATTTTATTAATTAATAGACAACAAACAGTTTATTTATCCATTTTTTCGAATGGAATTTATCCATTCGAAAACATCCATCGATTTCTTACTAAAAAACGATACCCGACGACCTTAATTGCTAATCTCTTTTAGTAAGGTTCATGCCACAAACACCAGGTTTCCATAACCGTAATTAAGTCTATGTCAGTGTTAGCCAAGCCAATGTGCCTGCAGGCTTACATTTTCAATGGCATCTATATCCGACAGTTCCGACACCCGGTTACTCATGCGCGTGTGGCTGTTACGGATTACGCACCTACAGGTTCCGAAGCACCCATTGCCTTAAGATTATCATTTATTCTGATGGCATTATTCTGTCGTTTCGTCCGAAATTGATCTCTTGTCTGTCTTTACACTCTTTGATCATCACACGCTTTATAACTAAAGTCCCTTAGTTCCATTGTTCACCATTACACTTTATCAACTCTTCACTTCCACTCTAACATCCTCTTCACAGTCCGGTGGTACCCTCCCAGGTCTGCACTTGCACCTGATGTTGTTGGTGTGGTCCCTCATGAGCCAGGAGTGTTCGGGGCAGGGACCCTGCGTGTTCAAGATGTGGCAGGTGCCGTTGTACGGAGCTGTGCCTCTGCGAGTGATGCAGGCTTCCACCTGGAGTAGAGAAAGAAGTTTTGTTAATATAAGCCAACAAAAAGCCAACAAAAAAAGCCAAATAAAACCAATAAGCCAACAAAAACAATAGGCCAATATAAGCCTACTCTGCCCTTATATCTCTCCCTTACTTTGCCCGACCAGGTGATCATGATCATGTTTTTGTAAACCTACCGTTGATGTTCACATTGTGAAAATAAACAAATATCTTCCCCCTTATTCATCATCATCTGCCTAACCTTTTTCCAGCTATGTTGGGGTCGGCTTAGTAATAATATCTTAGGAAAATCCAGTTACTGGGTAATACGCATAGACATATTTTGAAATCATTGGTAATACGATACCCCATGGTAATACTGGTTGTCAGATTTGCCAAGTCTAAATTCCCCCTTATTACAAAACATTATTTCTTTAGCTCAGGTTTATACCACCAAGCCATTTTTGAATTAAGAACCCGATATTCATAGAAATTCAGTTCTATATACAAAACTGACAAGTTAGTGCGGGGCTAAGTTGTCATTTTTGTATAAAGAAATTTACCCAAATCGAAACAAAGTTGACAATGAAAAACTGGCTCAGAGCTTTTAGGCTACAACAAAAGTTATATCGTGTTTTGCAATAAGACGGATTGAGTATAATTTAAAACAATTGAATTTATTTTGAGCTGGTTTGTCAAGGGCAATTCGTCGTGATTACCGTTGTTTCGTCAGTTTCGTTAACTCTGGCGATACCTATATTCTGCCACTAATTTCTTTTGTTTTAAGTAGCCAGATAAGCTATATAAATTAGTTCAAAAATGAAACTGGAACTGGCAATCAAATTTTCAGAGGCATACACGATGCTAAAATGAAATAAACAAAAGAGCACGTGATAACGTAATGCTTAAAAACAACCCTTATAAAAACTAAACCTGCTTCTGTCGCAGAATATAAAGTATACAACGTTCATAACGTGCATATCATAGTTTATTAAGCATGGCTGCATGCTGCATTAATTTAAAGTCAGCAGGCATATCTACCCAAGATAAATACTCAATGTAAAAACTAACGGTCCCACATACCTCTCGCCTACTACAAGCGCCGTTCCCACAGGCACACACTCCATTATGGCTAAGACCGTCTATAGCAGGTCTCGCTTCAAAGTCGAACGCCACTACCTCTCCCACCGGACACGGCTCTGCGGTGCCGGGCCGGTAGCAACGACGACGTTCCGGCACGTATAAACGACCTCTCGCACATGGCACCTGGAATATAAGAATGAAAAAGGGTTAGAAGAGATTTTCTTGAACAGAAGATAGGTATAATACAGAACACGAGAGAATATAGCATATCTTAAGAGTCTAGTTGGTCAGGATTACATCGAACAGATATAAATTGTTAAAGTCCCTTTGCATAAACAATCGATTCACCTTGTACCCAATGTATAAACCCAACTTTAAAAACATAAATACATAAACTCGGACCTTTGTCTCTTGGTACCTGGGGTTCCTTGGGGTAGGCAGAAACTACAGAACGCTACATGCTACGATCCTTAGGGTCGGTTCACATCTGACGGAAGATGCGTCGAGCGTATCATCGCACAGTGGGCTGGGATTACAAGGTTGGGTCTTAAGAGATCAAATGTATTTTTTTGGTATCTAGGCATAAATTTAAAACGTTTTTATTCTTTTACTTTTTTTTAATTTAACGAGTACTTTCGGAGATATAGCCATATCAAATTTGTATGAAGAGTCATGTTATTTTAGTTAAGCAATTTATTCCAATTAAATTGAAATTGAAAGTAATGTATACTAAACGGCCTGAAAACCTCAATACCTACTTAGTTCTTTAAAAAAAAAACAATGTTCGACATTTTCCGCCACCATAAGTAGGTATGACGTAATTTGTTTTGAGACTTATTTCCGGGAATCAAGGGATAAGAGTGCGCGAGCGCAACAACAAGTTATGACGTGTCGTAACGTGATTGGTGCAACGATAGGGTATCTACGGAATGTTCGGTTGCATTCAAACGTACTTCAGTGTTCTGTTACCCAATAATAGACGCACTACCCCCACCCACACATTCATTACTTACTTATTTGTTATTTTGTATTTGTGAAAATGTTTGAAAATTTAGTGACAAACCTTGATCTTTTCGTTATTTTAAAAAACAGTGGCAGTATTAAAAATAATGACAGTTTGTGTAGTGAGATAAGGTCTAAATTTTTAGTCGAATTAATGATGATCACGAAAACACCTTAAAGTTGTTTTGTGCAAAATTTTGTTATAATTTAAATAGAAGATGGGAAAACGCTTATCGTAAAGAAAATATATTCAGAACTAAAAATAGTGAATGGTTACAAGAAAACATAATATGGCCAGACTTTATTAAGTGTTTAATAGGCAGTAATGAAGATCAACCAGCACCGAGTACATCAACTCAGTATGTATCACCATCAAAGTTTCTGTCGGTGTCTCCACCGAACAAAGCCCAAGAAAACCTTTTTGTGAATTAGCGCCTAAACAGAAAAAAAGACGTGCAGAAAACTTTCATTTATCTTCGGACGAAATAAAATATGCATATTTTGAGCAGTTGAAAGCGGATGGGAATGAGGAGGTTGCTAAAATACTAGAACATTTACTAAAGAATCCCCAAGATGTAAAAAAGTTAAAAAGTGCATATCTGTTAAAGAAACAAAACCTGTGTTTTCTCCGGATGAGGCTTTAGGGTTATTTTTATCACTTAAGCTGACCAAGTGGCAACTTTAAGAAAAAGTGTTAACGAAAAAGACAGTAATATATTTCCATCTTATTATCAAGTGCAACATGCGAAACAGAAATGCTATCCACCAAAAGGTGCTATTACAGTGACAGAAACCTCAGCTAAAATAAAGTTACAAGCTCTATTGGATATAACGACAACAAGAATAATGACGTCACTCGTCATAGATAGTGGTTGTAAAGAATTTACACTAATCAGTAAGTGGGGATTTGACGGTGCTTCTAATCAAGCCAATTACAAACAAAAAATGCAAACAGACGATGAACAAGAAAGTCAACTTGACGATTCAAGCATATTTATGGGTAGTTTAGTGCCAATAAAATTAGTGTGCGGCGAACAAGTTATCTTGCAAAATGATTCACCAAATTCATCTTACTGGTGTCGTCCAATCTTTTTCGAATTTGTGAAAGAAAATAAAATAACGATATTGCGGGCAAAAAGTGCTATTGAGGAAGAGATTGTAAATTTAGTGAAAACAGAAGTTGGAGAAATAAAAATTTCACACTCTTTATTAATGACTATTATAGACGGAAAAGCAACATCAATTTTATGTGATACTTCATCTCAGAAATGCCACATTTGTAAAGCCACTCCAACAGAGATGAATAATTTGCCCTTAATTGCATCAAAACCGACTGATCCAGATCTCTGTAAATACGGATTGTCATCATTGCATACCTGGATACGAATGATGGAATGCATTCTGCATATAGCCTACAGATTAACGACACAGACATGGACAGTAAAGGGAGACAACAAGTGCATCATGGAAAGAAGAAAGAAAGACATACAAGACGCTTTTAAAAATAGAATGGGACTTCTGATTGATGTTGTTAAACAAGGGCACGGCTCCACGAATGACGGAAATACTGCTAGACTGAGATAACTGGTGTTAGTGAAGAATTAATAAGGCGATTTGCAATCATTTTAGAGGCAATTTCATCAGGTTACCACATTGACACAGCGAAATTTTATGAATATGCTCAAGTGACCATGCAACTGTATTTGGAATTATATAGCTGGTATTATATGCCTTCAAGTGTTCATAACGTTCTTATGCATGGTGCAGCTATTATTGAAAGTTTTGGTCTAATACCAATTGGACAGCTATCTGAAGAAGCTGCTGAAGCTAGAAATAAATAAATTTCGTAGGTACCGCCAACACCATTCCTGGAAATGCAGTAGAAAAACTACAAATGAAGACATTTTAAATAATTTATTGACCAGCTCTGATCCACTCATCTCAGCGAAACGTCACAAACTTCGCAGAAAACATAAAACTTTGTCAGTAGAAGCACAAAGTTTATTAGTAATTGAACAAGCGGAAACATTTGATCATGACGAATACGAAAATTTTGCATTCGTTAATGTGGATACCCTTGCCAGTGATTAAATTAAAACAGTGCAGTGGCCAGTAGTGATTGTGATTTTTACTTATTTATTTATTTATTTTATTAGTCCTTAGTGGATTAGGCCTAAAGGGGAGACCACTACATAAAAAAAACGCACCTAGTTCTTAACCTCTATGGTGGTGTGGAATAGAGAACAAAATTTGAAATTGCGACCAAATCGCAGAAAATCGCAACCCGAGAATAGGCGCTAAAATAGGACAAATATACGTACTATGCATACGTAGAGTCAATTTTTTGAGAAAATTTGTGAATTTCGAGATTTTCACATTTTTTTCTTTTGCTTCATACAAAAATTACTTTGGATATTTATAACTCCAAAAATACTAAGTTATCTGAACGACCCTCATAGAAATAATTACTTATAATCGATAGATAAATCCAACACAATATTTACAATTACAGAAAAAGAAACTTTTTTTTTAAAATGCTAAGTCCTTTACCGGCCCGTTTCAGCCCACTGTGCATCGGTCGCGTCTATTCGGTTTAAGGGTCGGTTCACATCTGACGGAAGATGCGTCAGCGTATCATCGGTCGCGTCTATTCGGTCAAATAGTGTGTTTTCATATCTGACGGAAGATGCGTCGGGCGTAATTTTGTATTTCCGTGATAAATCGTTCTATATCAAACATTTTCAATGCAAGAAAACTTCGAACGGTCAGTACACAAATATCTCCGCAGATATTACGTCTAGTCTGAATGCATCAGTCAATATACGCGTGGCACGACGGTGCCGCCCTTTACGTCGGCCGACAATGCGTTGACGGAAACGGAACAGACGCTGTACGCTCGACGCACTAACGCATCATCGCATCGGTTAAGTGTGAAAGGTTGAATGTTTTCTCATATAATTGTCTGTTCTGGCGTTACGCGACCGATGATATGCGACGCATCTTCCGTCAGATGTGAACCGACCCTAATAGTGTGTTTTCATATCTGACGGAAGATGCGTCGGGCGTAACTTGTACTTCCGTGATAATGTTCTGTATCAAATATTTTCAATGCAAAAAACTTCGAACGGTCTGTACACAAACGATCTCCGCTGATATTACGCCTAGTCTGAATGCGTCAGTCAAAATAGACGTGGCGGAACATTGCCCCTCTTTACGTCGGCCGACAATGCGTTGACGGAAACGGAACAGACGCTGTACGCTCGACGCACTAACGCATCTTCGGTTAAGTGTGAAAGGTTGAATGTTTTCTCATATAATTGTCTGTTCTGGCGTTACGCGACCGATGATACGTGACTAGAGGATACAATCCCGAGCATGTTTTTCAATCCCGGGATTACGGGAATTTTGAAGCGTAATCACGGGATCCCGGGCCTATCCCGGGATTAGACTATGTGGTTTCTAATTGGTCTAAATTTAAAAAACAACTTAAATAATTAAAAAAAATCTTTTTAATGTCTTTGCACAACAAAAATCACAATATAATAAGAAAAGATAAAGACAAAACAAAAAAAAACTATACTTTTGCAAGAAATCTAAAAGACAACACAAAAAAAATATTTAAAATTTCGAAAATATAATCGCAGTAAAATATCAAAGCATCCAATCTTTGACTTCCAAGCCTGCTTCGTAGTTTATTGCCAACATAAGCAGCAGCTGAAAACACTCACTCAGGTTCTGCGCTGGTTGGAGGAATAACAGACAATTCGTGTAGATACTTATATGCTGTATCTAAGTGATATCCACGAACTCCTCCATTTTTGAACAGGCTCATTTCACGTCTAATACTACAATATTTGCCAACCCCAATTCATTTTGTACTTGTACTTCAGGATCTAGGGATTTCATACTCTTGTTAATTTCCAGACGTAACTTTTCCTTTAAGTCCCTTCTAAGTTCTACGACAAACATATATATATTAGGACTGTACCT
Organism: Aporophyla lueneburgensis; assembly: GCA_932294355.1. Lineage (NCBI taxonomy): Eukaryota > Metazoa > Arthropoda > Insecta > Lepidoptera > Noctuidae > Aporophyla > Aporophyla lueneburgensis. Next base: position 26,664,646 of record OW028743.1, read on the forward strand.
GTTTAGTGTGTACTGTGTATAGTAGGTACGTATCGTACGACGGCGTATCTAAGGGTTGTTTTTTTGTCGTTATGTAATAAATGCTTTTCATATAATCTAGGCAAGGTTATTGTCAAGACGCAACGGACTACGGAATACAAATTAGACTTGTTTGTGGCAATCCCGAAAATCCCGGGATTAGCCAAGTACAGTCCCGGGATTTTCGGGGCCAGAAAACGGTCGGGATCCCGGGATCCCGAATATCGGGATCCCGGGATTGTATCCTCTATTAACGCGACGCATCTTCCGTTAGATGTGAACCGACCCTTACATACTCCTCGTGCCTCGTTTACTTTCATACATCTACGCAAACCAGTTACGAGTACTGCCAACCAAATCTTGTAAAGAACATCACCAATAAGGTTACTGTAAGTCCTCCTAGGTCGTCTGTACCCTGCGTTTCCACTCAAATCTGCCTTGTAAAACCTTTTTGTTAGTTACCCTTCATTCATTTTTTGAACATGACCAAACCATTTTAGAATACTTTTTTAATTTTTAATCACTACATCTACTCGTAATTTTTTTTAAACGTTCCGTTGCCTTATCACATCATTCCTCAGCCCATCATTCATACGACTTTAACAATGCATTTAAATGTCTACACTGTCCCAAAACACATATTAGCAAGCATTGCTTGTTAACTATATTTATTGTCACACTCCTCGATTATCAACACTGTGGTCACTGTAAAGTAGCCATAAATTCCCTAAATTTATCGTTCATAACTCACCTTAGTACATCTTCCCCCTCTAGCGATCATCTCATCATGCGCACAGGGTCCTCTTGTATAAAGTCTGTAGCAGACTCCATCAGCAGCTCGAGCATGGAACGACTTGCATCTACATTCAGCTCGCGAGCCGTGAGGAGCCACCTCGGCGATGGAGAATATGTGACCACGAGGACATGGACCCAGCGAATCTGGAAATTGAAAGGTACAAATCCTACAATCCATGCATTTCTTTGTTAGACGTTACTTAATCTATACTAATATTATATAGCTGAAGAGTTTCTTTGTTTGTTTGATTGAACGCGCTAGTCTCAGGAACTACTGATCCGAATTGAAAAATTATTTTTGTGTTGGGTAGCCTATTTATCGAGGGAGGCTGTAGGCTATATAACATCACGCTACAACTAAGAGGAGCGGATCAGTAATAAAAAATGTTGCAAAAACGGGGTAAATTTATTCCTTTTGAGAGTTTCCGTTGCGTGCGCTGCGTAAACGGTTAAAGTAACGCAAAAATCATATATGACGGAATTGTTCCTTTTAAAAAGTTCTAAAAAAAAGTCCGAGAGAGCATATGTCTATCTTTTAAGGTTGACTCACTATAACTCAAAAGGAGCGAGCAGCAACGAAAAGTGGACGAAAACTAACAGGCAAATCGATGCGACGGGAAGGGTCAGGGGAGCAAAAAATTTGACGCGAACGAAGTCGCGGGCAGAAGCTAGTAGTTTAATATTAGGATTTAGACCAGCGGTCGTCACACTTTTTTGGTGAAGGGCCACATAGGACAATGTGAGATAGTAGGTACTGAGGGCCGCACACTTGTGAATTGTATGTGTAAACTAGAAACGCGGGTGCAAGTGAACGTTGAAATTTGTTTATTTGAGATTTTTATTAGAAAGAAAAACATTAATTTTAAGTTACTGAATAAGTGAAAAAAAAAATATTAAAACTTCACGAATTATGATGTTGCATTTTTTCAATTATTTCTTCTATATTGGCATCTTTGGAACTACATGCAATCCTCATGGTGTCTTCTAAATGACTGGAGAGGCGATTGCGATATTTGTTTTTCAAAAATGTAATTTTCAAAAATGAAGCCTCACAGAGGTATGTCGAAGGGAATATAATTAAAATAAATTGTGTATAATCAGTAATAATTGTTTGTAAAATTATTTAGTGTCGTGGGCCGCACTAATACCAGCAGCGGGCCGCATGCGGCCCGGGGGCCGCAGTTTGACGACCACGGATTTAGACCAACACGAAAAAAGTGGAAGGACGAGTCCTTCTAGTTTGCAGGATCATTTCTCTGATAAAATAATTAACAGTAGGTCATATTTAGTATTATGAGTTCGTAATCTCCATCTTTTATTTTATTTTATGACAGTGGGTTGATAACTAAGATTGAATCAGTGAAATTATCGTAGAAATCTGCTTGACTAAATATCGGCTCACTGGACAACAAACTAACTGTCGAGTGAAAGTATAGGCAGTGCCCTTTATAAGTAAAACACTATCAAAAACAATCTGAATAATTTTTAAGGATATTGCTAACCCATTGCTTCTAATGTATTAAAAATTTGTCTTCTGAACAATGTAAATAACGCAATGAATGTCATTGCACTGTCAACGTTATGCAAATTCCCCGGAGATTCACCACATTAGGCAAATGGTTTAGTAGCGCCTTGCTGCCCATATCAAGCAGAACCATTTACTTTGGCCAATTCGCATGGCAACAATTGGAACAATTCAATTTCTTTATTTACATTGCACAATACAGTTGTGCAATGTAAATAAAGAAATTTAAAGTTTTGTGCCTAATCCTACCCAATTAGCTGTTAAACGTTTATGTACAAATACTGCCCAATCTGCTATTTGGACCGTAAGAAATATTTAATTTCACCAATTTGTAGAACTACTTGTTTACACACATTGGCAAATCAATCAGTGAACACTAATTAAACAGGGGCTTCGTTTCGAATATTATGCTGTTTGTGTAACAACTCATTAAAAGAAATTGAGCTGGGCTACTAAGTAAGAAATAGAACTCCTGATTTGTAAATTTGTTTATAGAAAAAAAATATAAATGTGTATAAATGGCATTAATAACATATTATGTCATTAATGCCATTTATATTTTGTAATGTTACATTACAAAAGAGTTGGTAAGAAATCAGTTTCTTGTATGAATTAGTTGGTTAAATATAACGTTGTGACTGAGCTTAACTATCGAGTAATTAAAATAATTATTTTTCTATCGTTAGCTGACCTTAAAAAGCTTGTTTAACTGTCGAGCGGAACATTATCATCCTCATCGTTTCAGTCTATTGGCGTCCACTGCTGGACATAGGCCTCTCCCAAAGGAGAGGGTTTGCTGAAATCCCCACGCTTGGCAGGCGAATTGACGATCGCACTATGGTAGTAAAATACATAGAGAACACTGCTGTCCATTCTGTAGTACGTCCCTTACTCGCCTTTTACGACACCCATGGGAAGAAATGAGATGGTGCTTTACGTTGCGCGCCATACGGAACAAGAGAACGACGAACGGTCGAAGGAAACGTAACAGCATTATTAACTAAAAATGGGTGGAACTAAAAATGTGAACTAGCATCGTTTATCCAGCCTATCATACTTCACTCATCACTGCTAGACATAAAGACCTCTCCCAAGCCACAGCCCGTTGTGCTTCGTCTTCCGCATCCAGTTTGTCCCAGGCACCTTTTCAAGGTCAGCGGACCTCGAGAACGTCTCACACTACGCTACCTTTACAAAACGCAAAGGTTCTTACCTAATTCAAAGCAAGATCCAGTCTCATTATGGTAATGAGGAAGTTGACTATCGCAGCCACACTTCGCACCAGGCAGGAACAGCTGTCCCTTCTCGCAGGGACCACGCGTGTAGTGCGGGTAGCAGCTACCATCTGCAGACCAGTAATGAGGACCGGAGATTGCGCACTGGAAGGATAATGGTATAGTTTAAGAACATGGTTAAAGAACGATGGTGTGGTGAATTTCATAATCTTGGCTTTTGAGATCTCTGTCACCATGTACTTTTGGGCATGGAAGAAAAGAAATGAAAGACAAAATTATTGTTTGTAGAAACATTTCCACGTGCGTAGCCAAAAATGAAGAAAAGAAAAGACACTTAGTCTTCGTAGAGCAATATTATTATTTGGCCATGCTACGCGGAATCGGAAACTGAGAAAAGTTAATAGCTCAAAAGCACATCATCAGGAGCGTCAAAAGATTGATCAATTGCCATCAAGTGTAGTTGTAGTAATATTGTCAGTCGCGTCAATTGCATCTGGTAGACGATCAATTTGCGCATGAAACACGTAAAAACTGTAAATTGCAATTGATTGTTTCGAATGATCGATCTTTCAATCATTAGGACAAACCTTCTTTGACGCAGCATTTACATATCACCTATGCACTAAACCTTATCTAAGACTGTACCCAAACAGAACGTGTCTCAATACATATCACCTTTAACGAACCCAGTAGGATTTCTTCAGAGAAAAAACAAAGAAGTAAAACTTACCGAACAATTCGCAACGCCATCTTCTCCAACATCCAGCACTGATCCAGGATAGCAAGGTCCCTGAGTATTTCTGTAGTAGCACTTGCCATCAGCCGGCCAGTAGACCAAGGTCTCGTCGGCACACTGTTGAGGTCTCACGCACATACCTTGGCGTTCACTGGAATTAGTAATGGGTTTCTTAGTAAATCGCTCGTGGGGTTTCTTGATTTTGCAATTATCGTGATAGGAAAATATTGATGTTGGGACATATTGGTGATCTTGTGGAGACGTTGCTTATTATGGTGCAATTTAAATAACTGGAAATAATAAACATATTTAACACAGTTATATTAAATGATTTCCGTTTATTTATCATCATCAACACCATAAACCCGTACTAGGTAGTATATGTGATTGCTTAGTTTTGAAAAAACTACGCAATCACAGATACAGACACGAAAAGTGATTCATCAAAACGTGCAGTTAGCCATCATAATATGAGTCCATTTGTTATTAATATTCTTCTTGGGTAAGTGAAACATACCAACAACAAGAATTCATTCAATTGAATATTAATAACTAATATATATACATATATAATCTGAATCTCGGAAACGGCTCCAACGATTTTCATGAAATTTAGTATACAAGGGGTTTCGGGGGCGATAAGTCGATCTAGCTAGGATTCATTTTTATAAAATGTCGTTTTATTCGTGTTTTCAATTACCAACTTTATCGATAATCAACTTGAACATAAACTTATTATTTTAAACACAATTTACCAAAAAATACCGAGCAAAGCTCGGTCAACCAGATATTATTTATTAATCAAATATTTCATTCGAGTTACAATCCGACCGATCTGAATTCGATACGGATTAGTTTGAAAATGTTGGAACTAAGCCAGCAGATACTATTTGTAATACGTTCATTGCTTACACCTCACCTCCTAAGGGTCAGTATAGATAGAACGGAAAACTACTCGCCCGGGCTCGAGCCTTCTCTGGGCGCAATTCAAACCGAGATCAACCAAATCGATATTCACTCAATTTTCCATCTTAATTTTTGCTAACACCGTCTTATTTTCATTGAAGCCAGTAAATTGCTCATGCATTTTTAACGTCCTGTCTGAACTGGCTCTAAGTCTCTCGCAACCCAAGACCTCCTTTTCCTTTGAATTCAAAATAACTCCAATCCTAATGGTGTAAATACCAATTTTATGCCTCACAAAATTAAGTCCAATTCTCATTACATCGCCGCAAGCCGTAACATCCACATCTAGGATTTAAAGATGCTGCAATAATCTAGGTAACAGTTATTTCTTAGAATATTATACTTAATTTGAATAGAAATGTCCTGCTTGAATATTTTATATTGTGACCACATAAACCTTTGTTCGTGGAAATAGATAGACTTTTATGGTATGGTAATAGTTTCCTAACAACGCTTGGAAAGCGATTTTGTTTTGAAATTAAGTTGGTGTTAGGTAAAAAATGATTACGTAACATACATACATAATCAGCCTATACTGTTCCCACTGCTGGGACACAGGCCTCCTCTCAGCGGGAGGGAGTGGGCCGTAATCTACCACGCGGGCCTGGTGCGAGTTGGTAGATGTCACATGTCTTCGAATGATTGGTTCTAGGACATGCCAGTTTCTTCACGATATTTTCGTTCACCGTTTCCAGATGATTGCATTAGGATTATTGGAATGTATGTTTGTATAGTGTGTACTGTAAAGAGTGTCCATGAAGTTACTTGCCCGTTCTTCTCCATAGGTTAGGTGTCTATGCGCTTTGGAACGGGCAACTAGCTTCATGTTACCGATTCATCGCCCCTTGACAAGTCAAAAGGGCCTGTAATTAGTTTATCTATACTAATATTATAAAACTGAAGAGTTTGTTTGTTTGTTTGTTTGATAGAACGCGCTAATCTCAGGAACTACTGGTCCGAATTGAAAAAATATTTTTGTGTTGAGTAGCCTATTTATCGAGGAAGGCTATAAGCTATATAACATCACGCTACAACCAAGAGGAGCGGAGCAGTATTGAAAAATGTTGCAAAAACTGAGAAAATCACACGGGTAGGTAATTCGACGCGACGGGAAGGATCGGGGGAACACGAAATTTAACGCGGACGAAGTCGCGGGCAGAAGCTGAAATAAATACTGTGAGTTTTTTTTTTAATTTTTTATTGTCATCACCCTTTGACAGTTCAAAAGTGCTTGTAATTGGTTTATTTGAAATAAATTCTTTGAGTTTTTAGTATTTTTTTTTTTTTTTGTTTTATTACTGTAGGTACCGAGAAATATCACTGTTATTTTGAGAAGTCTATCAGAAAATCAATTACCACAATAACTAGGAAACAGTCTTGCAACGTGCTAAATTCTAGTACCATTATTTTATAAGAATAAAAGTTGATTGTAGATCAATGGTCAGGAATGTCTCAACCTAACAATCAGTAAAATGGAATCCGTCTAATTACTTAAAGAGTTCTGGGATTGGTCCAAGCTTTAAAGTTTTTTTTTTTAAGTTTTTGTATTTCGTGCGAACTTTATCCCAACTTCCATTCTCAGAAACAACATTGACAACTTAGACCCAGATTTAAAATCGCTTTTTGAAAGCAAAAGTATTTATTGTGACGCGCAAGATCACATACTAAACACAATCATAAAAACGTTGAAAATCTAAATGATATTATTAGAAAAATGAAAAACCGGCCAAGTGCGAGTCGGACTCGCGCACCGTGGGTTCCGTACAAACCTGTAGGTAATCTCGGTTTAAAAATAAATGTTTTTTTTTTAATTTTATATTTCAGTTGATTGAATGTAAGGTAAATTGCGGTTTACGATTTATAACGTTTAAAAAAAAAAACTACTCACTCGATCGAGTGAGTAGTTTTTTTGTATGTACATTACCATGTAAACTACCACCGAAAATTGGTTTGAACGAGATCTCGTTCAAACCAATTTTCGGTGGTAGTTTACATGGTAATGTACATCATATATTTTTTATAGTTTTATCATTCTCTTATTTTAGAAGTTACGGGGGGGGGGGGACACATTTTACCACTTTGGAAGTGTCTCTCGCGCAAACTATTCAGTTTAGAAAAAAATGATAATAGAAACCTCATTACCATTTTTGAAGACCTATTCATAGATACCCCACACGTATGGGTTTGATGAAAAAAAAAATTTTGAGTTTCAGTTCTATGTATGGGGAACTCCAAAATTTATTGTTTTTGTTTCTATTTTAGTGTAAAAATCTTAATGCGGTTCACAGAATACATCTACTTACCAAGTTTCAACAGCATAGCTCTTATAGTTTCGGAAAAAAGTGGCTGTGACAGACAGACAGACAGACAGACATGACGAATCTATAAGGGTTCCGTTTTTTGCCATTTGGCAACGGAACCCTAAAAACATAGAACTTTAAAATTGTAAAAAATAAAATTCTAAATTTAAAATTGGCTAGTGGTTCAAAACTGAAGGCCAATTCTCGTTATTAAAACCGTTCAAAATCAATCAATCAAATTTCAAAAATGTAAGGAAACTAAAAGTATTTTGACTGTGAATGTACTTAAAATTACGAGAATTATCCCTTATAGATAAATGTTGTTTCGTAATAACGTCGAAAAAGTCCAATATAACGGTTTTGTAACCGTAACTTAGTACTAAAGAACTACGTCTTAAACCTCCAGGGTTTTACGACATTCCTCGACAAGCTCCTATTTAGGTAACCCTAAACTATCAAAGTTAAATTTATTTCAACTGTATTTTGTTAGTGAAAGTCGTACAACAGTGTCCAGTTTGTTTTAACGGCTTTAATGGCGTCCAGGTGGTATCGCTTTGAAGGAAGTTAAAATAATGGCCACAGCCCAGGGGTTAATAGACCCAGATGTGTGTCTCTGTAACATATTTAATGGCCTGCAATGGAAATTCTAATGAAAAAGGTTTTAAATTCAACATCTTAGTAGATTATAATTTTGGTGAGAAACTGTTTGTGATTGAAATATGCTCTACAATAATTATATACGTTGCAATCAAAACTACTATACTATTGACTAGCAAAATCAGTCAAAAGTAGTTTTGACTGAACAGGTTGGTCAAAAGTGGTTTTGACTGAAAATTATTGGTCATTAGTACTTTTGACTGCAAATTTGTGGTTAAAAGTACTTTTGACTGACGCTCTTCGTCAAAAGTAGTTTTAACTGCAATAAAGCGTTTTTAAATCACTCAGAAATAGGAGCCCCGCGTAGCGGAACTCCGTCGACCGAGGTTTCGACTTTTTAAGAGTTTTGACTGATACAACCAGTCAAAACCACTTTTGACGGAATCACTTTGTCAAAAGTACTTTTAACCAGCTCCATTGGGCAAAAGTACTTTTAACTGTTATTTTAGTCAAAAGTATTATTGACTAAAGCATACGGTCAAAAGTACTTTTGACTGATTTTGCTAGTCAATAGTACTTTTGACTGGTTAAGAGTTTTGACTGCAACATATACATAGATTTATACAATATTTTATATTATGAAAGAGAATGGGCAGCAGCGTTCTCTATGGATTTTACCACCATACTACGATCGCCCAACCCGCCTGCAAAGCGTGGCGATTATGGCAAATCCCCATTCCCAAATTAGGGGAGGCCTATGTCCAGCAGTGGGCGTCTTTCAGCTGAAATACTGCTGATGATGATTATGACGATATTATGGCCATTGACTACAAAATTGAAACAACGAGTACTACAGTACAGCAGAAAACTTCTTGTACAAAAAAATCAATGAATTAAATGTGTCACATCTCTAGTGTCTATATCTTCTCTAACTCTAAATAGTATAATGAAAGTCGCTGTTTTCGTCTATCTGTTTCTACGCTTACTTCGTCTAAACACGCACGCCTACATATAATTGCGTTGATGCATTTTCGACTCTCAGCGCTGAGCGGAGCGTTAAAAATTCAACAGTGCACTTTTATTTAAACGCCCTTGAACATCCATGTAGAGACAGTATAAAAAATTATCCAACTTTTCAGCTAACAAGATGAGCTGTCAAGATGCTTACCTACCCTCTCTTGTTGAAAGACTCCTCCACTGCGGCGAAGTATTCCCCTGGTCGGCAGGGTCCTCTCTCGAAGAGTTTGTGGCAGGTGTTGGTATTAGGCAGTTGAGCTGTTCCTGGAGGACATTTGCATTCTGCGATGGTGCGACCACCCCATCGGCCTGGACTTAGCTCTTGAGTGTCTGCACAGGGATGGCCTTTCTAGAAACAGAAAAAAAATCATGAGTTAGAAGGTAAAATGGTATGGGCTATGGGGTATGCTAATAATCGGCAGGAGGATTTGTCTTAGAACTTGTGCAAAATACATGTCTGTACCTAGTCTAAAAACTCAGGTAAGTAATGTTTTCACATTGGAGTATATACATAGTCCCAGTATTAGGCTGGTTAAAACCAAAGAGGACCTTTCCCAGAAGGCCGAACAAAAAAGGGTTAAAAACTCTTGGATTAACGCAAAGGTAAAAGGTTTTTTTAGGGTTCCGTTGCCAAATGGCAAAAAACAGAACCCTTATAGATTCGTCATGTCTGTCTGTCTGTCTGTCTGTCCGTCCGTCCGTATGTCACAGCCACTTTTCTCCGAAACTATAAGAGCTATGCTGTTGAAACTTGGTAAGTAGATATATTCTGTGAACCGCATTAAGATTTTTACACTAAAATAGAAAAAAAACAATAAATTTTAGGGTTCCCCATACTTAGAACTGAAACTCAAAATTTTTTTTTCATCATACCCATACGTGTATCTATGAATAGGTCTTCGAAAATGGTATCGAGACTTCCAAAGTGGTAAAATGAGTGTCCCCCCCCCCCGTAACTTCTAAAATAAGAGAATGATAAAACTAAAAAAAATTATATAACGTACATAACCACGTAAACTTCCACCGAAAATTGGTTAGAACGAGATCTAGTAAGTAGTTTTTTTTTAATACGTCATAAATCGTTAACAGCAATTTACCTTTCATTCAATCAACTCAAATATAAAAATTAAAAAAAGAACACTTAATTTCATAAACATAAACCTTATGCATAAACCGAGAATACCTACAGATTTGTACGGAATCCTCGGTGCGCGAGGCCGACTCGCACTTGGCCGGTTTGTTTTTTTTAATTTTACGCTATTTGGGTGGCTTTCAGCTAACAATACGTACAACAAACAAAAGCAAAGTAAATAACAAGAGACATTTAGCAGGCTCCATATTAATGCACTTTTATATTAGGCTACATTTAAATATTCAAGGAATTGTAATTTTTTACCTTTACCTGCCACCTCTATGTCAAAGCAAGATTAGCATGAAAGAGGTAGCAGATAAAATAATACGAAAACTATAAAAAGATTCAATCTCACACTAAGATCAACAGTCGTGAGTAAACATGTAAATACAATGTATAAAATCTTCATTTTTTCGCAAGCCCTTTGTATTCAACTTCTACAAAGCTTATCCTACCTGACGAACAATATGGAAACCTGTTATTTACTATCAAGAATCACGAAACTTATTCATTTACACTTAATTTGCATGTCAGTAATTAGTCAAAAAACGTTAATAGTGTTTGACTGAAGCAAAAACCTGTTAACTACAAGGTTAAAGTAATTTAATTTGTACACAAAAACAACAAACGAGTTTGTTGTATAGTCGGGAGCAAAAGTAAAAAGGCAGATGACAAAAATGTACGAAATGGGCTAAAGTCACTGCCTGATGGATCAAAATAATATCCTTAGTAGAATAGATATCGTTGAAAGAAACCAGCCTAATTATTAATATAGGCTTCATGAACTTACAAGAATGTCACCAAGATGGTGCAATGCTTCAGGTCGTGAAACAAAGATGCGGAGGTTCAGTTCATTAAAAAAATAGGACGAACCTTTTTGACCAATTATAAACAGATATCACTTTTAAGTCAAGCATGTAGGTACAAACTGTTCTCGAGGACCGAACCTCGCAAGAAGACTTGACAAGTCCTGGCCTCCATAACGAGCCAGGTTAACCTCTAAGTCCCTGAGATACCACATTTGGTATCGACACAATGGCTTTTTAATTGTGTCTGTAATTACGGTAATTGACTGGTTAAAAGAAAAGTGGTTGGGCAGATATTCAAAATTAAAAACAGCGGCAACAGAGAGGGTGCATGACGATATATGAGAGCATCATATCATTTGCCGTCAATGGCATGCGAGTCGTGTTCACCTCCAAGACGCGTCAAATAGGCTTCCATCATCATCATTTCAGCCGAAAGACGTCCACTGCTGGACATAGGCCTCCCCCAAGCACCAACACTTCGACCGGTTCTGTGCTTCTCGAATTCCTGCAGCCTCCACCAGGTCATCGGTCCATTTTGTGGGAGGCCTTCCAACGCTACGTTCTCCAGAACGCGGTCGCCACTCCAGATCCTTCAAAAGGCTTCAATAACGTGAACCAATTTGCTGAATAGTATTAAATCCAACATCGTCATCATCTTTGGCATCCTTGCTCTACCGCTCAGTATAGGACTTCTCCGTTTTGGGCCACGCTTTCCTGGTCTATGCGAGACTCATCCAAGTCTCTCGCTCGATCTTCTATAGCTCCTCCACCCACCTGACTATTGGTCTCGCAAGCCTCCTTTAATATACCAATTCTCCGTTTCAATAAATTCATACTAATCGGCACATTGAATAGAAGACCGTTCAAGCAGTTGACTTTTTACTGGCAACTTAACAACATAAGTATCAATTATCTTGTAACGATGATGACAGAAACCCCATTTTAACTTAACCGACTTATGATCTACGTGGGAAAACTAATCGGTAACCAGTTTTTGTCAGCAATTTGTATCAACATGACAGTTTGATGTATCTGTGTCAGCTTTTTGTAACTTGCAGACAGTTGTTGCTTTACTAATGCGTTTAATTTTTGTTGCAAACTTTTAATACGAATTAATTACATTTTTCAACAGTAGGGACTGTCTCTGTTCGTGAATTCATCTAATCCCATTGAATAACTTTTTCATGAAATAGACATTCAATGGGAACTTAGAAGGTTGTATTGATGATTTTAATTCTATAAATATATACATAGTCCTCCTTATCGGTTTCGATAACGGCGACCCTTTGCAAATATTATATTTTCCTAGCATGTGCCCTTATATGACTCGCCAGACCGAATTTAGTTTTAAATACCCGATCACAACTAATGCAATAGAGTTGGCCGGCAGAGTTATAGGAATAGGTATAGGAGGGCCTAAGTCTTTCTTTTCGTATTTGGCGTTTTTCAGTTAATTGTTCAAGGCGTTTTTTTTTTTTTTTGGAAAATATCTACCTTTTTGTACATAGTAGAGCGCCAAGACGACCTATTTAAAGCGACCCTCTCCCAACCTATTGGATCAATAGCGCAAGCGCTTAAATGCCTCTTGAGCACATCCTTGTAAATACATACGTGTTTAATATGGTATTGAACTTACGACCTTCTGCACGCTGTTCCTTAGACGATTCCAGCTAATTCTTTTGCAGGAGGGGAGAGGGGCATTTATCGTTTTCTATTATACAATTTTAATAACTTGAGAGACATTGATTGGCACTTTATATTCTCCTCACTATTTTGTCTAGTTCTATTGGGAAAAGAGTTCAGAGTAGTCGTGGTAAAGTTCAGTGGACACGCGCCTTGGGGATGACCCATGACGCGATTCCACTGTATGTCTGATCTTTTAATTTTGTCTTTTAAGCTTACAATTTTATCACTGTTGAAAGAGCTGCCTGAGTACACATTATGCAATGTAATTTTTTGTCAAGTCATAAACTATTTATGGAACAAATTCTATTGTTTTTACACGCTAATTAGGAATATTTTAACCAAAAAATGTGGAATTCATTACTATTTTACGAGCGTCTGAAATACCTGAGAGTGAATTAAAACTCATTTAACAACATAATCCTGCAATTAACTGCATAATTTTAAACTATAATTTACATCATCCGCATATTTGAACAAAAATATTTAATACTATATAGCTTTTGACAGCGGCTACGCCCGCGCGGAGGTCAAAAATTATACCACGGGCACCTACTGCCGAGATAAAACGTGTCATATGTGCTAATCTAGGCAATGAACTATCTGTGTACCAAATTTCATAAGAATTCGATCAGCCGTGTTTACGTAATTGAGTAATAAACATCTAAACAAACAAACTTTCACATTTATCGTAATAGTAGGATAACTTCTTTCAGTGACTTTATCAGAAGACGTTATATAGCAGCTCACATTATTCAAATTAATATTTGAACAATCATTAATTCATGTCAAAAAAAAGATAATCAAAAATGCACTTGAAATGTCAAGTAATTAATTTATTATTTTCTAGATTTCTATTACATACACCATATTGCACAACTTTTAATATTACATAATTGTTGAAGATACATAATATTAGATTACAGTGTAAATGAATAATGTGAGCTGACTTGCCAATATAACTTTATTTGTGACAAATGTCAAGTAGTACAACATTAAGGACGCTACAAGAGAAAAATATAGGTGGGTATAAAATGTGAGACATAGAAGGAATTTAAAGCGAGGTTGCAGTACTTTTTAAACCTCTGTAAATTTAGCAAAATGTCAAGTTAAGTCTGTCAAGCGCTGTGTGAAGATAGAAACGTAAATCAAAACAATTAGCTCGATAAAAAATCATAAACATGACACTTAAACGTGTACCTTGAAGAGATTGCATTATTAAACCATGTTAAAGTTATAAAAAAGATAGGGCTTATTGTTTTTAGGGCATCCTCAGAAAACATTTTGTAATTTTCTTATCATTTTTTCTCTACTAAACAAATATACCTACACAAAATCTAGCAGTTCAAGCGCTTGCAACGACCGGCCAGTGCCCGCCGAGACGTCTTCATGGGCCTGACCTGACTTGAGCTGCACGTTTAGTGACAAATGCTTGCACTGACTGGACAGGTCCACTCAATCTTTGTGGTTCTGTCCTCAAAAGATCATTTAAGTCACCAATCTACATGGTCTTCACATGATGCTACCAAGATTATATCTGGACTTTAAAAGAGACTGTTACCTCTGAGTTTATTTCGGCCTTTCTTCTCAGAGTAGTCAGTTAGGAAACGCCGACCTCATCTAGTTTTAAAAAATATGATTGACGTGTAAAAGTGTTTGTACATACAAACCTACTTACAGAAATAAAATTATTTACCATTCAGCTAAAGGAACAATATGTTCACACTATTACGGAGTAGACCCAACTGCAGTAGCAGTTTCGTAAGAACTGAACTTTGCAGAGGTGATCACTAGATTAAAGACTCTGTGCTACCACTCACAACCTTTCAAATGTTCTCATGATTCATCGAAGAATTAAAACGCGCACGTGCTATTTCGGCATCACCGTCATTCTATTTAAAAGGTCAGTTTATTTATGCTTTTAACCTCTAAGTCCCTGAGATACCACATTTGGTATAGACACAATGGTTTTTAATTGTGTCTGTAATTACGGCATTCAACAGGTTAAGTTAATGGATATCTAGTAAACCACAGTAAAATGTTATAAGCCGAGGGATGGTAAAATTATTATTTACTTGCTTTTGGCCGCGGTTTCGCCCGCGTGGATGTCGGAAATTAACGGAGGTTTTTTCCTAAAATAAAAGATTTTTTCTAAAATAAAATTAGCCTAAGATACTCCTTATTACATCAGCTACCTGGCAATAAAAGTCCCGTCAAAATCGGTCCAGCCATTTCAGAGATTAGCCGGAACAAATAGACAGACAGAAAGAAGTTTAAAAACATGATTTTTTGGTGTAAGTATCGTATTTACTTTCATATGCATTTAGTGAAAAGCTGTTAATTTGAAATTGCAAACAGACACTTCAGTTTTATTTACTTGTATAGATTTAAAAAAAAAATATCGGTTTTTTGCATGCTTTGATATAATTTCATTAAATGATTTTGTAATTAATGAATTATTCAATAGAATAAAGTACATAAACTTGTTGCAGTGTTGGCCCAGTGGGAGAGCAGTGGTGGCCCTAGTGGTATCGGCCCTGCCTTAGTTGCAGGCCATGGGTTCGAACCCAGGTAGGCGCTTCACTTTGTGTAAATAATTTCATCGCCACTGCTCTCAAAAAGAGTAAAAGAAAACACCTTGAGGAAACCGGCGTGTCCTAGAATCAGAAAAGTTGAAAACACCTAACATCTTGCAACCCGCACTTGGCTAGCGTGGTAGATTATATGCCCCACTCCCTTTCAATGAAAGCCCTCTGTCCCTATCCTCCTCCTATCCTCTGTTTCAATGAAACACTTAGAGTGATTGTATTGAAGACTAGCGACCCACGACTTCGCCCGCGTTAAATTTCTTGTTTCCCCGACCCTTCCGGTCGCGTCGAATCGCCTGCCCGTGCGATTTTCCCCGTTTTTGCAAAATATTTCATTACTGCTCCGCTCCTCTTAGTTGTAGCGTGATGTTATACAGCCTTCCTCGATAAATAGGTTACCCAACACAAAAATAATTTTTCAATTCGGACCAGTAGTTCCTGAGATTAGCGCGTTCAATCAAACAAACAAACAAACTCTTCAGCTTTATAATATTAAGGATAGATTTTAATGATTATAATTCCTTAAATACATACGTGTTACGGTTGGGTTTCATAATGTTGTTGTTTAACTTAAATACAGCGTGACACTGACCTACACCTGACTAAAAACGTAAGTGATTTTTTTTTCGTCTACCCTGGCACTTTCCCTTTAAGGTCTATTTCACCATCATTCCGTTTTCTAACATCAGCTCGGTCTACTAAAACCACACTAAAACTTTCCTTAACTAGTACAAAATGTTCTCTTCTACCAGAAGTCACGTTCGTTTCAAGTGTCACTATTACTGCTTACGCGCCATTACATCTACTAATGGCAGGAATAGCGTGAAGACTCGACGGTGGCATACATTAAACTTGATTACCGTAAAAGTGATATTATCTACGTGTTATATTCGACTTCGTGACGTATGAGCAATAAACCTAGCTCGTGTTGAACGGCATTAAGCAGTCAGTCTATATTTAAAGGTTGATACGACAAAGCACAAGGCAAGGCGTACTTTGTTACCCCGAATGGTAGGGCAGAGGTGTACCTTTAGTACATCCACAATTCGCCAGTTATGTTTAAGTCCCAATATCTGGATGACCGAGCTTTACTCGGTATTTTTTTGGTAAATTGTGTTTAACCTCTAAGTCCCTGAGATACCACATTTAGTATCAGACACAATGGTTTTTAATTGTGTCTGTAATTACGGTAATTGACTGGTTAAAATAATAAGTTTATGTTCAAGTTGTTGTGTGATTATCGATAAAGTTGGTCATTGAAAACACGAATAAAACGATATTTTATAAAAATGAATCCTAGCTAGATCGATGTATCGCCCCCGAAACCCCTTGTATACTAAATTTCATGAAAATCGTTGGAGCCGTTTCCGAGATTCAGATTATATATATATATACAAGAATTGCTCGTTTAAAGGTATAAGATACAATAGGGGGCGAGCCTATTGCCATCAACAGAGCACAAATCCAGACTCCGGGCTGCTACTCAGAAATTCCAGATGAAAAAACCCGATAACACTGCCCGACCTGGGAATCGAATCCAAGACCTTGTGATCAGTAGTAGCGCTTGTGACCACTAGACCTAAAAGGCAGTCGGTATGTATGTGATACTTTGCCATGAATCTGTCTACTCACCTACTAACGTACGACACACACGTTGTTGTCTAATTCTTTCAAGGAACTACCTTATTCTTTGTCGTATCAAGGTGGTGCAATTTTTAGACAAACCCAACTGTGTTTGACCAATTATTCAAAATGGTTTACGGCCTTGACAGTAGCAACATATTATAGGTCATCGTTGTGAACGAATATTTATCAATACGTTTGCTTTCCATAAACAGCAGTATGTTTAAGCAACTCCTATTAAATTCTGCTTCAAGATCGACTCTCCTAGCTGGAGCCATCCATTCATCACTTGCTGTTGTAAACCTTGTATAATTGACGTTAACACAGTACATCAAGTGTATTTATGCGTTCTTCCGCATACACACAATAAACATCCTTTATTATAAACTCTGAACGCATCCAAAGCGTTGGATAACTTGCCTCATGACCCCTGAACCAGCTAGGGAAACACGTAACCTAGGTCAAGCACCACCAAGCATTTTAAACCTTAACATCTTAAGTTCTAGGTATATGTTTGTAAAGCAAGATTTCGTGGCCAAAGTTTGATGTTATTTATATAAACTGAATTACAAATTCCGTATTATCAATTTTATACGTGTTAAATTACGCAGGCGACTTCAATTCGAGTGAAAAGTGGGTATGCGTGTCATGTGATTTCATAACCTAAATATTGTCTGGCGCTTTCCCCGACCTGACACAACGAGGGGCAAATGTAAATTGGCTGCCATTTGGTTGGAAATAAAAAAGGGGTTCTGATTTCAAAGAAAGGTGTAAAATCTATGACATTAATTAAAACGAAAACACGATCGCGGTCAAACGACCTCCTTCTCAAGTTGATGCACATTTTGTGCTCGATTTGTGGCATTATGAACTTGCATTAAAGCTTGAAAAACATCCTCAAAATTGGTGATTTCTTCTTCAATGTTTGGAACTTTCAAGACAAACTTGCAAAGTGTCTTATGGTAAACGTGAGATTTCATAGAGCCGCAAAGATAGAACTCTGGCGCCGTGATGATCGGCAAATCGCTAAGACGAGAGATCACACGGCCCCAAAATTGATGTTCCAAAATATCCACCGTTACATGAGCTGTGTGACTATGTATCAATCCATTGCATTGTCAACTAAGTGCGGATTTAACCAAAAACCGAACGCGATCAGACTTTTAAACCGGGTTTAAGACCTGTCAGTGTCAATATTTCATAACAATTTTGACATTGACAGCTTTCTTGAACATGGTTTAGATGTGCTGAGCGCGTTGAGTTGCATTGGTCAAATAAATAATAAGAATGTTTTTTTTATTGCTAATCAAATTAACACAGATTTTACATTGGCCCCAAACTAGGTAAGCCTGTATCTTGGGCACCAATATGGAGGGTTAACCTTTAAACATTTATTTTAAAAACATGTTTTGTTATAAAAGCAAAGTATGTTGCGTTCAAATGGAAAAAACAACAACTAACAATTAAAAATTAAATAAATTCGCTCTAATTCTCTCTGTCTAGAACATCATATCAAATCACAATAAGATTATAACGCCATTAGCAAAAATTATGCCACATTCACGACATTATGGCATTCTTTCGTCTCACCTTATATAAAGAGGATGAAGCTTTGTGACTCAGTTGCATTGCTAACAAAAATCTTAGCCTTAGTAGAGATGTTCTACTTTTGAATTATAATGTCAGTTCGCACGTAGGCATAAGCAGTAAGCACGTAGGCGCAATTCTTTTGACTTTTGACCCTTGTGTGAAATAGCTTTAGCTTGTGATTTCTCCTTTTTCCTTCGTAACTGATACTTATGAAAATTAATATCAATGACCGCTACGACCTTTATAGAATAACTATCATCATCATCTTCATTTCTGCCGTAAGACGTCCACTGCTGGACATAGGCCTCCCCCAAACACCTGGCAATGGCCTATATCCAGGCTTTGCCAATATCGCCACGCTTGGCTTGGGTTGACGATCGCAGTATGGTGGTAAAATTCATAGAGAACGCTGATGAACATTCTCTAGTAATTCCCTTAGTCGCCTTTTACGACACCCACGGGAAGAAATGGGGTGATGCTATTCTTAGCGTCCGGCACCACAAAGTTATAATAACTATCACGAAATTCAAACTCTGAACAAAACTCAGTCCCAGAATATCAAACAGCTTAGTAATTCCAACAACCAACTAAAAGAAATAGAAGTCACTAAAGCTGAAACCATTTCAACAAGATGTCACTTAATATCTAAAGAAGCTCAAAATCTTGGAACTCCTAATGATTATAGATGTCTGGCTTTTACGAAATCGATTGAGTCTAATTGGATAAGTGGCGCTTAGAAGTGGCGCCATCGTTAAATTCGGTCTAAAGAATACAAAGTAAATGGTTAGTGCTTTTGAACATTTTAATTTAGTTCGATTTTCTATTATTCTACTTTGTACTGTTCGCGTAGGAAAATAGACAGATTTTTATTATAAGAGCTAGAATCGCAAAACGGAATAAAAAGTTTTTTTTTTCCAAATTATCCCTTTTTTTGAGAAGTCACATAACCTACCAGCACAATAGCTTCACAACGTAAGCTTTCATGTCAACCTCATTGGTAAGTAGAATATTCTTCGTGTTATCATAAATTGAGTAATCATTAGCTGTGATTCTTTGACTTTAAACCGGAACAACCATTCATGTATTCTGATTCTAATGTACATGGATACATTCTGGTACCTATTCACCTTGTCGGAGGCCTTCAAAAGCTACGTCTTCCAGTATGTGGTCGCCACTCCTGTAGCAAAAGGTAGGCGGGCCGACAACTAGGCCGGGACACTAAGGTCCATTTTTCCAGTCATTTTTTGGGTTTTCCTGATGACCTGGTGAAAGCCGCAGGGAACCGCTAGATGCGAGAAGCACAGAACCGGTAGAAGTGTTTGGCGAAAGCCTTTGTCCAACAGTGGACTACTTTCGGTTGAAATGATGATGATACCTATTCACACATTTCTATCCAACTTGAGATTGTCCGACATCTCTGCGGGCGCCATCCAGTTTTAAAAAAATGTTGACGTGTAAAAGTGTCTTATAAGATCTACTTACAGAAATAAACATTTCATTTCATTTGCCTGACTGCTAAGACTGAGGTCGTCGTGGGTTCGATTCCCACCCAAGACAAATCTTTGTGTGATAATCTCAATCATTTGTTCTGTGTCTGGGTGTAATTTATCTATAATATGTATGTATTTAGAAATATATAAGTATATTTATCAGTTGTCTGGTTACCATAGTACAGGCTCTGCCTAGTTTGGGATCAGATAACGTTGTGTTGGTTGTCCCAAGATATTATTTATTTCAAAGATAAGAGCGCCCATTGTGTTTTGTATCACCCGAAGCTATAGTGTACAATAAAGAGATGATCTATCTCTCCATCTAACAGGATAATTATTATTTCACTTTACTTTTGCTTTTGTCACGTGATCAAGCATCATCTAACGAACGTCAATTATCCTACTAACTACAAATTACTATCAATCGCGCCATCTCATGTCATACTTGGGTAAGCGGTAATTATATCATGGGAAACTGTTACTGTGACCCAGTAACACGTTATATAACGTACATTATGGCTTATTGAATATTATTATTCAAATTACTGACATAAGTGTAGTATATAATGATGAGGGAGTTTATAAGTTTCTTTTTAAACAGGTCAGGGTCGAACTTGCCGCTGTATGCTAGCATTTCTAGTTATTTATGTTCCCAAAACTTAATTTATAATTTCTGTACTAGACAAACCTAAGTAGAACTGCCTCGTTTGTCTAGTGATCGCATGACGTCCTGGGTTCGATTCCCATATCGACTAAAGTGTTATAAGGTTTTTTTTCTGTACTGTCTGAGCCCGTAGCCTTTTGTGGACGTTTGATAGTAATAGGCTCACCCCGTATTACATGGGACTTAGGCATAACTGGAGTACTTTAAGTACACGTCTCCCAAATCCTTCGGGGAAGGTAGGCGGACAAGGAGTGATGTTATGTTTGTCTATAAGCCTAGGTTATTTGGTTTACCCTTTTTTCCATTGGGAAATCCTCAGGGATACTCTCCATCTGGGAAGAACGGGGGGTTACGTTGGGCTCTCGTCGGGCCCTCTAGTGCCATGAGACGAGGGCCCAGGAGACTTGTACATTCGCCGCACTCCCGAGTGGTATCAGCCCGCCATAAATAGCGGGCTCCACCACCAAGTGGGGTCGATCCCTCTACTCTAACTTTTATTTTTTAATGTACTCATTTAAGCAATAGAGCTTAAAGAATTTCTATATCAAGGCGTTTTGAGTGAGATAATAATTCTTGTTTGACAATTTTTGACCACTCGAGCCAAATAAGAAAGCAAATAGTTATTGTTGTATACAAACCAACATAGGTACATGACGACACTACCTATCTTAGCTAGAAAATCACGATTTTAAAGAGTCGTGACCGATACGGACAAACCGTATTATTTGCAAAATATGCACATGTGAATAATTGCCGATTTCACAATCATTCTTATGGCCTTGAGGAAGTCGTGTGTTGCATAGAAAACACAGAACTTTTTGAAATACAGAAGCATTTAGCATCGTTTACCCAATGTTTTGTTATGAATAAGGAATCACTTTCTTCGCTTCTGATAGACAAGGTCGTCATTCGACACAGAAAAATATGAAAAAGTGTATTTTGGATCATATTTGCACTATAGATCGCGTAGGCAGGGAACCATGCACATGGCATAGAATCAAAAAATATTCAAAGAAGTGAAGAAAATAAGACGTATTCTTGATAAAGAAATGGGTTGAAAGTACCAGCGCCCAACTGAACTGAAAAGTCTGACACGCCCTCCCGCTCTGGGTGGAGCGGGAGGGCGTGTCAGAAGTTATTTGATGATTTCCCATACAAAAAAAATGGCGGAGAGTAAGTGAGTTAAATTACGATCCAGTCAGCTGAGTAATGCCTCGAGAATCCTGTCTTGGTCAAACAAACATTACAGAAGAAGACCGTAACATAGTGCATATACAGGGATAATCGTTGATTGATGCCTGATTCCATTTCAAATTATATTTTTGCTTTACAAGAGGCTTTCGGTTCCTCGTCCTTCTAGAGGACCGGGACACCATGGACCCAAGAAACATTCAGGTATTCTCACTGTGAAAGAGAATGGTCGTAATCCACTAAGTTTAAACAAAAAAGCTTCAATGATGTTAAACCTTATTACACAAACACTTGACAAAGTGGTGTTGATAGCCAACAAACATGTCACCGGTCAATGTTCCTCGAATAATCAGATTTTCATGCCGATCAGTTTCATATGACATTCGGTTCCAAATGTTAAATGAAACCGATTGCCGTTACGTGATTATTTTGCTAGTTTCGATACCGTATAGAGAAGCCAACAGATTATTACGTGGTTCATAAAAAACTCTACCGATATTGCTTTGAAGGATTGCTAATTTGCAAATCTCATTATTCAGTATTCAAAATCTCTATGCTTAGAACAGAACACGTTGTGGAAGACGAAATTGAGCATTTCTGTATATACAAATATTCATATAAGGGCGTGTGTGTGTCTGATTAGTAGAGCTACGAAGGAAGCGAACAGTTGAACACTAAAAACATGAGTCCTAATCACAATCAACACTATGTCACTTTGAATAGATTGCACCGAACCGTAATAAGTTGTGTTTCCGTCATGGATTTGAACCCAGGCAGACGCTTAACTTGTGAACATAATTTCATCACCACTACCTCAAAACAGTGATAGAAAACAACGAGAGGAAACCGGCATTTCCTAGAATTCAAAAAAATTCAAGACAAGTAACATCCACCCATCCGCACTGGTAGATTATATGGTCCATTCCCTTTCAATGAAATGCTTGTGTTGTGTAGTAGTAAGAACATTATGTACCGTGTGGTGCCGGACGTAAAGAATAGTATCACCCCATTTCTTCCCGTGGGTGTCGTAAGAGGCGACTATGGGACTTGCTAGAGAATGGGCAGCAGCGTTCTCTATACATCTTGCCACCATACTGCGATCGCCAATCCGCCTGCCAAGCGTGGCGATTATGGCAACGCCCCCCAAATTGGAGGAGGCCTATGTCCAGCAGTGGACTTATTACGGCTGAAATGATGATGATGATGATG
This sequence comes from Aporophyla lueneburgensis, assembly GCA_932294355.1. NCBI lineage: Eukaryota > Metazoa > Arthropoda > Insecta > Lepidoptera > Noctuidae > Aporophyla > Aporophyla lueneburgensis. The sequence goes on from OW028743.1 coordinate 26,687,814, forward strand.
ATGAAGAACATTATAAGCTGACTAATGGTATTAAATTCAAAGAAGACGTGAATACTACAGTTGTTGTATCTTTTTTAACGGAGACGAAACATTCATAAAAGCCTCTACACAACATCTTCAGAAGTCCCCAAATCTTTAATTTACGACTCCAACTTAACAACAAAGAGTGTTAAACATTGTTATTCCGGTTTGGCGAGGTTTCGGCAGTATCCGTGTGAGACCGTGACCGATCGATCTTGTTATGCCACGCACTGACCCACTAGCGTTATATTCGTACATTTCGCCATTTCACAATGATTCGTCAGTATTTATTGATTAATTGATTCTGCATTTGGCCTTGAGTTTTTAACGTAATAAAAAACTGTGTTGGCGCCAGTAGAAAAGTGAATTGCAATTTTTAGGAGTCTCCTTCCTGTTTGATAATTTGTTACAATATAATATAATATGTCTTGATTTTGTCCAGTGGTGGGACAACACAAGCTACTAAAAAAACATTACGATAAAAATTCTGACTCCCTCACTCACTGACTGACTCAGCTTCGCTCATCCGAAACCCTTGGAGCTAGAAAGCTGAAATTTTGCTCAGAGGATCCTTTTATGAAAAGGAATACCTATAGATTTTTCGAAATACCCATGAGCTATGAAGAGGACTGCGTAGTTGAGGATTTCGTCAGTCGCTGAACAAGTGCAATTTACATTCACATTTAAGATACTAGCTTCTGCCCACGACTTGTGCCCCCGACCAACCCCACCACATCGCCTGGCCACGCTATTATATTTCCTTTTCTCTGAGCGTCTTTTCTTACTTTGTTTTGCTCAGCTCCTAATTTCCTAGTGTGTTGAGCCTTCCGTAAGAACTTGGCTATTAAATGCAAAAAAAAATCGAATTCGCCTGGTAGTTTTAGAGACTAGCGCGTTCAAACAAAAAAAAAACATATAAACTCTTCAGCTTTATTATTCGTATGGATATCAATAATATTTTCTGTTCTATCGCATCATCCTCCAACCCGCATCCCAACTGATTTGTGGTAATCGCAGCACGCCTTTGTTGTTTATTTTTCCGTCTTTTTTATTCCTACTTTTTCTTTCATGTAGGTAAGCATGGCAGCTAACTGACGTCTTACCATTCTCTGCCACAGAGTGAATCGACAATTGATTGATTGTTTGAACCCGAACAAAGTTCAAACGTAAATTCATCAAACCACTCTTAAATCAGTCTTTTCAATACTATTAGAATTCTATATGACGTAGAAGCTGTATGTTCATTGTTTATCTTCATAGTTGATCGTTTCTGCCGAATATAGTGGAATACGGTGGAAGACACGTTAGCATTGTAATATTATACGACGTTGGACTGGCCTGTTAATCTAGTGGTTAGTTACTCTGACTGCTAAGACTGAGGTCGAGGGTTCGATTCCCACCCAGGGCAGATCTTTGTGTGATGAGCACAATCTTTTGTTCTTTTGTTTTGTTTTGTATCTATAATATGTATATATTTAAAAATATATAAGTATATTTATCAGTTGTCTGGTTAACATAGTACAGGCTCTGCCTAGTTTGGGATCAGATAACGGTGTGTCGGTTGTCTTATGATATCTATTAATTTATTATTACAACGCTAACGTGTCGTCGACTGTTCGTGTCTCTTAAAGAAACAGGACCAGTCGACGTCATCACGTCTCAGTGCCGGCTGTCGCTGAAAACTAGCGCTGGGGCTCTATCTCGCATAAGGTCGCATTATGCTGAGCGATGGCCATTTTGTGTTGATTTGAAGCATGTTTTCGCTACCATTTTTTATTTTCGTTTTGTGTTTTGTTTTTCTTTTCGTCATGTTTACCGCGAAAATTAATAAACGTACTTTCTTTCTTTTTCCGGTCCGAGCGATCTTGTAAAGGTTTTCGAAAATCATCATCATCTCCCTGTGCCAATTGTCACCACATCGACCGCTCCTAAACTTCCAACCTCCAGCAAATTCCCGAGACCTACGGCAGCCATTCCATTCCGTATAAATCGCGCTCCGTGAATACTTGAATAAAGTGAGTCTAAAGTGAACTTTTATTAGAATTATCATAATATTTTTTAAAAGAAGTCTATTCTGTACGGTAGGTCAGCACGTCATCGTTCCACCTTACCATAAAATCTTCCAATAAATTTCAACTTTCAAACTTTAGAGGAAATTATCAAATCCAGTTCACATACTCCAATAAACGTGTTGCCATGTCCTGCCAACTGCCACATAGTCCATTAATCAGCACACTACGCAATACGGACATGTCGAACGACAAGCATTTATACGATTTTATCTCGAGCGATTACATGTGTCTAGACTGTTTAATAGGTTAGCTCCTTAATGTGGTCACCGTGAAGAGTTTAGTGACACTGAAGTGACTTAGGAATGTAGTTTCTTATAACTCTTTCCAATGATAATAAAATCAATCAATAATGTCAACCTCGAGGGCCCGATACACGTTACGTCTTTGCATTAATGTTTCAAAGCAGTATGATGTATGGTGAAAGAAAACATCAAGATGATACATTCATTTATTAATTGTCTAGACTCTAGATTGGTGATCGCCTGTCTGCAAACAAACACACGACTCTACCTCTGCACTGGTGCTAAAAATGATTTCAGTGCAATGACAATTTTTCCGTATTTTTTTTTAAATGCAAATAAGGCTGAGAATAGCCATTTTCGAACGTCAAAATTACAAAAGACAGTCCCCAAAACCTTGCTCTACATAATTTCCTAGCTGGGAAGAAAAAGTAGAGCAACAAACTCCCCAGCAGCACAGTTGTTTGTACAGTTAGAAAGATGTGATTCTATACGATAGTAGGTGTGCAATGTAATTAACATTATAACAAATAACATTAACACAATATAAAAAACGTACTACATTATAAATAACTACGTTTCGCCAGCGGATTCGCCAGCGTAGAGGTCGGAAATGCCTCCTCGCCCGCCTCATCACTTAATAACGATAACTGTAAAATTATTAACATTCGCTTCAAAAGTTTGTTTGTTATACATTTACAAATCTTTGAAATTATCGTTATTTCTCAACTATACTATAATACATCTTTTGCTAAGCGATCATCGTTTTTGTACTATAATATGCATGTACATATATTATACATAATATCTGGATGGCCGAGCTTTGCTCGGTATATTTTGGTAAATTGTGTTTAAAATAATAAGTTTATGTTCAAGTTGACTATCGACAAAGTTGGTCATTGAAAACACGAACAAAACGACATTTTATAAAAATGAATCCTAGCTAGATCGATTTATCACCCCCGGAAACCCCTGTATACTAAATTTCATGAAAATCGTTGGAGCCGTTTCCGAGATTCAGATTATATAGATATATATATATATACAAGAATTGCTCGTTTAAAGGTATAAGATAAACCTTCTTGAATCACTCTGTCTACTGATAAAAACCGCATTCAAATTCTTTGAGAAGTTAAAAATCTAAGCGCATAGACAGCGGGAAGCAACTTTGTTACTACTTAGAGATGTCACGGAAGAGATATCCAACCTACCGCAAAAGGTAGATTACTTGCCGCACTAGTATTATATTACACAACACTGTCAGCCATATAATTTCAAGTTCAATATCAATATTCATCCTCCGCTGCATTGAATCTCACTTCTTCAGGCGATGCGCCAAGTTTACACAACGGGACTATTCTATGGGAATATGACCACAGAACAGCTTAATTGTTTATTCAACAGAGACACTAAAAGCTCCAGTATTACGTAACTACCAAGTATTCCCAAAACTAAGTTGGTTTAACATGAGCAAGATGTCTTGAGGTCATAGCACTGGTTGTGAGTTGCGCAATGACAAACGGAGAATATGGAATAGATGGGATCAGAAGTCCCGTAGAGTCGTATATATATATCTTTATCAATCAAGTGACAAGACTCAGTTGTGTTAGTAACAATTTTTCTTACCCCTATGTTAGTATTCCTATTCTAATTACTTAACCTATAACATGAATATATGTGAATCACCGCCACACGTCTATCACCGAGGTGGACAGCTTGCAGCAGTGATTCACATATAAACAATCGAGTCTGCTCGCCACACAGCGCAGAATAAGGTTGGGGCTAGCCCGCACGCGGCGCACCAGGGAGGCGCATCGCATCGCATATAGATAATGCCAAACGGTGTATGAGTTTTGTTAATAGTTGTGCCCAAACCATTTTCTTCTAAGATAAAACATACACATGAAGCTATGAAAATTATTGTATGCCGTTTAAAAAAAAAGGTTTGACACTCAAAAAATCTATTAAAGTAAACCAACTTCTTATTAAACCTGGACGATCATAATGGGTCTCATAAGAAGGCTCAAAGTTACCCAAAGGGCAATGGATAATATAAAATATATCTTAGGACAACCAACACAACGATATCTGATCCCAAACTAGGCAGAGCCTGTACTATGGCAACCAGACAACTGATAAACATACTCATATATTTCTAAATACATACATATGATAGATAAATTACACCCAGACACAGAACAAATGATTGTGCTCATCACACAAAGATTTGTCCTGGGTGGGAATTGAACCCACGACCTCAGTCTTAGCAGGTAAGGTCACTAACCACTAGACTAACAGGCCAGATAGGCTATGCTATGCTTGGAGTTACCTTACGTGATCGCATCAGAAATGAAGCGATCTGTAGGAAACCAAGGTACCGACATTGCCCGAAGAACTGAATTGCCAAACTAAGTGGCTGCGGACAGGGCACGTTTCTCGCAGAACAGATGGCCGATAGAATCAAAAGGTTCGGGAGTCCCTCCCATAAAGTGGACCGATGACCTGGTGAAGGCTGCTGGAATCCGCTGAAGCACAGAACCGGTCGAAGTTGCGGTGCCTGGAGGAGGCCTATGTCCAGTAGTGAACATTAGACTGAAATAATGAAGATGAACTTCTTATAAGGATTGCCTAACGTGGATGTCCACGAATCCTTAAAGTCCACTTAACGCTTTGAAGGTCTCAAGAGCGGTTTTCAACGATTCACCGAAGGAAATATTGATATAATAACAGGTGCTGTGATTGCTTATGTTTTTGTCTATCGTCTTGTCTCCTTCCTCAGTCTCCTCTAAGAAATCCACGTGAATAAAGTGAGAAACCTTCTGTACTTGTTTACTCTGTGTCAAAAACTAGCATTTCATACGGTACTATGGTTCTAAATTCTTACAAATTTTGGTAAATTATCGGTCATTACAATTTCGGAGGAGTAGTTAAAAAACTATAAAGGTTTGAGTACCGTTTTTCTTTCGACATATTTTGCTAAGCGATATTCGTATTTTTTTCATAGGACAATAAATAATACTGACCTGTGTCTGTGGAGCGAGTGTGTCGAAACCGTCAAATGTTAAGTCATGTCGTGTCTAATACCGTTTGTAGGTACAAATGTTAGATTTCAGTCACACTCTACCATCCGGCGCCATATTGGGAACTTGGGATTGAAGATCCCCAGATAAAAAGTAACTGTTTGGGAGTTCATTGCCCGAGAATTTCTTTAACTCGTCTGCTTGTTGATAAACGACGCATAATTAACGAACTATATATTCTGAAACTTACCCGCGGCTTTGCCCCGCGACAATGTTCATTTTTCCACAGCGAATAGTTTGCAGCAGGCTACTCAATAGCTCTTTGATGCCTGGTAATTATGGAATTTACCTTTACGGCTATGGGTATATGGGATGGCATACCAAATACCTCAGGCGTCAAATTTTACATGATTTTGATGCATGATTTCATGGAAAATATACACAGGATAAAAGATACAGATTATGCAAAGTATTTACTAACCTTATAAATGGTGTAACATTTTCCATCCTTAGGCCAGTACAGCATGAGCCATCCTCTTGGCAAGGCTGCGCAAGGATTCCTTTTTACATCAGCCCATGGTGGTGGTAGCACTGCGGCTTGAGAGCCACACAGCAATGCTGCCAACCACACCCACGCCGCCATTTTAAAACACTCCAAATTCAATTTGAACACTTTTTAAATCTTTTCATTTTTTTTTTTCACTGGCAGTTACTGTTCTTTTCTTTATTCAACCTAGTTTTCATTGTAGTTTTATATCACTAACACTTTTTTTGGAGTAAATCACTGTTGTTCCATTATTTAATCTTAACTGTAGTTAGTCTATCTTCAGGAAGACAAAAAGTCAGTTAATGTTAATCACTGAAGCTTTTAAGTAACAAAAACATGAACGGTTCACTTAATTAATGAATATTGTGATGAAACATTTTAATGACCACATTTATTTTTGTTTTACAGCACGTATTAAGTTAGTTACACACACAATTGTGCCTTTTTCACATCGTTAAAAATTATGGCTATAAGAAAGGATGATTATTCAATTAGATATAAACATAAGCACTACTACTGATTGCTCTAAAGACTAGGACGTCAAAAGGGATCACTGGCGGAGCAGTGGTGGTCTATTACTATAGCCGCGACTTACTGAGTTGATGCTTGCCAAGCGTGGCGATTATAGTAAGCCCCCAAAAGTGAGGCAGGCCTATTTCCAGCAGTGGACGTAATCGATTGAAATGATGATGATGATAATGACTGAGTTGTAGGACGTGAGTTCACATCCAAGCAGGCTTTACTTTGTGTAAATTATTTCATCATCACTGCTCTCAAAACTTTGAAGGAACACATCGTGAGGAAACCGCGATGTCTTAGAACAAAACATTGGCAGAAATGTGACATCTACCAACCCGAACTGGGCCCGCGTGGTGGATTAAGAGGCCTTTGTCCTAATAGAGAGAACATTATATTATAGGCTGTTTATGCTCTAAAGACACTAAACTCCTTTAAGGCTTTAAGACAAACTCCAAAAGAAGAATTCATTTCGTACAAATTGTTCCAGCAAGGTCCTGCCACGCCTGTCTGCTGAGAGCCTTTAATTTTGCGATTCACAAAACTGTAGCAGCCTTTCCTATAGTTTTATATCAAAAACGTGATTCCAAAATTACATAATTGTCTCATAACTTTCAATGTGACACAGTTTTTACGTTTCAATGTAACTGTACGAGATTTTCTGTACCGATAAATTATATCTATTTTTTCGTGCTCAGTCGGTTAGAGTCCGGAGTATGAATGTGCAGTCGTGCGTTAGACCTAGCAGACGTTACGTTATTCTGTATTATCTAGTCGTTGTTTGCGGTTCTGTTCTGCTTAATAGCTGCGTTTTGCTATAGTTTTTATTGGACTATGATAGATGGAATGTTTTATAGGAACTGCTGTAATGGGATAGCTTTCTGAGAAAAAACTACGATTGGTTTCAGTTATTTTATTAGTCAGTGTACTTCCGGAAGTAAAGAATAGCACTATCCCATTTCTTCCTGTGTGTCCCACTAAGGGACTTTTTAGAGGATGGGCAGCAAGCGTTCTCGTGATCGCCAACGCGCCTGCCAAGCGTGGCGATTATGGCTGATCCTCGCCCACATTGAGGGAGGCCTATGTCCACCAGTGGACGTCTTTCGGCTTAAATGATGATAATGATGATTTCATTAGAACTCCTCATCACTGTCTATCTGAATGTCCTCCCAGCTAAGCCCAATTAAATCACTCACGAGGAACGTATTTAAGATACCTTCCTTTGTCTTGCGGTAGCGTTACCTGTTTCTATTAAATCCAATTTCCCTAATTTCTTCGTAACTCTATATACAAAAGTCAATAATTCTGAAAGATTTTCCCTCTACGTTAAAAAAGAGTAGGTCACCTCAACTCTCATTAGTGCTAAATCTTTTGTTCACCAGCAAAACTGAAATAAAATTATTAGACAGCTCTATTTTCGTCTCTTTCTTGTTGCATTAAAAGGAAAAAGATATCTATAGCCAAAATTAAGTATAGTTGGTGCACAACAGAATCATCACCAACAATAAAGTAGTAATTAGGTAGGTACGTACATATATACTATAACTATGTCGTAAATCCAATAAAGCCTTTGAACTTTGATCTAGTCTATTCTAGAAACTATCGCTTGTATAACACGTATAATATAATGCTAGAGTTAAGACTCAGACTCAGTCACTAGGACATAGTTGCTATAGGTCAAGATTTTACTTCCGAATGTCACAAAGATCTATATAGGGTCAAATTAAATTAGCTGGCAATACTTCGTCCACGTGTTAGGTATTGATATCGAGCATTAATGAAAAAAAAAACTTATTTTCATCTTTCGGTAGGCGAAGCTGAAAAAAGACCGTAAACGATCGGCCTTTTTTTTTTTCAAAGAATTTAAATATTTTTTACCATTTTCGAAAAACATCAGCATCAACAGTCGTTTGATTGCCTTAACGTACAGACGCCACCAGGTCAAGCTACCCGAAACTGTCAATTTTTCCTAATAAACCTTGAACCTAACGCTCTAGAAATAAAGTCGAAAATCTATCAAAGAAATCTGACAGATTGTAGTAGCTTGATGTGTTGGCGTCTGTACAAGTCAGTGTCATTGAAAGATTTGAATAAAATTGGAATGACGCATTTTCTTTCTTCATTCGTTTTCGATATCTATACCCAAAACGTAGATAAAGTATTTCCAGCTAATTTAATTTGACTCGTTATATAATCCTCGGAAGAGCAATTCGAAATACGATCACGAGTATCATAAATAGTTGTGTCAAAATAATGTTGTATTCTATCATTATCATTGGCATCGTCAAAAGACATTACATTTTATATTAACGATTTGTAATCATTCTTATTAAATTTTTGTGAGTTTATTTTTATCAACTCTATTTCAGAAGATTTTATTTGATACTAGCTAATAGATCTAGTCTGTCTATTGAGAAAACCCGCATTAAAATCCGGTGAGTAGTTGAAAATATTTTAGTGTACAACCACGAAATCCGACTTTGTGCTATATATGTAAAGATAAAGATATTCGAAGTAGGTATCAAAATAGATATTCCTACTTATGCTAGGAGCCCGCAGTCTCGCGTTACCTTTGTAATATTGAATCAATGAACATTCAATTTTTTTATAATTTTCTAGGTAAATAAACTATTTCAATGGAAATTGCGTGGATATTCTACCTTATAAATTAAATATAGATATTCAAAATTACCAAATAAAACGCCTAAGGCCATTGCCTAAGGCAAACTACTCAAACGGGAAATATTAAACATAAAACTAATTAATTAATGGATTGTAAATAATTTAATAATGTCATAAGATTATGGACTGCTAGAGAAACTACTTATAAGCCATAAAAGGAATTAGCATTGTAAACTAGTGAATAATATTAACACCGGAATTTAGAGTAGTTCATATTTGTTTTTCAAAATTTGATTTTATTAGTATATTCTATTGAGAAATTCATTGAATATGTAAGCCGACTTTTATTAAATATTATGTCAACTATGAGAGCAGTGGTATCGGCCCCTACTTACGAGCTGTAGGACGCGGGTTCGAAGCCAGGCAGGCGCTTTATTTTGTGTATATGTATAATTTCATAAGCACTGCTCTCAAAACGGTGAAAGATAGCCATGTACCAACCCGCACTGGTCCCGCGTGGTAAATTACGGCCCACTCCCTCCCATCAAGAGGAGGCCTGTGTCCCAACAATGGGAACAATATAGGCTGATTATGATGATGTCAACTCTCCTTTTGAAAGTTTTCATCATGCGCCATTCTATTGATTAAATTACTTCAGCTTCTGCCCGCGACTTCGTCTGCGTCAAATATTTGCTCCCCTGACCCCGTCGTCGCAGCCTGCCTGTTTTCGTCATTTTTTTTTGTTGCTGCTCCGCTCCTTTTGATCGTAGCGTGATGTTATATAGCCTATAGCCTTCCTCAATAAATAGGCTACCCGACTCAAAAAGATTTTTTCAATTCGAACCAGTCGTTCCTGAGATTAGCGTGTTCCACCCCCCATTTTAGGGAAGTGGGGGGTTAGAAAGAGACAAAAAGTAGCCTAGTTACTCTCCATCCCTTCAACTATCTCCACTTACAAAATCACGTCAATCCGTCGCTCCGTTTTGCCGTGAAAGACGGACAAACAGACATACACACTTTCGCATTTATAATAATTAGTATGGATACCAATAAAATAATTAATTCATTCAAAACTTATTGCCCTATTTGGACAAAACATGAGCCGTGATATTTATTTTGCAAACTATCCATTACATTTGCACATTAAAAAAAAATTGTTTTCCATCGACTACACTTATTGAATAAAAATTGTATGAACTTAAAACTGTAAACTGATTTATTACTGTTTACAGTAAATCCAATTCAATTCTAATAAAAATCATCGCAATTTACAGCAAATTAACTACAAATCAGTTATTTCCATTACATGATAACGGGCGGCCATTACTCGTAATCTCACCACAGTTGGGATCGAAGTAACGGTCTTTGTTACCGTTCTGTGTCTGCGCCTGCGCCGAAATGTCGAAACAACTACCTACCTATAATTTTTAACCCACTTACTGGCTGAGATTACGTCTTGCAGTGACGATGTAAGTTATAAACGATAGCGGGGAGAAAATTGTTTCGAAGATTATTGCTCTTTTTCGTATTCGTTTCTTCGTATAGCAGTCTGTTATTATCTAAGCAAAAAAGGTTGTATATTTATCTAAGCTTAACGCAAAGAGTTCGACGATAAACTTGGGTTTCTTAAGAAAGCGGTGAACGTCCACACATTATCGACAGTCTAATTACAGAGCGTTTAACAACTTAATGTCAAATACTGATGTAAATGACGGTGCTAATGATATGGAGGTGGTTGCCATGACGACCGTTTTAATGTGACGGTTCACCATTCTTCAAGGAAACCGTGGTTTTACCCAAAAGAAACCCGTTGTTTTTAGTAAGAAACAAAAAAGGCATCCTCACAAATAATAGAGTAGATGAAAAAAAAAAGACGTTTCGAATGATCTACTTGCTATATTAACATCTTGAAAACATTTCGTTCTATTTAGCTTGGTTACTCTAATAGCCGTAAACACTATAAACAGGCATCGCTCCAACCCGCTTACGTTTATCATTTAGACCGATTGATATTGTGGTGCGAACACAAAAAGTCATTGTTTTTTTTTAAATACTCTTCTCTTCTACACTCATATCCTTATAGATAGAATCTTAAAAATGAGGAAAAATTAAGAGGATGGAATGATTATATTTATGAAGGCCAAAATATAATAATTATGTAGACAGGTACTCATACATGCCTTGCCTGATTGGCGGATTACCGTTAGAGTTATTAAATATTCTGTTAGATAGGTACATGTAATTATTATCATAAAACGCTCCACGTAAATAAAGGTTGATCTTAAGAGTCGAAAATAAAATAATGGTCCTTATATACTTACTGAATGAAGAAACTTAAGGCTTATTCAGATTTAACAGTACATGACATTTGTACCGCTAATATAAGTGACAGTAAGTAAAATTTATTGTTAAAAAAACAATATGTTCATCCGGCAATGTAGGAAAAAGTATCTGATTTCTTCATCCAATGTAAGTATTTGTCTTCGGTACAAGCCTTTAAAGCAATTTATTGTTTAGTGCTTACACCTACTGAAATTCTTTACGGACAAGATTATATTACTGCATACAAGATACGTAACACAAATACGAAAATTACGTCATTTTTAGAAAAGGAAGGATAGTCAATTTTAGGTATGTATTTCTTAAATTATTTTATGTAGAAACATAGTGTCACAGAATAGCCGCATTGATTCGATTTTATTCAAGAGGTTCTATGTGCCTTTTTTTTTTTTTTTTCAGGATGGGAAATCATCAAATGACTTCTCCCGCTCTGGGCGGAGCGGGAGGGCGTGTCAGACTTTTACTGACTAAAACCCACCCGTGTTCCATCAGTTGCCCATTGTGCCAGGGTCACGGTATCTCTTTCGAACAATCACGCGACCCCGGCAGGCATCGGTCCTAGTAGACCCCTACACTGCTGCTGACATCTCTTTGAGGCGCGCGTGGAACACTGCGCGCCGTCGACCCGAGCTTGGTCCTTACCGGGCGGCGAGCTACCCACTGCTCGCAACCCGCAAGCTCGCGCCTACGGTGGCCGGGAGTCCGCTATTGACTCCCGACGCCCGGGGCGTCTCCTCCTGCGGCGGCTAGGGACGTGAGGGCGCAGAGACTGCCACTCCCTCACGCGCCCCGCCTCCTCCTTCGCGAGCATTACTGCTTCGCAGAAGGAGGTGACGGCTTCCCATTCCCTCTCGCTCCGTACCATGGCTCGCACCAGGGCGGGACGCGAGAGGTCGCCGCCGCCGATCGCCTCCACGAGGACACGGCGGTGCTCCGCCCAGGCAGGGCACACCTCCACCGTATGCTCCACCGTGTCCTCCAGACGATCCTCGCAATGGAAACACCCGGACGTATCCTCCCGCTTTATCCTGAACAGGAACCCACCGAAGCACCCATGCCCGGTGAGAACCTGCGTCAGGCGGAAGGTGAGGACGCCGTGACGCCTCTCTATCCACTCCTCAAAGAGGGGACTTACCGCCGCAATTGTGGCGTGCCCAGGTTCTTTGTGCCTCACACCTTATTTTGCAAGGCTACAAATTAACCATATTCAAGTCACAGCCCTAATCAGATCATTTGAAGTTGCGACTACAACACTAGCAAAGGTATTGATACAAAATGCTGTTACGTCAACCGTTAGTCGTGAGTCTGATAGCAAAAACTAACAAGCATGGCGATGAGAACAAAAAACGATAAAGCAAAGCAAAGGTAACGCACATTCTGACTTGTGTGTGAGTTCCGTCGATTTCAACCTTTTTTTATAGCACTAGGAGTTTATAGGACTACAGACACACAATCGTCTTTTTTTAGCTATCTATATTAGCAGCTTACTAGAGAATGGGCAGCAGCGTTCTCTATGCATTTTACCACCATACTGCGATCGCCAACCCGCCTGCCAAGCGTGGCGATTATGTCAAAGCCCCCCAAATTGGGGGAGGCCTAAGTCCAGCAGTGGACGTCTTACGGCTGAAATGATGATATTAGCAGAAGTCAGCTTGAGGGCTAATTTGTATTCTCATGACAGGTCAAGGTGTACCTAATTGTCTTTTCTGTTTAAAAAAAACTCAATTGTAGCCTCAGATTGAAAAAAAGTAAGAAATCGTTTTCAGTGTGACCTGGTTAAGAGAGCCCTGAATATGTGATTAAAAAAAATCATTAAAATGCCTCTGTTACTGGGAATACATCTGAAGATTTTACTGTGACTTTGTAGTTCTATAGATAGCCTGTAAGTAATAAGTAAGACGACTAATACTAGTTTTGGAAATTGGTCCGGACAGAACGCGAGCGCGCGACACGATTGTCCTCTCCTCTCTAAATGAAGAACGGTACATTTCAACCTGTCTTAGCAGGTGTCTCTCTTAAGTAAGACAGCTGTCATAATATGAACCTTTCTATTTGGACACAGGGTAATTAAAAAACCTGTTTAAGTGATATATAATCCTAGTTTCCTTGAGATCCTACTGATCCATACAACACTGTAAATAGATCTAAGGTGTGATTCTACAAAAAATACAATGTTTTACTAACATTTAATTTAACCATTAACAGTAATTTTAAATACCATTATATACATATAGCTTCCGTAAAATCTTGCAAAAAGAAACCATTAATAAAATAATGTTCATTCTATTATCTATAATTCTGTAAATAAATTTAACTACAAAGTTATGTAAGTAAACGGATCCAACCGAGTATATTTCCCAGAATTTTCTGTATATCTAGTTAGATTGCTCTATCTTAATCGAATGCTAATCTGCTTCTTACTTAATACTAAAACCAGTGATATGTAATTAACTGTAATATTCCTGATGTAATCTAAGAAGTCCACAAATTAACGTTGAAATTGAGAGCAATCTAAGACCTAGAAACATCGGATGCTGTCTTTCAGATTGTGATATTTGCTCTCTAATACTAATTGAAGTAGAACAAGCAGACTCTTACGACTTAATTAATAAAGATACGATAAAGATGATTTGGCAATCTTACGAGTGACCCCAGCCACAGCGAAGAAGAAAGCGAGGAAGGAAAGAACAAGTTATCTTAAATTTGTTAAGTGTATGAAATTTTCCGTCTGGTGCTGGACGTAGATAATAGCACCATCTCATTTCTTCACGTGGCTGTCGTTAAGGCGACTAAGGGATATACTAGAGAATGAGCAGCAGCGTTCTCTATGCATTTTAATGCAAATATCTGGTTGACCGAGCTTTGCCCGGTATTTTTTGGTAAATTGTGTTCAAAATAATAAGTTTATGTTCAAGTTGAATCGATAAAGTTGGTCATTGAAAACACGATTAAAACGACATTTTATAAAAATGAATCCTAGCTAGATCGACTTATCGCCCCCGAAACCCCCTGTATACTAAATTTCATAAAATCGTTGGAGCCGTTTCCGAGATTCAGATTATATATATATATATACAAGAATTGCTCGTTTAAAGATATAAGATACTGCGATCGCCAACCCGTCTGCCAAGCGTGACGATTATGGCAAACCCCCCCAAATTGCCAAATTGGGGGGGGGGGGCTATGTCCAACAGTGGGCGTCTTTCTTCTGCAATGATGATCATGATGAAAGTTAATATACAAAGAACATCACAGAGAGTGATTTCAAGAAGACAGGAAAGATTATCAAATCAAAACAAACAATAGTAAAAATTACGTGAAAATATGACTAAGGTTGGACTTTTAATCCTATTCACTAACTTGACAATTGGAGGGATACCAGGTTTTGACAAAAAAAAGATAGTGAGGTGGTGCAAGAATGAATGAAATTGAATGAACTTCAAATAATGTACTTACATGCAAACTTTGTAATTTAAATTTAATAACTTGTCTTAAAACAAGATGTGTACTATATCGGTATATATGTAGTCTATGGCTGTCAGAGGAAATAAAATGACTATAGTTAAAAAATAAGCAAAATGACATGGTTTTTATATTTAGTTTTGTTTCTATCAGAAGAACATAAAAAAAGGAAATAACTGTTATTAAAAATTATTAATTATTCTTATAATCCACACCTAAAAACGATTTTTGAAAGTTTTATTTAATTTAAACCATTTTTATCATGCATTCTTTATGCGAAATCGTTCACTACCCCGACACTATTAGTTTTAGAATGGTATCATTATTTTGCATTGAACTGTCAAGTTAGTGAATAGGATTAAAAGTTCAACCTTAGCAAATAAATTGATGCCTATTTTGAAACCTGCCACCCCATAATATGAACGATTGCATGAGTTACCTTTCGACAGCTTTACAATAGTAAAGATTAAAGCTAAGCTGTTATCTCCTGATTTAGAATATTACATATTGTATTGAGTAACTTTCGGCTTAAAGGGTAAATCTATTGTCCAGACATATTATTATAAGCTTTAGATAAGAATTTGGTTCAACTTATGTACCTGTACTGCGAAATATCTTAAGTCTAGATCTTAACGACGCCGTCTGTCAATTCCAATAAAAATATGCATATATGTAGGTTCTATAGAACATTCTCCTTAGCACTGGTAAATAAAGAATCTTGTTAACAATCTCATTGAAGGGGTTTCAGGCTAAGTAATAATATCCGCACGGCTCGATTGATGAGATTAAGCTACGCTTGCCGCGGTTCGTATGTGGATGGGTAACCATTTTTACATACCAAGACCCCTCTGTGCTTCGTAAAGCACGTTAAGCCGTTGGTCCTGGCCGTCATTCATGGGTCTTTGATAGTTGTTACGGGTCGTCAAAAACCCGAAAGACTGACAACCAGTCTTACCAAGGGGTGTAGTGTTACCCAGTAATTGGGTTCTGAAGGTCAGATAGGAGGTCTCTCCATGTAAAATACTGGTATTCGGCAGCATCCGGTTCGACTGGAAGCCAACCCCAAAATGTGAGAAAAATGCAGATGGTGATGAATCTCACTGGATACTATGCAAATATCAAATCTCTGGCATTCAAGACACAAGACAACGAAAAAAACAACCGACTTCCTTAAAAAAAAACACTACAAAGTCAAAAATAACTTTAATTTCGAAAGTCGGTGTCTTAGGATCTGTATTTAAGGTTTTTGCCACCGACTTCCGAAATTAAAGTTATTTTTGACTTTGTAGTGTTTGTTTTAAGGAAGTTGGTTGTTTTTTTTTTTTCTAAAAAGTTTTTATTTTTTTAACTTTTTAGTTGTGGTAGATACTCCCTATAATCTAATCACGTTATACGTTCTTTTGTCGCGCAAATACGTAATGCAAATTTAAGACTTATATGGTTTTCACATGGACCCCATTGTCCAAATGGAACCAAATTATTATAAATGGGACCATTCGGGAAGCACCAGCTTTCAAATGAAAAAAGAATCATCAAAATCGGTTCACCCCCCTGTCAAAAGTTATAAGGTAACAAACACAAAAAAAAACTTACAGTCGAATTGATAACCTCCTCCTTTTTTTGAAGTCGGTTAAAAATGAAATTATTTAACTAAAAACTAAAAACTAGACCAAAAAGCAATACTGATAAAATAGATTGGATTTTTGTAAATTGATATAACAACTACCGATCGCATCAACTGTTGACCACCAAAAAGTGATTTGAGGAAGTATATTGACACGAATTGAAACTGCTACAAAGCATCAAGGATTGTATACCATGTAACGTAACATCTTTCATAGACCTTACATAAGGAACAACAGATATTGACGAACTATACAACACCACCTTTTGTATGCAGGAGTCTTTTACACTCGAAAATGAAAGTGGTCCTTGAAACCTAAAGTGACATATGTAAGTATTGCAACTATAAAAATTAGGCAATTGCCATCAGAGAATGACAAAAGAAGAATGTTTCAGTTGTTTATTTTCTTGCGTCAGGAGTATGAGCCGACTAAAAATCGGGTCAGTGTGTTGCTTGTAAAATGTATGACTGATAATTTATCAGACGCACTCATATATTACTATTACAATGCCTAATTAATCACAGCACTTCATAATTTCACCTACAGAGTAACAATTGGGCAAAGCACTATATAGGGTCGGCAAATCAAATTGGTCAACCATTTGCGCAAATGAAAAAAGGCGTTTTGTTTACGCTGTGCTAGAATCGCTTTATAGATAACTTAGTACTTACTCAAGTCCTGCTTTAAGAAAGCATCATGAATTAAAAACAATGAGAAGTGGAAAGATTAACAATATTGAGTAACACCGACACATCACAATAAACCTTATAGTTTAGATAACATCTTCTTTATTTTGCATCTTTACGTAAGGTATAAGAAGTGTTGTAAATTCAAAATGAGGAAGAAAGACTTCACTATAAACCTCTACTCTCTAATATTAAAACATGGTCCTTATGTTCACAATGTAAAGTATCAAAAATCCTGACTAATAGCTTTATCTACGTTCCATATGCTACTTAATAAATGAGAACGCTTCCAAATTATCAACCTAACATAAATAGCCACTTAAACTATCTCCAAACTAGGACCGTTTAAGATAATGTCCACTTACTATTTAAACGAAGAGGTCGTTAGTGTTGCCAGTTCTCATTAAACGTAACAAAGAGCCTACAGAAAAAAAGCTTTTCAAAACTTTTGTTGCGAACTCCATCTTCTAATTAGACCTTTTTGTGTGCCAAATTTAATAAGTGCGGCATTCTTGGGCAGTTGCTAAACAAATGTTGGATAATCTCTTTTGTTGTGTGCACTTTTGGATGAGTGGATTTTAAGATGTGGTCCCGAAAATAGCGGCGTTACTTGTTAGTTGATATTTTTCGTGAAAGATTATAATACCAGCTTTTGTACCGTCCCTCTGCAGGGCATAGACCTCATCTCATACAGAATAGGCACGAAAATTTATCACCACAATTGCTTAAGATAGGTTGGCGAACTCAGTCTTATATGAACTTTAATTTAAGTTTTTGGTTCACCAATGTCAGTAACAAAAGTTTACTCAGAAAGATAAAAAGAACTTATCCTTCTCTAGCTTCGTCACGAATTAAACAAGATAAAAAGTAAATAGTAGTAAGTAATATAGTAGTCAGAATGTTTGGTAGAGGGTTTCGAGGGCCAGGGGGCTTACTCACTAAGTACATCAACGAAGATACAGGGAGTCTACTCTATAAGCAAGATATCCGGGAATTTTTCGGCTAGAGTTCGGGGTTTCTTACTCTGTACCATAACACTACAGACATAACATTAGTTCGTGGTCCGAACTACGAATGAATGACAACATGATTTGACACTTGTCCATACGCCCAATGTATTTTAAGCCATCCGAAAATGTTAATTAAACGGTTGTAGGGTTCATTTCGAAGTATAGAACTACTTTCAGACCGACCGGTATCTTCGTTTAGGGAATTAGAGAGTGTGACCCTACCGAAAGTAATTCGATGCTCCGGAGTGAACCCTTTTTTTTTGTTTTTGGTTTCGAGGTGGAAATCCTCATGGATGTCCTCCGCCCTGGGGTGGGCGGAGGGGTCTGTCAGACTCTTACTGACTAAAACCATCTCGGTGTTCCGTCCCACACCTACGTCGGGGACCACAGGAACCAATATGTCTTCCGCGATCCCCGACTGGTGCCGGCCCGCCTTTGCGGGCCTCCTCACGTTGGGGGGGAGTAAGGTGTTAAACTCCCCCCCATACATCACAGAGAGGTGCGCGTGGAACACTACGCGACTCCATCTCGGGTCCGTAGGAATAGGGTGCGACGGATGACTCCGGAGTGAACCCTAGTCCAAATGAATGAACTTATTGGACAAAAAAACACATCTGAAGTAAACTGTCAACTCCCGCCCGCAACTTTGGCCGGAACTCCAAATTCCGTGCTTAGGGAGCAAGCCTCCAGGAAACAGACATTATCGTCAGTCTCAGAAGCACTACACAGGAACAAAGCACATTTTCAATCTTATCTTACTCCATTCAAATCTCGTTTAATTATAATTTTGAAACACTTCTTATATTAAATCACCTGATTAAGTGTGAAACCGGAAAGATCTTAACTTTACATAATTATAATACAAGAATGTGTTTTAAAGATGGGGACAAGATTAAGCAAACTATTGGTTATTCCGAGGTTGGACTGATCTTGAGCCAATTTAGAGTGACCTTCCTAAATACGTCCTTTTTATACGTAACATTCTGATGGTCATCCATAATGACGTAAAAGAATTCTTAACTTGTCGCGAGTTGCAAAGCCCTACGCTAGTTTCGTTTGCAAATTTTATTATGAATAGAGCGCGCGAGATATTCAAAACAATGTGGGTATTATATAAGTTTCAAGTTTTTGGCGAAATGTGGGTAAGTAGATTCTGCTACCGTATAAGTTGCTCCACTTTGTATATTTTAAGGTCTTATGGCAACTTATTTTGTGAGCGAGTTTTACATTAAAATAATTATAAAGCCATACATAATTATTTAAATCTTATAACTGTTTTCAATTCCGAAATAGTTTTGCATAAATTAAAGACCTTAGGGGAAAGTCTCCCTCTAAAAAATACTCAATAATAAATTTAATAGCATCATGTGGAGTAGTGGTGACCCAGTGGTAGCGGCCCCGACTTACGATTTTTTTTTTTCTTCGAATTCATGCAGGCACTTTACTTTATGTGTATTTCATTTCCTCACTACAGCTCACAAAACGGTGAAGACAAATATCGTGAGGAAACCGGTATGTCCTAGAACCAACAATTTTAAGAAATGTGACATCTACCAACCTGCACTGCACTCCCTATTACAGAGAGGAGGAGTGTGACCCGCAGCAGCGGGAACATTATAGACTAATTAATTTACCTTTAAATGTTCACAATAAATGGAGTGAATAGCCCCGCACACTCTTTGGCAATCAGTTCCGCAAGCAATTCTGCTGACTGGCTTATCTTACAGACACGACATGAGCTATTGTCGTGCCGAGATAAGCAAGAGAAGCAAGGACATTCAACCTTGTAGTTTTCACTTAATCTCTTCAAGAAGACACAAGGATGTTTAGTCTAATAATTATTGCTCAAATGACATTCAGCAGAAGTTCGTAGCATCATGCTATTGCAATGATGTTTAATGTTAGACGATCTTCAATTCTTTTTTTCGTCTATTATGTAATAGAAGACCCAAGGTCAATACGTAAAATAAAAGTCTATCATGTTAATCCAAAGACAATCTTCAATTTCAGTTCTTCTATTTCATGAAAAGATTGCTTGATCCATAGACTATTTGTTTTAATCTTATACCTTTAAACGAGGAATTCTTGTATATATATATATACATATATACCGGGTGACTTTTTTTAACGTCTTGAAAAAAGAATGGGTGTAATAGGTGAACGGAGTAGAGGCCTTTGGCATAGAAATTTTTATTTGTTTTATTTTTGAATAACATGTAATGAAATTGATCTAGCAATAAATACTACACATTTAAAGTAACATTTTCATACTAGAACAACAAAAACAGAAATTTGGAAAAAATACAATAAAAAATCAATTAAAATCTATCGAAACTAAAATCATACGCACCCTACTCAATGCGCGGCATGTATTAATAATTTTGTAGCACGGTCCTACCCTTTGAAGCCGGCCGATAAGCGGCCAAATTGATCTTTCGCAGGCGCACAAGCCGCACACGCATCCCCGTCAGCCCGCGTCCCGCGCTCCTTTAGTCACCTGCGATGAATCTGAAGGCCTTCCTGCCTTCTATTCTAGTTACACAACACACCGTATGAAGGTCGAGACGATAAAAAATGTCATCCGGTATATATAATCTGAATCTCGGAAACGGCTCCAACGATTTTCATGAAATTTAGTATACAGAGGGTTTCGGGGGTGATAAATCGATCTAGCTAGGATTCATTTTTATAAAATGTCGTTTTATTCGTGTTTTCAATGACCAACTTTATCGTTAATCAACTTGAACATAAACTTATTATTTTAAACACAATTTACCAAAAAATAGTTCAAGTTCAAGTTATTTATTTCATAACAAAATGATATTTGTGTCGAAATATTTGCATAGTAGGTACAAAAAAAAAAAACGTAAACAATAATATTAAAAGTAACCTCGCTCGTCATTAAATATCCAAATTAAATATATTAACTTTACAAACATTAATAAATAAATACCGAGCAAAGCTCGGTCAACCAGATATTGTTTATTGACACCTAAACTATGTATATTTTCATTCATCATTATAATTTCAGCCAAAAGATATCTACTGCTGAACATAGGCCTCCCCCAATTTGGAGGTGGTTTGCCATAACCGCCACGCTTGACAGGCGGGTTGGCGATTGCAGTATGGTGGTAAAGTGCATAGAGATCGCTGCTGCTTATTCTCTAGTAAGGGGGCATCCATAAATTACGTCACACGAATTTCATGATTTTTGACCCCCTCCCCCGTCCTTGTCACAGCTGGTCACATTTGTGTGACCCCCCCCCCCCTCCCTAGTGTGACGTCACGAATTTTATAATTTTACATCTAGAAATAATTATTGAATTAAAACAGCAATTCCGAAATTAAAATGTTTTTTTTTTTTTTCAATAAAATGCACATCAAATCAAACACTGCGAGAAATTAACAAAACAAAAAACGATTAATTATATTAATTAAAGATCAAGCTTAATCATCTTGAGTCCATATAGGTAGGCATATGCATGGCATAGCAACCACTTCGTTCTCGTTTGGGTTGTTAATGTCAGGAATATTCGTTGTGTCCACTTCTTTCTCATCGAACCATACAGAATCATCGTCATCATCCAAACAAAGAATTTCTCTGGCACGTCTAGCAGAAATTCTTTGAGGACGAATCTTCACGATGGGCAAAACTTGTTGTTTCTTATGTATTTGCTTGTGTTGATTAGTGGCCTTTATGATGCAAAATATAGACCACAAATGCCACATGATCGCTTAAACAAGTATGCCTCGATACTGAGGCAATAGCTATCACACGAATATGTGTTTTACTTAACACTTAGATTAAAATTGATTTTGAAATGTGACGTCACGAAATTTAGGATCCCTCCCACCCCCTTGTCACACAATGTCACACTTCGTCGACCCCCTCCCTCCCCCTTAACCTGTGACGTAATTTATGGATGGCCCCGAAGTCCCTTAGTAACCATTTACGACACCCACGGGAAGAAATGGGATAAATACTTTACTCAAGTAAAAAATATAGTTTACAGTATGAATAGACCTTAGGCAAATGAGGTTGTAAGTTTAAGCTGTAGCCTAAATATAATACCTAAGGTAATTTATTATAACTTAGTATCTTATATTTATAGGTATTAGTGGCTACCCTCGTTATCATTATAGCCGATGATAACAAAGATATACAATAATATACAGACTCTTTGAATTCCCTGGGAAGTACTAACATTTTGAAGTTCATGACCCGCTCGACCAAAAACTACGGTTTTATTTTGGTCAACCCTAGGAAACCTGAAGATGGATGCCGGTAGAGATACATCTAGGAAGACGGAAGTGCATTACAGCATGATTTAGGAAAAGCCTATATCTAAGGCGACAGACAAATTGCTTTTGAAATCATTTGTTGTGTAACTCCGTGGCGCGTTGATGCACCAGATTTTAACGAAATATTCACTGTTCGATGCTAAGATGAGATTGTGGTTATAAAACTAATCGGAACTTACAGATATTGTGAAGGCAGGAAATGGAAACTACGATATTTAATATAGTAGCTTTTTCTGCATTCAAGAGAGATGTTATATATTGAGTAGCACATTATCTAAGATGTTTCGTTAAGTCAGAATATTATATATTTTTATTTTATCACTTAATCAGGTATACGTTGTTACTTACATACGGGTTATTTTGATTCTTAATACATGAAGAAGGTGTCTTTTATATTAGTGAAAAATTAGATATAAAAAAATTTCGATTTTTTTTTTCAAATCATCACGTTATTTTCCTTATTACCCTTCATTTTGTCAGTTTACTTCCTTCGTAAGCATTCCATCCTTGTTTACAAATATTTGTATAAATCTTAATTTAGGAGTTAAGAGATTATTCTTTCCTAATTAGACGTTATTTACTCACCTATGTATATGTTTTTATCTAACTACCTATTGAACTATTTGAAGATCGATCTGTCTATTCGGACATATATTGCTGGTGAAAATATTTAAATGAGACATGGTGTAGAGATAGAGCCAATCTAATGTCTCGGGAAGATTTAAATGTTAGCATGCTGTATAAAACACGAGAAGTGCTATGTCATTACTGATAGTTACCATTCAATTTAAAGTTAGTAAACTGTGGTTGTTAAAATCGTTAAAACACATCGTATTTACTTGCTTGATATTTTCAGATTTATTGAAAAATTGGAATAACGGGAAAAACTTAACTCTAAATTTATAGGTATTCCACGGGTTGGTTCCACAAGTTGAGTAGATTTATAGAAATTAAATATTTTTATAAATTAAAAACAATTCATAGCAACTATTTTAAGTTTACCGTGTACCGTGTACCGTGTGGTGCCGGACGTAAAGAATAACACCACCCCATTTCTTCCCGTGGGTGTCGTAAAAGGCGACTAAGGGACTTACTAGAGAATGGGCAGCAGCGTTTTCTATGCATTTTACCACCATACTGCGATCGCCAACCCGCCTGCCAAGCGTGGTGATTATGGCAAAGCCCCCCAAATTGGGGGAGGCCTAAGTCCAGCAGTGGACGTCTTACGGCTGAAATGATGATGATGATTTTAAGTTTCATTATAAATACGACATACGTACAGAACTATTGGAAATTAACGTTTGTTACTTTGGCTTTAAAATTCCCTGAAACAACAACAAAACAACTGAAAAATTACCTAGTCTCTAAATTAAATACAATTAAAAAACGCAAACCATAATGTTTAAGTTACAAATCCTAAGGAAACACTGAACATTCAGGGGCGAGTTAAACCACGAACGCGAACTCGCGCGTTAACGTTGCGGCGGCTGTCCGCGCTCTATCCCGGCTCGATTACGACTGAAAGGCTTTGGAGCTTTCTGACTCGATACAACCTTGGCGCTACTACGTACGCTGATAGCAATTTCCCATACAAAAGTATTAGCTATTTTACTGATTTACTGACATTAGGTACCGTTTTTCTATAAATAATAAAGTTTTAGTATAACATTAAATGGTTTTCAAAAATATTATGTCTTCCTTATTAGTAGTACATAGAGGTATTTAGGTAAGTTTAAAAAAAACATATTGCAATAAATTAATAACAGAACCGTCACGAAATCTATTAATTTGATGAATTGACATCTTATTGAAATAAAATTATATCTAATAGCGATCCACGAATACGTAATAAGTGGGTTGAGCTGTTTTTAAACAAACAATGATATCTCATGGTTCTGAACATTGTTGGTTTTGGCTCCAAAATCTTTTTGGGCTTACACGTTTTAAATAAATATTTATCTTTTAATAACTACCCCTGATATCATCGGTTGCATATTTGTGGTTAAACAATTATCTCTCGTTATAAAATACAAGGGGAGAACATATTTTAGAAAAAACATGTTTTATCTTTAATCATGCAAATTCGAGAGCCAATTAGGAAATCTAATTTTCAACAAAAGGTACGTGGTAAAGATCGCTAGGAACCATATTAAGAATTTACCTAGAGCAAAATTTTTTTTTGCACATACAGGATATAGAATAACAGTGCGCAACAGCGTATATGATTCAGATTTTTCTTAATTTTTTGAGAATTCTTGACTCCTAACCAGGCGCGGTCCGAGAGGGGGGGGTTCTAGGGGTCATGACCCCCCCCAAAGACAGTGATACTGACTTTAGGGGTAAAGTTTTTGATACTACAATTTGTTGCTGCTGCAACAAAATTGTTAAAATATTATTCAATACTCATGGTGACCCCCCCCCCAAAATTGAAGGCTGCGACCGCGCCTGCTCCAAACGCCCTTAATCGTAATCTTTTGTCAGTAATAAAAAAAAATATATCAGCTGTTCCATACATTTTGACCACGTAAATATTACATTTTTCTATCAAATAGCTGATTTCTTTTTTTGATAACTGACAAAAAAATCTTATGGTCTAAAGACTCATAATTATACTGAATTCATCGTTACAGTTTGCGCACTGGTTACAATTTTATCCTGTATTTTTAGATATCAGTAACTTACAATTTCATCTTTAACGTTTCAAGTAAAAATGTTTCTGGTCGTATGTTGCAAAATTACTTAAATCTATACTTAATATTATAAAGCTGAAGAGTTTGTTTGTTTGGTTGAACGCGCTAATCTCAGTAACTACTGGTCCGAATTGAAAAAAGATTTTTGTGTTGGGTAGCCTATTTATTGAGAAAGGCCATAGGTTATATAACATCACGCTATGATCAAAAGGAGCGGAGCAGCAACGAAAAATGGACGAAAACTGGCAGGCAATTCGAAGCGACGGGAAGGGTCACGGGAGCAAAAATTTGACGCGGACGAAGTCGCGGGCAGAAGCTAGTTAGTTAATATACAGTAACTAAACTTTCTGACAAAACAAGGACACAAAATCTAGCGCACAGGTCATGACAGACTCGAGAAAAACTTCTCAGACATTTTCCAAAAAACCGCCTTAACTAGAGCAGAACTAATACGTATCAAGAAAAAAACCGTAACAACAAAAAACCTTTAGCTGTATCAGTTTCCGGTTATCAAGAATGATGTAAGCCAGTTTGTAGTGCATGGTGCCCATGACTTGGTTTACCGTTAAACCAAGTTGATCGACCGCTATCATATAAAAACTACTACAAAACGCCGCTACTACGGAAAGTCGATTTAGAATCGATTTGATTCAGGTGATGTTTCGATTCGATAAGATTCGGAGATTAGATACTTACGATAGAATTGCGAGTCATATTTTCCACGATAGTCGATTTCATGTCAAATTTACTCTTCTGGAGTTTTTGAATAACGTAACCAAAAACATGTTTAGGACAAAAATAGCAAAAAGCTGATGCTGGAAGGACCAATTTTATCACAAATCATTTCGTGATTATTTTTTAATTGAGATAGATGTTATCATCACCGTTACCATTTTAGCCAAAAGACGTCCACTGCTGGACATAGGCCTCCCCCAAGCTCCGCCATTTCGACCGTTGTGTGCTTCACGCATCAATCGGATTCCTGTGGCCTTCACAAGCTCATCGGTCCACCTTGTGGGAGGTCTTCCAACTCTACGTAACAGAGATAGATGTACTTAATCCTAAAACAAAAACGCTACACTAAAACCTAAGTATTAAAGATGTTATACAGTAAGAATGTTCATAGGTTAACACCAGGTGAGTAGCCTAAAATATTACCTACAGCTAGATTTCAAAGTATTATTTGCTCCAAAATAGACACTCTGTATCTTGGGGCTCGTGGTACGAATTCCAGAGTGGAAACGAAGGAGTCGATTTCAGGTGTTGTATGGTACTTAAGCATTAATAATGAGATAGGAAAGCCCTCTTTCCGTAACCTGATTAAATAATACAACCTCCCATTAAAATTTCAAACACCATCCGTTTATCGCCTACGTTCAAATTGTGGAGAGAATACTTAAAACTCAACATAAACTCAGTTACACACTTTGTTTAATATAAGTACGATGAGTATCTGTTACCTCCGTTTCCGTAACGCGTTTCTACCTGCGCCTGCGTTTCTACTCGGAGACTGACATTATGACATAGATAATGTCAAAGATGCTTGTAAATTTTGCAGCGCTGAGATAGAAATAATTTCAACAGTCGTGCCGGCAAGAGGTTTATGGCACCATTTCTGAGTTTGCGGTTTGTTAACTTAAGGCAAATGAGTTTTTAGATGTCTTCTAAATAAATCTAAGACAAGACACTCCACTCATATACGGAAGGAAAACATCGTGATGAAAGATGGGCTTCTTTCTATATACTGATCTTGTATATACAATTTTATCAAGCACAAGCCGTGTGTGGTTGCTCCCATTCACGTTTTTACAGTTTTTCCCATTGGGAAAAAATATGAGCTTTCATCCCTTACTTAACCACTATAGGCTTTGAATTTATAAAACCTTCCTTAGTGCTTACTTTTGTTATACTTATGGAACTCTTGTAAAGTATGCTTGTAGACCTATCGGTTTTGCTGAGCCTGAGCATTGTCTGACATTGAGTGAGTGAACGAATGAATGACAGTATGAATGAATGAATTTAAGAAATGCATTAAGTAGATTAGTTTAGTATAACCCTGGATGTTTTACTTTTTTCAATTGGGGCCTTTTTGTTAGATACCGCGCTGTCTTTAAATTTCAAACATTAGGAATGAAGGAATGTGGATCGGTTTATTATTCGCACTCAAGAATCAGTGCAGTGTATCACCTACTAATCCTAAGCTGAAAATAAAGACCACAAAAATAAACTTAAGAACTTAACCAGAAGTATAATTAAAAGGTTAATAATTAACGATTTTCACGATTTGGTAGAGAAACATAGGTAGACCAATAGCCAAGTGGGTTGGCGACCTACAGAAGGTATCTACAAGGGCGGATCCAGCTTTGGTGCCAGGGGGGGGTCACATAGTCGTTGTCAAGTCACAAGAAGTTATCATTTAATTTTTATAATCTATATATATAAAAAACCGGCCAAGTGCAAGTCGGACTCGCGCACCGAGGGTTCCGTACAAACCTCTAGGTATTCTCGGTTTATGCGTTTATGATTTTTTTTTATTTTTATATTTGAGTTGATTTAATGAAAGGTAAATTGCGGTTTATGATTCATGACGTATTAAAAAAAAAACTACTTACAAGATCTTGTTCAAACCAATTTTCGGTGGAAGGTTACATGGTAATGTACATCATATATTTTTTTTAGGTTTTATCATTCTCTTATTTTAGAAGTTATGGGGGGGACACACACATTTTACCACTTTGGAAGTGTCTGTCGCGCAAACTATTCAGTTTAGAAAAAAATGACATTAGAAACCTCAATACCATTTTTGAAGACCTATTCATAGATACACCATACGTATGGGTGACATGAAAAAAAAAAATTGAGTTTCATTTCTAAGTATGGGGAACCCCAATCTTTTTGTTTTTTTTTTTCTATTTTAGTGCGAAAATCTTAATGCGGTTCACAGAATACATCTATCTACCAAGTTTCAACAGCATAGGTCTTATAGTTTCGGAGAAAAGTGGCTGTGACATACGGACGGACAGACATATAGACAGACATGACGAATCTATAAGGGTTTCCTTTTTTTGCCATTTGGCAACGGAACCCTAAAAATAAATCCCTATTTCCCTTGGTTTGCGCGGAAAATGAGAAAATTTAAGAACACTTATTTAAGAATACAAAGTCACCTAAGATGGGTGTTTGATAGCTAGAAAACGCTTTATGTCTTCGAAGTACTAGGTTGGCATAACTTGGTAGGAGCTTAACTAACTAGAAAACGCGTTATGTCTTCGAAGTACCAGGTTGGCATAACTTGGTAGGAGCTCACCTAACATGGGTGTATGGTAGCTAGAAAACGCTTTATGTCTTCGAAGTACCAGGTTGGCATAACTTGGTAGGAGCTTACCTAACATGGGTGTGTGGTAGCTAGAAAACGATTTATGTCTTCGAAGTACCAGGTTGGCATAACTTGGTACTAACATGGGTTGCTAACATGGGTGTGTGGTAGCTAGAAAACGTTTTATGTCTTGGAAGTATTAGGTTGGCATAATTTGATAAGAGCTCACCTATCATGGGTGTGTGGTAGCTAGAAAACGCTTTATGCCTTCAAAGTACCAGTTTGTCATAACTTGGTCTAACATGGGTATATGGTACTTGGTGCTCTTTCTTTGTGTTGGTGGGATCTGATAAGTTAACACAACATTTATTGATTCTGAGGCGGTATGAAGTTCGCTGGGTCAGCTAGTTTATAATAAATTGATTAAGAGCCAAGATGGTTTCTGATAAACGACACCCTATGCACGACAACATCCTCGTGTCACATAGACTGAAAAGCCGCAACAGCTTTCTGAAGTGTGTTCTCCCACTTACTGGCGAACAGTCTAAGGAAAGACTAGACCTGTGGCAACAAGGCGCTTCCCTACCAAACCCATTCGTTCCACCTGCTGAACATCTCGCAACTGGACACGAATTGCCTTGGCTTTCATGGAAGTCTTTCCGGACTCAGGTAGGCCGGAGTAAAGAAAACCTGTACAGGTGGAGATTCATAGATGACTCAGCCCTGGAGTGTAAATGTGGTGCTATCCCACAAACGATGAGGCACTTGATATCTTGTCCAGCATGTCCTGTTGTTTGCACGCCACAGGAGTTGATGGACGCAACTGAAAATGCTAAGCTCGTAGCCAAATTCAGGGCTAACACTATTTAGATTGCTATCGACACGCCAAGAAGAAGAAGAAGATAAATTGATATTGAAGTAAAAAATATATGAATAACATGTGAAATATATAATATATTGTGACAAAAAAATATATCCTTACTTAAAACAATTTTAAATAGTGGTCCACGGTGGACCCAGCCCAGGGGGGGGTCATGACCCCCATGACCCACCCCCTGGATCCGCCCTTGGGTATCTAACGAAGAATGGCACAAAAGGGAATAGGCTCAAACTCAGCAGTGGATAGAACAAGGCAGCTAAAGATGATGATGATCAATTGATCATTAATAACTAAGCCCTTTTGGTGTACGATTAACAATCGAGTTAAATTAGTAAGGAAACAATTTTGCACTCTCAAGCTAGAACAGATTTTACGGTCGCATTCTACGAGATCGCTGTTTTTATTAAGTTTTATTAGCATTACATAATTATGTATAGTAGTAAAATATGTATTTTGTGTTAAAGTTACATAAAGCCTATGAATTAGGGCCTATATTTGCATTTTAAATTAAAATGTGGTAGTAATTATGTGATTGAAAAGAGATACAAATGTTTAAAACATACATTTATGAACAGATGTATTATTATATCTTAATTTTGTTTGTCAAGATTATTTCAGGGTTGTGTAATTTACAGCGTAATTTACCGTCAGAAAAGGTAGTAATTTACATCCTTTTCTGACGGTAGCACCATAAATATTAGCTTCATTTTTAGGATTCATTTATGTAGATAAGCAGTAAGTACATTTATTATCAAAGACGTATAACAGTTAAAATAAATTAATTGATTGTGAAAGATTTAAAAAGTTGAGGAGGGCCTTTAAGATAACATAAGATAATATTCCCCAGGAGAGAAATTAAAAACGATTGGATAAACACAGCTGATCTTCTAATAACGAAACACGTTCTAAACGAATGTAAACGCAACACCTCAAAACTGTATATTTTATTATTAATACATTTCAATCCTCTTCCTTCTCACATCAGCCGGTAATTTATACAATTTACAAGCACGATTTACATTTAAAACTAAGATTTATGCATAAGAGGCAGTTAACTAGATCTTCATAAAAACTGGTCTACATCAGTCATGCCTCACTTAGTCCAGACGTATCTTATGGCTGGAATTGCTATTGAGGAAGTCATTATAAGAATCATCATCATAAATATATTTACCTGTCATTGCCATCTTACGAGTTGTTCTAAACTATTAGCAACTAATATCAAAACGCCGACTTCAATTCGAGTCGTAAATGTGCACTGCATTTCAGAATGGTGGTCGCGCCGCATAATTTTATCGATGTCCTCACCGATTTTAACGGTAACCTGTCGACCTGGATAATCCTTATAGACGTTTAATTTAATTTTGCATGGCGGTGAGCTGCTTAGCTTTCGTTAAAGCCGACATCTCAAAGAATGTCAAAACCATTATAAGATGTTGTTATTATTCCAAAAAATTACCATTTCTAAATATGAATACGTAAGTAGATACCGCGTGTGTGCAAATAAGGTAGGACGCTAGGTGGAGCGATGATCTTCGCAAGATGACTGTAGAAGCAGCTGGAAGAGAGAAAGAGAAAATAGCGAAGAAGCTCCGCAAAGAAGAAATACCCAACTTGCAGGTTGCAAGGAGATAATTTATTACCGATAACCTTCTATGAAATTTGTATTAGACTGTAGGGCACTCATTTGCAACCTTTTGAACCATCTTTTATATCTCACCATCATATGTGAGCTGAAAGAATCCAGTCTCATTTCCTGTCTTTTCCGCATACGTAGGTACCACAAATGAACATAAAACCTAAATCATTGGAGTTAATTTCCGTTGGTCCTTGTGGACTACAATAGATATAGATGTGGTCCATGGCAACGAAGAAACGAACTCTTCCGAAATGACATCGAAACTTCTTAATAAAGTCTACTTTTTTACGAACAAAAACAAATCGCGGTAGGGACAGTTGCCAAATCGTGGTAACATTAATTCTTAGGTCGGGCCCCGGACTAATCTTATGTCCGTAAATGAAACAGAGTAGCCACCCAGAATCGCCTGAAACTTCAGTCAAAAATGCGTATTTCGTGGTTAAAGAATCGACTGTGGTGATATTTGTGGTGAAGTTTTCAGTATGAGCAACATTTCTTTCCGCATTAACAGGTGCCGGATTTTATTAACGGAAAACACTGCTACGGCTTCCTATCTCAAAAATGTTGTAGACCTCAATGTAGCAGACCAATCAGAAAATTCTGTCACACAAATCGTTGGCACCTCTTTATGCGTTATCTTTAGAATTATAATAGTGCGACTATAGCCTTATGTAAGGCTATGACAAGTTGCTCAATGCTAACCGCCGTGAATTTGATATGCTACTGATTCGGCAATAATGATTCAAGATATTGCTCAATTGAATTTGGTCTTTATGTGTTACACATAGAGATCAATATGTTGAACTAGGTGGCCAATCTGAACGTGTATCGTTTTGTTTATAAAACGGTTAGCATGCTTAGGACCTTTAATGTGAGCTGCAGTGTTGTATTACAAATCGAATGTATAAACTCTTGACCGGCAATTTTTTACGAAAAAATGTGTCAGGGTAACTAATAACAAACATAATTAGCCTATAGTGTTCCCACTGCTGGACACAGGTCTCCTCTCGGTAAGATGGAGTGGGCCATAATCTACCATGAGTGCCCAGTGCGGGTTGGCAGATGTAACATGCCTTTGAAATGTTGGGTTTAGGATATGCAGGTTTCTTCACGGTATGTTCCTTCACCGTTTTAACAACCGCAAATCTAATTCTGAAAGCGTTATACGTGGTACACTGGAAGTCAAATACTAGGAATGGGTTTTGACTCCAGTTTACCACGTCCATGACCACAGGCCTTGTGGCTGGCATTCAACGACAACATCAAGGATAGATTACCTACATACAAATAAGTATAAAGTTTTATCATCGGAAACATATCGATCACAGATGTGTTCTGCTCTACAAAGAAATAGTATCTACCTATTTTTCTAAACTCAGCTGTTATCATGAACTTGACATAGTTAATATAATATTTTATTGTAAGAACAACAGAAGCTATAATAGTCACAACCGTTTGATAACGCCTCCGTAAACTGTGGTCCTTTGAGCCGAAAGCATCACATTAGTATTGGACCTACGTGCTCTCTCGAGATTTTATCAAACACAACTCTTGGCGTAATCTACTACCGCGAATAGAAAAGTTGTGAGGCATCATTGATTCCTCTTTATGTGCCTGCGAGCACTTGCCAGAAACTAAAATCTAATTCGGTTTACAGAAGTGTCTTTCTTCACAATAATGCATTAAAATGTTACACATATTACAGAATAACAGTTAATGTTCTTCGTCTTATTACACATTCTTCACACTTAAATAACATTACGCGAATGTGACATTTTTAATTACTTTCAACATGTAACGTTCTGTAATAAAACAACTGTACACATTAATTATATTGTCTCTAAATATGTATAATTAGGTGTACAACTGTAAATTATAGATAGACGGACAAGTTAATAATAGGGATAAGTTAATTTAAGGATACCTAGCCGGAGTATTATTACATCACACTTTCACTTGTATTTTTTGATAGTATTAGGTGAATAATTCACATTCATACATAGCTTAGCCATTTCAGCCGAAAGACGTCAACAACGACTGGACCCCCAAGCATTTTGGGGGGGGTTTGCCATAATCGCCACGTTTGGCAGGCGGATTGGTGATCGTAGTATGGTTGTTAAATGCTTAAAGAACACTGCTGCCCATTCTCTAGTAAGTCCCTTAGTCGCCTTTTACGAAACCCATGGGAAGAAATGGAATATGCATAGGCTAAAAGACTATTTGGACTAGATACTACTACGACTATTTGGACATAAGGACCACCCAAACTGTTAGATAAGGATTGTTGGTAGGATACCTAATGACCGTCATCATTGGTAGTGTAATCTTAAGTATCTATACTTAATATTATAAATGGGAAAGTGTATATGTCTGTTTGTCCGTCTTTCACGGCAAAACAGACATGTTAAGTGGAGTTAGTTAAAGGGATGGAGAGTGACATAGGCTACTTTTGGTCTCTTTCTAACCCCCACTTCCCTAAAATGGGGGATGGAACTCGCTAATCTCAGGAACGACTGGTTCGAATTGAAAAAATCAATTTGTATTATGTTACAGCCCAAAGATCGGTTTTGCAGGAGATTTATAAAAAGATAGTTTTTAATTTACTCAGAAGATTAGTTCCCTAGAAACCAATAATAAAAGTCACTAAAGTTCAGGACATCATAACATTTACTTCTGAATGGAGCAGTGCCTTTATAAATCCTCAAAGCAATAGTTACTCACTAACGAATATAACGGTTATTGACATCGCAACACCATCGGAAGATAGATATCTGAGCAACAGCGGTCTCGCCTCTTCAAACACATTAGCATACAATGAAATCGTTAACCAACTAGTATTTTCTAGGTGACGGATCGGAATGTCCCATGTTTAGCAGTTCAATGCACGTTTTGATAGTTTTTTAAATCACTTCCGACTTCTACAGTTTAACGTTTTAATAGGAAATATTTTTTTGTTGACTTTGTATATTTGGCAACATGAACAGCACCACAAATTAGACGGTGGACCTTAGACCGGCGAAGGTCGCAGGAATCCACTCAATGCGAGATATGCAGGACCCATCATTGAGCCGACGACGTTTAAGATTATGCTCGCAACGGTGCAACCGAGGTTAGAATTCTCTACTGGATTTTGTATTTGCTAATAGCAACAACCCTATAGGTTTGGTGGACCATCTATAAAGAGACCTTCACGTGACTAGGGAAAGGTAACTTTTTTGGTTTTTTTAAGTACTGCCGCTATTTTTGTTATCTGTTGCATAATGTCAGAGTTCTGTCAAAACCAAAATGTGTCATTCATCAGTGTCATGCTTATGTCATTTTCATTTGCATGATGTTTTGGCAGCTTCGTACCACTTGTTGGAAGTAATTTTATTAAAAAAAACTGTTTATTGCAAGTAATTATTAAGATTAAATGTGATCATGGATCGCGACAGGAGTAAAGATGCCTCTGAAGGAATTGCGGTAAGTACAACGTGTAACATAATACTGAAATTTTAATTTGCAAACACAACTTAAACTTTTTCATGGTCAACAAATTGTTATTGAGGTCTTTTTTATAGGACCAAGGTCAAGCTCGAACCGTTGAATCCAATATCAATTCGAATTTTGATGTTAGGGTGTGTCGATTGCAAGAATCCGTAATATAAATAACCAAAATACTACTGGTGTGTCGAATCCAAGTTCATAGGATTCTGATCAGACATACTTATTGACATACACAGTGTCAGATATACAGTTGTGACCGCAGAA
This sequence comes from Aporophyla lueneburgensis, assembly GCA_932294355.1. Classification (NCBI taxonomy): domain Eukaryota; kingdom Metazoa; phylum Arthropoda; class Insecta; order Lepidoptera; family Noctuidae; genus Aporophyla; species Aporophyla lueneburgensis. The sequence goes on from OW028743.1 coordinate 26,722,551, forward strand.
TTGGTATACGGGTTAACGAGCATAGTAGCTCCTTCAATTTCTGCCCGGTTTATTGTTACAGTATCACTGATACTACTGTATTAATTAGTACTCTGAACTTAAAAGGAAACAGAGCAGTTCCTAGGCCAGTATATGTCAGAGAGGATTAAAGTTTCCTTTTTCCCTTTAATTCCTCGAAACTTTACCTACTGCAAGTCTTATAATAACATCGATCATTTGTTCTTTTCAATAGCCAATGGGCATTCAAGCACTGAATGAGACAGTGCTCAGTAATCAGCCAGAGTCACGCTATGAATGTCCTGTGTGCCTCAACTGGTTGCGAGATCCCGTCATCACTACATGTGGACATAAGTTCTGCAAAGGCTGCATAACATCATGGTTGCAGTAAGTTTGTACTATCCAACTTTTTGTGATTAAATAAAATTTGTCAGCTGCACCGATAACTGAAAATTTGTGTGGGAATCGATTGTCATGGTCATGTGATACGAGGAATGTTGTTAGGAAAGTATTGAGTATGAATGTCGCTAGCTATAAGAGTAGAGGGAGACCAAAGAAACAATGGATGGACTGTGTGAATTATGATATGGATAGAAAGGGGGTGACTACTGAGATGATGACTAATAGAGAAGTGTGGAACAAAAAGACATGTTGCGCCGACCCCAAATAAATTGGGACAAGGGCAGGTGTATGATGACGATGAATGTGTCAGCTTCAATTAAACCAACTTTTTTCCAACCCAATTGTTGTTAGTATTTTATGAGGCTAGGTAAGACTGACAAATCTTCTATTTTGAACTATTTTCATCCAAGACAAGGTATAGATCCCACTGTGGGATTTCTGCAAGAATGGCTTTATTACTTGCTTTCTTCCTGAATATGTTCAGCTTACACCTGGCTGTTCAAGCATATGTTATAGTTTCAAGAAAGGTAAACATGAGAAGAATGTTATTTAATGTAACAATGAAAGTTATTTAAATCGAAACACATTGTGTACATCAGTTACTTGTTACAATGTGTGATGAAACTGGCTCTTTGCCAATGTTGCCTTTTTTGTTAAGGAATGTGTAGGAACAAGCATTCAACCATAGCCATGCCTCGGTCTGCGGACTCCGAAAGCTGATGAGTACGTGTGAGCGTTATGCAACTGACCACGGTCTATTGTACAATGTAAAAAAGAGTCAGTGTATGGTCTTTCAAGGCGGGCAAAGAAAAGTTAACAATATGCCACCTACAAAGTTGAATGTCACACCCTTAAAAAGAGTGGATACTTTTAAGTACTTAGGCCACTTAGTTACTCCCGACTTGAAGGATGATGCAGATGTTGAACGGGGGCGAAGGGCGCTGTCGGTCAGAGCGAATATGTTGATCCGTAGGTTCGCACGATGCTCAGCAGAAGTTAAAATTACTCTCTTTAGAGCCTACTGCACTTCATTTTACACATGCAGCCTATGGTCTAGCTATACGCAAATCGTACAATCGCAGATCGTACAGTGCCCTTCGAGTCCAGTTTAACAATGCGTTCAGGATGTTGTTGGGCCTCCCCCATTACTGCAGCGCCTCGACAATGTTTGCGGAGTCGCGCGTTGACTGTTTTTATGCAACGATGCGCAAGAGAGGCACCTCGTTGGTTCGGCGAGTGCGGGGGAGCTCTAACAGCATGTTGGCCGCGATAGCGGAAAGGCTCGATTGCGCCTACATTAACCACACTAATGTGGCAACACTGCAGTACGTCTGTTATGTACCTATTTGTTTTTTTTGTTTTAATAATCTTGTTTTAATAATTTTGTTCTAATAATTCTATTCTAATAATTTTGTTCTAATAATTTTGTTTTAATAATTTTGTTTTAATAATTTTGTTTTAATAATTGTGTTTTAATAATTTGTATATTGATCGGTATTTTTATTTGATTATTTAATGTGACTGAGTGTGTAGTAATATTTAACTTAATGGGTCTGTGTTACTTGAAAATAAATGACTAATAATAATAGCAGGATGAACTACAGTCAAAATCTATTACATTTTCAAATAAAAAACAGTTTCAAGAATGTGCTAGCTATTTAAGGAGAAAATAACAATCACAAACATTTTTTCAAGCAGCAAGTGAGATCGACATCAAACACCAGCTTGTCAATAATAAATCTAAAGAATTTTTGAAACTAAATAAAAAAAAAATTAGTAAAAAGTAAGTGAGCCATTTGTATTTTCAGGAACAGTGGTCACTGCCCTATAGACAATATTAACCTAAGTATGAAGGTGGATATATTTCCGGACAACTACACCAAACGGGAGATTCAAGATCAGAGAATGAACTGCCCATTCTCTACTAAAGGTAAGAACTTATTTTTTCCCTATTACTAATCAATATCATTCTGTTTATAACCCCAACAATTTATAGTGAAATTTGGACATACTACACATCTCTAGCCAACCCTCCAAAGCATAGGCTAACTTAGGTCTATAGACCTATGATTACTTTGGAGACAACCTAAGGATAAATGACATCACAGTATGTCAGTCGGCAATTTTTACACATCCGAAAACGTTAATTAATCGATTGTAAGGTTGACTCCGAAGTTTTGAACTACTTTCGAACTGGACTGTATCTTGTTGAGGGACTAAGAAAGAAGGCCCCCAGAGGACCTGTGCTTTCCCTATATCGACGGTCCCTACGTACATAAAGGCATGTCAATAATGGAATGTTCTGACATGTCTTTATGTACGTAGGGACCGTGGATATATCTGCAATGTTTTTTCAAAACTTATGATATCACTAGCTTCTGCCCGCGACTTCGTCCGCGTTAAATTTCTTGTTCCCCTGACCCTTCCCGTCGCGTTGAATCGCCTACCCGTGCGATTTTCCCGTTTTCAACCGACGAAAAAAAACGGAGGAGGTTATCAATTCGACGCGTATTTTTTTTTTTTTTTATGTATGACCACGCATAACTTTTTACATAGTGGTCCGATTGTGACAATTCTTCTTCTATTGGAAAGGGTATACTCCCAAGGTGGTCCCATATTAATTTGGTAAACAAAATCGAACCCTAAGGGTCGGAAAACAGGGGATGATTGATTGTTCACTCACTGATTGTAATGTATAAACACGCATAACTTTATACAGAGTAGTCCGATTTTGATAATTATTTTTGTGTTGGATAGTGTATATCTTGCCAAGTATTATTAGTACATTAAAGCCACAAAAAAAATATAAAATAAAAACTTTTTAACAAAAAATTAAACCGCCGAAAAACTGAAAAGCATAAAATAATACTTAAACCTTAAAATTTTGAGTCGGCGCTGAAAAATCAATGAACAAGGATCACTCAAAGCGCCGACTCATAATTTTAAGGTTTAAGTATTATTTTATGCTTTTCAGTTTTTCGGCGGTTTAATTTTTTGTTAAAAAGTTTTTTTGCAACATTTTTCATTACTGCTCCGCTCCTCTTGGTTGTAGCGTGATGTTATATAGCCTATAGCCTTCCTCGATAAATAGGCTACCCAACACAAAAAGAATTTTTCAATTCAGACCAGTAGTTCCTGAGATTAGCGCGTTCAATCAAACAAACAAACTCTTCAGCTTTATAATATTAGTATAGATTAGTATAGATATGCCCTAAATATTTAAAGTGTTCCACCCTCTTCAGTGGTGTTCTACATCATTTGATGATAGGTATTATTGTCAAACATTTTCCTCCGGTCTTTAATACCATGCATTTACGGAAGATAAAAGATATTAGACTATGAGTTTGGGTGGCTACAGTGGACTGGTTACCAAGACTATGGAAGCTCTTTGGCCCTTTATTATTGATAGGTTTGGCCAGTTTATTAAACATGTTACGCTATAATGTTTTAGGTTGCACAGTAAAAGTAACACCATTAGACCTAGACGCACACATAACAGCCTGTGAGTACAACCAACCAGAGACATCTTCACAGCCTGAGATCAAAGTGCCGTGTTCTTTCCAAGCTGTGGGCTGTAAGGAGACGTTTGATAGCCAGGAAGACATGAACCAACATGCTCAGACTGATGTGCAGAAACATATGAGTGTGAGTCACTTTCCCTTACTCGATCTCAGTTTTGAAAACAAAAACATAATATCATACAAGACAAAGTACAAATTTCGTAACAACCAACATTTACTTAAGACCGTTTTTACTACAAATGGTGAATCAAAAATCAACTAAGCTAAAGTGGATAATTGAAAAAGTGAAAATACATGTGAATAATCTAAGAATGTATTCAAGTATAGTTACTGCGTCAACTAATTAACGGCTATGTGAAGAGTTTCTAGTCACCTTACTGTTCCATATTCAAATCCATATTTCAAAACAAATATCAGTTCATGTTGAAGTTGTAGAGCAAAATTGACATTTATGTGTGTTTTAATTAAAACTCTTCTTGCGAAAGCACAATAAATATTTTGAAATTGCAATCTCATCATCTGCCTGTCCTTTTCCCAACTATATTGGGGTCAGCTCACAGTCTAACCGAATGTAGCTTAATACAAGTATTTTACATGGAGCGTCTGGCTATCTGACGTCCACCGAGGTACTGGGTAAATGGCAAACTCTCTCAAATAAATCAATTTTTGTTTCCATTATTACTTACTGCTGCTTATTACTTGCTTATTTTGTTTGTAATAATATTTCCAGCTTCTTATGAATGCCTACTCTGAGATGAAAATCAACAATGACATGTCAAACGCGAGCATCGACGCCAAAGAGCAAGAGGCGATGACGTTGTGGGAGGCGCCTGATAAAGAGGGCAACCAAGCTGCGTCTGCGCCGCTCAATAATACTAGTGCTCTTATAAGGTAGTTGCTACTCTAGAATGGTTTAATAATAATAAACAGTATCCTCTCCGTCGTATAGTAATTAATGTAGACGTAAAACTTTAGGGTAGAGGCGTTCAGAATTAAATGACAGCAACTCGTTATTTACTTTCTATATCTGTATTAACCGCCACCTATGCATAACTGTCAATGGGTAGCCTTTAAGAAAGATATTTGTCATTTTTTACCTGACTACAACAAAGCAGAAAGGTTACGTTTTTGTGGGTTAGGTTAGGTTAGTATGAATGTATGTTCATCTGTTCCCTAATAACATCGAAAGTACTATGTGACATCACTTTAAATGAATTTGGTGCCCTCCAGAGGACATAAAGTCATAAACATTTTGTTATAATGCCCCGTCGGGTATCTCATGAAAGGACTTTATTAGCACATTTCAAAAATATATTACTAGCCCAAAATAATTTGTAGTAAAAAGTAAGTTCTAAGACTATGTCTCCTACTTTTGTAGAAACGCGCTCTAAAAAGTATGAAACAGGAAAATATACTCATCTTATGAAAGCCCTGGTTATATGCCACCTACTATAACAAAACAATATATTGTAACAGTAGTACAGGGTGTCTGGCGGCAGCGGGCGGCAGATTTACATTTTAAAAATCGAATATTTCAAAAAGTTATAAACGGTGCGGGGGGGAGGGTGGTGTCATTAGAACCACTGATCGTGCGGATTTCTCAGTCACGATGTCGCAGTGGTCGGGTGAGCATCGCGCATTCGCTATCGAAGCGTTTTTCAAGAGCCACGATTCTTACGTACTCGCTCGCCGGCAGTTTTGTTCACATTTCAATATTCGACGGATAAGCGATGGACCGAGTGCATAGAGCAACACGGACCACCGGCGGACCGGAGGGGAGACGCCATAGCGATTTTTCCCGATACAAAACTGTCTGTCATTTTTTGCGGGGGGAAATCTGCTCTACCCACACTTTCTCAAATTCTCACACAAAAATAATCGTCTGTTACTACGAAACCCACACATAAAAATTAAAACATACACTAATAATTTCACACACACATAGATACATTATGTGTCGTTACAGTACAATGAGATGACGCAACTACACTGACAAGTTGCTTACAGCCGTGGTTGCAACTACTGTCGATACGCATTATCGATAAATTCAAGAACTCGGTTGTGAATATTACGTTTAAAAAGTGATACAAAGATATATATTCTAATAAAGATTGACTTTATTTATTATGTACTACAATAATTATCATTTAACAAATAAAATTAAGGTTTACGTCATTTTAAAAACTAGTTACAATTGTATCTATCACTGGTTTTTAAAGTGGACTATTTCGTGTGGGAATCCAGGTTAGTCTATTATTACAAAATTTCTTCCATGTAACCCTTAAATTTGGATCTTTAGTAAACCTGCAATAAATAAATTTAAAAAAGATTGTGTGGTTTTTATGAAACCACGATAAAAGTGAAACTTTTTTCACATTATAGACATTTAACTAAAAATTTTCGGAATATATGCAATAGCTTAATAAAAAGACTTAATTTAATGTTCATACGAAATAAGTTAAATAATAAATTCAAGCACTCAAAATTGAAATAAATCCATAAACAACAACATGCACCAGCGAGCGCCTTTCACTTTATCCCTAATTCGCGGCCGACCGTCACGCGACATGCAACACACAGACGAAAAAGTGTGAGGGGAAGTCAAAGTTTCACTTTAAAAAAAAATGGTTGAAGTTCACACGTAAGTAGTAAGTAATTTTAATAAGTCCCAAGTGCCCGTTCACCTGCACCTCAGATGATCTAAAAAATGCCACTGATGCCGCAATAAACGTGGCCACCTACTGGGCTCAAACAATATAGTAAAAAGTGTACGTGTACCATCGACACGAAAGAAGAAGAAGAAGAAGAATTTTAATAAAAGTGTTAACTCGTAACTTTTGTAATATTTTTAATTTATACAACTATGTATATTAATATACAGCTTACATTATAATATTTTAAATAAATCAGAAAACTTATTCTCAAAAATGTCTCTGTATGAATATAGACTCCTTTGCCAAATTTATCGATAACTATCAACTAACAAACCAGTAACAACACTATCGCTCGGTGACAGCGTCTACTCGGAAACAAAGTCGGATCAGTCGCTCGACCGATCCGCATATTGTATGAGGGCGAGCGGCCTGTGTTGGTAAACAAATCCGAAACAACACGACCGATAAATATTGTTATTTTTAAGTATTATGGAAGTAAATGGGAATAATGTGATTAAATATTAGTTACATATGAAAGGTAACGGCATCTTATTGTAAATTTGACATGGCAGATCTCTTTTTGCAGCAAAATACAGAACAATTCGTCATTTTTGTAGGACATCAATTTAGTCGCGCAACTAGATTTAGTCTACTGAGCAGTGCGGCTGCAACTAGTTTTATTATACGCATAGGACCACGTGGACTTGTACTTTGACAGAGGGGAACGCCTGCGTATGGCTACTCCCCTCTGGTCCGTGTTGCTCTATGACCGAGTGTGAATTTAATTCGTTCGTGGGTGGAGAGGTTCCGCGCAACTGCTTCGGCTATGAACACACCACGGCCAGGGCCTAGTCGATCGTCAAGGACCCCGGAAAACATCGCACTGGTGGAACAGAGTTTACGTGAAAATGCACGACTTTGGAGTGACGAGGCTCATTCCCATCTAAACGGACACGTTAACAAGCAAAACTGTCGTTACTGGGCTCCAAGAACTCGCAATCCTCGATTGAAACACCAAAAACCATTACATTGCCCAAGGGTAACTGTTTGGTGCGCTTTATCCGCCAGTGGGATAATTGGGCCATTTTTTTTTTTGAAAATGCACGGGGCTACGCGACTAATGTCAGTGGTGAGAATTATCGACACATGATTTCGAATTTCTTTTTGCCGAGCCTGCGAGCTCATCCATCGTTCTCATCACACACGTGGTTGCAACAGGATGGTGCCACTGCACACACGGCCAGAGCTTCAATGGATTTGTTGCGCGAAAATTTCCCTGAAAAACTGATTAGTCGCTTTGGGGACATCCCGTGGCCACCAAGGTCCCCCGACCTAACCCCAATGGATTTTTTTTTGTGGGGCTACCTCAAAGCGCGAGTCTACACCAACAATCCGCGAACTGTTGTGGACTTAAAAGAAAATATTCGGCGAGAAATCGGCGCAATTGAACCGAGTTTACAGCAGCGTGTGGCGCGGAATACGATGCTCCGTTTTGAACAGTGTGTGCAACAAGATGGAAGACATTTGGATGACATCATATTTAAAAAATAAAATCCGCATTATGACTCTGTATTTTAACACTTTTATTAAAACTATACGTATAAAGGTATTTATTTTATTTTATTTTGAAAACCTAAATCTGCCACCAGACACCCTGTAAGTGATCATAAGCTTTAGGGCAAAGTGGCATACGACCACGGCTTTCAGATTAGAATATTTTCTTTTTTCATATCTTAGTTTTCAAACTGAAATGCTGTTTTTGTAGCAGAAATTGGTATGTTGTCCTTACCAAAACATTCCATTCTAATAGAAGTTTTCCAACTACTGAAAATTGCCTTAATATATACTCTCTCCAAAATCGTGTCACATTGGTATGTGCTATATCCAACATTTCAATTAACCATCTTACTTTTGAAAATTTCAGGGCCCTATACGAAAGAGTAGTAGTCCTAGAACAAAGGAACCGTGAACAAGACATAGTAATAGCCAACATGTCCAAACAGCTGTCAGCGTTCGCCGTAGCCAAGATGAAACAAAATAACGATATGTTGCTCAGATACTGTATGGGCAACTACGTGTGGAAGATTGATAACTTTAAAGCAAGATTGGATGCGATGTTGAGGGATCACTACAAGATGCTGTATAGTCCAGGGTTTTATACGTCGCCTAATGGATATAGGTAAGATTGCATTTAGTATTCAGAATGTGGCGTTCCACGCATAAAGGTACCAGTAGGGAGGTATTAAGGTAAGGCTGGATGTAGAATCTAGAAGAGTCCCTTTATTATGCAGCTGTTTACAAAAAAAAAATCCTAATACTTTTTTTGAGACATCGAAAGTTGAAATTCTGAAAAAACTAGTTTCGAGAAAATGGAGTTTGAAAGTTCAGGTTACAAGAAAACAATGTTCTACTCGTTTTTTACATAGATTTTTCCACATAAATCCCATCACATTATATGCATCAAGTTATCACTAACTTAACTGATACTGTACTGCCAATATACAAATAGTATTAAAATTCAAAAACTCAACATAATAATTATGAAAATATCGACATTTTATAAGACCTACCGACATCTGGTACCTTTTTACGAAACATTTCCTTTTAAAAAAAAAATGTGCTAAGGAATGTTGTCTGTAGATGTTAATTGTATCAAATTGTAGCAAATCTGTTGTTGTACAATAATCAGTAAAAATTACAAAATACCATATTTTCACCCGATTTGACAAAAACGGAAATAACTCGGAAACTAAATGCCGACATCTGGTACCTTTATGCGCGGAACGCCACAAATTAAGCTAGGAATTCGCTTCTTTCGAACGTAATAAATTGCAAAGTTAACTCCCAAAACGCTTAGGGTAATCTAATCAGACTATAATGTTCTCACTGCCATGACACAGGCTTCCTTTATGTGAGAGGGAGTGGGCCCTAATCCACCACGCGGGCCCAGTGCTGGTTGGTAGATGTCACATGTCTTCGAATTTTTGTTGATAACAGTGGTGATAATTGAATTTACACAAAGTAAAGTGCGTGCCTCGGCTCAAACCAACGACCTACAACTCGTAAGTCAAAGCCCTTTCCACCGTGACACCACTGGTCTCAAAACTGTTATAAAGGTGATATTTTTATTCGATCCAATGAGGTTGATGAAATACCACTGCTTATAACCGCTGCATGAGCTTTATGTTTTATGACTTTAACTTTTCGATTTCACGATCCGACTCTTTGTCTGAACCTAAAGGTCCACCGCATCGCGACCAGGTCACGCCACCAAACAAAATACTTGGTGGGCTATGTGACATTGGAGATACCATAATAAACAAGACATTTTACAAACGCGCATGTGACTCTTATTACAGTGGAATAAAGTATAAATTGGAATAACGAACACACGTTCGTAGTCACGTACAGCTTGGCAAAAAAGAGTCTGGAAAAAATGAGGGTGCCTGCTTAGCAGGTATGGCCACCCTGTATACTAGGACTAAAAGTGATAAGATACTTGTTGTTTTAATCCACAAACACGAGATCCCGGAAATTCTCATCAGTCAAGATTTCAAGACTTGATAGGCACACAATCTTTTACTTTCATTGTATTTAGTAGATTGCGCATTATTTTGCTGGAATAACCTTTTATCTAAGAGTGCCATCATAATAACATAGTGAAAATTTATTCAGTTTAAAAATTAATTAAATTACACTCAGGGATTGCCGATTGAACCCGATACACAAGACATAATGTTCAGCAATGGCATTTGCGGCCACCATCTAGGGTATTCACAACCATTCGATGCTTGGTACGCCTGTATCAAATTTGACATGAATGATACTGAACGGATCCTGTTAATGCTGACAGTTTATAGTCGACAAGAAGGCGACTTACAGCTGCTTACTGTCGGAAACTAATTGGAAGTCAGAGAGTACCTACATATAACATGTCGCATTCGAAAGGTACGGGTAATATCGAATAAACTTGAACAGTTGACTAATGAAAGCGTCACGTATGTCTATGTGGGGTACATAACATTATCACTATTCACATGACAATGAAAATGAAATAACACGCTAAAATTTAGAATATAATAAAAAAGAAAAACGTGACATAACATCATTTTTGTATTCCTTTTCGGTGCTGTGATAGATTTTTTCCATTAACATTGATGTGTCAGTTTTACATTTCTTATTTATGAAATCTAAAGGCTTATGTTTAACTTACCACCAGATATAGTAACATATAACAGACAAAAATAGTAAATGATCACCAAAATTAAACCTGCATTTTAATGTAAAATTATAACCAAAGTTTTAACATCTCACTATCCTATTTAAGCAAAATGACTCCAAATAAATCATTGTTAATCCAAAAGTAGTAAATGATCACCAAAATTTAACCATCATTTCAATGTAAAATTATAACCAAAGTTTTTACATCTTGCTAACCTATTTAAGCAAACTGACTCCAAAAAAATCATTGTTAACCCAAAAATAGTTGAAGAACACCAAATTACTAAGAGTGTACTACGTGAGCTCGACAAATGGATCTGCGAATAACACTTGTGCGACAAAACTGTACTGCGACTCATCATAGTTCGAATGCACGCTTGTGCAACACATTGAATCTAGTCGTTCGTAGGAGGTCCCAGTTTTAACCTAACCTAACCTAGTGTACTATGTGAGCTCGAGTGTGTCGCACAAGCGTGCATTCGAACTATTGTTTTGTCGCACAAGTGTTATTTGCACATTCATTTGTCGAGCTCACGTAGTACACCCAATTATTATGATTTGGTGATCATTTACTACATTTGGTGTTCAAATATATTTTGGAGTGTAGTCGTGACTAAAATAGCTTTAGCTACTATTGTAATTTTAGACTTTATTTTTCTGGTGTCAAAATATACAAGATTATTTTTAGTATATGCGAAACCTGAATATAGTTTGTTCAGAATCAGTAACTGAATCGATTCCAATAATTTTTACACCATGTTATATTTTGTACCAAAAATATTTAATTACGCTTCCAAGTAGGACACCGAACGACAATACGCATATTTTAAAATTATCATGTCTTTCTCGTACTCAAACGTCCATTACACGGAGATGGTACGTACACTAGCTGTTTGTGGTGATCTGCATAAGTTTTTGCGTGGACAACCAGGTAACTTATCAAGCTTATAACTTTGTGATTATTAATGATACAGTTTTGAATTTTTTTTCATAGATTCTTTACATAAAAATACTAGACCCGTGTTTCGGGTTTCGCATAAACAAAAATTAATGTTGTATATTTTTGGTAAAAGAACTAAAGGTATCAAAGCATTTTATGGTGGTCAATATATTTAATCCCAAATCTAAATAGTGTAAAAATCTTTCTTAGACGTTTACGGCTCCCATTACAACCCGTCTCCTCAAACTATAGGTAGGGTAGGTAGGGTATAGGTATTACATAGAATACGCACCTGAAAAATAATAAATATAAATTATACTTTTTCAGTGTGGTATGCGATAATAGCATTAACAAAAAAAAAAATACTTGCCTGTTTCTTTATAGTGTTGAACTTTTTGTCTAATTGCACACAGATCGAAATCGTCTAATTCTTTCTTCCGCCAACTGTTTTGGTGTTTATCCAGGTGTAGAAAAAATTCTTAATTTTTTTCACCTTCATTAACAACTTCTCTAATTGTACTGTGAGATTTACCTTGAAAAAAATATAAAGACAATCATATTAATTCCATGTAGGTACATTTTTCAATTTCAAGTATCAAATGTCAAACTAGAAAACATAACCTCAATAATCTATAATAAATAAAACAATAAAATGGCTTGAAACTTATAATATCGATAAAACTTAGTATTAGAAAGGAAAAACAATGACTGGCATTGACTAAAAGATAAATTTCTTGGATAAATACCTGTCGTGTCGGCAGTTCTTTCGAAAACATTGTCGATTGGAGACAAAATTTGTTTCGCTTCAGATTCCGCCAAATTTCTTACGAAAACTTGGTATATCACAGCTACTCCTTATTGTTTTATTCATTTTTTATATGTACAAAAGCATTAATAATTGATATTTAATTAGAAATAAGTAAAATACAACTGGGAACATAACACAATGACAGATTAGCTACTTGTTGATAATAAACAAAGCAGTGTTGCCACCAAAACTAAATTTTAGTTCCAATGGTTACCACGACAGACTCTTTTTTGCCAAGCTATAATTTTATTTCATGAAACTTTTCCTTTTTTAGATTCTGCGTACGCCTCAACATCTCACCACAAAACCCACTCTGTTTCGCTCTCCACGTGCATCTAATGAAGACGGAAAACGATGACTGTCTGGACTGGCCGTTCAACGGTCGTATATCCTTCTCCATGATCAACCAATACAACCCGGAGCTAACTCAGAAAGACACTATGATGTCAAACTCCTCGTTGATAGCCTTTAGGAAGCCGTCTGCCGAGATTTGTGTGAGAGGGTTTGGCTATACGGAGTATGCAGTGGTCAGTGAAGTTATTAGAAACGGGTTTGTGAAAGATGATGTGCTTATTGTGAGAGTCGGTATCCGGTGTGTATGACAGGAGGAGTAAGTTTTTGTTTGAAGTTTTTTGACAGGAGTCTGTGCAAAAAGACCAATGTTTAAAAAAAAATGATTTATATGATTATTTTGGGCTACTAAGGTTTTGATCATCTGCCACGATGCATACTGGATTTTCTATCAGCATATCTGCATCAATCTTTATGAGACTTAAGGCTGAGATAGCACATGCTTTTAACAACTGAGCCAATGTCGACTTTTCTGCTATGACGGCAGGACAGCAAGATGAGTCGTCGAACTTTACATTTTGTGGTAGTTAATTTTGGTAGCTAAAAGGCTTTGTTAGTTAACTTGTTTTTTAAATAATAATATAATTGTAACTCAAGCTATAAAACGAAAAAGATATTTACAAAGGAGACCAGTGACGTTCCATACAAAGTGGGGCGGAAAAACCAAAGTGCGCGCAGAAAAAAAAATGTGTTACCTTGATCGGGGAATCCTTATCATCTTTTACTATTGCACCGAATCTCTACGACCGTTCCTTCAGGATTTTTTTAAATTTGAAAAATCTAGCTTCAAACATTTTAATTAATAGTTAGGGAACTGGCGAGCAAAATTTCGATATGATCAGCACACAAGGCAGACGTTATTAATAGTGATAATTATACCTTAAGAAACATCAAGGACCTCGTCTGCCACTATGGTGGCGCTGCGTTGTAAATTTACAGCGTTTTAAAAATGTTAAAAAAAAAAGGTGTGCTATTATGCGTACACGTCTGCCTCTGGGGCTGATGATCACAGTCATCCTGGAAACACAAAGAATCGAAAAGGCAGACATCCAGGGCTCTGACTTTTGTAGTATTCAATTTTTTTATTTATTTTTATGATTTTAAAAACTGTATATGAAGTGCACACTTGGCAGATTTGAATTGTTCGATTAAAAACAATGAGAAGAACCACGGAAAAATAGTCTGCCAATATGTTGCCTCTGCGTTGTCTATTGACAGTGCTCCAAAAATGTAAAAAAAAGAAGGTGTGCTATAGTATGCGCACACGTCTGCCTCTTGGACTGATGAAAACCAAGAAAATCGATGAGGCAGACGTTCAGGCCTCTGATATTCCAAAGGCAGACCATTTGATTTATTTTTTTTCAACCCGACGCTCGCGCCAAACCAAACAGGTATAAAATATCCCCATAGTTCCTTTCGTGGTGTCTCTCTTTTATTTGGGAATATGAGTGAGAACTGTATAACTCAGTTCTGACCTTTTCCGTATTGTGAAACTAAATGTATAGAGCGTATATCTGTATAGAGCGTATATCTATATACAGCCTATATCTATATACGTATATCTATAATAATAACTTATAATAATATCTTAGGACAACCAACACACCGTTATCTGGGTCAAAATCACCAAGGTGGAAAATTAGCTTACTCGGCAAATAAGTGCCTCAATTCAGTTATTTTTTAAACAAATTATCATTTGTAAATACTTAACTGTGTTTATATCAACTATACATAATGTTTTAAACTTCAAAAGTAACATATATTCGTCATTATTTGAAAAATAACTACAAAAAATCATTTCGAGAACGCGTCCTAAGTAGCAATCTTTAGAAACTAACACCGGAAATATTCATAAAATAAAATAAATTGAACAGTTTTCCTTACTAATTGTCCTTTAATTTTATCTAATATTAAGTAATTAATTGCATTATTGAAGAAAGAAAATAAATTAAAGTCAATCAAGTCAAAATATGATGTCCGACAATGTAAGCGTCATTTGAGTGAAGGCAGTTTTGATAGACCGAAAAAAATGTATTTTTGAACGTATCCTTCAGATGTCTATGGTACAGTGTAGTGGACGATATAAACAAAGTCGCTGACAAGAAAGTTTCCCGCCAAAGTTATTAAAAATAAGTGGTAAGTACTTTTCGATTCATTATTTACAGAGCATACATCAATAGGTCATCATACCGGGAACGTGTTTATTAACTCGGAATATTGAAAAAATATGTTTTGTAGTATTAATTACGGATGGTAACCTCAATGTTTTTAAATTAACTAATCAAAACATGACGTCTAAGATGGCTGCCGTCTATAAAGAGCGCGTTTATTTAAAAAAGTCATTTCGGGAACGGTCATTTCGGAAACGTTTTCGGAATTGACGGTGTGTTCTCGAAATGATGATGACGTTCCCGAGTTGACTATTTAATTACCAAAGTTATATCTATTATAACTATTAGTTAAGTAATTTAGTATATATGATGTGCTAACATAGTTTTTAAGAAATTGTTTATTTTTTTAGCAATATGGAGTCTCATGAGGCTGACAAAAATAAAAAACGATCGAAAAAGCAAATTAATAAAAATAGTTCAGCTTACTTGCGGCAACGAGAAAAAGCTAATGCTAGAAAAATAAAAAAAATAGATAAGATGACAGAGGAAGAGAGAGAGATCAAAAGGGCTAAAGAGGGGGCGTACTATCAGAAAAAAAAAGCTAAAAGGAAAGTTAAAGCTATTGCTAAAATGACTGAGAGAGAAAAGCGAAGGCAGAGAACAATTTGGAAAGATGCATGAAAAAATACAGAGAAAAGAAGACATTATCAAACATAGTAAATAATACTCCGCCAAATTCCGATGGTGATTTAGCTGCAACACCTTCAATAAAAAGAACAGTGGGAAGAAAAATTGTACGTAAGGATAGAGCCAAAGCATACCGTATAATAAAACAACGGGACAAAACAATTGCTAAAATTAAATGTAAATATTAAACTTTAAAGAAAAGGCTAAGAAGAATAGAAAAAGCAGAACAGAAGAAAGCTCAAGTACCTACTAACAACTCCTAACAGCAAAGTTGACACATTGTTAAAAAAGTACCTACACCCAAATTTAATATCTCCTGGAACATTTGTATTAATTAAAGTATCTACACAAAAGAAAACTATCAATTACGGATATATTGCCACCTGTATGACAGGTGTTGATAAAGATGATGGAGAAATCTTAGTAACTTTCTTGAATTCGGTGCGTAATAGTGCTAAGAAATTCAAATTAGATTCAAATGATGTATCGTACATTGCATTTGAGCACATAATTAGTATTATTCCAACACCATTGCTGAAAAAAAGGAAAGAATCAATATTTTTATTACTTTGATACTGATATTGATGTTTACGAAAAAATCTAATGTTTGTTTCTTTTATGTAATAATTACATATTCTTGTGTTTAATTACTATAATTATGAGCGCTCGTTTTTTACTGAAAGTTTATTTTAAATTTACATTAGAACTATAAACATGTTTAGATGGTTTGATTATTCCTATCAAGATAAAAGTTTAATACGATTATTAAGAATTTTTACTTAGCTGTGTATATCTAATAAAGACTGTGAAGAAGTGATTTAAGTTACATTGTTGTTAAGAATAAACCTATGCCAAATAAATAAATAATTATGACATCAAAAAATTCTCTTTTGGTTTTATAAACCTATGTATCTATATCGTCATTTAGAGAACACACGCATCATTCCGTGAACAGCTCATCATTTCCGGGAACATCACTAAAATCATAGATAAAACACATTATTATTTTAGATATTTAAAACAGGCCCTGGTAAAATTAAAATAAGCCGGACTTCTTATACCCACAGCTTAATTATTTATTTGTAAGTCCGCGATATTGGCATATTTAGATAATTCAATACCAAGAAATAGTCATATAGCTCTATTTGAAGCGATGTTTTAATTATTTACTATTTTATTAGCATTTTCTTCCGACTTTTTTAATTTCTCATTATTATTTATACACTTACACTATTGTAGAGGGTAAAAAAGAAATACTTATGTTATATTTTAATTTTATTTTAAGCCTCGCAAAAACGTTCCCGAAATTATTGTTTTCAGGGCTAGCTCACTTTCAAAATGAAATTACAAGAGTAGTAATCAATTCTATGCTCTGCCAATGTAAATATCGTTTAAAAACAAGTTGAATGATTATTTAGGCTGATCGTCAAAGTAATAGCAGCTAAGTATATTTTTGATAAAACAGAATTTGGAATTTACCACCTTGGTGATTTTGACCCATCTGATCCCAAACTAGGCAGAGTCTGTACTATGGTAACCAGACAACTGATAAATATACTTCAATATTTCTAAATACTATACTATACTATATTAGAGATAAATTACACCCAGACACAGAACAAATGATTGTGCTCATCACACAAACATTTGTCCTGGGTGGGAATCGAACCCACGACCTCAGTCTTAGCAGTCAGGGTCACTAACCATTAGACTAACAGGCCAGTCGAATAAACAGTCTTGGTTCAAAATCTACGTATTTTACACAACTAAAACGTGATTAAAAAAGTTAAAGACTATTCCTATCCAGATCCTAATCCTAATTCAGATTACATTCAAGCATGCAATTTAAAAAATTACTTTTTAACTAAAGTTCCAAGCGCATTTCGTTTCTGGTTGGCATTGAGAAAAAATATGATTGCATAGATTTCAGCTCCAGAAGTTTAATCGTTACCGTGAGTTTAGAGGATAATATTAAACAAACTTATAAGAATAAAACTATAAAGAATAACAATAATCCCATGCAATACCTGCTGTCCCTTGATTCCGTGAATTTCAAACAGTTATACAGCTGAAAATCAGTGAGCAAAGTGTCTGCCACATGTTTTTTCGAATCCACAGAGTCATAGTGAATCGAATGGGCGCAATGACAACCGCGTGAAAATGACTTATGTAGTAGAGCTTTTTTTTTTAACATTTTTACAACTCCGTCCCATGATAATGCAGAGTCCTGAATGTCTGCCTCTTCGATTTTCATCGTTTCCAAGATGATTGTGACCATGAACTCCAGTAGCATATATGTGAAAATGATTTAATACCCCGATTTTTTTAAGCACCTTCAATCCGCTGTAACGCGAAAACGCAGCGACATAGGACCTTAATTGATTGGACCAAATCAATTCGTAATGATTTAAACTGCAATCCACCTCGACGTGAAACGTGTGCAAATCATATACCGAAATGCTCGCTAGCTATAAGTATTTATGTACTGATTGGCACTCTACATTTTGGGCTCAATATGGCTGATCTTTATAATTATTAGTTATTAACACACCACACTACATTTTTATGTCAGTCATTTGAAATGATTGGTTAGATTAGTTGAGGGGAAAAGTTATTCAAGAGAGAAAGAATGAAAGGAATTTTGGGACAAGCCACGGCGTAACGTGCTTTCCGAGTCATGGAGGGGCCTTGTTATGTTAAGATGGTCACCCATCTACAAACCAACCGCGGCAAACGTAGCTTAACCTAATCTGTCGACCCGTAAGGCTGTTATTACTTAATCACAAGTGCTAAGTAACATACACAATAGGTCTCAGCCTAAAAATGCCATAACATTGGAAATTTTGCACAGATTAAGAATAATTTATGAGAAAATGGTAAAGCTCGATTATGTACTAATATCGTTAGCTTACAGTATTATTAATGAATCTATTTCAGCTCAAAAAGTTGTGAGTATACTCTGGTACGTTATTTATTTGGTGAATCTTTGTATTTTTATATTCCGTCCATAAACTAACAGTAAAGTTATAGTGGAGTAAGACTTAATTCATTAACGGGAAAAAAAAATATTTCTTCAAGCCACGTCCTAACCGAAGCGATTATCGCACGAGTACGCGATCTTATACTGTGTGGCGATTAAGTTATCACATGAATTAAAACCATGTATTCTATATTTCGTATTTTAAACATACACAATTTAAATAATTAATAACAATTAATATTCTAGCCGTGCTTCTCCGTTTTATCATAACAACATTGAACTAGAAACTAAATGGTAGAAATACCAAAAACTTTTTGTGAAATTCTGCCCGACGCGTCTCTAGTTTCTTCATCAATGGTATATTTCATGCCAATCAACTCAGCTTATCGCAGTCCACTGCTGGACATAGGCCTCTCCCATGATGCGCCACAATATCCTGTCCTCCGCCTTATTTCATGCCGATTATTATGCGATTTATTTTATTTGAAGAATTCAATTTTCTATTTTCAGTAAAATTGTTAATTTTAATGGAATGACAACAACTTGTAATAACCGCTGTACTATTTAAGATAACCTAATTGCGGCCCCTGTATAAATATGACGTACGTAATCAAGTTGTTTTTGCACGTCAAAACGCGATATTCGCTTTCGGTTAGGACACTGAAAAAGTAATGAATCTTGTCAAACAAGAATCTCAGTTTTACAGAATCTGTATTAAAATATTACGAAAGTTAAAATTAAAAGTGTTACCGGATTTTATTATTATGTAGGTTCTTAAAAATAAGATTGTATACAGTACTTATTGAACTCTGTGTACTTACACGATATGGGATTTAAGGCTCGTTCAAACTACCGCGTCACGACGACGGTCGCGCGCGAATCGGCGATTTATATCCGTAGAGCAATTTCTGTGAAAACGCTCGCGACCGTTCAAACAGGGGCGACCTGTTGCGCCGCGACACGGTCATAGAAATTGTTCTACGGATATAAATCGCCGAACCGCGCGCGACTGTCGCGTCGCGCTAGTCTGCACGAGCCTTTACTCCGTCCATGCCCCAGATAATATTTAAAACTAATTATTAACGAAAGAATATTATAAAATGTGAATCTTTTTGATATATTGAAGCAATTTCTTGAATACTTTAGGTACTTAAAATAGTTAATAGCACTGTGTGACAAAACCCACACTTGGTGTGTATGTAAGTGACGCTTTTCTGTAACTGAAGAAGTCATTTTTTAACTACTTAAGTCACAGAAAAAGGTGACTTAAGTGCGAGTTTATCTCACACGAGCTATAATATAGTTTACGATACTCGTGACTTAAGTAAATGTATTAATGCAATAATGGACAAATAAGTCGCACTTATCGAAATGTACTATTATTAGAAGACTTAGAAGTAAGCGTTAACATATTGTCAGTTCCAAAATCTATATTTTTATGCAAGTCCTTACATTCCATGTTTTGTGATACAATGCGCAATTTTACTTGTATACACATATTTTTTTGTATTGTAGCATTATATACGTTTATTTTACACATAATTATATTTATTCATTTACTACTTAAAGACTGGTGCCTTAAAAGTACTTATTGTATTTTGTTGTTTGTTTTAAATATTATAAATATAAATGCATTATACAGTTGCAATATCTTTTATTTATTTTTACCAATAGACGAATTTAAATGCTCACACCCCAATTATTATATGGGAGTCTATTAGACTCCCATGTAACCGCCTGGCCACAGCCCAGAGCGGCGCGGATTGCGGCGCGGCGTGAGGCGCGGCAAGCGGTGAGCGGCGAAAACAAATGGTAGAAAACCTATGAAGTATGCCACAGCTACCGGCGCGGCGCGGACAGCGGCGCGAACTGCGGCGCGGCGAGCGGCGCGCGGCACGCGGTGGCGACGGGCGGCGCATTCAGGCATCGCGCGATCGAAACAAATAATTTTGTTTTTATCGCGCGTTGTTCTTATAAAAATAATGGATACGGAACAATTTATTAGTGAAATACTGAGTAGACCAGCAATGTGGATGTCAAAACATCAACATCATAAATATAGACATGGGACGAAATAAAACAACAATTTCCTGGTAGCAGTGGTAAGTATATATCTACATTGGTACCTTAAAGTTAGAAACAGCTGTTCTAGAAGTGAAACAATTTTCTTAAAATAAACTTTAGTTTTCAAGTCTTCATGTATGTATCCGAGTATATAATCAAGTTTCTATGCTTGCCCGCGTATATTCAAACAAATTACAAAGATAGTTCCAATATTCATAATAAAGAGAGTGAAATTCCACTTTTGATAGGGGCATTTTAATAGTTTATCCGTTCTCTAAATACGTCCACCGCTGACGCCGCCGCGGTCGCCGCGGTCTAGCTGTGGCATACCACCGCGAACCGCCTCGCACCGCCAGAGACTGTGGCCAGGCCGTAAGTCCGCCAGTTTAAGATAGACTGGCGAAATGTGGGTGTACGTGTCTGCCTAGCCTTGCGGGGACTATAAGCGTAATGTTATGTAAACAAAAGACCAAATAAATATTTGAGAATCGATTTATTGGTATTCATGTCTTACAAACGTAAACTTTTACATGCTAATTGTCTTAATAAAATATAGGAATTTAGCTTACATTGGTAAATATTTCTACGGCTAGCTAACATATAGCCTTATCACATCCAACCATCACAATAATTCTTTCCCAAAAACATTAATTTGTCACTTTAGTGAATTCACACGATTTTCATAATTTTGGGGATATTCCCACTGATTTTAGGCTAGTCACTGACAGGAATAGAATTCACTACAGGGGCCGTACTAAGCATTAACCAGTCAATTACCGTAATTACAGACACGATTAAAAAACCATTATGTCTATACCAAATGTAGTATCTCAGGGACTTAGAGGTTAATGCCATCATAATTCCAGTCTGAAAAAAGGGGAGGGTGCTATTGGTCATGTATAGATAGCTGTCTCTCTTACGGACTGGAATCATGATGGCATTACAACATCAAATTAATGGTACAGCGTTTGTGTAATAATTTAGCTCTTAAGTATGAGCCAAAATTAAAGTTGTTAAATAACTTTGATAAATTTTAATCATTCCTGTCAGTAACATCTATTAATATTACACTTTTGCTGAATTCATATTGAACCATCTTCATCATTTGAAAAATAATTTTGACACGCTACTTTGTGGTGTATACCAAATACCTACAATAATTTCACAGTACTGACTACCTCATTATGGCCTGAAAACAAGACTACCCTCGAATGAAAACAAAATAATTTCAACAAACATTTACATGTAAAAAAAGTTGCGCGTGCAAACCGTACACGTGTTAGGAATGAAACTTCTTTTAAATAAAGAATGAGAGATTTAG
This sequence comes from Aporophyla lueneburgensis, assembly GCA_932294355.1. Lineage (NCBI taxonomy): Eukaryota > Metazoa > Arthropoda > Insecta > Lepidoptera > Noctuidae > Aporophyla > Aporophyla lueneburgensis. Next base: position 26,744,608 of record OW028743.1, read on the forward strand.
TGTGGGACACGAAGAGAGCTACCTTTCTTCTCTCTCATGTAACGAAATGTGCCATAACGTGACGCGTCCTTGAAAGGAGACCAGTCACGTTTCATACAAAGTTGGGCCCTAAACCCAAACCTAGCCAGCGAAAAAAAAAAGGTGTTTTCCTAGTCGGGGAAGTCTTCTTTATGTATAGTTTTTCCAGATTCAGTGCTTCAGCTCTTATTAAAGTAAAAAAATATTTTTATACATTTTAGTCAGGTATAAAATTACCGACTGACCTTGATATTTAGTCAATATGCAGAAAAAATATAGGAATAGTCACCACAGTTTGTTGCCATAGTAGGTAATGCACAAGGTTACAGTAGGTCGTATACAGATTCGGCGCAGTAATAAAAATAAGGAAGACTTCCACGGCCAGAGTAACATTTTTTTTTTTCACTTACAAGCTTTGGGTTTTGGGCCCAATATGGCTGATCTCCTTTCACTCTCAATAATCGAATGATCCGCCAAAGAAGTTTCACTTTAAAAAAGTAAGCAATTTTGAAGGTACAGTCAGATACACTAGTGTTTAAAATTCACATGTATAAAATAATAAAGACACAAATACAGAGTAAATAACAACTTAGTTCAACCTAAAAATGCAGTTTAGTAGATATTCTTTTTAGTTTTATAAAACAACACGTACCGAACTGTACCTTTCGCATTTCAATTCTTTACAATTTATAAAAAAACGTATAGGTACGACACAGAAGTGCGTAATATAAGTTCTTATTAGATTTAATTACACAATAGACTACGTTACAGAAAAAAAAACATACACTCTTGTAAGTTTTATTATGTATAATTTGAAAAAAAAAACATGTTGGAAAAGGATTGTTTTACGCTACGTAACCGTTTCTAACATGCAACATTATTCATCAAACAAAAGAGCTCGAAGAGTTTTCTCGAAGAGATTTTTTGCAACGTAGTTTTTTATGAAAGCTTGGGTTTTAAAGCCTCGCGTTCAAGAATCTATCATACTGTAATGGTAACTTGAGCTAATCTCTTCAAGTTTTTTAATTAACAGTAATCAAATAACAGCAATATTATCTATATTAAAACAATTGAAGACATTTTTTATAGATACAAATGTGACTTCTTTCTCCTGTATAAAATGTTCCTATATTAATATGCGTGATAAGCATTTTATATGCAAGTTTCTAGGCAAATATTAAACAAACAATTTTTCTAAACCCTATTTTGTAGTAAGTTTTGATAATAGAGATAGAAATTGTGAAGGTATTATATGAAAAGTATTATTAAGTAAAGCTCGCGTTTTAGTTAATAATACTTCCCATGTGTGAATAAACAATTATTTGCGGTTAATAAAAAATATTAATAATTACGCATAATATCGCATTTGTTAATATTTCAATTAAAACGAATTATTGAAATCCCAAGAATAACTATTGTTTCCTTTAAAGTTTCGGATCTACAAAATCTAACCGGTGGAATCCAAAACGTTTAATGTCAGTCTAATTTTTGGGAGTTTCATAATTGCACACGCATTCGCTAATTTTAGATAATTTCATATAAAACTCTTTTTATTTCAACCTACCCATTAAGCTATCCTAGCAAAATAAATGTAACACAGCTAATAAATCTATGACTGCCAACGAACCAAAGAGACCTCTCTGTTGGTTACTGCTTTCAAGAACGAAATCTGTAGGTTGGCCGAAGGTACGGGCGTTTCCTATCCTCTTCGGAGATTAGATTAGTTCGGAGCCCGAACTAACAAGGGGAGTGTCAAACTTGGGAATCACAGATTCCCATCACATTTATATATATTGTAGGGCAGGGTCCCCTCAATAAATATATAAAGCGGCAAGACGCCATTCGTTTTTATTATTGAGAAATTTCAACTGAAAGTTCTGTATGTAACTTAAGTAGAAGGAACCTTTTTACCGGTTGCAGCAATGGTTCCGTGGCGAAGTGGTAACGCTCTTGCGTACTGAGCGACCAGACGGCTGTTCAAGTCCCGGTTGAGTTTTTATTTATTTATAAATAATTAAATATAAAAATAAATAATTAATAATTCTATAAATATTTTTTTTATTTTTAAGTTAGGAAAAAATACAAAAAATTATAAAAATAGGATTTGTAATAATTATAATAACAAAGTAATCGATATTATCAAAAATAATCTGTTATTCGAAAATTACAATATTACACACTTACAATTAAAATCATAATATTATACTTATTCACTCTCTGCATCATCATCAGAATCATTTGTAACTAAACATTCATTTGGATGATAATCATCATAGAAACATTTAAAACATTAAGTTTTATCACAAACCGCACATTTTATAAAACTAATATTGTTGCAATTACATTTTGTCTTCAAATTATTTATAGAGAAGCACAATTGGTTTACATTCATAAATATTTTCCTTTCATCAATCAACTTGGAGGCAAACCAAGCATACTGGATCATCGCTGTAAATTTTGGTGAATTTAATTGATGCAATATATATAGCTTAAACAGCCCTCCGGTCGCTCAGTACGCAAGAGCGTTACCACTTCGCCACGGAACCATTGCTGCAACCGGTAAAAAGGTTCCTTCTACTTAAGTTACATATAGAACTTTCAGTTGAAATTTCTCAATAATAAAAACGAATGGCGTCTTGCCGCTTTATATATTTATTGAGGGGACCCTGCCCTACAATATACATATATAAATGTGATGGGAATCTGTGATTCCCAAGTTTGACACTCCCCTTGTAAGAATGAAAGAATACACAATTTGACAGTTGTCCTTGCCTCTGATGTGTTAATGCCTGTCCGAAAAAGTTAATTGGGAGTTGTAAATGCATAACATACATACATAATCAGTCTATAATGTTACCACTGCTGCAACACAGGCCTCCTCTCTGTGAGATGGAGTGGGCCGTAATCTAGCACCCGGGACCAGCGCATATTAGTGGATGTCACAGGTTTGGCTTAAAGACAAACTTCTCATAAGTTATCCTTCACTGTTTTGAGGGCCGTAATGATGAAATTAAATATACAAAATAAACTGCTTGCTTGGGTTCCGACCCAAGACTCGTAAGTCGGGGCCAATACTACTGCTCTAATTAAAAGAGTTAATTCCGAAGAACGGGTCGAACTGGCGGAGCTTTGGGGCCTATGTCCAGCATTGGACGTCTATCAACTGAAATGATTATGACGACAATTCCGAAATATTGAACTACTTTCAGATGGGCCTGTATCTTCTTTGACGAAGTTAGAGCCGTAACCGCATGTAATAGACCATGCGGCTTAGAATGGAAGGTGGGCTATTGTCTGTGGGGAGATGCCGGATATGCATACTTGAGATCTGAGATGAAATCCCCATTTGGGAAGATTGTCTTTACTCTGGCTGACTTTGTGGTGCAGGAGTAATATGATTCAGCTTTCACACGTATGTACCAGCAAAATTTTACTAGCTTATCAATAAATTGGCGACCGAGTGACCGTGCGTTTCGGTGTGAAAAAGGGGTATCTGTTCAGGCCTCCCAAAAAGAAGTTTTCGGTCGAACAAGGTCCATAGAAATATCAGCTGTATTAAATACCCCAAATGACTATACAACTAAATAAACCAGCAATTTAAATACAAAAGTACTATAACGTTAATCGTTTTCCAATTACAATTTTGATGTTAATAATTAAAAATAAATAATAATACACTCGCGCTTAATTCTGATAGCCAGAATGTTAAATATAATAATGTTCACTTGTTTATATAATAGCATTTCATGTGCTATTTCGTTTTCTTTCTGCGTTAAATTAAATCACCAACATCATAAAAAAAAACGTTTTTCTATTACATTAATTAAAATATGCTTAACTGCTAATTTTAAATTTTCTCACAATAAAATACTCGGGTTACAAAAACTTACACCTAGTATTTAGTCACTACTAGATAATGTAAATTACCTTATTTTTTAAGTTAGTAGCCCAGACCAACTTAAAATTTTAAAAAAAATTATACCAATTTCAACCTTATGCCAAAGCTGCTGTATTGATGATTTTAAACAGTTACTGAGTTAGCTTCATTTGTCTGGGCTGGCATTGACGTTGTCGATTCAACAAAACAAGATGAACAAATAAAGATTGAAAAATAAATTAAATAAATACATTCATACGTACATTAAGCCGAATGGAAAGTTTTTGTTGCCAAGGAATCAATAAATAAGGAAGACGTTCGACGGAAGCGATTCGATCCTACATTCAATACATTAGGTTTTGTGATGATGAGTTCCTTTCAGAGGGTTCATTCTTTGACGTCAGACTGTACTAATACAGAAACACAAATATCGACCTTAAAACAGAGATATAAATTACCAAAATAAAAAAAATTGCTTGAATTGCTCGATCGCTGAAACTGCTGATGACTGTACTGAAAAGGCTGACGTCAAAAATTCTATTCCCAAACAGTTTTAACATGTCAAGCTATTTTGTGGAATTGAGGTCTTAATATGAGTTCCAATTTCCAATCAGTTTCAATTAGAACCTTATTAGTCGCTTATACTTCGGACTTAAAACGTGTGTAGAAAAAATGAAAATATAGTGACGTGAAAAAAAGAATGAGCGAAATTGAATGAACTAAGTACATTGTCTTAATTGAATGTAATAACTAGAGATCGGATATTCAGATGCTTATCCACCTAAAGTTGAAATGTTGGCTAATATGGAGTGCGCGTTTTTACCGTGTTTTGTGCGTTGTTTCAACTAACACATACCCCCTATACACATGTGTATTGCATCTGGGGTTAAACATTAATTTTAAATAAATATGATGATCCAAGAAACCCGGCTTTAATAAAAAAATACGAAGCCGCTTCCGTGCTTTCACAGCTAAATAGTGACATTAGGTAAATATGCATCCGAATATCCGATCACTGGTAATAACTTATACAATATGTTATCGTCTTTTTACGTTTATAAAAAAAGTCACTAAAAAAAAATTGGTTGCCTGTAAAGTCGGTATACGGGCGAAAGTTTTACGTGACAACGACTTTGAGTGGTAAAATAATTTTAATGTGAATATTCATTCGTATAGTAGGAAGAAGGATGAAATAATAGTAACAATTTAAAACATTTATTTGCATTTATTTGCATGCCTTTCACTTTTTATGTCTTTCTCTCTCGCTCTTAGGCGGGCTAAACATGCCCGAGTGGAAGGGACGCGTGCCTCTCACTCGCTCTCATTGTGAGCGCATAACGTGAGCGGAGCGTAACGCAGTTTCTTGAAGTGTCACCCGGCAAACCAATTTATAAGACGTTGTCACGTCAAAATTGCGCTTGAGCACAAATATTTTGTGATTAATTCTTGTTGAACTATTTTTACCATTCATTCTTTTCCCAAATTCGTACACTACCCAGCATAATTCTTTTCGCAAATTTGTTTACTACGACTATTAGTCTTATTGTGATAGGGATCGTCTGATCTAAAATTCCCATCTAATGCTTTTTAACCGACTTCAAAAAGGAGGAACCTCTTTGTTTCACTGTATTTGCAAACAATAAACACATTGCAAATGTTTGTACAGAAATTTTAGTAGAGAGCGTACAGTTTTATTTTAAACTGGCACTTCACCCGCAACTTCGTCCGCGTGAATTTTTTTAGTTTATGCTACTCCGGAATAATGTCACTTTCCAAGGGAGAAAGATTTTTTTTTAATCGTTTAAGTCGTTTTTGAGTTTATTTATAATTTTAGTGTCGACGATCTCTAACCTTTTTTTTTCTTTTATCAAGTTACAGAATACAATTATAGGACTGCTAACTGCCTGCTCATATTAAGACCCCATGGAATGTATAAATAACAGAATGAATAACGATATATGCGAGTGCAATGTAGTCTTCGAACTCATAATAAAAAAAATGTTTCCAACGGTTATCCTACGCAAGCTCTATAATTTCTACATATCACAGTCACGGTAAACAAATGCAATAATGTTGAATCACAGGATCCAAAATATTGAAGTTAAATGAATGATTATTCTAATATGCAGCTAAAGAATGACATTATAATAAAACAAATATGGCGACATGATAATGGATCAACAACTGTCCAATACTGTATTGTCTTGATAGAAATGGTATATTCTTATAATTATGTATATATTATATTGAGTTGCCAATATTTGTTTTGACTTGCCAAAGTTTAGCTCTAGTGACGCTAAGGCCCATAAACAGGGTCAAATTAAAATAGCTGTTATCGGTATCGAAAACCAAATAAAAATCATATATGTTTAATAAATAGAATTTCCAAAAACTATGATAATTATAACAGTCTTTTGGTTGCTTTAACTTTAAATGAGACTGTGGAATGAACATATCATTTCACAGTCTCATTTAAAGTTTTGAACAAAGTTAGAAAGAAGTAGAAAACATTGTTTTGTTTTTTTGTTTGTCTCATTAGTTTTTCATATCGATACCCAACACGCGGGTAAAGTATATTCAACAAATCTAATTGACCCTGTATATGAGTATAATCCAATCTTCAACTGCAAGGGACTATAAAACTTAATATAAATAAAGTATATTGTTATTGTGATGCGAATGTGTTACTATCATGCACAGACGATGCCGTTGTTAAGTAAACTATGTTTGGACCATTTAAATCGGTACAACAAGAAGCCTATAAAACGATTTTATAATTCACTAAACACTTTAAAACTGATACATTCAGACAACTACACTTAGAACTAACATTTAACTGTAAAAAATTGAAACTTAAGTCTAAATTACATCAAAAATTAATAACATAAATAACATATTGATTTAAGTATGAAGGTCACTATACAATTGCTATATAGTTCTAACTTTGTGATTATTTAAAGTATCTTCTTTCTTTTCCAAGACAATTTTAGCACGCATAAGCCAAATCTAAATACTTTTATATTCTTTCTTATTCATAATCTCGCAAAGAAATATATATTGTCAACAACTTACTCCTCTAAACGTGTCTACGAACATCAACCTTATTACAAAGGTTCAAAGTGGATATTAGCATACACAGTTAGTTACCCTCACTGTAAAACTTCTAATCGATTTCTCGATATCGTCAAGACATAAATAATGTTTTGTCAAATTTAAACATTCTAAGCCGTAATAATGATAAAAAGTGACTTAGCATTTTGACCAAACTAAAAATATATAATAAAAAGCCTTAGCTTAAGCGGAACCTAACGCACTAACCATTACTGATTAGTCATTCACAAGATTTACTTTCTCTAACCCTTATTCCGGTGAAATAAGGTTTTAATTACAATTTTCCACATGTACTTGTGAAATTCGACCCAGCCGCTTCTCCCAAAATACAAACTTCATTTGCTGACCACTATTCTCTAAATTAAGTTGGATTCGTACCTAAGTGACCTAAGCTAATTTTGGAGAGAAAAGTTAAGTTTAAGATTAAGCCAAGAGCGCCTCTACTAATTCAGTTCTTTCCTTCACGGTTCTCATATTGTAAAATATATCCAATAGTTATACGTGGGATAATGGTTTAGTGACGGTTTCTAAACGGTTTGAAGATAATTGTTTGGCATTTTTTGACTCGTGCAATGGCGGAGAAAGACGTGCGTTGGCTGTGGTTTTTAGCGTCTAAATGAAAGCCGTCTTGGATTTTGGTCCAACAGTGATCGCTTAGGCCAACATCCAAGCGGGGCGAGACCATACTAAACTTACTAGTATGGTGTTGCCCCGCTACAACGTAGCCGACATACAGCATTCAGAAAGATATGAACGTGTCTTTCTGCGTTTTCAGAGAAACAAAAGACTAACGAGTTGGTAGAACACGTTCTTTTGACTTGATTCCTTTGTTATCAAAAAACATATCACAAAAAAAAAAATGTTATAATTATACGAGGTCAAGTTAAATGAACAAGCGACCCTCCGCAGGGTAACACTGTATAGTCGCGTGGTTTTCTGTTATCATTTAGTATTTTGCTTCTCCAAATAAGACAAGAGTGCCATTTCCAAACAATGATCCCATGACCTCAGTCCTTCTATACTGAGCTACTGGAGTCCCCCGGGAAATGAAGCTGGTTGTCACCGCCGCAGCTGGGCGTCGGTGACGAGGGCGGGTCGAGCGAAGCGCGCGAAGCTGAGCTGAAACTGCTCGAGCTTAGCTCTTCTTGCTCCGCTTCGTAACGGCTAGTTGCTGTGACAGCTGAAAATTAAGGATAAACAGAACTTACTTATATTTACTTCATAAAATACATTTTTTTTTTAAATCTGCGGTTCCATACATTTTTACCGGGTTTTGCACTTTTGTATGGAACAGCAGTTTTTTATTCCTAATCTGGACGAAGGTGTTCGTAGAATCATTTACTGAATTTATGGTAATAACTAATCGATATTTACATCCTGTTTAGTAAACTTAAGGGTTAAAAAATTTCGCCCTAATTAAAGTATGAATCACCAATATGATATTTACAGGTTATTTATGTAAATTCAACTCCAACCATTTTATATGCTACAGTGGTGTACAAATGGGACAATTTAATTTAGGTACTAGTAATTACCTAGGTATTGTCTCACGTGCAAAAATAAAACTGCAGAAATGCTGTTTTTGAATTCTCATCTTTATTATGTATGATACTATCCTGTTTTTAAAACACTCCATAACATTTTCAACAAAACCATACAGCCAAAGTAAAGGTACATTACACGCGCGAACATTTAAGCCGAAGACATTTTTAGCATACGTTACATGCCAGCCTGGTAAAATGGATCACTTACCCCGCCTTATACATCCTATTCTTATTTAAAAGACGATCACATTTCAAGCCATATGAATGAACTTTTTTTTTACATTTAACTGTAATTCGAACAATATTTCAAAATAGAACTATTTTTTATTGGTGATCTAAATATATTTCAGAATAGTAAGAATCGTGTGTAAGGTTCTGGAAAAATAATAGAATCACTATAAGTGAGATAGGTACTGTCGCGGCCATATATGAAGTCCACATGGATTATATTGGCTTGTGCGTGAGAGATATTTATGCAAAAGTTCTATTTTTGAGCCAAGCAAGTCATCGCATCGGATTATTTCGCACTTATGAACGCGACTACATATTATGCTTTTAATAACGATTTTCTTAACGGCTTCCTACATCAATAGATTTCAAACAACCTTTCCTGCACTTAACACGTAATTCTTAAATATACAAGATGTTATTATTATGCTTGAGTAATACAACATTTTTTTAACTGCTACTAAATATTACTGAAGAAAAGAGTTGACAATGCATTGAAATACAAGGTCTATAGAATTATTAGATTGAACTATTATTTACATTGATTTATCGTTTACAAGTTACGATACGTGATTTGGTCGATTTAATCAGGAGGAATCATCTAAGATATATAAAAAAAGCTAATGAGAACAGATTAATTCCGCGTGTAAACAAATAGGCAAGCTGACACGATGAGAACATAATTTTGACTACGAAGCTAAAAATCCCGCAATAAAAAAAAATATAATATCCGAAAATAAGGGAACATTTTTTCTTCTAAAAGCGTATTTTTATCGACAATATTATTTGATTTGCAGCGATCTAGAGTTCATCAGCTGCCGTAAGTAATTGTCTAAAAATAAAACCAAAATAGAATTATAATGATACGTAATTTGACTACGTAGCAACCAAAACTAATGGTACATTTTAATTTTGTATCCAAATATAAGTAAAAATTACCAAAATAAGTACTACCTACCAGAAAAAATATTATTCTATTATTTTATTCGCACCCTGTTTATGGTTAGATTTGAGTCCAACCAATAAACTATGAACTGAAATATGCATTCCACTTTATATGATAATAAATAGTCTTACAACTTGAACAAGTTTCTAATTTAGATCTTTTCGGAATACACCTACCTACATTATAATTTTGGAGATCGTATTATCCAATTCATTCACAACAATAATTTCATAATTTAATTTCATTAATTTACTTAAATGAATTAGTCTTTCAGATAGAGGGCAAATACGACCAAACAACTTATTTATATGTCCATGAAAACTAAAAATAAAGCATTCCCCTTAAAAACTAAAATTCATCGTCAAATAATTTATAGTATTATGCACCAGCTACGTATGTTACACTTACAACTAAGCGAAATTATTTCACCAAAAAAAAAATGATCACGCGTAAATTATATAAAAAATAAATATTTGTCATGATTCAACATATTAAAGCTAAATAAAATTAGAATATAACATTGGTTAATAAATAATACTTGTCGATAGTTACGATATATTTGTACACGAAGACAGCCGTACGTGTGAGAAGGTATCATATACCAGAGTGACTATGTCATAAGCGTTGAGCTGCTTCTGAATTTGACCTCTCTGAATTGCCTAGCAGAGCTTAAATCAACCAAGCACATTATTTGCCGCACAGTAATAGATTTAGATCTAATTTTTAGCACGACAAATCCAACCTAATAGAGGTTTTTTGGAAAATGTTCTCAATTAACTTAGCTAGACAAATCGACAATTTGCATTGAACGAGTTTTTGATGTAATTAATAAACATCCAAAATATCATGGTAATCAATTTAGGTAACATTCATTTTATTTATTCTTTCTTTGGTTTTTAAATCGAATCGAAATACCGTGTCGTTGAATTCAGAAACAGCTGTTTGAGGCAAAAAAGCAACACAATAAATTAATACTGAGGTACGATCGCAATATAATTACATTTAAATGAGCCCCAATTATATCAAGGTCAACATTAACGCCCCTAAGTTCTGCAAAAGCATTGACCTCTATAAAGTAAGTGAATGCACAAAATACTTGATATACTGTGTCCATATATTATAGTCAAGCTGTTATTCTTATATGACAGGTAAGCAAAGGTTCTGTGTATACTGGCCTTATAAAAGATCTTGCGTGGCGCGTAAAACAGTGTTTAGTATTTTTTTTTTAGGTTTTTGTTTCCACAAAGTATGCAATTTTATTCATCTACACCTAATAACTAAATAAACAAAAGATAAGTACTAAAAGGAGTACTGTTTTACAAAAAAAGAATATAAGGTTTTTTATGAAGACCGCTGCACTGAGTCAGGATTCGATAATATCAAAATTTTGCCCAAAAACTAAAACTACGAGTATATATTAATTATTAATACTTAACGAATTTTAGGAATTTTGAGTCTTCATAAAAAAACTCATATGGTATATTTTTTGTGTATTTTGCTTGTTTTTACATTTTTATGTTTATTTTTTTGATATGACATAAATACCGCTACTGAACGATAAAAGGTCATTGCCTAAATACTATTGTTAGGCTTTAGTAGCAAATATTTTAAAATCACTTTTTTTTATAAACATTTTAGTTTTTTTTTTGTCTTTTACCTGTGCTTAATCACATTAATTGCATTACTTAACTAAGATTACTACAACAGCTGCAAATGTTTGATTCTATCCGAGTAAACTAGACATATTCAGCTTGCGTTAAAATTAATAAATATTATTTTCCACTGAGCTACCCCAGAATATAGTATTAGGTAATGTAAAACTATATCCTTCGTTCGTCACAGGTACCCGATAGCCGATCATATTTATAAAACTTAAATGTTAGTATGCCTACACACATAATATTATTAGAAACCACGCAAAGAAAGTTAGAAATTAGAGCTATAATAATTATAACATATTTTAAGTGAATATTCTGCGGAAACCTTTAAACTTTACATGCTAGTGTTTATATTTAGTAATAGATACCATAATGTAATGTTGTTTAGCTTAAAGTTATTTACTACTGTAAAATATTATATGCTAATAATCCTGATATCAAGTTTATAAAGGTTGCTATAAAATAGCGTAACGTTAGCTGAATATGTCTTTAATTTAAACTACGATAAATATTGCAAAAATCGAAACATTGAACATTAGTATCACTGAACACATTTTATTACTTTTTCTTCTTACGCGACTTTTTAGATTTAGAAGATTGCTTTGTCGAAGGCATGGTTACATTAGAAGCACCAGTTGATTTTTTATCATCTTTATCGCTATCAGTGGACACTATCGGTGACGTATTGTCATCATCCGAGGACTTATCCATAACTTCTATTTCCTTATCCTCAGACTTATCTTCTTCAATCTTAACTTCCTGAGTCGTTATCTTATCATTCTCAACCACGCTAAACCCTTTCTCCCTCTTTGACGGCACTTTTTCTAAATCGATCAGGTTGAACGCGCTTGATTCTATTGCTTTATTTGTAGTTTCTTTTATGGTCGACAATATATTATCTATGTTTATCTTGCATATAGGACTTGAGATATCCCCATCGTTCATTTCTAGAAGGCTGTCACGCATCACCTCTAATTTGAAGTCGTCCAAACCAAAGTCCAAAGGTTCCAGTGGCGGAAAGTCGAGAACTGAGTGATGTTCTTCAACAAAGTTTAATTCTGAAGGCGCATCGCATTCGGCTACCATTATATCAGTTCTCTTGCAGAGTTCGATTAATTTTTCTTGCAACGACACTTGTGTGGAAGACCCTGCTTCTTCATCTAAATCTCTAGTTTCAATCACCTTTTTTGGTTTCTTTTCTATTTCAACTTTCTCTTCAACAACTTTTTCCTCTTTTTTGACATTCTTAGACGCCGCAATAGAGCTCCAAGATTTAATGGGTTTCTCCAATACTTCTACCTCTTGAATCTTTTTCTCAGGTTGAGGAGACTTCTTACGTATCTTGGTGCCTTTAGTAATCTGTATTTCGGGGAAGTCTTCTTTCATCGTATCTATCACATAGACATCGGTAACTTCTGTTTCATAACGTTTTTCTGTTGACTTACGCTCAGCATAAGGTGACAAAGATTTCGTTTTCTTGGGTCTTGGTGATTCTTTCAATGCCGAGATACTTTCTCCCGTTCCTTCAAAGACTTTCAGAGTATCTGTTTTAGGCACATCTGTTGGTAATTCTTTAGCTTTTACTTTTGGACTGGGTTCAGGCATAAAATCATTTACAACTTCATCATCAATAGTTTTAGCTTTAGGTACCGGAGTTATTTCTGGTTCATCATAATGCCAATTATCTCTGGGATCAAAGAGATCCTTTCTTTCTGGAGTCACACTTTTAGATGAACGCGATTTTTTAGCCTTAGCTAAGTACGATATAGGCTCAATATCCTCGTACGGTGTTGATATTGAAACTAGATCGCCACTGGAAGGCTGCAGTTTATCATCGATGGCATGTATTTCGATAAATGTATCTTCATCTTTCATCTGAGCTTCATCCTGAGACTTCTTGCCTTTACGACCTTTCTTGGATTTCGGTTTGGGTTCTTCAACAGCTTTTTCATCGACTGCTGGAATATTATACAACACAGGCTTCTCTGGCTCATTTAGGAGCATATCCCAAGCTTGCTCTTCAGTTTTAACATGTTCTACAACTTTTTCTTTCACAGACTTTATTTCGGAAGATTTTTTCTTAGACGATAATTTTAAAGTTACGGCTACTGAAGGTACTTCTTCTTGAGTATCTACGGTGCCAAACGGCTCTTTCACAATTTGATCGTTTGGAGCATGTTCTTTCATAATAGGCTCTTTTACAGCTGGTTCTATAACAACGGGTTCTTTTGGAACAGATTCCCATGAAGTCGACTTTTTCGAAATCGTTTCTTTCGTAATAACCTCTTTAGAGACAGATTCCCTTGAAGTTGTTTTTTTTGGAACAGGTTCTTTCAGAACATACTCTTTTGGTATACATTCCCTAGAAGGAGTCGCCTTAGCAACAGGCTCTTTTGAAACAAATTCTTTTTGAACAGGCTCCTTTGGAACAAATTCTTTCTGAACAGGCTCTTTTGGAACAAATTCTTTCTGAATTGGTTCCTTTGGAACAAATTCTTTCTGAACAGGCTCCATCTTAATAACCCTTTCTACTTTATGAGTAGACTCACTACGCTCTCGTACCTCACTTGACTTCGCAGCCCTCGCATCTTTATCACGACGCTGAGGGCTCTCTCTAACTCTACTCGATTTCTTATCCCTAGAACTATCGTCGCTAGCGCGTGTTTCGCTATCCGACTTGGGGGTGGGAGATCGCCTAACTCTATGTCGGGCGGCCGGCTGAATATCACCCGACGGCCGTTTTGGCAGTGAGTCGGGAGGCGCCTCGCACGCTCGCTCGGCACGCGCCGAGTCTCTAGCACTCGCTCTCGCATCCGTCGCCTCTCGCGTGGCCTCCTCTACGCTATACTTATCTAAGTTAAAACTAGGTGCGTCGTGTGGGTCGTCGTGGTGTGTGAGCGCGGCGGGGATGACGACGGCAGTGGAGAGCGCGTGCAGGCGCGGCGCGGGCGCGTGGCGCGGGTCGCGCACGCTCTGCACGGGGATGGTGGTGGTGCGCGGCAGCGGGCGCGCGTCGGCGGGCGCCTGCTCGGGCGGCGCGGGCGCGCGCAGCACGGGCCGGAACGTGGCCTCGTCGCAGTTGTTGGCGGCGTAGGGCTCGGGCCAGGCGCCGGGCGGCGACGCGGGCGGCGGCTGCACCACGGTGCCCAGCGGGCCCACGGCGCGCGCCACGCCGCCGCGCCGCGCCGGCGTAAGGCCCTCTACGCTGCTATCGCGCGCCGCCCCTATACGAAACCGAAGGCAACCGTTACTACATGTGCGGAGGAGGTCGGAGCACTCAATACGTAGGTACGGAACGTCGGCTACATATCATGAGCGAAAACGCACGCACACATAGACGCGCGTCTACTTACAGCGAGTGCGAGCGTACTCGACTGGCATGCGCTTGAGATATTTTAATGACTGTGCAATGTATGTGTGCGTGCGTCAATTTTCGCTCGTTGAAAGGAGCCGGCCTTCCCTACCTAGGTAGTGAGTGGTCGGAGGCTGCGCGTCAGAGGGGAGACGTAGCCAGGCGTGCAGCCATAGAGGATGTTATCTCGCGGTGCCTTTGGCTTCGGTATAGGGCCGGCGCCGGCGGCGGTCTGACGCGGCGTCCGTCCGGCGGCTCCTCCGCTTGTTAACTTCGCTCTTGGATATTCACTCGATGATAGACGAATTCCAAAAACGTTACACTCGCGACAAAATTTTCGTGTGCACATCCACGTGAATATTTTATAAATATTTTCTAAATTATTTCCGTTCTCACACATTTTTCCTAAAAGGTACGAAATAACCCAAAGATTTCTAAGAACAATAACGATCGTGTCGCTTGAAACAGTTAGAAACGAAAATACTAAACTCTTACGTGCAATGTATCATAACAGAAGGTCAAACTTAGTTAAGGCGGAATATAAATTTTGCGAGCTGCCCTAGCGTTTCCACCATGATATTATAAAGAGGTAAAATGTGTCATCAAGTTTGTTTGGTTGTATTTAGGGGGTAATTGCTTGAACTTCCAGTAGAATTTAAAAAAAAAAAACTTTTTACATTGATGTCCCAATTCTTGAGGAACGTGACTGGGTATTTGACAAGAAGCTACGACCCTAAGGTTCCAAAAAATAAAAAAGTCGGAAAGGACGCTTAGGAAAAAAATTAAGTAATAACGCTGGCGGGCTATGGAATTTGGGCTACTTTATTTAACTTGACCCTGGTCTGTGTTATCTAATTAACATGCAAAATGTAAGATTCAATAAGAATAAAACGAAACAAAAATAAACCACACACTGCACTAGTTAACTAGTATTTTGAGCTACCTATATTTGGTAAAAAAAATATTTTTCTTTTTCAAAGTGCATGTTCTATTTAGTAACCAATCGAAATTCTTGAACCTAATGTTTAATTAACGTTTCCAATGTGATTATTTACATTATTTTAATTGTCTGATCTCATTTATTACACACGGAGCAGTCAACAAATTGAGATATAATATCCAGGAAAACTATTTCAGGGCCAATAATATAATATATATTCCAATATCATGTGACACAGGCCTCCTCTCTGTGACAGGAAGTGGGCCGTAATCCATTACCAGTGCGGATTGGTGGATGTGACATGTCTTCGATTTTTTGGTTCTAAACCATGCCGGTTTTACAACTCATAAGTCGGGGCCGATACCACTGGACCACTACTCTGTCTTCCCCAACTAAAGATAGTTATAAATAGCAATTAATTCGCTCAATTTCGTCCTAATTTCGACGTCATGGTATTCTTAGAAGTCGAATTTAGCAATTCCCAGCAAACCAGTTAGCACCCTATTTGAAAAATCCGCCTAGTTTTGTATTGAAAATTACCAAATCACGCGAATTTCCCCCACAATAAATTTATAGTTTAAAAACACTAGAAAAACACGCTTTTATAAATGCACGTAAAAACCAAAACTTAATCGTGGTCAAAGTTCATTACAAGACCTTTCTAACAAGTCCAACCACAGCTATGATACGATATTCCATCATGAAGTTCCAGTTCATATCTTCCGGCTCCATCATCAGATCAGTTCGACAGTACCATATTATTGTATTGTCATCAGAACTACAGACAGTTGCCAATTTTCATGACGCTACGATCCTTGGAAGATGGTTACATTAGTTACCTTAGATTCCATTACATAGTTACATACAGGTCGACCTAATAAAAGCGTGTTAAAAACCTCTCAGTTTGTCTACGGCCCTTTCTACAACACATAACACACAACGTACCGTGGTCTTCCTTCATAGCTTCGGCTAGGTCTTCCCTCAACTGCACGTCACATACAGAAGCCGCACGCCCGCTCTCGGCTAGCAACGACTTGCGACGGAAACTATCCGATGGAGAATGTTCTAGAGAGCCTGCAGACAAAAGATACTGTTTTAGTTACAGGATAAATTAAAACAACATCACGCCTAGTTGGGCAGAGGTGTGCCTATAGTACATAGCCTTATGTTTAAGTCCCATGTAATAGGTGGCAGGCCTATTGCCATCAACTCGGCACAAATCCAGACTCCGGGCTGCTACTGAGAAATTCCAGAAAGTTGAACCCAATAACCCTTTACTCTACCTGGGAATCACACTAAAGAACCTGATGGTCAGCAGTAGCACTCGCAGACCACTAGACAACAGTCAATACATGAAAGAGGAGATAGAATAATACGCCATCATATAAAAAAAACTCTCAATTTGCTTATTCTGGTAATATATAACCGGTAGTACAAAGTCACTTACTGGCTGACCCGGAGTCGATGAGCACGGGCACGACGGGTCTCACTCCTGGCATGTTCACCGGATTCGAACGAGCGACGCCACGTGCGGCACTTGTATCCACTTCCACCGTCTCCGCCTCGGATAGGGACGAGTTTGAGCTGTGGGCGGAATCATTTTATTATAACGTACCTACATCATTACATAACGAACAGTAGCGCCTCTAATCTGCCAGAATCTGCCATCAGTTGAACTTTGCATTTTCACAAATTACTCAACAACAGTACGAACAACATGAGACAGTTTAAATCCTTCTCTTAAGCAGACAATTCACTTATTGTCATCGTATTTGTCACAATATTCGAGTCAAATTATAATCCAAAATATAACCTATTGTATGGATTATGTCTAGGTTAGTGTTTGAAACCGCACGTCATACTCATTTCATTTTTACGCTTTGCGTTATCATTACATTTTTGTTATTGTTTAAATTTGATAATTTCTCGTAATCTACTTATTATTATTATTTTTTTACTATTATATTGTTCAACGACTTTACTGTTATTGGAATCTGATATGGTGTATACATGTGTAAACACATTTTTCAAGTCTAACTCACCCCGTGCTGTTATAAGTCTTGAAGACGAACTGCGGGCCCATCCACAGTCGGCGATGCGGGCCGGCGTGAGTCACGATCTCTACTTGAGACAGCCAGCGCTCTTCCTCGCTCATACACATGTCTGCACATCTCTGTAACAAGTGTTTATGTTAAAATAGTACAATTATACTATTATAATGTGATTTTGTTATTTTTTTCTGTTGTTATGGTCCACTTGAACTACAAATCAGTATATATACGTTTACCGCTAATCGAATTTAAAATTTCTTTACGTTTCTATCAATCCTTTAAAGATGATAGACTAAATGTTGTTTTATTATAATGTTTAGCACTAATCGTATTATCAGTGATTAGTGGTGCAAATTGACTCTTTTATTCTTTATCTTAATCACATTTTTTTTTCTTTCTTTCTAATGAAATATTTATTTACCTGACTTGGTTTCTTTTTCAGTGTAATTTTTGGATTTTTATAATTAACTATCAAAATTTGGTTTTTTTATGGATAGTGACTGCTAACTGTTAAATTCTTAAACGCTGGAAAGTAGCGACACCTGCAGTAAGAAAGCGGTAGTTTTTACCCCCACTATATAGGAAAGATCCCGTATAAACTAGATCTGTTGTGTATGAAATCTGCAATTCCCTTATTTATAACGTATGCATTCTAATCTCAGTAACAAACTGTCAAAAGTACCCTCAATTTATCTTTTTTGCCTTTTTTTTAATGTTGTCGCTTAGATGAAATTTTGAAGGGTTTTTAGTACGGGAACTGGCTTCCAGGTGCAGTAGTATAGTTACCCTGCAGGCCTGCGGCTGCAGCAGCGGGTTGGAGGGCGGCAGCGGCGCCAGCACGTCGGCGGCGGCGCCCGCCCGCTGCAGGGGCCACTGCGCCACGGGCTCCACTTCCAACTCGATGCTAGAGTCGTCACAGATCTTCTCCTTCGATAGACCTGGACAAACAATATCAGTAGTTGTAGTATTTGCTTCGAGGGACCGTATTACACAGAAACTGGGTTGTAGAGGAGATAGGCTGTCTCTCCAAGTGAAATACTGTTATCCAGCTGCATATGATTGCGTTTCGAATTTTTTTTTTTGCAATTTGCAGGTCAGTGTCGTATCACGTCATCATCATCATCTGCCTAACCTTTTCTCAACTAGGTTGAGGTCGGCTTCCAGTCTAAGCGGATGCAGCTGAATAACAGTAGTTTAAATGAAGCGACTGCCTATCTGACCTCCATAACCCAATTACTGGTTACTACGATACTTCTTGGTAAGACTGGTTTTCGGGCTTTTGGGCTTCTGGCGACCCGCAACAACTGTCAAAGATCCACAAATGACAGTCGGGACCAACGGCTTGTAAAGATGGTCACCCATCCACGAACCAACTGGGGTAAGCGAAGCTTAACCTGTTCTCACCCATATTCCTTCAGTTGCCTGTGCCCCACCGGCGCGTCCTCATTAAGGTGCCTAACCCTGTCACTCTCGTCGTGTTAGAGCTACTACTCACTGGACAGCGGGCGTGGGTGTAACAACAGATGCAAGAGCGACCCGTTGGCCGCCATGAGGTAGAGCGCGGCTACGGGCGCGGGCGCGCGGCCGCCTACCGCGGGCCCGAAGCGCGCGCGGGCTAGCAGGGGGGCTGCGTTGTTGTCCTCGGATAACGATGATAGGCGTTGACGGCCTGCGGGAGAGGGTTTGTTTAGCTGGCATAATTTGACATATTTGTGGAAATACGCGCGTTAGTTCTCTACTAAGAAATAGAGTTCTTTCAATGTTTATGAAAAAAAATATATTATGTTTTGTCCTCAGAAACGCAAGAAACAATAACTTTGCAAAAAGTCATAACGATAGCGATTTGAGTAGGTTTGTGGTGAAAAAAGATCACAGAGTAAAAAATAACTTTAATTACGGAAGTCGGTGGCAAAAGCCGAAAATACATAATAAATACAATCTATATATATCACGCGTGAACGGCTGGACCGATTCCACTTTTTTTTTTTTTTTTTTTTGTTGTGTTTGTTATTGCCAGGAGAAAGTTCTTATAAAAGAAAAAAATTAAAAAAGTGAAATCGGTCCAGCCATTCACGCGTGATGGCGTGACCAAGGGAAATAGGGATTCATTTTTATATATATAGATACCAATTCGAATTAAATAGTTATCGTTAAGACAGGACAACGTCTGTCGGGTCAGCTAGTCTATATATATAAAAATGAATTCCTATTTCCCTTGGTCACGCCATCACGCGTGAACGGCTGGACCGATTACACTTTTTTTTTTATTGTTTTTGATATTGTCAGGAGAAGGTTCTTATGAAAGAAAAAAATTAAAAAATTGCGCGGTAAATTACAAAATTTAAGAACACTTATTTAAGAATAGAAAGTCACCTAACATGGTTGTTTGATAGCTAGAAAACGCTTTATCTTCGAAGTACCAGGTTCGCGTAACTTGGTAGGAGCTCAACTAACATGGGTGTGTGCTAGCTAGAAAACGCTTTGTCTTGGAAGTACTAGGTTGGCATAATTTGGTAGGAGCTCACCTATCATGGGTGTGTAGTAGCTAGAAAACGCTTTCTGCCTTCAAAGTACCAGTTTGTCATAACTTGGTCTAACATGGGTATATGGTACTTGGTGCTCTTTGCTTTGTGTTGGTGGGATCTGATAAGTTAACACAATATTTATTGATTCTGAGGTGGTACGAAGTTCGCTGGGTCAGCTAGTACATACATAATAAGACACCAACGTCAGAAATTAAAGTTATTTTTCACTTTGTAGTGTTTTTTTGGAAGTCGGTTGTGTTTTATTGCAAAAGTTTTCTTAGTGTATAATCGTTTAAACTCAGCTGATACAATACAATCCGTTCAATCCAAAGTGGAAGGTTGGTACAACTCATAACTAACAAAGCTAACAGAATTCATCAAGATTATTTCTAACGCTGCAAAACATTAATTGGAAGTTTTTCCATGCATTACATTTTTAACGTACTAATAAATAAATTCTTGTCTTTTAATTAAAAGCAACATTATTAAATGGTCTCTAAAAGAAAACTTACAAGTTCTAGAGATGTTTCTATATTAAAAGTTTAGAGGTCTTTAGCGTTCACCTGAGATCTTGTGTTTCTGTACATAATATTTTATAAGTGGGGCAAGCCTCCATACAAAACTTGGCCACATCCTTTGGATGGTGATGAAAATTCTTCCAGTATTTATTTGACTCACCAGAACTGTTCCTAGTGATGGTATGCGTGGGTATGTTGGCAGTGGGTCGGAGCTGAGCCAGCGGCGACAGCGTGGTGGGCAGCGGGTAAGGAGGCAGGCGCGGGTTCGGGAACCATGCGCCTTGCGACATGTTGTCACCCACCTGGGGGGAAATACACTCATGTTATAGTAAAAATGGTATCTTCACCTTCAGTGAGCTTGAATACCTTGCTGAGATGAGGCTTGTAGTCCTTACTTCCTTCATTAAGCTCGGGAATCAATACAGCGCTTTACCACCCGTGACATAAGACATTGTTTTATTCCCAAGATGAAAAAAAAAACACGTGCGCCCACCGCGCCGCCGTACGGGCTGATGGCGAACTGTGCGTCGTACTAACCGTGGCAGCGGAGGCGCGCTTGTGCGCGGCGGCGTGGATGGGCAGGCCGGCGGAGCGGTGGAAGCGCGACAGGCGGTTGACGACGCGCGGCTGCGTGTGCGTGCGCACGCCCACCGCGCCGCCGTACGGGCTGATGGCGAACTGTGCGTCGTACTAACCGTGGCAGCGGAGGCGCGCTTGTGCGCGGCGGCGTGGATGGGCAGGCCGGCGGAGCGGTGGAAGCGCGACAGGCGGTTGACGACGCGCGGCTGCGTGTGCGTGCGCACGCCCACCGCGCCGCCGTACGGGCTGATGGCGAACTGTGCGTCGTACTAACCGTGGCAGCGGAGGCGCGCTTGTGCGCGGCGGCGTGGATGGGCAGGCCGGCGGAGCGGTGGAAGCGCGACAGGCGGTTGACGACGCGCGGCTGCGTGTGCGTGCGCACGCCCACCGCGCCGCCGTACGGGCTGATGGCGAACTGTGCGTCGTACTAACCGTGGCAGCGGAGGCGCGCTTGTGCGCGGCGGCGTGGATGGGCAGGCCGGCGGAGCGGTGGAAGCGCGACAGGCGGTTGACGACGCGCGGCTGCGTGTGCGTGCGCACGCCCACCGCGCCGCCGTACGGGCTGATGGCGAACTGTGCGTCGTACTAACCGTGGCAGCGGAGGCGCGCTTGTGCGCGGCGGCGTGGATGGGCAGGCCGGCGGAGCGGTGGAAGCGCGACAGGCGGTTGACGACGCGCGGCTGCGTGTGCGTGCGCACGCCCACCGCGCCGCCGTACGGGCTGATGGCGAACTGTGCGTCGTACTAACCGTGGCAGCGGAGGCGCGCTTGTGCGCGGCGGCGTGGATGGGCAGGCCGGCGGAGCGGTGGAAGCGCGACAGGCGGTTGACGACGCGCGGCTGCGTGTGCGTGCGCACGCCCACCGCGCCGCCGTACGGGCTGATGGCGAACTGTGCGTCGTACTAACCGTGGCAGCGGAGGCGCGCTTGTGCGCGGCGGCGTGGATGGGCAGGCCGGCGGAGCGGTGGAAGCGCGACAGGCGGTTGACGACGCGCGGCTGCGTGTGCGTGCGCACGCCCACCGCGCCGCCGTACGGGCTGATGGCGAACTGTGCGTCGTACTAACCGTGGCAGCGGAGGCGCGCTTGTGCGCGGCGGCGTGGATGGGCAGGCCGGCGGAGCGGTGGAAGCGCGACAGGCGGTTGACGACGCGCGGCTGCGTGTGCGTGCGCACGCCCACCGCGCCGCCGTACGGGCTGATGGCGAACACGTGCGTCGTGCCGCGCAGCGTCGACACGGCCGCCCAGCGCGAGTCGCACGATATCGCTATGTCCTACCACATTAAAACAACAAAACAAATTATAGTGGTGTACGAACTCCCCCAAGTGAGCTGTCACCATGTCGAGAGGTCGGGCAGATATCACATAAGACACGGGAGCTCACCAAGAGGCCCGACATGTGTTGTAAAATATATAGTGAAAATATCCTGATAGTTCAGGATATTTTGACTCTGACCACAAAATTCTTTAACAGAAATAGGGCGACGATTGCTTTGGAGTAAGCGATGAATAGTGGCGACTATGATCAGTTCATGCAATCTTAGTCAAGGTAAATGTAAATTCATATTTTTGATAGCTTCTACCAACTTCAGAACTTGGCCGATAGTGGTTGATGTGATGAAGAAGCAAAATATTACCAAAAAAAAGTAATATATCTTCGAATTTATACGTTTAAAATATTAAAATGTATTTAGATCCATACTGGCAAGAAAAAACCCTGCTTAATATCCCTACCTGAACTTTGGCCGTAGTATCGCCCCTATGCAATATATACAGATGATGCACAGACGCTAAGCTCGCCCCACAGGGGTGCGGGTTGATCCTGAACACATGGAAGTCGTGGCCGCGACGGTCGGCCGTCATCAGTAGCATGCCGCTTGCGTCGAACTTCAGGGCGATGATCGCTTCCGAGTGGGCTATGAAGTGAGCCACGATCGGGTCGCAGGGCTCTTCGCTGTCTTGGCCGTCCTCTTCCTCATTACCCTGGACATAAATTAGTTGTTGTAAGTCATTTAATGGGAAGCTACAGTGAATTTCGTCTGAAAAGATCGGTATTTGGAATGGATTAAATCGGTGCCCCGGCTGGAGGCCTAAAAAGGTAACTTTTTAGAACTCGCCGGGACACAATCCGTTTAAGTAGTAAGAATCTTTTCAGGATTAACTACGAGATGCCCTACAAAAAAAAAAAAAAAAAAATATTAAATCGGTCCAGGCAAGAAGAACCCAAACACTTGTCAACTGGATCCTTAACACGAAATATAATGATTTTAATCAAATCGCAAGGTAAGAAGTGACAAAGTTAGCTAGAGACACCGTAAACTGGAAAACATAAGGCACTTAAAAATTAGACATGAGGAAAGAGTAGAGAGTCAAATTATCGAGTCTTGTAATTACATTGACCTGCCCAAAAAACAATTAGCCCACTCAGACCATCGGATAGGTTAAAAAGAGACTAATTCATGTACAAATATGTGATATGCGGTAAAGTGCCTACGTAATACAAACAAATTTTCTTCCGTTTTTGCAGTTTACAGGTCAATGTAAGGGTGTATATCGATTTAAATATGATTTGCGACCGTAAAATATATAGCTTTAAAGAATTATAATAATTGAAATCATCAATACAATTTAATCACATTGAATAAAACTCATTCAACGCTGACAGCCTGACACTGACCTGCACATTTTAGCATTTAAGGGTTCCCACTTAAATGGATCAAACATAGAGATGAGATTGTTCTAGCTTTATTTGAGGCTAAAGAATCATGACCACGGTCCATACATGCGATGACCTGTCATTCTAATTTTTTTTTAGATGATGTATAGTGACGTTAATTATATCAAACTATTTAATGAGTCTTAATTTAACCACTGTGAAAACGTGGTTCAATTTGACAATCAGGTAAAAAAGTTACAATGAAAACAATATTTGAGGTTATGTAATTAACTGTCAAACAAATATTAGTACAAACTATCAGTATTATTGACTGACCTGATAGTCTAGTGGTTAGTGACCCTGACTGCTAAGACGGAGGTCGTGGTCCGATTCCCACCCAGGACAAATCTTTGAGTGATAATTTATATGTATTTAAAGATATATGTATAAGTATGTTTATCTGTTGTATGGTTGCCATATGGTACAGGCTCTGCCTAGTTTGGGATCAGATAACGTTGTGTAGGTTGTCCTAAGATATTATTACAACAATTCCATACTAAGTATCTACCAAAGAGTTTAGTAAATAAATATATGTGAAGTGTCTACCTTCATGAATAAAATGCTTTTATTATTGCTAAATATTACCCATTGAAAAACAAAAGAAAAAGTTGGGAAATTAAGTAAAAATAAAACAGCACATTTATTAATTTTATTATTTTAATCGAAGTCATCTCTAACTACTACATCATCTAAAAATGCTGCTGGAGGTACTATATTGCTTTGGTACCTCGCCCATCCAAGGTACCACACCAACGTCATTACATGTGCACAACAACCGACAGTGCGACGTCCTACTAGACAGCTGCAGCAATACTCAGTTATGCCTTCTATTCCATTTAAATCATTTTCTATTAAAATATAGACATAGTATTGCCGCCTGCCAATATGCCTTGACTTAATTTTCCCCCTTATCAATGAATTTTCCCCACTACCTCTCAAATTAAACTCGTGCATGTTTAACATTTCTCTGCACACTTCAATTCTGTATCCGCCATGGAAACGTACATGTTCGCCATAATATGAACGAGCTTGACGTATTTGGTACGTTCCCAAGGCGAATAATATCAATTCATTTAATTCTAGACGAGGGAACAGAACATTATAGCCGTGGTCTGTGATACTCCTGAAAAAGGATGCCCGTCTATTTAGATTTAGTATGTTAACTGCTCTTGATAAATTATTTTCTAAGGGCATCCTTTCTCGAATTAAATTAACAATTTGGCCAGCATCAACTCTGTCATGTAGGCGAACACCAAACTTATTTATTAATGCTGCTGCTATCTGAAAATAAGCCATCATATTTGGCACTGTTTTATTGAAGTGGTCAAACCTAAATAGTCTATAATTTCTTTTGAAATATCCGTTGACCACTTCTACCACCCATCTACAAATCGTTACACAACGACTCCTGTTTGCTTGGGCAGTAGTCAATTGGTGTTCACCTTCACTTAGAGACTCTGGTACATACACCTTATAATTGCAGCTCTCTAGTAAGCTGATGCTGTCCCTGAAACCCCTGTCTAAAATAAACACATCATTTTCTTGAAAATAACGTCTTATTGGGGAATTCTCATTGATAAATAGAGACTTCATTATGTCCGCATCTGATGTGGTAGCCTTGTAGGGGCCATAACACTCTAAAATATAGCCATCACATGTTACAATCATAAATGGTTTCAGCAGATTTCTATATTTATGTAATGAGTATGACTCTTTTTGGAACATATAATTACTGCTTTTATTTAAATAAATATATGTTCCATCACAGATTACAATTGTTTGTAAATTGTTTTCGTTATAAATTGCATTTGGAATGGTTAAATTGTGCTGGAGCAATTCTTCTCTGGTTATATGATTTAACCCTAAGTTTCTTGTTACAAAGTCTTGTAGTAAAATGTCTCTGACTTTACTCATTAAACGCTCTAAAGTAGTGCGTGGTATTTGTAGCAATGTGGAAATCCTTTCATCTGAATCCCCTGTTCGCATCTTTATTAGGATACTAGCTAAACCTAATATACCCCTGTGCATCTCTAGGATTCGGGGTAACTCCACTAATAAAGATAATAAATTATCTTTCGTCATACCCATCCAGTAACTACATAAATGATCATCCATTTCTTCTATGCACTCCATGCTGCTAAAATCAAGGAAAGGTTTATCTACATTGATAAACGACAGCATGTGTTCTAATTGATCAACTGTAAAATTAGATCGGCTGTTCTCTGCATCATACAGAGTATCCCAACTATTTTGTAGTAAGTGGTTTGTGCAGACTCTGGCCAGGATGGGTACATAAAATCTATAATTAATTAAGAGTGTTCTTCGTAGTGGATCTGACACTCTGTGAAGACTCGAGATTTGATCGCACCCATAAAAAAGGCAATGAGATGCCGAATTTGGAGGTCTTTTATAATTCCGCATAATAGTATCCGGGACGAGCGTCTGTTCAGTAGGTTCCTGATGAATATGAACTTCTGGACTTGCTGATTCACGAGATTCTTCTGAAGCCACATATGGGTCAGCAGGGGGCACCGCATCCACTGGTGGTTCCAGAGCTTGAGACTGAAGGCCTGACCTCCCAGGTTGCATGTAGTCAAGATTGACAAACACATTTCTACCTTCATCATGTGCTTCGCTACGAATGGCGTCTCTTTTCACCTTCATAAAACATGCATGACATAGGCGATCAGATGGTGATATCTGTAAACAAGACAACAATACATGTAACTAAGTTTACACTTTAATTAATCTGGGGTAGTAATCTGGGGCATATGTAACTTCTTAACTTAAATGTTACTCGAATGCAGTAAAAATAAATATACAATGCAGTGACCACTATATGACAATTAATGAAAACACTGACAACTTCATAATATGAGCTGTTCAGTACATTTCATTGAGTAATGCAACTATTAATGAGTGGAGCAGTTGATTTTTTCTTCATGTTTTTAGGGTTGATTTCATACTAAAAATTATTTGTAATAATAACTAATGCCAATCTTTTTATCCCCACATTTCAAATAAACTACAAAATAATGACTTTAGTAAATAATAAGTAAAACAAATTGTTTGATATTTACCTGACGAGGTGCTATTCTACTCTCAACTATTTCAACAATTTTTGAGTGATATGAAGATGTAGTCGGACTCAGAACTAAGTGGCTTTGGAGTTTGACCAATGATCGTCCACACAGCAAGCAAACTTCTTTGTGACCACGACGAGATGGGCCTGCAGACCGATCATTGTCTCCATGAAGCTCATCATTGACACCTTGCATTGCTAAATAAAAGCAAGCCTCACAAATGTAGTCCTCTTCAGTAACCTAAAAAAAATAATGAATGACTATGTAGGTAGGTAGAAAAACCAACTAAAAAGATTTGCTTAAATAATTAAATATTTAATACAGATCTACAAGAATTTCAAATGGCACTTATACCTAACGTCCCTTAATAAAGCTTTTAGAAGCTTGGTAATATTGACGGGTCCCAAGATCAAAATCGTATGTAAAAATAAAACGAATTATATTTTATTACGTATTCCTATCATACATATTAAAAACTACATGGCTCTATTTTAATCCTTTTACTGAGAGAGAGAGGGAAAGAGATCTATTATATACGATTTTGTTCTTGGGACCCGTCGATATGTTTTTTCATTAAACATAAAACTTAGGGTGCTTTCCGAATAAGAATATATCGCTCACAGCGCTCACAGCAATAATTTGCGTTCCGATTTGGATATCACGATTATGACAGCTGACAACTGTCAACAATTCGGTACGCTCGTGAACGCGCTAACAGTGCTTTCTGTCGACAGCGGCTTTGCTTGCCACTATAAAAAATAGAGTAGAATAAAACAGTGCTTTTTCAACATCAAAGTACATGAGACATACCTGCCAATCTCCATACCCGGCCTTCAAGGTATGGGTATCGCCAAATACCTGGACCAAAAACCGGGTTTCAAAATACCTGTAAGTATTTGGGTGTGTTATGATTTCGTTATGTAAACGTATGCGATAGGTATGGCATACCTCCAATATTATGTAGGTACGACGTTTCAAGTAAGAGATATGAAGATGGTTATTAGTGAGTACTAAATATTATATGCAAAATAACATTAATTTTATTTAAACTGACTAACTAGAGTAGCTGCGTAGTTAAAAATCACTTTATTACACACAATATATTTTTAAGGAACTCTTTGATATGATAAAAATGAAATTCGTAATATTTTTTATGCAATCACATTATTACGCAATTATATTCCTTAAGAACGTAGACATATATATTTTTTTACAAGTGAATTAGATCGTCCGAACGTTCCTAAAGCACGAATGACGCTTCGGGTTCGTCCGTAAGCAGTCGGGTAGCTTCGGGAGGTTTCGACGGACCGATGCTGCACGAACTGGCTGATACCTTGTGGTAGCGGTCCGTTTCATACTAGCCCATACCTATGACGTCATACCTTCAAGGTATTTACCCAGTTTTCCGGTCTGTACCCGGGCTCCGTACTGGGAAGCACATACTTGGTATATATACCTGTACCAGTATATACGACTCACCTCTACATCAAACCTCACAACTCGTTTTGCACCTGAGGAACGATTGTATGGTTAATTTTGAAAATGGAAGAAAAAGAACAGTGTAATCTTACTTACATATTAAGATTCATTATATGTTGATTTAATTATTGTTTCTATTACGTAGTTTTTCTTTTAACATTCTGTAAAATAATGTAAGATCTAAGTTGTTTAATTACTTAAAACTTAAGTATTACACAATGTAACATAACCGCTTGAATGACGAGCGCGCGATCTTCTTATAGTAAATGTGTATTTCATTTTTGGCAACTAAATAATAAGACTTACATGCCAAGTAGTAAATTTCTTGCAATTGTATACCATTGCACCATATATTGGGATAGGTATGTAAATAATGTGCAACACTAATAGTAATAAAATATTTTTATTAACAATAAATTAGAATCACAGTTTAGTCAGACTGAACCTCAGGTGCCCCGCCTGACCTCCAGGCTACATTTCTCTCCTAATTATAATATTAATGATAAATGATAAAAGATAAACGACTTTATTTTTGCAAGTAGGTTTGTACAAACACTTTTACACGTCAATCATATTTTTTTAAACTAGATGAGGTCGGCGTTTCCTATCTGACTACTCTGAGAAGAAACATAGCAAACAGTATATATAAGGCTTAGTACTAATATATCAAATCTGTATCAATTCTAGTAAATATTATGTAAAATCACAGACATACAATACAATTAACTGCTGATGAAATTCATTATTGGATGCGGGAAGCACAAAACCGGTCGAAGTGGCGGAGCTTGGGGGTGGCCTATGTACACCAGTGGACGTCTTTCGGTTGAAATTATGATGAAAATTCATTAATAAAAATCACAAATATACTACTACTCCAAACAGAGACCTACTGAACAAATCTTAAAATTTAATAAAAATCAAATATAGACTACTAATTCAAACAGGTACAAATCAAAGCTTAAAATCGAATAAAAATCACAAGTATATTATTAATTCTGACAGTTACTGATAAATCCAAAACCTATATTGATCTATATAAAAACTAATTATTAATTTTATTTAAACACTACTGCAAAATATTCATCTTTTCCCTATGCTGTTGCATTTCCGTATCTGTTTTCCCTATACTTCTTCGAATCTTTTCTATAATAAATTTTCATTTGGTGTAGGTCCAATTTCTGACGCCAGCGTTACAGGATTAGCCCATCTAGTTGAGCCAAATAACTCATTAATTAGCTGCAAAAAAAAACTTTATTAACATTAAACTACAAACGCCTGAAGCATTTGATCATAAATTAATCTATATTTAACAGTGACAAAATGTTATAAGGTTTTTCTTTCTGGAATTATTCAGTAGTAGCCCAGAGTCTGGATTTGTGCCCGGTTGATGTCAATAGGCTCACCCCCTATTACATAGGACTTAAACATAACTGGTGAAATGTCGGTGTACTATAAGTACACATCTGCCTAGCCCTTCAGAGAGACAAGGAGTGATGATATGTTGTTTTAACAAAACTAGATATGCATTCATAAATTATTATTAATAACTTTCTACGCCCATAAGGTATTTGATAACACAAAGTTTGGTAATTCTAACACATTTACATAATAAAGAAATAAATCTAAACTAATATTATAAATGCAAAAGTAACTCTGTCTGTCTGTCTGTCTGTCTCGCTTTCCTGCTAAAACTACTAAACCGATTTAAATGAAATTTGGTACATAGATAGTTTAGAGCCTGAGAAAGGACATAGGCTACTTTTTATCCCGGTAGTATGTTCTCGTGGGATAATTTCCGACCTCCACGCGGGCGAAGCCGCTGGCAAAAGCTAGTAAAGTAATAAAATTATCTTACATTAAAGTACGGCCATGTTTCCTATTATTTCTAGATGTGGTATTATGATCCATTATCTTTTTTAAATGGTTTTTAGGCTATTAATTTTTGATAGGCGCTGGTTACCATTAACATTATATAGTGCGTTGCACATCGTCTTTGCTATGATATCATATACCATCTTATGACTCATTTTTTCAAAAAGCTCTCTATTTTCACCATATTCATATTTTCACCATATCCATATTATATTTTCACCATAAAATGTGAGTGCATCAACAACAAAATGCATCCCTCGTTCCATATAAATAGTGATGGTGACTCTTGATCTACTGAAATAAAACAAAATAAAAATAAGCACTTCTTACTAATACTACATTAATTGTTTGTGAGGATTTATGTTACTGAATTCACCAATATTGGATGAATGGATTTGAATGAAACTTGGCACATAGATAAACATACCATGGAATAAAACAGGATATTTTTAATATAAGTACTAAAGAAAATGCTTTTATAACTTTTTAATTGATAGAGTATGAGACAAGTTCTTGTACCAAAATAATTTACTGTCAACATTGACCAAAGCATATAACACTTGTTTCTTTGTTATAGATTAAGTATTGGAATAAAACTGACCACATAAACTGTCACATGATATTTTATTGAAATAGATCAGGCACATTCAGCTAATAAGTATCTACTCATAACCAGTTATAAATACTTACCACATTGTTCTGTTTGTTTATTCAGCAGTGATTCTGGTTGTTGGCTGTACATATTTGCATCAAAATCATGCACCAATTGCTGTACATATTCTCTATCTGTAAACAGCGAGTACCAGTTCAATAAACATTTTTGATTGATAATACATTGGTTGTAGACACTATAAAAACTGTAAGTTACCTCTTGCTAACGTTGTGATGGGTAAAACATTTGCATAACAATCGTTTCAGCAGTCGGTAGAACTGCAACCAAGTTAGAATTCAGCACTAAGCCCTTTCGTATTGCTCTAATGTGAGCATGACAGAAATTTGCATTGTATTTTTTTTTTCCCCCGTTAGGCTCGTCGGCTATAATCACTTGAATACTCATGATTGCTTAATAGTTTTCCTTTTTATATACACCATATATTTGTTTCTCTTGTTTTGTTAGGTTGCGACTGTAGCCAGAAGCACAATTTCCAAAATGTAATATTATGAATTCAACTCAAAACAAAACAACACAGCTGTCAATTTGACAGCGCTCACAGTGATATCGGTTCAGGGCATGGTCGGCGTTATCGCAATATGGCGCCTGTCATGACGTCATCTATGACGATCCAGTGGACAGCGTTATCGCGCTCACGCTAATTCGGTACGGGTTTTAGCACGCTCACATCGCTGTGACCGTAACACGGAACGCGGCGTTACTATGACCAGGGTTGCCAACCGTACGAGGTTCCTCGTACAAATACGAGATTTGTGGTCTTCCGTACGAGGTACGAGGGCACTATCAACCTCGTACAATTATGTACGAGATTTTGATGATATGGCCTTGCGAACATTTTTCATCACCATTATCTTAATATATATAAAAATCGCGTCACGTTGTTTGTCCGGAATGGACTCCTAAACTACTTAACCGATTTTAATAAAATTTGCACACCGTTTGCAGTTTGATCCAACTTGAAAGATAGGATAGCTTTTTTTTTTTTTTTTTTTTTTTTTTTTTTTCAGGATGGGAAATCATCAAATGACTTCTCCCGCTCTGGGCGGAGCGGGAGGGCGTGTCAGACTTTTACTGACTAAAACCCACCCGTGTTCCATCAGTTGCCCATGTGCCAGGGTCACGGTATCTCTTTCGAACAATCACGCGACCCCAGCAGGCATCGGTCCTAGTAGACCCCTACACTGCTGCTGACATCTCTTTGAGGCGCGCGTGGAACACTGCGCGCCGTCGACCCGAGCTTGGTCCTTACCGGGCGGCGAGCTACCCATTGCTCGCCACCCGCAAGCTCGCGCCTACGGTGGCCGGGAGTCCGCTATTGACTCCCGACGCCCGGGGCGTCTCCTCCTGCGGCGGCTGGGGACGTGAGGGCGCAGAGACTGCCACTCCCTCACGCGCCCCGCCTCCTCCTTCGCGAGCATTACTGCTTCGCAGAAGGAGGTGACGGCTTCCCATTCCCTCTCGCTCCGTACCATGGCTCGCACCAGGGCCGGACGCGAGAGGTCGCCGCCGCCGATCGCCTCCACGAGGACACGGCGGTGCTCCGCCCAGGCAGGGCACACCTCCACCGTATGCTCCACCGTGTCCTCCAGACGATCCTCGCAATGGAAACACCCGGACGTATCCTCCCGCTTTATCCTGAACAGGAACCCACCGAAGCACCCATGCCCGGTGAGAACCTGCGTCAGGCGGAAGGTGAGGACGCCGTGACGCCTCTCTATCCACTCCTCAAAGAGGGGACTTACCGCCGCAATTGTGGCGTGCCCAAAGATAGGATAGCTTACATCTCAATTTAAAGTCGCTATATTATTTTATTGCAAATTAATTGTTTATTATTTGACAGCCACAATTATCTGTTAGCTCCAAACGATTTGAACGAAAAGACGCGGATGAAATCGCGGACAGAAGCTAGTAAAAACTAGTGCCATAAAAACGATGACAGTGAGGATATTCCTGGCATAATATTTGGAGAGGAGATGTTATATAATTACCTTGCAAATTTTCGTAACAATAAAGAAACATTTCGTTTTTTTTTTTTTTTTACTTGATTTTATTAAAGATTTTTTGAAATACAACAGAAAGTGATGTTTTATTTAGTAGGAAACTTGCGATAGTTTATTTCATTTAGTAAAAAGTCCTAAATCCAGTAGTTCAATATGCCTTAATTTTGGTTTTAGCACGTTTTCAATGCATAATAAATGTACGAGGTTTGAAAGTGAAAATACGAGATTTTTACCTGCATTTGTACGAGGGATTTTTTCTTACGGTTGGCAACCCTGACTATGACTGGAGATATCCAGTTGCTGATCAAAGAAATGACTCTTGTGTTTTGTTCGAAGACGAGATAGCGGCTTTGTGTGTTAGATGAATTCACACATATATTGCAGTTGATACAATGTATCCGCTGCGACATCAGCGGTCTTGTGCATTCTGTCATGGTGTCTTGTTGTAGTGCAAACGAAGACAAGTCCAAAATCACAAAAACACTTATCAGAATCCGTGAAACACTAGCCGAGGTAAACGTAAGCGTAATCAGTATCCGTGTAACAGTAGCCAAAGTAAACGTAAGCGCAGGGAATCGGAGTCCGTTGTGAATGCAAATGTCATCGATAAGAGAAAAACCGTAAAAACACACAATACACATCGACGCGAAAGCAAACGAAGGACTGCAAAACACATTCATAGGTAACCGACAGGGATGACACACTGACAGCACTAAAACGTTTCATTTCACAACTATAACTTCACTTGATAACTTCACAAATACGGAATTATTTACAACTTTAGAATAAGCTTACTACTGAGTATCCTTAAAGCTAAATTAAATTAAAATAAACTGTCTATCGACACATAAAATAGAAAATAAAAAAAATATTAACAGTGCTAAAACCGCATCTATAATGTCAACCTGCCTTGTGGACACTGCTTAAAACGGAACGGTACTTCAATGCATTTGTTATCGCTGCGTTCTTATTATTTTGCTGCGTACGTATTAAAAACAACGCTTTGAATAGTAGTGATTTTTAAATTATGATTTCTTTTTTTTTCACATTACTAATTCTGATTTAAGTTCGTATTACGTAAATAACAAAAAAAAACCTATTTAATAAGCAAAATAACATCACTATACACAACATCTTCTGTCAAAATGTTTGACAGGTCATAACTGGACATGATTCTTTATTTTTTAAATTTATATATCCTACAAATAAACTATTTTCTTAAAACAACATACCTCAATATCCAATATAGTAACTACTCCTGGCTGCTGTATATCAGCGTTGGGCGGTGATGGAGACTGCGACGTGCTTCGCCCCCCAGCCAAACTGTGTGCTACGCTCTCTCCGAGGCCTCGTAGGCCTTTGCTAAGGGACTTTGCAGCGTGGAGCACTGTTGCTGTGTAGCTGGTTACGCCTTCTCCTATAATTAAAGATGTCGAAAAGATTGTTAAAAGAACATAGGTTTCACTCATAGCCTTTACTAGATTTTCATGGATTACGCCTATAGACACTATTTTCGCGCTAAACGTTGCTTATATGATGCAAAAATAATCTTGCCTACTAGCAATGGCTTATTTGGGTATTTAACTTGTGAAACGGGTTAAGAATGCAACAATCCGTTTCATCACTAAAATAACTGATGTCACACGGAAAGGTGCCCCGCTAAAATAGAGTTGGGCTGGACACATCTGCTGCATGTCATACGACTACTGGGCCAAACTTACGACCCAATCGGTCCCGCTTAATGCCAAACAACATCGCGGTATGCCCAGACGAATATGGCGTAATGAGCTGGACTATTTTCAACATTGGTCCTTGGCAGCTCTGGACGGGGATACGTGGAAAGAGAGTAACGAGGTTTTTGCCCAGAAGTGGCACATCACAACATAATCATATTAATCATACTAGCAACTGCCTGAAACTCTTTGTCTTGAAACTGATTTTCAGTTCGTGAAAACCAGTTTCACGCAAAACTGGGGGCTCACTGGTTTTTCTTGTATTAGAAGAATTAAAAAATTGCCTTCCTTTTCCTTTGCAACGTAGTATTCGAAATGAGTCGTCAGCTAAAAAGCTAAAAATTGTTCTAGGACAGGAGTCATCAAATGGCAGACCACAATACACAGTGGTAATATCTATAATTATTTATTTAAACATTTAAATTTTCCGTAAGTGACATATGATATAATAGCTCGCGCTTTGTATTTTCTGACGTCGACACTCCAGACAGATAGTTCAATATATTTTTTTTTTTTTTCACATTAATCTATAGCAGTCTTTCCCAACGTGGGCGATAACGCCCCCTTGTGGGCGCTGCAGGCCTAAAGGGGGGCGGTAAGAGACCCAGAAAAAAAAGGGGGCATTGTGTAGGGCTTTGGGGTCGATTTATAATTTCATCTACCTAGCTAGGAAGACTCTTAGACACCGACTGAGCTCTCGACTCTCGATTACATCTTGTGAACATCAACTAATATTAATTAAGATATAGCTCAAACTCGGTTCGATATAAAAGACCGCGGGCAATCATGTTTTAACAAGTTTTTGTTAAATAATCCGAATTGTACATTCCTATACCAATCGGCTGGTTCTATAATACTTGTTCTTGCTTGTCGAGTACGATTGGGCGTCGAATGAGATAAACGAGTTTATGCACGTTTGTCTTATTCCTGGTGGTGCGTGCTGCTTATGCAATCCTATATAAACGACGTCAATTTATTTTATTTTCATTTGCGGTTTCGCGCATAATAGATAAGCAGTACTTGATTTCAACACTTACGTATTTCTTAAAACAAAACAATGTCGGAAGTAAAAAAGAAGAGACGGCAATACTCTGCGGAATATATTAAATTCGGATTTATTGAAAATCCCACAAACCCGTCGTCGCCTTTGTGTCTTCTATGTCTAAAAACATTTTCGAACGAAGCAATGAAGCCTTCAAGACTGCAAGATTATTTGAATAAAATGCATCCAGATAAGACAGAAAAGAATGTAAAATATTTTCAAGACCTAGAGAAGAAGCATAATACTCAGCCAAGTGTATCAAAACTATTTTCGGCGGCTGCTAAGCAAGATGACGACGGACTTCGAGCTTCGTACAATATCTCTTTGTTAATTGCTCAAAAAGGCAAACCACACAACATCGGAGAAGAGTTAATTTTGCTAGCAATAAAGGAAGTAATAACTACTGTGCTTCATAAACCGGCCGCAGATATTATACGGAAAATTTCTTTGAGTAATAATTCTGTGCAAAGACGAATTGATGAAATGGCTGAAAACATTGAAGAATCATTGTGCAATCATCTGAGGACTAGTCAATTCTCAATTCAGCTCGATGAGTCCACTTTACCAACTAATGAAGCGTTGTTGCTATCTTACGTGAGGTTTATTAAAGATGAGAAAATACGTGAAGAACTATTGTTTGCCAGAAATTTGGAGACAGATACAAAAGGCGAAACCATATTCAATACATTGGAAAAGTTTTGTGAAGAGAAAGAGATTCCTTTGAAAAATATTATATCAGTTGCTACGGATGGCTCTCCGGCTATGACAGGGCGCCATAAAGGCTTCATAGCAACAGAATTTAACAGAACGCACTCGAAAGAAAAACTCAGTACACAACACCTGGGCTACGCTGGTGCTATCAGGCCTATATTCGTATCGGAACACTTGTCGCCGTTAAATAAAAGAATACACGCGGAAACTAGAAAAGCTGCACGGGAAAAGGGATACTTATACGTTTGGGTACGCGACGGTAAAGTCCTCATCAGAAAAGCCGACGGTCACCAAGCAAAACAAATTAAAAGCCTTGAAGCCATTGCACTGTTATAATTTTGAATTGGATTTTATGCAGTAATACCATGCAATTTCTTATACATTCACTATTTACTATCAGAACTTCAGAGGATTAAAAACCAAGCTGAATACCGTTATGTTGGCGGCGCAGTTGGTCGTCTATGACGTTATAATTGGAACCGAAACATGGCTGGATGATGGTATAAAAGATGGTGAAATATTTGGTTCTAGGTATCGTGTTTATCGTAGAGATAGATCCTCAACTGGTCTGGGTACCAAGAGGGGCGGAGGTGTTCTGATTGCAGTGTCTAAGCTCATCGATTCCGTACGTATGCCGAAATGGGAATCCGATATCGAAGATCTGTGGGTCAGGCTCAGAATTGACAGGGGAAAGACCCATCGGAATTTGAATCTCTGTTCTGTCTACCTACCCCCTCCAGTCAGGCAAGTCACTCTTGACTCATTCCTTGACAAAGTATCTACACTGATGGAATCGACGAATGAAGATACAATTATTGCCGGAGATTTCAATCTAAGCTTCATAAGTTGGAATATAGACAATACTGTTAGCCCTCCATGTACAATTCCCACCAATTACACCAATAGGTTAGGCTACTCGCTTGTTGATTTCATGTCCGAAAACAATATGTTGCAAGCTAATATTGTGAAAAATTGTAACAGTAAAACCTTAGACCTGATTCTATCCAACCTATCTGTAAGTGTCAGCGAATGCAATAACCCGATGTCAAAAGTAGATGCACATCATCCTCCCCTTGAGATTGTCATCACTCACAGTTCACCAGCACCGTTAAAAACCAACATCACTCCGAAATATAACTTCAAACGTGCTGACTTGCTGTTGCTGCTCGTTGATCAAGGCGAAACTTAGAGCAATAGACTGGACTAAAACATTTTCTCAATTGCCTGACGTAGACGAAATGGTTGATGTGTTTTACGAGAAAATTAATTCTTTAATTAAAGAACATGTGCCTCGGTCCAATTTACCCAATACTAAATTTCCGCGGTGGTTCTCCAGGCCGTTAATTAAACTTCTGAACGAAAAGGAAAAAATCAGAATCCGCTATAAAAAATATAAAAACCCTAGAGACAATTACGAATACAAAATACTAGACGGACGCGCCAGAATTATGGCAAAAAATTGTTATAAAACGTATGTAAGCAATGCTGAAAAAAATATAGCGCAAAACCCAAAACTTTTCTGGTCATTCGTCAAAGCCAAAAAATCACAGTCTAGTGATATACCAACTACAATGCGTTTGGGAACCAATACTGCTTCTTCAGGTGAGGAAATAAGCAATCAATTTGCCAGACATTTTTCATCCACCTTCATACCGTCAAGTAACTCGACGAATCCTGATACTTGCACGCGCAACTTTTTTCAATTCGCTCTAAGCAAAATTGCTTTCACAGAAGCAGAAGTATCAAAGGAATTGAAGAAACTTGACACTTCTAAAAGCCCGGGACCTGATGGCCTTCCCCCGCTATTTGCCCAAAAATGTGCATCTTATCTGTGTCTACCTCTAAAACTTATTTTCAATCGCTCTATCGAAACATCTAAATTCCCTACAGAGTGGAAAACCGCTAACGTTGTACCTATTTTCAAGAAGGGAGAACCCAGCGACACTTCTAATTATCGTCCCATATCTCTTCTTTCTATCTTCGCAAAGGTGTTTGAAGCGTTAGTTTGTCCTGTAGTGTCTAAGCATACTAATGTGCAGTTGGCCTCTGAACAGCACGGCTTCCGAGCTCGTAAATCGACTACCACTAATTTGGTTCACTACATCAACGACATTGCTAAATCTGTGGACTCTCGTGTGCAGGTTGATTCCATCTACACAGATTTCAGCAGTGCTTTTGATAAAGTTAATCACGACATACTCTTAATAAAGCTGGAAAATCTTGGCATAGGCGGTCAAATGCTCGGGTGGTTCGCTTCCTACCTGACGGGGCGGAAGCAGAGAGTGGTAGTGAGAGGATACGAATCACTGTTCTACTCTTCCACTTCCGGAGTACCACAAGGATCGCACCTGGGGCCGATCTTGTTTCTCATATTTGTAAATGACATTGTTTCCTCAGTACGATACAGCAAATGTTCCATGTTTGCAGATGATTTAAAACTGTACAAAGAAATCAAAACGGGCTTGGACGTATTACTTATTCAGAAGGACCTGGATGCAATCCATGAATGGTGTCGCTTGAACAAGATGACTCTTAACGTAAATAAGTGCTACCATATGACGTTTACGCGTAACAAAAAAATAGTACCTTCGTGTTATAGATTAAATGGAGTACCTCTGCAAAAGGTTGACACCATCCGTGACTTGGGAGTCCAGCTCGACAGTAAACTCTCGTTCATAAATCATATTGACCTATTCGTATCAAAAGCGACAAAAATGGCAGGTTTTGTAAAAAGAACTTGCTCGGAGTTTCGTTCCATATCGACCCTAAAACTTCTTTTCAGCACGCTTGTTAGAAGTGTACTGGATTACGCATCTCCGGCTTGGAATCCTACATATCGCGTCTATGTTAATAGGATAGAACGTATACAGAAGGCCTTCACCAGGTATCTGCGCTTCAGATGTTCAGGTTGCGATCGGGACGCCAATTATCCTGATAGACTCAACCATTTCAATATGATATCTCTGGAACAACGTAGAAGTCTCTCCGATCAGATATTTCTTTACAAAATAATCCGTAATCGATCCGATGTTCCAGAGCTATTATCGGAACTAAATATCATTGTACCTAGGCGCACATTAACTAGATCTGTACGCAGAATAGACATACTTGCTGTGTCCTCATCAAGAACAAACCTTGCTCGCAATGCTCCTATGAACCGATTTGTGGCTAATTATAATATAATTCACAATAGCAGCAATATTGACATCTTCGCCGACACTTTTTACCAATTCCGTAAAAAACTTTTGATCCCTAATCATGCTTAACATTTTGATCACGTTTATTGCAGTCGCTTCATGTATCACCAAAATCAAAATCAAACTAGTATCTATTATTTAAGTAAATCTGATGTTGTGTTTTTTTTATTTTATACTGTCTTCCTGTGGTTAAGTAGCTGTTATCTATCTTCCATTGTAACAAAAATTGTTTATTCCGAATCCCAAATAGTTTTAAAAATTTGTATGTATTTTTTATTTATGTGTAAGCTGTGTACTTCTTTAAGTGACAAATTCACCATACTAATAGGTATAAGTTAGTAATAAGTAACATGTTATTAGTGAATAAGTCGTTGGAGTACCTTATATAAATAAATAAATAAATAGCATACTTAAAGAATAAAATTCCAGATGTCCTTGCTATACATTGCGTTATTCATAGACAACATTTGGTTGCTAGAAACTTAAGTGAACGACTATTTCAATCACTGCAATATGTCATCAAAGCAGTCAATAAAATCCGTAGCAGCTCTTTGAATGATAGATTATTTCATCAGCTTTGTGTTACTAATGACGAGGATTTCAACCGTTTGTGGCTTCATACTGAAGTTCGTTGGCTGTCAAGAGGCAATTGTCTGATTCGATTTTACAACCTGTTTGACTCTATGATAGAGTTCTTGGAAACTAAAGATACAGAACTGCGCAACAAGCTCATAACATCAAAGAATGATATAGCTTACATGACAGACCTGTATAAAATGTTCAACGACATGAACCTCCAACTGCAAGGCGATGAACTAAATTTAATTAAAACAAAAAATGTCGCTGCTGCTTTCGCAGCCAAACTGCTTCTGCACAAAAAGAATATGGGCAGACGTGAGTTTCACAATTTTCCGAATTTATCAGTATACTGCAGTAACGACGACTTGTTTGCCTACTGCCAACATTTGGAAAACCTCCATATTGACTTCACCGAACGATACCAGGACATTTTAAACTTGGAAATACCAGACTGGGTGTTGGATCCGTTTTCAAATGTCAACACAGCAATGTCACCTCAGCTGGAAGAAGAACTTGTAGAATTGACAACAATCGAAGAAATAAAAATCAAGTTCAAAAATGGATATCAAGAATTTTGGCTACAAAAACCGATCCCGCAATTGTACCCTGGATTGTGGTCAATTGTTCAACGATTTTTGATAGCATTCCCATCGTCATATTTGTGTGAACGTGGATTTAGTGCTGTGGCAACGCTGCTTACTAAAAAGAGAAATCGTTTGCGTGTTACCGAACGTGGCGACTTGCGGCTGTTTTTGAGTAAATTGGAACCTGATATCAACAAACTTATTGAACAGCATCAGATTCAACCTTCACATTAGTTTTTATATAAGAATTGATTATGTTTGTTTTATTTTCCATAAAAGATACTCTGTCCGAATACTATTTTGCGTTTCAATAATCAGTTATAAGTACTTAGCGGTTTTTAAGTATGTTTAAAAAGGGGGGCGTTAAAAAATAATTTATTCTTAAAGTGGGCAGTAGACAAAAAAAGGTTGGGAACCCCTGATCTATAGTATCTATACTAGTATTATAAAGCTGAAGAGTTTGTTTGTTGAACGCGATAATCTCTGGTCCGAAATGTTTTTTTTTTTTTGTTGTGTAGCCTATTAATTAAGAAAAGCTCTACATTATATAACATCACGCTAACATTAAAAAAAGCGAAGCAGCAACGAAGAATGTACGAAAACTTGTAGGCAATTCGATGCGACAGGAAGGGTCTGGGGGCAAACATTTGACGCGTATGAAGTCGTGAGCAAAAGCTAGTATTAATTACTTACTTTGTCTTATTATTTATTACTCATGGTTAGGTTAGGTTAAAAAAGTAATCGCAAGTAATCGTACCTGTAAGAAATGGTACACTAGATGATAAGTTTACTGAATGTATTTGTTTTCATTGCATCAGTGTATTCAATTGTTGGTAAGCCAAATAAATAAAATAAAATAAATAAATGTCGGTCAAACGGACCGCGACGGTCATATTTTTTTTTAAACGGGTCACCAATTACTCTAATTGATGACCCCTGTTCTAGGATATTTATAATATCGAAATCAAACAATTGGAATCGAAATCATTTTAGAAATCCTTGAATGAAATTATATCTACAATACTTCTGCAAAAGGCGAAGGCCTTGTTTGTAGCGTATTCTTTACACAAAATAAATTATTAAAAAAACCCCGACGCACTCCTTACAAACTATCACAAAGGCACTCACACGTGCACAAACGATTAGTCACGCACCAGCATATAAAACAATGATATGCAGCGCTAAGGTTAACAAAATTAATACACACATATATTATAAATAAGTCAACAGCCGTTTGTAGTAAACAAAAGAATTTAATTACTGTTTACTCAAGACTCTATCAATATTTTTACTAAAAATATTTGCGTATCAAAATAATTTTATCGCTATTTTTTTTATTTAGCGGTAATTGTGCACTGGTGCGTAAAGTTCGCGATCTTTAGATAAGTCTTCTAGAATTGATTGAAGTTTATCTATTCGTTAAAGTACACGTAGATGCCAGGCACATCAACACACAGCCTGTTTTCATGGGTTCTGAACCACAACGCGGAGCAAAATTTCGTGGCGTATTAAAAAAAAGTTGCTCTGCCCCACTTTTTGACCGCGTAGATTTTTTTTTATAACCGATGACCAATTTTTGCATTAGGGGGTCTAGAATCTTGTACTGAATTCATGGTTTCAGTTTGCTTATCGATGTTAACAAACCTGTAGGAGAAAAATAGTAACGGAGTCGAAACTGTACAATAAATATTTTTGAAAAAAAAGTAATTGCGACGAGGTTTAGGAACGACTCTGATGCCGCAAATATAGTTTTTGGAACATTTCTCCGTTTGTCCGGATTGGATTAGCACGAAAATGGCAAAATGGATTGGATACACAGATAGTTTATAACCTGGATTAATACATAGGGTACTTTAATCCTGGTGGTACATTCCCATGGCATATTATGATATTATGTTGACATACACGCGGGCGAAGCTGCGTGCAAAAGCAAAAGCTATGTAAAATTAACATAACAAAACATCACGCTTTTATCCGCGTACAAACAGTAGGAAAATAGTCTACTTTTTATGCTAGATCGCAGACGAAGTAGCTGGCTACAGTTAGTATTATTTAAAAGATTGTTTTGGTTTTGGGAGCCCCACAACTCAAAAATAAATTAAGCTATCTCCACTTATGCGCGAAACGGTACATCAAATTTTACTGTCTTTGCTACCATAAAGCTTTGC
Source organism: Aporophyla lueneburgensis (assembly GCA_932294355.1). Classification (NCBI taxonomy): domain Eukaryota; kingdom Metazoa; phylum Arthropoda; class Insecta; order Lepidoptera; family Noctuidae; genus Aporophyla; species Aporophyla lueneburgensis. The sequence continues at coordinate 26,787,789 of OW028743.1, forward strand.
CATTTTGCCAAATATTGTTGTAAATATTATACTAAACTGTAAGTGCTTTCTTATTATTCATGGTATCATTAAAACTAGAACACGGAAGTACTATGACTTTGTGGTAGGTCAGTTCTGTATAAATAATTAAGGTCTAATATAGTCACGCTATGCATCGCGTGTACGAGCTAATAACTACTTGTAATGGACGGAGGTTTTAACGGAGCGTTGTTTGTTTATATTTTATGAGATAACCCACATTATAGTGTGCTAATTAGTAATTAATCTTTTGACTTTAAAGTATTCTGTGTAATCCCTTTTTATAAGCTCGTGTAATCGTGTTTTTTTTTGCCAGGATCTGACTGGGCTCCACGGGATATAGAAAGAAGTAGTTCTCGAAATTCTAACTTTTCAATCGGTTGCTGCATGCACACAAGCATTGGTTGGCTAAGAGTCACTTCACTGTCAGAATAGTCTTTGTAGCGGCATCACACTGACTTCACGCAATATCCTGCATCGTTTTCGAGGTTTCGAGTTTACCGCGCAACTAGCTTATTTACAACGTCCCGACATTTACTGTTGAACAGTTGCCCACCAGATCAATACACATCTGTACGGCGGATCCTCCCTTTTCTGTAGAGGGTGAGTAAATAATTTTTACACCGTTCCTCATGACTCTACACCCTCAAGCACGAAACACTACTTCACCTAATAGCGTTAGATGCCATATGCCCTATTCAGCATTATCTGTTGACCGTTTTGTATGGGACAGTACCGACGTCAATACTACTGAGAAGTACTAACCGGGTTCGGTGGCTGGCCCTAAAGATTCCCTTCTGTGACTATGAAAAATAAAATCATCTTCATTAAAACATTCAAACTGCTTTTGTTCTAGAACTGTCTAAAGTATACAAAGTGTAGTGCAGTTAGCAACATGTTGTCCGCGCCGCATAAATGTGAACGTGCTAATAAATTATGTACCCCTCCGTCGGTGACATTGAGTTGATATGAGTAACTAGGTGGATACATGACTGCATTGCGATCTGAATTAATAATACGTTGATGGAACGATTCTATTTAAGACCACGATAGGACGGACGGACCAATAACGCGGCGGGATTTTAATTCTCCGAGCATTGAGAATTCAGAAGAGTGCATCGCCAACGCCTCGAAAAAACACACTTTTTAGGATTTTCAAATCTTGAAAAAAGAACAGATGAATATGCACATTTTTAAACGCATATTGGACCATAGTAGAAGTCTTAGATTCCGAGGGCAGAACTACATGCATATCATGCTTTTTTGTAATGAATAAAATAAGTTATGAAAAAACTAGATATGGAACAAGAACTGCAGGTTGAATTCTTAGTAAAAAAAAACGTAATAATTATGCAATTCGTTATTCGAAGAATCAGCGACGCTAAAAACGAACCTCGATAATAATTTTAATGATAACCAAAGGTTGTTTTAATTTTATTAAGCATTCTGTCTATCTAAATCCGGAATTGGCAAACCCATGGCGGGAATGCCTGTATAGAACAGGTATCATTTTGTCGGCATGGAATCAAATAGAAGTCACAAATTAAAATTGATAAGAAATGTTAATGGTTGCCAAAAATATTGGTCTATTAGTTGTTGTCAAGTCAACATTAAAGCACCTGCGACGCGTGTATCTAGAAAGGTTTGCGATTTCTATCACGCGATGTTTGTCTATTATTAGCCCACGTTCCCACGCACGCCCTTAGCGCCGCGAGCTGAAATATCGAACAGTATGCATCCCAGCAAGTCTAAATGACATCAATGTTCGAATTTCAACTTTCGGCGCTAATCAGTGAGTTGAAGATTCAATGCGAGATAAAACCCCGCAGCAATTTCAATATGTGTCAACGTCTTATGGATTGTTCCATCTTTCGTATTTTACATAGACTATTGTAAAGGTACCTATTATGTCTGTTTTAATCGTTCGACGTTATCTCCTAACAACAATAGGTATGTGTCACTGAACTTAATTATGTCGTACGATTTTGTTGATCTAAAATTAATTCGTCGCGTAATAGTTGTTTTTAGAAAACAAATTTAGTGTTCTCGATAAGCGTTCTTACCAAGGTGATACGGGAATTGGATTGCATCAAGTATAGCGGGCCAAGTTTCAAATTACAACCACATCACTCGCCAGTCCATCCATCACCTTAACCGCTGAGCTATGACCAAGATCACTTAGATAATAATTAATAATATTCAATAATTTGTATATTTAAAAAACTGGCTAGTAGTTACATATTAACCAAACATTTCTTACCTTCACATCCTCCACTGCTTCTCTTCGACTGATTAAGTTTTTTATCAGCGTAAGCCAGCCAGCGATCACCCAGTGCCAACGGGTTGATGGGCAGACTTCCTCCTAAAGGACACGGGCATGGGTAGCAAGTAGTGACGGCCATTCGGTCTTCCAGAGTCGCGGCATCGAAGACTGCGAAGCGTTCGGAGAAAGAAACCACCACGGATCGCTTGTTCGCCAACACGTCGAGAATGGGGTTCTTGAATTTTATGCTTTTTACCTGTTGAGAACAAGGGTTTGGTGAACATGTGTTAGTGGTCAGGGCTAAATTGTTGAGGGGTCAGTGTCAATACCCTGTAATAGTGGTTATTGTAGGAGAGTCCAAAAGGAGTTTTGTGTCATAGTGTGACGTGGTGGTGAAGGGCGCCATTTTTTACTGGTTTACGATGCAATTGCGGTTCATATCTTTTTTATTCATCTATACCAATTTTCGACATTTCAAAAATAGGTATAGATGAATCTGAATATGTACATTTCTAACAGAAGTAAGCCGTCATAAGGTTTAGGACAAAGTGGCATACGACCACGGCTTTCAATGTGTGTTGTATTTAAGCCTCGTACATCTAAAAGGCTAGAACGGCGGACTTTAATGACTTTAGCTTTGAGTTGCTTTGGGTTGACGTTCAAGAGTGCCTTTTTGGGCCTATCTGTATTTTTCTTTATTCTCAAGATCAAAATATCAGAAGAAAATTTTTAAGACACCTTCATAATGACGTCATTAAAATAAGATTCACATGTTTTCCTCCGGTTTCAGAAATAAGCGTATGTTATTCAGTTTATTGCCCGAATGTAACCGTAGTAGAGTCGATAATGTTTTGTTTCCCGTAGTATTCAGCAAATCAGCATATTATGACTACCTACTTTGATATCAGTACGCTGCACGTGTAAGTCTAGGTCAAAGCAACTCTTTTATCTGCCTATTTATTTATTCATGCTGAATATTAAATAGGATTAACGAGTTCAAGTTAGTTCAGTCGTACTGAACTGGAAATATCGCAAAATATTGTAGTTTTTTTTTTCAAAGTCGAAAATGACTTATTAGTATTTTCTTTCATCATAAGGTCTTCTCGCCAAAATGTGTTTTTTTTTTTAATTTTATACAAGAGACTATGCAAAGTCAAAAAGAAACATTAAAATTATCCAATCACTGAAATATCGACAAAAACAGGCTTTTCGAAATTTGATGGTTGCGGTCACGATAATTCTATGATTCTATCGATATTTTTTTATTAATGATTACTGAAAAATAACTCACCTGTTCACCTCCCCTAATAGAAATAAAGCTGAGCGAGCAAAACGACGGACCAGGGCTGACGGAGTCACACAAGGCGATGAGGGGCCTCTTCGATGCAAAGCAGTCGCCGTGCTGCGGAGTAGGCAGTATACGGAGCACCCTCACTGTGCCTTGTCGCCATGACAACACCTCCTGGGCCTCCCCAGTTGGGGGAATCAGCCAGACTTGGACACCGGACCCGTAGCCCAGGATAAGGAGTAAAGGGGAGACGTCAGTGTCGCTGTCTCCTTCTGGTGTTGGCTCGTTTATGTCTGCTGTTTCGAATCTGTTTAAGCATAACATAACAGGACTTATCAGGACTTTACTCCCCGTAGTACACCTTAAACCTGCCTACCCTACCTCTTTAAATCAATACGAAAGGAAAAATTATGTGAGTTTGTGAATACGTATGTGGTCTCCAGTGGCCCTAGTGTGCGTTTCATTGAACCATCTCGACCTTCACCAAACCAGGGCCAATCGGATCGTAAAACATCCTCGATGCGTTTGATCGAGGATCGATAAGAAACCGAGGGCCACAGAACCACATCCCCTATTTGAAAAATTCCTTCACTACTTGAAAGGTTTTTTTTTCAATATGGACATAAATGATATGTAAATAGATACAACAATGAATACGTAATTAGTCATAGTAATGAAATACAATCTTGAATTCATGAAAGCCCAGGCTCAGAACTTTTGTATAGTGGGAATGTGTGAATTACCCCGCGAGTGCGGTGTGGGCTTGCATCAAAGATACTCTAATTAAAGGGGTACATCAACGGTAGTCATTGTATGTAGGTATAATAAATAAGTATTACTCAGAGTGACCCCAAAAAGGTTCGGTTTGCTTTCGAAACCGCAAGTTTTGGTATTATATTCGTGAGAGTTACTTACAGGCATAAAGTCGTGTAAGTAAGTAGGTATGGTGAAATGAAATGTGCTGACACATCAAAGTAAATCACCATATCTTTGCTTATACTAAAAAATGCATGAAGGGTTGTCGCTGGTAAAATTCACCTGCGTACGTTCACATGACATTAAATTACACACTGCAATCAATAACACAAAACTAAGCATTCCACTTAAAGAAATTGGTTCTTTTGTAGAATGGAAAATATAAAGTCATATTAAAAATGCTTTGGCCATCCTTGAACAGTTTTAAGAATGAATCGCGAGGTATGAAATCTATCAACATTTGAATCAAAATGAATGCTTGAAAAATGTAATTAAACCATCGCATATGTCGTGTTAAAGCTTAAAACATTGGAAACCAAGTTCAGGTGCAAAGCTACGGAGTGATCACTTTAGAGTCTTTAGACCTGACGATTTTTATGGCGAGAGCTCATAATACTAATTAGTTTCCATGAAAAAATCAATAGATTTCAGAATTCAAACTGCTTTTAGTCAACCGGTGAGGGTAGCATCATCTGTAATTAATTACCTTTGCCTGAGCTTCTCTAGTATAAAAATATATTATGATAGTTACCTCGCCCATTGTATAACATCCTTAGGATCAACGGTCGACGAGGAAGATAGTGTGACGTCGTTAATGAACCCCGAGACCGCGTCGATGATACTGCGGTCGCTCGGCGGCTGGGACGGCACGGTGAGCGGCCCCCCAGACCGCACGTGCCGCGGCGACTCCGCTGACATGCTGAGTAAGCGTCGCCTGTGGAAATTACCTAGAAATTATTATGCTGAGATGATGGATGATGGGATGAGCACTTTAATAAAGCAGTCCACTTTTATTAAAGACTGGTCCTTGAATTCTAAGACGCAAGTGGAAGGAAAGCAGGAAGGCCTTGGCTATGAAACGGGATTTTGCGGGCTTTTAAAAAACTACTACATGAACACTGAGTGTGTACTAACTGTTATATCATGTTAGTAACTGTTTGAAGTTTTACTTTTATTTTATCAGACAATCAATAGGTGGTTTAAAACCGCAATCTTGCTACACTTTTTGATTGTAATAGTTGTGTTGTGTTAACAATATTTAATTGCCAAACAACTTAAGCCCCTGGTTAATAATATATTATGCAAATAAAGAGGGAAAAGAGCTGTTTAAAAATTAAACCTGACTCATGGTTTTGGCGAGCACCATATGACATTAAAAATTTCAAATATTCATGATAAGAAAACTGGATAATAATGAAACTGATAAATGATAAGTCCATAAACAAACAATTGTGTGAAACAAAACAATAACATTATCATAAAAAATCTAAAACTCATTCTTACAAAATAATTTGTAATAAAATAATATAATAAATCTTTACATTATTACAATTTACAGGTGCAATACAAAAGGAGTTGATGCAATAGATAAGGAAAACTTTATTTTATTTCAACTTACCTTAACAGCCTGAATGTAAAGTGACCTTGACCATTTTATACTAAAAACATGTTTTGTTTATGTACATACTTTGAATACAATGACTAGGTTTATTATTTTTAATAATTGATTAGTTAAGAAGCTCAGTGAATATAATACTAATTGATTATTTACAGCTTATGTATAGTAATGACAACCACAATTTATAAAATTATGAAATATAGACAAAAGAAAAAAAAATATGAAAAAATAAAATTGAAAATAGAACTCGTGATTAGATAGAAAAAAAAAACTATCGTAAATACAGATTACATAAGTTAAAACATTATCACAACACCATAAGATTATTCAGTCATCAAAATAATAACACCAAAATGTTTGTTGTTTCGAAACAGCTGGTAGCACTACAATGTACACACTAGCTATATACTTGAACATAAAAGGGGACCGAGGACAAAGGAAATCGATGAAGTCTATCCACCCTACGTTGTGGCCAAGTCTAACTATAATAATGCGTATTATGAACATAATATGCGTCTTACATAACACACTCACCTTGTTTACGAAAAATATTCTCATTTTAAATCCATTTTCGAGTAAAATGCTATTGCGTCGTACCTACTGGCAGTCGAAAACAATGACGTCACACGAATAAAAACAAAAACTCTAAACAAACATAACTCACTCGCGCACTGAAGCAATTATTTAATTAATACAACTCTCATTTAATAAATAAATCGAAAATAAATTAGATTTTATGTACAAAATATACAACAATTTACGGAACAGATGATTTGAATGACAATACCCTAACGCCCACTTGTTCGTTTGTAGATGTGTGTGTGTATCGTACGACAAAGCATTCATTCCATCTGTATATGAATACACACACTCGCGTTTTGTTTCTGTGTGGAAAAACACTACGTCAAACACAATGTTCTTTACAGATGCGACAAAAACAACAAGTTATTAAGTGAATTACACAATGAGAGTATACAATACACAGCTCAATTAATCAGAACCCAGGATAATAAGTCAATGGTTGCAAGTTCACATTACTACTACTTGTTTAGTTTATCAAAATTATCAATGAATAGAATAGAAAACGTTAGAATTTAAAAAAAAATCCGGTCTGTGGAATAAAGTCGAATAGAATCATTTTACCTTTTTAGTCTACAAAAAATACATACTCTTTGACCAAATGCTCGAAAGGAATGTTCCGTTTTTAGCAGAATTTTAATCATTTTGAGTTTCAAAATGTAATGTGATCCGCATATATTAGCAATTCAATTAGCTTCTTTATATTAATTTCATTGTTAAAATTATGATAAAACAATTATATATTTAAAAAAAATCTCTAGCAGTAATTTTTTTTTACTTTTTATACCGTTCCGTTCTACGGTCAATGCATTTCATGTTATTGAACGCAGATACTAAAGTGAGATTTGTGAACAGATTAATCATGTCGCTTACAATGTTTTCTATAAACATTTCACTTTTAATTTTACTAACACATTCTCAATCATATTCAAGTGCAACAAAGTATAACATTTTAATTATTGTTGTGGATGACTTACGCCATCTTTCGGACGAAACGATCAACTTACCGAATATCAAAACACTGGCGGGCGAAGGTGTAAATTTCAAAAATGCCTTTGCGCAGGTAACTCAACCAGAATTGAATAGAATCTTTAGTTATTTAATCGATTTGTTGCATACTGCGTGCAGATGAAGCAGTTACATACTTATCCTTTCTACCCAAGAGTGAGATAAAATAAAAGAGCCATAAACCATTTTTAACTATGCTTTAAAAAGATGGCAGGTTTTTTTTGTATTTCGCCTATAACAAAACTTTTTACTTCTTTCAGCAAGCTCTGTGCGCTCCCAGCCGAAACTCAATGTTAACTGGCCGACGACCCGACACGCTTCGGTTATATGACTTCTACAACTACTGGCGGGACACCATAGGCAATTTCACTACGATGCCCCAATTCTTCAAGGAAAACGGCTATGAAACTTATTCTGTCGGTAAAGTGTTCCATCCTGGAATTAGTTCTAACTATTCAGATGATTACCCTTTTAGCTGGTCGGAGTACCCTTTCCATCCTTCGACGGAGAAATATAAAGATGCTGCCGTCTGCCAAGATAAAGAGACAAAGAAACTTCATAAAAACCTGGTGTGTCCTGTAACAGTGGAGGATCAACCTGAAGGAACTTTGCCAGATTTGGAGTCTTTGGAACATGCTGTGAATTTTCTGTCGAATAGGAATAGTAGTCAACCATTCCTTTTAGCTGTTGGGTTTTATAAACCACATATTCCTATTAAGTTTCCTGAACAGTATCTGGGTGAGTAGTGAAATTATTTTGAACTTTCTAAGCACACTGTTAAGTTTTAAATTAGCATGGTGTTTTGACTTAATATTTTACGTAATTATTTTTAAAGCTGATTGCGGTTTTTTGGTAAGCTATTTGTGTATTTTCCTGGTTGCACTCTTGATAAGCGGTTTTCACTTACGTTCTTCTTATCGCTTCGATGGCAAAAATAACATGAAAATGTTAGTTTATTAAAGGAGATCCATAGCCATATTGGGCCCAAAATCCAAAACGAGCAATCATAGAGATCGGCGCTTTAGTAGAAAAAAAAAATAAGTACTTCCTCAACCCATTTTTCTCGCTCGGCACTTTTTTTTTTTTTTTTTTTTTTTTTTTTTTTTTTTCAGGATGGGAAATCATCAAATGACTTCTCCCGCTCTGGGCGGAGCGGGAGGGCGTGTCAGACTTTTACTGACTAAAACCCACCCGTGTTCCATCAGTTGCCCATGTGCCAGGGTCACGGTATCTCTTTCGAACAATCACGCGACCCCGGCAGGCATCGGTCCGAGGAGACCCCTACACTGCTGCTGACATCTCTTTGAGGCGCGCGTGGAACACTGCGCGCCGTCGACCCGAGCTTGGTCCTTACCGGGCGGCGAGCTACCCATTGCTCGCCACCCGCAAGCTCGCGCCTACGGTGGCCGGGAGTCCGCTATTGACTCCCGACGCCCGGGGCGTCTCCTCCTGCGGCGGCTAGGGACGTGAGGGCGCAGAGACTGCCACTCCCTCACGCGCCCCGCCTCCTCCTTCGCGAGCATTACTGCTTCGCAGAAGGAGGTGACGGCTTCCCATTCCCTCTCGCTCCGTACCATGGCTCGCACCAGGGCCGGACGCGAGAGGTCGCCGCCGCCAATCGCCTCCACGAGGACACGGCGGTGCTCCGCCCAGGCAGGGCACACCTCCACCGTATGCTCCACCGTGTCCTCCAGACGATCCTCGCAATGGAAACACCCGGACGTATCCTCCCGCTTTATCCTGAACAGGAACCCACCGAAGCACCCATGCCCGGTGAGAACCTGCGTCAGGCGGAAGGTGAGGACGCCGTGACGCCTCTCTATCCACTCCTCAAAGAGGGGACTTACCGCCGCAATTGTGGCGTGCCCATCGCTCGGCACTTTGGGTTCTAGGCCCAAGTTTGCATGAAACTTGACTAGTCTCCTTTGTTTGGACAAATGTGTTGCCTATCAATCAACGTAGATTTAAAATTCTAATATATATGTTAACGGAAATGTATGTAATCCGTCATTGTATACAATTCCTAGGAAATGTATGTAATTCCTAAAATCGCCCGGAAATGTGTGAAATAAATTATATTAGACACATTTCCTAGTAAATCTATACATTTCCTAAATAGCAATCGGAAATGTAAAACGGTATACCGCCGTTTGCCCGAAATTTATTTGCCCTAACATCATTTGCCATCGACATTGGGTGTGTAACGGTAGTTATATTAGGAGAAACTGGATGCAATCGGGACTTTAAGGCACCCCGACTCGGATAGGTTAGGTTAGAAGGGGATCTATTCGCTCACTTTGCTCGCTCATCACGACCCCGCCATCCCCTTCGTGGTTATTTTTTTATAAACCACGCAGAAGTAGGAGCCCCGCGTAGCGGGGCTCCGTCGCCTAGCTTGGAAAACGATTCGAAAACAATTTATTATGGCGCTTTTTATACACTTCCTAATACGATATTGGAATTATATACAATTCCTAGGGATTGCATACATTTCCCAGGATATGTATGTATTAAATAATTTTTAAAACAATAGCTTATACATCTCCTAAATAGCTTCGGAATTCTATAAATTTCCTAGGAAATGTATACAATTCCTAGATTCCATATTAAAAAAAAAAAAATGAAAGAAAGTTGTGTTAGTTACACTATTTATAACTCAAGAATGGCTGAACCAATTTGGCTGAAAATTGGAGGGGAGGTAGCTTAGAACCAGGAGACGGACAGAGGATACTTTTTTTAATCCCGTTTGACTATAAAGAGGAAAATATTTGATTATTTGTTTGTATTGAATAGGCTCCGAAACTACTGCCCCGAATTGAAAAAATCTTTTTGGGTTGCGTAGCCTATTAATTGCGGAAGGCTAAAGGTTATATAACGTCACGCTACGATCATAAGGAGCGGAGCAGCAACGAAAAATGGACGAAAACTGGCATGCAATTCGATGCGACGGATAGGGTTACGGGAGCAAAAATTTGACGCGGACGAAGTCGCGCGCAGAAGCTAGTTTTTCATAAAATTCAATGACTATCCAATTGACTGGAAACCCATGCGGTCATCATCAGCAGCACTGCTGGGACACAGGCCTCCTCTCAGTGAGAGGGAGTGGGCCATAACCCTAAGAATAACTTTAATTTTCAGAAAGGATACCAATAAACAAAGTGAGGCCTCAAAAGCATCCTTACATGTCTGCTGACATACCTCTAGTATCCTGGCATCCTTGGACGGATGTCCGGCGTAGAGACGACATTGCTAGACTCAATATATCCTTCCCATTCGGCATTATGACTTATGATTGGTCAATGAAGATAAGGCAGAGTTACTATGCGGCTGCGTCCTATGTAGACGACTTGGTCGGCGAATTAATAAATTACGTCGATAAAAGGAAAACTATTGTAGTTTTAACAAGTGATCACGGTCAGTATTACCTATCGTGCTTTATTTGTTTTTCCTCCTTCCTCATCGTCACAATTAACATAAATGATTTCACATTTTGGTTCCAGGCTGGTCGTTGGGCGAAAATGGATTATGGGCCAAGTACAGCAACTTTGACGTAGCTTTAAAAGTGCCGTTAATATTTACAGCGCCAGGATTACCTTTAAGGAACATTCATACTCCTGTTGAGTTAATCGATATTTTCCCGACTTTGGCAGACCTCACTGGCTTATCACGTGATATACCAAAATGTGGGAATAAAGATAAATCTTTACTATGTTTTGAAGGTAAAAGCTTGAAACCACTAATGATGGATGATTTTCAATCATTTGGAAACTATTTTGCCTTCAGCCAGTATCCTAGACCAAGCGTTTACCCTCAAAAGAACTCTGATAAACCTCGACTAAAAAACATCAAAATAATGGGTTACAGCATAAGGACAAAAAGATACAGGTATACAGAATGGGTTTCATTTAATAACACATTATTCACAGTCGATTGGAACAAATTATTTGGCTTAGAACTATATGATCACTTAATTGATCCTGACGAATCGAGCAATCTTTATTTGGTACATAAATATAAAAATATTAAACAATATCTCTCTAGGTTGTTAAAATCACATGTTAATAAAAATTATACGAACTAATATTCAATTATTGAAGTTAAGTAATAATTGCACAACTTATTAGTCTAGCTTAGAGATGCTGCGAATACCCGCTTTTATTCGATGTTCTGCAATATTCGACACTGATTTGTTATTCGTCGATTACCGAGTAATACATAGATAGTATTACCTATTCGACATTCGGCGAATACTTTACTAAAATATATTTTGGGTTATACAAAAGGAGGTATTCCACGTAAAAAGGTACAAGAAACGAGTTGCCAGCATAAAAAAATGCAAAATCGGTATAACATGAGACTGATTTCTGTAACTTCATTGTTTTCTTTTCTCATATACCTTACAAAATTTAAGAATACAGTAACAAATAAATTATTGTTTATATTCAATTTTTGATGTCGAATAATAAAGTGCGAGTTATTCGACTATTCGCCATAGGGAATGGCGATTAATCGGTATTCGATTATTCGCTATAACAACTATTCGCGGCATCTCTACTGTAGTTTAATCATTGTATTATATGTGATGTTTTTGTTTGGGTAGCTGAAATAAATACAGCCAATGAAATCACTTCCTACATCAACGGTTAACAACCAAGACCTCCTAACTGACACACTTTTACCAACTGTTTAATAAATTATTCCCTTCATAGACCTTCTATCTCACATATTAGAAAATCTCTTTTATAGCATTAATACAGTAAAAAAAGGTCTTGATAGTCCACCGTCAATGTTTAATTTAACATTTTGTTGATTAGATAACCGTTTTAATAACAGTAACTAACAGCAGCACATAGCACTCGCAAATTAATTGCAGCTGAGATTTTAATTGGTTTTCATGTTCATTTTGTTTGTGTTTTCTTAATCTTTTTTCCATAGTTTTCACAGCGACAGACAACATTTAAAATAAAATGAGCTATATTATATAATGATTTACTTATTAACAATGTTAACGTCATTTTCGTTAACATTCGTTTGCGATGAATGTACATATATGTCCGGCATTGAATGTTCCCGAGACGCGTTCATGTCGTGTGGACTTAGTGGCTCGTCTGCAACCTTAAATAATAATATACTTTGTATCAATAACTTAGAAGTAAAAACAAAACCAGAAAACCAGTAAAAACCAGTAAACTAGTAGAAACCAGTAAACCAGTAAAAACTAGTAAACTAGTTTAGAAGACCCCAACTCACACATAGATGAAGAGAATGAAAGAGAAATAGATGAGATTGTACGAGCGCTGAAAAGAATGAAAGTTGAGAAAGCTGCAGGGTATGACATTGTCTGCTGATATGCTGAAGAGCGGTGACGGGGTGGTAGCAAGCCTGTTATGCCGATCTTTAATATGCGTTGGAGATACGGTCGTATGATGATTGGTGTAAGGCTGTAATCTTATCGCTATATAAGGGAAAGAATCTCAGCAGGAGTGTAAAAACTACCGCGACATTAGTCTTCAGTTGAGAAAAACTTATTAACAAAAAATTAAACCGCCGAAAAAACTGAAAAGCAAAAAATAATAAACCTTAAAATTATGAGTCGGCGCTTTGAGTGATCCTTGTTAATTGATTTTACAGCGCCGACTCAAAATTTTAAGGTTTATTATTTTTTGCTTTTCAGTTTTTTCGGCGGTTTAATTTTTTGTTAAAAAGTTTTTATTTTTATAATTTTTTTGTGGCTTTAATGGACTCATAATACTTGGCAAGGTATACCCTATCCAATAAAAAAAGAATTATCAAAATCGGACTACTCTGTATAAAGTTATGCGTGGTTATACATTACAATCAGTGAGTGAACAATCAATCATCCCCTGTTTTCCGACCCGTAGCGTTCGATTTTGTATTCCAAATTTATATGGGACCACCTTGGGAGTATACCCTTTCCAATAAAAAAAGAATTATCACAATCGGACTACTATGTAAAAAGATATGCGTGGTCATATATTAAAAAATAATATATATATATACGCGTCGAATTGATAACCTCCTCCGTTTTTTTTGGTCGGTTGAAAATAAGGGATGTGCAGGCAGGATTTAGAGTAGGAATGGGCTGTATGGATCAGATCTTCTCCCTAAAGTGCATAGCCGAAAAACATCTGGCAAAACACAAGAAAGTCTACTGTGCTGTTGACTTAGAGAAAGCCTATGAAAGATACAAAGTGTGTGGAGCGAAGCACTGCGGTCAACACTATCCATGTACGGTGTGGACTGGCGATTAGTATGGGCACTGACATCGTTATACAAGGTTTCCAGTGCTTACCAGCAGGGATGTTAGGGAGCTCCGTAACCGTAACCGAAACTATCGGATATCCGATATAAAAATTTATCCGTAACCGTAACCGAATCCGAAATAAAAGTTTCGGATAATATCGGATTTGTTATGACATTTTTATTTTAGGTCGATTAGATAACACTCGATATATGTATATTTATTTATAATAATTTTTGTTTTAAATAGCTGTGATAATTACTCACAGACTGATTGTAATTCCTACCAAATATAAATAAAACCATTTTATTAGCTATTTGTTTTTTAATTTTGGAATTCCTCAAAAGTTTAATATCCATAACCGAAATTATCCGAAACTAACGGATAATCCGAAATAATTTCATATCCTTATCCGTATCCGGTATAATAATCATTCCTACATCCGTAACCAATCCGTATCCGAAATTTCATATCCATAACATCCCTACTTACCAGTGAAGCGAGAGGATGAATGAAGGACTGCTAACAAAAGATCGATGTGAATACACGCCGGAAGGGGATGACCAGATGTATGAACTTAAAGGAGGCAAAAGGTTTATGTTAGGACCGTAGCAGGTGGCCTTCTGTAGTTTCTGCCTACACCCATGGGAAAAAAAGGCGTGAGATTATGTATATGTATGTATCAATTAATTATTCTTATTTTTTTTAATGCATATGAAATGCTGTTAGTTTTCCTACAACAGAGTAACATTAACACCCTCATTGCGTAACAGACTATCAATCACAATCCGAGGCTCGGCAATCGGAATCCATTGCTCCATAGGTTTGTAAAATTCGTCTGCTCAGCAACGCAATGAACGTGGCTGGACTGACAAAATGAAGTGCATTGCCATCGATTACCATTGTATGTGTGTTACGCATTACCCAGCTGGTTTCTGCAACGAAAATCCAACGCATATCAAGTGATCTGATTGGCTGTTTATAATTAAGTCAACCAATCATAACAGTAGACCAAGCTTGACAATTTGTTAGCGATATCATTTGTGTTGATTTGAGTATTTTTCGTTCCAGAAACTAGGCGATATTTGTTTGCATCAGCATTCTATCCCAGGCTTATTCTAATCGTTTTGTTTAATATGTACCATTTCTAGTCTTTTAAATGCATGTTGATTCCTAAGTTAATGAAGCAAAACAGTTGTAAATGGAATGTTATAATACTTGTACTAGGAAGACATACTTGAAGTAATAGCTTAAATCGTAAAATACATATTATTCTAAAAAATACTTTGTGTTACCTAATTTAATTTAATTGTTTTCTTGTAATTTTACACACACAATAAGTTTTAACTTACACTTAATCTGACCATTAAAAGATAAACAATCGGTTTAGTTATGATCCTTTTCAAAGTGTAATCACTATATCGTTATCCATATCAGATCCTTAACAAAATACTTTTACACAACATAACATGCTATATGTACAAAATGTTTAACAATATATACAACGAAGTTTAGATTACAGAACTTGATTTCCTCAAGTATCTTACCGTGAAAACAGTCATGTCAAGTTTACAATTCCTTGCGGAAGTCAACTTCTGCAAGTTTAGCTGCTAATCTAAACTTCGTTTAACACAAAAACCGTTACAAAGCATCAACTAAAAGCACTGTACAGTCTTTGATATACTTAAGAAAACATCATACTAAGCTGTGTTTTTCTGCAGGCACTGGTTTACGGGCATTTTCCTCCATTTCTTGCTGTTTGAAAAAGGCGTAGAGGCAACTACTGGACAGTACGATGATGTTTGATGTCCACCAGAGGAGGTTCTTGCTCTCGTGGTACCATTGGGTTGCTATCACGGTTTGAGTGCATGCTTTCGCTGTGCCTGATATATTGTGTGTCAGTGGAGAGGTGACCTGAAATTGATGTCAAGAGGTTTAGAATGATTTACTTAACAATACGATACCCTAGCCTATGTTAAATATAATATATTTAATTTCATGTTTTAAGTTTATAGTAAATTGTATTTTATAAACGTATTGTCATATTTAATGGTTATATTTGTCAAATCAAGTCATAGCAAATTCGTATCTTTGAGTACTGAAAATTAGAAATACGTTAAGCTGTTCTAGAAATTAATTAACTACAGTTGCATAAAAAGTGTGCAAATTAATGGGTTGATAAGGACTATAAACGAGTAAAATAGAGTTCACCTTTATCTGTAGCGACGTGAAGTACCCAATTGCAAACCCACAAACACCTCCAATTAACATTTGGACCCAAAAATAAGAACTGTGGAAATTCGTATAATTCCACAAGACAGACAATTCCCCATTAATTACAATTAGAGGTAGGAATAATATTATAGCATACGCATTAATATAATAAGATAACAACCAAACTTCCTGGTTTACATTGGGTAAAACCTTTTTTGTGTAGATGGAGTATAGAGATAGCATTAGAGACCCAATTACTCCATATATTGTGCCTATCAGAGAAAATGATGCTGAAACAAACAAAAAAAAAACAGTAGATTATTGTCTTATTATTCCATTAAATTACACAGTTGTTACGGGTAGTGATATGATGTTACCCAGTAACTGGGCTGTGGAGGTCAGATAGGAAGTCGGTCCATGTAAATTACTGGTATCCAGCTACATCCAATGAGACAGACAAAAAGCTGTTTAATGCAATAATCATTCTATGCAAAGCATAATTCAAAAATAATATCATTGACAACGGTAAAACCGGTTTGCAGAAGTTTTATTTTGGAAAACCAAATTAAAGTTTAGACTAGAATTTCCAATATTTTGATCCAAGGCTGATTTTAGAGGTGCATTTACATCGACATTCATCCACAGTGTGATATTGGTACTATGAATTTGGTCGATTATTTTTTCTAACAAATACAAAGAGACATTTTTTTATCACCGGATGTAGTTCAATTGTTTTTATCTATGCCTCCTATCGCGAAGCCGGTGAATTCGAGCAGTACGGTACATGTGGAGCCAAACTAAGGAAGTCGTAGAGCCATACCATCATTGCCAATTCAGCTGTCTATCCTGAAAATTTTCCCTGCGCGTTTTTTTCCATTTTATGAAAAGTTACCCTAATTTTAATTAAAGGCAGCATCATCCTGATTTCAACACGTAAACCATTAGCGGGATAATTGTCCCGTTATTTGTTTGTTGTTGTTTGTGTTATAAGAAGTACATTCAGGACTAGATTAAACCATCTAGAGGCGGAGAGGCCCATATCTACGCACTGGAATTCTGGAGTCACCTATGTCATATTCATCATACTCAGCCTATAGTGTTCCCACTGCTGGCAGGCTTCCTCTCGGTGACAGGGAGTGGGCCGTAAACCATCACTCGGGCCCAGTGCAAGTTGTTGGATCACCTATGCCAATAAACACATTTTTCTTTCTTTCTTTTCTTTCTTTCTTTCTTTCTATGTAAAACTTCTTTAATCAACTTAACTAAATTGATGTTTCTAGACGGTATCGGATGATGCTCTTTTTTGACATTTTTTTTTGTTAGCTTTCACAGTCCCACTACTAAGCAAAGCCTCACCCAAACCCTCCAGGCATCCTTTTCCAGAGCCACCTCTATCTCTTGCAAGGTCGTCACGCCATCTCTTCTATCTATTGCAAATGTTTTTTTTATTTTTATTCTTTTATGATTGTATTTGTGAAATAGATGTAAAAAAAGTACACAACGGGAAACTATGAGGAACTATCTACTCCAGAAGAACGCGGAATAAATTGTCCTAATTGTTTTTATTAACACGCCGGAAATGTCTTCAATATCCGCAAGATCGCACGAATTAACTTCCATTTTTTGTACGAAAGTTTTTTCTTAAATTAGGCCTCTATGAGAATATGCCACTGACCTTCGCAGCATTAAAAGAAAACATTAAAACATTAAAGAAGTTAAGTTAATGCTGGGATTTAACATCGCCACGACTGGCCAGGGGGGTAACTCCGTAACACACTATACTGCTTTGATGAGTTTGCGTGCGCAGGAATTAGAATCTAGTCGCACTTGCATCGCATCCCCTACAACGTCTATAATAACACCAAGCCACATTATTGCATAGATAGGTACATATGGCCATCAAATGGCGTGCTTGCATGATCAACGATGTAATTGCACGCTAAGAGTAGGAATGGATTCGATTTGACAGCTCAACAACATTCATTACGTCAGTAACGTTGTTGAGCAAATACATTTTTCGAACATATGAGGCAATGGGAAATTTAAAATTAGAAATTTCCTTGAAAATGAGTCAGTTTGTGATTGATAGTGTAACGCAATCAGGGTACGCTATCCTTCAATATTATTCAGATTTACGTGTTTTTTCAGTATATTGTTAAAAGAAATGAAAGTTTCATTCAGACAGTGAATTGAGTGAACTAAAATGTTATCTGATTAGAATAACTCAGAATCCGATGAAGAACGTGGTATTAATCGTAGGAATTACAGGACGCAGGTGGACCATTTAAATACTTTGGTTTTTTGGGATGAATTCAATCTTAAATTTATATAATTAATCTTCTTTCTTCTTTCATGTCGATGGTACTCGTACACTTTTTACTATATCGATTGAGCCCAGTAGGTGGCCACGTTTATTGCGGCGTCAGTGGCATTTTTGAGATCATCTGAGGTGCAGGTGAACGGGCACTTGGGACACTCCAGCAGGTGGTTCATGGTCTGATCAGACGTACCGCACTCGCACTGGGTGTCGGATGAGTCTATAATCCCCTACCTTGACAAATTGTGTCTACAGCGGCCTACTTGGGTACGCAATCGATTGTGAGCTTTCCATATAGGCCACTGCAGATCACGGCCGGAAGGCAAGTGTTTGGTCATCACAAAGGATGGTTTGTCCTGGATGGCCTGCGTGAAGCGTAAGAAGCTCTTACGACTTTTAAGCCTGCCTGAAGTCGTCTTGTAATCGTAGAGGGGATGTCGGGAATAGAGGGGATTTTTATTATCTAGCTAGCTTATATCTAATGTAATTGACTCTTTTTGCTGACATTTATATTTAACAATCATATTAACTTATCCTTCTCCTCTTTATCTCTCTTTAGTTTTAATTTATTTACAAGTTATGGAATCGGAAAGATTTACTATAGCTTTTATTTTATGAGAAAGATTGTTTACAAATTACACACAGTGTTGTCACGTAGTGTCATGCAATCAGGGTACAGTATCCCAGTGATTTTATAGCAAATTCATAATCTATTGCTTCGTATATTTAGCAAATTATCTGCTCGTCAAACGTAAATATGTAATGGAATGAATTTCGTTGAATTGTCGAAGTCGAAAACTTTGCGAGAACATAATATCATAGAATGATAACGATATGAATACTGAAATGAAAATATTTACCTGACAAGCTCTCCTGATCAACTCCAAGGAAGAATCCAAATATGATGAACACGCAACATAAAATGCATCTGAGAGACGTCTTTTGACTCAGTAGCACCCAACTGAATACAACATTGAATACTGTGGTTAAAGATCTTCCTATGTAGTAGAATGGCACTCCGACGTACTTCAAACAGAGATTATTTGTTGCTATCATAAGCGTGAACATTATTGCAAGTGGGATCACCTGAAAATAGAAACATATTTTTGGTTAAATTAGGAGTCCATTGGATAGAAAATCTTTAGTACACATGGATTTTTTTCAGAAT
Source organism: Aporophyla lueneburgensis (assembly GCA_932294355.1). Taxonomy (NCBI): domain Eukaryota; kingdom Metazoa; phylum Arthropoda; class Insecta; order Lepidoptera; family Noctuidae; genus Aporophyla; species Aporophyla lueneburgensis. The sequence continues at coordinate 26,807,280 of OW028743.1, forward strand.
TAATTTATATTTTATTGGGTGACTACCATTTTCCATTTCTTCCCGTGGGTGGAGGCGACTAAGGGACTTATTAGAGAATGGGTAGCAGCGTTCTCTATGCATTTTACCACCATACTGTGTTCGCCCACCGTGTTACCACTGTGTTGGCAGGCGTGCAAAGCGTGGGCATTAAGGCTAACCCCCCAACTTGGGGGAGGCCTATGTCCAGCAGTGGATGCTTTTCGGCTGAAATGATGATGATGATGAATGATGGGTGACTACCGAAATGACCACTAATTAAGAACTATGGAAGAAAAAGACATGTTGCACAGACCCCAAATAAATTGGGATAGAGGAGAATAATGATTTATAACAGAAAATATTAGAACTTTTTAAATTACAACAAAGTTCATCATCCTGCTGTTATCGGCATCATTATTCTAATCGTATCAGCAAAAAAACATTTTAAATTCGTTGTTATGTGTTACTATAACTGGGAAAACCTTGGTTTAAAAAAACTGATAAGACAGGTGCAGGTTCAAATGTATTTTAGATATGAAAACTACCTACTATAGTACTGTGTACTGGTAGTAAACAGCTTTATGTGTTAAAAGTGACCTAGGTAGCTATCGTGAACTTAAAACCAGTAGTTTCTAATTACCAGTGATCGGAATAGGTAGTGCAATTTTGTAGGATTTCGTGACGTTATGTTAAAATGGAAATGCCTTTAAATCCCAATTAGTTGGAATTAAATACGGTCAAATTAATTTAAAAAAATTAAAGTACATACATAGTAAACTACCTGTTTATTATAGCGATGGTTGATAAGCGTGGTAAATCATTGTTACTATGTGCGGGAGAAAGAGACAAAATGATATTTAGTAGCTGTGTCTCTTTATTTTTTATTGTCCCCTATGCAACTGGATTTAGTAAAAAAAAAAAAATCCGACCTTAAATCAGTAAACTGTGGAGACCCTACATATTTCGTAATATGATATCGACAATAGGAATAGGTCAGTAACCGCGCGCCGGCGTAGGTACTTCGAACTTCTTAGAATTTTGACCGATCGAACAGCTTGTTGGTACTTGTAGCTACGCTCGGTCGTTCAACTTTGCCGCCGCACCGGCGCCGTGCGCAAGTTTCCATAAAAACCAGTTTCTAAATAAACATCTTTCGTTAACGATAACTTAATTTTTTGTACTGAGATATATCAAAATAAAAATTGCATGGTTATTATAATTTATAACTCGTTTAAGATTAATTTGTTAAAATTTGCGCACTGGTTAAAACTTATTCTGTGTATATGTATAATTACCTATCCTTTTCCCGATTTGTTTGGAGTACTATAGTAGTATTAACTCGGCAAACTTAGCACTTTATTTTGCAACTTTTATTTTGTGCAGTATTTGAAAGTAAAGACCAATTTGACTCTGAGGGTCGAAAGGTTGGAATCGCACCACATCAATTGTAAGTCGGTTGTGGTATGAGTTCCAACTCACCATCTACAGACCTGTGAGAGAGGACTTTTGGCCGAAAGGTGTCTTGTATCGTCGTTTCTGAGGACCGTTACGCGACACCACGCAGTGGAACACTACGCCGCACACTGGTCCCAAATTAAAAAAAAGTGGACATTGATAGTAGACCGCTGATATTTTTTTTTATTGTTGATATAATGATAACAGATAAGGCAAAAAATATTATTGTCCTACTTCAAATACTTTTCTCTATAAAAAATATTTCTTTTTTTTTTGTATGGGAGACATGGGAGTGATTACATTTTACTCAATTTCTCAAAAACCTTAAGCGATGTCGAGATGGCATTCACATATGTTAGAAAACTAATAATTCTGAGTATTTGGCTCGAAGAAACTTATTGCTTACCTCTGCGTACTTTCGAGATAATAGTGACAGAAAATAACAATAATGTTAATTGTTCGCTTTTTTTTAATCATAGCCTTACTCATATCGCAATAGGTCCGCTGGCCAGCAAAATGGAGCTTCGACGCGAGTTTGCCGGGATAACAAGATGGCCGCCTCTCATGACGTAACGTAATACGGTCACGAATCGCGCGCGTACACCTCACTCAGTGTACAACTAAATGTGGTTGCGATAAGACGTGTCCTTATTTTTTCTGTGCGCTTGAAGAAATGCTTGTTGTTTGTTTGTTTTGTTATTGTTGTATTTTGAATCTTTGGATTTTAAAATCAAATAATTTTTGTTTGTCTTTCTTTCGTCGAATTTGTTTTCGTAATTTTTTTTGTTAAAATCAAAGTCACTTTGTCTTTGATATCTTTGATTCTAATTTGTTTTCAATTTTCCTTAAAATTATAATATGTCCGCATTTGTCACCAACTTAGACTTATACGTTGTTCTTAAATCAGGAGGTGGTTTTAAAAATGTCGAATTTTTATTTAATGCCCTTATTGAACGTATTGGTGTTGAATTGTCTTCCGAAGATTTGAGTAATATTAAATTATTTTGTCGTAATTTTTCAAGTAATATCTCAAAAAGATGGTCTGCTTCCAGTAGAGCTCAAAAGACCTTTCTTAACAAAAATTCAGACTGGTTACAATCCCAAATAGTTTGGCCAAAATGTCAAAATATCGATTTAAGCAGCATTTTTAAAGTTGCCGAGGAAGTAATTCCAAATTTCGAAACGCAAGTGGATACTCATCAATTAAGTTATGGTACAAGTAAAAAACCATTTGTTGATATATCTGATAAACAGAAGAAAAGGCGTTCTCTAACACTTCTAGATCACACAGAGGAGGAATTAGTTTATGCTTTATGTGCCAAATTAAAAGGTCTAAAAAAACAAAATTAGCAGCTATATTAAACGAACAGCCAAAACAAGGAAAAATGTGAGATGGTACATGATGTAGTATTCGCTAAAAAGACTGACAAACCGTGTTTACCAGATGATAAAACGTTAGCGCTTTACACCTCAACAAATTTGTCAAAATGGCAATATCGAAATTTAAGAACTATTCTTGCTTCAGAGAAAATGTATGGTCTTCCATCCTATCAAAAGCTCCTGGAAGCTAAAAAAACTTGTTATCCTCCAGAGTCAGACATAACTGTAACTGAATCTGATGCTAAGATAAGACTTCAATCGCTTCTAGATTTGACAACTAATAGGATATTAAAAACAATTCAGCACAACTCTGCCGACAAAAAATCGCTAAAACTAATAAGCAAATGGGGTTTTGACGGGTCATCTTCTCAAAGTAATTATAAACAAAAGTCACACTCCGACACTAAAATTGACGATTCTTCAGTTTTCATGATTAGTTTGGTTCCGCTTCGTTTGGAAGAAGAGAGTGGTACTATCTTGTGGCAAAATCCTGCTCCCTCTTCAACAAACTATTGTCGTCCAATTGGCTTTATATTTGCAAAAGAAACAAATGAATTGATAAAGAAGGAAAGTGCATCCTTAGAGGAAGAAATTCGTAATCTTGTTCCCACAATTGTAGATAATTTTGATATTAAACATGATTTGTACATGACTATGATTGATGGGAAAATTTCTACTGTGATTTCCAATACTTCTTCTGCAGCTGTTTGTAATATTTGCAATACCCCACCTAGCAAAATGAATGACTTGGACTTTGTATCCAAAAGACTCATCAGAGAAGATATGTATAAATATGGTCTGTCTTCGCTTCATATGTGGATAAGATGTATGGAATGTATTTTACACATTTCGTACAACTTAGACTTCAAAAAGTGGGCTGCACGAAAAGAAGATAAATTGTTAAAAGAAATTAAAAAGAATTTGACACAAGAAGAATTCCGGGAAAGAACTGGTTTGTTAATTGACATAGTAAAACAGGGATTTGGTACAACCAATGACGGTAACACGGCAAGAAGGTTTTTTGAAAATTATGAAGTATCTGCTGAAATAACGGGTATCCACCCTGATTTAATCAAGAGATTTGCAGTCATTTTACAAACAATTTCATCTGGTCAACTTATTAATACCAACTTGTTTAGGGAATATTGTAAAGAAACAGCAATGCTATATGTAAACTTATATCCATGGTATTACATGCCTTCAAGTGTCCATAAATTGTTGATACACGGTGCTGATATTTGTGAAAATTTCTCCTTTATTCCGATAGGCATGCTTTCCGAAGAAACTTCCGAAGCGAGGAATAAAGATTTCCGGAATGTTAGAATGGCACATACAAGAAAAATCGGTAGAGTTCAGACTAATTTAGACATTATCCACAGCTTTCTAATTAGCTCAGATCCTTACATCAGCCATATCAAACCAAAGTTTGCTCGTTTACATAAACAGTTGTTTCCAGAGGCTAGTGCTTTGATCTTGAACAATGAATTGCTTTCGTTGGAAAACGAGGAAATAGAGATTTCTCAAGAGAATATAGACCCAAATATTAATCTTTCACCATAATATTTTTTCAGAATCGTTTGTGAACATATTCAACTTTATGTTTGCAGCTTAATATGTCTTCATTTTGATTGTTTTTTAGAACTGATGAAAGTACTCCTTCAGAAAGGTCATAGCTTTTCAGTCATTAGTGAGCCCCCATAACCTCTTTTACAGAGAAGTCTCTTTTTACTTATTTGACATTACGCATACATTATAATTATGTGCTAAAGTAAGGCTATGATTAAAAAAAAGCAAAAAATTAACATTAAAAAAAAATGTTATTTTCTGTCACTATTATCTCGAAAGTACGCAGAGATAAGCAATAAGTTTCTTCGAGCCAAATACTCAGAATTATTAGTTTTCTAACATATGTGATTGCCATCTCGACATCGCTTAAAGTTTTTGAGAAATTGAGTAAAATGTAATCGCTCCCATACAAAAAAAAAAGAAATATTTTTTTTACAGAAAAGTATTTGAAGTAGGACAATAATATTTTTTTGCCTTATCTGTTATCATTGTATCAACAATAAAAAAAAATATCAGCGGTCTACTATCAATGTCCACTTTTTTTTAATTTGGGACCAGTGTGCGCCGTCATCATTACATGTGTAGTGATAGTTTGAGTTTTGTTTTATAGAATATGTATTAGTTTACAGTTATTGTTTTATATTATTTATGTATTGTGTTTTTAGGGGTTTTAGTTGCCTGAAATAAAGGATTGTATTGTATTGTATTTTATACTCTGTACGCACAACGCGATGCAACAACCAATTAGAACTGAGTATCCTAGATGAGATGAGTCAGAAACTAGATATTCCCTAGAACAATGCGCGCGCGCTTACGTCGCAGGCACAATACGCGCAAAATGTTTATTTATCTATAGCATTCTATAAATTTCAAATGTAGAAGTTTAAAAATCCTTACTTTCACAATATTTGATTCAATCCCGTAGTACCAAAATGAAATTCCGGGAAAAAGGCTTATCCATGTTATGATTTCTATGACTATTCATGCATGATGCGAGTACGTAAAATCAATCTACCTACTCCGATTACTGTTTATGAGCGAAACAGAAAAGATCCCGCGATAATAGGAAAGCAAAAATGCAAGATTTTATCTTTTTTTTCATCGGACATCTCGTGTTAGGAGCACCTAATATTTATCTTAAAATATTCTTCATAACTGTACTATTAACTAAAAAAATCAAATGGAAATCTTGTGAGGAAAACGAAATTATGATCAATATGATCATTCTGTTGTGTTGACTTTTTATGCTGCAGTAGTGTTGACTATGATGTAATAACACAAAAAAAAATATGTTATGGTTTTTGGAAATTTAAAAAATAAGTTCCACGAAAAATTACAAAACCAGGGGGGATTGACCTTTGTCCATCGAATGTTTTTTTTTTCTTCCATTACTTTTCTGCATCGATACACGTGGGTATATTAGTGCCAGCTTATCTAATTTGACCCTGTATAAAAGGTAAGCTCCGAAACTCTTCAGCCAATTAAAAAAATATTTAATTAATAGGAAGCTACGTTTTGTTGAGTGCTATAGGATATTTATGGTATAAGTATGTGTAATCTTTTATAGATCTAAAATAGATTACAATAAATATTAGAGCACTAGCTCCTAACATCGCAACTGCATTACCGGGATAAAAAGTTGATGACATCAATCTATTCTAATGATAGGTTCTATTATATTTTTGATCAAATCAAATCATTTATTCGCATGGAATGTAGGTATTGTTATAAGAAATATGTATAGTGAGCCGGGTACATTCTGCCTGATTTTTGGCATGCAAAATTTAAAAAATAATGTCACGATCAATAAGCTCAGGAGCAAAAATTATGAAATACATCGTTAATAAATTAATAAATCATTTTAACAAGTCCAGATCATGCTCAAAAAATTATCAAATAAAGTGAATAATATTAAACTAATGAGATGCCACAGACAGAACAAAAAATCACTTATCAAATAATAACATTTCAGTATCAAAAAGCCTTGAGTTTTTTTTATTGCTCAAGGGACATTTTTTTGCGCTCCGATAGTTTATTAAATATTAATGGAACCATGCAGAAAACAGTTTTATAAGTAGTGCTGTTTTATAGCCAACAGGAGATGTTTTTGTATTCACGGGACTTCTCTTGGTATTCGAGACCTTAGCAAACAAGTTTTTATTTCTTTTTACAAAAGTTGCCATTTCCGTAATTTACAGCAACGGGAAAGTAAGAATTTTCAAAGACATAACAGAGATTCACAACTATGTCTAGGTTTAAGATTACACATCGCTCCAACACAATGATTTCGGGCTTTAAATATGTTATCTCTTAGACTGCAGTTACCCTAAAATATGATTCCAAGATTGGTTTTTTTGATATAATAAAATACAAGTGTTTTATGTTAAGGATAGGTATTTGGATGTTATCTTAAGAGAACACAAGTATTTAATTTACTAGTCTGGTAAAGTCAGATTTAAAGTGTTTTAGAATCTCGCTCAACAAACCAATTAAAATATATAACAGACTATAATGTTCACTATTGCACTACTGGGATACACACCTCCTCTCTTTGAGAAGGAGAGGGCTGTAATCCACCACAAAGGCTCAGTTCTGGTTGTTTGAGATGCAATTGTCTTCGAATTTTTGGTTCTAGGACATAGTTACTGGTTTCAACAATGATTTCTTTCACCAATTTCAGAGCAGTGGTGATTTCAATGAAAAATTAACACTAACTAAAGGGCCACTCTGCGTTCAAACCTATGACCCACAACTCGTAAGTAAGCCGTTATCCCTGGGCTACCACTGCTCACTTGTTATGTATAGTCTACTGCATATCAGTAGTAACAATTTGACATTAGCGGTGCCTCTATATCCTGGCAATGCAATACATGTGGTTTCATAGTGCTAGTCTTACCACACATGTGGGGTTCAAAATACCTATCATGATTTAATTTTTCACTTGTAAAAATTTTAAACACACTGAAGGAATTTACTCCAGGATTTTTTTTCTTTTCCCGCTTTTGGCAATACTTTTACTTTTTACTTCAGATTTGATTCAGTTTTATAATGAAATGATTAAATTTATTTATTTATTATAAAGATCACATGCATTAAGTAATATATAAAGTTTTGAAATTACCTTTCTCATAACATCCAGTTTCCATGGTGTACCCTTAGGAAATGTAAATAAGCCTCGTATTCCACCAAAACTGCTCAATGTGTAGCATATACTAAATGACACAATACATTGAAACCATGTTATAAATAATGGTGCGTTTAATGCAACCTCCTGGCTGCTCAGTAAGTTTTTATTGACAAATACTGTGGCTATTGACACAACCCTGTAAACAAAAAAGTTTTTAATTTTGGCTATGCTTAATGGTAGATAATTAAAGACCAAAAAATACTAACTACTAAACTTAAATCAAATACATAACAAGGTTTTCTTTTTTTAAACAAATTTATTTTATTTTAGCAAGAGAATAATTATATTAAAATTTTACGATCGGCAAATCTGTCAATGCGGCCAGGCACCTGTGTAGTTCGCATGCATTCTGCAGATAGAGCCGGCGAATTAAATATGAATATAATTATGTAGTGTTCATTCGAATTAAAATTATATTATTAGCAAAATACAAGTAACAGAGAAATATAAATATTATTTTTAAAATACAAACCAGTAACAAACAACCACAATAACAATCTTGATTTTTTTTTTACATAAATCTGAACGTTGATTCTTCATTGTAACTACAGTGATTGTGACTATTTATTTGTATTAGTTTGTTTCACTTTTTTTTCTGTAAACCATGTTACAAGTCGAGAAGCTATAGATAAATACTATAGAAAAGCCGAAAGCCGAACACGAATTTATGAACCGTCTGTTTGACACCTCAGCAGTGTTGCCAACAGGATTTTTAAAAATCCGCCAAGTTCGTTGTGTATTTCCGTCAAAAATCCGTTAAAAATGTTTTTTTTTATCCGTCAATAATAGCCGTTAAATTTCTAAAGTTATATATTTTCACAGTTTAAATTAAAATTTAAATTATATGTACCAAGCGTACTTGAAAGCAATTTGCATTCTGGAACAGATTCGCCAGAACTTTCTTCTTTACGTACTAACCAGTCTTTAAATAACTTATCTTGAAGCTACTCACTGCGAAATTTTTGTTTATATTGTATTTTTGGCATTTTAATTCTGATGGAACAATTACTACATTCTTAAACACACAAGTTAGATACTGATTAAAAGCTAACGTAATAACAAAGACCAACACAACACTTTCATTGTTTCATTTAGCATTCATCAGCTATTCCGCTTTGCGCTATAGTAGTATCCAATGTTTACATTATTGAGAATATGTAAAATGTATACATTGGATTTCGGTTACTTAGCAGGTAAGTCCCGTTCATAAACATTGCAGTTTATTGGCTAGGTACATTACAGGTCTTTGACCTATCTTATTGCCATCATACAAAATTATTCATATAAAAACATTTGGCCGAAGACAGTTTTTGTTCCGTTAAATATGCCGTCAGCCGTTAGAAAGATTTTTTCCCGTTTTCAACGTATCCAAATCCGCTAGATATGACGGGAAATCCGCTAAGTTGGCAACACTGCACCCCAGGGTCGCAGCACAGAGGCTGGGAGGCTACATTCCGAGTTACACTGTAATCGATTTGAGCGTACTGTACGACCCGTTCCGAATCAGCGTGAGCTTTATTTTTAACCGACTTCAAAAAAAGGAGGAGGTTATCAATTCGTCTGTATTTTTTTTTTTTTTATTTTTTTTTTTTATGTTTGTTACCTCATAACTTTTGACTGGGTGAACCGATTTCGATAATTCTTTTTTAGTTTGAAAGCTAGTGCTTCCCGAATGGTCCCATTTAAATTTGGTTTCATTCGGACAATGGGGTCCATGTGAAAACCATATAAGTCTTAAATTTACATTAAGTATTTGCGCGACAAATGAACGAATACCGTATGTTTGTTACCTCATAACTTTTGACTGGGTAAACCGATTTTGATGATTCTTTTTTTATTTGGAAGCTGGTGCTTTCTTAATGGTCCCATTTTAATTTGGTTTTATTTGGACAATGGGGTCCATGTGAAAACCATATAAGTCTTAAAATTCATTACGTATTTGCGCGACAAATGTACGCATAACGCGATTAGATTAGTACGGAGTATCTACCACAACTAAAAAGTTAAAAAATAAAAACTTTTTACAAAAAAAACAACCGACTTCCTTAAAAAAAACACTACAAAGTCAAAAATAACTTTAATTTCGGAAGTCGGTGGCAAAAACCTTAAATACAGAGCCTAAGACACCGACTTTCGAAATTAAAGTTATTTTTGACTTTGTAGTGTTTTTTTTAAGGAAGTCGGTTGTTTTTTTTGTAAAAAGTTTTTTAAAAGGGCATCTCGTATTCTCTTTTTCGATGTTAAAATTATTGACGAAAACTTTCTCGTAAAAAAGCTTCGACTGCATTGAAACAGGCAGTTCCGATCTCTCTTTAAAGATGTTGAAGAGACTGGTGCTACATTGATGTTTGTCGTTTTACCCTGCGCTACAATGACTGTCCAGATCCAGGATAAGAAAACCAACCCTATCCAAATGCTCTGAGGGGTGCGAGACGTGTCATGGGTATATGATATCCCCGAAACTGAGCACCAATGCGTTGGAGGATGTCTCTATAACATTGGATTGAACTGGACAGAGTATCAACGTAAATAGCGACCACATATCACACCTTCGTTTCGTCGATGATATCGTTACAATGGCAGTGAAGCTGGAACGGTTTCACCGGATGCTGCACACACGTATAAATAGAGCCTCTCGGCAAGTTTGCCTTGACATGAATTTAGACAAGATGAAACTCATGTACAATTGACATGTCATGCCTAGTTCAATCCACATCAAAGGGTTGCATCATCGTCAGGAGTCAATAGCGGACTCCCGGCCACCGTAGGTGCGAGCTTGTGCGAGCTTGCGCCCGGTACGGACCAGGCTGGGGTGGATGGTGCGTAGTGTTCCACGAGCGCCTCAAAGAGATGTCAGCAGCACTGAAGAGGTCTGCTAGGACCGACGCCTGTCAGGGTCAAGAGATTGTTTGAAAGAGATACCGCGACCCTGGCACATGGGCAATTGAAGGAACATGGATGGGTTTTAGTCAGTAAAAGTCTGACACGCCCTCCCGCTCCGCCCAGAGCGGGGGAAGTCATTTGATGATTTCCCATCCACAAAAAAGGGTGTATCTTGAAGTGAACGATACGAATCTTGAACGAACGTATGTGTATAGTGGGGAAATTCATCCAAGTCGGTAGAAAAATCGAAAATCCTTTCCAAAATATCATGATTTTGTACTTTGTCTGTCAGTGAATTAATTTTATTTATTTTGTACCTGTTACCCATCTCTAGCCACGGGCATGTTACTCAGAGTACATTCCGAATCTTAAATTAAGACATAATCCCGCAATATACACAATGTGCGTTCCGATTTGGATAATAATTATGATTTGACTTTGTAAAACATGATATACTGTTAGAAAAATTTGATAGTAACGGAATAAGAGGAGAAGCGTTAAATTGGCTAAAAGATTACCCGACTAATAGACAACAACGGGTTGAAATTTTGGGCGTAAGTAAAGACAGAGAAGTGATAAGTAGTGGGACCATTGCTTTTTCCTTTATACATTAATACAAATAGTAACGAACAATAAGTGCGTGTTGTTTGCAGACGTCATTTTAATGATAATAAGTGAGGATAACATAAATGCTGCCGTAGAAGCTATAATAGAATGGCTTGAACAAAATATTTTTTCTGTTAATTTAGTAGCCGAAATATGAAGAACTATTGTGTAACTATACTATATAACTGTATATACTATCCATACTTCCATACTTTCATATCCATACTATCCATCCATATCCATACTATCCATACTTCCATACTATACTATATACTTATACTATATATACTATATATACTATATACTATATACTATAATTCTATACGTGAGGACTTGTAATTGGCTTTCGGATGTCTAATATTTTTTTTGTCTGTTTTATTTAGCTGTAAGTCCTCCATGTACTAAATAAATAAATAAATAAATAAATAAATAAATAATATTATAAATTCAAAAGTAACTCTGTCTGTCTGTCGGTCTGTCTGTCTGTCTGTCTGTCGGTCTCGCTTTCCTGCTAAAACTACTGAACCGATTTAAATGAAATTTGGTACACAGATAGTTTAGAGCCTGAGAAAGGACATAGACTACTTTTTATCCCAGTAGTATGTTCCCGCGGGATAATTTTCGACCTCCACGCGGGGAAGCCGCTGGCAAAAGCTAGTAATATTATAAAGCTGAAGAGTTCATTTGTTTGTTTGATTGAACGCGCTAATCTCAAGAACTACCGGTCCGAATTGAAAAATTCTTTTTTGTATTTAGTAGCCTATTTATTGACGTAGGCTATAAGCTATATAACATAACGCTGTGATTAAAAGGAGCGGAGCAGCAATGAAAAATAGACGAAAACTGGCAGGCAATTCGATGCGACGGAAAGGGTCAGGGGAGCAACGGGCAGAAGCTAGTTCATGAAATATATACCTTGGATATGTCACTGTAAAATAGAGAATACCGTTAGATTATAATGTATCTAGCGAGATTGTAAATTGTCGAAAGATTGTGAATCGTAACATACTGCGTAAAATTGGACGCATTATTTTTCGGTAATTTACAATATATCAAATTGTAACTCGCGCGCTGATTGATTGAACGTCATGTGTGCCGCACCGCCATATTTGTTTTTTAATTTCTTTGCTGTCAAATGTAAATGACACCGTTACATTATGAACATCGTTAGATAATAGGTTACGTTAGCAATGTGACCAAACACGCGTGTGCCAAGCGAGCGCTACTTCCAAGCTGATGGCAGTTATTTGGCTATTTAGTATTACCGCAAGATGCGATCCGTCCCCTGCTGATATCGGTACACAATTTGTCGGTTTGCTATGAACAGATTATAATATATCGAAAAATAATGTTCACAGTTTTACGATAGATTATAATCTCGCGAAATAGATTGTAATCCAACGGTATTTACAATTTGACGGGATGTAATACACAACAAATTTTGTTATTCTTTGATTAGGTGGAGACTGTAGCCAGAAGTACAATTTCGAAAATGCGAAAATTAAGACAGCACTCATAGTGATATTAATTTCGGGCAAATATTGCAAGATGGAGCATGTCATGAAGTCAACTACGACGATTCACTGTTACGATTATTCGGAACGGGTGTAAGCACCCACCCACAAATGGATTTCGGGTCAATTCGAAATACTCCTTTTTCACGTCATGACGTTTGTTCTGTCAGTGTCAAACGGCAATAAAATAAAGTTGTTATTAAAAGTTTCATACCTTTAGCATTCATTAAGTATTTTAAGCGCATTGACCGAGTGCATCAAAATATAAAATATATTATTTTTAAACTAAAAAACATGAAAAAGAAGTTAGAATTCAGAGAAGTAAATATTCAGAAACCTGGAACGCAGTTACAAAAGCTAAACTACTTAGAAAGCAAAGATAATTATTTTAAGTCTGCGAACGTGATAGTGATGAGTATGGTGATAGAGAGATATTGTAGAATTTGTAGACATTTTGCTATTTTTATATTCATCAGAAGTGTTGACTGCAATATACATTTCATTGCTGTTTTGAAAATTCTATTTAATATTTTTTGTGTACGACAACACTTAAGTTGTCGCTTCGCCGTTGCCGGAACGCTGACGTCCGTGATTTTAGTATTTTACATTTGCGAATGGAAATAGTTTTCTAAAATTTATACAATTAACCCCTTTATTTGAGGCGCCGTGTTAATACTGTGTAAAATCGAAAATGGCATCAGCGCCGGAAACAAAATTGCCGGAAACCGACAGCCCAGACGCGGGTTCTAGTTTCTTAGAAGAGTTTTACAGTCCCGTAAATTTGATTATAATTGCGATTATCTTTGTATTGATGTATAAAATATACGCAAAGTTTACAAAGGTGCCTGCAGAAACACCGGCGGTAGAGTTGCCAAAAATTCGTAAGGATATGACAGTTGCAGAGTTGCGTCAATACGATGGAAACCAAGCTGATGGCAGGGTGCTGGTGGCGGTCAACGGCTGGATATTCGACGTGACGCGAGGACGCCGCTTCTACGGGCCCGGTGAGTGCATCCGTACCGCTGTTTATAAATAGAGTTGACATTACCATGACTCATTAATTATCCATTCAAAATGCAGACTATGCACCTTGAGTAACCTTTTGCATTATAAAAACACTCTTCATGTGTTGTGTGCATAATTTTTTAAACATATGTATTTAGAGATGTATTTTTATATTTATACAAAACACACAATTCAGTTAAACCTAGTATTAATTTTATATATACATAATTATTAAAATTTCGTTGTAACAAATTACTTAAAACATGTATTACAATAATTCTTAACTCAAACAATTTTCCTTAGGTGGACCATATGCAGCTTTCGGAGGGAAGGATGCATCAAGAGGTCTTGCCACATTCTCTGTGACGTCATCAGACAAGGAATATGATGACCTCAGTGATTTGAACTCAATGGAAATGGAATCTGTGAAGGAGTGGGAAGCTCAATTCAGAGGTATGTGCAACTAGGTAGTATCTAGTCAATAAAGAAAAATTAATGAATGGACCAATCACAGTAACTATACCGTCATTGATGAATTGCATCATCACCGTTAAATTCCTTGTGGAACAAGTTCCATTGCTCAGTATCTTCTATAATGGAATGCAATGTTTGGTCTGCAGTATTTTAGTGCCTTTGTAACTCAAGAACTTATGCCCAGTTCCTATAGTTAACAAATTGTTATAGTACAATAAGCAATCATTTTTGAGTCACTAGCCATGAACCGTTAGAGATATTCCTAAAAGATTTTTTGCCCTCTACCTGCAACAAACAGATTGTTAGCCACTGACTGAAACTCTCCTGCTACGTCTGACCTAGCATTCATTGTGTTACATTGTAACAAACAAGGTTTTTTAATAAAAATCAAAGAAAAATTTTATTTTAATTTTTAAAATTTTATTTTTTTTTTTAACTACGGAACTGATTTAAATGAAATTTACTGATTGCATTTTTGGCATCAATCACATTGGCGCAATATTCTTCAATGTGATTTAACATTGAAGAATATTGCTAATCCAATCCACACTAATATTATAAATGCAAAAGTAACTCTGTCTGTCTGTCTGTTTCGCTTTCCTGCTAAAACTACTGAACCGATTTAAATAAAATTTGGTACACAGATAGTTTAGAGCCTGAGAAAGGACATAGGCTAATTTTTATCCCGGTAGTATGTTCCCGCGGGATAATTTCCGACCTCCACGCGGGCGAAGCCGCTGGCAAAAGCTAGTACTTCATATCTTCCAAAATTTGTCTGCTCACCAACCATAAATAACGCAATTAATGTTGTTGATCTGACAAAATACGAGTCATTCCTACTGTTTGTGTGTTATGACCTTACCCCACAGGTCACCCACTCACCATCACTTTCTGGACCAGCAAAGATATTAAAAGTTTCAAAACATATACGTACCATATAATTTGATTAAAGAATCCATTTAGGGATGCATGACTTTTTACAATTAGTGTGGCCCGCCACCGGCAGGTTTGAATAAAATAATAATTAATGAAAATTTCCCTAACGAAAATTTTTTGTGGCATCAAAGTTAATTAACAAATTGCTTGTACCCTCCTTTTACCCTATGTAGGTTGTATATATGTTCCAATTCAATTTAAAAGTAAAACCATTTCATTTCTATTAAACCTATACCTTTTATTTACCTTATTAAAGACTTCTAGCTTTTGCCAGCGGCTTCCCCTTGTTGAGGTCGGAAATTAACCCGCAGGAACGTACTATCGCAGTAAAAGTAGCTTTAAAATTTCATCCAAATATGTTCAGTAATATCTGCTGAAAGAGTAATAAACATCCATACACCCTCACAAACTTTCGCATTTATTATATTAGTCAAGAGATGAGTATTCTCAAGTGATGGCGATTTTAGAGTTACAGTTGAAATTTTAATCACGAATGAGTGTATTCTTAATGAATTAAACACAATTTCTTATAAAATTGTCAGTATTCAAATATGACTTTTAGTTTTCTCAATCACAAGGTTCAAAATTCATAGTAGTCGTTTGAAATGAACATGTGGCCCCCAATTTTCTCTCTCAAAAACCAGCAATGGGTTTATACCAGTTGTCTATAAGTATGACTATAAGCCATCCCCATCGCTCTGGCCACAGACTCTTTGTGTACTAAACTATTCCATATAATAACATTATATTAAATTAAAAGACACCTTCATCTTCCTGCCCTAGACTATGTAACAAAAAAAAAACAAACAATAGGCATTATTTTCCTGTAAACCAGTTTTCAGTGAGACCTTGAAACAATATCTTACTTTGTACGAAGAACTATACAATTTAGTTTGCATTGTTGCTACTTAAACCCACAAAACTGCACTATATTTATATGTAATGTAATTTTATTTATGTCCTAATCAGCTTTTCCATTATTGCAATTCAGCGGGACTATTCAAACAACGAATGGTTGTTTGAATAGTCCCAATTGGGTTTATCGGATCTATCTAAACATATTAGGGTCCATGGCATTCAGGTATTTTGACGTGTAACTAAATGAGTAAGGAATATATATGATGGTGGATGGAGAGGGGAAGGAAAACCAAAATATGATGATGTGTGAGAAATGATATGAAAGAAAAATGAGTGAATGATAGAGTGACGGCTGACATAGGGAAGAAAAAAAACATGTTGCACCGACCCCAAGTAACATGGGACAGAAACACAATCTTTCCGGTCTTCTTCAGGTTCAGTCCTCCGTCAAAGATTTAAACTTGTTCTCATTGACCAAACCACAACCAATCTTGGCCCACAGTGGTTTTGGAGCCTACTCTGACGTAAATAAACACTAAGTCTAGGCAGTCTGGTACCACCCTGTAACTGTTATATAGATGTGGATAGTCACCTACCACACGGAAAAACAAAGCTAATGAAGCGTGAATTACCCGCTCGAGTAAACTAATAATTTGTTTACTTCGCCGACTAAGGATGAATAATTCCCATACGTTTGTAATGCTCGAATCTATATCTTGGTTATACGGTATGCAAACGGACAGCGCAGTATGTATAATGAATGACGAATCACATAATCTGCCTGTGAAATATCAACGATAAATACAAGATATGGAGCTGTGTTAAAAATAGGTATATAAGGTGTATCTATTCATACACGAAATATTTTAAAAGGTACACCTGTAGGTGGTAAAGAAGCTACAGCAACGAAAAAAAAAATGTTTCTAAATGTAATTTTTTTTTTTAATATTTATAAATAACTAGCTTTTGCCAGCGGCTTCGCCCGCGTGGAGGTCGGAAATTATCCCGCGGGAACGTACTACCGGGATAAAAAGTAGCCTATGTCCTTTCTCAGGCTCTAAACTATCTGTGCACCAAATTTCATTTAAATCGGTTCAGTAGTTTTAGCAGGAAAGCGAGACAGACAGACAGACAGACAGACCGACAGACAGACAGAGTTACTTTCGCATTTATAATATTAGTGTGGATTTGAGGCACATAAGAAATACTAGCTCCTTCTTATTTTTTACTGTTCGAGACACCGCGGCCATGCTCGTGCCGTCCGGTACCACCCTCCCCGTCAGGTGGGCCAATCATAGAATTTGGAGTAAAGGTTTTATGCAAAACGTCTCAAGCAGCTTTAAAATTATAATAATTACGAAAATTCAAAAACGCTTAGATAACAATTTTCTTTTTACTTCTATAGCTTCTTTACCACCTACAGGTGTACCTCTTAAAATATTTCGTGTATGAATAGAAACACCTTATATAAGCAAAGTAATCAAATCAAAATATTTAATTTCACATAAACCTACATGGACACTAAATGAACCGTCAGAAGCTAGGTGCACGGTTCCAATTGGTTGATTCCTATTGACAAAAGCCGGCACGAAACTCCATGGTTACTCTTTTAAAAATAATTGGCTTTTACAATGTTTCAAAATTACAGTGTTAATAGGTACGGGAGGACAGTGTCGGCGTGTCAACAGGCCTACACTGTCCTCCCAATACCTACGGCTGGAAGTATACTAGTACATAGTTGGTATGTTCATCCGAAAATTCCAGAGCTGAAAAGCGAATGTTAGCGCTAAGGACGCCCTTTCATTAGTTTATTTGAATACCTTTGTTCACAAGTTGAATCTTAAGTACACCCTAAACCGTTGTCGTGTTTACATTTCAGTTTATGATGCGTATGAGCGTTTACAGATGATCATAATCTGCCTAGCCTTTTTGTAACTAAATACCAGTATTTTACATGGAGGGACTATCTGACCTCCACAACCCAGTTATTGGGTAACACATACCCGCAGTGGTTATCACACTTTCGAGTTTTTGAGGACCCGTAAAGAATGTCAATGATCGATTAATGAAAGCCGGTACCAACGGCTTAACGTGCTGTCCTAGGCACGTTAAGCCATTCACAGACGTAACTCCAAAGTAAATATATGATTCCGGGCACTTACCATTTTCATGCTAATTTACATTGCGATCATTTTGTTCGATAAAAATAAAACAATAAAGTCGCATTTACATACAAAATACATGCTTTACAAACATTGTACC